>OY282404.1:13372500-14630000 GCA_958295455.1 Coleophora deauratella
GACCGGTCGGTGTGGAAATCCTTGAGGGAGGCCTTTGTCTAGCAGTAGATGTCTTTCAGTTGATTTTAATGAACCATACTTTGTAAATTGACTCATCAATCATTAACAATAAATACTTGTTCGTGTGGGGAGTCAGTTTATTTTTTATAAGTTCCTTGACTGTAGTTGATGTTTTCTGAATTAATAACATCAATAATTAAGTCAGTACCTTACTCCTCAGTTACAGTTTTAGAGTAAATATTATGCAGAGATGGTGGTAAAATTTAACCCGACTATTTTTTCATTAAAACTAATAACCGTAACTAATGCGAAATAAATATTTGTATTTTTTGTATTTGACACCGCTAACTCTGTGGCCCTCGATAAACAAAACTTCAAATTTTTAAACTGAAAAATGTATGTGAATTAAATTAACCTTTACTTAGACGTTCAGAAGTTGCAGTGAGTGCTTCAAAATACATATTTACTAAATGTTGAATAAAGTTTCTTATTTAAACTAATAATAATCATATCTTTATTTAAAATAGATAACGGAAAATGTTATCTCATGTTGCAATTTAGCGGTTGACATCGAAGTGATGTAAAGGTGACATTACACTGATAAAAATCTGAGAACTGAGAAGCAGTGTTAAGTACTATGTCTTTTTATCCTTAGTTTGTAAAATACCCCCCATAAATATTTTATCTTCCCTCCCCTCTCTCTCACATAAACACACACGCACGCACGCCTGCACTCGCACGCATTCTTATGCCCAAAACGTAACAAAATTTGCGAAGCAGCTTACATTTAAAATTAATCTGCCTCACTTTGCTACAGTATTTATCAGTGTGTTATGAAATTATTTCCTAGAGGATTAATGATGATTTAATGAAGTTCCATTCAATGATTCTGTTACTTTAATGATTGAGAACTTGTGGAATTATTTATACTGATTTCCACAAGTCAATCATCTCATTGGAACATTTATATTTTTTTGATCAAGCTTGTGCCAGTTCATTATTGACAACCCATATCGTTCCCACTGCAGGGGCACGGGTCTCTTCCCATAGCTCGGGAAGGTTAGGCCATACTCCACACATGGGGGCCAAGTCCGGATTGGTGGAGGTTGTGGGGCTAGTGGCCTTCCGCAGTGTCAGAAGTTTTAAAGTCGCCTAAAAGTAATGCTATAGTGTACCTACTTTTGTAAATAAATAAATAAGGCCTCCGACAACATGGCTTAACGAACTAATTATTGATAGCACAATACCGCAACCAGTATGCACGCAGCTTTACCCGACATCGATCCGACTCATTGTACAAATGGAAAAATAAAGTCGCGTTCACGCCTGGCACTGTTCTCATCGATATGCTTTGCGATCTTTTTGCTTGGTTGATGTTCGGATATTAAGTCTCTTTGCTAAAGCTCTGATATTTTTACCGCAATGAGATTTTATTTCTGTGATTTGTATGCTATGTTGGTGGCAGTTTTATATTAGTATAATATTTTGTGTTAAGGTCTTGTTATATTTTTTCTTACATCTCATTTGAATATAAAGGATTCGTTTAGGTAGTCGGTCAAAATTAATCAGTTTTTTTTCGAGAAAGTCTTTCAATCCTAACAGTAAACGATGGCTTGTGGTGGCTCAGTTGAAGACTACCTATGGGAAAAATGAGGAATGTCAGCTTTAATATTATTAAAATGGTATGCAATATTTTTTTTTAGAATTCCGTAGTCAACAAGGAACTCTTATAGTTCTGCCATGTCCGTCCGTCTGTCTGTCTGTCCGCGGCTTAGCTCAGACACTAGAGAGCTATAATATGGCACAAATATACATAGTAATTCCGCCAACAAAATGGTAAGCAAAATGGGTGTCGTTGGATAGGTCTTTCAAAAATATTATGGGTTTACGATAACCATTTTTCGATTCAGGAATCCGTTTTCTAAATACTAAGCTTTAAAGTGCAAATTTTTGTTAAAGTCATGAGTCCCTCCCCCCTGCCAGCAAACGGTTGTTTCTACAAATGTGAAAAAAATCACGACAGTAGTATATATAACGAAGTTAAAAGGAAAACTATTACAGCTAAGTAGGCTTTATAAGTTAACGAGTAGTAGTCAATTTTGTAAGACGGGAGGTTTTCCCCTTCAAGTAGTGTCTTTGGAAGTACTACGGAATCCTACACTGCGCGTGGCCCGACACGCACTTGGCCGCTTTTTCAAACTAGTATTGAAATTGGTAAGTTTAAACAAGTAATAAATTGGAGTTAGGTATTGGAATAAAAAAAGAGAGTTTGGTTTTTTTTTTATCCACTCTGAGTGATTCTGGGATGGGATTCGATTCCCAGAGAGGGCAAACATTTTTATGATGAACAGATTTATTTTATCTGTGTCCGAGTGTTTTATTTGTATTGTATAAAAACGAATATATGTATAAAAGTTTCTGATCTCCATAATGCAGTCCTAGTTTGGGGCCCGTCGCTCGTTTCGCTTGAAGAATAAATGAGACAAAAAAAAGGAAGAGAGAAAGAAGAATTTTCCGCCAGGTAATGATAGCCTACGCATCTCCTATGCAACTGTTCAAGCTAAGGTAAGTAATACATAAATTCTCTTAGTATCCATCAGCGAAAAATCAAATCAAATGTCAAACAAAATATAACGAAACAATCACAAAAGTAAATGTATACCTTATTATTATTGAAAATTACCTGAGCTATCATTTTTGGAGACAATGGATGACTGTAGTTTGAACTTATACTTAAGTAATCATAATCAATACATTTGTATAAACAAAGACCTTGCTACCGACGATAAACGGGGTAAAGACGACCTCTCCTGGAGATTTTATTGTAACAGGGGATTATAATCAACGACCTCGTTCATCAACAGCGACCGCGGAAGTGGGGGTCAGAGGGGGCCAAATGCCCCCCTAAAATGAACCAGGGGGGGCCGCGCCCCCTCCTTAAAGCGCTTCTTCTTCGAGGCTAGACGCTTGCATGTGTGAATGAGGGAGGAAGGAAAGAAAAAAAGACAGACTTTCATCTTCGACTGAAGTTCTCTCGCTCCAATTCAAGTCAAGTCGGCTGTCGACTCGGCAAGCTCCGCCACCGCTTTGCGTCATGCGTGTAGCATCGTTTCAAAAAAGGTTGCCCCCCCCCCCCCCCGGCGATGGAGTACTATTTTTGCACCACTTTGATTCACAAAAGGTTGCCCCCCCCCCCCCAGCGATGGAGTACTATTTTTGCGCGACTTTGATTCACAAAAGTTTGCCCCCCCCACGTGATGGAATGCTATGTTCGTGCCACTTTGTTTCAAAAATGTTTGCCCCCCCGTTAAGGAAGACATCCTTACTGAATTCTCACTTTTCTCAATCACGTAATCAGCCCAAGTATGGGACGACCTTTAAAAAACAATGTGATAAGTTTCTCTCTTGCATACTTGGAAGATTTACAACTTAATAATAATATTAATATCTGGGACAAATCACACACGGTCATCTGGCCCCAAACTAGGATTCCCTGTATCTTGGGAACCAGAGACTGATATACATAGGTACACATATACTTTTAAATACATATATATATAATACACCCAGACTCAGAGCGAACAATTCTGCTCATCACAGAAAAGTTTGCCCCGTATGGGGATCGAACCCACGACTCTCGGATCAGAGGTCAGGATCGCTAACCACTTAGCCACTGAGTCAGTCGCTTGCTGTCAGGGTATGATAACCTCCACGAATTATTTTGGAACAAAAGCTAAAAGTCAGTTGGGTATAGCGTCATTTTGATAGTTGTCAGCTTGGCAGGCCTCGTTCATAGTGGAAAGGTCTTTGCTTGCTATCAATTATACAACAACATATCAACGTCCTTGAACTAAAACCGATACCACTCCTAGTTTCAGTAATTGACTATAAATAATTCAGAAAACAATTACATTTTCGATCGATACAAAGTGGTTCTCTTGAATGATTGAAACGTTTTCGGTGCGTGTGCGCGTGCTATAAATGTGAACTGTCAAGGGCAACCAATCAACCCTGTCATCATTACATTTGAGTAACGTATAGTTATTGAAACCTGTCATTTTTTTTAAAGTACCTAACTTGATAGTTGGTAGGCTATTCTAAGCTTTGAGAAATATTAACAAAAAAACAATAACTCAATGACATTTTACTTAAAGTTATCTATATAATTTGAAAGATTCAGACATAGTACATTTTTCATTAAACCAAAACATATTACAATTAGAGCCAGAATTGGACCTGGCCCGATTTGGTGGATTAATGGCCTAATCTTTCCGAGATATGGGAAGAGACCCGTGCCCCGCAAGTGGGGACATTATGGATTGTTAACAAAAGGTAACACAATAAGGTAAACCTCACTCTTTTCTTCTTAAAATTAACATTAAAGTAGTACTAATTAACTAAAAGGGACTGCAAAAATGTACAAAAAAATAAATAAAACAGTATGAAGAGATAACATTATATTCTGTTTTATAATATTCACAGAATTACAAATAAAGTGTAATATTTTAAACATCCTCAGAATTACAAATAAAGTGTATAGTGTGTATTTTAAACATCATTCTGCATTTGTATAACAGTTTTTTATTTAAACAAAACCTTTATTAAAAATGCTGAAACAGAGTTTTATCTCAAAAGCAAAGAGAGCTTACTCTGTAGTAACGTATGTTTTAATTTAATTAAAAATAATGTAGTAAGTACAGTCAGACATAGAGTTACATGTTAAAGATCGTGTAATCCTTATTTTCCAAGGTAGACTAATTAAATGACCGCAAAAGGTCGTTAATAACTGAAGTTAATGCAACTTATTGTTATAACTTAATACCATAACGATAAACTTGACCCATAATAAATTAAAAACTAACAAAATTAATAATTATTTTATCGTTTCAGAAAGTAAAAGTTGAATAAATTGATAAGTAATTCTACAGGCATACAGTAATCAAATTTCAGTTTATTTTTATTTACAGGTATGACATTATATCATGTCTTGACCTAGCATTAAGATGTCATAGAATATAATATATTTTTTTAATATGTTGGAGGGAGTTTCTTCGGGCCCGTCGTTTCTTCTCACGACGTTTGCCGTAAAGCAATCGGTTAAAGTTTTCAAGAGGAACAAAAATTTATGTTACCTATAGTTTTCGAAACGCATTGGTCAGAGTTTGAACTTGAGACCTCTGGTTAGGCAGTGCAAGCCACCGTGGAATCAGTAAATTATGAACAGTAAATACTGTGAACTTCCTATATAGGTATCCTGGTATCTTCATGTACCGTATGCTAGAGTTAATTAAACGAATCGAGGAATTTTGCGCACAAAGGTGCGCTAAAGGACATTTAAAGGGTTTTGGAGCTGCAAATAGCTACCATATGCTTGTTTGAAGGAATTCTGAGAAACCTGTAAATACGCAAGTATTTTAAGGTGTAACAAATTAGGTGTTACGCTTGTTAGCTATGGTGTGTTCATCATGCTGAACAATGCTGAAATCACAAAAAAATGGGAATCTTCATACAAATCAATAATGTCTTTCCCCAATTTTGTATGGAGAGTCAAGCGCGGGGTTGACTGTTCAATCGCTAGTTTTATTTAAAACAATAAATTTAATTTCATTTCATTTATTCAAAAAATACTATAAAATCCGCCCGCATCGCAGCTCGTTAACATCTAAGTTCATGCTCTATTCTACGCCGTATCGAAGATTCGATTCGATCCCCACCCAGGGCAAACAACTGTCTGGCAAGCAGATTTTTAAATAGGTATAGGCTGAATATAAAGTATATTAATAAATCAATTCAGGGGAAAATTACACGATGTAACTTTATAAATAATAAGATTTACTAAAGGAACCGGATTCACACTTGCATACTTTTATATGTACATATAAAACATACTGACACATGTATACGCATCCAAATATACTCATTATACAAAAGTATTAAAAATCAATGCGCAGGAGTGCTAACCACCAAAATCAAATCTCTGGCTTACCATTAACAGCAGAAATAAGTCAAAATCCTACCATAATAAGCTCAAAAACGACATAAAATATATTCAATTCTACCATTTGCAAATCGCTAAAGAATCCAAATAGAACACAGATTTCTCAACTCCTGTAACACAGTTACAAAGCCTTATAATCCAGCACAATCTCAAACAAGGAATCGTCGCGGTATCGACAATAATCCGCACAAGGTAAATTGCAATCAAGCCGCGGTATTTACTGAAGCAGCGTACTATGAACAAAGTAAAAGGAGGGGACCGAGATAGGCGAAAGAACGCCGTTATGGGACGTCGTAAAGGTATTAAATTTTGTTTCATGTAGGTATATGATGTTATATCTTTAACTGTTTGCAAAAGACTTGCTCCGTTGGATTTTCAATAAATGCATTTTATAAAAATGTTTGCTAGCCCTACGACGAAAAATCCTAAGGATACTCTCTGACCAAAAAATGATTCGCAGTAACGTACATTCGCGGTAACGTAAGTCGCTTTTGTGTAAATTGCAGTCGCGTAATCAAGTCGTGGAGACTATATCGAATAATGCTGTCAACATTTCTAGAACGACGTTTTTAACTCTCGAATAAAGTAACACAGATGAAGTTCTTCTTATTTCCTTCATAATTTATTACATCTTGGTTTAGTAGATCTACCAATATGGAACTAAACAACTTTAATTAAGGAACATAAACAATCGAACAAAAAGTGTCAATTTGAAATAAATATACTTACCAGTTTTTGTTAAGTATATGTATAATAAAGTAATTCTAAAACCAACACAAATTATGAACTGCAAAGACTTTAGATAGAAATTCAATAACGGCATTAAGGTATAAGGTAGTTACCGTCAAATATCTAGGTAGATAGGTGCACTACCTACCTTAAGATTTAATTGGCAGAATACGGGTCGGTAGTTTATAATTAAGGTGTACACTTGAGACGACAATTCCTCCAAATATGAGACGTTAAATACAGGGGTTGAGGAAACGTTAGGTAGTAATAATATATTCAATATTATACTAATATTTGAATCTATTTTGCATAGTTTCGTATGCGATATTCGTACCATATCAAGGTAACACATTAAAGTAGTTTAAAAAATAATATTATTCACTCCCACGAAAGTGCGATATTTTTAAACTTACGAATGTTTGATGTGTTCCACAAAAGCGAGTCTTACCTTACGCGGTAGGGAATGGCGCTATAACTTTTTTATAATACCGGAATTTTTTCGGTATTTCTATTTTAAGTGCCTACCAAAATACCGGTTTTTCGGTATTTCTTCGGTATTAGTTAATATTTGTTTGAATGACTCACAGAGAAAAATAAACAATATTTAGAAAAATAAACAAAATTAGATAAAGTAGTTTTGTTTCTCCGTTCCGTTCCGGTGTCTCACTAAACAGAAGTTCTTCTGTATTACACGTTCTCCATTAAAACTCGACTCCATAGCAAAAAGTTGAAAAAGTACAAAACACAGCTTGGAGAGGTTTTCATTTGAGCCTTTTGTTTGCCTCCCCCACCCCCCTTCCCCCCTTTCATTTAGCTCTGAGCGCGACAATATTATGTTTGAGTGTAAAACTTCTGATGGCATTTATCACACTTTGTGTTGTTACGACAAATAGGGAATGCTGTGATTGTCGTGTTTTTGCATAAAATTGAAAATATTGTACTTGTTCGCTTTTTATTACCATATAATTATAGAAGATATTTACAAGCAAACATAAATTATTTTTAATCGATCTTAGTGGCTGATCGTCATCAGCCGAAATACATCCACTGCTGAACAAAAGGATTTTCACACCGACCGGTCCTGTACTGCCCGCATTTAGCAGCTTCCCGCAACCTTCACCAGGTCATCGGTCCATCGAGTCTGAGGCCTGCCTACATTGCGTCTTCCGGTGTGCGGTCGCCACTCGAGAACTTTAATGCCCCAACGGCCATCTGTTTTACGAGCTATGTACCCCGCTTACTGCCACTTTAGTTAAGCATTCTGTGAGCTATGTCTGTTACCATGATTCTCTTACGTATCTCCTCATATCTGATTCGCCCTTTGGGTGACCTTGTGCCTTCTGTGGCTGATAATATGTGCTGTTAAAATTTGTGTAGAATATTGAATTTCCAACAGCTTTCACCGACTGCTTACAAGGGAAGGGCGTTCTACTGTGGTGCCAGCCAGCCCCCGGAAATTCCGTTCTAAGGCTTCCTTTTCAAGTTTCCACTTAGATTAAACCGGTGGTTAGGAGGTCTAAGTAACTGATAGTAAAATTCGAAAACCAACGAAAAGATATCACCACAACAAGAATCACCTTGATGAAACCTGCCTGGAAGCCGCATTCAGATCAGTCCAACAGACAGACAGCTACGATTCCGCAAGCAAACATACAGATACACAGACCAACACAAACTTGAAGTACTGTACGCCTCTTTTACGTCGAAGGTTAAACACATTATATGAGGTGCTACTTTATTAGTGCCCGATATTTTAGTCAGTGCTTCTACTCCTGATTCTGATCAACTTTCCCCAAGAAACCCATAGTCAAATCGAAAAAAAATTTTTGGACTCTTCATACAAATCGATCAGCCGAGCGGCCAAATTAGTATGAAGAGCCCAAAAAATTTTTTGCGATTTGACTATGGGTTCCTTGGGGAAAGTTGATCAGAATCAGGAGTAGGAGCACTGACTAAAATATCGGGCACTAATAAAGTAGCACCTTATATAAATAAGCCTCAATACAAGAGTTGATTTTAATTCCTATTTAAATTCTTTAATTATAGTAGACAATAACATTGAAACAAATGAATCCCGATCACTTCGAGCGCCACCTAAGAACTAACAGCTGAAAATCCCCTTCTAAAATCAGAGTTGAAGATTTAAACACACATTGATGTTTGACAAGCAATTTTCCACATCACTCGCGTCAAAACAAGCACTTGTAACAAGTAAATAATAGCGGACCAAACAAACTCAAGATGGCTGCCGTACCGTTCAAGATTAAAGCACACTGAGGCGCGTTCGACGGCCAAGCCGGAAATTAACGAACCTCGTCTCAAGCTGAGAGTTTGAGAAACACTGAAATGTGTACACTTCCCTCATAAGAAAAAAGCCGCAATGTATATGCAGTTTCCGTATACATTGCAGCCTTTTTTCTTATGACGGCAGTACAGTGAATAAGTGAGTAAACTGTATGCTTCACTTATCCTGTGCTGGTGTTAGGGTATTCTTAAAAACGTGTTTATTTCAAAGGTGCTTGTGCAAATTTAAGTCCTATATTCTTTATGGTATAATATTATGCATCTTCTTCTCTGCTTCGTCGCTTACGCATCCATAACAGCAGTCATAACAAACAGCATCCTGGAGATGATCGCTGCCAGATTCGATTACCCCATTCAAAAAAATTGGGTGGGGTTAGTCATTGGACGTTTAAAATAATTACACCCCTGTGATCTTTACTAACATACTAACAAAGTTATTAAGTACAAATTGTTACTAACATGCTAATATTCTATGGATTTCTTTGGTCCGAAATAAAGATTTATTTATTTATTGCCGCATTTACGCTTGCGGTTAAAGTTTTATGGACGGCAATATTTGAGCATCAACCTAATGTTCAGGACACCTCGTGCTCCAAAATAAATCAAGCCATTTTGGTTCTAAGCTATAACAATTCTGCTTTTTCTTTTTCTTATCGTATCGTAGAAATGAACATATGAAATGAAATGGTATGAAGTGGACAAAATATGTTTGTCTTATACAATCACCGAAAAACACAGTGAAGGGTCCACTATGGTAGTTGGGTAAAATATATCTTCACAAGAGCGAAGAGAAAGCTAATAAACTTATTTTTCTCTTAAATTTGTTAGCCCTTGGCATCATCTCAAATAATGGTACCTAAGTGATGGTGATTTCGAAGATGTTAAATTATCCCCACTGTTAGGGCAAACGTCTCTTCCCATACCTCAGGAAGATTAAGCCTTACTCCACACACGGGAGCCAAGTCCGTTTTTTTTTTTATAAAATCAATTGCCTGCCATACTTAGAGCGAACCAAAGCGTGTAGCAAGACAGTTAACTAAATTACAAAAAACAGAATTGCACAAAATTCCTAAAAGTAGTATGAAACAAGTCAACGGTTGGGTACTGAGCAAGCAAGGCATTCAGTAGGATGATCGCGCGCACGGCCACGCCAGCAGCCGCACGCAGCGCAGGCGGCACGCGCGCTGCGGTGCAAACAGCATGCACTGGGACAGCGTGTTGCTATCGTCTATACTACCGTTATAAAGGTTGTGGGACTAATGCCAACCCCAGAATCAGAAGTTTCAAGCAGAAGATTTGTGAAGGTTAATTAACACCAACGCAATCGGAAAACCTTATCTCCTAATGCAACACATCAATGTCATCAATACTGATGTTTGGTAGTAAGGCTTAGATAAGATGGTGGTAGATAGCCAGCCGGATCTAACCAGCAAGCCCCATGAAGTCTGACCTCGCACTGAATTGATCTCCCGATGTAAATCGAGTAGATTAGCTACAAAACCACGAATACAATTAAAGAATAGACGTAAAACTGTAACGAATAACATTTGTTTCGACTTCAGAAATAGGGGTTTACCATAAATAGCGGGTAAGTTGAAAATAATGGCCTCCATTAGAAAAAAACTTCGAAGGCTTTTCCTAAATGCCTACTATTTTGCTTCGCCTGAAACAAATTAGAACAATTATACGATACAATTTTCTTTTCAACAGATTTCAAGCAAATACGGGTGAACGAGAGAAATGTATCATTTCCCTGATTGAATAGACACACCAGGTGGGTGAATAATTAGTAAATAATAATAATAATATCATTTATTTCGGACAATTTAAAATCCATATTTTGTTAGTATAAGATTTAACTTAAAAACTATGTTAGTAAACATGGCTGAAAAAAAAATAAAAAGATTACAATTATTATTATTTTTTAAAGCTTACAGAAACAAAATTGAACTTTTCATACAAAGTTGCCTGTATCACAGTATTAGCACTATAATTACCAACTAAAGAAAGGGCTTTGAATATTTTGGATTACCTATTGTGTACTATTTTTTTTTATATAAAACATCGGCCAGTCAGAAAACCTACGTGAATCGATGGCTGACAGCAAAACAGACAATAATATTATAGACAGAAAATTCAAAGTGTCCCGTTTACGAGATATAAGCTAATCTGCTCACTGATGGCTACACCATATAACTTTGATAGCTTATATCTCGGTAACGTGACACTTTAGGTAGATACAATTTTTGTTTGTCAATGTCAAAGGTGCAAATGTCATGGCTGGCCGCTATAAAAAAAATGGCGGACAGTAGATAGGCCAGCCTTCATACTAAAATATTCCAAGCCTTTTGTGCACGTGTAAATTTATGCTTTTTGGCTTGCGCTAAGATTCCGTTTGTTTCCGAATCTTAACCGCAAGAAGTGACGTCGCCTTTAGAAGCAGGGAGTGACCATTACCATGTTAGTGACCACTGCGCCGTTATACTGCGAAAACTAAACATAATCTAATTTTTTTGTACTCTTTCGTCTGCAAACAGCCGATATATGCAAAATAAGATACCTAGTTTTCCATTGGAAACTATGTAATTTACGTATTACGAGTTTTCGTAGACGAAAAAGGTCAAAAATTATGAGATTATGTATACTTAAGTCCTTTATAGTAAAAAATCTAGATAATTGGTTTTCGCAGTATAACATGTACAGAGGCGGGCTTATCTATTTTATCGGACTTTTTTGATTTGTCCTGAAATATTGTCTATATTGTTGTACCCTACCTTAACGGGAAACTCACGTGAAAACTTTTAAGCTTTATAAGCCCTAAAGAATCCATTTAATAAAGTCCACATCAGTACAAAATCTCGAACACACCAGATTTTCCTATTCCGCAGATAAATATTGTACTTTCTATTAACATCAATAGCGTTTCTCTTCGGCTTTAGTTCACAATGAATCCTTATTGATGTTCGACATGGTATATTTTCCTGTTACGTTATGTGTGGGAATCACGCAACAATGGGAAGATTCTTCGGGATTTGAGCTCGTATAAATAGGTACTTATATCATTATAACTCTACTTTACCGGGGGTATCTCGAGCCATATTGAATGTTGATACATTATGCGAGTATTAAGGAATTACATATTCTGGTTATGAATATTATATTTAAGCTATTTACTGTTTATTTTAAGCTACACAATTCGGCTGTTCCAAAATAAAACATGTGAATATGCCAATTTTATAAAAAAAGGTATTTCTTACATTAGAATTTGCCGCATACAATCTTAATATAGCGGAGATTTTTTCGATAGCTTCTAAAATAACCAAGATACTGAGCTATCGAAACAAGGAGTATAAGAATAATATAATAATATCCGGGACAAATCACACACGGTCATCTGGCCCCAAACTAGGATTCCCTGTATCTTGGGAACCAGAGACTGATATACATACACATATACATTTAAAAACATACATATACAGATGTTATACACCCAGACTCAGAGCAATCATTTCTGCTCATCCCAGAAAAGTTTGCTCTGTGTGGGGATCGGACCCACGACTCTCGGATCAGAGGTCAGGATCGCTAACCACTTAGCCACCGAGTCAGTCAATGAAGTATTTTGAAATTTGTAGGCTACAAACTTTCTTTATAACCTTGCTCATGTAAAATTATAGTTAATTTTTTTGGAACAACCAAATTACTCATGTTACCGAACAAGTCTTGTTCAACAACTTCTCTGAAAACGTAAAAACTACTGACTTCCTGTATGTCTACGACACATCGACATGGCCACACTGATGTGACGTCATTTGACAGTTCGTTTTCCGCTTTTATAACCTATAATCTTTTGTACGGGCGGGAGTGCGGCTTACTGTAATTTAATTACATATTTCATCAATTCATATAGAATAAAACGAGCTTCAACCAGTATACAGTCCACTTATTTATCAAGAGCTATCCACTGTACCAATATTGGCTAATGCTGACTTTGAATGGAAAGTCCAAAAAAAATCGTGATTTGAGAATCAGTTACTTGGAGAAAGGTGTTGCAGTTGTATGAGTAGAATTCACAGGTTTTTTTCAGGTATTTAGAATTTTTTTCAGGTATTTTATAAGAACCCTATATGAATTTCAATTTTTCATGTGCCACAGCGGTAAATACAAAATAAATAACGACAACGCTGAACACGTCAAAAACAACCGACTTCAATCGACAACTACAATTTTGCTATATATATATATATATATATTTTGTTTTTGTTGATTTGAAAATTTACATGGGACTACTTCTGAAGTATTATTACCTACCAAACAAAAAAAGAATCATCATAATAGATTCATAACTGGCGGAGTAATTGCGTAACACAGATAAAAAAACAACAACTATTTACAGTCGAACAATATACCTACAGTTGACTCAAATTTTGCTCAAAATTCAGTATATCATTTAAGTCAGTTATGAAAATAAATAAATAAAAATATTGACTGACTCGGTGGCTAAGTGGTTACTGCTCCTAACCACTGATCCGAGAGTCATGGGTTCGATCTCCACACAGGGCAAACTTTCTGTGATGAGCAGAATTGTTTGCTCTGAGTCTGGGTGTATTATATCTATATATGTATGTACTTAAATGTATATGTGTATGTATATCAGTCTCTGTTTCCCAAGTTACAGGATATACTAGTTTGGGGCCAGGTGACCGTGTGTGATTTGTCCCGGATATTATTATTTTTGATTTATTATATATTATTATTAATTAATTATAATAAGGGGCCTAATTGTCCGTGATTGAGAAAATCAGACAACATTTCAATAACATTTTGTTATATTAACTAAATAATATTATTATTTTGCAATAAAGTGCTTCCAATCAGTTAATTGAAAGCATTAAATGTTAATTGTTACTCATGATACTGAAGAAATAAATAAAATTCTACTTTAAGTTAATAGGAAATTGTCTGAAAATAAAACATTTCCCCACCCTTTTTTTTACTCACAATGCACAGGGTATTACGTCACAACCTTTTTTCAGCGCGACCCCTTCGTCGCCAATAAAGTTTTTATAACGATATCCATATTAAAGCGATTTTCTTCTACTGAAAAAGACCCTTACATAAAAGCTTTTTACTTTAGTACTTGTTCTTTATACGTATGGTTTCTATGTCTGGTATTAGGACTTAGGTTTCTCTCTTAGGCTTGCCCCCCTATTATTTACCTCCTTTAATGTACTCGAGGTTTTGATTGAAATACCTGAAAAATATGTTTTTCTAAAAAATTTATTTTTGTAGCACTGTCTGTTATATCACTTTTGAAACATCTCTGTATTTTGATTATTAAATAAATAGAAAAAAAATTAACCACGGCTTCGATTTATGAAACTGAACAACTTTCCCCGAGAAACCTATAATATAACCAATTTGCAAAAAATGGAAGTCCAAATTCGTTTCAGTTTTACCTGTGAAAAGGCTCCTTCCAAATAAAAACACTGCACTTGAATACTGTTTTAACTTCTTTTAATTTTCCAAAATCACTGATAAATTGAACAGAGTTTTCAGCTTATGATATAAACTGTACTGAGTATACACGAAGACTGAGCTCGCTAGGCCGAGAAGCAGCCATTTTATAAAACGTCGATCATCATTTATTATTATTCTACCCTCACTTAACTTAATTTAGTTTTAGATGCAATATTCAATAATATGTATTAAAATACGAGTAATTTATGATGTAATGAATATTAAGCATTACGACAATATTATAAGTATATTTATAACACTATAATAATAATTAATGTTACAGTCGGCCATCCTTCTTACAACGAGTCCCCTCGTTGACCACTATGCTTCGATTGGGTTATGGAAAGCCCAATATTACATTACACTTCCAAATAAAATAAATTTTAGAAATTTATAAACATTTCAGCAGATCTATCAACTGTGAAAAATTCATATTAGACTAATATTTAAATTTATATGCTGATGTTAATAATATACAGATTACAATCAATCTAGCAAAATATTATTCTATGTATTATTGAATTGATTTATTTATGTACCTACTACTGCCAATTGTAAATGTGACATATTAATACATGAATTACATCGTTTGCATATCAAGTACATTTGAAAATGTATACAGGTTTCAGGTTTAATAAGCGTTAATAGATAATAATTTATATGATATCCTTCTATATAAACAATGTTCAATTACATCAGTTGTAAATGTTGATTTTGATAACAAACTCATTTACATTTTTCACAACAAATCAAAGTGGGCTGCAAATTCCTCATTTTTGCTATCCTGCCCTTACTTATATTCCATCTCGTGATTATGTGTTTCACTTGGGCGGCAAATCCTATGCCTTTCCTGCCCCACATAATATTTGCAATAAATCAATTGTATTTCCAGAGCGGCAAAACCTATGCCTATCCTGCTCTTTTAATAATTATGAATTTTAAAAGACTACTTCATCACATTTCACAACAAAATTTTAATTAGTAAAAAAAACAATATTTTATTCAGTATCACTTGAACCATTGGTGGAATATGGTGTTTCGTAGCTTAACCATGGGAAAATTTTGTCTATTGACACAACATTTTCATAACGCCTCCCCTTTTTGGTTAAGGGGGTATCCTCAATTAAGAAACGGTCATTTGGAAGTATTTTTTTAATTCTGTATGGACCCTGACATTTTGATTCCAGTTTTTTTGATTGCCCCGTACCTGTTACTATGGCTCGAATCACCCTAACAAGATCTCCCTCTTTATATTTCGTGCAAGTCTTTCGCTTTTTGTCAAAACGTTTTTTATTTATCTCCTGATTTTTCTGTATAAGATTACCTGCTTGTTCTCGCACTTCATCTAAAGGTTTATTTATAATTCCATTTCCAGCATCTTGAATTACTTCATTTAGAATGCCTTGTGATGGATTAATTACACGTCTTCCAAACAGTAATTCAGTAGGAGTCTTTTTTGTTACGTCGTGGACTGTTGAATTTATCCCCATTTGAACATCCTGTACATATTCATCCCAAGTACTTGGATTTTTGCCGTGTGTCATTGTACTGAGAGCAGATAAAATAGTACGGTTGTACCTCTCCACCTGCCCATTTGCGCGAGGTGTGGCTACCGAATTAAGGATATGTTTTACTCCTACTGAGTGTATAAATTTTTTAAATTTTTGACTGGTGAAGCTAGTACCTCGATCAGTTATTAACCGGGACGGAGTGCCAAAATAACTGAAGTAGTTTTTAAAGACTTTAATACTTTCTTTGGTTTTGGTACTGCGTACTGGAGTTAAATTTACATATTTGGAAAACGAATCTACGATTACAAGAAGGTAGACATTTCTGTGTTTGCTACGATTGAATGGCCCTAGATGGTCAGCGTGAACGGTGTGGAAGGGGATTTCCACTTTGGGGATAGGGTGAAGCATACCTTCTTTTGCCCCAGATGGAACTTTGTGATGGGCACACTCAAGACAGGCTGAAACATATTTTTTAATAAATTTTCGCATCCTTGGGAACCAATAATAAGCACGCACCCTTTCTAATGTTTTATCAAATCCGTGATGCCCGACATCATCGTGGTTGGCTCTAAGTACTTGCCAACGAACACCATGTGGTACTAACCAGCGCATAGTATTTTCATCGACAATTCTAAACACTTTACCGTTTTTAATTTTGAATTCCTTTCTAATGTCGGCTATTTTCATAGTTTCGGGATCTTCAAGTACTTCCTTTATTCGCTTAATTTCGGGATCATTTGACTGTACCGTTGATATCCAATCATCGCTATTTACCGTCACGGAGAGGATATCTAAGGTATGTACGTCATCAGGCTGAATACAAATTGGGTTTCTACTCAGGGCATCTACATGGGACATTTTATCACCTGGCCGATATTCGATTTCACAATCGAATTCTAAAAATTGTATCCACCATCTGGATATACGTGGAACAAGATCTCGCTTAGTAAACGTAGAACGCAACGCATTGCAGTCTGTCACGATTGTAAATTTAATACCCAGAAGGTAGACACGAAATTTATTCAAGGAACTGACAACAGCAAGAGTTTCTAGCTCAAACGAATGGAGTTTTTGTTCGTCTGCGGTAGTTTGACGGCTATAATATGCAACTGCTCTCCAAGGATGACCTGTTTTTTTCTGCAATAATATACCTGCCAAACCATACTTGCTGGCGTCTGTATGCAGCTGAGTTTCCGCGGTATGATCATACAGAGCCAAAACTGGTCGTTGAACAAGGTTTTGCTTTAAATTATTAAACGACTCGTTTTCAGTATCGGTCCATTTCCATGGGACATTCTTTTTAAGTAAATTTGTCAAAGGCCTGGCAATCAATGCGAAATCTTTGACAAACCGCCTAAAAAAACTAGCTAGTCCTATAAACCGTCTAACTTCATGTTGGTTTTTGGGGGGGGTGAAGTCACTAACAGCTTTAATTTTTTGATATCCAGGTTTTATACCCTGTGCACTAATTTCAAACCCTAAAAACTCTATACTTTCTTTGAAAAAATTACACTTCTCTTTTTTTAATGTTAGACCGCTCTCTTTTAACGCCGAAAGAACTTCCTCTAATCTCTCTAATCCTTGACTAACTGAATTTGCTGGAATAAGGATGTCATCCATATAAACAATCACATATTTTAGGTTATTTTTGTTCAATATTTTATGAATGACACGTTGAAAAACAGCTGGAGCATTCGCCAACCCGAAAGGCATACGATTGTATTCGTATTGCCCATCGGGCGTTACAAATGCTGTTTTCTCACGTGATTCCTCGGCAATAGCAATTTGGTGATAGCCAGAGGCTAAATCAAGAGTTGTAAATACACTCTGGCCAGCTAACTGGTCCAGTAGATCTTCTATCCTAGGAAGGGGGTAGTGATCTCTGTTCGTTTTTCGATTCAGAGCGCGATAGTCTACACACAATCGTTTTTCACCTGACTTCTTCTGAACCAAAACGATAGGACTAGCGTAAGGAGAGCTAGATTCGCGAACTATTCCACTTTCCATCATATCACTAACCATGTTTTGTACCTGTTTTCTTTCCGAAAAGGGCAATCTGTAGGGCCTGTAAACGACTGGATCAGAGTCTTTTAAATGAATAACCATTTCGGCTTCATTTGTAAACCCTAAGTCATGCATACTACTGGAAAAACTATTCTTGTATTTGGATAAAATGTTTTCCAATTTTTGACGATCATCACCAGAAAGTTGTTCACCACAGTGTAGGGTTTCTTTTTGTTGCTCGGCTTCGATTAAGTTTACTCGCAATTCTGAGTTTACCTGCCTTCCTCTAGTTATTAATGAATTTTGCCTAATTTTAACTGTATTAGCCCCGAGATTTTGTATTAATACAAAACACTTTTTATCTATAACGTCATATCCTCCTGGTAACAGATAATATTCATTATTTGTATTTCCTCTAACGGACCCTGCTACATAAACTCTTTTACAATTTTCCGCTTCAACAATAGTACTAACTGCTTTTAATTCCCCTTCTTTAATATCATAATCTTTTAAAGCCTTTAAAATTATTCTTGAGTCAAGATTTTCTGTTTTCTTTTCGAAAATTAGTTCTGAAGAAGTTTTTGTGATATACATGTTGGGTCTTTCTGTGTAACTGTGACCGAGCAAAACGGCACTATTTATAAGGTAGTCATCAACAACGAAAATCTCTACATGCTGTTCAATAACACCTTGTACCTCTATCGATACTTCTGCACGACCTTTTGGTAAATATGGTATATTACCCAATCCGCGTAAATAAGGACCATCTACCGTATCCCAATGTAACCCCAGTTTATGAGCATCGGACAATCGAATCAAAGTGGCTTCACTACCTAAATCAACTTGACTTATTATTGGAATATTATTGATCTTAGCTAAAACTTTGTATTTGTCATTTGTATTATCAGCTATAGATATTTCCAAAATTTTGTTATTATATGGAAATTGTATTTGGCTATCGTGTGCAGTGTTATTATCCCGTAATACTTTAAGAACTTTCTTTTCTTTTGGCTCCGAGTTATTGTTGGGTTTCTTTTTACACTCGTTTTCAACATGGCCAAAGAGGTGACAATATGTACATTTAATTATAGGTTTCGGACACTTAAAACTTGGGTGCCCTTTTTGCTTGCAGTTGTAGCAAATAATTTGATCTGATTGCGTACGAGGTTTATCAACGGGGTTATTTGAATTTTCACCTATTTTAGAACGAGCTAAATTGTTAGTATAAGGAAACCGTCTATCTTTTCTGTCAGTATTGTCACGAACCTGCACCTTAATAGTCTTAAAAAATTCAAGTACCTCTTCAGGTTTGGCAAACTTTGCTGCTTGTGCACCTACCCTAACTCCTCTATCATCAACCCCATGTACTAAGCAATCTACAGCTTGACGCCCAAAAATTTTACACCTGTTCAGTAAATTTATTTTAGTAAAGTAATACAATTCTAGTGACTCGCCAAATTTTGCTCGTTTATTAAGCATTTCAGTAAGTAATTCTGCGTAATTTTCTGCTGCTGGAAAAGATTCCTTTAGTAAATCTTTCCATTCCGCCCATGAACGCTTTAGTGAAGGAAGCCCTTGGTACCAAATTTTAGCATGGCCGGTTAACTTGGGTAAGGCGTAATGGATAGTTTGTCTATCTGACCAACCATAGATTTCGCTACATTCGTCCACCTTATTCAACCATACCTCTACGGTTTGTTCTTTATTTACAGGATCAAAATCAGGAATTACATTAGTTAAAGTAGGGAAAGAGTCACGCCCACATGTTTTAATAACTTTTAAGAATTCTTCAAAAAAATGTGATGAAGTGTCATACCTGGGTCCCTTATCCGATGTAGTCTCTGTGTGTGCGATCCGGTCTCGTTTTCTGGAACTCCTTGTCGCCGACTTTTCCTTGTTCGTCCTGTAGTTAGATCTGGATCGTTGCCGCTGCTGACGTCGTTCCTGTTCTAGTCGCCTTTCCGCTGATGCTAATCTTATTCTTTCCAGTTCCAGCTGCTTCTCTCTCTCTCGCAAACTTCGCACATGACTACGGCTACGACTGCGTGAACGTTGTCCTTTACTAGTCTGTTCGTAATTGTCTATTCGACTTTGCCTCTTGGGGTTGCGTTCGGGGGTTCTAAGACCACGCTTTCTTATCCTGGTGTCAATGATTGCACTTCGTGATCGTTCTCGACTGCGACTTGGTTCGGGACTCACGTGACCGCGTGGCGCTTCTACATTCTCTTCTTCGTCAGTATCCATCGGCCTGAAACTTGTGAGTGTATCCCGCTTCTGAAGATGAAAAGGCTCCTTCCAAATAAAAACACTGCACTTGAATACTGTTTTAACTTCTTTTAATTTTCCAAAATCACTGATAAATTGAACAGAGTTTTCAGCTTATGATATAAACTGTACTGAGTATACACGAAGACTGAGCTCGCTAGGCCGAGAAGCAGCCATTTTATAAAACGTCGATCATCATTTATTATTATTCTACCCTCACTTAACTTAATTTAGTTTTAGATGCAATATTCAATAATATGTATTAAAATACGAGTAATTTATGATGTAATGAATATTAAGCATTACGACAATATTATAAGTATATTTATAACACTATAATAATAATTAATGTTACACCTGCTTGCTTAAAAACAGCTTGATGGAATTTGGACTTCGAGGTTTCATTAATTCCGTCTTGATCATTATCTCCAGAATATATACGATGTATATGGTATGATAGTAGGTTAAAAAAAAGTTAAAAATAAGATCAGAACATGCCAGAGAGCAATGGAAAGGAGTATTCTCAAAATTAGGAAAATTGAAAAAATTAGAAGCGAGGACATTAGAAAAAGAACAAAAGTGAAGGATGCCCTTAAACATGCCCTCGAACTGAAGTGGAAATGGGCAGGACATATATCTAGATGCAGAGACGAAAGATGGACAGTACAGGTGACCGGATGGAAGGGGCCTGTAGGACAAAGAAAAATAGGAAGACCAAGAAAAAGATGGTGTGATGACTTAATAAAAACAGCAGGAAGCGATTGGCAACACATCGCACAAAACAGAGACGAGTGGAAAGGGTTGGAGGAGGCCTATACCCAAGAAGGGATTCTTAACTTAGATAAATAAAAAAACTAACCAGATTAATAATTTAAAATTAAATATATTATACTTTAACTAACAAAACTAACAAATATTTTCAAATGTAATAAAGTTAAGGAAATAAAAAGGCTAAATAAATAAATAAAGTAGGGTTTCCAATTTTTTTGAAATTAGATCATTCATTAGGAGACGAGTGGGGAGCGGGGCGCGGCGCATCGGCCGGCCGACGAGCGCCCGCGCCGCCGCGCCGCGCCGGCTGCAGGTGGCTCGCTCACCTATTATGATGCCTTTTGATGTTTTTTGTTTTTGTTGTCTTACGTATGTGATTGAAGAGGGAAATCTTTACTGTTATTGCCCACTTTTTCAAATATCTTGAGTTTTACGATTTTTAGACGATTGTTTTTCGTTACCTAATGTAAATAAGTAATCTATATTAATGCGTGTACGACGACGAGTGACTAGTGCACGGATAAATCTGTTAAGGTTTTTGTTGTACTAGCTTAAGTAAGTATTTGTCATAAAGTAATAAATTGTTATTAAATAAAATAAAAAAAAAATTAACTATTCTATTTCCTGGATAAAACATTAACCGGGGTAATAAGTTGTTCTCCGCCTTTTGTACCAATATTAGTAAAAGTTTTCAAAGAACAGTTAACGTTTTAGAAATCTATTCAGTAACAAAAGAGAACTTGACTAAGCTAGAATTAAGCCTGAGGGAATGAAAAACAGACCTCGGATCTTTCCGGATTATTTCAGAATATTTTAGTAGAAATATTTTATATGAGTGCCATACTTTTATGCCAAAAAGCCCTTACATAGGGAATAAAGATAACTGGCCTATAGTTTTACGGTGGTCCCGCCGATGGATTGGAAGGAAATAAAATGGAGCGCTTTTTTTTATTGCGATTACCTTTTTTGTGAATGATCAATATTCACTGTATGGGCGTTTTTGGGATACGTACGTACGTAATATCAGATCGAGTGGAAAGGCCGTGCTGAAATGTTTATAAAATACTTATAATTTCCACGATATATTTAGAATTAGAATTTCACCAAATGGTTTTCGAATTTAAATAAGTGCATTACAGAAATAAAATGATGTCACACTTGTTTAAGGGTTATCGTGTATGTTTCTTATTTTATTTTTTAAATTATTTTTTAAATAAAATAAGAAACATATGCCCAAGCCTAGTATATGCTGAGTTGGGGCCCTGTGGTTGCAGTACACCGCAAAAAGTACTTCTATGAGCGAAACAAAAAAACACAGTTGTTTTTTTCACGTTCCTATCTTTCATGTGTTAGATGTATTGGTACTTGCGTGGGCGCAGTGCAGATATAGTTGAAAGTAAAGTACCTGAAAGCAAAATAATTGACATTTTAATATTTTGAGCATATAAATATATAAAATCAGAGAAAAATCAACCCGCAAAGCTACCCGCTCGTGAGCTCTTGAGCACGAGCCGCAGCTCGCGCACTGCGCACCCTCAATGTGACAATTATACCGTAATAAATTTAAATTTAGAGCGGACAAAATCTAGTTGATTTATCAAGAAACTTTTGTTTAGCAATTTCACGTCTTTCAAAAGCATTGATAGAATAAATTATTGTTCTATTTGTTAGGATATATTATTAACTAGGTACTCGCTATTGCTTAAGCCAGCGATATGCTGTTGACAGCCCTACCATTAACTTCCAACATAACAAAACAGCAATTTCATTACCAAGTAATTCTCAAAGAAATAAGTGCTCCAAGTTGGTTTAGAGCCTAATCAAATACAGCCCATGTTAGAATGCGAAGCAATCAGCCCCTTGAAAGCTTATAAAAAGTTTGTCTACGACGTGAGCTTATTTTTATACAGGGTGTGATAAAGTTAGTGTATACAGGGGCTATAAAAATGCAGCCTTACTATAGATAGATAAATAAAACATTCATTTTACACACAGAAAACAGTTTATAGCACAGAAACAGAAATTTAACCAAAAAGACATGCAATAGGCATCATAAATAAGATGGAATTCTTTCTACCTTTAAAACTGAACAAATTTTTTTATGTATTACTGAAATCGAAAATACTTTGGATCTCCTATACTAAATTAGACAGTCAGCTGATCGTCTTTTATGATTTTTATTTTATTTCACAAAGTCATATGTTTTACAGTTTTGTGAATTGAAGCCAACTAACGGTAATAATAGCTACAATAAATTTATATAAATATGAATTTTTGGTACAACCTGTAGATGTAGGTATACTTGTGACGTTAGAGTCGAAGTTTGAATTTGCGAGGAAGACTCGAAAATATCGAAATACATACTAATATCTGAATTACGCTCTCTTTTAACGACTTCTTACATCGTAGAATATTATTTAAAATTTATTTAATTTAATTTTTAGTTCCCACCATTTGGAACTCGTATACCCGCTGTTTTGGGATGTGTTTGCGGAGTGAGAAGAAACAATGGCTCAAAGACTCTCTCCAATATCTTTTTAGTAAACATGTGTCTATTGAGTAGTAGTTTTCAGTATATAATGTTGAGAATACGCAGTACATATAAAATACATAAGAAAGGCGAACTCGGTCTTTCAATCAAAATTTACCTAATCTAATGGAATATAGACCAACTAAGCACTTATTAACTTAACAACAGCTTACTGAAACTATTCAAGATATTAAAATGTAATTATCAAATAAACGCACACACACACACACACACACACACACACACACACACACACACACACACACACACACACACACATAAATGTTACTTTTAACTATTTTTATTTTTAACTTTTTCTGTTTCCTGTATTCTATCTTGTTCTAAGTGTGTATTACATTGTATACGTCAAACTTTTTTGGTATGGAAGTGCGAGCCCTCCTGACACAGGTTTATAAAGACCTAAAAGGAGGTCTCAACCAATGACAATGACGAGTCAATGTTACATGAATCCCAATAAACAATTTTGAATTTGAATTTTTTTTAACATCATTGGATTGTTTGGACAAAACAGAAAACTTCACGAACGTTTTTTTTTAACCAAATCGATAGCTAGATAGCACAGAGATACAACGCAAGTTGTTCAAACTAATGGCGTAGTTTCCTTCGTATGGCCGAAATTAATATTGTTATATAATTTTCATTTTTTTTCTTTTGATATACTGGGAAATGTTTCAATTTTATAGTAACGGGATACCCATCTTTGGTTTTTTTTTCTATCGAGCCGTACCTAATTGCTGAATCGTATTTTGGACAGCGGCGTACGATCGTAGGAAATATACTTAGTCAAAAACATTGTTTTTTTCAGACTTGAAACTTCTATAGTTTTATTTAAAAAAAAAATGGTATAAGAGCGCCTTAGAACGACCCTTACGCATCGCCTTAAGCCAATTTCCAAATTACCTAACTTAACGCTTACATGAACCGCAACATGAGTATAAAAATTTTAATTGTCCCCCCATACGGCGGTAGTGACGCTATTAGGCTGCTCTCCAAGCGGCCTGTATAATTTTATTACAATTTTATGCAGCCCCTGCCTGGTATAGGTTACCATATTAACATCCGCTGCTGTATCTAGCTTATGAGCGAACTGCGGAACACTTGGTGAGTCTTTCAGTATTACATGTTAGGTCTGATAACTTTTTTTTAACTTTGTTCTTTACTTCATTTGTTTACGTACTTAAAAATACGTAAACAAACTTGATATGTCTTTTTATTCATGCATGTCTTTAAATTCTGATATTCCTTGCAAACGTAGGTACTAAGTTTCTTTTGCATTTCTATTAAACACGTAATACATTCTACTCGTTTGAGAATTTTAACAAGCAGGTATCAATAAAAAGACATAGCAAGATTGTTTACGTTTTTTTAAGAACATATGAAGTATAGATACAATTTATTTCTGCTTTAATATCTTTTTTTTTAAAGTTATTCATTCAAAATGAACACATTTTACAAATATATTACACTAAAAACCTATAAAAATTTATCTGTGTAATGGAGTCAATAGATGAGTAGTGAGTACTGGATATTTAAATTTTTAAATTACACATTGAGGTGCGGATTTTTGAAATACTACTTTTTGTCAACGCTTTTGTAGTTCGTGGATTCCGAGTGCATTTCTTGTAATTCTGTTGTTAGCTCATTCACATAATATTTTAAGGTATAATATGTATTAATAGTAGATTGTATAGATCATTTGATATTCGAGTTCCATAAAATTTGATATTCGATTTCCAAAGAGGTTTGTCACTTTAGGCAAGTGGTATCTATTAACAGGAGTAAGCTGTCTCAAATGTGCTGGTCTATTGCGAGCAGATAAATATATGGTGGTTCATTGTCCTCTGTGAGCAAAGCAAATTTAACAGTTTAATCTACAATAGATATTGTATACAGGGTGTTCAAAAATAAGCGTTTGAAATTTTAAGGGGTTACTCAGAATCAGGTATAGAACCCAGGAAAATTCTCATACTAAATCTGAATAGTGAATCAAGAATTTGTATGTAAAACTGAAAAAAATATTGAAGAGCGGATTTTTTCAATATTTTTCCTGGGTTCTTATACCTGATTCTGAGTAACCCCTTAAAATTTCAAACGCACTTTTTTAACATCCTGTATTCCTTGTTGTCCTTCTAAAATACCTGAAAAAATTGAACAATGGGTTCTACTCATGAAACTGAACAACTTTCCCTAAGGAACCTATACTCAATTCGCAAAAAAATGGTATGCCACTATCAGTCAAACCCATCCAGGTTATGACCGTGTTTCTAGTCAGTTAAACTGCGTGATCGACGCGAGCACACAAGCCGCACTGAGCCACGACCACCTCACATACGCCGTCACGAATATTTACTTGAAAATATTCACTTTTTTGTAAAATGTTTTAATTCAATTACACTACAAAGTTACAAAGCAATTTGTTCTAAGTAACCAAATTGAATTTACCCTTACATTTTACAATATGCATCATGACGTGACTCTCAACATTCCTGAACATCTGGCGCCTCGCTCAACTAATCTAATATCTAAAAGGGTTAGTACCTATTGGCAACATAAGTAAGTAGTAACAACTAATGGTTCGGGAATAGCAAACATTATTCGCAAAGGCAGAAATTGAAACTATAAACACAATGATGAAACCTTATTAGCAGTACCATGTTTGTACCGCAAGCGAGTTGCTAGGTGTATAAAGTTTTAAAAGTTAACTAACTGTGAAAAACCGGCCAAGTGCGAGTCGGACTCACGCATCGAGGGTTTCGTATAAATTCATAATCATCACACATGTCTTGAGTCTTGAACTCTATATCAAGTTCTCAGGCCAGATTTTGATTCCGATGCGAGTGTCCAAATATGCTGCATAAACGGCCGTATCTCTGGATTGCGTTGGCATAGAAGTCTGATTTTTTCACAACTTCAAGGGATCGCAGGCCTGAGTATTTGATATAAATTTCAACTTGATATGTCTACGCGTTCCTGAGAAAAAGGTCTTGACAGACAGAAAGACGGACAACGAAGTGATCCTATAAGGGTTCCTTTTTCAACCGACTTCAAAAAAAGGAGGAGGTTCTCAATTCGTCGGAATCTTTTTTTTTTTTTTTTTTTTTTTCTATGTATGTTCACCGATTACTCGAAGACGCCTGAACCGATTTCAAAAATTCTTTTTTTGTTTGAAAGAGTATACTTCACAGGTGGTCCCATATTAATTTTATCGAAATCGATTCAGCGGTTTTTTGAGAAAATCAACAAACACATAGCAAAATTGGAGTTGCTACGATTGAAGTCGGTTGTTTTTAACGTATTCAGCGTGGTCAATTATCCTTTTGAGGTACGGAACCCTAAAAACGTAATAATATGTTTAAATTAAGGTGTCTATTGCTGCCAGCAGAAATATGAAAGTTTTTATTTTAACTGAGGAGGAGGAGGTTATCAGAATTCGGCTGTATGTTTTTTGTGTGTATGTTAAGCGATTACTCCGCCAATTATAAATTGATTTTGATGATTCTTCTTTTGTTTGGTAGGTCATACTTCAGAGGTGGTCCCATATAAATTTTATCGAAATCGATTCAGCGTTTTTTCAACAAAAACATAAAGCAACAAAAAAACTAATTGTAGTTGTTATGTCAAGTCAGTTGTTTTTAGTTGTTATGTCGAAACCTTTTGACAGGGGTAGCGGGATTGATACTCTTTGCACAGAAAATAAGTGCACAAAAAACAAACAAAAAATGTTTTCATCATTGAATTAGCATTTAACCTGATTTCCATTCAATATCACATCATACAGCAAGCGAAAGCACCAAAAAATGTTACTACTCATTCTCACTGCCATCAATCTGTTCCCCCAAGGAAACAACACTATAAAAAACAGAATCAATCGGCACTCGATTTCACAGTTGGCAGCCCTGTATCGCTCACGGTTGCCTAGCAACTGGTCTCTGAGGGCCTTAGGTTGTGATAATTGGTTGCTTTTTGTTATTGAAGTCTAAAAACGGATATGGTATTTTTTCCACATTTCTTTTTGTGCTCAAAGCACTTAATATTAATATTTTTTATAGATGAAAAATTCACAACATTTTGTTTCGTTTATTAGCTTAGCATAGATCAAGTGACTATTTAAAACATATAAATATCAACGAACCATGTATATATATTTATTTAGTAGAAAATAGAGTATATACATACATAATGCCGAAATGATTTTAACCTAAAATCTTTCTCGGATCACAAGTCAACAAGGAGTTTCATTCCAATTCGTCAAGTACTCTAAGTCAAAATCCCGGAAATACAAGACACAGCTTTTTAAGGTCGCTTAAAAATATTATAACTTATTGTTTTTTTTTTTCTTATAAATCTATTAGTCCGCAGCCTTACCACTGTGTCCTTTACACATTTCAAAATGTTTACGCCCGTTCCCAAGTGCAATTAAATAAACGATCCATTCTCTCCGCCGCGACGTCTGGTAACAAAACGCAAAAAGTCGACATCACAAAAAACCCATCGCAATTCCGAGCGATCCAAGATTCCCGCGTTAATTTTAAAACCATTTTTCTTTTCTACAAAGGGTTTTTGCTCAAAGGAGATTCTATATTCCGATGTCGCCGGAATCAAATTTCTGTGGGGGCGGGGAAAAACTAACAAAAATATTTTCTTTCCATTTTCTAGACCGCTTCCTCCACTCGGGCTTTCAGACATTCTCTGATCTTTCAATTGGATTGTCAAATTGAATAGATATCGACGTATTTAAATTAATTATTGATTGAGTTTCTTTGTAACGTAAATGGTTAAATATGTAAGCTAGATTTAGTAAACGTTTCAATATTGATACTAATTTTATAGTAATACTTAAAATAGTTGTAGTTTTTTAATTTTAGTATAGGAATATTGAATTATTGGATTATAACATGGCAACTCTGATGTCCACCAATCAGAGAACAGTATTCGTACTCCACCAATCAGAGAACAATTTCCCTTCCAAGTTCAATTTAGTCACAGTTGGCAGGTTTTAAATACGGTAACATTGAAAATTTCATTCATTCTTGTTCGTGTGCGCAGTTGAGTTCATACCTCTAAAAGGGGCCCATTTGTGTTGAGTAATTTTAAAATAAATTAATATAAAAGTCAATAGAAGTTTTACTAAAGACTAAGGATTGCAGTTCCCGAGAGTGTGGTGCTTTCAAATAAGAAATCTGCTTTCGATTGGAACTATCCTGTCGTAAGCATATATTCGGTATAAGGAATCGGCCATTAATAAGGTCCATATAGGAGATCAGCATCAGTTCTGTTTTTATTGCATCTTTTATATAAAAAGAGTTCAGAAAAATATTGAAGCTATTTTACCAAAAAAAATTATTACATGTGTTTTTAGATAGATTAGGGGTGGGGTAGCTTAGGAGAATGGTGTAAAAAAGTGGCTTAAAAACGTCACGTTATTAAGGGTGACCTAAGCATAAACCAAGCAGATTTGCCAGAAAATCCAAACGTCTTCCTCATATTTTTTTTTATAAAGGCCAGGATTGCAATTTATGAAGAAATCATAGTGTGTAAGTATACTAACCACACCCTGGACACTTCATACAAATTTCGCGCCATTGTTTACTACATAGAAATTCATGTTTGTACACATGTAAATGTGTGCGTGATGTACTAGGGTTGAATCGAGATTCAATTTGCCCTCACTGTTCTTTATTGTTAGCTAGACTTTTACAAATAAAGTGAAGGCTGTATCCACCAGACAAGGCTGTATAGCCTTAGAAGCCTCTAGCCCTTCCTGAAAAAAAAATCTTCGGTTAATAAACTGTGCTTTGGTTTGCCAACCTCTTGACAAATGGTCACACATTGGTCACACAGGGGGTGAGGTAGCCTTCAGAGAGCGGCAGGGAATGTCCATACTGTCTAATGTCCTTATACTGTGGTACTAACATAGGCTATGTTATACTAACAATATATGGACATAGCCCGCAATAAAGTCTTTATTAATATTTCTTAGCTGAATATGAAATTATGACGCTCCCCCTATAATTAATAATCAAGCCTCAAGCCGGCTTATTGTTAATTATTAAGCGACAAGCAATAATGAATGGTAGATGTCGTTTCCGCAACGTTATATCCGTTCTAGAAGTAAGGATGTGTTTACAGTGAAGAATGTTGACAACAGAACTCTTTGGTTGACATAAAAAAACGGTCTGGAAAAAATCGCTTTCAGCAATAAGACCGTCCAGGTTGCACCACCACATATCTTTTTTATTTTTATTAATTTCATTGTATTTTGTATGCAATAAAGAGTATTTATCTTATCTAACTATAAAAAGAAATTCGTATAAGGCGAGTTTATTTCCTTCATTTCTGTTGCAGTGACATAACATTATTTCTGTTTTAGACTGCACAGTGTGTATTTCGATTTTTTCTTAAATTTCTGAGAGAGTAAGGGAGACAAACTTGTTTTTAAAGGAAAGCTTGTACCCGGACGGAGGAAAAGTTAGTTTTCGTTAGAGGTTCTTGAAGTCTTGAGGTAAATCTGATGATCAATATTTTCGCTATTATTTAGAGATACAGATATAATATTGATCTCGCCACAACAACTCCACTATGCTTTTTGTGACCGCATCTTCAAAACAAAGTTCGGTTTCGCCAGCCACATCCGAGCCTTTCATAAACTGGACAAAGACGATTGACGGAGTCGCTGTCGCCAGATACGGTGAAGAGGACTATAGATAGATATTATTTAAAAAATATTACTGTTTGACTAGCTCGGTAATGACTAATGACCCAAGAAGGGATTGAAAAGGTATTTGAAGGATCGGCAAAGCATTGATAGCACCTCTGGTGTTGCAAATGCCAATAGGCGGCGGTAACCACATTCCATCAGGTGGGCCGTCAGCCTTTTGCCTTCCTATATAATAAAAAAAAAGTATATGGTCGGTAGTTTCATAACCTTTACTAATGAAGCTTACTTTTTTATTATATTAAAAGTTCAAATAAAATGTCGGCCACTGTATTAAGCCTATTAAGCTTAACAAATTCCTTTACAATTTCCTGATGTCACTTTTCAGGATTTGAGATTTTCGTACATTTTTGTCGGCTGGAGCCAACATTGATGGTGGGGGCACGATTTTTCAAAGAGTAGCGGTAGCGGTCAATAGGTTAATAGAGAAGGTAGCCAAAAAAGGAGTTTCCTTCTGACAGTGAAGTGAAAATAAAATCTTCTTCTTCTTATCGTGTGGCATTTTAGCCGTGCTATCACAAGGGACAGACAGCTGTTGCCTAGTGTTGCACTTAGTATCACCCGCAGTCACGTGTATTGCATTATAGCACTCCGTACTGACTCGGTGGTTCAGTGGTAAGCGCTCCTGTCTACTGATCTGACAGTTGTGGGTTCGATCCCCACCCAGAACACACTTCTGTGATGAGCAAATTTATTTGCTCTGTGTCTAGGTGAAATATATCAATATATGTATGTATTTAAAACGTATATGTGTATGTATATCAGTCTCTGGTTCCCATAGTACAGGGAATCCTAGTTTGGGGCCAGATGGCCGTGTGTGATTTGTCCCCCACATTTATTTATATGTATTAAATTTATATTTTTCCCAGCTTTCACTTCCATTGTAGACGCATCTTTACGAGGGCATGGAACACAGGTGCAACACACAGGATTACTCGCTTGACAAACGAGCGGATGTGAACAAACAGGTTATAATTAGCCGCCTCTGTCTCACTTGTTTGCCTTCATTATGTAAAAATATCAGGAGGAAAAAAATCTTTTGAAAATACTGAATCATGCGCGGGTAACCACGGTTTGGGGCTACATGACTGTGTATAAAACATGTCTTACGAGTAAATGGCTACATGACTGTATCAAAAGAAAAATATAAGATATTCTTTACAAAATTGCTCCCGTACTGAAATTGTTAAAAATCATAATTGTTTTCTTCATAGTCGTAAAGATTTTTTATAATAAAAATCATCAATCAAAAATGAGTTCATTAATGCCGCTCAAAAAATGTTGACGTCACGTCTTTTCATTTGAAACGTTTTTTGAACAAAATGTCGTTTTTGACAGATGATAAAATGTACCTCAAATGACTACATGTAATAGTCATCTTCCCTAGTATAGACTAACTTTCAAACGCGACTCCGCCCGTCTTCTTTAATACTGTTTTATGAGTATCTTTGACTCTCAAACAATGATGTACAAGAATTTAATTTATTTCTAGATTCCTCAGGAGATACAAATTGTCCGGGATAAAAAATATTTTATATTACAATACAATACAATACAATACAATCATTTATTGATAAAATAATATTTTACAAGTCAAATGTTAAATATAATAAATAGTCGTAGCAGATATTTTAAATTAACTTACTAATTTAATTTATTAATAATATAATTCCAATTTTAATAATATAATTCAATTTTAATAATATAAATCATTTTTCAATAATATAATTCAGTTTTCAATAATATAATCCAATTTTTCATAATATAATTCAATTTATAAAACTAAACATGTATTTATTAAGTTTTAGTAAACTAGTACATATACAATTAAAATTATTCAGTCCATCACATAGCTTATTTCAATGTTTTCATTTTTATAAAAAATTCGTCCACGGAGTAGCATGCAAGGGTCAATAACAAACACTTAAGTTTTCCCGTAAATGAGCATAGATTTTGGGCATCAGTTACTGACCGAGGGAGCACATTGTAGAGCTTAGGGCCGGCCACATGCAGGCACCTGCGGGTCTTGGTCCGCCTCGTGGCGGGTGTGTGCAGGCGGTCCCGGCGCCTGGTGGTCAGGGACGGGTTGATCTGGGAGTTAGTTGGAAACTGGTCTAGGTTTTGTCTTACATACTTACACACGTCCAGTATATATTGACATGGAAGTGTAAGTATCTCACAGTCTATGAACAGCTGTCTCGCGGGCTCGTCAGGTGGGACTCGCGCTAGGATGCGAATCGCACGTTTTTGCATACGAAATAAACGATCCCTATCGGCGGCTACTCCCCATAGATCTATCCCATATGTTAATATGCAGTGGAAGTACCCGAAGTAGGCCTTTTTAATGTTTTCAGTTGTGAGACTGGGGCATAGCCGCGAGAGGGCGTAACAAGCAGATGCTAAGCGATCGCATGTCACATCTATGTGCAGAGACCACGTCAAACTTGAGTCTATTGTAAAACCCAAGTACTTGACACTGTCTACCTGGGGTACCGTGGAGCCGTTGCAAGTAACCTTCAGCGCTTGGTGGTGGGTTTTTGAAATTGGTTGGTTGGTTTATTGAAATTACATTTGTTACTAAAAGTAAAGGGCGGAAAAAACATAAAACAAAATATCTCTACAAAGAAAATATCTTAGTACAAATACACAATATAAAAGGGAATAGTGGAAATTTGATTAAACTTCTGAGAACAACACCTACAATGCCCAATCCGTAACTGGGTTTTGGACGCCCGGTGTCATGGGAATCACCCTTTCCGTTGTCTTGTTAACTTTGGAAGTTATAAGTTGCTGACACTTCGGTAAATGGAAAGACTCCTTTATAAGGCTCTAGACAGTCCATGGGGGCAGGGTTGTCAAAAGTTTTGACAATACTGTTAAATAACTGAAATAACCTACGCATTGTTCTTACGTACGCAAAAATATCTAAATGCTACGAGTAAAAAGCGTTCAAGTGCGTGTCGGGCCACGCGCAATGTAGGGTTCCGTATACTTCGACAGACACTGCTTCAAGGGAAAAACATCCCGTCTTACAAAATTGACTACTACTCGTTAACTTGTAAAGCCTACTTAGCTGTGATAGTTTTCCTTTTAACTTCGTTTTATACACTGCCGTGAATTTTTTCACATTTCTAGAAACAAACGTCTAGCTGGCAGAGAGGGACACATGACTTTAACAAAAAAAAATCACTTTAACGTTTAATATTTCGAAAACGGATCCCTGAATCGAAAAATGGTTTTCGCACAATATTTTTGAAAGACCTATCCAAGGACATCTCATACCATGGGATAGTAAAAACAACATCCCCGTTCACGTGTAGGGGGAGGTACACTGAAAAAAAATACCACTTTGTCGGCGTGATTAATATGCATATACATGGCAAATTACAGCTCTCTAGTATTAATAGTTTCTGAGCTAAGCTGCAGATAGACAGACAGACAGACGGACAGGGCGAAACTATAAGGGTTCCTTGTTGAATATGGAACCCTAAAAAAGGTTTCATGTATATATCAGAAATAACTGTCACTATAGCGCAAAACTGCATAAACAGCAAACTTCAGTTCCTTGAAAATAAACAGTGAAACAATCCAGACTTGAGCCCCGTTTTTCCAGAACTCGGGAACTTAGGAGCTTTGTACACGTACTCACATGGAGCTCAAATCTGGATTGATGGAGGCCGTGAGGCTGGTGGCCAACTCAAGTGGCAGAAGTTTTCAAGCCTCTTTTAAGTCTTCTGATATGGCTTAACGATTGCAGTGTCATAATGGCTACCGGTACCAACGGCTTAGCGTGCCTTGCGAAGCACGACAACGGTCGAGATAAATGCGACTAGCACTGCAATCAAACCCATCCAGATCGTGACCGTATTTGTAGTTAGTTAAACTGTGTAATCGACGCAACCACGCAAGCCGCACTGAACCACGACCGCTTCAGTTGCATTTTTAACTTTTACTATTTTCCGCTACTTTCACAAGATACTTCTTCTTCTTCTCGTGTTGCACAATTTAACCGCACAAGATTCTGGTATACCTATATTTGCCACGCCACTAGCTATCTAATCTCAAAAAAAATCTCAGCAGATGTTCTTGCTATGCCAAAAAGGTTTTAACATTAGCATAACATGGCAACCCTAGAGAGTTAGAATGTCACCAGCCTTGTCCCATCTTTATACCCTTATCACCGTTGATGTACCCTTGGGCGTATGGGACACAACGTCGTCGTATGGGACTATTATGGCACACTGACGTAAGATGGCTCCACAGTCTTTGATAGTGACCTAACTTAGAGATAGCGTGGGTCATTGATGACAGACAAAAAATTTTGTTCCTTTGTTCTTTCAAGTGGGCACTCTAAAACGCCTTCAGGGGTTAAATGCTACAGAAACAGAAACTGTAGCAAGAGCAATAAAATTATATTATTTTATCAAACGATTTTATAACGTTATCCTGCCAACAATTTCACTGTCATTAGACAGAAAACAGAGCCTCAAAATAATAGTCGTCGCTACTGTTAAGTTTTTCTACGCTATTATAATAAAATACCAAATACCAATCCGTCCGCTCGTTTGGCATCTGTCACATAAAAAAAAGCAGCCAAGTGCGAGTCGGACTCTTCCATGAAGGGTTCCGTAGCAGCAAGTAACGTAATATAAAAGTTCTTGTAGTTCGTTGTAGGTAAGCTGTTGATTTCCCAAAATGTGAAAAATAAAATAAAATAAAATAAAATAAATAAAATTGCGGTTTACAATTTGTGACGTATTAAAAAAAACTACTTACTAGATCTCATTCAAACTAATTTTTGGTGGAAGTTTGCATGGTAATGTGCATCATATATTTTTTCAGTTCTATCATTCTCTTATTTAAGAAGTTACAGGGGGGACACACATTTTACCACTTTAGAAGTGTCTCTCGCGCAAACTATTCATTTTAGACAAAAATGATATTAGAAACCTCAATATTATTTGTAAAGACCTATCCATTGATACCCCACACGTATGGGTTTGAAGAAAAACATTTTTGAGTTTCAGTTCTAAGTATGGGGAACCCCCAAAATTTATTGTTTTTTTTTCTATTTCTTAATCTTTTCTAATTCTTAATATTTTCTAATTTTTCTAAATCTTAATGCGGTTCACAGAATATATCTACTTACCAAGTTTCAACAGTATAATTCTTATAGTTTCGGAAAAAAGTGGCTGTGACATACGGACGGACAGACAGACAGACATGACGAATCCATAAGGGCTCTGTTTTTTACCATTTGGCTACGGAACCCTAAAAAAACGTGTGTGACTGCTAGCTCAACAGTGTGTGAGCTACCAGAATGTAAATTTTTAAAACATGTGAAACACTTTATAAGTTTCAGAGGTACTATAATATAAGACAGAAGATTATTTGAATGATAACATTTGGATAATTTTTCCAAGAAAAAATGTATATGACATATTTTACAAGAGTGCTTAATGTACCTACGTAAAGAAATGATTTTGAACTTTTAGGTTAAACACGCAGTAACTGCTCCAAATGAAACACCGTTCGTTAAATAGATACTTGGTTTAATCGTTATAGACAACCTTACACTTGGCACACTGAATCACTACTGAACAACTTTTAAAATATCACTAGACCTGACCGAATGAATGAGAGAGGACTGCCTGAGTGAACTGTTAGAAAATATCTCGAACTCTGAATTATCAGTATAGTTACAAACAAATTGTTTTAACTATTTTAACACTTAAACATTTGACAATAATTATTAAAATTATTTTACCTTCATGTTTACATTTTATTATTGTAGTATTTAAGACATTCAAGACTTTCCAAACTATTGTGCATTGAAATGGCTGTCTGTGACGTACATCCGGTTATTATAATTTAAACATAGTACGTAATAGTTCCATGAATTTAAATCGTTTAGTTACAAAATTTAAATGTTTGAATCGAAATTCATTTTAAATTTTTAGATTATAACGACAATGTACTTTTTAACCGACTTCAAAAAAAAAGGAGGAGGTTCTCAATTCGTCGGAATCTTTTTTTTTATGTATGTTCGCCGATTACTCGAAGACGCCTGAACCGATTTGGAAAATTCTTTTTTTGTTTAAAATAGTATACTTCACAGGTGGTTCCACATAAATTTTATCGAAATCGATGCAGCGGTTTTTGAGAAAATCAACAAAAACATATCAAAATTGGAGTTGTTGCGATTGAAGTCGGTTGTTTTTAAAGTATTCAGCGTGGTCATACAGCTGTATACTGACAGACCTTAGCATTACCTACATATTTGCCATTTATGTACTACCGACGTAACAGTTCATACGGAGTTAGTGTCAATAAGATTTTGTAAAACATGTTATACGATTTTTATGTACTTTTTTACGAAATGGGGTACTTATAAGTTCACTAATTAGATTATAAATAAATACAACTATTCTGGCTGATAGCAATCATTAAATACGATATTACATTTATAAACTTACTTTCAGAAGTTATCTTCTCACTTATCTCATCCTTTTCAACTTATTTCTAATAAAAACTCTTTGATTCCTGTACTTATAAAAAATATATATATTACTCACTAAAAGGCCAGCACCCTCAAATGACTCGTAAAGGTTTATTATAGTTATTTCTTTTCAGCTTCGACCTTTAATACTTTTATAGCCGATAAAGCGATTTTGATTGGCCAATTACAGTTTATCTAGGCTATCGATCAACCAATCCGGAGCCGCAATTTTCATTAGTAACATTAAACCCTATTTTGTTGTGTTTCGACTGAAGATAAAGCTTGGAAAAATAAATTTTCGGTATTTTTAAAAGAAAAGTAGGACATCGATAAAGTCCTTCCTTCCTATCGTTTCTTCCCATATATCTCAGGCTTTGTACAATACAATACGTATAGTACAATACAATAAAATAAAATCCATACAATAATTGATATCTCAATTTTTACAAGTCATTATACACAGTGGTATATTTATAATAAATTATACAGGGTGTAAGGGACAGGTTTCACAAAATTATAAACTTGATTGGACAGTTTGTATGGAGAAGCCGAATTTTTTTTCGTTTCCTGAAAAAAAATCTTGTGGAAAGATGTTCAGTTTCGTCTACTGATCAACCCTTAAAAGTTTTCGGAAACTTGTCCCTTACACCCTGTATACATTATTATAACTACATATTTTAGAATACATGGTAAAATAAATGGAAAATTTTCCACACACTGGAGCCAAGTGCGAATGGGGAAGAAAACTGACAATGCTCGCCGATAGAGGCGCTGGTATCGCTTGACTCATACTAACTGTCAAAACGTATACAAAAAATTGTTTAAGTGAACTAAATATAAGATTATTAAAAAAATGCCGCGTTGGTTGCAATAATAATGGAAATCATTAATTTCCTAAAGATTCTCGGATGAAGAAGACATGGGAAAAGTTGCGTTTTCAATTATGTACTTTTCAACTTCGCCTTTAATTGAGGAACAGTCCAAGTCGCATACATTCTCCATTTAACAATTTTACAGACAAAAACTAATTTATAACACCTCCATAATAAAAAACGCGGAACTAATTGAAAGTTGTTATGAGTCAAGCGTCCGTAGCGCCATCTGCAAATAGCTTTGCGTTTTCTTCCCCATTGGTAGAGGTTGCGGGGCTAGTAGCTAACCCCTGTGTCCGAAGTTCTCAAGCCTATTAGGCCTCTGACATGGCTAAACGACTGCCATCTAGTGATAGAAATCGTTATCAATGGCTTAACGTGACTTGCGAAGCATCGTAACGCTCGAGATAAATATTAGGAACAGTTCAATCCATCCAGGCTATGACCGTGTCTGAAGTCAGTTAGCCTGAAAGAACACGCAAGCTGCACTGAACAAGGACTGCTTCTAAGCCTAGGATATACTGAGTCCAAAATATAATAGTGAATACTTCACTACAGTTAACACATCGTGTTTTGCATTCTACGACGAGCATAGAGTATAGAGCATAGAAAAGACATATAAACAAACAATATTTAGAATTTTGCCATCTTATTTTAACACCATATACTTCTTATAGGTTTTCCTTTAGTCTACAAGTAAAGAACTATTTTAATTTATTTTTTTCAAAATTTTGTGCTCAATAGTTTCTGAGATGGATGGATGATGGTCAATTTTCGTCAATTTTCTTAAATATCTTTCAAAATACTTATTTTAAAATTATATAAAAAAGAAATTGACATCCTTACAGTAAGTCCTTCCATTTGATATGCCACATGGTGCAGTTTGCAGAACTATTTTTTATTTTCTTATTTGCCCCCGAAACGTCTTCACTCAAAATTCGTTTACTTAGATTATTCGCCCGTATTTGGGTGTACTAAGTTTTATCTTAATCAGTCCAGTGAATTCGAAGCAAATTGACAGTGACAAACAGACAGGCACAAGAGCGTTCCTTTAAAGATTCCTTTTTAAGTATGGAACCCAAACGGTAAAAAAGAAACTCCTAATTTATATCTAACTTCTGTATCGATTAACGAGAAAAGCGAAGCATCACACTCGTAAATATTTATAAGTAGGTAATGGTATACATCCTATCTATTCCGATACATTAATATGTATGAAAACGTTAACTCAACCCCTACTCATAAGGGTGCTAATCCACTGAAGCTAAGCGATGGTGTCAAGAAAAAACTGTTATATCGATTCGACCAATTATATCTTGACTATCAATAGAGAATAGATAACACCTTTTTTATTAAATGACTTCAAAAAAGGAGGAGGTTCTCAATTCGACTGTATGTTTTTTTTTGTATGTATGTTACGCGATTACTCCGCCAATTATGAATTGATTTTAATGATTATTTTTTTGTTTGGTAGGTTCCGTAGCTTCAGAGATAGACACATATAAATTTTATCGAAATTGATTCAGCACTTTTTGAAAAATCAACAAAATCTAAAAACACATAGCAAAGTTGTTACGATTGAAGTCGGTTGTTTATAACGTGTTCATTCATATAATGACGAAACAACTTTTCAGCATCCCAACTAAAAAGATCTAATAAATAGAAAACTGCTAAGCCAAATTTTGAGATTTCCTAAATTGTTATTTTAGGGTTCCGTAGCCAAATGGCAAAAAACGGAACCCTTATGGATTCGTCATGTCTGTCTGTCTGTCCGTATGTCACAGCCACTTTTTTTCCGAAACTATAAGAACTATACTGTTGAAACTTGGTAAGTAGATGTATTTTGTGAACCGCATTAAGATTTTCACACAAAAATAGAAAAAAAACAATAAATTTACAAAAACTTTTATATTATGTTACTTGCTGCTACGGAACCCTTAATGGGTGAGTCCGACTCGCACTTGGCCGCTTTATTTAATTGGTATTCATCCTGTTGTGTATTAGGCGTTGCTTTGCTGGTTTTAAAGTTATTTTACTTAGAAAAACATATTGCACTTATTTATCATAAAAAATCATTTTTTTTTTATTATAGATTTGAGCAATGCTGCCGAAGATGTAGAACGCAAGCCTGTTCACTCGCACCTTTTTGCTTTTTTAATAAAAATTAATATAAATTAAAAGTAACAGTTTGATTTCAAGACAGATCCAAGCATAAACTTTCTAACACAAGTACATTCCACTCGAGTTCAGTGACTGCACTAAGCTTAAACGCTTTTGTAACTCAAAGATAAAAAGAAAATATTCTACATAAAGTCTTGCTTTTATCTCATTTTGTACAGTCACAAAGAAATTTTTGTTTTAAAACTCGACAGAAATAAAACAAAAAAGAATACGCTCCACTCGCGAGGAGGTATGGTATGCAAAATATACAATTTTTAAATTCAGCCGAACATTAATGCAGATAAATTAGCATTCAGGGGCAGAGTAATAAAAAAATGTCTATAATAATACTTGCAAAAGTTTTTCAAAGAGTCCGTCTTGTTAAAGAATTCGATGATTTGGAAAATTAATCCCGCTTTCAGTCTGCAGTTAGGTAACGTGCACATCTAACACTTTAGTGCACAATTTTACTTTAACATGCACTTTCAAATGTCTCTGATATTGGTGTTTGGTCATTAATAATGAATTACCTGTTTTTGGCGATCCTTTTACATTGTTTTATAATGGTATGCAAACGAATATAACAGGGTTACCTGTATTATGCAATAGAATGTAAGATTTAAGAAAAAAATGTGCTACAGGAATTTCTTTTGGACCAGACGCGACGTTCCTTTTCTCTCCGCAAACACTTCCAGAAACATTGGGTATACGAGTTCCAAGTGGTACGAACTTCGTATTAGGTAGACAAAAAAATGACCTTCGAAAAATATACAATGCTACCTACTTCAAATAAACATATTTTTGTTTGATTAGACGATTTTAAAATAAACCTGTGGAAAAGACTCAAAATGTCCATCAATGCCGAAACTTGCTGTTGAACACAGGTTTTTCCACGTTGATCCTGCGACGACCTGCAACCCTGGCTAGATATGTTCACCAATAAAATACTTATGAGCAAATTCACTAACTCTGTGTATATGGAAAGTAAATCGTCTAGTTTGATGTAATACTATTGTAGAATTTACAATAAATAGTATCGTTAGCAGATAAACATAAAAAAGGTATCTCAATTAATATCTTTCCCCTGTGTCCAGTATAGGTACATTGATGCATAAAAGTTTGTCTACCTTAGATCCAATATCGGATTTAAAGAAAAGGTTTGCATACTGGTATTCATTTAGTGAACTATCTGAGTCTTGATGGATCCAAAAGAACAAACAGTTGATTAATGTGCATGGATCCTTACTCCTTAGTCTAAGAATAGCGAATGTAATATTTTTTCTTGGATATATTTACTAAATTTAAAAATCAAAAAATGTCTGCTCACACACATTTCTTTACTAGGTACATCTAAAAATTACTTTATATCCTATGACACTGAGCCCCTTTGGGTCGTCTCCCATACAAAATTAGAATTCAACAGTTTCACTAACAAAAAAAACATATATATGTAATAGTAACCAGAGAACGACTAACATTTTCCAAAAAATACATATATTTATACAAAGTATTTTAAAATTACTCTGAAAAATGTGTTCCTTTTATTAATGCCGCGCAATTAACCGTGATATTTCAAGAGAAAAACCTACAAATTATGAAAATCTCATTCACTCAAACAAATCGCAAATACCGAGAGTATATTTATTAAAAGTAAATAGAACACGTTCTATTGACGTGTAATTTATTTCCTAGTTTATTTTTAAGAAATTAGTTGTAACTAAGTCTGTTTATTACGAGGGAGGAGAAACTTCTTGTAGAGTTGTTGCTACTTAGTTTAAAAATATATAAGGTGCTACTTTATTAGTGCCCGATATTTTAGTCAGTGCTTCTGCTCCTGATTCTGATCAACTTTCCCCAACAAACCCATAGTCAAATCGAAAAAATATTTTTGGACTCTTCATACAAATCGATCAGCCGAGCGGCCAAATTAGTATGAAGAGCCCAAAAAATTGTTTGCGATTTGACTATGGGTTCCTTGAGGAAAGTTGATAAGAATCAGGAGTAGGAGCACTGACTAAAATATCGGGCACTAATAAAGTAGCACCTTATATAGTCATAAGGTAAAAATAACACTAAAAAACCATCAAGTAATATCGGCTGCTTGCTCAACAAAACCTTTAAAAAATATTTTCCATTCATTCACTCGTTCTTTTTTCACAGACGAGTCGATTTCACGAGATATGTATTATGTCATACTTATAATACAAAAAACCTTCGTCAAAATGCCACAATAGAACGGATGTGTCAGGATCAGAACTGTGACGTCAGACAGGGCTTCAAAGAGTTTATTGGTGGCTCATTGTACCAGAAAAAGTCTGTCAAGTGTACACCATGTGGGTTTCTGATACGGCCTCATTGGACGGCAGATTTCATTTAGAACTGATGTGTTAAAAATGGAAACTGAATCCAAAAAGGCCGATGTTATGGTTGAAATTGAAATGTTTAAGATGAACTGAAAATGTGAAGTTATGATTAATAAATAATTAGATTTTTATTTAACATAAATTGCTTAATTAGGAAAACAACAATCTTGAATTTCGATACTCTCGCAATATGCTTAATCACAATATTATTTTTAATTTAATTTATGTTAGGTATGTTGCGTTCATAATATGAATGAATGAATGAAGAATATGAATCGACTTGTTACTAAAGTAAATTTTTTGCGATTTGATTATAATATGACTCTTACTCTGCGAGCGTTGTTCAATTTCATAATTGATTTTAAATACGTCCCTGAATTCATAACCTCAGGGCGCTAACCACTTTACCCCCTAGTATGTTCTCTATACACTATTTCACACAAATATTTGCTAAGTAAACCTGTTCTGTTACAAGACTAAGAAATACGCGACCTTTATTTTACTAACGCAAAAGTTATGCCGCACAATGTTTCCTCCTCCCGCAACTTTTATAATTACAGTAGCTAAACGAACTGGTCCTTTATGATCCGGTGACTATGATCAACTTTCCAATATGATCCGGTCGTATTTAATTATTCAGATTGACCCAGTATAAATAAAAAATATTGATAAATCCAATGTTATAAACCATCCAACCAAAGTATATACATTAGAACCTACATTAAAAAAAAATAGAAAGATAAATGACAATATTTAGTTGCAGTGTGTCCTTTTCTCCAATAAAAAATCGCAACGGATTAGAACGGAAACAATAAACACATTAGTAACAAACCCACACCTTGATCATAAGATTCTTCCCTTATAGCAGACACAATGCAGTCTTGGTTTAAAAATCCTGATTTAAGGATCTACCTAGAACATAATCGACAACGCTGAAAGCGTCAAAAAACCGACTTCAATCGCGTAACATATGGGTCAAACTAAGAACCTCCTTTTTTGAACTCGGTTAAAATACTGAAACCTTCTCCTAAATGTAACAAATACTTTTCTGAAAACCGCATTAAAATCGGTTCAGCCAAACGCGAGATAATCGCGGACAAACATACATACAAACATACATCCATACATACATACAAGTCAAACTGAGAACCTCCTTTTTTTTGAAGTCGGTTAAAAATAGGATCGTATCCGAAAGCGGATCGTAGCCACCGGTTCATAATGGAAGTACTCACTCAGAAACACAATACAATGCAAATATGGACCATTTAATTATGTGACGTCAAGCGAATTCAAACAATTTATGTTGTTTTGTTAAGTTTTTAAAGCTCACGACATTTTACCTCATATGAAAGTAAAATGAGCAAAGCATAAGGCCGCGGTCTTTTGCAAATGGGAAGCGAAAATGAACCGTTTCTATATAGAAATAGATAGGTACGTTAGCAAAAATATATTTCCATTTAATCCTAACCTATATTATAAATGTGAAAATGTGTTTACTTCTTTCCTCCCTCTTGAAGCCTCAACCGATTTTCACATAATTTGGCATACACGCAGCCTCTAACATGGACAAAGACATTGGCAACCTTTTCTTTTGATTCATTTATATTCCCGTGAGATATCTTAAATAAAGTTCTTCGTAAGCGAAGCCGCGAGCAGAAAGCTAGTTTGTGATGAAAATAGGTAGACTAAATAATTTAATATATTATAAAATAAATTATTTCTATCGCATTCTATTTAACTAAGATAATTCTAATTTTCGTTCGTTCGTTACAACCCAAACGTCCCCACTGCAGGGGCACAGGTCTCTTCCCATAATTCGGGTAGGTTAGGCCATACTCCACTACTATAATATTTTGTAGTTTAATATAATTCTCATTCTTAAACTATACAGACCCTGTGAAACAAACTGACATATAATTGATTTCTGAACATCCGCAAATATGACCCTCACACGTATCCCGATATATTTAAAAGACCAGATTCACGCGGCGCAGTCCATTGGAACCAGATAAACTCATAATTTGATATAGCCCCTAGCAGAATCTTTATTCTCAAGGCACTTTGGACAACGCAGAGTTGGAAAGTGTCGTGTCCATGTAACATACCTAACATTGCCAATATAGAATATTGAAATTACTATGGCTCCGTTTCGACGAGCGACGATTGTCCGAATCAGTGGTCTGGCGTATAAATATGTATAGGCTTACACAGGAGTGAGTGTTTACACTGACTCGATACGACACGATACGATATTAGTTCAGGCACACCGGCAACGCACTTGTGACTCCTCTGGTGTTGCGGGGTAATCGCTTACCATCAGGTGATCCGTCTGCTCGTTTGCCACCTCTGCCATAAAAAAAACACCCTGGGCACTCCGACCAAATGTCGCTTTATTACAACCTATAATTGACCACGCTGAATACGTTAAAAACAACCGACTTAATCGCAACAACTCAAAAACAACTCAACACACAAAAACAGCTGAATCGATTTCGATAAAATTTATATGGAACCACCGGTGAAGTATACCCTTTTAAACAAAAAAAGATTTTTTCCAAATCGGTCCAGGCATCTTCGAGTAATCGGTGAACATACATAAATAAAAAAAAATCTGACGAATAGAGAACCTCCTCCTTTTTTTGAAGTCGGTTAAAAAACTGAGCACAATAAAAATATGTCGTTTGTAAGTCGTAAATGAGGGTGTTGTGTAGCAAAGCAACCGTCAATGGATCTTACCCCGGGGGTCACCTTTAGAGAAGTGCAGGGAGTGTTCATCCATATTGTATGTATGTAATGATTTAGGTACTTAGGTACATATACCAGTAACACAAAATAGACACAGAAGGTCCGCTCAATACAAACCACTAAAATCGTAAGCATATACATGCTTATAGAAATATACGGTCGTTCGAGGCAAGGTCACGATCGCACAGTACGTGATTTTGCCTACAACAACGAACGTATACGTCTATAAGCATGTATATGCTTAGGATTTTAGTGAGCATATTGAGCGGACCTTCTGTATAGTATTTTGTGCCAGTGCAGCAGTGACTAGTATAAAAGTATCTAGTATTAACTAGACAAGCAAAGGTAAAACGTGTGAAAACAGAACCGTTTAGTTGCGTTCAGTGTCGTTCGTCTGAACGGATACTATGACAAACTTGTGTTCTAGTTTGATTTGCGTCATATAATACAATATTTGGGGGACCGTTGCATATTCATTAGCTCATTATGTCGAATGCGCATACGATCGAAATATTCGGCGGGCGATCTTGCTATGAATGAGTTCGTTTATCTATTACGCTTTTGGGGTACTAATTGTATCTGGGATTATTGAGTTAGTGACACACAATGTTACATAGAGTGTTAACAAAAAGGTAGTAACTTTTGTTATAGTTATCACTATAAAACATTAAGGTAATTGGCCAATTAGATATTCATATGGAAAGTCCCTTTTAAACTGAAATCTTATTAATTAGAAAAAATCTTATCAATGTTATCTAATAATGGGTTTTAACAGCATTTATTTTTCCGGCTTGAAGATTAGATGGGTATACCGTTGGCCACTGAGTTGGGTAATTTTAGTTATGCCGTTTTTTTGTGTTAGGTCGTAATAGGCTGACGGCACACATAGATACCACCGCGCCGCCTACAGCACCTGTAACATAATCAGGGCTATAATAACCTTGATAATTATAGAAGGCTAAGATAGAATTAAACCGAATATCTTGATTCAGCCTCGACCTCTAGATTACCAAAATATCCTACGCTCAAGGGACATGTTTTAATCATTCTTACAGACGTAGCTCTGCGTATTCTACACTTAAGGGGCATAACTTAATCATACTCCCAGGCGTAGGTTTCGCACCGTATCGTTCGACTTTTAAAACTATTATAGTAATTCGTACCTACTTGTCTAAATAATATTTAGACACCTAATTTATTCTTCACAAATAGCAGTGATCAAACCGAAGAGGCCTCAACAAAGAGGCCGCAAACCAAATGGTAAATACGCGATATTAATGTGGAACACGCGGGATGATGTACGATGGAGTCAATTAAGAGAAGACATTGACTAATGTTACCCGCCATCATGCTCTCGAGAAGAAAAAAATAAATAAAAACGACGAAAGAGAACGCTACCAAGGAATATTTATCTCATTGCGGTGAATGCGTGAATCGGTCATGGCATGCAAGGAGTTTTGTGTACCTAAGCGCATTTTAAATCTCTGCGCAAAAAAGAAATGTGTAAAATAAGATTGAAGTATATTTGTCTATAGTATCGTAGGTCATGACGGTTGTATTTTTTATTATTATGGTAGTTAGTTGCTACGATTGATGGAAACGGTTTCAGTGGTTTGGGATGATATGGTAAAGGTTATAGGTGGTAAAAATTCTAATTGGTTAGCCATTTATAATCTAGAGTAGAAAAAAAAATTAAAATCTTATATAATTTCAAAGGGTATCCAGTCGCTTCCTCTATTCGAAACTGATTCGTCACCCCAAGATATCGACCCGACTGTAATAATAATAATTATGAATGAATTATATGATAAAATACTTAATCTAATATAGTGCACACCTATTAAGGTAGAATTTAATGAATCTATATAAATTTTTTGTTACCATCATTGTCACTTAAATTCTATGCATAATAAATAATTTGAATTTAAATTTGACCATTTTGATAAATTTATAATTTATTTTCCAAAGGGTTGAGCCGCTAAATGAATGTAACCCTTTCAGTTTCCCGTTTATTTTCCTTAAAATATCATTGAATAGGGATGACAAAGACTCGTGTCTGATATTAAAAGGATTATAATTAATTGTTTTTGCTGATCCTATAAAAATCTTCTTAATGTAGACTTTTTAAGGCTCTTTCTTAGGACATAAGCAAATCTTTATTGTTTGATTTGTTTTTTTAATTTTTGAAGATAGTGAAACGTCTAAATAAATTAGTGGAAACTTGAAATTTTTTGTTTGTTTGTCCTGCTTTCACGCCGCAATGGAGCAGCGAATCGACACGTTTTTTGCACAGACATAGTCTACGCGATAATATGCATTTTGTCCTGTAGAAATATTGGATTCCCCCGGAATCATACGGGAATCTAACAATAAAACAGCTTACAAAAAAGTTATGTTATTGATTGCTGTAACTACTTCCCAGTCTTTGGTTTAGAAATTGCTTAAAAGCTCATTGTACCCGGAAGGCGCTTGCGGCTCACGTACTGCGCACGCTCAATGACATTAAGGAAAACGTGTTCACTTTTTATGACTTTTTATTTCACTTTAATGACTGAATAATCGATTCATTGCTATAAATTTCCTTACAAATGTACAAAGTTATAAAAGGAATCGAAAGAGTAGGTATTTTTTTTTTCAAGAAATACAATTTGTTTTTAAGAAATACGTATACAGGCTGTAACAGAAAGGTGTGATAATACTTCAAGGTGGGCTTTTACCCATCAAACTGAACAACTTTTGTTCTACAACTTTGTTCAAATCGCAATTTTTTTTTACTTTTCATACAAATCGATCAGCTGGCGAACCAAGTTTGTATGAAAAGTCCAAAATTTTTTTTGCGATTTCAACAAAGTTGTAGAACAAAAGTTGTTCAGTTTGATGGGTAAAAGCCAATCTTGAAGTATTGTCACACACTTCTGTTACACCCTGTATAATATATTTTTTTATGTCATAGGTGGCAAATGAGCAGACGGATCACCTGATGGTAAGCGATTACCGCCGCCCATAGACACCCGCAACACCAGAGGAGTCACAAGTGCGTTGCCGACCAATTGGTAAGCCCTTGGCATCATCTCACCTGATGGTAAGTGATGATGATGCCGAAGATGGAAGCTGGCTATCTTATCTTCATGCCGGAACACATCAATGCTAGTAACATTGATGTTTGGCGGCAAGACTTAGATAAAATGGTGGTAGCTAGCCAGGCGGGCGCAGAAAATGCTCTACCACCAACCAAACCGAGTCCTACCCGACCCCGCCGGGAATCGAACCCACGACCTCCTGATGTGAAGCGAGCGGACTAGCCATATATTTTTGGCTTTGACTTTAACTGAAAATATATGTCCATTGTCCATGCCCAGTTTTTAAATATGACTGTGTTCTATCCCTAAATGTGGCAACCCTATTTCACTTGAGCCGAGCCATATAAAATGCCGCACTTTGCAAACTCAGTTTGATTGGACTGGACGTGGATATTTTCTAAATTACTTTTTTAACGTCGCGCTGATTTGAACCCTAGGGATAGGATTTTGTTAAAATTTATAGCTACAAAATCGATGAAAGTTGCGTCCTCGTTTTTTCAAACAAAATAATTATTAATAGGTCGACAGCTTCCGGAAAACCGTACAAAAAAGGAAAGTAGAGGTGAAACTAGACAGAAAGAAAGATAAACAATGTTATTACTGCAGGCACATACATCACAAACATTGTTTTAAAAACAGCAATAAAATTAAACAGTTGTGAATATAAACCTATCAAAAATTCCGTCGATAAGTGCCTTGAGAAAACTTTTTCACAAGTGTGAAACCTACGCTCCGACGCATACATGATTTTTAAAGCGGAAAAAGTGTCCATGCGAAGTACCTCCCGTATAATGGTTTTCCCTTAAAAAAGTGCTTGGGCCATGTGCTGAGTGAGAACCTTAGAGACGATAATGATATCGGAAGGGCGCTTTCCGGTGAGATGTGTTGATGAGATTAGATGCGGTCAGATATGTTGATCCAAAGGTTGATAAGTTAAATTAAGGCTACTCTCGATATTTTATACGCAGAAATCGTTAAGTGCCCTTCGAGTCCAATACAATAACGCTTTTAGGATGTTCTTGGGCCTGGCTCGCTTCTGTAGTGCCTCTGGAATCGGCTAGCACATAGGATACTTTTTATGCCGAAAAACTTTAGGATTCCCGGAGGAATGATTAAAAACAGATTTTTTTACTTTGTCACTAGATGGCGCTGCCTTAACATTTAATTTATCTCTGGACCCAATTTTGAGGTCCACACAGATCAAGTCGCGGGCGGAAGCTAGTCAATACATAAATAAAATAATATATTTGCTTACAAAACTCTCTACTATAGCCGTTCACTATTCAACAAATATAAAAGAAATCGAGTTAGTAACAAGAAATAGATATGGCAAAAAAGTATTTCAATCATAACTTAGGAAAAGGGGTTACCTTTATAAGACCAAATATCCCCTGAGATTTCTACGGAACTCGGAGTAACATGATAAGAAGCCTCTTGCGTTGGCGTGCTTCTATATTATAGCTGGATATAGGTGAAGGATCATCAATAATCCAGCTCCAACGTTCGTTTGTGTAAACAAAATGTATAGGTATTTCTCTAAACATTTTGACATGGTTAGGATTTGTCACAGTTTCAGATATAAGTCGGGTAAGTATTTGCCAAGGGCTGTTGATAGCATCTTAAAGAAATTATAATATAATTAGCCATAAACTTTAATACCACTCCTCTCTAAAAATAACAAAACCATCACTTATTTAATATTTATCTATTTTCAATGTTGTATTTATTAAAATTTTGACTAATAGGCAAATACCATCGGTATTGTTTAAAGAGCTCTTTTATTGCGTTTTAAAAAATCTTTTGTTTAAAAGTTATTCAAGTTTAGACCTTTACAAGACCATTATTATTTATGATTTATCTCGTCTTATTTTCACTTAATATTAGCCTTCTGCTGTTCTGTTCGCTAGACTCCAAAGCTTTTATAGCCATGTATATTATAGCAAAACCAATGAAGGCCATCCCAAGAATGTATCGGCGAGAGCAAATTGACCGAAGAGGCTGCGACGTACTGATAGTGGGAAGAACGTTGCGTGGGTCCAAGTCATGAGAAAGGTTCATAAACTTTTGATTTAGTAATACTTTTCTAAAACCTTAAAAAAGATTAAATTAAAAATTAAAGATTCAAAAGATTTATTTGAAGAACATAGATTTTATAATGATGATGGTAAAATAAGTTATAATGGTAAGATCTTGATGATTTTCGAATGATTTTTTGCAGAAAAGTTACTCAGAATATTGAATAAATGCCCTAATAGTTAGCGAGTTGTAGAATTTTACTAGACCTAGTACCTATGTTTGCTTTGTAAAAAACTCTTCTGAAGTTCTCTTAAGAAAAAGCTATCCTAGCGCCATCTATGTTCATTATCCGGCAACAACATTCAGACGGAGTCTTGAGGAAGTCTTCCAGTCACCGCTACTCTCTTTCTTCATGCACCATCGCCCAGTCGGAATACCCGGCTATAGCGTCTGCATCCTCGAGATACAGGGTGCGCTCAGAAATTGTTGCTAGATTTGACACTGTATCCGTTTTCAACAACATCCTGTATGGGTATGCGTTATTCATGGGGTGGTCCGCCATTCAGACGTTACCGTTTCCCGAGATAGTTTCATGTGGGCAATGGTTCTCAAATATGGATTTTAGTTATGTTTTAGTACCTACGTTCGTTCATGAAAATAATATATCTCTATTCTCGTTCATTCATGAAAATAATATATCCATAATCGATTGAGTTTGTCAGGTATTGGTTATCAAAATGGACTATTATTTATTGGATATACTCGTATGAAGGGTAGATGTCAAATGTGGCTTGAAGTTGATGAAACAACCCATTACATCCCCACTGCAGGGGCACGATCTATTCCCATAACTAGGGATGGTTTGGGTCATACTCTACACACGGGGGCCAAGTCCGAATTGGTGGAGGTTGTGGGGCTAGTGAAAACTTCTGTCACTGGGCCAGTGACAGAAGTTTTCAAGCCGCCTCTATAAGGCCTCTGACATGGCTTAACGACTGCTAGCGATAGCAGCCGGCACCAACGGCTTAACATGCCTTGCGAAGCATGGAAATGGTCGAGACGGAGAAACGGCTTGAAGTTATAGGTATTTAAGTAGTCTTTATTGAAACATAACATAATATTTAAGTTTACGTCAGGCAGTGGTTCTCAAAATGGAGTATAATTTATATTTTTTTTTTAAGAATTGGTCATTTAATGAGTGGTTCTAGATGAAGCAGTTATTCCCAAACATATAATTAATCCCATAAAATGGGGGACTTCAGAGGAGATTAAAGACGGATTTATTTATGTAGGAGACCGCGATTCGTGTTAGTGTAGACATAAAGTAAATATTATGAAAGCTTCCTCGCGGTATAGATTTGAATAACGAGTAGTGTTTCTGTTCTAAGATATTCATAGCGTTACAAAATAAATAAATGTTTCTTCTAAGTTAAATAAGAAGAAACAAAGCTTTTAGACTATTCATACAAAATTTAAATAATTTGGTTAGTTTTGTATATAGATTCTTATATTTTTTACGATTTCCGGAAATTCGCAGAACAAAATTTGATCAGAATGATGGAGAGAATACACCTACAGTTAAACTTACAGTTGTACACCTACGTAAAAAATATATTTCTTTATATGTTTTAAATGATTCTCGACGACTAGATTCTGTGATAATCAATTCTATTGTAATCTATTATACTTTCAGAATGATTACAGTAGCCATATCAGGAGGGTCGTGAGAGTTTCTCCACCAATAACCAAGTGAAAAACAGCAAATTCGTTATACCTAGACAAAATCCTTAATTTGCCCGTGTTTAAGATTAAAACCAAGCCACAAGTATTGGAAAAGATAATTGACCACGCTGAATACGTTAAAAACAACCGACTTCAATCGCAACAACTCCAATTTTCCTGTTTTTGTTGATTTTCTCAAAAACCGCTGATACGATTTCGATAAAATTTATATGGGACCACCTGTGAAGTATAACCCTTTTAAACAAAAAAATGAATTTTCCAAATCGGTTCAGGCGTCTTCGATTAATCGGTGAACATACATAAAAAAATAAAAAAGATTCCGACGAATTGAGAACCTCCTCCTTTTTTGAAGTCGGTTAAAAATAGAAAAGGTCTATGCTTCGTCGACATTATATACCTATATATAACTGAGAACTAACACCATTTATTTCGATATCGAGCTAAATACATCATTGGTAAAGTAATTAACAATCTAAGAACTTTTTACTTAGTTACAAAAAAAATATATATAAAAGTGCGGTTTGCGTGGTCGCGTCGATCACGCAGATTAGTTGACACGGTCATAACCTGGATGAGTTTTACTCTTAGTGGCATTTATCTCGACCGTTTCTGTGCTTCGCAAGGCAAGTTAAGCCGTTGGTACCGGCTGCTGTCGCTAGATGGTAACCATTAAGCCATGTCGGAGGTCTTAATAGGCAAAATGAAAACTTTTGACACTGGGGTTGGCCACTATCCCCAAAACCTCCATCAATCCGGATTGGGGTTTCTTCCAATACATAGGGAAGGTAAGGCCATACTCCTCATATTATGATTAGTCCATACTCCACAAATGGCCATAATATGTGGAGTACGGCCTAACCTTCCCTATACAGGGTGTAACAGAAGTGTGTGACAATACTTCAAGGTTGGCTTTTACCCATCAAACTGAACAACTTTTGTTCTACAACTTTGTCACAACGCAAAATTTTTTTTGGACTTTTCATACAAATCGATCAGCTGGCGAACCAAGTTTGTATGAAAAGTCCAAAATTTTTTTTGCGATTTCAACATAGTTGTAGAACAAAAGTTGTTCAGTTTGATGGGTAAAAGCCAACCTTGAAGTATTGTCACACACTTCTGTTACAACCTGTATATGGGAAGAAACCCGTGCCCCTGCAGTGGGGACGTAATTGGTTGTTAAAAACAAATAAAAATGCAACTAAATCTCGCTACGAGACAATATACATAACTTGCATAGTTTTACTATAAATGACAGTCAATCTTCGTGTCAATCTGGAACTGATAAAATTTTCATCAACATTAACATCCAAGCTTCTTACTACCAATTTTCTCAATCATTACCTTTTCTACCAGCGCCCTAAACCAACTCCGAAACCAAGAACCCATCGGCATACCGACGTCTACTGACCCAAATAAACCGCCTGATTTAGGGTTGCGAACGCTGCCATATCAATTTTTAATTCGCCTGGTTTCCAAGTATTAGCTAGGGTTTTAAGGCGGTGATACAGCAAGAGGATAACAGCCATACTTGTACTTGGTGAAATATCGTTTTATATTTTAAAATTTCAATACCTATCTCTTTCTCACTCACTCATCTGTTGCCAAACCAGGATCCTATGTATTAGGAGAACAATAAACTGTTGAGATTGTACGTATACTTTTAAGCATACAAACAATACAGGAGACCGTTTGATGAAAATAATGTTATTTACTATTTCACCAGTTAAGAGGTTTGCAGGTATGTATTGTGTATAAATATAAACATGACTTCACAGCCACGCTAACCACTTAACTATCGATTCAGTCTATTTTAATTGTAGCTGTCTATCACTAGATGTCGCTAGTAAATTGAGTCACGCACGTAACTATACAGATTGCCAGTTCTTGTAAATGGTCTTTGGTTAAATAGTAATACCAGGTTATACTAAACGTAGTGTATTATATCCCCTTTGGTAATACTAGCCCACAGGCGTAACTAAGTTTTGTACACACGTAATTGCATTTCTAGGCGGCTCCATTGGGCCGAGCACCCCCAATATTTTTATAAAAAATTTAAAATCCTGGTGTGTCTTATTTCTTAGTATACCTTTATCCCAAAAAACGTATTTCCTTGCATCGCAGTCTCTCAAAAATATTCACAAAAAAGATATAAAGTTAGTTACAAAATATAAGGGAAATAAGCAACTTTTTTTTCCGCCCGGCACCCTCCAATATTTTTAAGTCAGCGCCCCTGGTTGTACCAGTGTATCTTCAACCCAGTGTGCCTCTAAACTCATGTGGCCATAAGTAATGGATGAAAAGACGCCTCAAGTCATTAATCTTGTAAGGAGTGGGCGAAGTGCGTTCGAAATCTGTCAGATCCTATTAAACTTGGTACAGACACATTTTAGGTTAGCACACCCAGGCTACCGACCTCTTCTCATTTCCTTACGTCATCATCATCAATGGCCTTTCACGTTTGTTACAGTTAATTTAGTCAGTGTCGCGAATAGGGACAAAAGTGCCGCGTGGTAGGGACTTTGTACTAACTAGAAAAAAATTGAATTTTTAAAAGCATCTACTGAAATAAAAAACATTTTAAGTTTGATACAATTTCCATAGACACTGCGTCGCCTGGTATACAGTGCAGGAAACCCAGGGCTGCACAGGACCTGTGTCACAATCTCGACCTCTCTGGAACACAGGAACGAGTCGATACACGTGGAACCAGGGAGGCTACAGGAGATGGGCAGGGACTGTCATGGGGTCTCCGTTAGAAGCAACTTTTTTTCTTGTTGTTATGGAAATTACTCATATGTCCACATTTTAAGTCCACCTTTGCGTATACAGTTTTGTAATAAGTAAAAATATAACATTAAAAAGAAGTTAGGAAAATAGGTATTTAATTTTCAGAGACACCTAATGTGTGTATAATTATACAGTTTTATTGTAAGCCATAAAAAAAACTTTCTTGTAGCAACAACAAAACTTTCTTGTGCAAGTTCAAAGCTTACGTATCAGAACTAAAACCCCTTCGACCGTAGAATAGTCGATGCGGTCCAAGATTGGCGGGAAAATGCCATCTCATTGAGTCGAGACGCTATCGCTACTGCAAAATACTCATTAAAATAGACTCTACCCCTTTAACTTAAGAATGTAGTAATTACGAAAATTAAGCAACTGTTACATAATTAAGTGAGGACATGTCATGTAAATATGTTTTGGCTTCTTGTTTTTTTTATGTGATAGGCGGCAAACGAGCAGATGGATCACCTGATGGTAAGCGATTACTGCCTCCCATAGACACCCGCAACACCAGAGGAGTCACAAGTGCGTTGCCGGCCTTTGATATGGGAGTACACTGGCGCCTGACTGTACGTACGCCTTTGTTGGCTTCTCGTTGGTAAAGAATAGGGTAGTCGACTGCTAGTCAACTGAGTTACACCACAAAATACACAGATACAGAAGGTCCGCTCAATACGCTCACTAAAATCCTAAGCAAATACATGCTTATAGACGTATACGGTCGTTGTAGGCAAGGTCACGATACTGTTGTGATACTTTGCCGCGTGACCTTGCCTCGAACGACCGTATATTTCTATAATCATGTAAATGCTTATGGTTCATTCCAATCAAAAAAAAGCAAAAGGTAAACAAACATAGTATGCAGATGACATTGACATGTGTCAGTTCCATAGTAAGTTTGTTTACGTTTTGCTTTTTTTGATTGGAATGAAGTATACGATTTTAGTGGTTTGTATTGAGCGGACCTTCTGTGTCTATTTTGTGGTTACACTTTATCAAAAGTAGAAAACGAAAATTTTTTTTCAATAATAAGTAAATGCGTCACAAATTGCGCAATATATTTGGCAGATAATTAATTAAAACAGTTAATTTATACAGGGTATTAACAAAGGAACTGACAGTATTTTAACTGGTGTTATCTAGCACAGCTAGCAGAGGGCAGTCCATAGCACCTACAACCGCAGCCAAAGGAGATAACTTATTTAAGGTCGCGATCCTCATCTTTGAGGGACGGAGGAAGAAGAAGAGGAAGATCTACTCATGAAACTGAAAATTATTTCTCAATTTGTGAAATGAAAGTCGGAGGGTTCACTTACATTTATTTGGCTCCACAATATTTTTCTAATCATGAGAACTAGCGTACCATAAACACTAAGAAATGGTTTACCTAGGAGCTTTTATGGAGTTCTTTATTACAGTCCGTAATTACAGAGCTTAATGACGCTCAACGGCAATTACCCGGAAATAATGTGTAATATGATTTATAATTATTATAATCCCCATAATTGCCGACTTTACTGATATATTTTCATAGGAATTAGATACTGGTATACAATCTCATCTCATCTTACAAATTTTATAAATGCAAAAGTCTGGATGTTTGGTCATTTGTTTGTTCCACGTTCACGCCGAAGCTACTGAACGGATTTGGGTGAAATTTGGTAGGTAGATAGATAAAGCACTCGGCTAACAGATAGGATACTTTTTATCCCAGAAATCTCGAGGGTTCCCGGAGAAATGGCTCTAAACTGAAATTTTTAATTTGTCACTAGATGGCGCTGCCTTAACATTTTGTTTCTCTCTGGACTCTATTCTGAAGTCTACGCAGACAAAGTCACGGGCGAAAGCTAGCACTAAATATTATTAAATATTTTCCTCGTACAAAGGCACATCAAAACACGTTATGCAACACGCCAATACGTACTGTTAGTTTGGTTTTATATTCAAATTATACATAAATAATGTTTTCAAATACAAAATGTTGGCACTTTTTTTAGATTTTTCAATAAATTTTTGGGGTGGGGATCGAACCTACGACACTCGACCAGAATTCTGAAACACAAATTACTACGTACTACGCCACCGAGTCAGCCAAAAAAGCCCTTGATGTCGATATTTTTTTCACTGTTACAGAATATATCACATATGATACCTTGCCTCGCTTACCATGCCTCATCAGTCATATCTTGAAGAGTAATGACGCCAAATTATGGAAATGATATACCTCCCAATAAAAAAGAAAATGGAAATTTCAATTTTATGTCTGTGGTATAAGTATCTAATTTAAATATACAGTGGTCTTATCAAGAGGATAACAAAACTGGTATAGGATCAGTTACCTGATTTTTCAATTTTTTATGCTATGACTTTAAGATAACGAAGAGCTAATAATATAGAAAAAAATACGATATAATCAAACAGCTAATTAATAATTTTCATGTATGAAGATATTTTTTGAGAAAAATATATTGCAACCTTTTTCGTGAAAGTATGGCTTGAATTCCGTAAGGTTGGGTAGTATCGTAAATCTTCGATTACATAATTTTCTGTTTACATAGGTCTATTCATAAATTACAGATAATTCACGTCATGCTCCCTGGCAGCACATGTAACGATTTTTTTATTTCTAGTCATAAGGAATAATTGTACTCAATTGGTACTCAATTACTTGTTTGAAAAAAATAGTACCTCTGTAGTTTAAGAGTACAGTTAGATTAAAAGTTGTGCTGCTGTAGAGCATACTCCCCAGCAGCACAAATGAATATCTGCGATTCTACGCCTAGTAGATATAAATTAATAGTTATCAAAAAAATGTATTCGACAAAAGTAGTTGATTCTATGACAAATTATTTAAATATAGCCATGAAATATCATGGTTTACTCGATTTCATAATGACAAAAAGTGTGCATTTTATTTTGCAAATGAAACTAGCTACTCCTCGACTATGAGACCTCTCTAAAGATCTTACTAAAATCATGTCATTCATAATGATTCAAAGACATGTACCCCCATGTAAGAGTTTTGCAAAGAACCTATAATAATAATAATATCAGGGACAAATCACACACGGTCATCTGGCCCCAAACTAGGATTCCCTGTATCTTGGGAACCAGAGACTGATATACATACACATATACATAACTATAACTTTTAAATTCACTAGCTGGTGACCGTGACTTTGTCTGCGTAGTAATAATAAAATATGATGAAATTTCACATCCATAACTTGAGAAACGAATAGTTCCTTAAACATGTTTTCATCTCTTTTTTGTGTCATCATCATCATCAGCCGAAAGACGTCCACTGCTGGACAAAGGCCTCCCCAAGGATTTCCACACCGACCGGTCCTCGCTGCCCGCATCCAGCGGCTTCCCGCAATCTTCACCAGGTTCACGAGTTTCCTGTATACAGGGTGTAACAGAAGTGTGTGACAATACTTCAAGGTTGGCTTTTACCCATCAAACTGAACAACTTTTGTTCTACAACTTTGTTGAAATCGCAAAAAATTTTTGGACTTTTCATACAAACTTGGTTCGCCAGCTGATCGATTTGTATGAAAAGTCCAAAAAAAATTTTGCGATTTTGCTTCTCTTGTTCTAGTGTTTTTGCACCGATACTGGAACCAACCACTGAAGAACCTTCCTTTGCCTATGCTCAACAAACTGAACTTGTTGATGAGGAAACAACAGTATTTGTGGGGATCGAACCTACGATACTCGACCAGAATTCTGAAACACAAATCACTACGCACTACGCCACCGAGTCAGCCAAAAAAAAGCTCGATGTCGATATTTTTTCACTGTTACAGAATATATCACATATGATACCTTGCCTCGCTTACCATGCCTCATCAGTCATATCTTGAAGAGTAATGACGCCAAATTATGGAAATGATATACCTCCCGATAAAAAAGAAAATGGAAATTTCAATTTTATGTCTGTGGTATAAGTACCTAATTTAAATATACAGTGGTCTTATCAAGAGGATAACAAAACTGGTATAGGATCCGTTACCTGATTTTTCAATTTTTTATGCTATGACTTTAAGATAACGAAGAGCTAATAATATAGAAAAAATACGATTTAATCAAACAGCTAATTAATAATTTTCATGTATGAAGATATTTTTTGAGAAAAATATATTGCAACCTTTTTCGTGAAAGTATGGCTTGAATTCCGTAAGGTTGGGTAGTATCGTAAATCTTCGATTACATAATTTTCTGTTTACATAGGTCTATTCATAAAATTACAGATAATTCACGTCATGCGCTGGCAGCACATGTTACGATTTTTTTATTTCTAGTCATAAGGAATAATTGTACTCAATTGGTACTCAATTACTTGTTTGAAAAAAATAGTACCTCTGTAGTTTAAGAGTACAGTTAGATTAAAAGTTGTGCTGCTGTAGAGCATACTCCCCAGCAGCACAAATGAATATCTGCGATTCTACGCCTAGTAGGTATAAATTAATAGTTATCAAAAAAATGTATTCGACAAAAGTAGTTGATTCTATGACAAATTATTTAAATATAGCCATGAAATATCATGGTTTACTCGATTTCATAATGACAAAACGTGTGCATTTTATTTTGCAAATGAAACTAGCTACTCCTCGACTATGAGACCTCTCTAAAGATCTTACTAAAATCATGTCATTCATAATGATTCAAAGACATGTACCCCCATGTAAGAGTTTTGCAAAGAACCTATAATAATAATAATATCAGGGACAAATCACACACGGTCATCTGGCCCCAAACTAGGATTCCCTGTATCTTGGGAACCAGAGACTGATATACATAACTATAACTTTTAAATTCACTAGCTGGTGCCCGTGACTTCGTCTGCGTAGTAATAATAAAATATGATGAAATTTCACATTCATAACTTGAGAAACGATTAGTTCCTTAAACATGTTTTCATCTCCTATCTCTCTTCAAGTTTTATTTTCGCTACAAAAAGTAGCCTATGTCCTTACTCCAAGGTTTTATCTATCTCTATACCAAATTCATCAAAACTGGAGTAGGCGTGAAAACATAACAGACAGACAGAGTTACTTTCACATTTATAATATTAACTAGTTTCAGCACGCGGCTTCGCCCGCGTTGAAATCGCTTAAAAACGCACCAACTATAAGGCGTACACTACCGCGCAGTATGCGGCGGCGGGCTGCTTACTAATGGCGCGGAAAACAAGAGAAATTACTATGAAGAAACTAAAATCGTAATTATTATCATTTTATTGAATGAAAGTGGCTGTTTTCTGGCTTTTACCCGACTCACTGGAGAATTCTGAACAACTTAGCATCAAAAGATTTCCTTACCGACCGCGGCATCAGGGCAAACAACCATCAGTCAGTCAGTGAGTGAGTCAGTGGTAGTTAAGATAGTAAATACCTATAGATAGCATTCTGCCGCGCTTACGATAAGAGCAGTAAGTCCAAAATCTTAGTTTTGAGTAAATGACGCGCAAAGTTTTCGCTACAATTTTAACTGTGTTGCCTCGGTTTGTTAAGTTATATTAAGTTTAATTATTGAAATTTGCAGAGTAAATTTAGCTCTATCATTATGTATAATCAATTAATTTCAAATGTTTATTAAAAATATATAAATGCCAAAAACACTTTAGTATGAGTTAAAAGATTAAACACAGTAATTACCTTAATTACTGCTGTTATGGTAAATAATCCATACATGCAATATCGATATCCATACATACAAAAATATCGGAGCTCCATATTAACGGGAAGTAAGTATACTTCCTGCTGTAATGCTAAGTAAAAACACTTCAAATAGTGACTTACTGCTATTATGCTTATTGATATTTATAGGTTGCAGTAGAGCTAGAAAAACGCAGGTTAGACCACTTTGTAGAGAATTTTATGCTGACTTCAATTTAACTATTTTTTCGAAAAATCCGACTTACTGCTCTTATCATAAGCTGCCACATTGGAGTTATGTTCTAGTTTGATATAAATATTACAATAGTACCCATTGTTTTAAAACGGTGCAGTTCAATTACATAATGAGAGAAAACCAGCAAACGTTATTTAAGAATTGTAAGTTCCCACGTTTATTTCCAAACATGCCTTAACTAACATCAACATAACCTTACATTAGCTGAGAACTGAAAAAACAGTCAGTGACTATTCAGAAACCTAACTGAACTATACAACAATTTTTGTGCTATATATAATATATTAATCGTACAAATACTCCTACCAAATTAAAGTAAAAAGTAAGATTAAATAACAAATTTTAAATAACACAGTTAGTGTCTCATAATTTGTGTTTATTTAATTCATAAGTCCAGTGTTAAAATATTAAGTTCAAAAAGTACCATTATAGAACGTTGAATATTGCACGTTGAACCTTCAATGCTATTACTATATGTATTGTACAATCGCCATCAACTTTGAGTAATCTTTTATGTACAAAAATAGGTAGGTATTATATAAAAAAATGGAATTAACTTGCGTTTTGACCCTGTTGACGGGTATAATAATCGTTACTGCTGAAAAAAATGTGGAGAAAAGTGAAAGTGATATAGTATCACGAAAGGAACTCTGGAAATATGTGAGTGCTGTGGACAAAATACTTAACTACTGCAGCGAGAATAAATTTCAAGTCGATATGAATATGTACTATGGATTATTTCTCATGAAACGTAAGTCTTAAGTCGTGAGGAGCCGATTATTAATTTAATTTAATTTATTTATTTATCAATAAGTTCTTACAGTTTCCCAAAACGTTCTTACTATAATAATATAATATTAATATTTCAGATTAGTTAACCAACACTTTGGCAATGCCGATCTTAGCTTTTACCTATCATTTTGTTTGTTTTTGCCAATTTTGGCGTTGTGTTCATTTTTGACGACAAGTATTTGTTTTTAATATTGAAGTTAATGGAAAAGGTTGACCGGTATTATGTTAAATCTCAAATGTATAATATTACCTCTTCTGTAGTTTAAAAAAGGCAGAAGATGATGTAATAACTATGTAGAGATAGGTTACGATTATTTTGTATTTTTGTCACTTTTTAATAAAAAAATCAATGACGATTATTGGGAAACTTTTGCTCACTAGTCGCCGTCTGTAAACGGTGGCGAATATTGCGCGTTCCCGACTATTCAGTACATCTCTAGTCTTAAGTCTTTCCATTGTTTTCCGCTCCATCGAAGATGTTTTATCTACTTTAAGTAAACCCTAGGGACACCAACTAGGCACGGGATTGGGTAGTGCGATTTATGTGGGTATGTACTTGCGACCAAATGTTAGTTAAATTATGGGTACACCCTTATCACCAGCACATCAATTCAGACTTGGACCCCGCCCGTGTGCTGAGTCACATTCCCGATGTCTAAGAAGAGACCCGTCCCCTGCAGTGGGGACGATATGGGTTGTTAACGTAACGTAACGACACTCTTTTAACGTTTTGCGAAATCCTTCTGGTATTACAGTCAATGGTACCTACTACAGAATAAAGTTAAAAATAAACCCTTGACAACAGAATGGATGATGGGCCGATCAATTTGTAAGAAAAGTCAATTTTTCTAGCGAATTGCGGACAGGGTCCATAAAAAAATTAGTTTCTTCAGTTGGTACAACACCAAGTTTAAGTTTTCTGTTATCATCATCATCAGCCGAAAGACGTCCACTGCTGGACAAAGGCCTCCCCAAGGATTTCCACACCGACCGGTCCTCGCTGCCCGCATCCAGCGGCTTCCCGCAATCTTCACCAGGTTCACGAGTTTCCTGTATACAGGGTGTAACAGAAGTGTGTGACAATACTTCAAGGTTGGCTTTTACCCATCAAACTGAACAACTTTTGTCCTACAACTTTGTTGAAATCGCAAAAAAATTTTGGACTTTTCATACAAACTTCAACTCGCCAGCTGATCGATTTGTATTTGTTTGATTTGTCCAAAAAAAATTTTGCGATTTCAACAAAGTTGTAGAACAAAAGTTGTTCAGTTTGATGGGTAAAAGCCAACCTTGAAGTATTATCACCCTTTCTGCTACACCTGTATAGTTTTAACTTGCTTCTCTTGTTCTAGTGTTTTTGCACCGATACTGGAACCAACCACTGAAGAACCTTCCTTTGCCTATGCTCAACAAACTGAACTTGTTGATGAGGAAACAACAGTATTTGAGGAAACATTTCGATACGAAGGTAAATGAAGATAGAAAACCAAGCGATCAAGCTAATAAGAGAAGTAAGTAATATTAAAAAAAGCCAATTTTAATTTATCCCAAAAATAAAACCCAGATTCTCTAAATATGTATATAACGTACTATGATATTAAGAAAATCCATCTTCACATTTTCATCAGCCGGAAGAAAACAACTGCTTCTCTAAAACTCCCACTTAGAACTGAGCCACACCCATCCAGCGTTTCTTACAGACTTTACTTCTGGCAAGATTATAAGTCTAGAACCACTCGAGAACTTCACTTTCTTGACGGTTATTAATTAATTTACAAAAAGAAAAAGGTATTTTCACGAAAAAACGGTTTTAATCAGTAATCTTATCCATAATTATATCCAATAGTGTTCGAAGATTCCAGAAAGCATTAGATTTGAACAAAAAGGTTGGAATCATTTGTTCTTGAGGAGAAAACTGTTTTCATTACGTATTATCGCGTTTATTACGCATTAATTATGCAACTATCGAATTTTTCGAAAAATTACGCATATATTCCTGATTAATAGTATAATGCGATCTTTCTACGACATAAACATGACGAAAAAATGTTGTAGGACCCGTTACTGGTACAAATTAAAATTGATGCGTTACTAGACCTGTTTTGTATGGAGGGAGAGTCTTTTTTTTTTGAGATTTTAGGAAAGTCGCAGACCAAAAGTTGTTCAGTATAATGAGCAGAATCCCCGGTTAATAAGTTAAAAAAGTTTTTTTTATCATACCCTTTATACGCTACTGATCAGCCGACAGCCTTTATTCAGTAGGAGACGTCTTTCGGCTGATGACGATGGTGATGAATGATGACCCCCTATGCCAAAGGTTCAGAGTAGCTTTCTTTTGAATTACAGTTTACACATTAATGAACGACGAAGCTCCTTGGGTATCCAATTTTAAGAAGTTCCAGATAGACGCCTGGGACGAACCAGTACCATCAGATAAAAAGTTAGAAGAGCTGTACTCCAGCTGGAAGGTGTATTCGGAATACGTTATGGATGTCTTTAATGTTAAAAATAATAATAATACTCCCTTATTTCCGATGCTCTTTGGTAAGGAAAACGATTTTCTTTGTTTAAGAGTTGCTAGCTTTTGTCCGCGGCTTCGTGTGGAAATAATTTTTGGTTATTCCATGGGAAATACAGTATATTATTTGAGTCAATTTCAGTGTTGAAAAAGCGATGAGATCGATGTATCACATTCATTTCAACATTTTCGTATTCAGTAATTTTGACACTATAGAGCTGAATATTCGACACCGTTATATAATATACGAGTAGACCAAGAGTTGAATGCCAGTTTGTAAGACTGTAAAGGTAAACAAATAGTGCACAAAACATGTAACATATAGTTTTAATGCAGGTAAAAAATAGTGTTCAATACAACACATAATGTCAACTGTCACTTACAATATTTTTATGACGTCAAAATTTACAGTCTACTTTATGTATCGTTTGGCTATTTATTTATTTAGCACGCATGGAGCCAAATAGATAGCCTAGTCTTTCTTCATGTCACAGGCTAAGTGTACGCCAAACATCAATAGTGGTTGAGGCGTTAAGACGTCAAGAGAGAGCAAATACATTCTATCTTTTAATATTATGCTAGGATATTAAAACGGAAATTGATACCGAGCAATACTGTACTTTAATTTAAGATAAATATTATAGATATTTTCATCTATCATACATTTTTTGTGTTTACAGCCAGATGTTTAGAAAATATAGCGAATAATCCCAGGATACACACTAACGATACGAATCTCTCTAAAAACTGCACTTCTAGTAAGGAGTGTAAATATTTGATAGAAAATGAAGTCGATTTTGGATACATCATGACTCACAAGTAAGTAATAGCACAGAGTTTAGAAAGAATAGTGATAGTATCGCTGGAAGCACTGAATTGATTGTTTTGGGGCCTACAAAACCAAGAATGTTTCTGTCAACTGACATGTACAAAATTATTTGAACATTTGATATGTCCACTAAATAAAACAGTTTTGAGTTTGAATTTTGAATTCATGTTCACTGAAAAGTATTTTTTCAGTGGACATGAATTCAAACGAGCAGACGGAGCCTGATGGTAAGCGATTACCGCCGCCCATAGATGTCCGCAACACCAGAGGAGTCACAAGTGCGTTGCCGGCCAAGTATGAATAGTCTGAGTCATTTTTCTGTACGTTCCAGGTTAGTGGTCTTACAAAACGCCCACTATGGACGCGGCTGCTACATCTACTCTGAAGAGCTGGATGAGGAACTGGTTAAACGATATTGCCAAACTATGTATGCAGAGGCAGTGTACATTGGAAAACACGACACAGCTTCTTTGTTAACTGATCTTCATATGGAACAAAGTATGTCATCGAAAAAACAGGCCCCAAACTAGATGAATAATAACCAACTTACCAAAAAAAACACTCGACTACCTATTTTAATCTAGACCTTTAATCAAGAAGAGTTTGGAGATATCTCTCAATCCAGAGTCCACTTTTGCAGAAGTAACAATAAAATAAAAATATACAGAATGTAACAACACTGGTGTAGGACCCGTTAACTGGGGATCCTACTCATCACACTGGACAACTTTTGTTCTACAACTTTGCTCAAATCGCAAAAAAATGTTGGACTCCATACAAAAATGGCAAAACAGTTATTCAATTTGTATGAAATGTTCAAAGACTCTCCGTACAAAAATGGCAAAACAGTTATTCAATTTATATGAAATTTCCAAATTTATTTTTGGGATTTGAGCAAAGTCGTAGAACAAAAGTTCAGTGCGATGAGTAGAATCCCCAGTTAATGGATCCTACACCAATTTTGTTACACCCTGTATATGTCATGGTCAGATCGTAGGATTGGACATATCATGAAATGACTGGCCAAATCGTTGAGGAACTCCGAAAAAGTCTAGGATAGGTTAGGTTACTGGAGTTATCGTAAAGGAGCCCCTAACCTTTACTCTATTTTCTCGGAGCTCCTTGATGCTCATCATAATAAATGATGCTTAAAACAGACAAGTAATTCCACATTAAAATTAAAATCTAATGTATTAAAATTAAAGTATTTTTCTGACTGCTCCCGATTGACTGGTCTCTATAGAGTACACTGTATATCTACTTAAAATATGAAATAAAATATTCTGTATAAGGTTTTTTAAGTTTAAGTTTCCTTTTTTAATTCATGCGATTTCATAATGAAATTACGTAGAATTATTTGTATAGTTATAAAATTTGACCTTTCAAAACAGTTCATCCTTTATTTCAGTAACGCTATGCGGCTTGGAAGGTTACGCGGATTTTCTCAAAACATCCTGGATATCTACGATCTTGATGTTGCAAGATAAATCCGGCTGTATCAAGTTCAATCATGGCACCAAAAGAGCAAGTGAAATGAAAAATAGTTCTAAAGCTAGCAGTGACCTTGCAAATGTCGACGGCAAAGCAGAAGAATGGGAAATAGTGAAATTGTCTAAATTAAAGGCAATGGCAAATTTTCCCTGTAATGTACACACTACAGGGTTGGCGATGGGGACATTGGGGCTTGCTATTAGGTACATTTTGGATTCTTTAGATGTACTAGATGTTGAGAAAACTGGCAAACAGAACAACACTACAAAGTCAATTATAGCCAATAAAAAACAAAAAATAAAACATGTTTAAACAATTTGTATTACGATTTTATATTTTAAATTTTTTAAATTCTTTTTTAATGTTTATTTTTATACCTACTAATAAAACTTAATCAAAATTATGTGTTTGTATTTTTTATAGCGAACTCTATAAGTATAAAAAATGGATCTTACTTCTTATCTTACTAATATTATAAATGTGAAAGAATGGATGTTTGTTTGTTTGTTTAAGTTTATTTGTTTGTTCCACTTTCACACCGAAACTTCTGAATGGACTTGGATGAAATTTGGGAGGTAGATAGATAAAGCACGCGGCTAACAAATACGATACTATTAATAGGCTTACAGTATGGCTTATCGAGCACGCGTTCTACAGTTATGAGGAATTTTTAAATTTTAAATCACCTAATTAGGATTATTATTATTAATAATAATGTATTATTATTGTATTATATTATTATTTTTGACTTCTTTGTATTATTTTAATAATACTATTTTAAAAATCGGATTTATTTTTTATGTTGTGTTTTTATTTACTGTGATTTATTTTTCATTATAATAACGTGAAATGCTTTTTTTATAATGATTATCATTTAATGTATGAATTGACCTGTAATATTTTGACATATTATCAATAAATGAATATGAATATGAATATCCCTTAAAACTTAAGGGTTCCCGGAGGAAGACTTAAAAACTCAAAATTTCCACTTCGTAAATAGATGGCGCCACCTTAACATTTTCTTTCTCTCTGGACCCAATTCTGAAGTCCACGCAGACGAAGTCGCGGGCGAAAGCTAGTATATAATATATCATTTTTTTTATACTTCTATATAGGTAGCATAGCTGGGTTAGTAGGCATCTCGCACATGAAATTTCTTGTATACGTGCGAGTTCAGACATTAAAGAATGGTATGGGTCTATTCGCACACCTAAAATACTAGGTGTGCGACTTGTCCTCCTCATTGTTTGCCTATACAGGCGTCTTTCTGCGTATGAAACTGAACCACTTTTATTGTTCAACTGCTGAAATCGAATAAAAAAAATTACACAGGTAAAAACTTTCGACTGGCTCGGTGGCTAAGTGGTTAGCGATCCTGACCTCTGATCCGAGAGTCGTGGGTTCGATCCCCACACAGGGCAAACTTTTCTGTGATGAGCAGAATTGTTTGCTCTGAGTCTGGGTGTATAATATCTATATATGTATGTATTTAAATGTATATGTGTATGTATATCAGTCTCTGGTTCCCAAGATACAGGGATTCCTAGTTTGGGGCCAGATGACCGTGTGTGAATTGTCCCGGATATTATTATTATATTATTATTATTAAAAAAGTCAGCCAATCAGCTGATCGAATTAAATTTTTTGTTTAGTTTCATGACTAAACACCCAACTTAAAGTCTTCTAACATAAACCCTGCAAACCTAAACCGTAGATTAGCGAACGTATTTCTGACGTCGACTAATGAGAGAGACGCGTTTGATAGCGCAACAGAGAATCCTAAACTCGTTATCTTAATGTAAACTTGTACCCATTTCCTTGGCACGTGTAATTGGCATTACAATATTGTTTGCTAACTTAAGTAGGTTAACTTATCTGGACGCAAAACCAAAGCTGGTTCGGTACAAAATTGTGCCTCGTTTGCAAATGAAACCTTTTTAAAGTACCTTTTTTAGAACTAAAAAAAAAAATTAATCCGGGACAAATCACACACGGTCGCTTGGGCCCAAACTAGGATTCCCTGTATTATGGGAACCAGAGACTGATATACAAACACATATACGTTTTAAATACATACATATATAGATATAATACACCCAGACTCAGAGCAAACAAATCTGCTCATCACAGAAATGTTTGCCCTGGGTGGGGATCGAACCCAAGACTCTCGGATCAGTAGTCAGGATTACTAACCGCTGAGCCACCGAGCCAGCCAATTTTGATTTCGAGGTGTCAGTTTTGGGCTGAACTCTCAAAAGTTTGCCACTTCCTAGAATCATAATTTGAAATCAAAATTTCGAAGTTCGAATTTTAAAGAGTCGTCATTGGAACTTGAAAATGGAATGACATCGAAATTTTACAATATTACCTTTAATTCAATTATAAACCAATGAAATGAAATGAAAATATTTTATTCGAAGTAGGTAGCAGTGTACACTTTTCGAACGTTATTCTTTTATCTACCTAACACGAGGTTCCTACCACTCGGAACTCGTATACCCGCCGTTTCGGGAAGTGTTTGCGGAGTGAGAAGAAACGGCGGGCCCTAAAGAAACTCCCTCCAACACATTTTTTTTTAAAGTCTTATATTCTATTACATCTTAATGCTAGATCAATAAATGAATTATACAATGTCATGTATGTAAATAAATATGCAAAAATAAGAATAAAGCAAGAAGAATAAAGAAAGAAAGGATTCAAAAGAGATATAAATGGAATTGGATGTACTTTTACAAAAAAGAACTCTTCATGTTCATTTAAAACACTGTTTTTACCATTATTTTCTACAGTGATCTGGTTTCATATATTAAAATGGCGACTGCAAGTATAAGCAGCAAAGAATCTCATACAGCCATCGCTACGTGATAAGAAAAATATAGAGGCACAAGCAAGTATAGAGGCTTACTTGTATACGAAGTCTCAAAGCGAAATCGAAAAGAGAGGCATCCTCTTTTCAATATCTTCTTTTTAAACTTACTCTGCAATAAAGTTAATGAAATCACACAAACAACTGCACTAAGAACGGGAAAGGGACGTTTCGCGAATGGGATATTTCGAGAATGGGACATTTCGAGAACGGGACATTCCGCGAATGGTAAATTTCGAGAACGGAACATTTTGCGAAAGGGTAACGTTTTTAGGAGCGGGACATTTTGCGAATGGGACGTTACCGTCCGAATCCTTTTCATCCGACTGTCAGACTATGTTTTTTTTTAAGTTGATTGACTTCAAGTCCATCATATCAGTCAGAACTTTCGCTTTTACGGATACTTTGTGCTCCATGGATACTCCACTTTTTATAACCATTCGTACAGAGTAGATGTTTTCCAGAAATATTATTCCATGTCGAGATACCCAAGAGTAAGAGATACAATTTTTTTTCTAGATGTGCAAGATAGATCCTTTTGCATTGAACTATAAACTGTAAATTGTCTTTGTTTTCTTTTGATGTATACATTGTTTATTAAGAAATTATGTTAATGTTATAGAAGAGTGAGCCTTCCTGGCGCAGGTTTACTTAAAACCTATAATTGACCACGCTGAATACGTAAAAACAACCGACTTCAATCGCAACAACTCCAATTTTGATATGTTTTTGTTGATTTTCTCAAAAACCGCTGAATCGATTTTGATAAAATTTATATAAGACCACATGTGAAGTATACCCTTTTAAACAAAAAAAGAATTTTCCAAATCGGTTCAGGCGTCTTCGAGTAATCGGTGAACATACATAAAAAAAGAAATTTAAAAAAAAAGAAAATTCCGACGAATTGAGAACCTCCTCCTTTTTTTTGAAGTCGGTTTAAAAGGAGGTCTCGACCTTACATAAAAAGAAACTGTTCAGTTAAACAATAAACAATTTTAATTTTAATGTTTAATTTTTTAATTATAATTAGAGTCCACAATCTATTAGTAGCTAAAATATTTAAGGTAGAACTAAACAAAATGGCTACCGTTAAATAAATACTACTGAGTAAAGGAATTTCTAGATAACAAACAGACAACATAGATATAGTATGAATTACTGTTTACTAATTATTGTAATATGTCACATATAATAATATGTCATATTTAATATTTTAGTAATTGTGTTGTGTTACTGTAACCAATAAACGTGTTTTCTTTTTCTTTCTTTACTTTAATGTTTTATTTTCTTCATCTTCGAATGTTTGCATGCTATTGTTTCATGGCAGAACTGGGCGATTCTTTTATATTTTTATACTATCATGTACTCAGTACACAATGTACAGATGCATGGAATCAATCTTTTAACTTTCTTATTTTTCTTTTTTGTGTACTGCCAGTTTCATATTATTGTATATAATAATAATAATATCTGGGACAAATCACACACGGTCATCTGGCCCCAAACTAGGATTCCCTGTATCTTGGGAACCTATATCTTTTGTGTTACACTTTTTCACGTGTGAAATAATAAATGTGAACAGTCGTTTTATTATGTTTTGGTAATCGTATCAGACTCGTATATCAGAATCGTATCAGACTAACACGATACAGGCTATGCCTAGTGTGGAGTCATTGTGTATAACTGTATAACTTTGTAAAATGAGCTTTTAGGCAAATAAATATTCTTTATTCCTTATTCAGTTCAAAGGTAAATATATTATTCTCAATCTGATTCTGCACAAGAACTCAAAATAAATATTATACATTTACTTTTACTGCTGAGGAAGCTGCCAACCGATGCATATCGCGGGGCCAAAGGGAGTGAGACAGCCGGGTCGTTAACGGCCTCTTAACCTACTGTCCTACACATTAAAACCAAAACAAATGCGATGGCACGTTTTTTATCTGTGGGGGAGAGAAAGGGGAAATGCGGGAGAACGGGGGAAAACGGTCCATTCAAGATGTAAAGGAAATGTTTTAAAAAGTTCAAACTGTTGTTTCTGAAATAACGTTTTGTTACAAATCAGTTTGATTTGAAAAAAAAAAATTGTGTACTAGATTTGTTGTATATTCTAATACCTAGATTTAAAAATAAATTTAGGCTAGGCTTTTTTTATTGATGATTTTTACCTCTTAAAATCTCAAACGCACTTTTTTGCCTCGTTTTCTATAAAGTGGTTTTACGTCGATCTTCTGACAATCGACCACAAGGACTCCGACCTTCATTAGGTAGTTTAGCTTGAGGCCTGCCGTGGACGTCTTAACTCACCCATTACAAGGGAAGATACCCTTTGTGGGGGCTAAATGGGTTGATAATGACACTATCGAAGGGACCTACATGATGGAGGCGCAAGTTCCCGATACGGTTTACTAAGTTATGATAGACTATGTATATTATGTAAACCAGATGTATACACTGTAAGACATACGTACATATGTATACAGGTTACAACAAAATAGTTATAGGACCCGGAACACTGGCTTCTTATCTTCATAATATATATTTTTTACTTAACTGAAATCTTCGTACATAACTGATCAGTTGACTGCAAATTTGTAGGTATTGATTCCAAAAAATTTTGTGTGTTCTGCAAAATGGTACAATATACGTAATTAGTTTTTTAGTATGATGAATACATAATTATACGCTCCATTTCACGAGTCCTACAACTATTTACTTTGTTACACCGCGTATAGGATATTTCCGAAATTTCTGTAAAAAGTGCAATTTCCACTAATAGTTTCATTAGTGGAACCAAAATCGCAGCTACAAAGTTAGGTACTTTATTTTTTATACTCATATTAATTGTACTAGAAGTCTAACAATAATTTTGCTAATTGAGATTTGGAAAATTGTTTAATTTATAATGGCATGGGTTATGTTTTAAAAAATATTGTATATCGTAAGAACCCTATAAAAAAATAAAACAAGCAAATACAGGGAACCAAATCAGCTCTTCACATAAATGTTGGCTACGCTGACTGCTACGCCGAGAGTCGTAGGTTCGATCGCAACCCAAGCCAAACATTTGTGTGATGAGCAGGTTTATTTGCTCTTTTGAATCTTTCTATCTATATAATAGGAACATATGGCTACACATATGTATTTTACACTTTTTTTATGGCAGAGGTGGCAAACGAGCAGACGGATCACCTGATGGTAAGCGATTACCGCCGCCCATAGACACCCGCAACACCAGAGGAGTCACAAGTGCGTTGCCGACCTTTGAAATGGGATGGGGGGATGGGAGAATGGAGAGGGGGGGTTTGGGCCTCCGGTACCCTCACTCACTCGGCGAAACACAACGCAAGCGCTGCTTCACGCCGGTTTTCTGTGAGGCCGTGGTATCACTCCGGTCGAGACGGCCCATTCGTGCCGAAGCATGGCTCTCCCACGGTTTAAACTATCACAGACTAGCTTCCTTACAATGTATATGCACGCACCCTATTGTTATTATTAATCTGTAAGAACATAGTCTTCACTCCTAGGGCACGGGTCTCCTCACTGACCTCGGGAAAACCCAATATAATATGTATAAAATTCATCTTTCCAAAATCAGGGCTGGAAGTCACACGTACCTAATATAAACCCGCCCTAATTCGCAGGTACTTAAGGCTGTATCCTTAGTCGCATACAGATAATTTAATGCTAATAACTAGGTGCAAATTCGCGACAGTCCTTCCATCCAGGCCTCATCCTTGAATTTGCGGCCGTATATGTTATATGAATAATTCATATGCCCGGATTATTTACCTGCCTACAGCGACACTGGATGACGTCATGTCCCTCGGGATGTAGGTAGGCACGTGAGAAAAATGACAGAAACCGTCATCGGCATATAGTTTCACAATGACCTGTGTAAGTTGAGCTGTGTTGTAAAGGTAACTTTAAGTTTGGTGAGACCAGATTACACTGGTTGAGTTACAATAAGAGTGCTGTTGACTATAGAAAGAATGGAGAAACGTATTAGTTGGTCCACAAATGTAATTGGATTTCTTTTGGTAGGTATTTATAGGTCTTTCAATTATAGTTTTTTTTTCGGGGAAATGATAAATAAATACAGGGTGTAAGGGACAGGTTTCCGAAAACTTTAAGGGCTTGCTCAGTAGACGAAACTGAATAACTTTCCACAAGATTGTTTTTCAGGAAACGAGAAAAAATCGGCTTCTCCATACAACTGTCCAATCAACTTTATAATTTTGTTTGGAGAAGCCGATATTTTTTTCGTTTCCTGAAAAAAAATCTTGTGGAAAGTTGTTCAGTTTCGTCTACTGAGCAAGCCCTTAAAGTTTTCGGAAACCTGTCCCTTACATCCTGTATAAAGGAAATGCGGATAAAGCGTAACATCCGAAAGATAGATAGTTCCGTAGTCGCCATGTCCGTCCGTCTGTCTGTCTGTCCGCGGCTTAGCTCAGACCCTATTAGTACTAGAGAGCTGTAATATTAATCACGCCGAAAAAGTATCACAAAAGTTGTTCAGTTTGAGGAGTGGAAGCCCATCTTGAAGTATTATCACACCTTTTTGTGACACCCTGTATAAAATAGTTCAGTTTTTTTACCGGAGGTAGCACTCGGAGAGTGTTAGTTAGGTCTTTTTATAATTTCTAAATTTAACCTTGAAAATGTAGACAAACTTACTTGGAACTATTTATAATTTTAAAACAGGATTCAGTCTCCATTACATACCTGAAACAAAAAAATCTTCATTAAAAATATATTAATTAAAAAAAAAACGTTTGGCACGCTGGAGTCAGCATATAAGATTCGAACTTATGCGGGATATCTTTACGGTTGATATTATTTTGTTACGCATCGGTGTGGTTGGATTGAGTCGTATTAAGGCACGTGTCCCACCGCCGGCGAGAAAGCGACTAACTGTCAACTATTTTCTTGCTCAAAAAGTACAATTAGATGTAGATCCCTATAGATCTAAGAATAAAAGAGATCCATATATTAATGGTTGATCACTGGCAATCGATTACCCGTCGCACTCGCACACTCGCGTATAGCCCAACGACAAAACTATCGGAACTACACACTCGCTACTCGCTGCTCGCCAACTCGTATCTAGTTCATAGCTTTACTCGCTTCTCGATAATCGCTGGCGGTGGGACATGTGCCTAAGGTTAAGGCTTCACAACACTCACCGGTAAAGCCATTACCACACAAACATCGATCTCAAATAATCCCGTGCCGTGACACAACTTTCGCGAACTAATAATAAACGGCGCACTAGGTTTGCGAGTTATCACGGAATTAGCAATTAATCCGCGGAAGGAATCGAGGAGTTCCTGGTGAAGTTGGTAATCAGTGGATTATGTTGGACTTGTGGACTACGAAGCACAAGATAAGGGTGGTAAGGTTTTTTTGTTTATTTTTACGTAGTAGCAAGGATTTTGATTTTCAGCTGAGGAACTTATGTAAATATAGGAGGAAATATAAATTCGTACAAATTGATCAGCTGTTGGCCATTTTTTTTTTTACCCTTAATAGGTGAATCCTAATATTATTAGAAAAACAGTCGTGAAAGTGTATATTTTTCGAAAGTCTTTTTTATCTGAATGAATAATGAATGTTTTATTTCCAAATATCTTATTTTTTAAGTTTTAGGTAGATAAATAATAAAAATTTACCATCTAGAATTATAATACATATTTTGTTAAAACCTGCTACCCTGTATGGTCCAAATATTACAGCCATATAAATGTAGGATGGACAGACATACAGACAGAACTTTTTCTGCAGGCAAAATTATAGAGACTTTGAGCACGGAACCCTAAAAAATACGCCCTGAGCAAGCGCATCTAAATTCAGCTGAACTTTAAAGCCGTATCCAATTTCAGCCGTCAGCCGATAGCCGGCTAATACCACGTGTCGATCGGGGTAATACGTATCGGTCGGACTTCCCCCAGCTCACCCTATACGATAGATCCACATCAATTAATAGTGGACTAAGGGTGACTGGACACTGTGTTAGCCAAACTGACAGAAATTGGTCTTTGTCGGGAGAAAACAAAACATTGAATTGTAATTTTCGAGGTGCTTTTGTTATAATTTTCACAGTAAAATAAATATATACAGGGTGTAACAAAATTGGTGTAGGACTCGTTAACTGGGGATTCTACTCATTGCAGTAAACAACATTTGTTCTACGACTTTGCTCAAATCACAAAAAAAAAATTTTGATAATTCATACAAATTGATCATCTGTTTTGCCATTTTTGTATGGAGAGTCCAAAAAAGTTTTTGCGATTTGAGCAAAGCCGTAGAACAAATGTTGTTCAGTGCGATGAGCAGAATCTCCAGCGGGTCCTACACCAATTTTGTTACTCAATACTCAATATCTTTATTGAAAGAAAGAAAACACGTTTATTGGTTACAATAACACGACATAATTACAAAAATATTTAATATGGCTAACTAAAAATAAAAATTAACAAATTTATGTGGTGTAACTGCAACAATATCAAAGGCCGGCAACGCACTTGTGACTCCTCTGGTGTTGCGGGTGTCTATGGGCGGCGGTAATCGCTTACCATCAGGTGATCCGTCTGCTCGTTTGCCACCTATGCCATAAAAAAAATAAAAAAAAAACCACAGGGCCCCAACTCAGCATATGCTAGGCCCGAAAGCGAAGCGCTGGTATTCTGTTGGTACCCTCAGCTGTCAGTCAGGCGCGGACGCGACACTTCACTTACGAGTACATATACAGGGTGTAACAGAAGTGTGTGACAATACTTCAAGGTTGGCTTTTACCAGGGTTCGCATGATATATATCAATTGATATATATCGGATATATATCATGATATATATCAATTGATATTTATGCTTGATATATATCAATATTGATATTTATATTTTCCTAGCTTCTAAGAGCTGCTTCTTACGAATGAATGTGCCAAATGCAAAGAATAAAGATATGATTATCACAATAATAAATAAATGAGTTTAGTTTAATTAACTATCTTCAAATTTGCAAAAATAAAATATACATTTTAGATTCAGTTATTTCGAAAAAACATATCAGAGTATAAAATTTGAATGTTATTTTAATAAAAATCTTCAAATTATCAAACATATACCTACATTTTAAATTCAGTTATTTCGAAAATCATTTATTAAAGTAAGAAATTGAAATTAGTATGTAATTTTGATAAATATCAAAAATATCAAAGATATCGAAAATATCGGATATATATCAAAAATATCTGATATTTTGATATTTATTATAAATATCGGATATTTGAAATCGCAAAATATTTTTTGGACTTTTCATACAAATCGATCAGCTAGCGAACCAAGTTTGTATGAAAAGTCCAACAATTTTTTTGCGATTTCAACAAAGTTGTAGAACAAAAGTTGTTCAGTTGGATGGGTAAAAGCCAACCTTGAAGTATTGTCACACACTTCTGTTACACCCTGTATAAATTACTAAAAATCAAACTAAACTACATAATTACATTTATATACTTATAGTAGTAGAAATACATGGTACAGACAAGATTACATACAGGTAAGATTGAAATACAAACGTATCAAATTCGTATTTTGTAAAAAAAAGAAAAGAAAATTTAAATATATTATATTAACATTTAGATTGTTTATTGTTATTTAAGGCATCGTAAGGCATCTTTATAGCAACTTTTGTTTATTGCATGTTATGTTTGTTTGTTTGTTTGTAATCTCTTTATTGCACAAAACATACATTTTACAAAACAATATTGTGTACCTAAATAAAATAAACGACAGTTTGTACAAAGGCGGACTTATCCCTGGAAGGGATCTCTTCCAGTCAACCTTTGAGCAGGAAACTTGAGTAGACATTACAAAGACGGGTAGCATGTTTTGCACATACTTAACAATTACAAAGAATGAAAAAAAAAATAATAATAGACAACACTAACTTAAAATGACAATTTAACAATCTTTAAATTATCTTTATTTTCTTTATTACACAATATCTTTTAACAACCTGTATGTATATGCTTTAAACGTTTTGCGAATGTTCTGTTTCACAAAAATTAATCAATCATACCCTCCATGCCGTAACCAGCTTCATTTTAATCAGTCAGTTGTTTTGTGTCGCGCTCTGGTGTTTTTATTTTCACTTTGCAAGATTCAAGGTTACAAAATGTTTACACTTTTGAACTCTTGCAAAAATATGTTGGAGACCCTGCTTTTTGACATCTACTCAATTTAAGATTCTTGCATTTCCCTTGCTACTAAAGAAGTAAAATACCTTATTAATGCAGATAGCACACTGCTCCGGAATCCGCTCCGGTGTGCTGTGCGGCGGTTTTTTTTAACCGACTTCAAAAAAAAGGAGGGGGTTCTCAATTCGTTGGAATCTTTTTTTTTTTATATATATGTTCACCGATTACTCGAAGACGCCTAAACCGATTTGAAAAATTCTTTTTTTGTTTTAAAGGATATACTTCACAAGTGGTCCCATATAAATTTTATCGAAATCGATTCAGCGGTTTTTGCGAAAATCAACAAAAACATATCAAAATTAGAGTTGTTGCGATTGAAGTCGGTTGTTTTTAACGTATTCAGCGTGGTCAATTATTACTATGGAAATTGTGACGCAAAACCGCACACCGGAGCGGATTCCGGAGCAGTGTCTTATCCGCGTAGCTCTGAGTACCAACAAATGAGTCAAGTTTTATTTGATAAATCAGAGGCGCTATAAAGTTTGGGAAGCTTAGGCTTGCTGTATTACGCGAACAGTTCAAGGCTCACGTTAATACCTCAGCAAAGTTGCCGTTTTGGTCCTCAGTCGTATAGACTAGGTATATATATGGTGCTTTTTGGCAACGACATCCGTATTTAGCAGGTTTACCTTGCCACGCATGCAGGTATACGAGTTGATATGCTCAAGGATGTCTTCTCTAATTTAAGATCTGGGCTGTTGTCGGTGTGGCTCACACCATTTACTCCTATTCACGGAGTTCTCTGACTTCTTTGTACGACATCACATCAACCTTTCTTTTTAATATGGTCCATATAATTTATACTCGGACTTCTCCTCAAGGATGTAGTCTCAGTAAAAAAAAAGAGGATTAGAAGGAATACTCAGAATGCGGGATAGTTCCAAAAACATCCTTGTGCTAACAGGATTTATCTTCAGATACGACTGATATAGATCTCCATGTGGTAACTTTTATGAAGGTTGACGGTTTTAGGCAATGAGACATATAGTTTTGTGTTCAAATTGAAAATAATTACTTTTTAGTCTGAAATTCAAATCTATAATGAATCGTCTTAAAGTAATACAAGTAGCAATCTAAAGCTAGTGTGATGTGCGTCATCCTACTACATCCTGAAGACTATATCTTCTTCTAAGTCGTAACCCCAGGAAGTGGGGATCGTGACCATCATGAATCAAGTAAGTGAGAACTGTAGATTTGGGCCGAGTCAGGTACTTCCACTTTAAGACTATATATAGCCCTTTAAAATCTAAAAATGTATAGAATTAGTTACATATAATTTTCTAATACCTAACTTTCTACATACTTTATTGTCATTTTCATATTCTTTTATTAGGATCAAAAGACAGTATAAATATAATTAAACAAAGATACTAATCAAGATATTACACCACTAGAGCGAGGAGAACAAACCACAATTCCTTAAGATTCTTGAACTACAAACTGAGTAAGTACTTAAGTCCTGACATCTATCTCTTTCTCGCGATAGGCTTATGATAAAGACGGTGTGAAATAACTCGAGCCACAGCGGAGCTCACCACAAAGGATATTTCCAAAGAGCTCGGATCGTTACAAGAACGACGGGTGTATTATATTGTGCTAACAGTGGAGCCTTAAAATAGGCAGATATCATGCCACCTTGCATGCCAGGGATGAACAAAAAGGAAAACTACGCTTTAAAGCCCGCACGTTTTGGCGCCGAAATAAGTGATAAACATCTATAAATCAAGTAAGAATGGCACAATACATGAACTCTGGAATAACAACAACTTTACGATTTCTAAAGCGACGCGGAGCTTTCCGATTGACTCCATGATTCAGTGAATAACACCCGTGAGTCTATAGTTAGATCACGATTTCAGGGTAGTGGGTTCTCAAAAAAAAATTGGAGTTTCCATAATAACTTGGCCGATCAGCTGACTGATTTATTGGAAAAGACAAAACGTTTTTCGCGAATTGACTGTGGATCCTTGGGGAAAGTTGTTCAGTTTCATGAGCAGAAGCCCCAGTTTAAAACAGTTTCAGCTGCTTTTTTTTAGACCTTAATATGTAATTTTATTATTTATTTTATTAAGAAACCATCAGCTTTCCAAAACACAGAGTAACGTAGAAATATCGCAAATTTCGTGGCCCAACACAACGACAGTCATAATCCGACTGTAGGCATTTGTTTTCCATCACCTCGTGTTTCCAGCTTCCATTAAGCTATATTAAAGGACCCAGTCTCTATAGCTGGAAATAGATGTATTGCGTTGGTGACCTATTTATTATATAAACTAGGTACAGCCTTATTTCTTAATTACCAACATATTTGGCGACGACGTTTTACTTACGGCACGGCGCGGCAGTTCTAAAAACTTGAAATATATAAGTATAGCTTTGAAACACTTTTTTGTGGCTTCATTCAGTATTATAGCGAATTGGTCTACTTAATTTGACTGACTCGGTGGCTAAGTGGTTAGCGATCCTGACCTCTGATCCGAAAGTCGTGGGTTCGATCCCCACACAGGGCAAACTTTTCTGTGAGTTTGGGTCTATTATATCTTTATATACAGGGTGTAAGGGACAGGTTTCCGAAAACTTTAAGGGCTTGCTCAGTAGACGAAACTGAACAACTTTCCACAAGAAATTTTTTCAGGAAACGAAAAAAAAAATCAGCTTCTCCATACAAAATTATAAATTTGATTGGACAGTTTGTATGGAGAAGCCGATTTTTTTTTTCGTTTCCTGAAAAAAATTCTTGTGGAAAGTTGTTCAGTTTCGTCTACTGAGCAAGCCCTTAAAGTTTTCGGAAACCTGTCCCTTACACCCTGTATATATACAGGGTGTAACAGAAGTGTGTGACAATACTTCAAGGTTGGCTTTTACCCATCAAACTGAACAACTTTTGTTCTACAACTTTGTTAAAATCGCAAAAAATTTTTTGGACTTTTCATACAAACTTGGTTCGCCAGTTGATCGATTTGTATGAAAAGTCCAAAAAAAAAATTGCGATTTCAACAAAGTTGTAGAACAAAAGTTGTTCAGTTTGATGGGTAAAAGCCAACCTTGAAGTATTGTCACACACTTCTGTTACACCCTATATATGTATTTAAAAGTATATGTGTATGTGTACCAGTCTGTGGTTCCCAAGATACAGGGAATCCTAGTTTGGGGCCAGATGATCGTGTGTGATTTGTCCCAGATATTATTTATTATTATTAATTATAGGTCCGAATTTAAATCTTAGGTAATTTGTATTTTCCAAAATTTAAATTTTATTTCTTACACACCCTGTCTTATTCTATCATTGTTTTCGTACCCAAAGGGTATCTGGAAGAAATCGCTACCTAGCAATAAGGCCACATATTGTATCTACCTGTATTTCCTTTTGCAACTTCGTTCTTATTACGTGTTTTTGTTTATTATAAAGTATATCGAATCACACTAAACTGCACCATAAAGTTTGTTTGTTTGTTTGTTTGTAATGTCTTTATTGCACAAAAACATAAAACAGAACAATATTGCTTCAAAGTTTTTCAAAACGCTTAAATATTATAAACGGACATATTATGCACCATTAAAGCAATTGGTATGAAAATGTATGTAAGTTTCAAAAACGCACTGGTATAATATAGGATTACCTTTGGATTGGATTTGATTACGAACCAATATCTTCTAATTACAATTTACTCGTACTTTTATGACCTTTGAATCTTTTTTTATTCTTTTTATTTTTATTTACAGATACGACATTATATAAATCATCTCTTGAACTAGCATTAAGATGTAACAGAATATTAGAAATTTTCCAAAAATGTTTTGGAGGGAGTTTCTTTGTACCGTCGTTTCTTCTCACTCCGCAAACACTTCCCGAAACGGCGGCGGCGGGTATACGAGTTCCGAGTGGTAGGAACCTCGTATTAGGTAGATAAAAGAATGACGTTCGAAAAGTGTACACTGCTACCTACTTCGAAAAAAATAGTTTAAATTCATTTCAATATACCGATAAAGTTATCTATACTCATGGACAAAAAAATCGACTCAAAGTTTCATGCACGACATTTGGATCTCAATCTAGCAAAATAAAACTAAACCAAAAGTTCAAAAACTGTGTGTTTACTGTTTATGATTTTAGTTTGATGGTTTTCTAGTTTTTTTGCTTTTAGTGTTTAGCAGTTTTGTAGACTGAGTTATTTTTTAAAAAGTCGAGCAACAAATCTTGAGTCGATTTTTAAGTCCACTAGTGTATATTATTTTAAGTTACAGTCAACGATGGACAAAATATACGATCTGGAGTTTGTTGTTGTCTTATTTTCACAATTGTCACATCACTATCTTTCTAATCTTGAAAAGGAAACGCCCCAATGTCTTGACTCTCAGAAAATTCTCCTGTATCTAGATAACCTTCCTAGATTTGTTTACAACGTTAGAGTTGCCAGCATTCATGTTTTCTCAGGATACATTCTGCTTTTTTATTTGTCAAATGTCAAAATGTTTTTTTATTTAACAATAAGTAGTGGGACACGTACTTATAGATCGACTTTTTTTTTACCTAATACAAAGTACAAAGTTGAGGGATGTTCTGGATTTCTGAATGATTTTTTTAAGTGTTCGCGTATATAAAAAAAGAAGAAATAACATGGGATAACACGGGTCATGTGGCCAAATACGATACTTTGTTATCCTGTAGTATGGGAACATGTTTGTATACCTGATATGATCATTTCATCTATCCTGTTTTTATTGGTTTGTACTAGCTACTCTTCCAAAATCGTGGTCCTCTTTTAAAGATTAATATCCTGGTATTTGCAATATACCTCCAAAATTTAAAGATGGCAACCCTACTCCGTATACCTAAACAGGAGACTTCGCTTCCTCACATCCGCCCCATCAGTATCTATTGCCAAGAAATTTCGCCGATCATGGGTCTTGGATTCACGTTGAAGTCACGACGCCTGCGTCCGGCACGGATGTCGAATGCGGATGCTACCCGGTAACAGCTGATTTGAAGGAACCCGGCTTTCCGTTAGTATGCCATTACATTTTGTGAGGCGATTTTGTAGAGAGGAGCTATTGCAACATTGTGAGCGGAGTGGCTTTCGGAGAATAGCTGTGTGTATAAATAAGTTCTAGAAGACAAGCGAACATTTTACGATTAAACGGTATTTGGTTTGAAACCAGTCTGTGTCGAAAACTTTGTTGGTCTGCTTACAAAAAATCGTTTAATTTTTATTAATATTTATTTCCTTAAGTACATACACTTGGAGCACGAATATCACAATTGTTTTATACATACGAGCGTAGTTAAAAGAAATCTATAATCTATGTACATCTGAAAAATTTTACCTAAATACTGCAACGCATGGAAACTGTGCCATAAATCTCTATATTCTAATAGGATAAACTTTTACAGCTCTTTCACACGCTTATCCCATTTACAAACATTGTTTTTATGAATAGGTTGCTTCTAATTAAACGCTGTGCGGGTACTGACTTTCAGAAAGATCTCATATTCATAAGAGCTAGAGGCAATATAGAAAAATATAGCTAACAACCCACATAATTACCCACTGCTGGGGTACACAAGTCTCTTCCCTTATTTTGGCAATATTAATTTATACTCCACATATGGGGGCCCAGTCCAGATTAGTTAGAAACCACAAAAACAAGAATATAAATAAATATTCGGGACTAATCACACACGGTCATCTGGTTCCAAACTAGTAGCCTCAAAATAATATAGTCTCTATCTTTTAATAGCTTTCTCTTCAATTTTCAATTTTTTCAAAGAATAGATGCATCACAGGCAGTCGCTTGTGATTCCATGGCACAGCTGCATTACTTCGCTGCAGTCTGCAGTGTCACGACTGTCTTTTGTTCGACTTTTAGAATTATTGTCCTCGAGAGTCGAGACTAGTTTTGCTAACACTGACATAGTATTGCTTTGTAAGTTTTGAATAAGGATTGTTGAAATAGGGTAGGATACTGTTTCAAAAATATGAAGCTGAGATTTTGTTCACTAAATAGTTTACTGAAATTGTTGAATAACTTACGCGCTTTGATTTTCTTTACATGTGCTTTTTTTGTAATTAGTTTATTAAATTTTGACGTCACAACTCAGTATTTCAAACATTTATAAGAAGAAAATGTCGTTTATAATATTAGTTAAAAGTCAACAGATTACTAGAATATTATTCGTAAGTATTTACAAAAATGATATTAAGTAAAAAACGTTAATGTTATAATAATAAGTTTCTACAATTTATGTAAAAGATAGAGAAAAAAGATAATTAAAAAGAATTTTTGCTATCCGACTGTTACCAGTAAAAAAAATTTGTTGTCATATTTTTTTTGCTCGAAAATGAGGTTTTATTGAGAACTTTAAATAATTTCATTAATTATCATAGATTTTCTGCATTTTCAAGTTTGGAGTAGAAAAATGTTATAAACATTTAATTTTCATTTACAGTAAAATTTACATATTTAATGCATTTCTATGTAAATGAACGAGGAAAGGATATGCGCTAGAAAGAAACTAGTGTTTAGAAGGGAAAAAACTAGCAAAGCCTTTATTATTGTAAGTTACTCTCTTTTTTCAGAAATAGGGTTTCAGAAATATTTTATTGCAATAACATTTGAGAAAATCATATAATTTTGGTACAATAATTCCGAGGGACGTTGGCTTGACGTAGTGAGAGAAAATGACCTCACTGAAGAGGATGTTGAAGATCGGGCAAAGTGGAGTAGATTGAGTAGGAAAGCGGACCCTGGCTCCAGGCGGGGTAACGCTAAGTAGAAGAAGAAGAATTCCGAGGGATTATTAAACCGTCCGTTATTACCCTAATGCACCTTACGTAAGCGTCACTGTAGCTTTACACTTTATAATTCTGTCATCCCAGCTTTTGAAAATTAAATGACAAAACCATTTTATATTATTATGAAAATTCTGCATATACCTATGTATTTTCGGGATGAGGCTTATGCCTTAGTAGGGCAAAATTTAAATGGGGTTTTTACTCATAAATCTCAACAAAAAAGTCTTATGTAACAATTCGATTAACTGATTATCCAACGAAGTCCAATTTATTTTTCTACGCAAATCGAATATGGATCAGTTCAAATTCATTAGTCGAAACCCCACTTCAGTTAGCTTATAACGAGACGCCATCTTGTACATATGTATGTACAAGATGGCGTCTCGTCATTGCGTCGTTACATTTTTCTTATTACAATAAATAAGCTACTGAGAGCGTTTTTATATCTAAAACCCTTAAACCTAGTACGTACGGTATGTACTATTGTATGAGTCCTATCCAAATAAGTAAATGTACCTTTCCTTTACACACAGTCGCCCTAGTCTTACCTGTCTCCGAATTCACTCATACATAAAAACACTCGACAGGATAGATAACACGGGAAACTTCCACAAGACAAGGTAAACAAATATGGCGGACAAAGTAATGGAATATGGAAAACAATATACCTATTTCGCGCTTCGTTTACATCAAAGGATCGAGACTGTTTAATGTTTATCCTGTGTGACGTAATGGTCAGTTCTCTTACGTCACGTCGGGAGATCACTGGTTTGATTCTCGACAGGCTTCAACTTTGTTAGGACTCTGTTTGGTTGGTAGTGAGGCATTTTTTTAGTGCACGTATTTAGTTACCTTAGTTGTCATCTGTACGCCGAGTTTTGCTGCAAAAAATCTGTCTTTACTTTTTTTACCCTTACTGTTTTAATGTTTCCTGGCATAGAGATAAGGTAACCTATTTCCCATTGCGTTAGGCAATCTTGGCAAGCCTGCTGCCAGTATAATAATGGATTTAGGATGCTGATGGGCCTGCCTCGCTTCTGCAGCGCATCAGGAATGTTCACAGAGGCTCGCACTGACTCTTTTAAATGTATTGTGCGCAAAAGAGTGGCCTCCCTGATGTGTCGCCTACGAGACAGCCCCAGCGGCCTCCTAAATACCATGCTGGAGCGGGCACACTGTCCGATTGCGCGGCACTGAAACTCGGTGCATATAGGGTCCAGGGCTGCCATGTACAATAAATCTTAATTTTAAATGTGTTTTGTATTTTTTATTGTATATTTTCTTGAATTAAATTGTATACTAATATAGAATAAGTATTACTAACAATTTATGGGCATGTGCCTGAAATAAGGGATTTATTATTATTATGTCCAATATAAGCTTTCGCTACACTGCTCACTTCGCGCTTGGTGAAGTGGCAGGAGCTACTCCAGCAGAAGCACAGTCGGCATTATTATTATTATAATCATCTCGGGAACAACCGTAATTTATTAATGCAATAGGAATAAGTTTTTTTTTTTTTTTTATGTGATAGGTGGCAAACGAGCAGACGGATCACCTGATGGTAAGCGATTACCGCCGCCCATGGACACCCGCAACACCGGAGGAGTCACAAGTGCGTTGCCGACCTTTGAAATGGGATGGGGGATGGGGGAATGGGGAAGAGGCCTCCGGTACCCTCACTCACTCGGCGAAATACAACAAACGTTGCTTCACGCCGGTTTTCTGTGAGGCCGTGGTATCACTCCGGTCGAGCCGGCCCATTCGTGCCGAAGCATGGCTCTCCCACGTCTAGAAAGTAGTTGTAGTACGGGATGTCGCATCTGGAAAAGTCGTCGATTAAAAGGAGCCGTCTCTTCCTTGACAAAACTGAAAATATACTTTGTATTTTTCCCTCGCGATCCTACGTTGAGGTCAACGAATTCCCACAGTTACATAATCCCCGTTAATATCTCGCAAATAACTGTAAATATTTCTTGATCTTACTTACTTAGTAGTTCCCTAGCATTCCACACCCGCATTTTAGATGAAAAAGTTGTCTTCCATTTAGCCATAAGCCTTCGAGATAGCACTTTAAGGACTTTGTGGGCGAGAGATGCTGACTCGAAGATTATGGGATCACCCCCCTCCCCTCACCACTAAATACAACCTAAACTCAACCACGTTGCTTAGAAATAAAGCAGAAATTGCAGTAGTAAAACGGTCATGCCTAACCCAACTACGCATATTCTTTCGCGCTATTTATCATTTTAGTTCAAAATTAGGTTTTGTAGCTCTAGAAATAGGGTGAGTATTTGTGTGATGGCAATATAGGTCAGAATAAAGTGGTAGATATAGCGTCATATAAAGAATGCAAGAAAAAGTTGTCGCAATATTTTAAGGCGGGCTCTACCCTTAGAACTAGAATTTGTTAGTTCTATGGCTATGCTGAAATCGTAAAAATCTTGGTCCCTATACAAAATTGGTCAATACATTGGTATATTTATATGAAAACTCCATTATATTAGGTCGCTCGCCAGTCAAAAATAAAGCATTCGGAAACAAAATAATATAAGGTAGCAATAAAAGGCACACAAGTTTATCTGAGGGTTTTATTAGGTTCCGTTTATGTGAATTTTATGTTAGGTGCGAATTACCTGAACATACTGTATACTGCATAAGTATAATAATACAGAGTGTAACAAAAGGTGTGGTAACACTTCAAAGTGGGTTCTACTCTGCAAACTGAACAACTTTTGTTCTAGCACTTTGCAGATCGCAAAAAAATTTGGACTTTTCATAGAAACCTGGTTCGTAAGCTGATTGATTTGTATGAAAGTCCACTTTTTTGTAATTTCTGCGACGTTTTAGAACAAAAGTTGTTCAGTTTGATAAGTGGAAGTCCACCTTGAAGTATTACCACACCTTTTTGTTACACCCGTATAACTTTAACGATTTGGTGCCGAAACAGCCTACAGTAAGAGTGATGACAAGTGTGGATTTGGAGGCAAAACCTTCTCTGGTGGTAGGGTCCTTCGTAAACCTTCTCTGGTCCCTCTTAAATGAAATTTCCTTTCATTTAAGAGGGACTCCTCACAGGTGGAAATCCTATCCATTATCACTTAGTCTAGTGGAGCAAGAAAGCAAGCAGCTGTCAAAATTTGCTGTGGTATTTTTCACGAATTTGATACTTAATGGCGGCGACGACCGAATCTAGATTTTCCTCGTGTCAAAAAAGTTTTTTGGTTTCTTCAAGATTATCGTAGATTGGTGACTTTTAATCCTAGTATCCTACTTAATATCAGGTCTTAATATCTTCCTTCGCTTACCATCAGGTGATCCGTCTGCTCGTTTTCCACCTATCACATAAAAAAATAAAAAATATATAAATGCGAAAGTATGGGTTTGTTTGTTTGTTTGTTCCGCTTTCAGGTCGAAACTATTGAACGAATTTGGATCACATTTGGTAGGTAGATAGATAAAGCACTCGGCCAACACATAGGATACTTTTTATCCCGGAAAACTTAAGGGTTCCCGGAGGAATGCTTAAAAACTTGAAATTTCCACTTCGTCACTAGATGGCGCCACCTCAACATTTTCTTTCTCTCTGGATCCAATTCTAAAGCCCACGCAGACAAAGTCGCGCGGGCGGAAGCTAGTAGTTAATAAAAAAGCGCCAATCGTTTTGATGCTACTCCGTTAAACGTAGTACTTTGTTGTAATCTATAAAAATAAAACAATAACATATCTGTATTTTTAATTCAGTTAATAATTATCAGTAAGTATCAATAAAACATGATTTTATTGAAAATTATTCACGCATACATCAAAATTGTATTAAAGTACCATTTAGTTTTCGAAATAATTTTTAAAATAAAAAGCATAGTGATATTTTTCAATTACCTATGCAAGCAATTTGAAATGTTCTTTGTTTCATTGAAAATATGCTGTACCACAAGGACTTTGTACGACTTATATCGAACGAACTCGTTAAACATGACTTGATTTTAGCGTAAAATACAAAAATTATATATTTTTCCAATCAGTCGCTTTCAGTTTAGTTTTTCTAAAAAGTATCGCGTAACTGACAGAAAAATACTTAATACGATAACAGGTATTAAGAGTTTTAAAAGCTTCCGGTTAGCTTTTTAAAAATACGCAGACGTATAGTTTTTCACGAACTAGTCTAATTTTAGACCTCCTAAAATTAAATAATGGTATTAAATATGACAAGACAATATTAATCAAAAAGGGGCATTATCAAATTAATAAAATATTTGTTTTGCTAACCCATGTTAAAAATTTTATTGGTAACGGAAGTTCATTTACAAAAAAAATACTTGTACAAGAAAGGGGTTAAGAAGCGAGTCTGTTTCAGGGTCGACGTTTCTTCTCGCTTCGCAAACTTTTCCGAAACGTTGAGTTTACAAGTTCCGCGTGCTAGGAACTTTCTACTAGTTAGAATTAAAAGAAAGGCGATTTAAAATAATGTGTCTATCTATCTATCAGCCGAAAGACGTCCACTGCTGGACAAAGGCCTCCCCCAAGGATTTCCACACTGACCGGTCCTGTGCGGCTCGCATCCAGCGGCTTCCCGCAACCTTCACCAGGTCGTCGGTTCACCGAGTCGCAGGCCTGCCCACACGGCGTCTTCCGGTGCGCCGTCGCCACTCGAGAACTTTACTGCCCCAACGGCCATCTGTTCTACGAGCTATGTGCACTTAAGTCTAGCGATTCTGAGAGCTATGTCGGTAACTTTAGTTCTCCTACGTATTTCCTCATTTCTGATTCGATCACGTAGAGAAACACCGAGCATAGCACGCTCCATCGCCCTTTGGGTGATTTTGAGCCTTCTTATGAGGCCCATAGTAAGCGACCAGCAACAGAATGTGTAAAGGAACATTTTCAGTTTGAGTTATTTTATTGGCTTCTTCTTCTTCTTTAAGTCCTGTAACACCTAGGGGTGCATAGGGCCGAGACTACTTTTGCCACTCGGATCTGTTCCCAGCTGTAGACTTCAGTGCTCTGCCGTGTCATACGAATCTGTTCTATCTCAAAAAAGGGCAATCTGAGATAATGATCTTTAAAGTTTTAAACATATTTTATTATGTAGAAAATAAACTACATGGTGTATTGAAATGATTTAAATCACAAAAGTTTCCTTAAGTCGAGTACAATAAGAGGTCTCAATTATTTTTTTGAAAATATTCGTATTTTTCATTTTATTCCAAGAAAACAGTTAAGCGTGACAACAGTTTCATACAAACGTTGTCACGCGATAAGTTCTAACTATAGTTATAACAGATAGGCTTGACATCGATCTCTAATATAAATTATATTTTTTGAGTGCTTTTAGGTAGACTGGTTCGTATCATAATTACTTAAATAAAATATTTTAAAAATAATAATATGTATATTTAGGTACCTATATTTTTGCAAAAAATATCGATAAAAACAGCAAAACTGGAGTCGCAAAATGACCACTTGCCAAAATACCAGTTTGCAAGATGAAAATATCGTATAATATTTATAATTGGGCTAGTCATTTCTTTTTTTCTCAGGTTAGTCACAGTATTTTTTGCAATACTAACATAAACAATTACATCCAGGGATAATTTTTCAACAATATATAGATACGAACAGATTAATTCCCGAAATTCCAGTTTGCTAGATTAAAATATTTACACAGAACCGGAAAATTTATCTTACGATGAATTAACAAATGCCATTAACAAAGTTTTAAATTGCTCCTCTGGTTAGGCCGCTGCAGCACGAAACTTAAAGAGTGCCAAGAGAAACCAAGTGGATCGAGGGGAGCGGCAACATTTTCAAACGCGGAGACTTTGCATAGTGCCGAATTGAAAATACAGGAGCTTGCCTTGACAGCAACTAAATAACCTATTTAGATTCAGCAAAGAGTTAATCAAGAGGTTTTATACCTGCCAAGTCTCAGAAACTTAGAGGCTCCTGTAGATACTGATCTCCAGTTGGATAAACAGGTATAGTATGAAGCCTCTTTGAGAGCCGCTGAACCACTTACTCATACTTAGCACAGCATGTGTGCATAAGTTTCTCGCCAAGCATAGAAAGTCAGAAGCTCCATTTGAAATTGATTTCCACTTGGATAAAAAGGTACAGTGTCCAGCCGCTTAAAAAAATGCTGAAGCACATACTCAGATTTGAGTAATGAGTAATGATTTAACTTAAAGGTTGCTACTGATACTGATCTTCGCTTAGATGACCAGGCAAAGCATCAAGCCGCTTTAGTAATCTATGAAACCCTATTTAGTCCCAACAAGGACTCAGTAAACAATTTTCACGCCTGAAAAATCTCAAAATTGAAAAGGCACAGGGTCGAGTTACTTTAAAAGCTGCAAAATTTTAAGACAGTTGGAATTTAGCAACACATCTTGAAGTTTAGAGGTTCCTGATGATAGTGATCTACACGTGGATGAAAGGACACAGCGTCAGACCACTTTGAAAGCCGCTGTATCGCCTGCTCAGGCTCAGTAAAGACTAGGTGAAGGGGTTTTACATTCAGCACATCTTAGGAGAATAAAGACTCCTGTCGATCTCAGATCATCTCAGATTGGATGAATAGGTACTGTTTCAAGACACTTTGAGAGCCGTTGAATCATTTACTCAGACTCGGCAAAGACTGAGTGATCATGATCCATACCACGCACATGTATGAAACTTAGAGGGTCCTGAAAATATTGATCTCTACTTGGGTGATCTATCAGAGTGGCAAGCCCTTTTGAAATTCAGTGTATCACCTGATAAATTACACTCAGATTCGACAGACACATATTTACTTCCTTTTTTCCTTCTGTATGAATAGTCACAGCGTCGAAACACTTCAAAAAATTAGTATAGTAACATTAGTATATCAGGTGTCAACATCAGATCTTGAAAAATTCATTATAACTCGAGACACGACCTTATCGCTGATTACCTTGTAATTGGTGGATTCCAAGACCTGATGTTGAAGTCTGAAATCTGAGAAGTTCCACGGAAATAGTTCCTACGATATTTAGAAAAATATCGAGTTCAAGAAATATTATTTACAACAATGGGTATGGAGAGGTCACCCATCCTTAAAAGCTCATATAAAATAATATTTCATATGTTATGTCACTATGTATGTCCGACTGAAACGAACAGACGGAACGACCTTATATTACTAAACTGTCTAGGTATGTTATAAATCCAAGGAAACAGAACTATATTTATCAAAATATTAAGAAATAATTTCTTGGATTGCTCATACTACATTATCAATTGATCCGTCAATATTCTATTTGAAACCAAAACATTTTTTAACGAATTGAGTATAGGTCCCCCAAAAAAGTTATTGAGTTTTATGAGTAGTGTTATTTTACAATGTATGGTATGTTTTAGGTATGTGTTCCCCATATCATTACTGCACCCTTAAAATATCTAGGTATCTACGTTGTAACTCTATTTGTACAATCTTCTTTTTGCTTATTATACATCTATACGTTCTGAGATTTGTAAATTTTGCATACTGTACGTTTTGCGACTCGTATATTTCGCGAAGTACATAGTATATTTTTACTTACTGTAGGTTCTGCTGATTGTTGTGCATTTGAGTGTGGTTAAATGGTTATTATGATTATTGGTTCCTTGTGGAAAAATGTTCAGTTTCGTTAGTATAATAAATAGTTTAAATTTTCAAGGATTTATAAGGACTATATTATACTCCGGGGGAGACTTAAACAGTTGTTGTCACGCCTATCTGTTATAATTAGTTCAGATAGTACAGAAAGGCGTGACAGCACCTCAAAATATTGAAGTTATATCAGTTTGACAAGTTCAATATCTCGAAAACGGCTTAACTTTTTTCAATTGTGTTTGATTGTAAGTATAGTATGAAGGGAAAAAAAATCATTTTACACTTGTTACGCGTAACTGTACTAACTTAAGATAGTACATGTTGGTGTGACACGGCAGTGCTCCCTGGACATGCCAGCCGCCTTTAGGTCCTCATTCATATTGGCTTTAACCGATAATAAATATCACATGTTTATGCAATACCAGACACGCTGATGTCCGCATATCCGATGGATCCCGCGGGATTCGCGTTATGCTGAGGGAATCACATAAAACTCGTCCTATTTCCTTCTGCGCAAAGAGTAGATCAATATATTCCCGCGTCAACAACTGGACGTATGCAGAATTTTATGGTCATCCATATTTTTATCCGGGTAATATTGTATTATACAGGTTGTGGGAAAAATTTAATATACTTTTCTTACTTTTTTAGGGTGCTTCTGTTTGTGAAACTGAAATACGATAATTTGTTGTATAGAAATCTATCAGGTAATGGGAATTAATTTAAATTTTTTACATTTTTTTTATTATTTGTTTATTTTACATAATTTGTAACAGTCATGGCCAACTTTCAATGTGTAGAAAAAAAAAACATTTTACATTTCCATTTTTTTTTGTTTTTGAGTATAAGTTGACAAATAATAAATAAAACAAATAAATAAATATCCAAGCCAAATCACACACGGTCACACAGCCCCAAACTAGGATTCCCTGTATAATGGGAAATACACTTATATTATGTTTATTTAAATAAGTCCATCAGATATTTTAATTTAAGTTAGATTTCGATTTATTATTAAGGTACTTTATCTATTGTTGTTTGGTAGATTAAAACATTTCTTGTACAAGGTCCTCGGATGTTTTTATTCATTGTAACTTTATCCGCCATGATATAAAATTTTAATATTCACCGAAAACATTATCGTAAACAGAATTTTGAGTACGGAACCCTAAAATTACATTTTAAACAAAAATTCAATGAAGTCCTCACGATTTTTATCTCTTTTCAACCAGTTACAAAGAAAACCGACCAAGTATAAGTCAGAAACAGTAGAGAAACATCTGTCTGCAGCGAACAGAGGCGGACAGTTAAAGAAATACCGGGAGTTGTGCAGTGTCGAGACAATTTATTGCGTTCCGTTCTACACAGCGCCGGTAAATTGCTGGGTTGTCAATTTGTTCCATTTACGAAGTTCGAGGCCTAAGTTACTTGTTGTAGTTTCTTTACTGTTTCTTTGCTTGTACTTGGATTTTTACTGCGTTGGCTTTTAGAAATAAGTTGTTTTCAAAATTATTAAGGGATCTTTTTTAAAAAAAGCATTTCTTCTACCGTATGACCTGGCCACTCCATCACCCCGCGGGTAGCATCCAGTGCCAGTTGCCTTATTAGCTTCATAAAACGTGTTTATTTCATAGAACGTGGGAGAGCTATGTTTCGGCACGAATGGGCCGGCTCGACCGGAGTGATACCACGGCCTCACAGAAAACCGGCGGGCGCGAAGCAACGCTTGCGTTGTGTTTCGCCGAGTGAGTGAGGGTACCGGAGGCCCAACTTCCCCCCCCTCCCAATTCCCCCATCCCTCCACCCCATTTCAATGGTCAGCAACGCACTTGTGACTCCTCTGGAGTTGCGGTAGTCTATGGGCGGCGGTAATCGCTTACTATCAGGTGATACGTCTGCTCGTTTGCTGCCTATCACATAAAAAAAAATTCAGCACAAGTCAAGTGACATACATATATACATATGTACAAACATCATTTGTTAAATTATAACTTAACTGTTGCTTGACTGTTTGTTTAAGTGTTCAAGATGTATTTTAACTTTATACCTACTCATCAAATATGTCTATGCTACACGTATTTAATATCTGTGTTATGAATTATTGAAATATGAAAATTTTTAAAATATTTTTTGTGGATAAAAAAATCACCTTAGAACAAACACACTATTCACAGGTAAGAATATTTCTTAACAAATAAACATAGAGAAGTAAGCAATTCTTTGATAGTTTAAAAATCAAAAACGTTTCATTTAGACTTTTGGGATGTGTGTATTTAAAAGTCTGTTTATTTCAAATTTTGAGCGGTTACCTATCGTCTGTTGACCAACTATATTAAGATGTTTTAAATAAAACCGATAACAAAAACATTACAATTAAAATATTTGAAATAAACCATTAATTATCTACAATAGAAAAAAGAAAAATGCCCCCAACAAATGAAATAACCAACACTTTCCAAATTCGACCATATTCCTTTCTACCATCGTTTAGTTTACTTCGCACCGTTTTCGTTCGTTCAGTAAATATAAAGGATGTTTCATAATGCCACTTGTCACAATACAGCTATATCTGGGCTAAAAGATCTTTTATTATATTTTTAATATAAAGCGACCATTCATCAAGGGACTAGGCGGAATCCTTTGCCCTAGATTGGTAGGCTTTGGGGACTTGATTTTCCACGTTTGAAAGCTTAGGTTTTTGTCTCGTTAGCTTTATCTGTTTTATTTGCTTTTGATATTTATCGTTTAATGGAAGATATGAGAAACTTTTAATTTCTGTGTTCGAAGTAAACATTGTTTAATCAGTTTTTCAGGAATGTACGCGTAATTTGACGAAAAAATAATCAGAAGATGATCGTGTTATGACTGCCTTTGTGGAAATCAAGTTAAGGGAACTTAATTGCATAAAATTAAATGTGTTTTTATTTGGTGGACAAATTTTCACTGTGAGTTGCTCTCAGAACTTAAGATTTGTTTTATATATTTTAACCACCTCTGAAAGTATAAATGTCGAAGCAAGCGCCGCGCAGGGGATTCGTTGCATAAAAATTGATGAAATTTTATAGAATGGTTGAAAATCAGCGCTGTGCAATTTTTTATCTCAAATTGCCAGCACCAGCTACACCTGGTCCATTTGTTGCCAAATTATTATAATAACGTGTCTTTAATTTTTATTGTTTGTGAAAAGTTCATTTGTAATATTATGTTTAAGTTATTTTTTGCGACAATAAACTTGCTTTCATTTCATTTCATAGAACGCGCGTATCGGGCGTGCACCCCGGGCGCTTGTTAAAACTAGTCCCTTGTTGTGTATTTTGATAGTCGCCAACAAGCCGACTAGGAGTCGAAGTGGTCGCCATGACCGAAATCGGTCGGATGGTTCATTCATTCATTTTGATAAAATCATCATCATCATGGTCTCCATGCTGTCGCCGGCAACGATGACTCCTTCATTTTCATTTTGATAAATGTGATAGATAGAAATATACATATTTTGAAATCTTTACTTTTCATTTTCGTGACATCACTCGACAACAGTAAATTTTAAGCAATATTGTTTTTTTACATGTTACCTACTTTTCGATGTTGTCATTGGAAAAATCATAGAAAGTAGAAATTTTCACCTTTTTTAGAGTAGTTGTCGTAGTAGCATTATCAAAGAATCCCTTATCACAACTAAACATGAAGCACAGGTTTATCCTAGTTCAGGCACATAATACCTTTTGTATTTTGTAAATCTCTAGCAATTTATGTTTAATTTGTACACTTTTTATTCAACAAACATTATTATTATTATTAAAAAAAAACATAAAAAGTGAAATCATAAAACTCTGTGTGCTTTTGATGTCGCTCGCATACCTTCGATTCCACTGGTCTATTGCATTTTTATGCATATTTTTTGTTATTATTACATGCAAGATGTAATCCTTCGCCTTTTTTTTATTTGTACTTTTGCATCATTTGAGTTAAAACCTTAAAGAGCAAACAGTTTTCTTTACTCTGCAGGCTGCATGGTAAAAGGCTGACAGTCTACTTTATGCAAAATATCTACCATTGTCTTAAATCTTTCTGTAAAAGGGTAATAAGTGCCTTGCGTAACCTAGTGGGCATTGGACATCTGTACTGATATTTAATTTTAAGAAAAGTCCCCACACATATTTTTAGAATTTCAACAAAAGGTTAGAAAAATATTTTACTGACTTTATTCGACAGAAATGAGTAAGTATAATTAAAGAATAGACAGATTTTTGTAGAATAGACAGATATTTTTATAGCAGAAATATTTTATCGTGTTAGGTACTCTATTGAAACCGAATATCACAGCTGACATTCATAACAATTATCGCGGTAAAAATCAAACAGCTATACCTAAAACGCCAATAAAGTTTCTGGTTTTTCACAAAAAAAAAAACAACAAAAATCACAACCCAAAAATATTATCTCGGTAACATTTGCACATAACGAAAATAAATCACAGTCCCAACAGCGTTTCATTACCGATTGACAAATAAATGGAATTCGACCTGTCAAAAACCAAACGAGCTACACACGATAACCGCACGCCAAACCGAATTGATACGATTCAAAATCGCCTGAACAAACACGGACAGATGTCACCAACTTTTTGGAAGCTATGTGCTATAAATTTAAAGTTTCATACGACTGACTGACGGGAGCATAGCAATCGTGTCAAACTTTTGGAATACTTTGCATAGGCAATAAACGGAATATCGCATAACTGACGCATGTCACTAGTTTAATCTTTGCTTTTTTATTTCATAGGATTTTTGATTAGCTCTACACTCCTTTTTTTTCTCTTTGCTATCTGTATAAGTCCTTAGCATCATGCGAGTTTTATCTCCTCTAATGGTGATATTGAAGCCAAAAGATCGAAGCAGACTTATTTATATTCTACTTTAGGCAGAACAAATAAATTCTGTAAACATTGATGTTTGACAGCAACACTTAGATATGATTGTAGACGATAGTAGCTGCTATGCTACAGAAGATATAATTTATACAAAATGGCTCAGTGGCAAAAGTTATACATTTTTGTAAATAAATTATTACTTTATTGTAAATTTACTTAAGTATGAATGTAGCAAAGGTTAACGAAATGTCTAAGTCTGCAGAACAAACATTTTAACTGTACAATTTTTCATTCCTACATCACATCTGCAAAGCGCAAGCAGCAACATTAAGCATTCTTAATCCATCTATGTCACTCACAGGGAGTCCTAGAATTTTGTATACGTTCCTTACTGCTCTGTTAAGGATTAAGATGCATTTATTCCGATTCCCAAAAAACCATTAACAAAAATTTTATTCGCAAAATGTCATTTATCACCAATCAATATCTGATACTAAATGCGTTTCGTTTATCGTCTTATTTTGTGCCGTTTTAGAATCTAAAAAAAACATTTCTAAGAAGCTGGCTACTAAGATAAAAGTGTTTTTGCGCCCTCTTAACTATCAGGAAATGAAATAAAAATAAAAATGTGAGTAGCGATAACTTTACAACAATCTCTACCGCCTAGTCGCAGCTTAAACACCAATAAAATGATTACTTAGTCTCAGGTTGTAATAAAACGAGCTTCCCGAGTTGATAGTTGTCATTTAATATTACGAGTGGTCATAAAGTCTCCCTTCGGTCGTCTATGATGATTCAAACATTATATAATTCAGTTTTCCGTACTAAGGACAAGTTTGTAGAGTCTTTATTGCACACATGAGTATCGTCACTAGGAAAATGTTTTTTTTTGTTTATACACTTAAATATTTTTTAAAATTTTGAACGTTATAAAAAGAAGAGATTAACTCAGAAAGCGAAACTCCTTGCACAGGACTTCAAGTGATTTAAAAAATGAGACTTTTAGCCTATTATGTCTTTTTGACTCTCGGACATTATGGAAATGTAAATACGTAGCACACTTGCAGTCTCGTAGCAACATGTATATTTTACCTGAAACAAAAAAGTGATTTTATTAATAAAAATCAAGATGAGATTTAAAGAAAGAATAGGTGTGCATTATAGGAGCTGGGAGCAGCCAACCACTCGCAAATGGTTCGCATAATTTTATTTAAATTGAAATTCTTTACTGCTTCAGTGAGTGAAATTAAAGATGTTATGAGAGTTTATGTTATTCCGTTTCTATCAGATGAGATGTGGCGAAACGAAAAAAGTGAGCTTTAAGTTATAAAAAATCCTGCAAAAAAAACAAAATATGCCTTTTATACAAATAATAAAAATAATACAGCCACTCAAATACAGGGTGTTAAAAAAGTGCGTTTGAAATTTTAAGGGGTTACTCAGAATCAAGTATAGAATCCAGGAAAAATATTGAAAAAATCCGCTCTTCAAATTTTTTTTTAGTTTTTCATACAAATTCTTAATTCACTATTCAGATTTAGTATGAGAATCTGAAAAAAATAATTGAAGAGCGGATTTTTTCAATATTTTTCCTGGGTTCTATACTTGATTCTGAGGAACCCCTTGAAATTTCAAACGCACTTTTTTAACATCCTGTATAATTAATGGTCAAATATATTAAAAAAAAGAGTCGTCTCTCATACTTTTAATAACGATTCGCAATGCACAAACTTAAGTCGTTTGTGTCGCTTGCTTATTAGTTGACAGCAGATATTAAGCCATGTCACATGACACATGGCTTAAAATTTTCTGACACTAGGGTAAGCTAATAGCCTGACATCCTCCAACAATCCGAACTTGGTCACCGTCTGCAGAGCGTCGTCGCTTAACGTTAAAGACCCGTACCTCAGCAATGGTTTCGTCTAAAAATGTACAATATTTGCTTGCAATCATTTATTCTTCCTCTTCTTCTCAAGTGGCACAATTACCCGTCAATCCCCACGGCACTGATTTATTTAATTTAATTATTGTGAATAGAACCCACTTACTTTATTATATCTCTATAGGCAATTTCCTTTGTTGTTTATTCATTAAATTTATTTATTACCATTTCCTCATTGTTCGCCTAGCCCCCATCTTAATATTTTTTCTCGAGAACTTGAGGAGACTTCTCGAGTATCTATTATATCGAGGGTTCACGGGCGACTTGTATTAAGCGACATTTTTAGAAATGTTCAGGAGACTGATTTAAAAATATATTTCTTAGAAAAATAATCATTAAAACTTAACTTCTTAGTATTATATAGATTCTCGATATTCTTAATATTCTAAATATTATTCAGAAGTTATTTTTTGTGAGGTATTTTGTAAGAAATAAATTTTTAAAGTAGAGGTTACCTGTGTTTCCAAAAATGTCGCTTAATACAAGTCGCCCGTGAACCCTCGATATTGTGAAGTGGTTTGTTTTCGGTTCTACCGTATATTGTTGATATTGTTTGGGACAGTTTGATTAGATCCCAAACGTTAATGTACTATAGTTTGGAGAGATTCGTTGTCTTAATTTTTTTTTATAACTTGACGTGTAACAATTTAAAAAATAAGCAAGCGTTTCAGAACACTTTCGTGAGAGTAATGTTACCCTGACAGCAGGATACCCTATTTGTAAATCATATAAGTGTGAGCGGGACAGACTCTTGTGAAAGACGAAACGAAAACTTTTTATAATATTCAAGAATTTTATAATTCCTAAAATTACACTGATGTGTTTTATATATTTTTTTTCTATTGTATTTTGTTTTAATCATTTTGTTACTTTAGTTAGACATCGCGTAATTAGTATTTTATTTTAATTTTGTCACTGTATTTTTATTAATTTGACATGTAAATTGCATTATTTTCTTATATCATTGTATTTAAAAATTTTAATTATTTTGACATTCAATGAAAATTGTATAATGTTTATTTCATTGTATTTTTATTTTATTATTTTTGACATTCATATGAAAATTTTAAAATGACGTGTAAAATTTATTTACCAATAAAATGATTATGATTATAGGAAAAGCAATGAAATAAACATAACTACTTACATACAGATTCAGACAGAATAAAATATCCGATTGCAAATTCAACTTTTAGTTCCATTTTTAAATCATGTGCCACCAATATCAATATGGCGGCCACGACAAGCTTCATAAGATCACTTACTTGCGTTTACACAGTGGCCTTTTTATAGCATAACATAAACAAGATTCACATCACCCATAGCTTTATGAATCAGAATTCATAAACGTAGCACGTTACAGCCCGTAAAGATTATAAGGTTTTCGCCTCAACAATGAATTTTCACGTTCTTTATGTGACACACATAAACAATAAAATAACTTGGGTCGGAGTCGGAAGACATTTTTGCGGAGCCGAAACGTGAGGTGAGTTTGCACTAGGAAATGATAAAATAGTTGTGTAAAAAAAAAAAAGAATTGAAACTCGTTAGAATTACAAAGGAGTAGGAAATGGGGAAGAAAATGCAAAGCTATTTGCAGATGGCGCTACGGACGCTTGACTCATAACAACTTTCAATTACCTAGTTCCCGATTTTTATCGTCGAGGTGTTATAAATTAGTTATTTTTTCTGTAAAATTTTTAAATGGAAAATGTATGCGACTTAGACTGTTCCTCAATTAAAGGCGAAGTTGAAAAGTACATAATTGAAAACGTAAATTTTCCCACGTCTTTTTCATCCGAGAATCTTTAGGAAATTAATGATTTCCATTATTATTGCAACCAATCGCCACACAACGCGGCATTTTTTAAAAATCTTATGTTTAGTTCACGTAAACATTTTTTTCTATACGTTTTGACAGTTAGTATGAGTCAAGCGATATCAGCACCTCTATCGGTGAGTTCTGTCAGTTTTCTTCCCCATTCTACCATGGTAGAATTTAAAAAAAAGAACTTTTAGTTATGTGTTTATATTCGAGATATTTTAGTTTTGTTTGCCGCCATAATAAGGCTCCTCGTCAGTCAACTAATTTATTCTAATTTTGAATAATTTAAAAATAATAGTCGTCTTTAACGTTTTTATTAAATAAAACGTTGTACGTAGGTTCTAATGACGGTATAGCGTGTATTATGCTGGAAAAAGCTTCAAAAATATACACAAAATATTTTTTGTATTTTAACTTAACGGCATTTTAGAAACTTCCCACTTTTAAACCCTTACCTACAAAAATTGGATTTTTTTTATTGTAATGTTTTTTTTGTATCCATAGTTAGTTCTTTAAGTTTTTAATTTTATATATTATATGTGAAATTATTAATTAATTGCGTTAGAATATTTAATGCTGTGAATATCAAATTGAGTTTTTTCCATTTTTTAAAAGTAGAAAATACTGGGTACTAGAACTGCAAAACAATTTAACTGGCCATCAAAATATATCTAGAGATACCATCTTTTCCATTTCAATATAGAGTTTATATTTTCTATTTGAAATACGAATCCTTTCTGTTGTTTCATATGAGTAGCTGGCCAGCTTATTCGATATGTGTCATCTACTTGTACAGCAATCTTCTTCGCTGTCTTTCGAATCCAAGACGGTGCTTAGCGAAGCGAAAAGCAGGTGTTGCATTTTTATGCATCGTCATTTGTTTTGGTGCCAGTATTACTCTACATCTCAGTTCACAGAGTTTTATTTAAAAAAAAACAAATACTGGTCAAACATAGCGAATAGAGTTAATGATTGTTTTTAGAAAAATCTTCTGTATGTCCAGAACATACGGAAGATTTTTATCAGAAGAATTAAATCTCAATTTTGAGAAAAACAACTATTCTTAATTATTTTTCTGAACTTATCGGATCAAAGCTTTGTATTCACAAATAATAAACAATACAGGAACGCCTGAATTAAGGTTTGTAGATACTTAATCCCATACTGACCAAACCACTTTTGTTCTACGATTTGTAAGTTGTGAAATTTCAAAAAAAAAATACAATCACCTGACCAAGTTGTATGAAGAACACAAAATTTATTTTTTGCGATTTTTGCAGGAAAATTTTGTTAAATATCATATGATATAAGCAGAAAAGCCCTAGCTAACGTGTTCTATACACTTGATCTGTCCCTGACTAAGCAGTAATATTCTGAACCCGTCAAACTGTCACATTATGAACCTTATAATAGTCTTTTTGTAGCTAAGAGATTTTTTATTACAACGAGATGCGTGTATACTGCTGTGTTGGCCTTTTCGACCTTACGCGTATTTTTGCTCTTTTATTTTGAGGGGGTCGGCATCAGACGTGTTAAAGAGGAAATTGAAAAAGATTGTTAGTAACAATATGGAAATTTTATGTAACAATCTGAAACTAAGATCTTTTGTTTTGACTAATAATTATGAGACTGCAATAGTAAAACAATAATACTAAAATCTGTGTTACAAGACGCAATCTATAGTTTGCTTTATGATTACTCTAAGGTGAGGCAAAACATTTTTTTACTTTAAAAATTCAAAAACCTTTACAAGTTCCCATACATTTATGCTTCTATAAGTAGGTAAAACTTCCACTGTCTCAGTGAAACCAGGCCGGTACCTAAACATATAAAATCGTTCATTCTTGACAGTGTCACGATAAGTAAAGCACGTTTAGTGTACAAGTTCCGCGTGGTAGGAACTTTGTACTAGGTAGAAAAAAAAGACGATTTCAAAGTATGTGCAAAACATCTACTTAAATAAAAAACCCTTTGATTTTGATTTTGTCAAGTCTACAATCCTCTTCAATAGAGCCAGTTAAAGATAAGACTGAAAACTACTGTTACCTACCACCTATTCCAGCCATTTTGAATTCCTATCACGCGTCGCGCGGACAAGCGACTAATGACTGCCTCACCAATCCGGTGAGAGAACCGAGGACAAATGCAATAGACGGTAGGTTTGAAAATAGAAGGAAATCAAAGCTTCGTTAGTTTGTTAATAATAATGAAAAAAGGAAAATCGTTTGTGATTGGTAATAAAAAAAAGGAAAATAGTTTGTCATTTGCAATGAAAAAAGGAAAATAGTTTGTCATTGGCAATGAAAAAAGAAAATTAGCATTTTAATGGCAAATATATAAGAAAGTAAATCTCTCTCTCTCTCTCTCTCCCTCTCTCTCTTATCATGTGGCAGATTAAACCATCCTAACCACATATACAGGGTGTAACAGAAGTGTGTGACAATACTTCAAGGTTGGCTTTTACCCATCAAATTGAACAACTTTTGTTCTACAACTTTGTTGAAATCGCAAAAAATTGTTTGGACTTTTCATACAAACTTGGTTCGCCAGCTGATCGATTTGTATGAAAAGTCCAAAAAAATTTTTGCGATTTAAACAAAGTTGTAGAACAAAAGTTGTTCAGTTTGATGGGTAAAAGCCAACCTTGAAGTATTGTCACACACTTCTGTTACACCCTGTAGACTATATGTAGATGGTTGCCTAGAAAACTTATCGATCGATTTTGTTCAACTTTTATTGTAAATTATTTTTGTGCAAACTATTATGTGTAAAATAAAAGTGATTGAGTGTTATTTCACAAAAGCCCTTTTATAAGAGCAATTCTAAGAAAATTTAATCAGATTTTAGCTTTTCTTTGAAAAGACTAGAACCTTTTTTCGGAATATTTAATAAACTAAGTTGTTGTTTTTTGTTTTTTATTTATTTTATCTAGTTTACATGAATATTTACAAAAAATTACGCCTTATATTTTTAACCTTAAAATAAGAAAAACATATTTTGACCGACCTCCCAAAAGGAGGTATACAAGTAGCATACAGGTCGGTTCCACTAATAAAAGTGATAATTTTTTTTCTAAGAAACCCATGTACTGAATTCTCAAAGAAATTATCTTTTCTATATAAATTAGCTAGCTGGCCGATTAACTAATTTAAATTAAAACTCCAAACTTTACGCGGATTCAGTATGCTTAGGTTCCACAAGAAAAGTTGTTCAGTTCCGTAGTCCCTACGAAGAATCCTATTATTTTTCATCTATATTATGTCCGTCAAAGACATACGTTATAACGTTAACATTTTTGGAGCCGAATAAACAGAACATAAAAAATATAGGATAAAAAAAGTTTTATTGATTTCTTTCCCTATAACTATGACTTATATTTTTTTTATGTGATAGGTGGCAAACGAGCAGACGGATCACCTGATGGTAAGCGATTACCGCCGCCCATAGACGTCCGCAACACCAGCGGAGTCACAAGTGCGTTGCCGACCAATTGGTAAGCCCTTGGCATCATCTCACCTGATGGTAAGTGATGATGATGCCGAAGATGGAAGCGGGCTTACCAAGATTCCTCAACGTAATGGGGAACTGGCTATCTTATCTTCATGCCGGAACACATCAATGCTGGTATCATGTTTGGCGGCAAGACTTAGATAAGATGGTGGTAGCTAGCCAGGCGGGCTCAGAAAATGCCCTACCACCAACCAAACAGAGTCCTACAAAGTAGGACTCCGCCGGGAATCCAACCCGCGACCTCCTGATGTGAAGCGAGCGGACTAGCGACTAGGCTACGGAGGCAGTAAAATTGGTTCTAAATTGTAATTTTACCACATACACATTTTTTTTCCACAAAGCCCTTGGCAGCATCTCACCTGATGATAAGTGGTGACTATATCCTCGAAGATGGACGCGGCCTTACCAAGATTCCCCAAAAAAATGAAGACCTGCATGGCTATCTTATCACCATGCCTGAACACATCAATGCCAATAACATTGATGTTTGGTAGCAAGAGTTAGATAAGATGGTTATAACTCTGCTAGCCAGGTGAGCTCAGAAAATGCCCTGCCACTAACCAAAAATTACCTTAACACCAACCATACGTATCTGTATTCAGTTTAGACTTGATTTACTTTGGTTTCACCAGTCACCATGGATATAAAGCTCATTTTCAACCGACTTCAAAAAAAGGAGGAGGTTCTTAATTCGCCGGAATCTTTTTTTTTTATGCATGTTCACCGATTACTCGAAGACGCCTGAACCGATTTCGAAAATTCTTTTTTTGTTCAAAAGGGTATTACTTCACAGGTGGTCCCACATAAATTTTATCGAAATCGATTTAGCAGTTTTTGAGAAAATCAACAAAAACATAGCAAAATTGGAGTTGTTGCGATTGAAGTCGGTTGTTTTTAACGTATTCAGCGTGGTCAATTATACTGAGTGGGTTCGTAGCGAATATTTCTGGAACCATTAGGGCCCTTTTATTGTCATGCGGATTTGCGCCCGCATGCGTACTGCGTTTCCATAGCATCCCGCGTGCGTGTGCCACACATGACAACAAAAGGGCCATAACAACATGTAATGAAGCTATAGGTTGCGGGCGGGAGCAAATCCGCATGACAATAAAACTGACTGACTCGATGGCTAAGTGGTTAGCGATCCTAACCTCTGATCCGAGAGTCATGGGTTCGATCCCCACACTGGGCAAACTTTTCTGTGATCAGCAGAATTGTTTGCTCTGAGTCTGGGTGTATTATATCTATATATGTATGTATTTAAATGTATATGTGTATGTATATCAGTCTCTGGTTCCCAAGATACAAGGAATCCTAGTTTGGGGCCAGATGACCGTGTGTGATTTGTCCCGGATATTATTATTATTATTATAAAAGGGCCCTTAGACATTCTAGTGTGTGAACAACCCTTATCGTTCCTACTGTAGGGCCACAGCTCTGTTCCCTTACATCGGAATGATTACCCCTCCACAAACCCGGACTTGGCCCCCGTTTGCGGGGTACGGCCTAAAATTCTAGTTTACCCTTAATTTATAATTTAAAGTTTCTTTTTTTTTATTGAAATTTGTTTTACTCTAGACTTTTTTTTAGTTCTTGATCTTTATTTTTATTAATATTAATTTTTAAATGTTTGACAATAAATATCGAGGTTATTGTTCAAGGACTGTATTTCGCCCTAAATTCTGTTACAAGTCTAGATAACTATAACATTATGTTCCCTTCGTTATCTTTTCTTTATGACTAGATACGGTCCTCATACCATTAGCCTTCTTATATAGGGTGCGTATTTTGAGGCATTTATAGTTAGAATGTAATTTCAGTACTCTAAGAAATATATTAAAACCTATTTAACCGGGGCTGAATTATTGATGAAAATATTGCAATGCAGAACATTAAAATAGGACAACAGATATACAGGGTGTGTAAAATAGGTATAGTACCCGTTAACTGTGGCAACTTCTCATGAATCTCTAAAACTGTCCCCAAGGAATCCATATTCCATACAGTCTGATCATTTTTTCAGACTTCTTATAAAAAAATTACCAAGTCGATCAATTATTATTTGTACGGAGTATTTTTTTTGTATCAAATGTATTTGTTAAATCTGTATTCACAAGGATTAGGACACTTATAACAACTTTGGTAGATTTCGAACCTCTTTTCTCGGAATCTTGTCGAAAACTCAGCTTTTGCACTCGTGTCACTAAACCACGAAATAAAAAGAAAAAAATATTATAAAAGAGTTTATAGTTACAGGTTAATTTGATCAATTATGGTGATTTAAAGTGTAAGTGTAATTTAAAGTGTATAACTGCACTATTATCTAAGGGACATCAATTTTGTAGATATTTTTAAGCATCTACAAGAAATAAGAACAAAATTAAAAGCAATCTGAACAATCTTGGTAATCCTTTATACCGACTAAGCAAAATAGTTCAGTTTTTAATGAATTGCATCTATTTTCCGCTTTTCAAATACCTACTTGAAAATCGCTTCCATCGTTCAGAATCTATTGAGAAGATCCATTGATGGATGTTAGTACACTTTTTATCCACTTAGATACGGTGTAAATAGAGAAACGTCATTATGTCAGCCAGAAGATGGCCATTGCTGAATAAAGGCCTCCCCCATAGAGCTATTTAGCACAGTTTTGACCCATCATATACATTCAGCAGCTTCCTGTAAGACTAACTAGATCATCAGTCCATCTGGTGCTAATTAAGGTTATGTGAATGGATATCAGTGGAATAAGAGTTTCCTTAAATCCTTTTAGACAACATCCTGTATAAATGTGGAGTAATGGATTAAAACGTAACTGTTTCGTGGCATATTCTCGTAATATTATTACCACAAGAGAGAGGGGCTATAAAACTGAATTTATGGGTCTGGTCCGGTATCTAAAGGACCATCGATGCTTAAATCTTCTTGGTGAAGAATCTCGATTTAATAGCTTTGAGGACTAATTTGATGTTACAGTAGATAGCAATAAATACGGTAGAATTTCAACTCGTTTGCCATTCCGTTCAATTATATTTGCCGCTGGTATAAGGTATTGTATTTTAATCAGATTTGAAGCAAATTTTCACCAGAGCTTGCAAAACAAGCTTTGAAAACACAAACTGAATGAGGTGATTATTCACCAAGTCAGTGGCGTAGCGTGGGTTTTCGCCGCCCGGGGCCCATCGAAAATTTGCCGCCCCTTTCTATTTTCATCATTAGTAAAAAAAAAAAAAAACAATAAAACAGCCAAATTCTGTAATCAATAAAAAATGTACTCTTCGTGTTTGTTAAAGCTAAATATTTTATACAATCGATGTGTATGTCATGTTCCATTGCTAATTACTAATACAGCTAAATTGGAAATCCGTAATACTAACTAAACCCCGCCGCACATCGAACCTGCAACCTCCTGATGTGAAGTGAGCGCATTATATACTTCGGTCACGGACATATGCAATTTATGAAAAAAAAGCAAGATTTTTTAGATATCGAAGAATATTTATGTTAAACCAACAAAAACCCTTTTACTTGGAGCGCTCAGCGCCATTTCAACCTACCAGGGTGCTTGGCGCCCCCATAGGCTCGATGCCCTGCGTGTGCACGGGTGGCACGACCCAAATTCCGGCCCTGTGCAAAATAGTAACTTTGCGCTGTTGCTGACTTGCTGTATGTACGGGTTTCATTCTTCATACGATAACATTTGTTTTCATGACGTTTTAGCTGGATTAGACGTATACAATTAGGTAAAGCAATCACATATTGTTAATACTATTGAAAAAAAGTACAAATTCACCTTAAACGTGACACTTAAGAGGCGAAAATTTTAAAAATGTCGGACTTTTCCCTATTTTCGGAAACACCAAGTCATTTTTTTAAAATTAACTTTAGCCTATCCGGTAGGACGTTAGACAAGGTATCTGGGACACCCTATAACTTTGAATATTTTTTATCATATATTTCGATGGCTTAAGCCGTCCTGTTCGACGTGCCTCAACCTTAGGTAATGTTTAATTAACTTCAGTATAGAGAAGCTTCTTTCAAAACTGGCATTGTTAAAAATATTCTTAACATTATGATAATATTTGGTAAACCCTCTTCAAGTTTATCATATATTTTAGTAAGCCCTGTGAGTCAAATATAATTATGTAGCTCTTTTAGTCTGGATCTGTTGCAGCTACAAAAGTACGAAAACGTAGGTACATGCTCAAGTTTGAAATCTTCTCTATTAATATCTTGAGGAGCGAGATCTAAGGGCTCGTTCATGGAGACGCGGCACGTTGCGCAGTCAAACCAAACATATGGTAATCTATGAGAGCGTTCATGAGCGCGCGGTGACGCTTCTACATGAACGCTCTCATAGATTACCATATGTTTTTAGGCCGCGCGACGCGCCGCCTGACGCGCCGCGTCTCCATAAACGAGGCCTAAGTGTAGTTCATCGACGCCTAATAACACTAGGTACAAAAATGCGGCGCTCGCCGCCCCTATCCATGTGCCGCCTGCCGCCCCTATCCATGTGCCGCCCGGGGCCATGGCCCCCCCGGCCCCCCCCACGCTACGCTACTGCACCAAGTTCTTAATAACAAAATACCCACTTTTCACTAATTACAAACTTACTTCTCTCATTTCAAGTGCAATATCTAGAATATACGTGATTATGAAATACCAAATCCAAAGCTTTATATCATTATCTGTATGTCAAATCTGAAATATGACACTCCGAATGGAAACCTTCCTAATCCGTACCGAAGCCAAGTCACGTACTCAGTCACAGGACGCTAACGAACGCGACCAGTCCAGTGTACCTAATAGACTATAGACCAATCAAGGCCCTCAATGAACCTCTATTGTTTCCAGCGGTGACTAATGTATATACTGTATATTTTATTATATATGTATATAATATAGGATCATTATATGTTACAGTTACAATATAATCGAATAATCTATGCTTACTGCGCGATCCTAAGAACGCTAGGCGTATTTAAAAAAAAAACATCGTTTCAGTCCGTAAGATTTTGTGAAATCCATGAAATGATCATACACAAGGTGATTTTTAATGTCCAGACTATTTATTCGAATCAAATATAATCTTCTTCTTAGCGTTATCCCGGCTGGAGTCAGGGTCCGACTTCCGACTTAATCTACTCTCACTTTGCCTGATCTCCAACATCCTCCTCAGTGAGGTCGTTTGCATGTGGTGGACATGACCATATTTAAATAAATAAAAAAATGTTTTGGACTCTCCATTCAAAAATGGAAAATCCAATGATCGATTAGTATAGAGAGAGATAAAAATATCTTGTATATTTGAACGTGACCAAGATTTACTAAATGCGTTAGATTCCGTGAAAAAAAAACTATAGCTCATATTTAGATACGTTTCTAAAGAAAAAGAGATGATGTTACGTACGGTTAAATTTTTTCAGCACATCAGAAAATGGTCGAGATTTTTCTAAAATGCCCGAAATACCATTTCGCGTCACAGAAATTTTGACATATTTGTATACCCTTATATCGCAGTCTTACGTTTCAACGTTATACATCTTCTCTTTTAAACCACAAAGGCTACTTACATTATTTCACATAATACCTTAAGAATAAGGAGTCGCAACCCTGAACTCATGTCAAGATCACTTCTTAGCTTGTTATAATATTCTGAAACAAACAAGATTTTGATGCTCCCAAAACAATTGAAGGCCAGTAACTCAGGGCAATCATACTAAACACGAGTCAGCTTCAAGAGATACATTGATAATTTCAGTTGGGGCATCCCATAAACGTGACGGGGTTGAAGCACCAAGAAACGACATAAGTAATAAAGGCAAGTTAGATGCGGTCCAGTTTATGGGTACTAAAGTAGGTGGATAAATGAGGGAACTCGAACCATATTTTCTGGCTGTCGTCGTCGTTGAATAAATTCTGTTGCGTTTGGTCACACCCCGGACGCAAGAACAATATTTCGCGTCAGAATTGCCTATTGTTTTTTGTATGTAATATAATAACTTCCAACCGATTTCGGTGATGGCGACTGTTATAAATCAGCTCTAAGAGCTAAGGTTTAGTTGGTCTGCCTTTTGATGCGCTCGAAGATGACTAATATAGCCAATATTTGCCTTGAAATGACGCCCACAACGGGGACATTTAAGCACACTATTTTCATAATGGTACACGATAGCCGCAGGTGGTCTGGCTTTCACGTCATCTCGCTTTTTATCAGGCTGTAACAAAATTGGTGTAGGAGCCGTTAACTGGGGATTCTACTCTGTATTCGTACTGAACAACTTTTGTTCTACGACTTTGCTCAAATCGCAAAAAAATTCGGACTCTTCATACAAATTGATCATCTGTTTTGCCATTTTTGTATGGAGAGTATTTTTTGCGATTTGCGTGTCCCTATATACGTGAGTGAAGCAAGGACCGGAGGGGCACCGAAGGGGGGGATCGCCTTTGGATACGTGGACAGGGGCAGGATTTTCCCATATTGTATGTCAGTACTCGGTGGACCGATGACTTGGTGAAGGTTGCGGAAAACCACTGGATGCGGGCAAAGCAGGACCGGTCTGTGTGGAATCCTTGAGGGTTGCTTTTGTCCAGCAGTGGACGTATTTTGGCTGATGTGGCTAATGTATACTGTGGCGTGGTGTTGCATAGAAGGCGATTGACATTTCTTCACAACTTTCTTTAAGGAACTCAACACATTCGTTTCAGCGAATTGTGTTAATATTCTTGTCGACAACGAAGGTTGGCTTCCAGTCCTGCGAGACTGGCAGCTCATTATAAATAGTTTTTGTACATATTTAAAGTAGAAGTAAGCAAATTCAAAATTGCTATGACGTACTTTGGCAGTTCTTTCTCTAGTATAGTAAGTGGTGGTTTTGTTTACATGTATTTTTATCTTTATTATAGCCTAAACCTGAGAACGAGTTTCCTTTAAACCAGCCCCTGAACCCCTATAGTTCATAAATTTTGAAGACTATATTAATGTTTGTATTGGTGAATTATATGTGGCATCATAAAATCTCAAACGAGCGGAAAAATTTAAATCCCGTTTTTGAATAAAAAGCAGTTTTCGTTGCGATGGTTACAGCTGTTAATGGAAATCGGTTAACTTGAGTTATTCGACTTTTACAATAACAGTCGGAGCGGTAATTTTTAAAATTTTGATGGTCTCAATTTTGCGATTTAGTGAAATAAATGATTTTAAAAGTGGTCATGAAATATTAGTTTTGGTCCCTTATCACAGGGAATTGAATTAATTGCGCATAAATACAATTAAAAAAAATTGAATCAGTTATTATATTATTTTTATTTCATATCTTGAAATTTTTTACGTCGTAAGTTAACTTTAGCTTAGTTTAACTTAGTTCTTTATTAATAAGTAACAGTTTTAGGTTATTTAGAGTTTGTCTAACAAAATTACACGCATGGCCATATTTTCTATGAAATCTAATATAAAGTATATTTACTTGCCTATATAAAGCTCTTCAGAGTAGATTATTATATAGAAAACAAACAAACATACATAATTATTATCTCGCAATATTCACTCAAAAAAAAACCACGTTTTATTTGCTTACGTCAGAAGAGAACGAAAAACGCCATTAAAAAATCTCTACAAACACAAAATAAATGAAAAACATAAAACACGGATAATTTTTTAACAAATTAAAAGCAAACATAATAGGCACCAGAAGCGGCCTTTATTTCCATCATACTTAAGTAAACAGCGTCTATTTGGGCACAATGGCTGAACAAAATGCATGGCCTTTTCATTTTCCCAACCTTTAAGACAATAGCCGAGAATTATATAAAGCGCCCCGTGTTTCGTATTTACGGGTGCACAAGACAGGCGTTTCGGATCAAGATACGAAAGGTATACAAAGTGTTAAAAAAGTGCGTTTGAGATTACACGAGGTTACTCAGTCAATATATAATACAAGTATAGAATACAGGAAAAATAAAATAAAAAAATCCAATCCATAACTTTTTTTTTCAGTTTCCCATACAAATTCTTGATTCACTATTCAGATTTAGTATGGGAAACTGAAAAAAAATTGTAGATCGGATTTTTTCGATATTTTCTGTACTTGATTTATAGTGACCTCTTGAAATCTCAAACGCACCTTTTTAACATATTTTATATTTTGAGGACGAGCATTACTATATTTGAAAGCGACAAATTATTCATGTATTAATTTAATTTTGACCGAAGCAACCTTCATTTTTGGTATGGGTTTGAAGGTTTTTTTATCTTACTTTAAAGAGGAAAAGACGAGAAAATCAAGATGGCCGTCGTAGATATTTCTAATGTGAAAATAGTTTCCTGAAGTAGTATATTAACTGTGATTAGCACCCTAAATAAGTTCCAAAAACCATTATAAGTACTTATAATTTTTGGACATTACGGAGATTCGTATGTGAGTCCGTAGCACTGCCAGCCTTGCCTGTATTGTGCTGTTGTCTTGATTAAAGGCTGTATCCACTCATTGTTTTACCCGTCTCCAGGGGAACATATCTTTAGGAGAATAGTTTTTGTGCAAAAGCTTGTTTGAATACAGACTCTTTGGTAACTACCGCTTTGATTTTACGAGAAGATTCGTGATCTTTTTTCTCATAGCATTCTAGGTTAAATTCTTAGGGTAATACCTCATTGTGAAATATCGCCGAAGGATTTTTCTCTGGCAAATTATATTTATTCAGTTGTACTGAATGTTAACTAGTCATTTTAAATTTCTAATTTTTTTAATCTCTCAAAACGATATTTCATTATAAAAAATGTTTCAAATAACAAGACGTAACGTCTTAGTTTTTCAGTGTCATTAAGCGACAGATTTTGTAATTTTTGTTAATTAGATAAAAATTGAATATGTAATTTTATTGAAAGAAAAACAGATATCGTTCTTTGAAATTTCATTGCGAGAGCAATTTAGTGAATTTAGTGCTCATAATTCATCATTGGTTCAGTCATCTTCTCTATTTTTACCTATCAACTGTAGTTACATAAGTTTGATGGATTTTGTAAAGGTAGATAAATAGATACATAGTCTCATTTATTCCTTAATTAGCTGTAGTTATACCATAACGATCCAACTTACTTTTAAGTAAAAAAGGGATAATGTACTTTATGTCAGTGACACAAGTCACTTACTTTAAAGTCAGTTGGATCGTTATGGCATAACTACGGCTTGTTAAGAAATTTATTAAATAAGAGCAAGGGATTCTTTCTCAGATTTACTTAGGGATACGTTTATGCAGTCGTAAGTTAAACTGGTAAGAATATTAAACTATGTTTAGTGACTTTCAAGTACCTTATTATTCGACTTTCATAATCATTGTCAGGAATGGTAAATTATATGTAATGTGTTTGTGTGATTATTTACGAGTACTGACGCGTTGAAAGCCCACAGACAATATAGGCTTAGTTTTAAAACAGTTCAGTCCTACTGGTAGAACAGCGAGTAACAGCCACTCACAGGCGTTCATTAGTCGGCACTCGTTTAGTTCCCGCGACCTACATGTAGGTCACAGGTCTGGAAGGTGTAAGCGATGGGATGAAGAGGGCATTGAAAAAATATAATGGAAGATGATTGATCTAGTGCTTCAGTGGTTAGCACTCTTGACTAGTGATCTAAATATTCTGGGTTCGATTCCCACGATGACTGATCTAGTGTATCAGTGGTTAAGTATCCTGTGGTTATTGTTCCGATTCTCATAGACGGAAAACATTGCTGTGATAAGCAGATTTATTTGGTCTGTGTCTGGGTATATTATAATAAATAAGTTAAAGTTACGTATCTGTTGGCAAAGTTTATAAATCTACTATTCAATTAAAGAATAGTTTGCATACTTTATACAGGGAGTAACACAACTGGTGTAGGACCCATTAACTGGGAATACTACTCATCGTACTGAACAACTTTTTTTCTACGATTTTGATCGAATCGCAAAAAAATTTTGGACTCTCCATGCAAAAATGGCAAAACAGATGATCAATTTATATGAAATGACAATTTTTTTTTTGTGATTTGAGCAAAGTCGTAGAACTAAAGTTGTTCAGTGCAATGAATAGAATCCCCAGTTAAGGGGCCCTACACCCTGTATATCTGCTAAGGCATGCACGATTCTCTTATTACGCACCGACATACATTGGGAAAGTTAGGCCATACTCTACAAGGCCAAGTCCGGACTGGTTAAGGTTTTTGAACTAGTAGGCAACCCCATGACGCTTTTACTAAAGAAAGAAGGCCGCAAAACATGTGGAGTTGAGTATAAGGCCTCTGACTTGGGTTTACGAATGCCATCCATCGGTAAAGATAGGCCATACCGTCATACTCCACACAAACTACGTCCAGATTTGTCTTTTGTCACCGATTAAAAAAAATAACCTTTATTATCGCTTATCGCTTATGATTCGTTCACGTTTCAGAAGGCGCATTGTACAGAGTTGCCTTTTAGTCGGTGTTGTAGGAGTTTTCAGTTCGCAGTTCCAGCTTTGTGGTCACGAAACGCGGCTCAAAAGTCACGTGTTTCGGTGTTCTAGTTACTGACTTATCTCTGGTACGGGCAAAGGTTTTTTAGTTATAGATTTGTCGTGAAAAAATGACGAAATAGAAACAAAGTTACTTTATTTGTGGACTTGTATTTTTTTTTGTAAGGAATGCTGTGCGCTGTACAATAGTGCGTGATCACAGTATAAATATTAGTACTGACGATCATTATGAAAACTCCTTGCAGTTGTCCTTTAACCGCCTCCGTAGCGTAGTGGCTTGCCGCTCGCTTCACATCAGGAGGTCGCGGGTTCGATTCCCGGCGGGGTCCAACTTTGTGGACTCGGTTTGGTTGGTGGTAGGACATTTTCTGAGCCCACCACCATCTTATCTAAGTCTTACCGCCAAACATCAATGTTAACAGCATTGATGTGTTCCGGCATGAAGATAAGATAGCCAGTTCCCCATTGCGTTGGGGAATCTTGGTAAGCCTGCTTCCATCTTCGGCATCATCGTCACTTACCATCAGGTGAGATGATGCCAAGGGATTACCAATTGAGGGTAAAAAAAAAAAAGTCCTATCCGTCCAACCATATAAGGTAAAAAAAAAAAACAAAATAAAGGACTTCTTTGACTAGTCGTTTACTAATCGCTTTTGAAGTCCTGAAACACGTCTAACGTTTTAGCTTCTAGGTCATTAGTGTGGAAAAGGCGAAAGCGCTACATACGCGCTATACTTAGTGTAGTAATCACCAGCGAACATGTTAAAAGACTCATTACTTTTGCCCCATAAAAGTCTCCGCTCCCAATTTTCACACGGATTTTGCGTACAAGATATTTATGGTACCACTGATGTTCCACTCATGATGTATTGGCTGTACTAAGCACCTTTTTGTCGATGTATTTGGCAACTATCCAATACCACATGAACAGCCAGGCTGTGTAGGAGCTGTATAAAGCCTGTATAGCGGGTGCAACGAACGTGACTAAAATGTTAATATGTGTGTGGCTCATAAAATGCAAGGCTTGCGCTTCCTTGTTATAATTCAATTTACGGTTCAAATGGTCTTTTCAGTTAAATGGGAAGTTTGTAAGATAAATAAGTAAATTAAAAACTCAGTTTATGTTCATGTAAAAAAATTCTTAGGGTATTCAAAAACTAATATGTCAGGGGTGTTTTAAAGTTCCGTAGTTATTAAGAGGATCATTTATAAGTCGTTCTGTTTGTCTAGATAGTCACAGCTTTAAAATTCTGCACAGAATCGCTTTAAATTTGTTACAAAATAGTTTCAACAACTGAATCGAAGAAAAAGAGTTTCCTGTAACAGCATCGGCATCGGAAAAATCATTAATTATTTTACATAAAAGTTAACTAGACAGACAAGTTAAAAAGTTACCCTTTTTAAATTACTTTAATGTGTATTTCATTAGGGACCTTCCCTTTTTTCGTGGCTGGCACATACCTGCAAACCTCTTTAATGGTGATTCTACTCATGAAACTGAACAACTTTTGATTTACAACTTTACTAAAATCGCAAAAATGTAGGTATGACCCTTACACACAAATCGATCAGTTTGTGAGACAAGTTTGTATGAAAAGTTTGTTTTTGCTATCATCCGATATGTACAGTATATAACATAACTCCCTATATATATATATATATATATATATATATATATATATATATATAACATATCATTTTTTACTTATTTGATAAAAACTAAATAGTCAGTCGTCGCTATGATGCCTAGATTTTTTAGGGTTCCTCGGCTTTTACATCGTACATAAAAAGACATCATAATGATATTATGTCTGTTTATATAATATGCGATCTGCTTAGACTTTTAACCTTCTATTCTATTAAGCTTTTAGTGAATTGTGGATAAAAAAAAGTTAATGGAACTGTCTTGGCAACAAAGAAAATAGGCCCCAAATATCCACCCCCAGTAAAGAGTACGTCCTCGTCTTCTCTTTGAGATATTGCGATTTGGAAAGCTTTAAGGCCCCCGAGGGAAGGTCACGCTTTCGATCTGCTTCACACGTTCGTTCCTTTCACACTTTTTTTTTCATTACACGAATATCACATATCTCACTTTATCGTATGATTTTGACGATTATTGTTAGACAGTTATTGCTACAGTATATTTTTTTCCAAAGTATCAAATAATCATAATTATGAAGCTTTAGTAATCTAGAATTCGTTTTGACATGAATATGTGAAGTGAATTTACAATAATCTGAGAAATATAATATAATATTATCTTGATTTTGAAAGACCTATTCATTGATATATACTGCTCAAAATAAAACGCATTTTTTGTATTTTATTTCACTCCCGCCATTTTAGATTTATGAAAACAAAACCTAGCCTATTGCGTGCTTTAGACGAATCGATAAAAACCTCATTTATAAAAATTCGTTCAGCCATTGCAATGATTCGAGAGTATAAAAACCCCACGTAGGTACCTACAATCTACATACCCAGATACGTATAAACACATAACCCTATCTTTGCTAATGCGCAATTAGGTAAAAAGCACAAAGAAACGTAGTAAGAAATTTTCAAAAGCTTTTCAATGTTTAACCTTACAAGTGTCTTTGTCCCTTTTTTTCCTTTCCACAGCCCTGCGGAAACAGCCCGTGCGTCCATTCACACAAAAATGTTACCACGCGAACCTTACACAAAAAGAATGTATTATTAAAACGCGCTGTATTGTACCTATATACATACTCGTATGATCGCATTTTCGGGAGCGCCGTAAAACTCCCAAGTTCCTTGGGGCCATCGGTTTTTATTTTTATATGCGCCACAAGTGCGGATGAAATGAATTTTTGACTTCACTTTGTACAATAAGATTTTAGTGGTGCACAAAAAGAAACTGCAGATAATGTGGTCCATATGAGATTACACGTTCAGTGCGTGAGGAGAATATTTTCAGTGTAACAATAATAACAAGGAAAAAATATGGTGCCTACGAATGTTGGGGAATATTCCATTAATCCAAGTTCTTTTTTCAAGTAAATTAGGACAAACGCAAATAAAAAAATCCAAATAATATTTTGGGTGTCGTTACGTAAAATTACAATTTACAAAAACGATTTAGTGTTTATCGCGTAATCTGTTAGTATTTATTATCTTCCAAGTGTCATAATAGCTAATTTGTTACGCAATGTACTTTAAATTGTACTTATATGTATATTGTAGTTTTATGAGTCCGTCTTATATAAATCCAGGTTTTAGTATGAATTATATCAACGATATACCTACAATAGAAATTGACTCGACAGCAGCCGCTGGTTCTGACAACGGGATAGCCTAAAAATCCTTTGAAGTCGAAAGGGAAGATACAGAATCGTTGCTGTCTGTGTATACCCATGGAACGCGATCCACTAAAAATATCTGTGAGTAAGAACAAAGAAAATTCCATTAGATTTCTAGCTACAATTTTAGGTATTTAGCAAAATTTACTATTTAGTTTTCTCATAAAATTGAACATCATGTAAATCATCAAAGCTTTGGGCCGTGACACTATTATAGTGAATCGACTCTCTGTAAGTTGATGCAGAGGTCACTGATTGTTTAAAAGTGAACATCTTTTTCTAAGAAGCCAATATGTATGTATGCCGTTTCTTCTCACTCCGCAAACACTTCCCGAAACGGCGGGTATACGAGTTCCGAGTGGTAGGAACCTCGTATTAGGTAGATAAAAGAATGACGTTCGAAAAGTGTACACTGCTACCTACTTCGAATAAAATATTTTCATTTTCATTTTCATTGTACACATCGTGAATGTTAATAATTGAACAGAAGATTTGAAACTTTGTAGGATAGAGTTTTTTACTGCTCCTGTTTTATAGATTCCTTAAGAATAGTTGTACTGTTTCATGAATAGTATTTACCGCTTTTCAGCTACAAAAAGTCACCTTGTATATTGTTCCCCGAATCTCTAATACAATAATATTTTATCATCGAACATCGTGGCCTGAATATTTTATTATAAGCTAACAAAGAATTAGCCGACGGCAATAAATCTCGCAATGCCCACACAATCTGCTAAGAAAAATATGCCAAAAGTTTACTGCAGCAAAGAAAACTGCTAGGACTCGCTAGGAACAAGTTTCGAAAGCTGAATCGGGCGAATCGCAACTTGTACGATCTCTGGTGATTTTCAATAGAGAAGTAATTCAAAGTTTCTCCGCTACATCGGAATTTATTGGGACTAGGACGCATTGGAGTTACATGGAACGATACGTATTTCATATTGGACGTTACTTAGCCACTCTTATATTATGGCACAGGTCACCAATTAGTTTCATTTGGGGTCCACTTTAGGAAATACAATAGTATGACCATCGCGGTCCGGTCCTACTTTTTTACAGCAGCTGAGTTCCCCCTACCCCTTTCCCAGGGTTCAAACAATGTACGGGATTTGACAGTTCATTGTTCTATGTTTTTGACAGCTCGACTTACACAGTTAAAAAATTGCGTAAGTTGATTTGTTTACTGAAGGTCCGCACAAAATAGGTTGGCGGTCCGGACCACGCTCCGCCATTTGGTGACCCCTGATTTGAGGTATAATATGGTATTTTTTAATTAATTGTTCGTCTTCGATCCCTCGAATTAAAATTTTCCATATGCACATTTTATTAACTTTTCATATACTAACATTATGAGTATTTGAAAAATCATTTGCGTTCCCTCAACAAACTTTGTTTCAATTTTCAAGTTACTTTCGTTACTGGTTTAGACTGTTTGTTGACCGGTCAATCAGAAATTCATTGCTATATAAAAGTTATTTGCGATAGATAGATCTATATGCTATCGACCGACGCGCCAGGAGACTAATAGGTGACGATGAGCTTGTTTTAAATAAACTCCAAAGCCTGGAACATCGCCGCAAAGTAGCCTCTTTATCGGTTTTTAATCGAATTCATTTCGGAGATTGCGCTCAAGAACTACACGACCAATGCCCCCAGCTCCATTCCACCTTCGGTCAACCGAGCGCAGGGAGGCTTTTCATCCCGTTGTAGTTGACATTTATCATGCGAACTGCGAAGGAGTGGAACTCCTTACCTGCGTCTGTATTTCCGGACTCCTACAATCTGGGGATCTTCAAGGCGAGAGTGAATAAGCATTATTTGAGCTTGCGTGTACCATCCTCGACTACATCATCACTTTCCATCAGGTGAGATGTAGTCAAACGCATTAAAATTTTTAATAAAAATATATATATACTCTTTATAATATGTATATACACAAAATAATTAACAACAACAAAAGATACAATATTAAAGATGCGGTGGTAGTAGTAGTAATGTGGGCGATGTTATCGCTTAAAACGATTTCATCCAATGAAACGAAATGAAATATTTATTTGCAGAACCATGGTAATAAGGTAGTATAAATATATGACAATGTTCATGCATGATTCGCCAAGCTATGGCATGCACAATTTTAGTACAGTACATTTATCATTAAACTATAGCAATTTAAATTAATATTCATATCATATTTGAAAAGCATCATTCGAAATTACAACATTATATATTGTAATAATATTAACAACCCAACACTTAAGATACTTTAACAAACCATACTGTCCCTAATCCGGACTTGGACCCCGTGTGTGGAGTATGGCCTAACCTGCCCAAGGTTTGGGAAGACCCGTGCCCTTGCAGTGGGGACGATATGGGTTGTTAAAACTCTCCCTAATGCTGCCTAGACTGCGGGTCTTTGCCTAATGCCTACATCTAGGAAAGTTTAGGGTAAACTTCACATACGGGGGCCAAGTTCGAATCGGCAGAGAAGTACTGATTGAAGTTACGAATACCCTTTTCATGTTATTTGGGCAGTGTGGAAGGCAAATGTGTATTAAAAAAATTGTGCTCATAAAACAATGAAAAAGGTAGAATATGTAAAGTCAGGTAAAAATTCTACATCTCGCAAGTATTCCACTTCGCTCAAGATATCGTAGATGATTATGGAGTTTATGGTAGTTTTGCTATTAAGAATTACGTGAGTTTTTTTTTACACCTTATTGGTAAGATCTGATGGTAAGTGATGATGGTGAAAAAGATGGGAGCAAGCTTCCGAAGGTTTCTTAACGCAATGGGGAACCGGCTATCTTACTCTTTTTTTTATGCCGGAATGTTTAAAGCATTGACGTTAAAAGCAGTAATCAGACTAATCCTCTGGTTATTCCAACTTTTACACAGTGTAGGATGACGATGTGTGTTCGATATAGGTTGCAAATGAGTACAGAGTAACTATAGTAAGTACTACTATAATAGTACTTAAGTACTATATAACTGTATATTGCTTATAAGCCGTTTTTCAGTTTACACACTTTGCGTTTCAGGTACACTGATAATTAGGCATTTTAAATGTTAAACATTCTGCTTCTTAGACTTGGTATTTAGGCATTTTGCTTCATAACCTTTTTAAAATTTAGGCACTCCGCTCAAGAGGGAATCGTACATCTCTAAAAATTAAACTATGCCTATATAAAACAACTTTCTCTAAGGAAGTCATAGACAATTTGCGAAAACATATTGAACTTTTCTGAAATCCTGATCAGCTAATCTGTCAAACTTAATGGAAGTCAAAAAATTGCGAGCTGTTTGAGGAATGTTGTCTGTTTTACGAGTAAAGTCTACTTTTTAAGGAAAGTATGATTATGAACTGTTGGTAAGTACGTACTTACAAGCCGTCGGTAGCAGTCGTCTCTCAGGGGAATATGGGTAATATCAGCTTTTACGCGCCGTTCACGAGAGAACTATTTTATGTCAGTTTTATTTCGTTTTTTCTTCTTCTTTTTTTCCTTTTTTACCTACCTCAGGCTCCGTGTTAACCTTTTACATCCCACAGTGGAATTCCTGTGTTCTTTTAAATTCCAAATCTGCATTGTAAAAATGGTTTTATTGCTTCGTAAAAAGAAACGATCGGGTCGTTGTATAGCGGTAGATTTTCGGTTCTACATTTTATGTAATTTATTAAAACTTAACGCTATTATAAGTTTAAACCCTACATGTGTCTGTATGTGGCATCGTAGCTCTGAAACGGGTGGATCGATTTAATTGCAGTTTTTTTTTTATCTTCGAGCAAGTTTTATTACGGTGGTTCTGAGGTACGTATATATTTGGTGAAAATATTTTCAGTTGTTTTTGAGTTATCTGGCTTTTACTGTTTTGGATGGTATTACTTCCATTTTTGTTTATTTATTATTCGCGTATTTTTTGATCTACGACAACTGAAGTTAAATTTAAATATAGGCATAACAATGAAAAAGTAGAGAAGGCAAAATTCTCAGTAGAAAGTTTTACATTTTTATTTTACACTATTTATACATCAGAAAAACATTAGCCGACACTTATAGACAGTTATGTCATTATCATCATCAGCCAAAAGACGTCCACTGCTGGACAAAGGCCTCCCCCAAGGATTTCCACACCGACCGGTCCTGCACTGCCCGCATCCAGGGCCCAGGGGCTTCCCGCAGTCACGTAAAAATATTTATTTCCGTTTATAAAAAATATAAAAACTCTAATACACATTTCAGAAGAATCTTCAGGATTTCAGACAAGGATGGAACAATTGTCCCCCACCGTACTATTAACATCATCCAAACGACTCATGGACCGACTCGAAGCGGTCCCGATGGGTAGAAGGCTTGTTTTTATCCGACTTGAAAAAAGGAGGAGGTTCTCAATTCGACTATATGTTGTTTTTTTTTTGTATGTATGTTACGCGATTTCTCCGCCAATTATGAATCGATTTTGATGATTCTTTTTTATTTGGTAGGTAATACTTCAGAGGTGGTCCCATATAAATTTTATCTAATTTGATTCAGCGTTTTTTGAAAAAATCAACAAAAACGAAAAACATAGCAAAATTGTAGTCGTTACGATTGAATTCGGTTTTTTAATGGTTCAGCGTTGTCGATTATTATACATTATTATATATTTAAAAGCTTTGAAGGTAATTTTAACAAAGGCGGAGGCTCAGAGGTTTGCGCTCCTAACTACTGGCCCGAGGGTCGTGGATTTGATTCCTTCCCAGGGCAAATATTTATTAATAAGTTGAAGCCGTTTTCTGTATGTCTATCTATCTCAAACGGGTACACCGATTCGATGAAACGAAGTCCATATGTTGCTCTTAATCGACCAAAGAAAACCTCATGTAAATCCATTCAGCAGTATCGAAGAAGAGCGTAAACAGACAAAAATTGTTACATTTGTTTATTCGTGTTCTATTACTCTTATCACCCTTTCAATATTATTGGTTGGTATTCAATATTCAATTTACATACACGCGGTTTCTACTATTTTATTATACTTACAGTACAGGTTTCTATGGTATAGATTAGTGTTGTCTGATTAACTGGTCTAAGGGGTCGTCCATTAATCACGTGAGGCTCAAAAGGGGGGGGGGGAGGAGGTTCAGAAAAAATCACGAAATATCACAAGAGGGGGGGTCTACTGAGATATCACGTGTATTTATTTTTTCGTTGAACGCGCGATTTCTAGAGTAATTTCCAAACGTTTGACCGTTGTTGTTATGTTGTTTTAACTCTTCCCAAGGTCAGAAATAACCTGCAACCGTAATGTCTGGAAATTTTTATCACGGTGCTTATTTTTTTAGAATTAAATTATTTAAAGATAATATTTTGTCCCAAAAATATACACATGATTTGGGTAGGGGGTGGGGGTGAAGTCTAAAACCTCACCACGTATCACCAGGGGGGAGGGGGGGGGGGGTCAAAAAAATTGCTAAAAAACATCACGTAATTAATGGACGGCCCCTAAATTTACAATCTCCATACATCTTCTTGCGTAGTCAACATGAGTGTCTTTAGGCATAATACCTCCAAATATACTATTCAATATAATTTATTATAATTATTAATAACACATAATATATACAAAAATGATGACAAGTTACCCAAAACGAGGTAAGATTAAATTTATTCGCTGGTAACTAAGTTTTAACTTAGTTTAAAGTAACTGAAGATTTCTCGGATTAGCGATCATCGTCCACCAAGCCCCATCAGAGTTTCTGGGCATAGATTAAGATAGGTATATTGGTTTGCTAATTATAAAAGTACAGGTCGCGCCAATCTTTAAGACCGCTGAAGGGTACTGACTGGGGGAAGTGTGCGTTCACTTGGAATCCTCATGCTCGAATTTTGATATTCTGATTATGCCAATATTTATTGTCTAATAGTGGCCAAACGAAAAAAATGTGCTATCGTAGTTTCAGAGAAAATCGAGTTTTTCACTGAGGCTGCTAGCGGAATGTTTCGCTGGCAGTCTCATCTCTGGAACCAAGGAACTACTTCGAAATTCGAGCATGAGGATTCTAAGTGAACGCACACTTCCCCCACTCAGTACCCTTCAGCGATCTTAAAGTTTGACGGGACCTGTACGTGTCTTGTTATTGTTTAGTATAACCAACCACGCTGAACACGTTAAAAACAACAGACTTCCACCGTAATAACTACAATTTAGCATTTTTTTTTGTTTTGTATTTTTTTTTAAATGAGCTGAATTAATTTGGATAAAATTTATATGGAACTACCTTTAGAGTATGACCCACCAAACAAAAAAAGAATCATCAAAATCAATTCATAATTGGCGGAGTAATCGCGTAACATACATACAAAAAAAATCACAGTCGAACTGAGAATCTCCTCTTTTTTGAAGTTGGTCAAAAATCTGACCCAATTCCAGTAGTACGCAGTAGTAGCGTAGATATCGGTTTTGCTTAGCTTATTGCCCTGGGAGCGTTGGTATTTTTAGGGACATTACCATTTTAGTGAGTTCCTTTTGTAAAATTATTACTAAGCAATGAAATAATTTAAACACAATGTTTTTTTTTTAGGAATAAATACATTGAATTGAATTGTTCAGCTTATTAAATTATGTTTTAGGATTAGTTTAGTAGTTCTATGTATTCTTTATTTTTATTATTTGTCATTCGGTGGCTAAGTGGTCGCAGGATCACTTAGCGATCCTGCGCTAACCACTTAGCCACCGAATAACCTCTAATCTGAGAGTCGTGGGTTCGATCCCCACACAGGGCAAACTTTTCTGTGATGAGCAGAATCATTTGCTCTGAGTCTGGGTGTATTATATCTATATATGTATGTATTTAAAAGTATATGTGTATGTATATCAGTCTCTGGTTCCCAAGATACAGGGAATCCTAGTTTGGGGCCAGGTATGATTTGTCCCAGATATTATTATTATTATTCTCAGAACACAAACAGTCACACATATAAAGAATTATTTAAAAACAACTATGTATCTATTTTTAAATTGAAATATCTAGAAATCATAAGATGACATTCATTTTATAATAGATAGCTATTTAGCTCTTCCAAAAAGGTGATATTATGGAACGGCTGAAGGACTTAAAATTGCAATATAAAAATAATCAACACGTTAAAAAACCGACTTCAATCGTGACAACAATAAAGCGATATTTTTTGTTTTTATTGATGTTTTCAAAAAGCGCTGTATCAATTTCGATAAAATTTATATATTTTTTTTATTGGTTTATCAACAGCTGTTACAATCTTATATGCTAGGATATACAATGTTGAGTATTATTAACTAATTGTACAGCCTCTTACAGATAAACACGGGATATCGATAAGGAATTTTTTGCATGAACTGACTTAAAAGTTGAGGACAATCTGTCATGCATCTTATAATTTTGTATAAGAAGACCAGATCTAGACCATCTCTTCTTTTATCGAGGTTGATCATTTTAAATTTATTGAGTCTATCAGTATAAGACCTTACTTTTTTTGCCTCGCCTGTAGCCTTTTTTACAATATGGTCAATGTGAGGTACAAATGTTAGTTTTTTGTTGAGTAAAATGCCTAAGTCTCGTATTGTGTCAACTTCAGTGATAGTAGAGTTATTAATTATGTAGTTGTGATGAATTAAACCAGTAACTTTGCGTGTAAAGTTTATGTGAAAACATTTTTTGGAATTAATATATGGGACCACCTCTGAAGTATTAGTATCTACCAAACAAAAAAGTTGGAGTAATCGCGTAACATACCTACAAAAAGAACAACATACAGTCGAATTGAGAACCTCCTTTTTTGAAGTCGTTAAAAAAACTATAAAAGTTTTTTCAAAATTCGAACTGGAGCGAAAATAATATTTGTCCAAATAAAAACTGTCCTATCTGAACTATTTACTCTACGTTTCAAGGTAGGTAAAGTAAATCCGGCTGGGGACGTAGAAAGGCTTCTGGATTACGGAGATTCACCCACTATTCGGAGTTCGGTTACTTGCCTACTGGAGTTTAGGATAATTTGTGTTAGATACATCACTTTATAAGGTTTGATTTCAGTATATGATGTCGTAAACACCTTACTTTTCTAAATGCTTGTACAAATTAAAAAGCTCTTTCCCCAAATTGACTCATAGTTTATGTTTCATTCACTAAGAACTGAAAAAACTGTCCTCATGACGGTATCGGTCTGGTTTTTACCTGAAACAAAAAGAATAATTTTTAAATATTATATTACAAAGTACCTATATTCATATAAATATTAATAACTGACTCTTGCTTGAATTCTTTTTTTTGCAATAAAGATATTTTTTGTTAAAATTTTGAGAGTTATACAGGATACTAAAAAAAGTGCGTTTGAGATTTTAAGGGGTTACGTAGAGTCAAGTATAGAATACAGAAATATTTAAATAATCCGATCTACAACTTTTTTTTTAATTTTTCGTACAAATTCTTGGTTCAATATTTATACATATTTAGTATGGGAATGTGAAAAAAATATTTGAAGAGTGGATTTTTTAAAATTTGTCCTGTATTCTATACTTGATTTGGAGTAACCTCTTCAAACAAACGCACTTTTTTAACACCTATACAATATGATGACCTGCTCCTTAGCAGTTTAACTTCAAAAACATGAATATCAATAGTTAAAGAATCTGGTTTGCAGATGTCCCACATAAATTGTCATTTATCACCATCTGATATGAAGCGAGGTTCCGTAAATCGTAGAGAGCTTGGACGTGATGAAAAAAGACACTTTACCAGGAACATTTTTTATGGCATAGCTGGCAAACGAGCAGACCTGATGGTACCTGATGGTAAGTGATTACCGCCGCCCATAGACATGCGGGTCTGTAGGAGTAGAACATGATGTATAGTCTCCAAGGTTTGAATGGCACAATCAAATTAGTATGTAAAACATGAGTTTTTATTAAAACTTACAAATTTTTTACTTAAGCACTGCGGCCACAGTATAACTATATGTAGTCAGTTGTTACACTACAAAAATAGTCAATCAAATTTTAAATTGGGACTTTAGTTGGGATCCTTACCAGCCGATTGGGAAGCCTGCATACGCTGCTTACTCAAGAACTTTTCTGTCCCAACAGCCATCTGTTCTACGAGCTTGTGATATACATATAGGTATGTAATATTAGGATTAGGTATACTGTGACATACATAATATTAGGTTACCATCATATATAGGCTTACCAAATAAGGCTAAAACATACAATATAACAGAAAGACAAAACGTTCAAGTTCATTTTGTAAAACAGAACTCGCCATTTTACCGTGGAAATTCCATTTTGCAACTTTAGAACAAATACCCACGCGGCCAGATTCATTATGCGTATTCCAAAGCGGAAGTAATTCCAAGTTGGTTCTTAGGCCGCGGTCACAATGGATGAGTAAACGCTCCGACGGATTTAACTCTTCGGAATGCTAACTGCAGTCGTGCTTAAAGGCTGTAGTTCTACATTGTGCGTCGGTGTTTAACCACGCTTCAGCGTGCGCTTTTTATTTTGAGCAGAAAAAATGTGGTGTGTCATAAATACACGCAAATAGTCACGTATACCAAGCTGTTAGGCACGACGTGTTTTTGTTCAAAATCAACAGAACGCTGATATGAAATAACAAAGTTATTTCGAGAAAATATGGCTTTTTCTAATCTCACGTTGTTATACAAAATTGGAAAATCAGCTCATCAGTTTGTAAGAGAAGCTCAAAAAATGCATTTCAAGCGAAGTGGTAACACAAAAACTGTTTAGTTTTAGTTTCACAGAGAGCTCAACTTAAGGTTTTGATATACTTTTTGTTTCACCTTGTGTAAGTACTACGAAAACTACTCGAATCATAACTCATACTGAAGTAGGGTTATTCTACTGTGCTCCTAAGCTGAACGATACTGGGACTATAATTAAACGAAAACATTATACGAGACAATTGAAGACATTGGGTATTTTTTACTTTAAGGCGATTAAATTAAAAACAGAAATACATTTTTTTTTTTTTATCAAGGTGTCGTGTTTTTTGTTTTGGTGAAATGATGCCAAGGTCTTACCAACTATGGAAAAAAATACAGCAGAACAGTGAAATAGCTAATCGATATGGAGTATGGCCTAACCTGCCTAAGCTTTTGGGAAGAAATTCTCGCCCCAGCAGGACGCTATGGGTTGTTACCCATACAAAATACCGCCTCTGTAGTCTAGTGGATAGCCCACTCGCTTCACATCAGGAGTTCGCGGATTCGATTCCCGGCGGGGTCCAACTTTGTAGGACTCGGTTTGTATGGTGGTAGGGTATTTCCTAAGCCCGCCTGGCTAGCTACCACCACCTTATCTAAGTCTTGCTGCCAAAAATCAATGTTAACAGCAGTGATGTGTTCTGACATGATAATAAGATAGCCAGTTGCCCATTGCGTTGGGGAATCTTGGTAAGCCCGCTTCCACCTTCGGCATCATGATCACTTACCATCAGGTGAGATGATACCAAGGGCTTACCAATTGAGGGTAAAAAAACTGTGATTCCTGGACCAGTGGAGAACAATACCGGCAGTACACGACGTTTTCGGTTGTAAGTCAAGTAAATGGCGAGCCACGTCGGCGGCCGAACTCGCCAAAGCGTCTAAATGGCCGTATAACTCAAGCCAACTGGCCACTACCTATCAGCGACTTTTAAATTAAACTCCGGTGCAATGATCGGTTGCCGCTATTAATGGGAGTGCTTGATTGAAACAGATGGGTCCTACCTTGAGTATGGCTGCAGTTTTCTGGAAAGCTCTATGAAATATGAAACAGGGGATTTTTAATTCTGTAAATGGTGCAATTTTGGTTTACAATATGGCTGAAAGCTACCGATATATTAGTATTTTAAGAATTTTAGTCGTGTTACTCCATTAGCTAGTGTCGTCGATTTTTTAAACGTGAAAGCTTAAAAGCTGTGGGGTGACCCTTATTGCCGTTTCTCCGGGAACACTAGACTTTTCCGGGATAAAAGTATCTGTAAGTTACTCTTGATTATAGTATTATACAATAGTAACCCCATAAAGATTTCTTTAAATCGATTAAGTCATTGTGAATATTAAAGATTAAATTATACAAAAGCAAAGACAACAATTCTGTTTTTTTTTATCCAACTACCCAAGTCCATTTATTACTTTTGACTGACTATTGACTGACTCGGTGGCTAAGTGGTTAGCGATCCTGACCTCTGATCCCAGAGTCGTGGATTCGATCCCCACACAGGGCAAACTTTTCTGTGATGAGCAGAATTGTTTGCTCTGAGTCTGGGTGTATTATATCTGTATATGTATGTATTTAAAAGTATATGTGTATGTTTATCAGTCTCTGGTTCCCAAGATACAGGGAATCCTAGTTTGGGGCCAGATGACCGTGTGTGATTTGTCCCCGATATTATTATTATTATATATTATTATTACTGGTTTATTTTCATCGCTGTGTAGCTAAAAGAGTTCTTATAGATTTTGAAGTGATCGTCGATAGGTTAGGTTATGTTATGTAATTCATTATAATAAGGACGAAACTTAAATTTCAGCTCACCAATTGTTAATATATTTTGGAAAATATTTTAATATCTACTTTTAATCGAAAAGTAGAATTTTAAGTTTGTAATGTATGTAAAAGTTTAATTGAATATAATGTAATAGTTCAAAGGAATTTGCGCACTTCATTATTGATTTACAAATAACAAAAGATAAGGTTACTAATTATCGTATGAAAGTAAAATTACAGATAATATTATAGTAAAATATGCATAACATTTGGGGCAATATACTGTTATTTTCAACAATAACATTCGAATACGCAAGCAAATATCACTAAAAAGTATCCTGCTTTATTTAATTGAACAATGTTCTCAGATAATTCAACAAAAGCATTGTATTAGATCTTCATACTTCTAAATCGAAGCATTAAATGAAATTCTCAATTCTCTAAAACTGACATTCACAAAACGATACACAAAAATGCTTAGAGCCAGCAACAATTGTAAACAAAACTTTAAGTGAAAGCCGTAAAGTGTATTTTTAATCTTCTGCTCTGACACTGCGGAAATTGAGGGCGCGAGTTCGCCACGCGCAGCGGAAAACAAAATGAAATTTTGATGCTACACCCCACCTGGTTTACGATTTGGCAACGCAGTGAATTTGATTTCAAAGTTCATTCTTTCCAGTGCACTAGCCTTTATAGAATTTAATAACTATACCTAGTCGAAACTCGTGCAGTCATTCAGAGGAAATATAGGGCGACTTTAAATTAGTTCTTGATACGAAAGGCTATGAATGTGCTCATGATAACAAACAACTTTCCCTAAGAAACACATAGTCAAATCGGAAAAAAAATGTTGACTCTCCATACAAATCGATGAACTGATCAGCCAAATTAGTATGAAAAGACCAAAATTTTTTTTTCGGATTTGACTATGGAATCCTTAGGGAAAGTTGTTCGTTATCATGAGCACATGCATAGCCTTGCGTATCAAGAACTTATTTAAAGTCACCCTATATAAGCAAAGTAAAAGGAAAGGTTGACTGGAAGAGATCCCTTTCAGGGATAAGCCTTTGTGGCCAGCTGTTGCCTTTGTGCATCCATGTATTTTTTCATAAATTTTTGTTGTATTATTTTGTCGTACAATAAAGAGTATACAAACAACCAAACAAGTAACTGAAAATAAAAATTGTAATAAGCAACATCATTTTGAAACGCATCAACTGCGCATATGAAGCTTATTAAAGTCATCACTGAATGAAAACCATATTATTTTAGATATACACAGATTGTTAATAAAAGTGCGTTTGAAATTTTGAGGGATTACTCAGAATCAAGTATAGAATACAGGAAAAATATTTTAAAAATTCGATCTATATTTTTTTTCAGTTTCCCATACAAATTCTTGATTCACTGTTCAGATTTAGTATGGAAAACTGAAAAAATAAATTGTGGATCGCATTTTTTTCCTGTATTCTATACTTGATTCTGAGCAACCTCTTAAAATTTCATACGTACTTTTTTAACATCTTGTATTATTTAATTCAATTACATGGACACTCTAGAACTACAATGTGTTACGTAAATTTTTTGCTAAAACTCATTTTTGTTCTTCCGCCACACACCTGACGGACACTTTTAGCAGCTGGAACAATATTAATCTTAAATATTTCATTTGTCAACAAGAAAACTTCATGTAACATCTCTCGGAAACTTGTTGGATTCACGTTTTTTAGCTCTGTTTGATGTGCGTGTTTTCCAAGTACTTACGGGGAGTCTATTTGGCAATTCTAAACTTTGGCAGGACAAGTGAAAGTTTTTATGTGCTCATTCATTCCGCCACTATCTCTTGTTTTACTCTTGAAGTTTTCTCTTTGAGCGTAGTTTCAAAAGAAAAATGTTGTCAGGACTATTGCACACTTTCATAAAAGATTGCTTCTTTAATATTTAGATACTTCATGGATCCGTTTCGTACCTAGTAATCTTAATTTTTTTGATTGAGCTCTTTCAAACCAAAATAGATAACATATTTCAATTAAATTAAAAAGATTCTTAAATAACATCTGTTCTATACATTCTCTCTTATTATAATAAAGCCTTGACTTCAATAAAATAGCTTAAATTTGCTTTTTCATTTATGACATAATATATCGAATCACCCGCTGAGCTTCAAAAGCTGCTCTGAAGTTGAAAATATTTTCACCGCTTCTGCTCCCATTCAATTTTATCCGACCGAATTGATAAATCATCCAGGTAAACGACACGCTCATACCCCGACGCTCTCTCAGAATTTGGTCGTGTAAAGGCGTTACACAATTCACCAGACAGGGAGCGCGTTAAATGGTTAAATTATATAGCCCCGGAATACAATATTTCACAAGACTCCGCACATAGATTCAGATGAAGGTACCCGCTTTTATCAAAAAGGTATTTGATGAAAGTCGTTAGAGAGGTCAATGGTGTGAGTTCTTCATATAAAATTTTATGAATTCCTTTGTAGGTTACATACGTATCTGCCAAACGGGATGTAAAATATTGTTATGTGTGCTGTATTACTTCAAATTTTGGTTTGAAGATATTTACAATGAAACTTCTTTTCAATGAAATTAAAATTTATAAATTTTATAAACAACAGTAAGACCTATTGTGTTTCGAAATTGTATAAAGAAGAGATAAAAAACTACGGAAATTATTTTCGTACCAGATAGAATACAGTTTTACAGTAAATATCACTCCCGGAAATGAGAAACTGGACAACTTTTCCAAAAGAACCCGTACTGAATTCAAAAATAAAAAAAATTGGTACTGTCCATACAAAATTGTATGTTTTTGTCTGATTTACTGATGTCTTTTTTAAAAGTCAATTTTATTAATTTTACAAGTAAAATACCCTGTTTCAGTTTCCACGAGTCATCTTTTTACACCCTGTATAATTAAATTAAAAACTTTTCAAAATTAGGTTTAAACGTCAAACGCAAACAGGGGGCAATTGAAACTTGTTCTAATTTCAAAATTCGTCCATCCCTTGTCGAGCCGTTACATTTGAGAAGGGCGGCTTGATTAAATTCGGCTTTTATGTGCACAAGGACGGACAAGCTACTTAAAATTAACTACACGCTGTATGTAATTGGGTAGAGTTTTTTTAACGTAAAGTGGCATTGACACAGCTCATTTTTCGGCACGAGCTGGAAACGCGAAACGAGCATCGCGTAAATACCTTTGAAACACGATGCCAGATGAAATTCGTTATAATCATTTATTGCTAACTTCAAAGTAGGTCAACGTGTAAGCAAATTTTATTGACGGGTATTATAACACGAATGGTTTATTAGTCTTTTGTTCTCCAAAGTTGGTACGGCTTTTCGTATTAGCAATAAAACAATTTCTTTGAATCTTAAAATGATAGAATTAGTACGCATTATTTGCTAATGTTTTTTTTTTATTTTGTCATAATTCTTGAGCGTGTTTACTCATTCTAAGGTTACTATTTCAAGTTTCGTGTGCTACAGGTGATAAAAATGATATGTCAATACCAATTGTGTCATATTTCCTGTAATGAAAGTGGTCTGATAGATTTTGAAGTAACTATATGCAGTGTTGTTAGATTTGCCTTGATCCCCGAATTGATTGTCTTCAATACATTTTATGCAATGGGTTTTTTGTTGACTTGGTTTAGTTATTAACTATTGAGGATTTTATTAAAGACTTTTTTTATTTGGCTGTTTTGATTTGATTAATGAGAAAATTCCAAAAATTTTGTCGCGACTTGAAAACGGATTCTTTTGAGAAAGTTGTTCAGTATCAAGAGGAGAAGGACCAGTTCAGTTTAAATAGTTGATTCTGTTAGGCAATTTATATAAAAGTTCCTATTATTTCCAACAAGCACTCTTAAGTCACTGTATCGACATTTTGCTTCAAAAAGTCTTTAATAAAATCCTTTTATAAGCTCCGAAACTGAATCACCTTTTAAATTGTATGACTCTTAGTAATAAAAGTTAGAAGGCGAAAAATTCTATGGAGCCTTTTCAGTAAAGGTGTAAGGTAAATGTAATATAATAAAAACTTTTATACTCTGATTTCAGGTAATAAATGTTGAAGATGGCATAAGTATACAGGGTTTAACAGAAAGGTGTGATAATACTTCAAGGTGGGCTATTACCTATCAAACTGAACAACTTTTGTTTTACAACTTTGTTCAAATTTTTTTTGGACTTTTCATACAAATCGGTCAGCTGGCGAACCAAGTTTATATGAAAAGTCCGAAAATTTCTTTGCGATTTCAACAAACCTTTCTGTTACACCCTGTATATATAAGGTGCTACTTTATTAGTGCCCGATATTTTAGTCAGTTCTCCTACTCCTGATTCTGATCAACTTTCCTCAAGGAACCCATAGTCAAATCGCAAAAAAATTTTTGGGCTCTTCATACTAATTTGGCCGCTCGGCTGATCGATTTGTATGAAGAGTCCAAAAATTTTTTTTCGATTTGACTATGGGTTTCTTGGGGAAAGTTGATCAGAATCAGGAGTAGAAGCACTGACTAAAATATCGGGCACTAATAAAGTAGCACCTTATATTTTAACGTTACAAATAAGTAGGTAATCAATTTTATCAAAGTCTTGCCTGTAACTTAACATTATTGATGTAATCTGACTGAACAGAATGGAATCGTTTTCTTATTAAGTAGGTATAATTTTTTTTTGTTTTTAAATAAAATATCTCAAAGTAATATTAGCAAAAAATACTTGTTGTCACATTTTCAAATTATTTTAAGACAATAATAGGTACAGATAAAAGAAAAACCTTCCGAGACGACAGACGCTAAAATAACGTTTTTTTTAAAAAAAATACGAGTTAATAATTTTATTATACTGTACCTAAGAATTTCAATTTAAAAAGCTTACCTAAAAACCACTCTTCACTCAATGCCCATGTTAATCTGACTGAAAATAATCCTATTTTAATTTCAGATCTAGTTTAAATTTGTGGAAATTAATGGGAACCTAAATCTTTTAATTTATGTAAGTATTTGATTTTTTTTTAAACAAAAATTTGAATAACATTACAGATGAACATTTTTAAAATTAGTTTATGTTAAAGAGTTATGTTATGGAATTCATACCAAGTGAGACCAGATAGTTTTTTTGTTAAGCATGTTTGTATGTTGTCGATCAATTCGACTAAAAAAAACAACAAGAAGCCTCTTTTGGATACGTCGACTTTTCTTCTCTCTCCAGAAACACATCCCGAAATGGTGGGTATAAGAATTCCAAGTAATAGGAACTTCATATTATATTAACTAAAAATGGCCCTTAAAAGTTTTCCAAGTTACCTACAGTTCCAAAAAAAAAGCACAATTAAAAACCTAATCTTTATAAGCTGTTCTGTTTATACGTGTTATTTACGTTTTATCTCATCTCATCTCACTCTCACTAATATTATAAATGCGAAAGTATGGATGTTTGTTTGTTTGTTTATTTATTTGTTTGTTTGTGTGTTTGTTCCGCTTTCACGCTGAAACTACTGAATGGATTTGGATGAAATTTGGTAGGTAGGTAGGTAAAGCACTCGGCTAACACATAGGATACTTTTCATCCCCGAAAAATTAAGCGTTCCCGGAGGAATGCTTAAAAACTCAAAATTTCCACTTCGTCACCAGATAACGCTACCTTATCATTTTCTTTCTCTCTGGATTCAATTCTAAAGTCCACGCAGACGTAGTCGCGGGCGGAAGCTAGTTTTGAATATTTTCGTAATAATCTATGCCACAGATCACATAATAGTAACATTGTATACCGAAATTTAACAAATAGTTAACATGCTGACTTACTGACTGATGGACACTGTGCAGCAGAAACCTTTCAAGACAGAAACATAATAAAAGAAAATATAGCCCTTGAACACTGTAGAGGAAAATAGGAAATACATTTTGAAATATTGATCCCTCAGTGAAGATATTTGAATCTGGAAGAAAAAATATTTCATTAGAGTTCCGCAGATTAATTGCATTCAACTTGTGGATAGATGAACACGTGGTTACTTTGCTATAGTCGTATGGATCGTAAATTCTCGATACCTACAGATCAAAGGTAAAAATAGTGCAAAAAAGTTTAGCCCCGTAGAAATTACTTAGTCGTTGAAACGAAGCGGAAGCACGTCCGTGCTCCATCACGAAGCCTTCTTAGTTCTATGCATCTAGGCAGCTTTGATATGAATGATTTCTTTAGTAATCTCACTCTTGTCATAATAATAACAAAGTATCATTAATGAAGACATGGAAACCGCCATTCTTTTTTTAGCCCTTTGAGCGCCACAGTCGGCCTTTCCCTTTCCGTTCCCTGCGCCAGGATTTGAGATTTTCTTAGATTTTTGCCGGCTGGAGCTGACGTTCATTTGTCAAGGGATAGCGATGCGCTCAATGGGTTAAGTAGTAGTAGTAGTATACGGTATGTAAAAACTAGTGGAATTAACTGTAAATTCAACTTTTTCAGTATAAACTTTTCACCCATTAATCCAAGGACAATCAAGTTAAAATAATTGTATAGAGCAGGTTACATTAAAGATCGATTTATTGAGTAGATATTGAAAACATTATAATATACTTACACAGAACAAAATATATAATGAAAATAAATATTGTAAGTTGATTAATATTTAATGCAACTAGTATCCATATTTGAAAACTCCTTTCTTGGTGCTTTTCTGCTCCCTCTTAGAAACGTGAATTTCGTCTGTCAGTTCGTCACGATATTATTTTTATAGATATTCAATATAATCAGCCAGCAATCTTTGGAGACAATTTTATTTGAAGCTGTCACCCGAAAAACTAGCTCCATCTTATATGCATAGGGCTGAGTGAGTCACGTACGCCCTCTCCTATGATAGTAGTAAGAATAAAACTTATTCTTTCGAAGTAACTTTGTGAGTCGTGACACTTTTAGAGGAGGTAGCGATTCGAATTTACTGCGAAACTTGCCTCTCACTATCTGTCACGTGAAGTTTTGAAGGAACAAAATAGATCAGGCAAGTTTACTTGGTGGGGTTCACTGCGCTCGCGAAATTCGATTCGAACGCTTCAGTAACTTAACAGAAATAAAAATTTCACTATTTCATTTCACTAATATTATAAATGCGAAAGAATGGGTGTTTATTTCTTTATTCATTTGTTTGTTCCACTTTCACGCCGAAACTACTCAACAGATTTGGACAAAAAGTAGGTAGATAGATAAGGCACTCGGCTAATACATGGATTTTAGCCCGGAAAACTTAAGGGTTTTCGGAGGAATGCTTAACATTTTCTTTCACCCAGTTTTGAAGTCCACGCAGACGAACTCGCGGGCGGAAAGTAGTATTTGGTAATGATAAACACTAGATCAATGACAGACTTCAGTGCAGTGGCGGCGGCCCGGGGCGGTCATCTATCGTGCACCCACCGGGGGGTGGGGGGGGGGGGGCTCCTTGAACTCGTAACTCAAAATAAGGAGAGACCCTGATGCAGTCAAATACTCTTACTTACTAACAGCATATAATGTTCTAATAAATTACTAGTTAAGCAAGGATCACATAAATTATAACTGTATTATGCGAGCACACAAGCGCGAGCGAAGCGAGCGCGAAATTTTTTATGTTTTTTTTGTCGTATTGCAACTGAATACGATGTTTTTTCACGCTAGGGGAGTGCCAGTGCAGAGATAATGTATGACATGTTAAATATTTCTTTTACGATACAATTGCTCTCCGCGTGGCACCCCCTTGAAGCTTGGCACCCGGGGCGGACCGCCCCTCCGCCCCCCCGTTACGCCGCCACTGCTTCAGTGTCTTCAATAGTAATATGTACTCAGCTGTTGAAGTACAGCTGTTTTTGTTATTTGCTATAAATGTACTGAACCATAATTGAGACCACCGCGGAATCATAAACTATCCAATAACAAAAGAATCATTAAAATCGGTTCCTGATCGGCAAAGATATCACAAAACATACACACTCAAACAATCGAATTCACAACCTCCTCTTTTTGGAAGTCAGTTAAAAATACTGTTTGAAGGGACTTTTATAACACTACTGTTACGACATCGCTTATGTGTCTATCGTATTAAAACGCAAAATATGTGTATGTCAATAGCATTGTAAGGCTGCTTTTCCACTAGAGATGTGCGAGGAAAGGAAGCGGTGTGCGAGGAAAAAATCCACCAATAGAATCGCTTCATTTTCCTAGCCTCGCTTAGCACAGCTCAGGTGAAAAAGGGCTTAGCGAAGCGAGGTCTTCTGTATTGAAAAATGTGTGCAAGAAATGTGTTCCGAGGGATGGGTTGCGAGGGATGTGTTACGAGGGATGTGTTACGAGGAATGTGATATTGTATTGCGCCCACACATTTCACAGCTTCGCAACGCATCCTCGCACCGCACATTAATGCGCATTTTCACAGCTCCGCTACACATCCTCGTACGAGACATTTTCTTCGCACGTGTTTGGTGGAAAACCCCACACATTTCCACAGCACAGCTACACATCCTTGTATGACACATTTTCCTCGCACATCTCTGGTGGAAAAGCAGCCTGACTCACAAACGGATGCACCTTCAATTCAAAATATCTTTTATCGCGCTGGTTCTTAGATTTTTGATAAGAATCAGTTATGTAATTTTAGAGTTATTCGAATTTTACTATTGTCTTCTTCTTCTTCCTCGGTCTCAATACTGAAAATCGTGACCACAAACAAGGACTCTCCATTGGCTGCCGGTTTTAGGTGCTATGGACTGCCCTCTGTATGTTTCCTCCTACAAGTTTCTTCACCACATCTATCCATCGGGAAGGTGCTGAACTCCTAGCTCGTTTGCCATCCATCGGACCCAGAATTGTGTGCTTCTCCAAACTATGCCTAGGTGAACGCATAATATGTCCGAAGAAGCAAAGGGACCTTTGGTGGCATATTATCGCTGAGAGCCTCGTTGTGATAAGTTCCTGCGATATGGATTCATTAGTTCTCATGGCGGTCCATGGAATTCTGAGAAGCTTTCTCCAACACCACATTGTGGATGGTAAGAATTTAATTCTGTAAGTTATGGACCGTAGTGGAATAACACTACTGGGCCTCGCAAAGTTTGGCCTTTACAGAAAGCTCCATTGGTTAGGCGAGTTTGGGACCCGAAGGTTTTTCTATTGAATCTTTACATGCCGAATTAATGAAGGTTGGGTTCTCAGCTTGTAATTCAGATAAGCATGTATTTCATTTGTGAAATTCTTTCACATTCTTCTTTTGATAATTTCTTGCATGTATTTGATGTTATTAAAATGTATTCATATTTAAGGGCAATGGCATACATATGTGGCGTAATCTGGCTACTGCTCAATCTCGTATGAAGCACGTTAATGCGTATCGTCTGCGCGTATAAAATACGCCATGTGCCAAGGCCCTAATAAAATAGATTTTAACAATATAATCTAAAGTTAATTTAGAAAATTTAAAAGTGCGCACAAAACTTTAATTTCGGAATATCAAAATTGAATTCCATGATTAAATGTAAGAAACTGGGGATTGGATCAAAGAAAAATGTAATTCCAACGAATAAAGATTTGTCTTTCCACCCAACGTAAATAAGAGTTCATCTTAATATTATTTTCTCCGATATGCTTACCTATAATACGAATCAAGTAACTATTGAAAGTAAAAACTGAAGTAAATTTCGATTAAAAGTACACTGATATACTAGTATAGTATTTTTTTTTATGTGATAGGTGGCAAACGAGCAGACGGATCAACTGATGGTAAGCGATTACCGCCGCCCATAGACACCCGCAACAACAGAGGAGTCACAAGTGCGTTAGTAACTAAAATAACTAAAAAACATGAAAATATTACTACACCCGACTGTTAGTATAAAGGATACATCAAGACCAGGGTTTGAAGCGATAATTATCACTGATAATTATCTTGATAAAAAAACCGATAAAAAACATTGCATTTAACACACCGAATGCTTAGTACAATTTGTATTTGTGTTAACACACCGAATGCTTAGTACAATTTGTAAGTTATGAATCAGCACAGATAATTATCAAACATAATAATTCTTTTATTAATTTCAAAGCTTGTTAAAACCTACTGAATATGTTTTTACTAAACATAGCAAAACAAAATAAAACATAGCATCCCACTCGGTGGACTGCTGACCTGGTGAAGGTTGCGGGAAGCCGCTGGATGCGGGCAGCGTAGGACCGGTCTTTTAAGTAAAACATCGCTTCACTCGTTTGAGAGTTTTGATAACTCAAAAAACACGGATACACTGACACACATAATGTACAACACTTCACTACAAACATACTGTACAACATACCCCCTTTATCATCAAAGTTTCAAAATTCCCTAAACCATATGCAAAAAAAAAATATATCATAATCAAACCATAGAATTATAGATTTATCAACTCACGGGCCCCTTCTGCACGATATAGTTAGGATACGTTTCCACTGGAGAGGAGCGGAGCGGAAACGTGCAAAAGTGACCAATCAGATTACTCAAAATCTCCGCTCCACTTAATTTCGAACAATATGATTGGTCAATTCGGCACGACTCCGCTCCAGAGGAAACGCACCCTTATTCGCCCCCGTAACTCTGTTCCACTTTGTTCCAGCAACCATCAGAGATATGGTTATAGCATTCCATGGGCGCTTTCACACAAAAACAGGATCATTATTCATCTGTTTCTCGGTTGGGGATGTCTTTTGTTGTCCTAACCAATAGTGGATATGAGAAAACTGAAAAAGCTTTTGTGATAAGGACGTTTTGGTAAGGTGAACTTAAAACTCCTAAGTAATCTTATGTACGTATATGAAATGTATAAAAATTAGATACCTTAATAGCATCTAAAACAATTTTGTTTTTCAGTTAGTTCGAGTAGATATCCTATCTGAACTCCATCTTTTTTTCGAAAAGTGAATTAGTATTACTAGAAACAGTACGCGATATCGTTGTGTTTCATTTGTATATTTTATATTTATTTGCGTTTACTATTTGTATTATTGCTTGCAGGTCTTTGGATTCATTAATGAATGGAACCGCCTTTTCAGCCTTCTAGGACTCGTCTGTACAGCATAGGTCATGGGCCAATATTATTGAATGAATGAATGAATTACGTTTATTTGCTTAATTTTGGGTGATTACAATGGGATCATAAATATATATAAATATTGAGTTGTTAGATATATGAAAATGTGCACAAATTTAGTGAAGTAAGCAATTTTTTTTAACCGACTTCAAAAAAAAGGAGGAGGCTCTCAATTCGTCGGAATCTTTTTTTTATGTATGTTCACCGATTACTCGAATACGCCTGAACCGCTTTGGAAAATCCTTTTTTCTTTAAAAGGGTATACTTCACAGGTGGTCCCATATTAATTTTATCGAAATCGATTCAGCAGTTTTAGAGAAAATCAACAAAACCATAGCAAAATTGGAGTTGTTGCGATTGAAGTCGGTTGTTTTTAACGTATTCAGCGTGGTCAATTATTTATTGTGTAAGATGACAAAAGGCTGATGGCCCTGATGGAAAGTGGCATCTGCCGCCTATTAACATCTATAAGTTGCTCAGCGGAATCACTGCGTTAATGCAACATATTTTTGACTAAGGATAGGTACGAAGGTCTTAGGGGTTGACACAAAAGATCCCGTTGGGTCGAAGTGTCGCTGTCTGAACAGCACCCACCAACAAGATAATAATAACATCTATAAGTTAGCGATGAGATTCTAACTTGTCCTTTACTGAGACCAGAGATTTCCATATCTTAGTTATCTCTGCTTAAACGAATAAATCTGTGTTCGGATCCTCTTCGCTAATTTTAAAGCTACTCTCTCTATCTCTCTTTCCCTCTCTCTCTTTCTCTCTCTCTCCCCCTTTCTCTCTCTCTCTCTCTTTCTTCCCCCCTCACTCTCTTCCCTCTCTCTCTCTCTCTCTTTCTCTTGTCGGTCTCGGTGTAGCTCACGATTAATTTTACAAGGCCTTTGATTCACTGTCACGTCAACTTTCTTTTAGTCGATGTCAACCTAATTTAGTCGATGTATAAATTTTCCTCGGTCTTTCCTGTATTCGGACACAGATCCGAAATCTCTTCCCTAAGCCTGCACTATACATGATTTGCCTCAGTTGTCGTGTCATACATCAGATTGTTGGGTAGGCTCATTGATTCCGATTCGTAAGAAAGTTGTTATCATAATTATTTTCCTACAATTTTACTGGTCTTATTCCTTTTAAGGTCTTATAAAAAGCCTCCAAATAGTCGTCTTGCATTTCCTTAACCACCCGTACCCGTACCCGCTGCATGGGGCACGCTATGGGGGTAATACAGGTTTCTTTTTTGGCTCGGGATAATTAGGCCATTCTCCAAACACGGGAGACAAGTCCGAACTGGTGAAGATTGTGCAAATTTCGTTAAGCCCTTGGTATTATCTCACGTGTTTTTTTTTTATGTGATAGGTGGCAAACGAGCAGACGGATCACCTGTTGGTAAGCGATGATGCCAAAAAATGGAACCGGGCTTACCAAGATTCATCAACGCAATCTTTAGGTTGAACTGGCTATCTTATATCCATTCCGAAACACACCAGTGCTATTAACATTGATGTTTGGCATCAAGACTTAGATAACGTGGTGGTAGCTAGCTAGGCGGGCTCCGAACATGCACTAATACCAAATAAACCGATCCTTTAAAGTTGAACCTCGCCGGGAATCAAACTCGCGACCTCTTATGAGAAGCGAGTGAACTAGACTAAAGAGGCGGTTATTTACTCGTAGATAATACTCAATGAAACCATTATAAGTATACTTTTGTATTGTAATAATACAGTACAATATTCAACAATATAATAATAGCTGAAGTACTCCAGCCTATAGAACCTACAGAAATAGTCTTGACTTGAGATTTGGCCTCAATATACTTTGAGAAAACTTATAATATGTTTTCTTATTATATTTCTACTTGTTCTATTTACTACAATAAACATGGCTCCTGATATCAAGGGTTGTTTTGTCCCTGAATAATAGATATAAATACTCTAGCAATAAATAGTACTTGGCCGCTATTGTATTTATTAATATACATAAATATTTTATACGTAGTATAAGTTAAACTACTCTATGTTATTTATATTTTTTGTGGCAATGAAAACGACTGTTTTGAATAACGTTATCAGGTTGCTATTTTCAACATTTTTAGAACGAAACGACGTTTATGACATTGGATAAAAAAAGTTATTCTGATAACTTATAGTTAGCTACTCCATTCTAAAACTCTAGAAGTCGAAGAAAAAGATAGTGCTATGGTGCTACCTCTTTAACTAGACGCAAAAAAGGAGTGTTATTCACGAAACACTTTAAAGGCGTCCAAAAAAGGAGCATAACTAGAAGGTGGGTATTCTGCTTATCAAACTGAACAACTTTTGTTCTAAGAATTTGCTTAAATATCAGAATAAAAATTATTTCACATATTAATGTTTAAATATGTGAAGTTTGATATATTTTTTTTATTTCTATTGACGCCAAGTCAAAAGAATAAAAGTTCAGTTTGATTAGTAGTTCTCCTTTAGTCTTGTTACACGAGCATTTTGTAACATGCTGTTTAATTGTATCTCACCCCACTCAACGCAACACAATCTAACACCGCAAATGCCACCTAATAATTAAGCTCTTACCGTTGCAGATAAATCAAGAAACAAGGCTTTTCCTAAAACGCCCGCACCCGACAAGGGTCCTCTAAGGGCGGCGGCGGCCATTTTGAAAATAAATCATGACGTAGTTACTGATAACATTTGGACTATTCACATTTTTCTCAAGCCACTCCTGCTACGGAAACTTTTTCAAGATAAAGTGGAAGGTTTACTTTAACGGAAACGACTGCGACTTTTAGGTTTTTTAAAAGTTTTTTTTTGTAGATTTCTTCGGTCTAATTTTGTTGGCCGTTCACAAAAATTTGTTTGAAGTTGTTCTAGTAATGAGGAAAGTTTATCTATCATTAAAAAACCAGACGACTCTGTATTGAAAGTTATTTAGAAATGTTCTTAATGAGGTTCGTTTAGTCTATCGAACAACTAAGACTCTCAACTCAAAATCTCCTCCTCTTGCCAAATAATAAAAAAAAACAATAAAACTAAATTTTCGATTTTAGCAACAAAATCAATTACACCATTGTCGATCTTTTTACATTCTTTTATAATGGTATACAACTTAATATATCTATTAACAGACTTGTTTACCCGAATGATGTAATAATAAGTAAGACATATTTTAAAATGATAGGGTTGGAAGGGAGTTTCTCTGGACCTGGCGGCGTTTCTTTTCGCTCCGCAAACACTTCCCGAAACGTTGGGTATACGAGTTCCAAGCAATAGGAACTTCCTATTAGGTAGACTAACAAAACTACCTTCGAAAAGGTACAGTACTACCTAATAGTGTGAAACAGCTTTGATTTCATTTGTATTTGAAAAGTAAGAAGCGACTTCAAAACCTAAAACTACCCATTCGGCACGTCTCCGTTCCGCTCCGCTTCAGAGGAAACGCACCCTTAATCTATCGTAGTTTACATACACATACGTGCATACATACAGGATAAAGAAGCCACTGGATGCAGCGCAAGGCCGTTTTTGTGGAAATCCTTGGGGTAGGCTTTTATCAGCAGCAGGCGTATTTTTTTCTAACATTTTTCAGTAACTTAAACCTCCATATAAGTATTTTCAATAAGCACCATAATGTTCCCGTCAAAAATTTCTCGGGACAGTAAAGTATTTACTTGAAAGTTTCCCAAGAACGGCATGTCAAGCCCCAACTTCGACTTGGCCCAGCCTTTGAGACAGTATCTACTTGGCTTACACTTACACCGAGATCCTTGAACACGATATGTTAAGTTCAAGGGGTCTTGTATTGTGCTACTTAACTATTTGCTTTAAAACTGAAGAATTTCTTGTTGGAATAGTTATTTGTTTAACAAGTGAGTAAAGTTATTTTTTGCTACGAACTACTGAGAACAGTGAGCGATTTAAAGGCACGAGACATAAAAATAACTTTCTCTCTGAAACATACAACTTTTCACCTCGACCAGCGAGAAAATTATAAACGTAGTTGATTAAATTCTCTTTGGAGACAAACAGTTTTTTATTATAATGTTTTTAATTTAGAGGTTGCGTTCGGAAACTGCGCTGCTTGACATTTTTACGAAAACCTAAGACCTAAGATGAAAACCAAACATGATATTTTTAAGTAAGCGATATTTATGTTTACTAGTACATATTTATTTGAAATATTACGTCTTTAAAAATGCAATAGCACAATTTTTAAACTTAAATTTCATTAAATAACATACAAGATTTTGTGTGGATGAGTTAATTCGCTAGACCAAAATGAGTTTCTGAATCAACCATCGCCTATATTTTTTCAGCGCCGCGCAAAATGTGGTGTTCGAAAGAATCACTTTTTCTCACGCTCAAACTCGCAGGAAAAATGATTTTTCCTGCGAGTTTTAGGGACCAAGGCGCCCTTTTCGTGTTGGAGTCGTGAAAACATATTTTTATTCAGTACATGAATATACTGATAGTATGTGAAATACAGCTTGTATTTTCTATACATATTTATTTTGATTCTATGTTCATTTTGATATTTCAATTCTTTGTTTGTGATGTTAATTTTTTTTTTCTTTATTTTGACGATCATACTTCATTCTAATATTTTTAATAATATTTTAAACTTAATATTAATGATACGAATTTAATAAAATGTTAATGTAAATGTTATCTAAATTAATCTAGGGTCAGCACCGTGTTCTCAGTTGCCACTTTTCTTACGTCCACAAAGTTAGTAAAATATAAAAATTGAAGCATATGTAAAAACGATATATCGTAAAGAAGAAAATAATGTTGATATTTAAAAGCGTAACAGAAAATGCTCAACATATTACTCTAAATGACCGAGTGTTTTCATTTATTTAAACACGAAAGCAAATATTACATGGCAATATTTCTTGTTTATGCTATACTTCATCTCTTTGGTAATCGATAGGTGTCCATTTGATATAATTACGGAAGTAATAGTAAGTGATGTTAAGGTAATAGCCACTTATTATTGGTCCATCGGTGAGTGATTACTGTACTGGGTTATCAAAGCTGATGAAAATGATGAAAAGTTTTGTCGATAACAAAAAAAATATTTTGCTATAAAATCAATGTTATTTTACTTCTTGTTTCTTTTTTGTTTTATATGTTTTCCTTACTCCTTGGAAGTATTGTGATGGCAAAAAAAAACAACAAACTTGAGATTTTGATGGGAATCGATTGTCTTGTATGTAGAGCTCAAAAAACAAAAAAATAATTAAAAATGACTGTGTGTGTGTGTGTTTCCGTCGTGTGCTCTAGCGCCAAGACCACTGGACGGATTTCAATGAAATTTGGATAACGGCAATATTTTGTTAATATCTTCAACCGTTTTTTTTATTTTTTTAATAACGCAATTTTTTAAGGTTGCCACCATAGTAAAAAAACACGTTTAATTTTTCTGCTCAAAAATGGCTGTAACGATTTTGATGAAACTTTGTACAATACCATCTTTTTATACAATCTAGTACATTAGATAGTTGGTTACTCTAGGAAAAATGTGGTTCTGATACCTTCCATACAAAAATACGTTTCTTGTTATTTTTTCTCAAAAAAGCTATGACGATTTTAATGATATTTTGTACCTTTAAATAACTTAATACTGCCTACTATACCAGGTAATGAATTATTCTGTACCACACCAGGATAAGGTACTTCCCATACAAAACAATTTTTTTATGTTATGAAGTCTATCACTTGTTAATAGTTATGATTATATATGTTGATTTATGTTAGGCGATGACAATCCTGTGTATTCCAGATGATAATAAGGGATTTGCGAGAAAGTGTGCACAGCGTGGCTGTACAATTTATTTGATTATATTTTAATTTAAGATATTAATTATTTGGAATATATGTTAACAACCCATATCGTCCCCACTGCAGGGGCACGGGTTTCTTTCCATACATCGGTAAGGTCAGCCCATATTCCACGCACGGGGGCCAATAGCCTGGATGGAATCAATAAAAAATATAAAATGAATGTAATGTCTCATAGAACAAAAAAGCGGCCAAGTGCGAGTCGGACTCGCCCATGAAGGGTTCCGTAACAGCAAGAAACATAATATAAAAGTTCTTGTAGTTCGTTGTAGGTAAATTGCGGTTTACGATTTATGACGTATTAAAAAAAACTACTTACTAGATCTCGTTCAAACCAATTTTCGGTGGAAGTTTGCATGGTAATGTACATCATATATTTTTTTTAGTTTTATCATTCTCTTATTTTAGAAGTTACAGGGGGGGGGGGGACACACATTTTACAACTTTGAAAGTGTCTCTCGCGCAAACTATTCAGTTTAGAAAAAAATGATATTAGAAACCTTAATATCATTTTTGAAGACCTATCCATAGATACCCCACACGTATGGGTTTGATGAAAAACTTTTTATTGAGTTTCAGTTTTAAGTATGGGGAACCCCCAAAATTTATTGGTTTTTTTTTCTATTTTTGTGTGAAAATCTTAATGCGGTTCACAGAATACATCTACTTACCAATTTTCAACAGTATACTTCTTATAGTTTCGGAAAAAAGTGGCTGTGACATACGGACGGACAGACAGACAGACAGACAGACAGACAGACAGACAGACAGATACACAGACAGACATGACGAATCCATAAGGGTTCCGTTTTTTTGCCATTTGGCTACGGAACCCTAAAAATGATTCTCGAAGTATCAAACTCGATAGTTTATATTAACAGTGTGACATACAGCGCTGGAACTTCATAGGGAACTCAACATGTTTATGAGGAAAGTTCGCGTTGACGACTATCTGTTTCTTGAGAGTTGACAGGGATGGAGCTTCTTAACCAACTATTGGATAAATTAAATAACATCTGAAGCACTTTTACTGGACCAAAGCAGACGTAGTAAAAAAGTGAGAGAGAAGTTTATACTATTCTAATATTATACTCATAATATGAAAATAGATTGCTTTTTAGGGTTCCATAACCAAATGGCGAAAAACGGAACCCTTATGGATTCGTCATGTCTGTCTGTCTGTCTGTCCGTCCGTATGTCATAGCCACTTTTTTCCGAAACTATAAGAACTATACTGTTGAAACTTGGTAAGTAGATGTATTCTGTGAACCGCATTAAGATAACTTCTAAAATAAGAGAATAATAAAACTCGAAAAAATATATGATGTACATTACCATGCAAACTTCCACCGAAAATAGGTTTGAACGAGATCTAGTAAGTAGTTTTTTTTTTAATACGTCATAAATCGTAAACCGCTAATTACCTTTCATTCAGTCAACTCAAATATAAAAAATATAGAGTTCAAGACATGTGTGATTATGAATTTATACGGAACCCTCAGTGCGCGAGTCCGACTCGCACTTGGCCGGTTTTTTCTTTTGATACCTCAACCAATTTTGACAAAGTTGTACGTACGCGGAGCCTGTGATATGGAGAAGGACATAAGCTGTTTTTATCCTGATTCCTGAAGTCGTTTATCATCATAATTCATTTATTCACGCTTTCATGATGTAAAATAAACAGGTGTAAAAATATAAAAAGGAGCACACATGAAACCCTGTAAGGGCACTGCAGAAATGACACATGTCAATATTACAATAGAGAACATAATCGATCATTCATCATCATCAGCCGAAAGCCGTCCACTGCTGGACAAAGGCCTCCCCCTAAGGATTTCCACACCGACCGGTCCTGCACTGCCCGCATCCAGCGGCTTTCCGCAACCTTTACCAGGTCATTGGTCCACACTGCCTGTCTACACTGACGTCTTTAAAGTCTTTTTGCCCGAAGCTCCGCACGCAATTTTTTTTTAGATTTTCCCTCGGGACCATGAATAAAAGGTATGGAACAACACTAGCAGATACCTCAACTCAAAACAAGAAGTACCCCTATCTTATGAGAGGAGGGAGGGAAAGTCTCGTAATTGAAATCGTTGGAGTTTTGGTTCGTCTCATAAAGTAATTGGCAAGTATCGTGTCGTACGCGAAACTCCACGTGACTGCTCGTAAATAACTTGTGCAGACTGTATCAAACGATATTATGTCTGTGACTCTACTACAGAAAGGAAACGAATCAACTTTTCGTTCTTTTGTTTACATCATTTTATTTAAGTGATTAATTTATCGATGTTAAAACAAAAATACTTTCGTTTTGGAAAAATAAAATTCCAACTGGGAGTTTATGTACTGAAATCTATTATAATATGTAAGTATGTTAGTAAATCAGTCTCTAGTTCCCATAGTACAAATAATCCTGTTTTAGGCAGGTGACTGTGTGTGACTTGTCTTGAACTTTTTTTTTATTAATTGTACTAACTACCCTGTGATATTTATTTCCATTAGGATATCTTAGAAAAGTTGAATTAAAATTCTTCTGAGCACGTTTCTTCCTAACCTAAACTCTTGAACTAAAAGCCAGTTTTGTTTTGAAGGGGAAATCTGTCTCTTTCGGGAACGAGGTTTTGTAACGACAATACTTTGTTGTTCAACTCGTAATTTTGGGGTGAAGTTTTGAAATATGGATATCTGAGTTGGTGACGTGGCTTGTTTATTGTAAGAGGCATATGGTAGGTGAGTCGCAAAGGATTATGTCTTGATTACTGCTTAGCTGTCTGTAAACCAAGGAGATATTTCTATAAGTACTTATTTTGAATGATAAAATTTATATGGGACCACCTGTGAAGTATACCCTTTTAAACAAAAAAAGAATTTTCCAAATCGGTTCAGGCGTCTTCGAGTAATCGGTGAACATACATAAAAAAATAAAAATAAAAAAAAGATTGCGACGAATTGAGAACCTCCTTTTTTAAAAAAAAATAAAAAAAAGATTCCGACGAATTGAGAACCTCCTCCTTTTTTTTGAAGTCGGTTAAAAAAGCTACTATAAATATTAACGATACCACAGAGAGGCACAGTTAATAATTGGAGTAAACTTAAGTTTCAAACTTATAATACCTATTCTTTGCGTGGGAGCAGACGAAATGAAAAAGCTAGGAATTAGACAAAGTATAAATAAAATCGGTTAGTTAAATACAATCAGTGCAAAAATCCCAGCCCCCCCCCCTCCCTACTCCCCCCATCCCATTTCAAAGGTCGGCAACGCACTTGTGACTCCTCTGGTGTTGCGGGTGTCTATGGGCGGCGGCGGTAATTGCTTACCATCAGGTGATCCGTCTGCTCGTTTGCCACCTATCACATAAAAAAAATCCTTACAAAAATCGATCTTGCGCGTCGTGAAATATGCTTACACACATTTCTCCAAATATAAGGAACACCAGAAAAAAGAAGCTCCGTTACAGATAATAATGTGAGCATGATGTATTTGATAACCTTTAGTTACATATTTTATTCATTCCCTTTGAAAAAAGAGGTGATTCGATATCTCATCTCCTTCATTTCAGAAGCAAGGTTTTCCTACTGACCCATTTTTAAAGAACATTCCAAAGAAACTTTAATTCAATAAAAAAGAAAAACTGCGAAAACGCAATCCCCGTTCCGTCCATCAACCCCCAATTCGCTCAGGTTCCTCGATAGCTGCATTCCACTTTGTCCTCTCTGAATTGTCTTGGTACAGGGAGCATCCAATGGGCGCTTTCCTTTTTAATGTTAGTTCTTTTAAAATTCAGTAGATGGCAATGTAATTATATTGTACGTACGTTTTCTTATTACTTATAGTGATAATGATAAGTGTCCTCTCGCGTACATCATCGCATTTCGATTGATTAAATCATTTAGGAGCACTACCGATTCCAGCTTGATATCTAGATCAGCACTCTAGTGTAACTTATACTCAATAAGAACCCATATTGTCCCGACTGTTCCGATCTCTTCCTCTCTTGTTTAAACCTCTCTCAAGTTATACTCAAAAAAGCTTTTTCCGTCAGTTAATTTTTTAGCCACAAATTTATTTTTGTAAAAGCTCAAACAATAATACGCCATGGAATTCTAAGAAGTTTTAAAAACCCATTGAAATAAATAATCTCTATTCTAATAATTAAGCATTTGGTTAAAATCTCGTTTAACTTTAATTTAACCACCAAATAAATAACAAATTTATAACAAAACTAATTTGACCAAGTCCAACAATACTAGAGGTACATAATAACACAAGATCGCAAAAGATGACAAGCGTAAGCGAAGAATCTAAAAGTTAATTAAGATGTCCGACTGTACATCGAGAGCGGTGATATCGAAAAACTATAAAACAAGGACCTTTTCTTTTGCAACAGCCATAACGATTCGTCGGTGGAACTTTTCAGGTCCAAGACTTGAGAATTAAACGCCATTTTGGAGAAGAACCGAGATTTTGCATCTCAGAAGTTCATTTTGAAGCGATGCTTCAAGATAAAGAGTTGAAGATAAGAGAGATTAGGTAGATATTTGAAAAGTTGCTGAGAAGAGAGTATCTGAGGTTGAGTCTGTAAGATGTCTAGCAGAAAGAAAACTTTATCAAACCCTATACTTGAAGCGTTGATCAAAGAAATAATTGCACTAAGTTTTGACTAAAATTTAGTAAAGTAAACATTTAATATACTATCTACTAAAGCATATCTTTGCTGTCGAGCAGTCAGGTAAAAAAGATCATAAATATTTAATATACTACTTACTAAAAAACATATCCCTATCTTTGTTGTCACGCAGTCGGGTAAAAAAGATTGTAAATAGAAGAAAAATAAAATGACAGGAACTTCTTTAAATCTACAATGTGACATTTCGATAATTTATCCAGTAGAATGATTGTGTGTTTTAAGAGGATGGTACTAATGGTTTTGTTTATGAAACGTAAAATTATATAATTGCAGAATATATATATTTTTAATTTTCTTGTTGTTAATGTAGTTGAAAGCGTTATAAATGCGAGCGAAATTATAAAATGCTGGCTTAAAAATACTCACAGTGAAAATGGACGTACTAATACCCCAGTAAAATTCTAATGACCACAGAAAACCAAGGTGGCAAATGCACTTTTTAGAGATAAAACCTCTTTTTTTCATATATAAAAACGGTACGAAATAGTCATATTATAAAAACATATAATCCGAGAAGAGTGGGATTTTACAGAACCGCATTGCGACATACGAATGCCTGCATATCTAAACTATAAAAGGTAATATGGGTCGAGATCAGTGGTTCTCAAAGAGGTTGGAATATTTTAGTATGAAGGCTGGCCTACCGCCATAATCTTTTTTTTGCAAAGTAGCGGCCGCCTATGAAACTTGCGTTTTATGACTGGCTGCTATTAAAAAAAACATGGCGCCCAGTAGGTAGGCTAAAATATTCATAGCCTTTCATGCTTAAATGAAAAAATAACCTTCAAATAGAAAAGCTTTGAAATTAGCAAGTTATAAAAAGGTGGCATTAGTGACTTACTGGCTGTTCAGGCTTTGCCATTAACAGTGACGAACCAACTGACAATTATTTTAATAGTAGGTATTTTATTCTGTTCTTTTTTGTATGTATGTAAATAGTACCATAAATTTTAGAACAGCGCACTGTATGGCTGAATCAACTGATGTGTGAAACCCTGATTTTCTAAAGATAACTGTTTAAAAATAAATTATAATAAGTTTAATTACTGTGACACGGTATCCATACCTATTTTTTAATACTAATAACTCTTAATAATTTGATGTTACTCGAGATGCTTTTTTTCGTACGTATTCGTACGCGACAAAAAAGAAAATAAATACTTTTCAAATTCTTAATACACTTTTAATAGTTAAAAAGTCCTAAATTAGTAAAAAGCTCAAAATGCATCGCTGCTACCTATGCATGAAAATAAATGTTTGAGAACCACTGACACACGACCCTGTTTTTGCAGTAAAAACCGTTTTATAGAATAAAATAAAACAGGATTTTTTTAAAACAGATTTTCTTTTAGTAATTATAGGACTCTATAAGTAGGATTTGACAGTAAGTAGTAAGGTCAGAAGTGAGTTACCAACATAAAAAATGCCATTTCAGTAAATTCGCAGGAAATGGTTGTTCTGTCAGTATCATGAGAAGAAGCCCTCGGTCAAGGGATCCAACACCTTTATTGAAACACCCTATAATATTGTAACTGATATTAACCTGTTCACCTATTTTATAACACCCTATAATATGTATTAACCAGAGCGTTTTTAATCTACATAAATGTTATACAAAATTTGCTTCTTCTACGACTTTTTTTCAACTGTTGACTGCTACTCTTCTGAGTTACTTTTTTTTATCAATTGTCAAAGACAACAATTTGTTCTAAAAATGTTTGAAATAGCGAACAATTACGTCAAAACTTCGAATAGTCGATTCGGTGCTCATTTCGGAATTTAAATTAATAAAAAATTGCACAAGTAATGAAATTTCAAGCCAAAAGGTTTTTCTGCTGTTTCATTAAATTCTGGATAGCTCTCTATTCAGTGGAAAATATTTCATACTTTATTTTTCATGCTGTCAACTGCTCTCCAGTTTGTATGGAGGATCCAATTAATTTTTTCAGAGCAATATTTTTGACCCCACTTCTGTATGATAACAGCCCGATCGTATTATAAATTCTATCTCTGGAGAGAATACATAAGTACTTAGTTACAAATTATTTACTTTGTATTAACTTTTCTCGTCACCTCGAACGAAAGACTAAGTTTAATAAAAATGTTAACTTCTAACTTATAAGTTAACCTGTAAGTTAGTTTAGAGACACTCTGAGTGCACTAGCAGAGCTGAACTCAAGCATTCATTAGAACCTACTTTCTAACTTCATGTTGCAGAAAAATGAAAAATGTTGTAACTAGAACAAAATAAAACTCCTATGAAATGGTAAGTTCTGTAAAACTTTTCTTGTTACTTTAATGGTTTGTTGTAATTTGTGTAGAAACTTGACAATTTGCAATTAGGTGATCATATGAATACATAACTAAAAACATTAAGAAAAAATAATGGATTGAAGCAAGTTGTGGAGATATAGGAGTCAGAAGTTTTTAAGCCGACTGAAAGACCTCTAACACGACTTAAATACTGGCATCTAGGATAGTAACCAGCAAAAATGGCATAACGTGAGATAAATGCTGATAAAAGTCAAATGCATCCAAGCTATGACCGTATCTGTCTGTAGTCAGCTTGCGTGATCGATGCGAGCACCCAAGTAACACTGAGCCGCAATCGCTTTTCAACAATTTTTTTTTTTATGGCAGAGGTGGCAAACGAGCAGACGGATCACCTGATGGTAAGCGATTACCGCCGCCCATAGACACCCGCAACACCAGAGGAGTCACAAGTGCGTTGCCGGCCTTTGATATGGGAGTACGCTCTTTTCTTGAAGGATTGAATATCGTATCGGTCCGGAAATACCGCATCAGGTGACAATTCATTTCCAAAGTTTGTCATTTTTTATGCTGGATGGAAACAGACGTGTTACAATATTTGCGTATCCGTCTATGGAATCGTAACTCTGGAACGAGTGCACCATTTTGACTGCAGTTTTACTCTCTTAAAAACAGGTAGCATCGCGGTTGATTTTCGATAAATAAACTTTGTTTTAGTATTTTTCAAATTATTCTACTTGTTCTTCAAGGCGGAATTTTTAAATTTTTTTAGTTCTTGACAAATTCATATCAACGTTGGTGGAAGTATTGCAACTTGAAAATTATTAAAAACACTTACCATTTTTAGCAGCCATGGCTCGCAGCGTGGCGCCGAGGGCCACCACCATCGCCAGCAGCCGACACAGCGCCGGCAGCATGGTGGCGCTATCACAAGTACATCACTATCTCAAACGCGTCACTATCTCGAACACGGCACTTTCACGAGCACGTCACTATCTCGAGCACGACACTATCTCGAACACGCTTCTATCACGGACGTGACACTATTACGAACACGGCACTATTGTGGATACGGCACTACTCACACGTTACATGGTCACAGCACTAGATTGTAAGTTATAGGAGGTTTTACGTTTGCCATCTGAAACAAGACAAAATTAAATTTGTTACAAATGAAGATAATTTTGTTTATTTGTAATCTACATTATCTCATCTAATGGCAAGCTACAATTATGGTTATCGATAACTAGCTTTCGCCCGCGGCTCCGCCCGCGTGGTTGTCGCTTTATATCTGTCTCTAAGGTATCCCACGGGAACCATGCATTTTCCCGGAACAAAAAGTATCCTATGTGTTAGTCCAGTATTTATTCTATCTACCTACCAAATCTCACCCAAATCCATTCAGTAGTTTCGGCTTGAAAGCGGAACAAACAAACAAACATCCATACTTTCGCATTTATAATATTAGTAGGAAGGATAATAGGATGGACACCAGCTCATATAGATCCTTCGACGAAATGAAGAATTTGATACTTCGATTCACAATACTATAATGTTGAGACGTCTGTACCTTGGGGAGGAATGGTTAATTGTATCATATGCTGAGAAGAAGAATGTTTAGATTTAGTTATAATAATTTATTATGGAAGGTGATATTATATTATTTATATCACTGATATACTGTACACTATTCTAATCCTCCTTAGACTGACTCGGTGACTGACTCGGTGGCTAAGTGGTTAGCGATCCTGACCTCTGATCCGAGAGTCGTGGGTTCAATCCCCACACAGGGCAAACAATTCTGTGATAAGCAGAATTGTTTGCTCTGAGTCTGGGTGTATTATATCTATATATGTATGTATTTAAAAAAGTATTTGTGTATGTATATCAGTCTCTGGTTCCCAAGATACCGGGAATCCTAGTTTGGGGCCAGATGACATTGTGTGATTTGTCCCAGATATTATTATTATTATATCCACACCGATGCAAATGAGTGGTAATGTAAGTTTGAAGACGTGTCTGATTTCAATACGGTTTTACACTTAAAGCAGGGTTTAAGGCGGTTGTCCTAATTTTGTGAATATCGATTTAAGGGCTTTCGAGTTATTTTTAAGATTTATTATCCGCGGAGGTAAAATAATTAATTTTCTTACTAGCTATATTATAAGATATGTGCTTCTTAACTTCTGAAAACACAGTCTATTTCGTTACAATTGTGTTAAAGTAATATTTTCTTTGAAGTTTAGTTTCAATAAGGCCTTTTATTTCACCCCTACTTCACTCACAATACAGGTAGCTTTATATTGAATTACAAGTTACAGGTCTTACATAGTACATTATTTACAAGTCAAAGGTCAAACCTCATTGTCTCAAGTGAGACAAGTATTCGAGTTTGAAATTGTAGAAATGTTACTAAGTTCGTTACGAGATAAAAGATCTTGGGAACAGTATCAGAGATCAACATTTGAACATTCTATGAAGACTTTGGTTCTATCTATCTATCAGCCGAAAGACGTCCACTGCTGGACAAAGGCCTCCCCCAAGGATTTCCACACCGACCGGTCCTGTGCGGCTCGCATCCAGCGGCTTCCTGCAACCTTTACCAGGTCGTCGGTCCACCAAGTCGGGGGCCTGCCCACACTGCGCCTTCCGGTGCGCGGTCGCCATTCGAGAACTTTACTGCCCCAACGGCCATCTGTTGTACGAGCTATGTGCCCTGCCCACTGCCACTTAAGTCTAGCGATTCTGAGAGCTATGTCGGTAACTTTAGTTCTCCTACGTATCTCCTCATTTCTGATTCGATCACGTAGGGAAACACCAAGCATAGCACGCTCCATCGCCCTTTGGGTGACTTTGAGCCTTCTTATAAGGCCCATAGTAAGCGACCATGTCTCGGATCCATATGTCATCACTGGCAACACACACTGGTCAAAGACTTTAGTCTTGAGGGACTGCGGTATTTTGGACGTAAAGATATTGCGAAGCTTCCCGAACGCTGCCCAGCCGAGTTGGATTCGACGATTGATCTCTTTCTCGAAGTTGGACCTACCTAACTGGACTGTTTGTCCCATGTATACATATTCGTCAACAACTTCGAGTGTAGAGTCTCCAACCTTCAGAGGAGTGGGTGTAACACGGACGTTTGACATGATTTTCGTCTTATCCATGTTCATTTTAAGACCCACTTGTTGGGAGACTCTACTAAGTCCTTCGAGCATTGCGCCTAGGTCTTCCAAGGTCTCAGCCATGATCACGATATCGTCAGCAAATCGAAGGTGAGTGATGTACTCGCCATTGATGTTAATGCCGAGTCCTCTCCAGTCCAGAAGCTTGAAAACGTCTTCCAGTGCAGCGGTGAACAGTTTCGGAGATATAAAGTCTCCCTGTCTCACCCCACGCTGCAGCGTGGGGGCTGCAGCCGGATAGGTTTCGAATTCTGATCCTGGAGGTGGACCGACATGGTGGCGTTTTCATACAAGCACTTCAACACTTCGATGTATCGATAATCAATTTGGCACCGTTGGAGAGACTGCAACACAGCCCAGGTCTCGATCGAATCAAAGGCTTTCTCATAGTCCACAAACGCCAAGCATAGTGGCCGATTATACTCTTCGGTCTTCTGTATAATCTGCCGCAGCGTATGTATGTGGTCTATGGTACTGAAGCCTTTTCGGAAACCGGCTTGTTCGGGAGGCTGGAAGTCGTCAAACCTGCGTGCGAGACGATTCGTAATGACTCTCGAAAACAGCTCGAAGACTTTGGTTAATTTAAACTATATCAGTTTAAAGACTTGGCCCTAGACTTGGGCTATGTGAAATTGTGCCACATACGAACACTCAAAAACTGTCGGGTTGAATTGCCTATTTATTACTATTATATAATAATAATAATAATATCTGGGACAAATCACACACGGTCATCTGGCCCCAAATTAGGATTCCCTATATCTTGGGAACCAGAGACTGATATACATACACATATACTTTTAAATACATGCATATATAGATATAATACACCCAGACTCAGAGCAAACAATTCTGCTCATCACAGAAAAGTTTGCCCTGTGTGGGGATCGAACCCACGACTCTCGGATCAGAGGTCAGGATCGCTAACCACTTAGCCACCGAGTCAGTCAATATAAATAAAGTATAAATGATTTTGTACACGGGTCAATGTGTGCGTTGAGTGTTTTGCGCTAAACAACTGGTACTGGACCTATGCATGGGGGTGAGGTTGCCATTCTATTCAACAGTACTAATTTATAGAATGTGATAATGCTCCACACAAGACACATATTAACTCCTCCATTTTCTGCCTTCGTCGATGTTTCCACTTCAAAAACAATCCAAGCACTGTTTCAGACAGGTAATTATAGTGGCAAAATAGTGAAGTTTATTTGAATTTCGAAACAGCATCGAAGCTAACAATGGCCGCCAACGTACCGTGAGGCGAAATCCGAATTTCAATTTCGAATTTCGAAGCTTCTAAAGGATTGCTTTTCGTTGCGTTCGTGTGTGTGTGTTTTGTTGTCTATGGATAAATTAAATGTCATAGGGTGGAGACGTGGTTCGAAATTTAAGTAAGTTTAAAACAGCCTTGTTGGAAACTTGGTTGATCGTGATCGTCTACCAGAAACGTTTGATACGTGAAAAAACACTTTTTAATATTTACCCATTTTTTAAATAATTGTCAGAAATTGGCAACTGGCTGGCATTGACAAATCACTAGTGCCAAAGTCATTTGGTGGGAGAAATCGGCACTAAAAATCTAATTTTTGGCATCCCTACACCACAAGTTTCATAATATAGTAAAATATTTCATCAAAATTCGCAACAAGGTTTGAATTTATCAGAAAAGGTAGCCTGGCTTTTTTATGAGTAAACTTCCAAGAAGATTCAAACTCATACCTACCATACCTACATAAAATTAATGAGACTTTATATTTTAGGCAGAACCTCTTTGGGTACGAGGGTTATCTAATCTGTGATACATGTGTAGAGAATGTTTAAGGGTAAGTAATGTGGTTTTATGTGTTTCATTAACCGACTCCACAAAAAGGAGGAGGTTCTCAATTCGTCAAAATCTTTTTTTTTAAATGTATGTTCACCGATTACTCGAAGATGCCTGAACCGATTTGGAAAATTCTTTTTTTGTTTAAAAGGGTATACTTCATAGGTGTTCCCATATAAATTTTATCAAAATCGATTCAGCGGTTTTTGAGAAAATCAACAAAAACATAGCAAAATTGGAGTTGTTGCGATTTAAGTCGGTTGTTTTTTACGTATTCAGCGTGGTCAATTATTTTAAGAATAGCTTTGGTCTGTAAATTGCTCTAAAATGTTAATCAAAGCCTTATGCACTTAGTACACTCTTTATAATTCACAAAAGCTTTTTTAAGCTCTTTTGTGTCTTTTTCTCTTTAGAGAGCAAGGCAAACTAAAAAGTTTTCAAGCAGACAAAATGCATCGTCGCGTGGTTTAGTTATAGGTATACTTAGTACCAGCTAGTTCGTGGGTTCCCTGTCTTCCCGACTACGGCAAAGACACTAGTGGTAGAACCTTATTAAGCAAGCCGTCTGGGTGGATACCACTGTTCGCTACCTCTACAGGGTGTAACATTCAAGGTGTGCAATATTTGTTGAGAAGATGTATAAGCATTTATTTATTACGAATAATTTGTCAAATTCATGATTAAAATTAAATTGAATTAATTAACCTATTTTTTCTGTAACAGTTTTATTATTCTGTGGCATTAGAATACTGAACGTGTCTGCTCTGTGACGCCACGGGCCACTGCGCAGTCGCGCGACCTTGTCGGAGCCGCGCCGTAGGGGGATTATTATCGAAAGTCGATAGAAAAAAGTTACCTATTCTGAAAATCATTCGAAAATTTTATTTTTTTAAGATGCCTACTTTTTTAGTGATTCGTAATCAGTTTGAGAAGCTTAATCACCTCCTTAAATATTGCACACCTTGAATGTTACACCCTATATATGCCTGCCGCCAAGCAGCGCTCTGTGCTCCGGCGGGGGCAGCGAGATAGCCAGCGGCAGCGCGATGTAACCTATGATGTAACTATATCCTGTAAGACAACTCTAACTTTATGAAATCCATCAAGAAGTTTTTGTTACAGGTAGTTTTAATGTAAATTATAACATCCTTACATAATTAAAGCGCTTTCACACTAGGCGACTTAGCAGCCGCGACAGCCGCTTAACTAGAAGTTTCTTTTTACAACTTGCCACTCAACGGCACGATGTTTAATTAAAAAACATAAATTCCAAACGAGAAAAAATCTCTGGCTTATATTACATTATTAGGCCATCACTGTACTATGGTAAAAAAGTGTTCACTGGCAGCGCAGCAGTTTCGTATTAAAAACTGTAGCGAGATTACTGGATACCTACATTTTCTTTTCACTATAAAAATATTAAACAGATATAATATTTATTCACGCTTATGAAACTAAAAAACAGTTTTAAAAGTAACACAATTTAGAGAAGAAATAATAATAAAAACACAAAAGAAAACAAAAATACATTTAACGTGAACTGATTTGGTCGGGCGTTGTGTTTGGCGCTCCCGATTACTACGCCGAAGTCTAGATTCGATACCCACCCACGGCAAGTCAGGGCAAACATTTGTTTGATGAGTATGAGCAAATTAGTTTGCAAAGATATTTCGGTGTATATGTATTTAAAAGTATACATAATAATCTCTACTTTCTATAGTACATGTCCTAAAATGTCCTAAAGTTTAGGGCCAGATAACTGTGTACGATTTGTCCTAAATATTTATTTATTTAAAGACGTAACAGATAAATGCCGTAATGAAAAACGACTCCGATCTCTACTGAAGCTTCCTATAACGCCAATAGGGTTATACCACTTGTTTTATTCCCTATCTCTTTCACTCCTTAAAGATAAGACAAGGACGCGTTGCTTATCATCTTGTACTAACTGACAGTTTAATCTAAGCTATGTTTTATACCCTTTATTATTAAATGCTTTCCTTTGCGAGGCTTTCACTAAAAGCCAAAACGTTATACCCAAATCCCTTCGTATTGTATTTGTTTTAACCCCTTTATGGGTGCGTTAATGGGGTGTCATAACTAGAGGGTGGTTAATGAATCACCCTGTAGATGTTAAAGGTCGCCCTTTATAGTCCACAAAATTATGGGCAACCGTTAGCGAACAATACCTGTAGATGTAGTATTAGGAGACATACAAATGTACAGGATGTTCCAAAATAGATGTAGGTTCCATCACCAGGGCCTTATTCTTATCATACTGAAAATCTTTCTTCAAGAGTCGCGTAGTCCATTCTGAAAAAAAAATTGTCTCCATGCAAAAAAAAATACTGTTTTTCGATTTCAGCTAAATTAATACTTTATTTATACGGTGTTTTATTACGCCTATTTTGATATACCTCTATAGAAACGATCTATAGTAGTTGCTATGCTCGAGTATAACAATGGGGAAGAAAACGCAAAGCTATTTGCAGATGGCGCTACGGACGCTTGACTCATAACAACTTTCAATTAGGTACCTAGTTCCGCGTTTTTTATTATCGAGGTGTTATAAATTAGTTTTTTTCTGTAAAATTGTTAAATCGACAATGTATGCGACTTGGACTGTTCCTCAATTAAAGGCGAACTTGAAAAGTACATAATTGAAAACGTAACTTTCCCCACGTTTTCTTCATCCGAGAATCTTTAGGAAATTAATGATTTCCATTATTATTGCAACCAATCGCCTCACAACGCGGCATTTTTTTAATAATCTTATGTTTAGTTCACGTAAACAATTTTTTCTATAAGTTTTGACAGTTAGTATGAGTCAAGCGATATCAGCGCCTCTATCGGCGAGCCTTTGATTATTTGCGGCGAGCTTTGTCAGTGACGTTTCCGTCTTCCCCATTACACGCACGTTATTGCTTTGACGAAAGGGAAACATATCGGAAAGAAACCTGCACATCTGATTACTAGATGTATATGTATAATAATAATAATAAATGTAGTTTATTTTCTCAACACATCATAAATACATTGAATATAATGAATATTATTTATTTATATGAAGGTCAAGTTCCGAACACACACACGAACACACTTCCGTAGGTTAAATCCAAATGCCTTACACATGACAGCGGATGATGCTAAGTGCAACACCAGGTAATCGCCTCTATACCTTGGGGATAAAATGGTATATTCTGCCACACGATGAAAAGAATAAGAAGACAAGCACTTCACAATAAGATCAAACAGAAAGCGAGAAACCGACTTCGAAAAATTATGTTCATGATAATGTTCATATGTCAGTTGTTATGAAGAGGTAATGGGGGCAGACCATACATCTAAATAGAATATATAAATACTCATTTTAGAAATCTAAATACATATTTTTCTTCAACTTTACAGAAAAATGCTTGTATAAAAAGTTTTTACTCTAAGTAATATACTACCAAAGAGATTGAATGAAATAGCCGATCACATAGAAATATAGACTCTTTAGACTGAGAGAGATCATAAGGTTTCGAAAATTATTTAGAAAAATGTTTTTTTTTTTACAATAAGGTGTTCTAACGCCCCAGGGCCTTAGTATTGTGAATAAAAAACATAATAAACAGTTTTAGTAAGTGCGAGACACCACAGATATTTTACATGCCATATTTTTTACATACTCGTTTATTTAAAGGGATTTTTAGTTTAAATTATAGGAAAATAAGAAAATAATAAGAAAAAATATTTTGATCAAGTGTGAGGTAGCAGAGATCGATAAAATATAACAACTGGTTTCAAAAAAAACTTAAGGAAAAATCTATTAAAAATGCACCCGAACAGTATCAAATCACGAGCTGCGTTCTAAAATTTTACGCTTCTATCCTCCAGATTTTCGTCACCCACCCTAATGAATCTTTTCCGTCCAACAATGGTTCAATATTCTCGACTAACGAACCGTGAACGTACAATTTCTGATCGTCCTTAGATCATCCACAATCTGTGAGTGAAAAATAGGCAAGTACAGTACAGAAGGACAATTCTGTATTAAAAAAAAGTTTAAACTCAGCTGCTCTGGCAAAAAATGAACTAAAAACGTAGACACAAGTAAAATTAGTTATGAAAAAAATAACATACTAGAAAATTCATTTACTGTGCATAGTGAGGCGCTATTATTCCAAAGAATCACGAAATTCAAGAATTATTATTCTAGTTTGGGGCCAGATGACCGTGTGTGATTTGTCGCGGATATTATTATTATTATTATTCCAAAGAAGGAAATTAGATACTGATTAGATACAGATATCTCGTGGCTCAGTGCGGCTTGCGTGGTTGCATCGATCACGCAGGTTAACTGACTACAGAAACGGTCATAACCTGGATGGGTTTGACTGTCAGTGGCATTTATCTCGACCGCTTCCGTGCTACGCAAGGCACGTTAAGCCGTTGGTGCCGGCTGCTATCGCTAGCAGTCGTTAAGCCATGTCAGAGGCCTTATAGGCGGCTTGAAAACTTCTGACACTGGGGTTGGCCACTAGCCCCACAACCTCCACCAATCCGGACTTGGCCCCCGTGTGTGGAGTATGGCCTAAGCCTTCCCGAGTTATGGGAAGAGACCTGTGCCCCTGCAGTGGGGACGTAATGGGTTGTTAACACACAGATATCTATTTAGGTGTTTTAACCTACGTAACGATGTATTGTATAATCTGAATTAACAACCTTGAGTTTTAACTTTTCCGCATAATACAACATCTGTGTTCATTTTTTCTACACAGAACACACAAGTATTTTTTATTAAATGTTTTGATAGTCGGCGTATACGAGTTCCAAGTGGTAGGAACCAGGTAATAATCTGGATAGATAAAAAATGACTTCCAAATGTGTACAATGTACCTACTTCGAATAAACATATTTTGAATTTGACAAAGCGCTCATTCATTTCTCGAACCGAAAGTGAAACAGTGTTTTGTTTGAAGAAATTTTCTTTAAAGAAGAACTTCATTCTTTTATGCATAATTTGATTAATAAAAAAAAATACTGTGATAGGGTGTATCTATACCCAGCGGGTGACCGTATCCGCTGTGAAAACTAACATGCTAATTATTTGGTTGTATATTAGTTCTATTAAAAAAAGTGCAATTTATAATTAGTTCCGTCCTATATTTAAAAATAACGGCATGTACCATAGCCTCCAGCCAGCGGGATACTTAACTACTTTTAACTATTTAACTTTTTTATGTAGTATTTTTTTTTACTGAAAAAGAATAGAAGATTTATTTAGGGTAGGGTTTATGAAGGGTAATAAGTATATTAAAATTTAAATCACTGTGTGCACTCATTTGTATAGAGCTATCCTTCTGTTCTTTAGTAGTATAGTTCTTCATCGATTTTGTACCTACTTTGGACGCAAAAAACCGTCGTCGCCTCGTTTACCAGATGGTGACGATTTTAACTGATTACACCCCAATTTCGCTTCGCCAAGCTCCAATATTGCGTTTTTTCCAATCTGAAAATTTTGATTTTGTGGAGATCGGCTGGCCTTTTTAAATTTGTTGGGTTTTGAGCGTACCGAGAGCATAGTACCGCTACCACCACAATTTTAATTTTGATTAAAAACTGAATTACATATTGTAAAATAAATAAAAATATATAATTTACAATAATGATAATAATACACCAGCAAAAACTCTGTTCGATATCTATGAAGGGTTAAAAAATATAACAAAAGTTGTTCAGTTTGTGGTAGTAATTTTTATCGTTTCACTAGTTATACAAATAATGTATTTGTCTATTAAGACATTGCCGGGCTTATTAAGGGTAAAAATTTTATGATTAGGTATATGTTTTATTAAATATAACCATTTTATTGCCCACAATACATACATTTTGCAAATTTGTTTTTAAATCAAATGTTTTGTCATAAAATAAGTGATAAGTGCTCTTTAAACAAAAATTTTGTAATAAAAAATAAAACTTTTCAAATATTGCTTGTATTACCCAAGGAAATGGGTAAAACGATACACAATGTAAATATTAAACTAATCACTATATCGAGGGAGGGCACAGCCTTGTGAATTAGCATCCGGGTTTCGGTATCGGAAAACAACGCCACCGGAACCGATACCGGAAATTAGGTTAAACGTACACAAGCTGCGGCGGTCGGTCGGTGCCGTGATGACAAATTTAACCGTACTCCATGTTGTTTGAAAATAACAGTACTCTGCGTTGTTCGAAATCTAGTAATTATTGTGGAAGCTAAGGGTTTTCAGTTCGATATTTCGTAACTTTGAATAAGGACAATTTCCAAATAAGAGTGTACAAATTCCACGTGGTAGCGACTTTGTACTGGATAGAAAAAAACGATTTAAAAGAATGTGTAAAGCATCTAATTAAATAAAAGACATTTTGAGTTGAGTTTTGGACTGGGAGGATGGCGCGTGGAGAAGAGAAAGCCTGTTCAGAGTAATGGATGGAGATGGACTGAAGATGATGAACTGGTGATGATGAAAATATGTTTTTATACAAATTTCAGCAACAGGTAACTACGTTATTATATAAATAATAAATCGAACTGTTTTTACTCGAGGTTCCTCGGAAAAAAAATCTGTTTTATCTCATTATTTCAATATCAGTATGCTGTAAGTATGCTGAAAGAATAAAATAAAATAAATAAAATCAGTCTTTTTACCCCCCAGTATGTGAGTATGGCCGTTTTTAACCGACTTCAAAAAAGGAGGAGGTTCTCAATTCGTCGGAATCTTTTTTTTTGTATGTTCACCGATTACTCGATGACGCCTGACCGATTTGGATTTTTTTTTTGTTTAAAAGGGTCTACTTCACAGGTGGTCCCATATAAATTTTATCGAAATCGATTCAGCGGTTTTTGAGAAAATCAACAAAAACATAGCAAAATTGGAGTTGTTGCGATTGAAGTCGGTTGTTTTTAACGTATTCAGCGTGGTCAATTATGTAGTTATCACATGTAGCCTAAATGGGTTAGAGGGTTTTGAAGCGCGATATGATGGTAGATTCGTCTTGATCCCCAGACTGACAGTATACATTTTTATAAATTAAAAATTCTTAATTAGTAAGCCCTGAGCCTAAGTCCGCTTCCATCTTCGGCGTCGTTCAAGATGGAAGCGGACTTACCGAGATTCCCCAACGCAATGAGGAACTACCCAAGGTACCAAGAAATTAATAAAATATAATATATAAAATATAATATATTGTACATGTACATCAATAAAAGATGTGTTAGTTAAGTTACATGGTGGTTTGATGGTTGAATTGGAACTCAGTCCAATTGTTCAAGGTAATATTACAATATTACAGGGACAGTAGGCAACTGAAAGAGAACCAAAGGAATTTACTGTTACTACTTATTTCATTATTACTTGTTAAAAAAAGCGTCAGTGGCACAGCGGGTAGAGGCTCCGTCCTCCTAACCAGACGTCGTCTTCCTTCAAAGGGTCCAGGGTTCAAATCCTGGCCAGTGCACCAATGAGTTTTTCGAAACTAACGTGCATTTTCATACCGACTGCTTTAACAGTGAAGGGAAACATCGTGAGGAAACCTGCACATCTGATTCCAAGATGTGTATAATAGTCGCGTTGCACACGTCTGTAGGTGTAAATCTAAATGCCCTACACGTGACCGCGGGTGATGCTAAGTGCAACACTAGACAACCACCGTCTATATCTTGTGAATAGGATGATTCCATTTGCCGCACGACAAGAAGATTATCAATCACTTTATATTTTATTTTCGTTACATTGGTTATTAAAATATCACTGAAAATTCCAATTTTTGTACCTAAACACACAATATGTCAGCATAGCTCGCATAGGGGAATGATAAATCAAAGATCACTGTAATAAATAAACATTGTAACTATCACAGCAAAAAATCTAACAGAATAGTCCTTGAAAATACAGACACAAAAATCAGTGACATCGCTTTGAGAGAAAAAATGAGGGTACCTACTAAAATAAAAGATAAACACGGAAAAGTTGTCCGCCCCTTTCGTTATTTTATCTAAGAAAGGTCCCCATTTTGGGAGCGGCAAAAAAATGAATAGGCAAAGTAAATAATAAAAGAATTGCTATCCTAACGAAGAACAAAACAACTTCTTCCAGATATATTCTACAAATGGGTTTTTGTTCCACTTGCGCTGTCTCAAATGATGAGTGTATTATTTCTTGTGTCAAATAGGTACCTAAAATTAAAAAAGAAAATAAAAAACTGGCAATACGGAGAGGTATTTGTTATAAGTTTGAAGCCTCTTTCTCTCTGTGTGTCTGTGGCATTATAGCTTCTAAAATTTCTAAGTGTTTACTGAAATAGAAAAAAGATAAAATTACTCCGTACGAAATTGGACAAACAGCTGATTAGTTTGTGACCGCGAAATCGATGACTTGGAGAAATTCAAGCAAGGCATCGCAAGTTTGTGGTCGTGGAAATCCTTGGGGGAGGCCTTTGTGCAGCAGTGGACGTCTCACTGTCGGCGAACTATTCGTAGTTGAAAGATTCAGGCGACGAATCGCTCAAAAACGAAAAATTCCACGGAGAACGGACTGTCGGCGATACATTTCGGAATCCATTTATTTTAACTGATGATAATAATGATGAGTAGGTAGATAGTAGAACGAGAGTGAGTATAAGCCATATTTAATGGATCTTACACCTATTACACAGGGTGTTAAAAAAGTGCGTTTAAGATTTTACGGAGTTACTCAGAATAAAAACAGGAAAAAAACAATACAGGAAAAATATTGAAAAGATCCGCAATATTTTTTTTAGGATCCCATACTAAATCTGAGTAGTGAATCAAGAGTTTGTATGAAAAACTAAAAAAAAGTTGTAGATCGGATTTTTTTCAATATTTTTCCTGTATTCTATTCTTGATTCTGAGTAACCTATTAAAATCTCAAACGCACCTTTTCAACATACTGTATTTATTTGGTTGCACTCTGTACCGAGCGAATGCACTATGGTTCCATTTACAAACATAAATGTGTATTAGGTAAAGCTGTCTAGCATATGGTATTTGGATCGAACCATTTGCTACTCTAGCAGATTGAAAGAGGTATACATGACGTGAATATGAATGCATTTGCGCTCGTAGCAATAGAAAGCTTTTGTAAATACGTGTGCCGATATTTCGATACGTATGGTACATTATAGGCTGAGGCTACACATGATTTTTAGGGTTCCGTAGCCAAATGGCAAAAAACGGAACCCTTATGGATTCGTCATGTCTGTCTGTCTGTCTGTCTGTCTGTCTGTCCGTATGTCACAGCCACTTTTTTTCCGAAACTATAAGAACTATACTGTTGAAACTTTGTAAGTAGATGTATTCTGTGAACCGCATTAAGATTTTCACACAAAAATAGAAAAAAAACAATAAATTTTGGGGGTTCCCCATACTTAAAACTGAAACTCTAAAAATTTTTTTTCATCAAACCCATACGTGTGGGGTATCTTTGGATAGGTCTTCAAAAATGATATTGAGGTTTCTAATATCATTTTCTTCTAAACTGAATAGTTTGCGCGAGAGACACTTCCAAAGTTGTAAAATGTGTGTCCCCCCCCCCCCCCCCCCCGTAACTTCTAAAATAAGAGAATAATAAAACTAAAAAAAATATATGATGTACATTACCATGCAAACTTCCACCGAAAATTGGTTTGAACGATATCTAGTAAGTAGTTTTTTTTTAATACGTCATAAATCGTAAACCGCAATTTACCTTTCATTCAAGTTACAACGAACTACAAGAACTTTTATATTATGTTACTTGCTGCTACGGAACCCTTCATGGGCGAGTCCGACTCGCACTTGGCCGCTTTTTCCGTCTTAGTCACGTACTATATCCTTAGAGTCTACAATATTGTGACCCCAGCTTATAAGTTTACAAAATCCTTAGTGTTTTCACTGACTAGGGTGTACATTTCAATATTTAGAGAAAGCTGATCGCTATTTTAAAGGTCAAATATGTAAAGCAAGATTACCACTATTATGAAGAATAAGTCCGGTCCACTAGAGGCTGCATACACCCACTGGCGAACTCCACAGCAAGAAGATTAGCTTGAAACCACTAACAGTCAAACCCATCTAGATGATGACCGAGTTTTGAGGAGTTTTGAGGAGGAGTACCTATGCTAACATGACGTGACTGACCAAGTCGCAAATAGGACATACTGCTTCTAAAATAGCCAGATAACGATTTTATAATGATAATGATTGAATGACTCGGTGGCTAAGGGGTTAGCGATTCTGACCTCTGATCCGAGAGTCGTGGGTTCGATCCCCATACAGGGCAAACTTTTCTGTGATGAGCAGAATTGTTTGCTCTGAGTCTGGGTGTATTATATCTATTTATGTATGTATTTAAAAAAGTATATGTGTATGTATATCAGTCTCTGGTTCCCAAGATACAGGGAATCCTAGTTTGGGGCCAGATGACCGTGTGTGATTTGTCCCGGATATTATTATTGTTATTATTATAATTGTGATGTTAAGCCGTCTATTCTTCAACATACGTCTTTAACAGGCACTTAGCGCGATACATATATAAATATCATCATCAGCCGAAAGACATCCACTGCTGGTCAAAGGCCTCCCCCAAGGATTTCCACACCGAACGGTTCTGCGCTGCCCGCATCCCTTGGTTTTCCGCAAACTAACAGTAAGCATTCTTTGGTATCGGTATAGGTAAAGTAAGGCGAGTAGTGTCACAAAGGCGTGAGGGAGTAAATTGGAAACGTCGCGTCGCGCTCGCCCCGACACGCGGACGTGTTGTTTGTAACGGAGGTGTGGCCTAAGTCACACACTAAATAACTTAATCAATTCAACCAAAAAAAATAAATCGCACTAATTACGTCTATACGTCAATTTAAGGATTAAGACGTCTAATCTTACTAATATTATAAATGCGAAAGTATGGCTCTTTGTTTGTTTATTTGTTTGTTCCACTTTGACACCGAACCTTCTGGACGGATTTGGATGAAATATGGTAGGTAGATAGATAAAACACTGTGTTAACACATAGGGTTCTATTTATCCCGTAAAACTCGAGGGTTCCCGGAGGAATGGCTAAAACTGAAATTTTTACTTTGTCTCTTTGGACTCAATTCTGAAGTTCACGCAGACTAAGTCGCAGGCGGAACCTAGTAAGCATATAAAAAACGATTATAAGTCAGACGTATCTAAAAACACTTCAAGCTTCAAGATTTGGCTATAAAAGGTAATGAAACAAATTTACAAATTACTTATGCGATTTTATCTAAGTCTTACGAATAAAGTTGCTCTATTTGATAAGTAGAATGCTATCTTTAAAGATTTAGAAAATCCATGACCATGCTAGTCATATTCTAGTCATGTAACCTCAAAATTACAATCTCTAACAACTCACAACTTGGACCAAACCGGTCCTGTAACTTTGCTTTCAAATTGGAACCTAGAGTACAGTGAAAAATTTTCCTTGTGTTGTTACGTTGAAATGGAAGACATTTGGAATGGTAGCCCGGCAGAAAATAAAAGGACTAGGTGCCAATTGAAGCTAGAATTTTCAATTACCAAGTTATTTAGAGCGAGACGCGGGCAAAATTTGATGTTATAATACCACCTTGGAAAGAACTTTGTTTCCAGAGAGCAAGGAAGTTTTAATGTAATTATGATTATGTTTGATGGTTCTAAGAAATGCTTTTATGGATTAGTATATTAGTACTATGAATTTCCGGGTACATCTATCGGCCTGCCTAGCAATTCAAATTTTAATGGCATATAGCTAAAAATAATGTAAATGTTAGGTTGAGCAAAAAGCTTTTATCCAGTTTTGAAGCCAGCACAATAACAATCTTCTTTGTATGCTATTTGTTACAAAATCAAAATAATCTTTAGCCTGCAGCGTAGGTACAGCAAGACTGTAGCTACGATATATGCCATTAAAACTTTAAATCCTAGGCAGGCTGCTAGATGTGTCCAGAAGTACATTAATTACATAATTACTAGCTTTATAATTGTCATTTAGGTTGGGCATTGCGCTACCTACACTAGATCTGGGAGCGCGGTAGTGCACCCGGGGCCACTGAAGCACAAAGCACAAAGCACAAAAATCAAAACACATCCTTTTCTCAAAGCAACTCAGGGCACTTTCAACCCCCCTCTATCTTAGTAACCAGGAAGAGTGACCGTTAAAAAATTCTGCCATGCAGAGTTCCCAACGAACTTACCTAAAAGTATAAATTGAATGAAAAGTCAAAAAACTTTTTTCAGCAATTTCGACAAAGTTGCAGACTAAAGGTTTTCAGTGAAGAGGTTATATTCCGTCAATCTGAGATTCCAGACAAATCTTACTGCGCCTATAGGCACGTTTAGAATATCTAGAACGTATCTAACATTTCTATCTTCTAAATATATTCAGGCCGTATAAGACACGCAGGCAATATCGTTAGGCCGCGCCCGCGGGTAGTTCCTAAAACCTATCGATTGTAGCCCAAATATATTGTATTTATGAGTATTGTCATATTGTACGAGTAATATCAATAAGTACTTATTGGTTTTCTCTTTGGAGAATATTAGGCATAAAGATAGTTCTAGAATATTATTTAGTTTGTTTATTTTTCCTTATTGTACTGAGCAAAAATAAAAATAAGGACGCGACATCGAAAGTTATTTTAAGGGATCTGTACCCAAAAAGTCCTATTACCATGCCTATTTTCTTGTTTCAGCTGTATTTTTGTTAATCATAACCAGTAAAAGGTTGAAATGGTTTCAGATTGATTACCTATGTATTTTTGTTAATAATATAATATATTTCAGCTAATTATGTTACACCTTATTATTGTTTTGTCGTACGGAACCCACGATGCTCAAGTCCGACTTACACTAATCTGTTTCTAAATTGGTTCCTTGATATTCTACTAAGCGATATCTCGGCTTATCTAGTCGTTTTATTTTTTGACATAATATCATCTATTTTGTCAGATCTCTATCCTGTTTAAACATATCACGATAACTAGATCATCCAGCCAGCCAATTATTAATTCATTCTAAAATCGACAATCCTTCATAGGAATATATCGTAAGTATCAAAACAATCGATACTAGCCTATCGACACCTGCCTATCACTAGTAGCTTTTTGCACGTAATTCTCAGCTATTCGATAGTAGTTAGCGCACGTGTGCAAAATGGTCAAACTATCGCACGGGGGTATCGACAACTCTGATGATAGTCGATCTATAGCTCGTTAGGGTCCAACGGTAAGGGATAAGGAAAGCCTGGCTGTTACAGAGGTAAATTAGCTTTAGTATTAGGAAAATACACGATAATATGTACATAATAAATAATAATATAATAATATCTGGGACAAATCACACACGGTCATCTGGCCCCAAACTAGGATTCCCTGTATCTTGGGAACCAGAGACTGATATACATACACATATACATTTAAATACATACATATATAGATATAATACACCCAGACTCAGAGCAAACAATTCTGCTCATCACAGAAAAGTTTGCCCTGTGTGGGGATCGAAACCACGACTCTCGGATCAGAGGTTAGGATCGCTAACCACTTAGCCACCGAGTCAGTCAGTACATCTTGTAGTTACTATATTAATCTGTCCTTTGTTTAATTGTAGAATTAATGTATAATAATACCTTTATTTTGTATAAATCATTATTTTTTTTCACTGTGCAGGAAACAAAAAAAAATATTGTATCTCCTTTGTTAGCACCCAAAAAATATCAAGTATCATATCTGTGGAGTATGACCTTACATAATAAGGTCATTCTCCATCATGGACTTTATCTTCCAAAAACATGTAAAAAGACCAATTCCCCTGCAGTGGGGACAACATGGATTGTAAACGAACATTCTCCCTAACGTTGTTATTAAACATTTGAAAAATGTATTCTCAAATGAGAATCTTTTCTGTAAATATTAACGGTACCATCAATCAAAATCAAATTAAACAAAATCAAAGTAAAAAATCAATAGAAAAACATGCTCCGTTTTTAATGAGTTTCTTAGCACCAAATGCAGCGAAGAGGACCAGAAATTACTGTCCTTTATAGAACAGGTATCCGTTAAATAGCAAAACCCGACATAAACGGAAAAAGAAGCATCCATCTGGAACTTTCGTTCAGAAAACGACTGAAAAAAGAAACAAGATTTCCACACCAGTTATTCCAATTTAAAAAAAATATCCTTTTACGTTAAAAATAATAAAACCAGCAACTAATCAACGGACGAAGCCTCAATTTATCGGGCATTCCAAATTCGAATGGACTCAGTCGAAAATATTTCTTGGGAAAACTCGTTCAGAAAACTCATTTTCTCCCGAGTGGAAAGTATTAATTTGGTATAATGTTACAACTTTGTTACACAGCCTCGGTTTTATTGGTCAAGTAAGTTCGGGATGTAAAATGAACTTTTCAGTTTAGCGCGTTAGGTAGGGGTACCTATGCTTTTCTTGCTCGAGAAAAGTTGTTTACTTTTCTTTATAGTTTCATTGTTCTGTTTGTCCAGAGAAGAAAGAATAAGTTTAAATGAGCTTTCAAAAGGTGAAAGTCACTTTATTATTATACTAACATTAGATCTAGCTAGATGAGAACTAAGATAACCGACATAACTCATAGAATCGCTAAACTGAAGTGGCAGTGGGCAGGGCACATAGCTCGTAGAACAGATGGCCGTTGGGGCAGTAAAGTTCTCGAGTGGCGACCGCGCACCGGAAGACGCAGTGTAGGCAGGCCTCCCACTCGGTGGACTGATGACCAGGTGAAGGTTGCGGGATGCCGCTTGATGCGGGCAGCGCAGGACCGGTCGGTGTGGAAATCCTTGAGGGAGGCCTTTGTCCAGCAGTGGACTCTTTCGACTGATGATGATGATAGTTAGCGTGGTTAGCTACAAAAAAAAAAAAAATAACATGCTGACTCACGAAAAACATGAAAATCAAACGATAGGCTCGGTTTATATTTTTCAATTTATGACAGACATTTTTTAAAGAGTTCACAAACGAGAGTAATGTTATATCAGACTTGGCTATAGGGCTACAGAAACATTTCCCTTGGCTACTAGAAATAGAAAAAATAAAAACCATTTTCACCTTAAATTTAAGGTGACTTTTTGCTAAATATTTCAACAACAGTTTTTCGATGCATTATATTGGTTGTGTAAAAGTACCGTTAAAGTATGAAATAGAAGTGTATTAACTGTGTCTGCCCTTGAGACTTCCTATTAAAGATGTAAGTGCTATTACTAATAATAATATAACTGTAAATATACAGGGTGTAACAGAAGTGTGTGACAATACTTCAAGGTTGGGTTAGGTTAGGTTAACCTTGAAGTATTGTCACACACTTCTGTTACACCCTGTATAGGGTCCTTATGAAATACCTGAAAAAATTTAACCACGGCTTCTATTCATAAATCTGAAAAACTATCCCAAAGGAACCTATACTCAATTCGCAAAAAAAATTCTGGAGTCCTCATACTAATTGGTCAACTGAACCACCAATTTTGTATGGGAAGTCCAAAAATTTTTTTGTGAATTGAGAATAGGTTTCTTGGGGATAGTAGTTCAGTATTATGAGTAGAAGCCACTGTTAATTTTTTTTTTAGATATTTTAGAATAACCCTATACAGGCTGTAACAAAATTGGTGTAGGACCCATTAACTGGGGATTCTACTCATCGCACTGAACAACTTTTGTTCTACGACTTTGCTCAAATCAGAAAAAAATCGGACTCTCCATACAAATTGATCATCTGTTTTGCCATTTTTGTATGGAGAGACCAAAAAAATTTTGCGATTTGAGTAAAGCCGTGGAACAAAAGTTGTTCAGTACGATGAGTATAATTCCCAGTTAACGGGTCCTACACCAATTTTGTTAGATTCTGTATAGTAAAATCGTACAGTAGTATAGCCACTCCCTACTCCTCACTAAAAGCGATCTCATCCCTCCTGATCCGGATACAGTTTCTTAGAGTAAGACACGCAAAACACATATTTACATTATTTTTATGCAACATAATAGGCAATTATTATGCTGCATTTCCACCGGCGAGGCGAGGAGGGAAGACAATTTTAAATTGTATAGGAAAAAATAAATTCTCGAACATCTTCGGTGGAAATGGCCCGACGCGATTTCAATTCTCTTCACTCCACTCCTAGCCTCGCTTCGCCGGTGGAAAAGTAGCTTTAGGCAGGCCTCCTACTCGGTGGACTGATGACCTGTTAAAGGTTGTAAAAGCTTCTAGATACAGGCAATGCAATACCGGATGGCGTGGAAATTCTTGGGGCGGGTCTTGGTCCAGCAGTGGACGTCTTTTGGCTAACGATGATAGGCAATTATTATGTAATTGTTTGTTGGAGCGTCCTAAGTCCATCTTACGGCAATCTTGCGGTGGAGAAGAAGTCGACTCATTAAAAGTGGATTAAGTGGATAGTACAGTCAGTCGGTATTTCGCACTCCATTTAACATTCTCGAATGTTCCCGCTCCGATAGGTCTCGGCTCTAGCATGTACCTTAAATATACCCTTCTATTGTACAGTTCAGAAACTCCAGTAGAAAAGGTTCGATTTCTGGGAACCAAAAGTAATTGGCTTTAAAGGTATTGAGCCAAAAATCGGATAACAAAGTTAAGGGATCTAAAACTTTGAAACTTACATAATGCCTAATTTACTAGTTGTTAAGAGTAAGAATAAGTAAGTACATACGATATTTCGCATTGAAAATAAATTCAGTATTCTTAAGAGTTATAAGATTTTCAATACTGAAAACTACATTTGAATTTAGGTACTTCACTAAGCGATTCTAGAAGGGGCAAACATGATATATTCACGATAAACAGAATTAAATTTTATTCGATTCATTTCCGTTATTTGTGGCTTCTATACTCATCATCATCATCAAACGAAAGATCAGCTCCTAAGGATTTCCACACTGACAGGCGGCTGCCCGCATCCAGCTGTTTCCCGCAACCTTCACCAGGTCATGGGTCCACTGATTGGGAGGCCTGCCTACACTGCGTTTTCCGGTGCGCGGTCGCCACTCGAGAATTTTAATGCCCCAACGGCCATCTGTTTTACGAGCTTTTACTCATATTTCCCTAAAGAGCAAATACAATCGGAACAAAAAAAATTGGTCTTCTTTTACAATATCACTAACTTATAACTAACATTATCATCAGTCACAAGACGTCTTATGCTGCCATACAATATCATTAACTTTTAACTGACAACACGAGTTTCATCAGCTATAAGACGTCTAATACTGAACACAGGCCTCCCCCAAGGATTTCCTCGCCAACCGGTCTTGCGCTGCTCGCATCCTGCGGCTCTCCGCGATTTCACTGAATTTACTGATATAATATGTGACATACCTAACAAAAAGATACATGTTTAGACTCAAACAAAAAAGTCTTTATTGTTTAGATAATACTAGAAAAGTAAACGTATGTCATACAACATGTTTGGCCTGTAAAAAAATACTCGGTCATTTTTGTTTTAAACAGTTTTGTTACTTTAATTAAATAAGTGCCTTATAAAGCCGGTATCAGTAAATCAAGCGAAAATTTATAGCAAAATATTAATTTACGTTATATTTATTTAAAAGCGGGAGACGATGCGACAATTAGACAAAATAGTCAATGACACATACTTAGTTTCGATATCAACCAGTGGGTGACAACAAGATATTTTTTGAAGCGTTGGCCACACCGGCAGATGACGCAACTTTTTCCCAAAACCCGCCAGCTATGGACAAAAAACGGGGGAAAAGAAATAGACGAACAAGGGTAGTGACGCGACGATTTGAATAATTCTGGAAAGAGAAACCTAGCGAGGCAACACTAAATCCATCTGCAACATCGTCCCTTACTCGAAACTATTCGGATTGCCCTGTGGTCAGACAACCTACAACTTGTAGTTAGGGACTCTTAGTAACTGATCAACCATTCCATGAAACCTTAAACCGATCAGCATCAGCAGGGATGTAGCTTCAGTTTAATTTAAGTTTCGGCTCAATGTTGCTTCGGGGAAATCAGTAGACCAGCCTAAGTTTATTATAAACTGTGAACTTCAGCTTATGTTTAAACAAGTCGTTAGTTTCAGTAGTAACTACAGGAGATTAGTGTCTAAAGAAACGTTAGTACAAACTTCGATTCTAGCCGTTAACTGAGTCTTTACATCCAGGTGTTTATTGCAGAATTGAAAACTAAAGGAGATGGGCGCTTCGGGGCGGGCTTTTTGACTAAGTCTCAGGCTTTTATGATGCCTAAGTTGTAGAACGTAAGACTGTGCTGTATTATTTAATTTAGTGAGATTTGTGTCTAAACAGATGTTAGTGCAAACTTCGATTAATGTCGTTATCCAAGTCGTTTGATTTGAGTTGGGAACTAAGGAGATTTAAGTTTAAAGAGTTGTTAATAGAAACTGCCCTGTTAAACTTGGGTGGTTAGATGGAACGAATATGAGCCAATAGCGCACTCTTTTACCTTACACTCGTTGGTTAATTTTACTTTATTTTTGTCGAGTGTACGAATTGATCAGCTGTTTGGCCAATTTGTATGGAGAGCCAAAATTTTTTTTTGTGAATAATCATTATAGTCTTAGAAGAAAGTAAAAGCCCCAGGTAAGGGGTCTAACACCAATTTTTTCTCGACTACGGCAAAGCAAAAAGGAGGATTATGATTTAACCCGTATATATGTAATATTTTCTTGTTTTATACTTTTCAGGGAGAGACTTTTCTGTGATCGTTTTTTTTTTATGACATAGCTGGCAAAAGAGCAGACGGATCACCTGATGGTAAGCGATTACCGCCGCCCATAGACACCCGCAACACCAGAGGAGTCACAAGTGCGTTGCTGGCCTTTAAAATGGGATTACGCTCTTTTCTTGAAGGCTTGAATTTCGTATTGGTCCGGAAATACCGCAATTACACCCCGTATACGGCTACGGCTACATTCCAATTAGTACAACAGCACCAAAATAATTTGCAAACCCAATTAACTGACCACACTCCTTCCTATCAATTTACATGACAAGCTAACATGCTCACGATGTCATTATGTTTATGGGTCCCAATTAAAAGCCGGCCAATTCACCGAGATATTCCAGAAATACAAAGTTATGTACCTATATTACAATATATTGTTAACAACCCATATCGTCCCCACTGCAGGGGCACGGGTCTCTTCCCATACCTCTACACGCAGGCCAGGGTGTTATTTTCGTCGACAATACCTGTAAATAAAACATACCAAAACCTAATATAAAATCAGTATATTATCCTTCTTCATAAAATATTTAACCGCCTCCGTAGCGTAGTGGCTTGCCGCTTGCTTCACATCAGGCGGTCGCGGGTTCGATTCCCGGTGGGGTCCAACTTTGTGGACTCGGTTTGGTTGGTGGCAGGACATTTTCTGAGCCCGCCTGGCTGGCTACCATCATCTTATCTAAGTCTTGCCGCCAAACATTAATGTTAACAGCATTGATGTGTTCCGTCATGAAGATAAAATAACCAGTTCCCCATTGCGTTGGGGAATCTTGGTAAGCCCGTTTCCATCTTCGGCATCGTCATCACTATCACTTACCATCAGGTGAGAATCAAGAGTGCCAAGAGCTTACCAATTGAGGGTAAAAAAAAACTGGCTGACCAATTTGTACGAAAACTGCAAATATTTTTTAGATAGGAAGTGAATATTCTTTATTGCATACCAGATAAACAGAAATAATAATATCTTAAAAATATTGTAAGTACAAGTAATGCAAAGACGGTTATTACCTTATTAAAAGATAGGATTGTGTTTTAAAAAGGTTCTATGAGTATCGTGTGACTATCACCCCTGAAGAGGGGGTTGTCAACCGTGTGATTTGCCCCAGGATATTTATTTATTATTTATTTTAAAGTCAGATATACCTAACTCAACATATCTACGCACGGTTCCATTCGCGCACGTACCAAAGTACTGTGGCACAAAAATCAGCACTGTGTTTGCGATTTAATCGAATAAAGCTTACATTCGCGATGACAATCCTCTCTTTTTTCCCTGTTCCTCCCCCGAATCGGGAGAGAATATTAAATCGTCACGTATCCGTAGCAAACGAATCGCATTATTCAAATAGGATGTGGTGTTGGAAAAAAAGGTATTGTGAAAAGTTGGAATTTTTGGTCTGAGCGAGAGTTCTGTAATAGGATGGAAAAAATTGGTCCGCCCGGCCCTGAGCTGCAAAAACTGTCTTCGACGATATTTTTTTTTAATTTTACGTTTTTATTCATGAACATTAAAATTTTTTTACGTGAACTAACAGACTATTTCAAGGACTAACCAAATGTGGATAGCAAAATAGGACTTCCTAAATACTAGTGTATTACTTTTATTGAAACAACATGTCTATTTTTTCACGCAAGAGACATCCACCATCAGATATTATGGACATACATACATGTCAAGTGTGCCTACATAGGAAATCGGAATCACACCCCGGACACTCCAACTAACTAGCACGGTATAATTACCTACTATGTACTTACTACAATACATGAAAAAATATGACGTTTTTACATGCGAAAATGTGAGTGTTGCGCAGCTTGCGCTAAACCACCGTCACCGAATCTTAGAGCAAGGTTAAACGCTTGGTCTGACGTCAGTCTGGTTCATCACCAGACTGACCCCAGAATGATGGATAATTTTCACGGTACACGGTTAATCTAGCTAGACTGACGGCAGACAGTGGGTTACACGATCATTCTCCCATCAGCCTCAGACTAGACTGATGCTAGACTGACGCCAGACTGAGCGTGTAACGTGGCTCTTACCCGCAGGGGGTGAGGTCGCCTTTGAGAGGGGCAGGGAGTACTCCTTAACAATCCATATGGATATACTGTGCAAGAGTCGGTTAAAGACTTCTATATCAATATATTGGCTGCCCAAGCCATCAATATAGGATGGCCTGAGCGGAAGGGTAATATTTTTGATTGTATGTATGTTTTTATGTTTATATTGATGTATATTACCGCCTGTAACAAAATTCGGATTCTATATGCGAGTTCTCCCGTCATAAGGAAGTAGACTGCAATGTGTATGGAGACTCCATGTACTTTGCGGCCTTCTTTCTTATGACGTCAGAGTTGTCATTAGATTCATTATGATCTCCAAATTGGCACGGTTTTATGCCGTCGAGTCTTATCTTTTTATTATAAATTGGACTGGATATTAACAACGGACTTTCCAACGAGGTAAACGAAGTTGCCGTCAATTAACACAACAATTTAATTGACGAATTGATTGACAATAGAATTAAACCAGCTGCTGCCATTTTACACTCAAGAGCTCCTTCAGAATATTATTATATCAACAACTAATAACGCGAGAAAATCCGTTTCACGGTACCCTAAAATACGGAATATCGAAACGCAAGCCATAGGCTATGTCCTTCGATTCCGCCCGCACGTGCCGCGAAGAACCGATTTCGAGAATCGACAGCGATAATTCTACGCTGAAAACACGATCCAGGGACGATATTCTGTTGGTGTTCTTTTAAAAAATACAGATGGCACATGTTGTGATGTAAGCTTTGTAAGCTATTGTTATTGTGCTGTGAAAAAGTGAAATAATTCTGCATAGCCAAGGATTTCACGTAGAAATCTTCTATAGAATACCTATATCGTGGGGTTGGCTCATTGATTGTCGTGCGCCTTGTTCTCAAGTTTGCGCCACAACATTTATTTAAGTGCTGACCTACGGTGCTGAAACGTGGACACTCACTAAGGCTAACATGCATAAAATAAAGGTAGCACAAAGAGCCATGGAGCGTGCCATGCTAGGTATATCTCTTATAGATCGTGAACCAAATATCGAGATTCGACTAAAAACCAAAGTTGCAGATGTTGGACATCGCATCACGAAACTCAAATGAAGTTGGGCAGGGCATTTGGCTAGAAGGGAAGATGGGAGGTGGACTAGATTTTTAACAGAGTGGCAACCAAGATCAGGGCGAAAATCAGTAGGTAGACCAGCTGCCAGATGGTCGGATGACATAGTTAGCGTTGCTGGACGTTGCTGGGCGAGACTAGCGAGGGACCGAGACAAATGGCGTGCAAAAGAAGAGGCCTATACCCAGCAGTGGGCTAATGTGGGCTGATTAGATAGATAGATTTATATTAGTACTGTATGCTGGGTCTCTAAAGAGGGCCTCACCCCCACTGCGAGTAAGATCCGTTGAGGGTTGCTTAGCGTAAAGCCACGCAACACACACATTTACCCGTATAAAACGTCACATTTTAATGTAGTAGTTGTATGTGATTATAATGCTATAGCTTTTTGGAGTGTCCAGGGTGCGACTCCGACCGCCTGAAAAGCCACACTTTTTGTCTTGATAGTGTGTCCATAGCACCTGTTGAAAGAAAATACAGTCTCAATAAAAGTAAAATTCATAACTGGCGATGACACTAAAATAGACAGAGAAATGTAGTTGGATGCTGCACGCATGTTCCGCTTGGCAAAGCCTTAAAAGCGAAGTAACGACACAGTATATACAATAGTACGTAAGTACATACTAAGTACACACCGTATGGACACTCCCTCTAACGGTGACCTCAACCCAATGCGGGTAAGATCCGGATTTTATGCAGTGGGGTTAAGGGTATATGACTTTGTTTGTCCAACATTAAAACAATATTATATCCAATCCACGAGAATACCTTTATATTCTGTTCATATTACTAACTTGTTTAGAGGCCACCCACAAATTGCGTAACGCAAAATTCTCAAACATTTTAGACTTCCCTAATCCCCACGTACGCAAAACTCGATATTTCCCGTCCCAAATACAAGGATCCTTTGGACCACACCGTCTCTTCAAATTGTGTTACGTAATTTGTGCACGAACCCTTATTCCTTAGACAACCATACATAACAATAGATTTTCATTAACTAAATGTATTGTCCGCATAATCATTGTAAACTTGATAATCCATTGTGACCAAAAAGATCCAAGGAGTCGATAGGGCACGACTCACCTCTCAAATTTAATGGGGTATTCTTAATACAAGCACCCTCAAAGGCCCTTATTGATAAAATTTGTATCTCACGCTTCAATAGATAAAAAGTCTGTTTTCGTCATTTAAATGAAAAAGCTTAAAGGGATTCGTTAACAATACGTTTCAATTTTTTTAGCAAGTATTAAAATTGCCTGGTCTAAAACTGAGGTGGATGTTGTGGACTGTATGAAAGGTGTTCGCGACCGACTCACCTGATGATCCTGGCGTAGCGATCTTCGGAAACACTTTGATCGAAAAGGAAAAGGAAGGGCGCGCGCCGCGATTTTAGTGAATTTTGAGAGTGGAGGACAAATATTTTTGCAATAACCGACTAGTTTGCTTTGTGTTTAGGTGTATTTATTCTATAAAAATGTATGTATTAAAACCTCTCATGTATGTAGTAAGGGACTCATGAGTATTCAATCTCTATCTACATTTTACTAAGCTTTAAGAGAAATCGATCCCGAGTGCGTCATACTTTGGAACTGAGATTTTTCTGAATATATCAAACGTACGCAGCAATGTGTGTTTGCACAGTGTTAATGACCCATATCGTCCCCACTTCAGGGGCACGGGTCTTTTCCCATACCTCGGGAAGGTTAGGCCATACTGGGGGCCAAGTAAAGTACATAAGTACGCAGCAATGTAAGTTATGAAAATTTGCTCATGTTCATATATTTTCAAGCAACGCTTTTCATACTACGAGTTGCGTCTCTACGACGATAGAGGATGGCCTTTATTCGAAACTATTGACTGCAAAATAACGAAAAATGATATCAAGGACATCTATAGGGTACGTGGGAAAAAACCAGATCAGAAGAACACGCCTATTGTAGTTGAAACCAACTCGGCATTATTAAAGAACGATTTCTTGAAAATGGCTAAATCCTTTAACAAAAAGAACCCGCAGAAGCTCAGTGCTAAACATCTCGGATTTAAAACATATGAAGATACACCCATTTTCCTATCTGAGCACTTAACCGTCAAAGGAAACCGGCTATACTACCTGGCTCGAGATCTGAGAAAATCGAAAGGATATAAATACTGTTGGACGTCTTATGGGAAGGTGTACGTGCGGAAAAACGACATATCGCCAATAATTTTGATTACAAGCGAGGGTCAGGCGCATAGTCTTTTATCTGAAGATTGACTATTAGCTTTAAGGTGTTCTGGTTCTGTAAAAGTCTTTACCTTGTCACTATGTATCAAGATGTGCTCTATATTTTTTCTGTTAGTAACTGATTGTGATTGTGATATACCGTCACAAATTATACTCCAGAAATATTCAAAAACATACACTCAACACATAAACAAAATATCACCTAGTATTTATGAATATGTACACACAATTTACTTTCACACACACAAACAAAACCTCACACTCATCAGCTCATTTTTACCTACATCTATTACCTGGCCAGATACTCCAAAAAATCTGTCTAAATCATATGCCTACTATAGATTATATAACTTGTACTATGGCACTATAAAAATGACGTGTTTATTTTTTATACCATACAATGGGTGACACAATACAAACATTGAATGAATTAGATAGTTTAGAGGTAGCACGCTCCTTAGAATGTGATGTATCAGAACTTCGGAACCATATAATAATTAAAAAAAATGATTTCACCGTTGTATCTCAAAATATAAGAAGCATATATCGCAACTTTGATGACTTTTTACTTACCTTATCTATGTTAACATTTGAGGCAGATGTCATTGTTTTTACTGAATGTAGAATTGATTATAATAAACCTCTACCTATCTTACCTGAATACCGCTCATATTACACCATGAATAAACTAAACCAAAACGATGGTGTAGTCGTATATGTAAAAAATGCTTTAAGTCATACAATCAAAGAACTAAAACTGGCTCAAGCATCTTGCCTGCAATTAGACATCTTAAATAACACGATATTATGCATTTATAGATCCCCTTCCAACACGAACGCGGAGAGTTTTATAGATTCCCTAAGTGAACATCTAGACAACTTAGATATATCCAATAAAAACATTATTATCACCGGTGACATTAATATTAATATAACAATAAAATCAATAGAACCATGCCACGAACTACGAAATAGATCTAACTACTTGAATATGTTATCCTTGTATGGTATCCTAGCTGGTCACACCATACCTACTAGGGAAAAGAACTGTCTAGACCATATCATGCTAAAAATTAATAAAATTAAATATGCTGCCTCGATAGCTGTTTTGCGCACTACTACTACTGATCATTTTACAACTTTTCTATCAATATCTAAAACAGAAAAACTTAAAACTATAAATAAAACTAAAACAATAATTAACTATGAAGAAGCCCTAACTAGTCTTAAAAATGAAAACCTGGCAGAATTACTATATTGCAACGATCCGCATGTTGTAATTGATAGACTAACTTATTTACTAATTGAGACATTAAAAAAGAATACGACTGTCCGTAATATACCTAATAAGTACCGCACTATTAAGCCATGGATATCAACTGGCATACTAAGGTGTATTAGACATCGAAACAGATTACAAAAAATAGCACGTAGTGATCCCTTTAATGTCATGGCAAAAATTACTTATGTCAGATACAGAAATTTCTGTAACAAACTCATAAAAAAACAAAAGAGAAAATATGAAAGAGAATTATTAGCTAAATCAGTTAAAAATAACAAATTATTGTGGAAAAACATAAAAACGGTCACATACACTAGCAAATCTAATTATATAAATTCAGAACTACTCACGATTAAACAGTCCCCTACAGCGTCAGCAAATTTTATAAACACTTACTTTGCAAATGTTGGTAAAGAGCTGGCCCAAAAAATACAGACTGCGGAGAATCAATGGAATGACTACATACAGAACTTACCATCTCAACCGAATTCCTTCGTCCTATTGCATACTGACCCAGATGAGGTTAACTCTATACTGATGGGCTTAAAATCAGACAGTGCCCCAGGCTGGGATAACATCCCTACCAGCTTTCTTAAATTTGCCAAATCTGAAGTTATTCCCATAATTACGCATATTGCCAACCTTTGCTTTGATACTGGAACCTTTCCAGTATCACTTAAAAAATCCATTATTACTCCGGTGTATAAGGGAGGGGATAGAGGCAGTGTCAGTAATTATAGACCTATCTCGGTACTTTCGGCAATTTCCAAAATTTTAGAAAAACTAATTAACAAGAGGCTTATAAACTACTTCGATAAATTTAATATCTTGTCCCCATATCAGTTCGGATTTAGAAAAGGTAGATCGACGGAGGATGCAGTACTGGCACTTACGTCTTTGCTGACTGAACAACTTGATAAACATAAGAAATGCGTATCTGTATTTCTAGATCTAAAAAAAGCCTTTGACACTGTCTCTATCCCCATCCTCGTGCACAAACTCGATAAGGTCGGAGTAAGAGGGAGATCACTCTCGCTCCTCAAGGATTATCTTTCTTGCAGGATACAGAAAGTAAAGCTGGGAAATTGTAGCAGTGATGATGCAGATGTCCTGTTTGGCGTGCCACAAGGAAGCGTCCTAGGACCTACCCTATTCCTTGTGTATATCAACGACTTATGTGACATGCTCATCAAAAATGCTAAATTATTCGCGTACGCTGATGATACCGCTGTAGTTTTCATTGGTGAAACCTGGGACGCTGTAAGGGAAAGTGCTGAGCTAGGCATGGAGCAGATTAATAAATGGTTAAAAAATAACTATCTTACATTAAATACAACAAAAACAAATTATATCTGCTACAGTATTTACAACGACACACAACCTAATGATAATTACACCATAAAAATACATGGATGCGAAACTACGGCAAACAAAAGCTACTGTATATGCCCCGCTCTCCATAGGGTGGCTCATACCAAATACCTAGGAGTCATGCTGGATCAGCGGCTCTCTTGGTATTCACATCTCGAGCACGTTATAACAAGAATAAGAAAATTAACATGGATCTTTAAGTCTCTGAGACATGTGCTGCCAAGATCAGTCGCTGATTCATCTGGTTCTTCTAGAGATCTCATAAAGGAAATATATGTATCCTTAATACAGTCAATTTTGGTCTATTGCATACCGGTTTGGGGAGGGGCGGCAAAGACGCGTTTTCTTGAACTGGAGAGGGCTCAACGCTGCTTGATTAAGGTCATGTATTTTAAAAAGAGGCGTTTTTCTACTGAACGATTATATCAAATAACTAACCTATTATCGGTTAGGAAACTGTACATTACTAATACGGTTTTAACAAAACATAAAATGTTACCCTATGACTGTGGAAATTTAAATAAAAGAAGGAACGATATTGTCACAAAGTTACCTAGAACAAATACAGTATTTGCTTGTAGGCAGTTCGGCAGACGCTCAGCTGAACTTTATAATAAAATCAATAAAGAAATAAATATATACAATAAACTTATTTATGAGTGTAAAAAAGTCATAACTGCATGGCTTCAAGATAAAAGTTATGATGAGATAGAGGCATTGCTTGTACAAAGTTAACATACTAATATATGAAAGTCAACACGCACGCACGCACGCACGCACGCATGCACACACACACACACTCACACACACACACACACACACACACACACACACACACACACACACACACACACACACACACACACACACACACACACACACACACACACACGCATACACATAGAAACTGTCAGCTTAAAAAAAATATATATACTTTTGTTTATATCATTTTGTACTTATATATATAAAAAAAACTGCATGTTGTTTTATCTTTGTTAATTATGTATTTTGTTACTTTGATTAAAATAGGATATAAGTACCCCATAACAACTGCTTGTTAATTTAAGTTGCTCATGTTTGGTCTTTTCTATGGAAGAGCGGGGCTTCCTAACACAGGCAAATAAGCTTAAAAGGAAGCCCTAGTAATATTAGTTATTAAGCAACCAATGTTAAAGGAAATAAATATTTTATTTATTTATTTATTTATTTATTTATTCGTGGCTAGAACTTTTTAAACAATATGGTGGTAAATTTTTATATGGTCTTAAGTCCAACCAACCAAAGGCTTAGATAGAAGGGATAAATCGATCCAAGTTCAGGCAAACATGTGATGGTTTCATCTGATTCTATCCAAGTCATCATAATCAGCCGAAAGACGTCCACTGTTGGACAAAGGCCTCCCCCGAGGATTTCCACACCGACCGGTCCTGTGCTGCTCGCATCCAGCGGCTACCCGCAACCTTCAGCAGGTCATCGGTCCACTAACCCTTTCCGGACGAGAAAAAAATTTTCGAATCTTAAATATATTTTTGTTAGTCGTATTCTTTTGACCCATTTACACTGGGAAAAATATCAAAAAAATCATGCCATGACAGATAACTGTAAAAACTCACTGCACGATCGTGAGTTTCAGGCCTAACTTGTAAATGCACGGTCGTGCAAGTTAATGAAGTCTCGAGGCTTAGTAAGGTGAAAAAATCATTTGTGGGGTAGTGTGTACGCTTTTATAACAAAATTCCGAATGACGTATGTGAACTACCAGAATGTAAATTTAAGAAACATATGAAACGCTGTATTTATTCAAGAGGATACTATAAGACTGTATTTAATAATAATGACATTTGGAATATTCCTCCAGCAAAATGATATGACATTTATAAGAGTGCTTAATGTACTTACATAAAGAAATAAATGATTTTGAATTTTGAATTTTTTGAATGATGAAAGGTGAAAAATGTAAATGAAAGAAGTTTATTAAAAAAAATGAATTTATATTTAACCCAGACTTGAATGTACAATGAAACATGAATTTACTGTAGAAGAATGGTAACATAAAAGAAGACTCTCACAGTCTACAAAAATATAAAACTTACACATAAAATAAATAACAATAGAAATGATTTCTTATTTCGTTGTAATAATGTTCTAGCCTCGTGAGATACACTTGTACTTGATGTATCGTGTATTGCTTCGACTGCAGCAGCTTTTCAACCGACTTCAAAAAAAGGAGGAGGTTCTCAATTCGTCGGAATCTTTTTTTTTTTTTTTTTCCTATGTATGTTCACCGATTACTCGAAGACGCCTGAACCGATTTCAAAAATTCTTTTTTTGTTTGAAAGGGTATACTTCACAGGTGGTCCCATATTAATTTTATCGAAATCGATTCAGCGGTTTTCGAGAAAATCAACAAAAACATAGCAAAATTGGAGTTGCTACGATTGAAGTCGGTTGTTTTTAACGTATTCAGCGTGGTCAATTATAAACTGACACGCTCGCTCGCTTTAGAGGATTTTATATTATCAAACTCCAGAAGATGACCTCAATAATCATGTCTCAGTGAGACAGGTCACCTAGAATCTTTATAAGTCCGACCCTAAAACGTAAAAAAATAGGGTTAGAACTAAAAAAATATATCTAAAACTCTGAAAACAGATTAAATTATCAATACTTCATACAAAACTATATCACGAATGTAGGCTAAATGTACACAAACGTGTATGTTCATTTTTGCCGCGTCAGAGTTTGTAATATTTTAGATTTATCAATAAAATTTCTGTTAATTTATCTCAGTTAAGTCATTACCTAGCTAAATTAACCATCACTTTACCAATAATTGAACCAAACATTTAAAAAATTCGGTACTTACGTACCCCGTTGCTCCCGCCAAAATCCCGCCGACATCTTTGACACTGTCCACGCGAAACGGATACCACCGACCGACCCGCCCCCTGTATTTGTTCTGACTGCGCTAGAGTTTGCACTATTATCGATATCGTTTTGGATGCGAAAATTTTATTAGCGCGCGCTCAGGATTTTGTCAAAGTTATTTGCATGATCGTATCGAGCCGTCCGGAAAGGGCTAAGTGAGAGGCCTGCTTAACACTGCGTTTTTCGGTGCGCGTTCGCCACTCGAATACTTTAATGCCCAAACGGCCATCTGTTCTACGAGCTATGTACCCCGCCCACTGCCACTTCAGTTCTATCCAAGTATCTTTGCATAATTTAAAAAAGGACGCAAATATAAATATAGGGACATAATTTAGATATTCGTGAAAAGTTAATACTCGTAATGTTAGTATTTGCTTTTGGTCGTTTGCTTCAAGGAGACATCTTTAACGAATATTTGCAATTTCTGTTTAATTTTACTTATTTATACAATTCATTCGTCCGACGTATTGTTCATAGAACTGCCGTTTTTCGCACTAGCGCTCATTGAAGAAGTATTCTGTCGATGAATAGTTCGCCGCAGTACCATTATTTCGCACTTGCGTTTGTCGAAGAAGTATTCTATAGGTGTAAAGTTAATCGCACACATATTCCTTAGTCGATAAGATATTTCGAACCATAATTATTCGCAGTCCAATCGCACTCCAATCCTACAAACCGTTCTAAATTTAAAAAAAAAAAACAATTAAAAAATTAGGATCGGATTTGATATCTGTAGGTCTGTAAGTCAATTTTTTGTACAATCCTACCTTTAGGTATTCATTCGTAGGAGTTATAAACTTCTAGATTGTTTTTTTTCAGAACTCACGCTCAGTTTAAAACTGTATCAAAAATGGCGGCAAAACACGATTATTAACAGTTAATTAATGCGATTTAATGGAGTTCACATTGTTTGGGCGATGAACAAATTATCGTCGCATCAGTTGAATCATTGTCCATAGCGATAGCGATCACAAAGCGATTGGTGTATTTGGATCTCCGATTTCACGAAACGACCAAACTGTACAACTATAATGTATGCTGAACTTTTTGCTGGAAAACTTTTTGCTTTGGAAAACTTCGTTCTCTCTGGCATCACATTTTTGGCGGAAACTCGCAGTAACAGTGTATCATTTTTTGTTATAATATCCGAAAAACAGATTTCGGAGTTTTTGATTCATACTAAACTGTAGTGTATAATATTTTTTAAATTTTAATCACAAATTAACTCGTTTATTGAAACAGAAGTAAGATGTACAATAAATACATACTTGGACTTTCGTCACGTGTGAATTTTTATTTATGAAACGCTGTGATTATGGAAGATTGACTGACTAAATTTAATAATGATGAGGAGTGACTAAATTTAATAATGATGTCATAATTAATTATTTCAAAAATTTTTCGAACTGACGTTTTTGAAATGTGATTATTAAAAAGTAACTCAAATGACTAGCAGCTAAAACTATTTTTTTAATGCTGTACATGCCATGGGTAGGCTTTATGCTCAAGAAACTGAATAACTTTTGTTCTACAACTATGCTAAAAACATTGAACTTTTCATACAAAGCCATTTTTTAAGAGTTCAGCATAGTTGTGTAAAAAAGGTTTATTTTTACAACAGCTTTATGAATAAAGACTACGCTTAACAGCTTGCACGCTTAAAGAAATCTGTATAATTTTCTTTACACGTTCACCATTAATTACACATACACAGCTAAACTAAATTTATTAGAAGGCCACAGACAGTAACAAGAGATACTACCCTATGGTAATGGGGAAACTCAAATTGCTTGCTCAAATTACTACACTAGCAATTTGAGTTTCCCCATGTCAAAGTTGAGAAAAAAGGTATTATTTTCCATGTAATATAAAATCTTTTTTAAGTAGATGCCTTGCACATTCTTTTAATACGTGTTTTTACCGAGTACGAAGTTTTTTTTTAACCGACTCCAAAAAAAGGAGGAGGTTCTCAATTCGTCGGAATCTTTTTTTTATTTTTTTTTATGTATGTTCACCGAACTCGAAGACGCCTGAACTGATTTAGAAAATTCTTTTTTTGTTTAAAAGGGTATACTTCACAGGTGGTTTCATATAAATTTTATCGAAATCGATTTATCGGTTTTTGAGAAAATCAACAAAAACATAGCAAAATTGGAGTTGTTGCGATTGAAGTCGGTTGTTTTTAACGTATTCAGCGTGGTCAATTATTGTTTTCTTCTACAGTGTGGCGAAAGAGTACGAAGTGCCACGCGTCACTTGTACACATACATACATAAGGTGTTGTTCTGTGGCCTGTAATTGTGAAAATATTTTACGAAAGGCTTATTAATTGTACTCTTACGCCAATATTGAGTTTATTAAACAGCATAATTTTGTATGCAGTAATTTGTTCAATAAATTAACTTTTCATTAGTATAACAAGTTGAGACAGGTAAGAACTCAGAAACGTATTTTTATGTTTTATTTTTAAGAACTACAAAATCTAGTTATCAAAATCAGTTGGAACTGTTCAAACTGAAGCATCTAGGTACTTATAATTCATTTTCTCCAAGGAAATCGTAGTCCGTTCGCGAATTTGCTTTTTGACTTTTTTAAAAATTGTTCAAACTGGCCAACTTAGAAGACATCGGAAGTTAAAAGTTGTTTTCACGAATTGATCATAAGTTTCCTAGAGAAAGTGGTTTCGTTTCATGCATAAAAGTTCGAGTTAAAATTGTTTAGCTTATTTTGATAGATAAAAAAATATTGTGTTTGTTCCAGGTTTCGTAAATATCCGATATACAGGGTATAACAGAAGTGTGTGACAATACTTCAAGGTTGGCTTTTACACATCATTTTTTGGACTTTTCATACAAACTTGGTTCGCCAGCTGATCGATTTGTATGAAAAGTCCAAAAAAATTTTTGCGATTTCAACAAAGTTGTAGAACAAAAGTTGTTCAGTTTAATGGGTAAAAGCCAACCTTGAAGTATTGTCACACACTTCTGTTACACCCTGTATATAATAAATATCAAAATATCTGATATTTTTGATATATATCCGATATTATTGATATTTATCAAAATTAAATACTAATTTCAATTTCTTACTCTAATACGTTTTTATTTCGAAGAGCTGAATTTAAAATGTAGGTCTGTGTTTGATAATTTGAAGATTTTTATCAGAATAAGATTCAAGTATTTTCGAAATAACTGAATCTAAAATGTATATTTTATTTTTGCTAATTTGAAGATATAATAGTTAATTAAATTAAACTCATTTATTTATTATTGTTATAATCATATCTTTATTCTTTGGATTTGGCACATTCATTCTTAAGAATCAGCTGTTAGAAGCTAGGAAAGTATAAATATCAATACTGATATAGTATATCATGATATATATCCGATATATATCAATTGATATATATCATGCGATCCCTGGTTTGTTCACTCTCTGGAGTGCACATCGCATTCAGGAAATATCTACTGATGAAACAAAACGGAAAACTACAAAATAATTATATAGGGATAACTAAGTGCAGCCCTGGATTTCGGGTCGCTAATTAATTGGTTTGTTCGATAATTCAATATTTTATTTACACTACGCTTTTAAAATTATTGTCGTGGAATATTTTAATAATGATTTCATTATTATTGCTTAAAGTTAATAATAGTGAACATTAATGAACCTAGGTCGAAAACTCGTCAAATAAAATTACAAAATATTTTATTTAAGTATTTTTTATTTTTGAGATCAAATCTCCTATTTCCTGACATAAATATACAGGGTGTAAGGGTCAGGTTTTCATGCTTCTTCATACAAACTGTCCAATCAAGTTTATAATTTTGTATGGAGAAGCCGATTTTTTTTCGTTTTCTAAAAAAAATTGGAAAGTTGTTCAGTTTCGTCTACTGAGCAAGCCCTTAAAGTTTTCGGAAACCTGTCCCTTACACCCTGTATACCTGAGTAATACACAGGTTGTAAAGAAAGCGTGTAAAATATATTGCTGAAACAGATTTTTTTGTTCTACGAGAAATCTATAAAATCGAAGAAAAAATTCTTATTAAGTATCGATTATAACCAAAATCAGTCGCTATATGTCATCTTTGTATGGAATGTTTTATTTTTACTGTAATCAGTATCATGTCATAGTAAGTTAAGTAAGCGATTTCGAGGAGCAGCGTAAAACTGACCTCGACACGAAACGCGATGAGCTGAAAGCCCGTCCACCTGCCGCCATTCAGTACCATTGTATAGACGGCGTACTCACGTGCCCCCAATGTGCACGGGGGTTGCCGCGAAAATTGGCTATATTAGCCATATTCGGGTGCACCAGCGCCAACAAGCCGACTAGGAGTCGAAGTGGTCGCCATGACCAAAATCGGTCGGATGGTTCATTTTCATTTCATCATGTCATAAACATTTCATTAGCACCTTGTCAGCAAATAAAATAAAAACATCCTGCGAAGGTTTACTGTGAAAACTAGTTCTATTTATTTGACTGACTTGGTGGCTCAGTAGTCAGGAGACTACTGACCCGAGAGTCGGGGTTCGATCCCCACCCAGGGCAAACATTTCTGTGATGAGCAGATTTGTTTGCTCTGTGTCTAGGTGTATTATATCTATATGTGTATACAGGGTGTAACAGAAGTGTGTGACAATACTTCAAGGTTGGCTTTTACCCATCAAACTGAACAACTTTTGTTCTACAACTTTGTTGAAATTGCAAAAATATTTTTGGACTTTTCATACAAACTTGGTTCGCCAGCTGATCGATTTGTATGAAAAGTCCAAAACATAGCCTTTTTTTAACCATACAAATATTTATCAATTAACCTTACCAAAATGACACAATTGTATCCAAAGTCAAAACCAACATAACTCAGTGCAAACAGACCCATATAATATAGGTACTATCTTCCCGAAAAGAAATGAAATTATTTATCAAAGTCCACACAAAATGGCGAGGCGAATAGCTAGGTTATGATGACGTCACAAAGATATAAATTGGCCCGAGTTATTGGGCCCAGATTTGGGAGGAATATTGGGTCGGAAAATCTCGATTTACGGGCTATGAATAGTATTACATTATTAAGGTTATGCTTACTTTGGTAGCTATATCAGTTAGGTATGTTTAATTTTCTGATATAAGTTTTCTTAGTACTTTTCGATAGTAATAGGTTTGTTCACGTTTTAGTTTCTCTTTTTTTACAATTTACCGATGTTTCGACTTTGTGTAATGTTATTTATGATGCCAAAAATAAAGAATGTATAAGTCTATAACTATGTCTATTTGACCTGAATTTTCCCCTGAGTTTAGTTTAACAAAAGTTCATTTTTGGCACAAAAAAGACACAAATTTATTTATTAGTAGCTCGTTTATTTATTTAATATTAAATCTTGAGATTTACTTATAAAACCTACGATTTATCAATATACGAGATTTTACAGTAAGATACATACTTACAATAAAATTTTCATGAAACAATTCGTCAGTAATTGTTATGGTTATATTATTTTGCATACATATATCTTATTATACTTCCTTAAAGAAAGTTGTTCAGTTTAACTACTAGTTACACCTATAGTTTTCCCCTTTTCATTGACTAAAACTGTGAAAATACTCGTACTTCAGACAAAGTCCACACTGTTACAAATCTCATAATCGAGTTCAATTAGTACCTCATCCGACACCAATTATTTGAAATTCGAACGCTAATGCAGCGGCTCGGCTATCAACGCCAGCATGACAGCAATCCGCAGCAATTTTCGGCATTCGAGAACATTCGGGTGGCACGAAATTGTTTCACCTGTCGCAGTGGGTCCGAATCGTTGGGATTCGGTATCCGATAATGGAATATATATAGAGTATTTTTTTATTCACTGACAAGCGGCAATTTATGAAAGTGAACTTCCCCAAAAACCCATACAGAGTCTAACAAAATGGAACTCTTGCTACTTTTTAAATAACATGCTCAATCTAACTATTTTGTGCAAATCCAATCTGCGTTCCTCGAAATAAACTGGTCAATTAAATAAGTAATAAGTAGAATTAACCAATTATATGGTTTTATTTATTTATTTATAATAATTTAATTTAAACAAGTAGAGAACGTAGCTATTTAACGGGTGCCAAACGAATAAAATAATAATAAAATAATAATAATGTCGTGTAAACATAGATTGAAAGTAATATAATCTACTGGGAATATTTGGGCTCCCCATATGTACATTTTTTTTATCGATAAAAAGGAGCAAACAGAAAAATGTTCAGTTTGACGAATAGCATCTATCAATTTCTATTTGTCAGTAAGTAAAGTGTTAACCTGAATATTATTACGTAAATATATAATAATAATACTATCTGGGACAAATCACACACGGTCATCTGGCCCCAAACTAGGATTCCCTGTATCTTGGGAACCAGAGACTGATATACATACACATATACATTTAAATACATACATATTACATATATAGATATTATACACCCAGACTCAGAGCAAACAATTCTGCTCATCACAGAAAAGTTTGCCCTGTGTGGGGATCGAACCCACGACTCTCGGATCAGAGGTCAGGATCGCTAACCACTTAGCCACCGAGCCAGTCGATATATAAGTAAATATAAATATATATAGATAAATTAAAAGTCATCATCATCTTCCTGTCCTGTTCCCAATTATTTGGGGTCGGCGCAACATGTCTTCTTCTTCCATTCATCTCTTCTTACCGTCATCCCAGTGCTCACTCTTTTCATACTCATATTATTCTTCACACAATCCAGCCATCTCTTCCTTGGCCTTTCTCTTCCCACTAATCCATCCACTTTCATACTCAATACTCTCTCCTAGTTACATGACTTACGTCCCTCCTCATAACATGCCAATACAATGATAAACGATTACTTTCAGACTTCCTCTTATATACCCATTCCATATTTTGTCTATCTTGTCACTCCACACATCCATCTTAGCATTCTCATCTCAGCTACATGCAGTCGCCTTTCATCAGTCTTCTTACTTGCCCAACATTCAGATCCATACGTTATTAAATTACAAGTCCTAACCTTATTTAATTAACCTGTTTTTCTGGGATATAGATAATTGGCCTTTACTAGGATTTCTTTAATTACCAGCTATATTTTTTTTTATGTGATAGGTGAAAAACGAGCAGACGAATCACCTGATGGTAAGCGATTACCGCCGCCCATAGACACCCGCAACACCAGAGGAGTCACAAGTGCGTTGCCGACCTTTGAAATGGGATGGGGGGATGGGGGGAATGGGGGGGGGGGGAGGTTGGGCCCCCGGTACCCTCACTCACTCGGCGAAAAACAACGCAAGCGTTGCTTCACGCCGGTTTTTTGTGAGGCCGTGGTATCACTCCGGTCGAGCCGGCCCATTTGTGCCGAAGCATGGCTCTCCCACGGTTATAACTTCTAACAATCTAAGCATATCTATAACTAATCAAGAAGAATAATTTACCTTGAGCTAATAGTTAATTAACCTTTATACTTATCTAAGTATCTACAGGATATAAGAAAAGGTTTCTTCTCGTCAGTCTTAACTATTTTTATACCACATTATTCAAATAGCGAATAAAAAATTGACCAGTTCTTTCAGTTAATTGTGCATCAGAAAAATAGTAGTCGCACATCAGATGAAATTGCAAACCTAAATTAAATAGATGGTGAAATCGATGTTAATGCAGTGCGATTCCGTATTTTTAGATGGGCGATTAAATATTTCCCTTTTTAAATTACCACCAAAAACCCATATGACGAAAAGAATATGTTAATAGCATTTTAGAAAATTCTGCCAACATTGATAACGATTGTTTTCGCTAAAAGTGGATGAGATATATGTTTGGTGAAAATCGGTTCAGTGATTTTCGAGTTATTCGACCCTTACTGTCCGGGGTGAGGTGGGTATGGGTGATGTGATCATCTCCACGTCTCATAAAATTTATGGCCATACCAGTGGTGTCATTTTTTTCTTTAGTCTTTGGTATCAACAAATGCCTTTCCAAAGTGAACCACACCTTATTTATTATAGATAAACCCTACAGACAGCGAAGCCGTAACAGACTGCAGCACCAAATCTGTATTCTGTCAACAAACAAACATGGCCGTCACACTAACAACATGAGTTAAACGCAAAGTTAGCCCCACGTGGGCACAATCTTAGTCGCATTAACAGTGGCGTCCATAGATATGTTCTGTATCTAGACTTGCCTTGTCTCTAACATTTTGCTTCTCTTTCTCGTTAAGCATCGTGAATTTATGAAGATCCTTTAATGCCTTTCACAAAAAATTATATAGGTGTTATATAGGGTGTAACAGAAAGGTGTGATAATACTTCAAGGTTGGCTTTTACCCATCAAACTTAACAACTTTTGTTCTACAACTTTGTTGAAATCGCTAAGAAATTTTCGGACTTTTCATACAAACTTACTTCGCCAGCTGATCGATTTGTATGAAAAGTCCAAAAAAAATTTTGCAATTTGAACAAAGTTGTAGAACAAAAGTTGTTCAGTTTGATGGGTAAAAGCCAACCTTGAAGTATTATCACACCTTTCTGTTACACCTGTATTTTTTGGAATATAATATACATACGAATAAGTGTGTCATGTGTCTTTTTATTTTACCGGAGCTCTCAGAAGAGTAGAGTGATTCTATTAACTTTTTATTATTATACTATTTTAAAACATGTTTCTTTACGGCAGTTATATTTGATGAATGGGTCAGGGCCATTTGGACTGCCAGACACTTTGGCTTTAGAAATAAATGTCCAGATAAGTGATAGAGATTATTACATACACTTTTTCATGGTTCTCACGATGACAAGTGCCATAATTTATCTGGATTTGAACTCCTAGAACAACTAGAAGTTTTAGTCTCGGAATCTACAACTTGAAGGTCTGATGTTGCTCTGATGACAATCAGTACATACTCGGCTTCACAGAGTGTTCCCATTTTAAGATACAGACAGTCATATCTACGCTGAAATACGTATATTAGGTCTTTGGCTGCTACGGACTAACTCAAGGAACTCTGGCTTGACTAAGTTAGTGAAATGTTGCTTGCATGTGGCAAAGAGGAGCAGGGTAATTTGTAATTAGATTTCCACTGACATAATCTTAATTCATGTCAAAGTAGTTATGCAATGGCGTGAGTATTTTGTCCTATCTCGGTTAGTAAACATAACTAATTAGGTACCTAATTAAAAAACAAGAATAATTGACTATTTTACACATCCCCTGTATATAGACGTTTTATTTGCCAATAAAGTTATCTCAAGGATATAATCTAAGCGAAAAAGGGTTTCTTGATTTTCCATACTAATTATCAATAATTAATTTATCAGTTAAGTGAACCTCGTATGAAAGTATTTTTTTTTTACTCCGAGGGTCCTATAAGTCCTAAAGTTGTTCAGTTTCATGAGTACTTAATTGTTCCTTTTCTTGTTTTTGGCAAATAAAAGTCACTCCGTATATGAAAAAATGTATTGTAACTATTATTTTACTGTTAAATCTCACCAAAAAAATATACTTTTACACCTATTTGTTTCATTTTAAACTTAATAATAAGTAAAAAGGACAGAAATTCATTTAAACACTGCACTTCCCATAATAGCGCACTGCCAGTAACCTGAAACTACAAATAAACAAGCCAGCAAAACCGCAGTGGTCGTCATCGCTTCGCAAATTGAAGCTGCGTGCGCGCGGCTTATGTGTAACGTCATAATGACGGATCGTGTTGCACTGTGGTCGCAAATTGTGGCTTTTTGTGTTACAGTAGTTTTAAGTCCCGTGTTCGATGGATGGATTTTATTTTGAACCCCCAAAGCGAAAAGTTACAAATTTGCAGTCTATGTGCATTTGTTGTCTGTGTATCTCAAATAGGTACAACGTTTTAAATGCATTTTTTTCCACTTGAAAATATATTTCATCGCGGTGGTTCTAAAGTTACGAAATGTGGTAAAAATAAGGTAGTGATTTTCCAGTTATCCGATGGGTGATAAAATGATCAATTTTGTTAGTTGTAAAATGTTTATTTCGCTACTCTACTGGTAAAGTTTATAACAATGAAAAATAATTGTTTTGTGTATTTTTAAAAATAGTACAGACGGACTCACATTTATACCTTTCAGGATTTTATCAAGTCAAATTTTGAAGATAAGTCACGCACGACTTCACGTATTATGCGATCAATACAATATTAATTAAAATCCATATTCATAAGTTTTTACATAGCAGGAAGGCTAGTTTGTATATTGCCATTTAACCCTAATTAAAAAGAGCAAAACATTTACTGCACGTTTAATTGCAACACATTGCAACATTAATTTGTATTTATACATTTTGTAACGAAATGCACGATGGATAGGAAGTATTTACCGCTGTTTTGTAGTAAAACAGTTAACATTGTAAATACCTACCTAATGCCATTATAACTTAAGCACTAAATCGGGAGGTTAAGAAGAAACATTATTCGAGCTTAATGACCTTTTCTACTAGTTCAACATTACCACATTTGCACTAATGGTCTTTAGTTTTTGGCAATCTATATCATCTATGCTGTGCACTGCAGAACTTCACCGCACAGTGGTTTGAAACTAATAATTTGCCGGAGAAATTGCAATTATCGGCAGCACGGGACGGGGTAGCCCAGGGGGCTGAAGTTAGCCTAATTACATTGATTTATGTCCGGAATATTGCTGGCTCGACCCACTGGGCGCGGGATTAACGCAGATTACAAATTGTTGTTATATTGAGGCCTTTGTTTGAGAGGCTCGAGATTCGGACCACTAAACGAGGGTCTTAATGAGGCCTACTTTTATTAAATAGGTAAAAAAGTATATAAAAAGTCTAATAAAATTAATTGCGGATCGACTAGTGGTTGGTCATGTCTTGGGGATAGAGGGTTAATTATGCCACACGATATTAAGAAGAAGACTGCTAAAAATATTGTAATTTGTCACCAAATACTCTTTGAAATGAAATGAAAATATTTTATTCGAAGTAGGTAGCATTGTACACTTTTCGAACGTTATTCTTTTATCTACAATACCTAATACGAGATTCCTACCACTCGGAAGTCGTATACCCGCCGTTTCGGGAAGTGTTTGCGGAGTGAGAAGAAACGACGGGCCCAAATAAACTCCCTCCAAAACATTTTTTTTCCAATGTTCCAAGTTTATAGTCCAATGAGGTAGGTATATGAGCTTGAGCACGGCTCTCAACTCTTATTGTTAGTCACCTCTCGGTAAGAGATAGATGTGTACGTAGTCTAGTGGCTTGTCCACTCGCTTCACATCAAGGACTTCAAAAGGTTCGATTCCCGTTATGGTCCAGCTTGGTAGGACTTGGTTTGATTGGTTGTAGGGCTGAGTTCGCCTATCTATCCGTCCCGGAGTGGTGATAAGATAGCCTGTTCCTGGCGTTGAATCTTGATAAGCCCGCTTTCATCTTTTATATTCATCTCTTACCACCAGGTGAGGTAATGCCATGGGCTTACCAAATGTAGGTTGTTTACAACCCATTACGTCCCCACTGCAGGGGCCCGGGTCTCTTCCCAGAACTTGGGAAGGTTAGGCCATACTCTACACACGGCGGCCAACGGGCAAAGTCCGGAATCAAATATAGATTTAAAAAATATATTTTATTAGTCTTGAAACATATAATATTATGTTTATTTGCAGCACGAAACATTGCACGAAGCTTTGCCTGGTGTGGTAAGTGGCGGAGTATCGGGCATCGTAGTTCCGTTTTAGATTCGCTTGATTTCCATAGATTTTGCAAAATGTATGGAAATGTAATTTCCTTAGACGACCACGATGATATTAGTTGGTTCCTATTTTCGAACGTACCACCAACATATAACAAGATCCGTGGTCAAAGCGTTGGCTTGTCGCCAGGCAAACGCAGAGTAGCGAGGTCATAAAAGCTGTTCTTGTCGCTTCCTATTTGGTTTTATAACGTTTGGAAAGTCAAATTTTTGAACTCTTGAGTATATTTGAAGGGATTCGCAGCTCAGTATGCTTTGTGTGGGTTTCGTCGATGAGCACTGAGCACTGATGTCGTAGATTAAGTGAAAATAAACCAACCCCTTGCCTCTCCATAAGACTTGTCTATAGTATATATTAGTATAAATCGTACTCATTACGAGTTTCTGCAAAGTAGTAGAATATAAGAAAAAAATAAGAGAATAGAATAGAATAGAAAACGTTTATTCAGGGAAACACACACAGGAAACATAGAATAAAAAACAATAAAAATACATACAAAGCACATAAATACAAGAAAAAAGCAATGAAAATCCAAAAAAAAAAACAACGATTGCTTTAAAAAATAAGTACCTACGAGCAATAATAAAGTGAACAACACAAGTCCGTCAGAATAGAAGCGAATGGCTATTCGTGCTTTCTGCCCACCCCAATAATGCGTGAGCATATTGTTATTATGTAAGTACGCGGTAAGAAATTTGAACTGTATGTACGTAGAAAAAGAAATGATGATTCAAAAGAATGTGTAGAACTTGTACTAAAATAAAAACCATTTTAATTTGACATATCAGGGGTCTAGTATCAAAGGCAACAAACTCCACAAAGGGGAGAATGTCGCTGGCAGCCAAGGAAGCTGTATACAGATATTTTTATAAGTTTCATGTTTTTTTTATAGTTATGTTTGTAAGTCAATGTAGTATGCTGCCTGTCAGGACCAAATAAAGGTGGTAAAGTCTTTCAAGAGCTTTTATCTGGTGTTCTACCTAACCCCTGCTAGCCAGGCGACCCTCGGACTCCATGGTGGAGTTTGTTGCCTTTTATACTAGACCCCTGATATTTAAGTAGCATGAACGCTGGCGTCTTAAGACTATCTGTTTTCTCAATAACAGTTTGTCCTGTAACCTGGTAATTGCTTTCAATATCTCATCCCATCTACCGGAATGCAACACGCTGTCGCTGCTTGGAAGCGGGTATAACAGGTACTTATGACCAATAATGCTTGCAGTTATCTTATGGAAAGGATTCTAGTGAAACATCCTATACACCGTCTTTACCTTACGGATATCTTTATATTCTATCCGTATAAACCATCTGGTTTATTGATCCAAACGATAAAAAGAAGACGAACAGGTTATAATAATAATAAATACGTATATAAGACAAATCACACAGGGTCATCTAGCCCCAAACTTGGGTTAGGATTCCTTGTGTTATGGGAACCATCAGAGACTGATATACATACTTGATACGTTTAAAGTCATATATTTAGATACACCAAGACACAGAGCAAACAAATCTTATCGTCACAGAAATGTTTACTCTGGCTGGAAATCGAACCCACAACTCTCGGATCTGTAGTCAGGGGCGTTAGCCACCGAGTCAGTCCAAATAACAACATTATTCATAATAATATAATATTGTGTATTATCTTCGACAATAATATCAGTTGACACTCTCAGGTATTTACGCTTGGTAGATTCATACGGTTTCATTAAATAGGTCCATCCATGCGTGTGGTTCGCTGAGTACCGGCAAGTACGGAGGAGTTGAATAATTGACCAGTTGAAGACGTCCTTCTTGCTCGGATGGAAGTGAAAGACTAATTAGGTATGGTAGGTTTTTCGTTTAAGTTGTAAGACTAAAAAAAACAAGATTTTCTGTGTAAAGTTGTCCAGCTAAAGTTATTTAAATGATAGGTCAAAATTATAAAAAAAAACACAGGTGTATTGTTGTCACTTTTTGGTTCTTTGCTCGCAATGAAAAAAAAATGATGTTTTTTGCTGTAGTATTTTGTCTACTTGGCGTCATGAAGTGAACCAGAGCTCTACTAACAAAATCATTCTGTTTAGTTTAATACTCTCGACCGTAAAATTTTATAGAGTTTAAATCAATTTACATCAAAAATAGCTAAAAATAAACACAATAAAACCAGGTCTCAAAACCCTTTTGAGAGTAACTGTTCACAGACAAACACTGTATATTATAATATAATTAAGTCCGCTATAAGCCCGTTTAATAAAAGTTTATTGTGAATTGTCATCAAAATCAAAAATAGTCATCACACTACAATAAGGCAAACAAACTGACTGACATTAAAACTTATTTTCATCCCAAAAGTGAAACATTATAACAAAAAATACATTTTTACATTAAACAAAACTAGGGGGAAAAGTGTAAAAGTGAAAATGCGAAAAGTTTAAGAGTTGCCGCCAGTAGGTCCGGACTTGACGTCTTTTACATAATATTTCATGCCGCGACAAACTTTTGGAGGGAAAAAAACGATGATAATCTCGCCCGAATGCATATTAAGCTTGAATGTAATTACGTTTCCGCTTGTGTAAACTTCACAAAATTTCTTATTTTATTTCATTTAATTTTCGAGAATTTTTGAAACCATTCTCTCCGAAAAATGGATAAATATAACAAAATTTAAAAAACATGTCTCTGATGTCTGTTATAATAATAAGAAAATCCGCCATAACTCTTTCACTACTGGAGAAAAGCTTCCCCCAAGAAGTTCCACAACGACCGGTCTTGCGCTGCCCGCATCCAGCGACTTCCCGCAACGTTCACCAGCACGGGTAGCTTGAGGCGTAGACAAAGCTGTTTGTCGCGCCAAATGCGAGAAAACAGCTCAGCTGTCTCTTTCATTAGCTTAGCGTTAGAACGGAACAAATGCTTTTAAAACTCGCGTCGCGCGCGAGATACGTCGCCATGCTACCGGTGCAGGTCATCGGTCCACCGAGTGGGAGGCCTGCCTAAGCTACGCTACGCTATGTCTTTTGGTTAACGATGTGTTGTTTACTAGTCATTATTATACATAACAGAGTTTGTGAAATACTCAAGTATTTGTAATAACGTATTTTGTAATATAGGGTCCTTCTAAAATTCCTGTTTTTTTTTACAGTGTCTTCTACTCATAAATCTGAACAACTTTTCCCAAGAAACCTATACTCAAATACGCAAAAAAATGTTTGGACTTCCCGTACACAATTGGCTATTCAGTTGATCAATTTGTAGTTGAAGTAATGTTTTTCAGGTATTTTAGAAGGATCCTATAGAAGACCAGGAATATAACTGAATAAATGTAAACTAAAAGTACAGAATTTACTAAAACTGCTTCGTAACACGTGTTTTAAACTTGGATACTAATATTCAGACGAGAAACGTTCTGGGCATCTCTACTCAGTCTAAAGTATCTTGACAGCCAGAGTCGTAGCTAGTGTAGAAGAGATCAAGAAATCAAGATTTTAAATGTGTTTATTTTATTTTTGTGTATAAAGTGTTTATTTTATTTTTTATTCAAGAAACCAGGAAAATATGAAGAAATTTTACTCCTACACGAATTTTAACAAAAGGTGAATGTGTGGATATAAGACAGAATGACATTGTCTACACCAAGGTGATTTTAGATAATAGGTTAGTATTGTTAGGATATTCGACTAGGTCACTATTGTGCCCATTTTGCGTAATAGATACGCCGCCATCACTGCCACTTTCAAAGAAAATTAATATTTCCTTCTTCTTCTTCCTCGCAATACTGATGATTGCGAACACAGTAAGATTACTCCATTAGCTTCGCTTGAAGGTGCTATGACTGCCCTCTGCCCTATAACTTAGTTCAATATTTGTCAACTGTGAAGGTGCTTTGCCTTTGTCTTATTTTTCTTCCATTGGACTCAACATTAAGTGCGTCTCTGAACAATGCCTAGTGGTGACCGCATAATATGTCCGAAGAATGTATTACATATACTTTTAGATGCACGAGGTATCAGACATATAATTTTTCAGCTGCAACTTTTTAATTGTATGTTAAATACAAGATAGCTAGGTAGCTTAAGTTAGCTAGTTAGATAGCTTAAATCACATCTAAAATAGTTTGATATTTTTGGCCCTATTGTGCCAATCCTGCAGCATATTTTTTTGAACAAGGGGGTCAATCCAGCGCTCGAATTTCTTGCTACGGCCCTGGGGACACCTAGGTACCATGTCTAGGTGCAAAGCCCGACACCTAATCTTGTATGAATCGTCTCGCCGATCACGTAGCAGCGGAATCGTCTAGAATTTCTCAATATGCTGAATAATCTATTGCATTTCCAGGTATTGCATGCTATGACGTGAAAATTGGAATTATAGTTTATACGAGTTAGGTATCGAGCGCTCGGTTCGTATTTTGTGGATACGTGAAGAGAAGACGTGTGAGGTAACCGCTTTTGGATTTCTATATTTGCTCTACAACTTTGCTAAATTGGCAAAAAAATATTTGGGACTTCTCATACAAAATTTGATCGATTTGTGTGAAAATTCCATTCTTTTTTAGTTTTCAGCAAATATGTAGAACAAAGTTAGTCAGTTATAACGTTGAAATCACCAGTTGAAAGATTTACAGGTTATCTTACTTGTAAATTATGAGTTATTCTCTAAATATTATATCTTCCAGCGTCAGTTTTGTATGTCCATTACATTGTCACCGCCTGTAGTCAAAAAAGTTTGAGGATTTTGAAGTACGAGGTGTCGAGACCGTCCCGATTCTTAGATGAAATTAAATAAAAATATTTTTAATTGAAGTAGTGTACACTTCTCGAACATCATTCTTTTATCTACCCTAATACGAGGTTCCCATCACTCGGAACTCGTATACCCGCCGTTTCGGGAAGTGTTTGCGGAGTGAGAAGAAACGACGGGTCTAAAAAAACTCCCTCCAACACATTTTGACAAAATCCAACAGATTGAATGATGTTGTTTTTGCAGCTACTGTTAAAATCCTTAATTTATATACAGATATCTATATATACAGGATGTAACAGAAGTGTGTGACAATACTTCACGGTTGGCTTTTACCCATCAAACTGAACAACTTTTGTTCTACAACTTTGTTGAAATAGCAAAATTTTTTTTGGACTTTTCATACAAATCGATCAGCTGACGAACCAAGTTTGTATGAAAAGTCCAAAAATTTTTTTGCGATTTCAACAAAGTTGTAGAACAAAAGTTGTTCAGTTTGATGGGTAAAAGCCAACCTTGAAGTATTGTGACACACTTCTGTTACACCCTGTGTAGATAGTATAGGCGGTGGGGAAAAGGCTCACAGTCTGCTTCAGAGTATGACCTACCTGCACAGGTTTATGGTTTCAGCATGTATGCAGTGCAGGTAGTATTAAGTAATTATTCACACTTTACGCAGTAATTAAACACCATTTTCACTGCAAAGTTAAACATCAATTTATTTACTCTCCACGAGGTAAACAATGCATTAATATTGCTTTATGTCCGATGCATCTATTCGTATCTGTACGTTTACACTAACCAAATATATTGCGATATAAGATTGAATTATTGATTTTTGTTGAACCTATACTGAATTTCAAAAATGAATTTTTGTTCGAAAATCATGAAATACATGTCATCCTAATAGGTAATAAAATATTTAGTAAATACTTTTCTATAAAAAAAATACATCAAATAATATTCAATCGAAGTATCTTTTTTTTGTAAAAAAAACCTATTCAATTAAATTTATTTTATAACTACCTAATTGTGACATTTACAATAAAACAGACTGAAAAAAACCTGTAACTTAATACGAAAGAGGCGCATTCACGTGGTCAAAAATTAAAAAGCCACCCATCCAAGCATTACTAGTCCAGTCAGGTCGAGCCCAGCCTTTATTTCAGCTCAACCAACATGATTGGGCCGAATATCTCATCGGGGGAGTTAATAGCCTTTTTTATCATCCCAACAATCAATAAACCTTTCTATATGTCCAATAAAAATGATTAATACAGGCGTCCTCTTGATCGTGATGGATGCTGTTCGAGTCGACGGGTCCATATTGATAGAGCGGTGAAAAAGTGATTTTTGCGACAGTTTTTGTCTAGGAGTGTGTTGAGGGGACAATGGGTGTTGAGGTTGTGTCATTTATTTTGGTAATTTTGAGAGTCTATTTTAGCGAAAAGGTGATATTGAATAAAAGCGTCGGTGGCTCCACGTAGAGACTTGGAATTTCTAGCCTAGAGGTCTTGAATTCGAGTCCTGGCCAATGCAACAATGAATTTTTGAAACTAACGTAAAGTTTCATACCGATTGCTTTACCGATATAGAAAAAATAAGGAAAGAAAGCAAGGAAACCTGCATATCTGATTACAAGATGTGTATGAATGTTGCGTCAACTTGAAACTTTATTTATATAGATCTCTACAGATTCGTATACAATTACCATTTATATTATTTTTTTATATTTTCTGTATTGAGAAAGGCAAAGGATCAGATGGATACAGCCTACTCGTAGTCTGTTGAAATTCTGTATTTTAACATAACATCCATATAATAAGGCTTTCTTCGTTTTCATAATCAAATTAAATAGAAAGCCATAACTTTAATGTAATTGTTTCTGATCTAATATAATTAAAAAATAGTGCTCTATATTTTCTGTGAAGGCGAGACTTGCTTTCTATAAAACGACTTATTTCTATATCAAATTCAGTTTACATCGATTCGAACAGAAGTTATTTTTTAATCAAATTAACGACTAAGCAAGGGCCGAATATTCTTACATTTTAACCCCTTACGTGGTTGCTACAAATAAATGATATACTCGCTACCTTCATCACCTCTAAATACATATTATGTACTTAAGTGTACCTAATCAAACATCGATAATGCTGCAAGATTTCCCAGGGTTAGTACTATCACAATGCCAGTAATACTATGATCGCTAGCTTAACAAAAGATTAACAGTCGAAGTGCTGGATTCCACCAGTTTGCTCTCATGATCTAATTCCAATGGAGCAATAACAGTCTGTAACAAAAGTAGTCTGCAATAAGTATTTAAAAACTGAACTTTTAAACTCAAACTTCTCTGAAGCTATGAAATGAATAAAGCTGAAGAAAGAACTGAATGGATTTCAATTAAAGTTAAGCGATAAGTCATTATGAATTTGTAGTATTTATTAAATACTTCTGGAACCCTGGAAATAAAATATCCTTTCGAGATATGGAGGTCCTACGACTAGGGAACCTAGCTCTAAAGTAATATACTCCGTATATCGAAATAATGTTGTGTTGTGTTGTGATGTAACAACTTGGTAAGTATCATTCATAGCAAATTTTACAAGAATCATTCAACTCTATTTTTTCGAGGTAAAATTACTTAAAATTAGACGTCTACAACAACAATGACTCAATGACGTCCATTAATCACCATTTTTTAAACATCTTTAGAACAAAATGTTTGTTTTTTTAAAAACTGTTTATTGATATTCAACATAAAAATATGTAATAAAAATATATAGTAAAAAGGACGTTTTGAAATTTGATAAAAATTAACTTACCAGTCGTTAACCTTCCCCTTTATTAATCATAGTCAAAGAGTTCATGTTAATCGATTATTTATTGCATCATTAAGAGAGCCCTTCAGACAAAATCTTGGAACGGTTGCCAGTTACCAAGGAGATGTGTTATCGGATCTCATTAAATCCCCCCTTTGGTCCCAGGCTTAATTTGCGGCCATCTTGGATCGCTTTTAAAGGGCTGACGAGCTGTCATTTCAAAACGCCCTTTTAAGGCTAATCTTGAGAATTTTTACGGTTTTTACCGATTTTTATGATGATTCTGTTGTCTGTTTGATGAAATGTGTTTAACTCTTTTTTAATAGTGGTAATAAAACCGTTGATTTCGAGTGTTGTTGTAGATTGGTTGTTCTTCTATATATTAGGAGGGGACGTAGGCGTAGGCGACTGAGTGAAAGATGAATTAATTTATGGACACATGTTTATTGTGTACTCTCCAAATTATAAGTGTAGTCTTAAATAATATATATTTTAAAGTAAACTAAATTGCATATCAAGCAATGCGCAAACACGTCATGTTGCAGTTAGTAACAAAAATACGTAATGTTACGGTGCAACAATGAATGTAGACTATTTTTATACTTCAGTTCTGGGTAATGCATTTTTAGATTGTAAATCTCAGTTAACATAATTTAACTTCAATGGCATTGCCCTTTTCAAGTTTACCTAGCTTTTAAATGTATAGCTGCAAATTTCTTGTATTATTCCGTAGAAATATGAAGATTTACCTGAAATAAAAAATAGTTATATTAATTACCTAATTAATAAACAATGTTAAATATTCAGAAACAAATCACATCCTACACGCTCATAATTAACCAGAAACTGATATGTATAAATAGACACATTTAAATACATAATATTATACATAATAAATAATATTATAAATTAATTTAATAATCCCTAAACATTATATTTTGTCAGTATGTCAGTTGTTTACATTTGACGTTCATGCTTTTCTTGGTATCCATCAATTACCAGCCCTCTAATTGGGTACATCTGACACCTGCTCCCAGACGTGGGTCCAATCCACTCAACTATGATATTAAGTAGATACAGTGACATGTCAGTGAGTGACATATTTATGAATATTGAATCACTTTGAAAGGAATAAGGGCACTGTTATGATGACTTGGAGTACCTATTTAGCGTGAACAACTTTATCCAAAGAAACTGTAACTTATTGCTGCGTACGATTACGCCATACAAATTATGTTGTTATTGTTACCAACTACTACAACATAAAAATATGAAGTTTTTGCGTACGTGCATGCGTGCGTGCGTATGTGCATGGTGTGTGTGTGTGTGTGTGTGTGTGTGTGTGTGTGTGTGTGTGTGTGAGTGTGAGTGTGAGTGTGAGTGTGAGTGTGAGTGTGAGTGTGTGTGTGTGTGTGTGTGTGTGTGTGTGTGTGTGTGTGTGTAAGATCGGAAGATATTGTCCATACTATATGATACTATGATATTATTGAAGGTCCTGTGCGTTGCGTTACCAAAATATTTATATTTGAATACCCCTAGATAAAGTTTCAGTTTTTTACGGTAAGTGCATCTAAGTATCTTTGTTTCTTTGGCTAAATCTATAGTCAAAACGGACTGATAGTTAGACGTATTGTTGATTACTACTGGGGTGTTCTGGGTACCTAATGCATTTTTATGTTTTTCTTGTATAATACATTTTTAACCGACTTCAACAAAGGAGGAGGTTCTCAATTCGACTGTATGTTTTTTTTGTATGTATTTTACGCGATTACTCCGCCAATTATGAATCAATTTAGATGTTTTTTTTTGTTTGATAGGTAATACTCCAGAGATGGTCCCATATAAATTGTATCTAAATTGACTCAGCACTTTTTGAAAAAATCAACAAAACAAAGAACATAGCAAAATTATAATTGTTACGATTGAAGTTCGATTTTTTAACATGTTCAGCGTTATTGATTATTATGTTTTTGGATTGACAGTTGCCATTAGAATTCTTAATAGCCTAGGTAAAACATTTTTTAAGTTCCAGGAAAATTTTGTTACGTTTAATATTACAAATTGATCATTTCATGAAATATCCATTTACAAAATTACATTGGATATCAGTATATGACTTGTCTATTAAATTCGCTCCATTAGAAAATAATAATTACTATCCATTAGGTTAATTGAGATATATTTGTTTAATTCATAATGTAAACTGTACTATAAGGGGTATAACAAAATTATGAATTTATTTTATCTTAACGGTCCATTAGGATCCACTTACAGTGGGCATCTAATCATGAAATTGAAAAGCTTTTTCTTATAATCTTACTGAGATTGCAAAAAAAGGATTCCAATACAATATTGGCCAGACAGATGATCAATTTGCCTCATATTTTTTGAGAATACAGAGAAGTTGCAAAACTACGAAGTCTTATTAAAAGTATCTTCTCGTCTTTTTCTTATTATTTTGTTACACTCTGTATAATGCGGATGTGCGATTATAAAGCCATTACGAGTATAATACATATAATATTTTGATCTGATATACATATCAATATCGGACAAATGAGATTTGTACTATAGGGTAGGGTAAATTTTTGGACTTTCTATACAAAATTGCCGAATAAGTTGATTGATTAGTTTGGGAAGTCCAAAAATTTTTTTGCGAATTGAGTATAGGTTTCTTGGGGAAAGTTGTTCAGTTTCATGAGTAGAAGCCACTGTTTCACAAATTTTTTCAGGTATTTTAGAAGGACCCTATAGTACAAATCTCATTTGTCTGATATTGATACAACCAAACTAGCATAATGTAGTGATAAAAGGAGTTTAATTAGCACCAAATAGTGTGATAAAGGGTAGCATCACTAACTCTGAATTATCACCGATATATCACCAAACAGTGATAATCGTACACGTTTCTATCACTGATATATCACCACACTTTCCTAGTTGGGAAGTAAACTTTTGTTATCAGTGACATCGTCGCTCACGGCAACTTTTATACGATACAGTAGTTATTCTGTCCTCATGAGAAAAAAGACCGCAAAGTAAACGAAAATTCCATATATTTTGCGGCTTCCTTTCTTATGAGGGCCGAGACTATCCGGGACAAATCACACACGGTCATCTGACCCCAAACTAGGATTCCCTGTGCTATGGGAACCAGAGACTTACATAGTACATACACATATACATTTCAATACATACATATATAGATATAATACACCCAGACTCAGAGCAAACAAATCTGCTCATCACAGAAATGTTTGCCTTGGGTGGGGATCGAACCCACGACTCTCGGATCAGTAGTCAGTATCGCTAACCACTGAGCCACCGAGTTAGTCGTGATGCAGTTGCTATACGCTTTAGTGATGGCTCTAGTTTTCTATAAGTTTTTTGTTTAAACGTTAATAAAACAGTTGCGATGCTGAAATCAGATTATTAGTATTATTGCTAGAGTTTATCGTTTTCGTATGAGATTTTTTAACAAATTAAAAAATGTGCAACTAACTAATTCCGACTCTCAAAATTACGAAGTAAATCTCAGTCTGTTTCAAACATAATCAATTGTTGATCTTGCAGTTTGGTATGGGATTTTTTAAAATATTATTTACGCGTTGTTATTCAAAAATGGTACTTACTTATTGAATAAATATTATATTAAAAAAAAAACAGAAAATTGATTAAAACGTCTTCAACCCGTAATGAAACCCAACCCCAATTCAACTCCAATGCGTAAACTGTAAGTGAAAAGCAATCCACGTCAAAATAAACATAATCTAAGTTATAGTTACACTTACAAAACTTTCAGAACTCATTCAAGTTTGTTGGGCCCTGACGACTAATCTTGTGTTGGTTTAGATTACCTTCTAACAGTAGTTAAAGGGTAATCTTGGTTGTCTAGTCTAGGCCTTACTATCACACCGTGAAATTGGAATCCGACCCAGATTACGGTGAAGAAAGCGAAACAATATTTTTGACCGTTAAATGCTACCACAGAACTCGTGTTTGAAAGTGGTGCCTAGTTCTGCCTTAAAAAAAAAAATAAGAAACACTCACGGGCTTTCCAAGGAGATTGCATTCACTACCGAAATATCAAAGTATCTCTTTCAGATCTCACTGAGACAACGGGCTCTCCAAGGAGATTGCAGTTCACTAGCGAAATACTAAAGTATCTCTTTCAGATCTCACTGAGACAAGGAGTTTTTACTGCACATTTGTTACACCGGAGTTACAATTACAAACTTCATGGTCTGAGTCAAACTAAAAAGACACCACAAACACCACAGACGTATACAAATTCCTTGTAATTTAAAAACTTCACTAATCTTGCAATATTTTAAGTTATGAAATAAAGACTCTTTAGTGTGAGATTTTGAGTGGTTTGATGTCATTTGTTTTTAGCAGCCATGTTCTTCAAATCCAATCTCTAGTTTTTTAGACTTACTTTCTGCCTACTTAATTTTTGTACCTTGCATCATAAACCGCTAAAATTTAAGTAATAAATAATAAAACAGGTTTCTCTACATCCTGCTCTCGGGTACCTGATCAATTAGAAGGGAGATCTCGCGAAGACCTTAAATTCAGCTTTACGGTAGAATAAATTTCACTGGAAGAGTTAGAACTTAATCCAATTTCAGCGAACAGTACGTACGTGCATGGCTATACGGCTGACTATAGTGGAGTTTGTAGGAAAACGTTGTAACTCAATTATTGCACAAAACGCGGAGTTTCTGTTTGGCCCGTTAGAACCGTTTAAAAGGTTGTTAGTTTAACACGTTTTCAGAACAGAACTTAGTTCTTGTCCCCAAATAGTATTGGTTTTTCATGCAATTTGAGCGTTCTCTACACGTATGCAATTCAATTATTATTATTTTTTACTGGAAATCGGTAAAAATGCTGCTGCTATAGAATTAAAAGTAAATACTGCTATAAAATAAAATAGGTACTTATTTTAAATTTATTAGATGCGCAATACATGCGGCTCACGTGTTTTATTTTTCAGCATTTTTTTTTAAATTGATGAGCGTAAACACTACAGGGTCTTAAAAAAAGTGCTTTTGAAATTTTAAGGGGTTACTCAGAATCAAGTACAGAACCCAGGAAAAATATTGAAAAAATCCGCTCTTCAATTATTTTTTTCAGATTCTCATACTAAATCTAAATAGTGAATCGAGAATTTGTATAAAAAACTGCAAAAAAAAATTGAAGAGCGAATTTTTTCAATATTTTTCCTGGATTCTATACTTGATTCTGAGTAACCCCTTAAAATTTCAAACGCACTTTTTTTAACACCCTGTATATTCACGTGGACAGACAACAAATTATGTGCGTGTTAGTGTTGCGTGGCCTATACTAATTGTAAGTAACCATCACTGCAGCTCCGAACCCCGCACATCTGGTAACTATTGTTGCCATCAGCGTTTGACTACACTTTGACTTTGACCACTTTTATTGCCAGTCGCTGTATTGTCTACAGACAACTGCCGATATATCAGTGAATCAGCATATATGTACAGTCAGATAAAATATAAAATGTTCTCGTAGATATCTTAGACGTGATAGCAACAGAACACAACAGAAACTACAGAACAGAAATTAACAGAACACGACAGAAACTACAAAACAGAAATGAGGAGAAAAACACATAGGTATGTTTCTATAAGTAAGGATTTGCGGGCACCATTTAAAATAGTTTTGAAGAACTTTATGTATTATATTTTAACATATTGGTCTTCCTAATAATGATTAATTAAGATAATAATAATTATCTTACTATAATAACTAGGTACTTATAAATAAATATATTTAGAAAATATGTAGTAGATGCTTTAAACATTCTTCTAAAATTAACCTTTTCTTTATTCTGAACAAAACTCCTACCACGCGGAACTTGTACATTCAACTATAGATTAAATGTCGTAATTTTAATATATCTAAGGTAAGAGTAGATTATTCTACTGCAGTGCCTTCATAAGTCATATTCAGAACAAAGGAACGTAACAATATTAAATCTTAATTTCTCATTTAGACAATTTCTCTCAACTGCGTAAACACAGGGTGTTCACATTCGCCTCGCCGCACCAAGTTTGTAGGCCGTTACATTAATTTACAGCCGAAGTTTACAGCCGCGGTGTGTACAGGATGGTGAATTTTTAACTTCAAATAACATGTTTCACTGTGAAAAATTAATTACTCTTTCACTTTTGTTCTCTCTTTATTTATGAAGATGAGTTTTCATGAGCTTTTACGTAAGTAATAAGAAAGGCATATCTAAGATAACATGATAATTACGTGATTGTAACTAACAAAATAAAAACTTAACTATCCCCTTCAGTAAAAGTTGAAAAACTCGGAAACTATTGAACCGATTTTTATAAAATATAAACCTACGTGTTTTATGATTGTTTAACTTTACAGTTTACGTAACTATCTTGTTCTGCTTTTTCCGAATTTTGTTAAGTTCATACTTTTTTGAACAAGCTTTTAACAACTCAATCGAATCTCGAATGACAAAAAAACCAGCACCCTGTAGAGCTTTAGTCAAACTTCTATTTTTTAAATCCACCGATTTAATATTCATTGTCCAATAGCCTTGGAACAGATTTGAATTCGTCATTAATCTTTTTTCGCCCTCAAAAGAACAGATTAACTTTCAAATACACAAAAAACTCGATTCCATTCATCAGACGAAAATTAACTTTGTAAAATCTGAAAGGATGGAACGGCGAGAGGATTAGTCACAGGGTACATTTTTCTTTGGTCGTGCAACATACATTACACGTTGAATTTGCGTCGACAAAGGAAGTAAATTGTTGGAATTATTCAAGCGAAATTCCACCTTATTCGCGGCACGGCGTTCTTTAGTTAAATTCCATGTTCTACTGGATTAGACGGAATCATTTCTGTCTTGTTAGCTATATTTTACATGCTCGTAAATACAGAATAATTTACACGAGAAATGTTTTCGTAAAAACAACTTTTTCAGTACAAATATGCGTAATTTATTTCAAATAGAATTAGGGATGTTACTGTGCTATAGATCTGACAAAATAAATCGTACAGTTACGCCACAGTATATAATATTAATTAAAATCACTAAACCGAATTTACTGAAGTGGATATTTATATTTATTCTGGTTTTATTTTGATAAGTCTAGATAGGTAGTAAATTGTGGTAATCTGTAATGACACAAAACACATAGATACAGAAGGTCCGCTCAATACGCTAACAAAAATCCTAAGCATATACATGCTTATAGACGTAAACGGTCGTTGTAGGCAAGATCACGTACTCTGCGATCGTGACCTTGCCTCGAACTACCGTATATTTCTATAAGCATGTATATTCTTATGATTTTAGTGGTTTGTATTGAACAGACCTTCTGTGTCTATTTTGTGGTAATGATCTCATTGCCCTATCATACATAACGCATATAATTACCGCACTAGTGGAACCCAAGAGCCATCCGTTTGCTCTCAACGAGCTAGGTAATTAATAGCTGAACCAGCTGTACGCAATCCTTGTACGTAAGTGCATACAATGAATGAACGCATGCATTTAAGGTGCATGGAGATTAAATGCACCTGTATTAGCACTAGAAATAAACTTTAATATTTAATACTACTGTAACTGTAACAGACACCGCCGACACGACACTCCAACAAACTGTCGCGTTATAGTTGCGAATACTATCATAAAAAAAAAGCGGCCAAGTGCGAGTCGGACCGCCCATGAAGGGTTCCGTAGCAGCATGTAACATAATATAAAAGTTCTTGTAGTTCGTTGTAACTTGAATGAAAGGTAAATTGCGGTTTACGATTTATGACGTATTAAAAAAAAACTACTTACTAGATATCGTTCAAACCAATTTTCGGTGGAAGTTTGCATGGTAATGTACATCATATATTTTTTTTAGTTTTATCATTCTCTTATTTTAGAAGTTACGGGGGGGGGGGACACACATTTTACAACTTTGGAAGAAAATGATATTAGAAACCTCAATATCATTTTTGAAGACCTATCCATAGATACCCCACACGCATGGGTTTGATGAAAAAAAATTTTTTGAGTTTTAGTTCTACGTATGGGGAGCCCCCAAAATTTATTGTTTTTTTTCTATTTTTGTGTGAAAATCTTAATGCGGTTCACAGAATACATCTACTTACCAAGTTTCAACAGTATAGTTCTTATAGTTTCGGAAAAAAAGTGGCTGTGACATACGGACAGACAGACAGACAGACAGACAGACAGACAGACATGACGAATCCATAAGGGTTCCGTTTTTTGCCATTTGGCTACGGAACCCTAAAAACGTTCAAGAGCGTGTCGGGCCACGCGCGGTGTAGAGTTCCGTATAGTACTTCGTCAGCCACTGCTTCAAGGGGAAAACCACCCGTCTTACAAAACTGACTATTACTCGTTAACCTGAAAAGCCTACTTAGCTGTTGTAGTTTTCCTTTTAACTTCGTTATATATACTACTACCGTGAATTTTTTCACGTTTCTAGAAACAACCGTTTAGCTGGCAGAAGGGGGGGGGGAGACACACATGACTTTAACAAAAAAATTCACTTTGAAGCTTAATATTTGGAATACGGATCTCTGAATCGAAAAATGGTTTTACAAAGTCACAATGTTTTTGAAAGACCTATCCAACGACACCCCACAGCATGGGATAGTCGAGAAAAAAAATCATCCCCACTTCAGGTGTATTGGAGGTGCCCTGAAAAGTTTTTTTTCATGTTTTTATTCTACCATTTTGTCGGCGTGATTAATATGTATATCCGTGCCAAATTACAGCTCTCTAGTATTGATAGTAGCTGAGCTAAGCCGCGGACAGACAGACAGACAGACGGACGGACATGGCGAAACTATAAGGGTACCTTATTGACTACGGAACCCTAAAAACCGGACTAGTGCGAGATTGACTCGCCCGCTGAGGGTTCTGTACAAACAATATAATGTTTTTTTTCCAAATTATCTTAGGACCATAGACTTCTTTATAGGTTTTCCTGTAATCTATAAGTAAAGAAACATTTCTGTATTTTTTCAAAATATTAGGCTCGGCAATTTCGGAGGGGGGGGGGGGGGGGGGGGGTAGTAATGTTCGTCTATTTTCTTAAATAATTGTTAAACTAATTCAATATACGAGTAATCTCTTTAATAAAATATAAAAAAAACACAATATTAGCAAATTCATTCCAAAAAAAACAATTATGATTGAAGGAAGAATTGCAAATGTACTGTACAAGTATTTAATTGTACTCGCAAAATGGCTGCCCTATAAAATAATTGCGTACGAGTATAAATTGAATACCTTCCGCGTACCCACGATCCCTCGTGTACCCATATACGGACCCCGGCCGGCTCTACGCATGACCGGTGCCAAATTAAATTTCGCCACGGAGCCTACTCCCTTCAACACATCGACACAGGAAATTAAATAAGCCTATATATTATTTCGTACCACCCTTTATTTTTAGAATGAAGTACAGTGATTTAGTGTGGTAGCTTTATACGGTTCCATTTTCATTATTTCAGGGTGATATTATAAACGTTTTAGGGCCGTTAAGGCGGCGAACTGGACAACACTAAACTGGCTGATGTGTACAGTATACAGGATGTAAGGGATAGGTTTCCGAAAACTTGAAGGGCTTGCTCACTAGACAACTTTCCACGAGAATTTTTTTTACGAAACGAAAAAACATCGGCTTTTCCATACAAAATTGAAAACTTGATTGGACATTTTGTATGGAGAAGCCGTTTTTTTTTTTCGTTTCCTGAAAAAAAATATTGTGGAAAGTTGTTCAGTTTCATCTACTGAGCAAGCCCTTAAATTTTTCGGAAACCTGTCCCTTACACCCTGGCCTGATATCATAGCCAACAACCACGGCCACAAATGGTAGCCCACAAAATATGGTTGTTTTTTTTGGGACCAAATTGTAACCAGAAAAACAATACAGTCACATTTAAATCTTTTCCAATAAGCTTCAAAACTCTCTACCTACATAGTCTGAGCTGCCACTTCCGTCGTGTTTTCAATAGTGCATGTAACTGCATTTAAAATAAATACCTAAGGTAAATTGCGTTCCAACTAAAATTTCCAAAAAACAGAATCGTTTCATTTTCCATCCCATTTTCGACATTTAATTTATCAAAACCAGTAAAAATCCGTTAGTGACGCTGAAAAACTATGACATCACTTCTTGATACTTCAAAAATTTTTAATACAAAATGTCGTTCCTGACAGATAATAAAAATTAACTTAAATTACTAGGGGTCATCTATGCTATTATTGATAATGTTATTAACCATAACATTTAGCAGGCTGATTCAAATGGGGTACATGTTACCCATAACGTCCAAAGGAATACTGTATCAAAGCAAACATACTATATAATATAATACTTCAAAATTGATACTGAAACTAGAACAAAGAACAATTTTGATAATAACTCACTTGCATACACAATATCAACAATATTAATTTGCGTTTAGCGAACCATGATATTGCCTCTCCAGTTAAATTAGTTCCTGATGGTCCCGGTATTGACGTACCCGTATCTTTAGTTCCAATTATAACATTGGCTGGCAATGATAGAATGTATACAGGGTTTTCGGATCCCCCACCAAAACTTCACAGTGGCTTCTACTCATGAAACTGAGCAACTTTCCCCAATAACCAATGGTCAATCCGCAAAAAATTTTGGGCACCTCCGTACAAAATGGGCCGATCACGTGATCAAATTAGTATGAAGCTCCAATTTTTTTTGCGGATTGACCAATCGTTCTTGGGAAAAGTTGTTTAGTTTCACGGATCGAAGCCACTGTGAAGTTTTGGCGGAGAGTCCAAAAATAAAACTGTATAACAGAATGCATGAGTTTTAACAAAGTCAACTAAATCTCATTTGTACCTCAAGAGGAATTTGGATTTTTATGAATGGAAATCACGGTTTTTTAGGCTTGATAAGATGTAATAGAATCAGTGGAATCTACAAACTGGCGGTTTGAAACTGAACAACTTTCTCCAAGGAACCCATTATAAAAATAATAAAAATAATCTTTTCAGATAACTTTTTGTTAGTCCATATTTAGTTAGTAAACCATTGCTTATGCTTTATATTAATGTTATTATGAAAAGTAAAAAAAAAAACGCGAATTGACTATGAGTAGCTGTGGGAAAGTTAATTTGTTACACGAGGCAAAACTTCAGTTTAAATAGGTTCCGCTGTTCTGTTAGAGATAATAAAGGCTCTTTCTGAAATATCTAAAAAACTTGGGTTTCGGCTCATAAAAATTAACAAGCTCTTTCAAAGAAATATCGTAATCAGTAAGGTAAATAAATTCGGCATCCCCTAGAAACTGTGTTCCATGAAAAACTGATAGCTTATAACGTTTGTCGTAAAATCTACCCGTTTGGTCCTAAAAAGACCACGCTGAATACGTTAAAAACAACCGACTTCAATCGCAACGCGTTTTTGTTGATTTTCTTAAAAACCGCTGAATTGATTTCGATAAAATTTATACAGGACCACCTGTGAAGTATACCCTTTTAAACAAAAAAAGAATTTTCCAAATCGGTTCAGGCGTCTTCGAGTAATCGGTGAAAATACATAAAAAAAAGATTCCGACGAATTGAGAACCTCCTCCTTTTTTTTGAAGTCAGTTAAAAATTAATACTTACATATCACTAGATTAAGCAGATAAAGGATAACTTAAACATGAAAGACTGATAGACGGGTGAAAGGAGGTTTTAAAAGACTCACTAAAAATTTATTTTTAATAATAATAAAAAAACACTAATTAAAATCATTAGTCAATAGATAGTATTTTTTTAAACCTTCTGAAATTTCCTAAAATTTCGCCTAATTAATTTCGCTTAGCGTTTCACTCGACGATAAAATATTTGCTATTATGTTCAGTTTGCATAAATGGAAATCGTAAAAAAATCTGTGACGCAAAACGCCATTTTTTTTTAAATCAATTGTTCGATGACTTTCTGATGTTATCGGTAAATATTTTTCATCTTTTCTTCACGGAACCTAGTTTAAAAGACAATTTGTAATATTCACAGGAAGAAAGCATTCTAGAAAACTTTCGTGAGTATAATCATTAAATATATCCCTGACACAGGAGCGCTTATATTGTTAACATTTTAAGTGCGAAAGAGACAAACAATCTTATATCCCATAAATCTTACATGGTTTCTAAAACATTGAAACTTGGAGTTGCATTAATTTAAAAGTAAAAATCAGTTTTGACTTATTTCTTTGTTAATAAATCAAACTACATATAATATAATATTTAAGCTTTTAAAGTACCGCAGTCCCAAAGTATCAAAACAGGTAAATGATAAGGGGATTAGTGAAAGCTTATCATGGGATAAATTCATTATTTATTACAAACACATTTCGTCACGAGGGTCCACCCAGAGGTCGGCTTTTTAGCCCCAACAACGGGTCAGGCCGGAAGTAAGGTATAATGGTACCTACTATTCCTAAAACCGCCGGTATTCGTATATACCTCCACCAATCCGTACTTGGCCCCCGTGTGTGGAGTATGGCCTAATCTTCCCGAGTTATGGGAAGAGACCCGTGCCCCTGCAGCAGTGGGGACGATACGGGTTGTTAACGACTATTCCTAAGCCTACCTACCTTAAGCCTTTACAATCGGACAATCAATGAAGTTACTTATCATTTTTTTTGTCTGTAATCTCTTTTAACCGAGTAAGGAGCGAGCGTCAGCTATAGTGAAGAGCAAAAAATCGAACTATCGATTTTTATTGGGACCCACTGTTTAACACTAATACAGCTATATAAGGTGCTACTTTATTAGTGCCCGATATTTTAGTCAGTGCTTCTACTCCTGATTCTGATCAACTTTCTCCAAGGAACCCATAGTCAAATCGCAAAAAAATTTTTGGACTCTTCATACACATTGATCAGCCGAGCGGCCAAATTAGTATGAAGAGTCCAAAAATTTTTTTGCGATTTGACTATGGGTTCCTTGGGGAAAGTTGATCAGAATCAGGAGTAGAAGCACTGACTAAAATATCGGGCACTAATAAAGTAGCACCTTATATATCAACATCATCAGGCAAAAGACTGGCCATTGAACATTTTAGAAAGTCAGAGTTGAAAATAGATAAAACTTATAACTGTAATCTAAGAAAAGCTATCCGTAATAGATATGAAGTACCTAATGCTTCAAATTACTATGGGGAAAGGACGCGTGAATACGATGGCTATTCCTTGTGATAAAAATATATGTAAAGCAAACTTCAAAAATAAACTTAAAATTGCTTTATTAGAAACTTTTGATGAAGAAGTGTGTTAAAATGTTACAACTAAAAATTATTGTTTTATAATATTAATATCAGAGTATGTTTGAATACCTAACTATAAGTATAGACGTTTTACATGCTTACAACTTAATTTTTAGGGTTCCGTAGCCAAATGGCAAAAAACGGAACCCTTATGGATTCGTCATGTCTGTCTGTCTGTCTGTCTGTCTGTCTGTCTGTCTGTCTGTCTGTCCGTATGTCACAGCCACTTTTTTTCCGAAACTATAACAACTATACTGTTGAAACTTTGTAAGTAGATGTATTCTGTGAACCGCATTAAGATTTTCACACAAAAATAGAAAAAAAACAATAAATTTTGGGGGCTCCCCATACTTAGAACTGAAACTCAAAAAATTTTTTTTCATCAAACCCATACGTGTGGGGTATCTATGGATAGGTCTTCAAAAATGATATTGAGGTTTCTAATATCGTTTTCTTCTAAACTGAATAGTTTGCGCGAGAGACACTTCCAAAGTTGTAAAATGTGTCCCCCCCCCCCCCCGTAACTTCTAAAATAAGAGAATGATAAAACTAAAAAAAATATATGATGTACATTACCATGCAAACTTCCACCGAAAATTGGTTTGAACGATATCTAGTAAGTAGTTTTTTTTTAATACGTCATAAATCGTAAACCGCAATTTACCTTTCATTCAAGTTACAACGAACTACAAGAACTTTTATATTATGTTACTTGCTGCTACGGAACCCTTCACGGGCGAGTCCGACTCGCACTTGGCCGCTTTTTATTATTGGAGTGCATTTATTTCGCCAACAAACTGCTACACAGTTTGGCGATAAACTATTTATATGTAAAACTTTTGTAAGTTTCTTTGGAAATAAATTTAAAAAAAAAACTCCCACTACTGAACAAAGGCTTAGTGTACGTATAAAAGAGCCGAAATACGAAAAAACCAGACAAGTGCGAGTCTGACTTGCGCGACTCAATTTTGAGACTGAATTGATATGTTAACCATATTATTTTAAAAACATAGACTTCTTCTAGGACTTCCTCTAATTTGTAAGTAAAGAACTATTTTCTGCGTTATTTCTTTTAAAATTTTAGGTTCAGTAGTTTCGGAGGGAGGAATGGTCAATTTTCGTATATTTACTTTAAAAAATGTTATTTTAAAATTATAAAAATAGTATTGAAATCCTTACAACAAGCCTTTTCATTTGATATGTCACACGGTAAAGTTTGTAAAACTTTTTAAAGTTTTCTGATTTGCCCCCAAAAATGCCCCAAAATTCATTTATTTAACGTTTCATTTATCAACTTAATCGGCCCACTAGATTTTTTTCCTATTGTGGTACGGACCTTAAAAAATAATGTGGGGTCGATTTTCTTTTATATCAATATTGCAAATGTACAAAAATAATATGAATTGGAATATGTCTGTAAAAAATGGCCTAAACAACTAAGAGGAAAAAAACAAATATTGTTTACTTATAGCAATATTTAATAAACTCCCTTCAAAATAAAAAAAATGAAACAAAACATCCTTTGTTTATAAAAACTTTAAAATCGTTTCTCTTAGAAAAATGTTTTTATAGCGTAAAAGAATATTTAAATAAGATAGCCAGTTCCCCATTGCGTTGGGAAATCTCGGTAAGCCCGTTTCCATCTTCGGCATCATCATCACTTACCATCAGGTGAGATGATGCCAAGGGCTTACCAATTGAGGGTAAAAAAAAAGAATAAAACACGGAAATATCCGTCCCTCTTCTATTATTGCTGTGCCCTACCGGGGTCATATGAGCTCTGTTATTTTATTATTATAATCAATCTTGTAAAACAATATGAATGCAATAAATAAACTGAAATTGAAATTAAATATGAAAATAAATTGAAAATTCCAAAGAAATTTTTATTATGATTCCTTACAATATACACCTTATGTAGGTGTATATTGTAAGAAATCAGTTTTTTCAAATAAAAAATATTTGTATTAAGAAATTATTGGAAAAACACACAATAGACACTCAGCGTAATAAGAAAAATATTAGTAATGAAAAAATATTTGTATGGAACGATTTTATTAGTACTTCCACATCAGATTTCTTAAAGTTAAGATAGAATTATATGAGAAAAAAGATTATTATATTATTAAAGCTTTTTGTAGTCAGAGACCAATAACAAAATGGCTGCCATTCGCTGATGAGTAATCAGTTAAGAGGTTTTCAGATATGTACATGGTAAAAACTATTTCTTTCATTCGAGATTTGTTTTTTTTTTTTTTTGTAAAAATTTGAGTGCGTTTGACTACATATCACCTGATGGAAAGTGACGATGTAGTCGAGGATGGTACATGCAAACTCAAATAATGCCTATTCACTCTCACCTTGAAAACCCCCAAATTATAGGAATCGGGAAACACGGACGCAGGTATGGAGTTCCACTCCTTCGCAGTTCGCATAATAAAAGAGGAAGCATATCGCTTCGTGCGAATAGGTGGAATGTCAACTACAAAGGCATGAAAGGCTTCCCTGCGCCTAGTAGACCGAAGTTGAATACTTTCATGTATGCACCATGAAATATGAGTTTCTTGAATCGGCCCTCAAGAATGTATTTTTTTTATTTTGAGAGTCAAAACTGTCGTTATAAAAAATATTATTTCTGCAGTAAGAAATAACTCCAAGACATCAGAATTTCTTGGCGCAAAATAATTTCCAACTCTTTTTTTTTTAGTATACCAACATACATACAGGTGAATGAAAAATCACGGATCAAATAAGTGTGGTCTCTGCACATAAAACTGAACAACTTTCTGTAATAAACCAATTCAATCGGAGCAAAAAAAAATTGAACTCTTCATACAAAATGACGAGTTGAGTAGCCAACTTCGTACTTAGGTAAAAAACTCCACAATTTTTTTTGACCCGATTGAATTTGTTCCTTAGAGAAAGTTGTTCAGTGTCATGTCTAGAAGCCACAGTTAAAATTTGTTCCACGATTTCAAAATCTAAATCACACTTGCGATTTTTTTGTTAATCGTTTGGGTGAACCAAAAATAAATTTACGATTTTGACACGCTTTTTCGTCCATTTTTTCATCAATTCAGTTTAATTCAAATATTTTATTTCAGAAAATAAATTCCATACAACGAGTATACACAATTCCACACAATTCAAATTACATAATAAATAAACATGTCAGTAATTAAAATATAATTGACCACGCTGAATACGTTAAAAACAACCGACTTCAATCGCAACAACTCCAATTTTGATATGTTTTTGTTGATTTTCTCAAAAACCGCTAAATCGATTTCAATAAAATTTATATGGGACTACCTGTGAAGTATACCCTTTTAAACAAAAAAAGAATTTTTCAAATCGGTTCAGGCGTCTGCGAGTAATCGGTGAACATACATAAAAAAAAAATTAAAAAAAAGATTCCGGCGAATTGAGAACCTCCTCCGTTTTTTTGAAGTCGGTTAAAAATAAAATCAAAATAAAAATAGAACTTAATGTCAGATTAATAAAGTAATGTATAAATGAAATATAAAATCATACATGTCAGAAAATAAAATAAAAACTTCGTTCGAACTGTCATTAATAGGCGTTCATAAAGCCTTTCGACATTCAAAGTAGGGAAAAGCTAGAATTGCCTTGCATCCATAATTATTATACTGACACTACTTACAACACAGCTTGCCAAAGCTGTCTTACATTACCATTATTATCTCTAAAATAAAGCTGTAAATTACACCCATCCCATTCCGTCACCACTCCCTCTTCCCTGTGTGCGAAAGTGACCGGTAATGGACTTAATGGCTGCAAACCGCGCATCGATATTGGTGCATAATCGCATCACGCTAGTAGCTGGAGGATATGCATCAAGTGCATCACATTTTAACATCATTATAATGGTAATAAAATAAACCAATTTTCTTCGTAAAAGCTTCTGTTGTATACGAAGGTTTTTTTAAGAATTTTGAAGAACCCAATTTATGTATATAGAATGTACATAAACGTTTTTTATGATAGTTCTATTATCGGTATTTGAAATTAAAATTGTGACGAACGACTTTTAATTTTGAACTAAGCAATGAGGTAGCAATTAAAACTGATGTGTGTTAAAAATAAGTATCTCATCTCATCTCACTAATATTGTAAATGCGAAAGTATGGATGTTTATTTGTTGGTTTGTTCCACTTTCACGCCGAAACTATTGTTCGGATTTGGATGAAATTTGGTAGGTAGATAGATAGAGCACTCGGCTATCACATAGGAGTTTTATCCCGGAAAAGTTAAGGGTTCCCGGAGGAATGTTTAAAAACTGAAATTTCCACTTCATCACTAGATGACGCCACCTTAACATTTTCTTTCTCTCTGGAGTCAATTCTAAGGTCGACGCAGACGAAGTTGCGGACGGAAGCTAGTTATTAATATTACTGAGAAGCGTGAGGTTTGGACTGTATCTAAAATTGAAACATGTGGTTGTTTAGTTTAAGATGAAAGCATAGAATTACACATAGAATACGAAAACGGATTCATAAAAAAGCTTATAAAAACACAAAAGCGCAATAGCTTAGAGGTTTGCATCATTTTCAACGACTCACCCACAAAATATTTTAATAAAACTTAGGTAAATCAATCTAGTTAAAGTCAATCTTCCAATATCTCAACAGTTTGCAACTAATCTCGACTTTCACTGGTTCACAACAAGCGAAGAACTCTTAAAGAAAAACATCTAAAACGAATCCCTAACAAAACTCATCTTGATCGGTGATTAATCGAGTCTCAACTAATTGATCAGGTCTTGAATAACTTTCATTACTTCATTATAAATTTAGGGAAGTTTCGAATCACTTCTATCCGCCTCTGCGAGGTTATTGGTTTAGGTAGATTACAAGTTTAAATAAGATCTCGCTTTACGAAACATTGATTAAGAACTGTTTGTGTTCAAACCATAATAATTTTGGTATGCAAACACTACTATCGTGAAATTACCATTAGTTAGCTCACAGAATCGTTAAACTGAAGTGGCAGTGGGTGGGACACATAGCTTGTAGAACAGATGGCCGTTGGGGCATAAGGTTTCGAATGGCGACCGCGCACCGAAAAACGTAACTTAGGCAGGCCTCCCACTCGGTGGACCGAGGACCTGGTTAAAGGCGCTGGAAGTCACTGGATGCAGGCATCGCAAGTCCGGGAGGCGTGGAAATCCTTGGAGGAGGCCTTTTTCTAGCAGTTGACGTCTTTTGGCTGATGTTTATAAGCGCGATCCGCTGAAGGAAGCCATTGCGCGTTTCAGTTTTTTCAAAATATAAGAGCAACGCCACGACGATGTAAATGTGTTTAAAAGGTGCTCAAAAAATATGTATCAGAACTCAGACTGGGGTTTCTACTCAAGAATCGGAAGAACTTCTCACCGGGAACACAATTCCCAAAAAAAAGTGGACTCTTCATACACTTTGAACAGCTAATCGGCCACTGTATAAGTGTATACTTATGAACGGTTACATTTTGCAAATTGATTAGCGTTCCTTGTGGAAAATTGTTCAGATGCATGAGCAGCGCCATCTAGTGATGAGGTAAAAAAATCAGTTTCTAGTCATTCCTCCGCAAACCCTCGAGTTTTTCGGGATAAAAAGTATCCTATATGTTAATCTAAGTCATAAACAATATGTGTGCCAAATACCCAAATCCGGTCATCCGTTTTTGTGTGATTGAGTAACAAACATTCAAACGTAAGACATCCTAACTTTCACATTTAGGATGTAAATAGGATATAATATTAAGTATAATAATAAAATCAATTTTCATCTAAATAACCATACCCTTTAAATTCAGCTCTTAAGTTAGTTTTAGAACTTAAACAACAGCTTGTGCCATAACTTATAAGTACTGAAGTTTACCGTTAGCTTTAAGAAGCTATAAAGCCTCGCCGATAGCTTACGATTCATAAAATAGATGTATAATTTTTATTTAGTTGTGCTTTTATACATAAACTTAAATAGGGTAATCGCACCCCATGTTCCTTCCATAAAAATTAAATAAATAATAAATAATCCCTGTAACAATGAGTATTGTAAAATCAATCTTTAGCAAAGAAACTCCGTCGCAATAGATAAAGTAAGGTATTGAATGATGTCGTAAAACTGTACCTGTCAAAAATCAAAATCAAAATATTATTTATTCGAAGTAGGTATCACTGTACACTTTTCGTAGGTCATATTTTTTTTTCTACCTAATACGAAGCTCCTACCATTTAGAACTTGTATACTCAACATTTCGGGAAGTGTTTGCGGAGAGAGAAGAAAGTCGGGCCCAAAGAAACTCCCTCCGACACATTTTTTCAATAAAAGGCTTACATTCTATTAAGTACATAGTTTGTAAAAAAGGCCGATTTATATGTATTTGCAAACCATTATAAGAGAGTGTAAAGGATCGACAAAATAGTCAGATACGTACTATTATTACTGATAATGACTAGACAACAGGGGCGCCGGGTTTCAGAAAACCTCGTGGGTGCTGGCTGCTCACAGTGCAGGCCCTACAGAATGTTTAGGTGTTGTGAGATTTAATGGTGGCGCCTCCTCCATATACAAAATCGATGCATTTTATTTATTTGCTCGTAATTATGCTCTTCTACAAAGGTTACATTTAGACAAAAACGAGCATAGGTATTTTTTTTTTACCTTCAAGACACGAATTAAATATTGTCATGGCAAAAAATGAAACTTGAGATTGGGATAATGCAGTGCAGCTTTAAGAGTATTTGATACCCTAACAAATCCACGTCTGTGGGCCCTTTATTCACTAGTAAATTCTACTATTGACTGGGTGCAGAAGAAGGAAAAATGGCGGGATAAGTTTGAAAACAGGTGGCTCGAGTGAGAAATACGTTACGAAGTTCAGCTGCGTACCTAGATTTCAAAACAAAGAGGCGGGGTTCTTAAAATTTTGGAATTTTATAAGGTGTTAGTTTTCGGCTAATCGTGTACAGTCAAGTTATAGGCTTTTATGTACAAAAGTTTTTTCAATTTATCTTAAAAAGCTCCTCAAACTGATTGAAATTTTTAAACAATTTTCGGTGTATTTTGCAACCATAGAGCGCGAGCGAAGCGAGCGTGAAAATGTAACTTTTAAGAAGTTAAGCAAGGCATCTTTAATCATCAGAATATGAGTTTTTTTTTTTTTTGGGTACTGTTTATAGTGCCCTGAGACGTGATAACCTAAGGGATAACTGAATATGCTTACAGGTTCATCCAGCACTTAGATTATGATTAAGAAAAAAATTAAATAAATAGTCTGGGTTTTTATGGAAGGTACCTTGTTTCGTTTTTTTTCAAATAATTAATATCCTAGTATAGTAGGTACTATTTAGGTACTCCATATAATTTATAGCAGGTAACATAAAAATTTTCATTAAAATCGTTAAAACTATTTTTGATGATAATAATTAAAAAGAACATCGGTTTGTATGGGAGGTAACTTAATTTAATTCGAATTAACTAACTTAATAGTAAAATAGATCGTAAAAAAATTTTGTATTTTACAACGTTTCGTCCGAAACCATCAGAGCCATTTTTGAGAAAAAAATTATCAGACCATTACAAATTGTGTTAAGAAAAAATATCACAAATAACGCTCCTTTACGTATGTCCCACCAATTATGTAACTCAGGAGGCAAGATTGATTATGTGTACATACAAAATTGCGCGAGCGACGGGAGCGCGAAAATGTTTTATTATGATAACGAAGACCTCAAGAGTAATTACGTTTTTAAGAAGTTTTAAGTTTGCGTAATTCCCGACAGTAGTGTTATTTACTAGACAGTAGAACCGATTGTTGTGTTAAACGCAAGCGAAGCGAGCGCAAACATTTTAAATTACCTTAGATTAGTAGCAGAACTTTAAGAAATTTTAGGTCAGTTTTATTCAGAAAACACTGATCAGTCTTATGTCTATTCTCGTTACTGTTTAAGTATCGTGGGTGCCCGAGCCCCCGAGCACCCACGTACTCGGCGCCCCTGCTAGACAAACACCAATGACAAGAGCAGGCCAGTTCACACGGACTGCACCCGGTCACGAGTATAACGCGCGAGTCAGCCATCGCTCCCCTCAACCATATTTGAGGGAAGGAAGCGACCCGGCTCCCGATACGCCACCATCCGCACGAACATTTAGGAACATTTAGGCATGCACCACTCTCATAATGGAAAAGAAGCAACGAAAAAAAGAAATTTATGAGTCACTCTCAATAAATAAGTTTAATAAAACGTTACACTGAAAAACTTAGTATCTAAATAAATATATTTTTAAGATATTACATGTAAACTTGGTGTTTGGAAACCCTAAAGGTCTAAATACTTCCTTGTTTGCATAATTTACGTACAAAAAGTTTCTTTTTACCGCGTTTGGGCGACTTTTCTAAGTAAAAAAAGCTATTCTTGCGCCCAGACATTGCCTATTACCGAAGTTTTTCTTCCATCAATAAATAAGTTTTGTTTTCCTCTCCAACTTAGCTACAAGTACGTTTGCGTACAAAAGGATTTTACGTAGAAAAAACAAACTGCGATATTTTTTTAAAAGAGAGCACCTGCTACGTAAGTTAAAGCATCTTTGTAAACCTTTTCAAACTGCGTACGAGCAGTATACGCTTGTAAAGTAAAATTTTAGAGTTATGTACCTAGATAGGTATCTTAAAAGCTTTTTGAAAGAAGAAATTATTTTTAACTCTATATAAAAAAAGGCTTTTAAGAAAATAAAAACATATTTTTTCCAAAGACCTCTTTGTCGACCACTCAAAGGTCACCCGCTAACAAACAAAATGAAAGACTGACTCAATTACAACTTTTACTCGTAAACTACACAATTTACGAGGAAAAAACACCTTCCAATTCGTGAATCCCAAGTTGTCACTTAGGACAATAATACTACGTCTTAGCGGTACTAAGATAAAAGGCTCGTTAATGAAGAAGCTAGGGAGGTGACTAAATGAGACTTATTTGTCTTGTTTAGACTAACAACTAAAATGAGACCGAAATTGTGGCTATTTTGCTAAGAAAACCTAACATATTTAACAAAAAGAAATGCCTGACTCCCAAAATGTTTCCTGTATCAAACTGGGGATCTAGACAATTCTGGAACTAGTTCGCACATCAAAATCCATAAAGCCGTTTTGCCTGCAGACGATGATAATAAAACAGATGTGCATACATACGCCCAAAAATCATTACCATCCTTGGGAAGCCGGCTAAAATTACTTACCGCGTCGTAGCGCTTCGATTATGCGTTCGAATTGTTATCAAATATTTTACAGAGCCTGTTGCTTCTGAGGCGCGACCAGGGGCTGGTAGACGTAGTGTAGAAGGTTCCCACTAGGCGGACTGATTGGACTAGCAGGAAGCTGTAGTATGTGGCTCAAAACCGTACCAAGTGAAAATCTATGGATAACCCTTCTGGCACACCTCGGACTTATATCCATTTCCATATCATCATCACCATCACCTGTATGGACCGCCACCAGATCGTACCATGGGGGGGGGGGAGGGTGAGTTCACCCGAAGAGAGCGGCAGAGAATGTCCACACTGTATGTAACGCTATTCAATATACTGTGGTTCTGGTGTTACAGACCCCAATTGATGGAGGTAAATAATATTCTAATTTCCATCAGGTGGGCCGACAGCATTTGACCACCAAAAACAGTAACTGCCGAACCCATAGGTACAAATACCGTCACATCACTAAAAACAAGTGCGTAACAAGATCTCCGCTTCACGGCTGTCGGCTCTAGACTCCGCAGCAGTGTCATTGGAAGTCGTACAAGAAGTAAGCGATGCGCGGGTTAAATCTTGAACAATCGTGTGAAAGGACCCTTTCAGAAAGAGGTCTTGGGCGACTTGCACCGCGTTTCGAACCACTCGTGGTAGCAAAACGACAAAAAAACCCGATAAACGAATCATTTGTACGGCTAACTTTGGAAAAGTTTAGGAAGACTACGCCTATTTTGTTACATATGTATATGGCAGACTGCTGGTAATAATAAGTGCTATTTGGTACAGATAAAAGTCAACGTATATCTGACTAAATTAATTTCTACCTTTAGGTGAAGCAACAAATAAATTGTGTCTTGTTTTGTGTGTTGTGGCTGCGAATAAATGTTGTATCTATCTATCTATCAAATGCTAACCTGGTTTTATCGAAACGAAATGACGGTAAATAATACAATAATATCAATTATCTGAGTGGTCAACTGGTCGCAAACTGGAATTTTCTACACTATAGGAAATAAACACTGACTCTGCCTCTGTAGTTAGCGCTGCACTCCTGATTCAAGTGTCGTGGGTTCGATTCCTACACTGGGTAAACATTTCTGTTAATTTAAACTTTCTGGTTTCCATAATACAGGGAATCATAAATGATGCCAGATGAACGTGTGTGATTTGGCCGGGATAGTTATTATTTAAGTGAAATCAAATGGGTATTATACATCCATAAACAGATGCACAGAGAACACAAATCAGTTCGTCACACTAATATTTGCGTTGAGTGGGGATCGATCCCTCGCGATACCAGGCATAAAACCTGACCACTGCGCCACCAGGTCTTGACAGACCTGGATTTATAAAACGACCAATCAAACATAACAGTACAATAACTAATAAATACCCCGCTTCTGCCAGTCACTTATACCACTCCCCACATAACCTCTTATCACCTCTTACCCCGTAACACGATACTAAGAAAATAACTCGCAATAAAGCGCAATAAACACGCCATTCCCGTTCCGCTCTCGCTTACAAATTAAGGCAGGTGTCGTAGGGAATTTAATTGTGAAGAGAGACGTGACGAAAGGGAATTCAGGATTAGAGTAGTTTTCGATTGTCTGTTTCAGGCCTAAGGTAGGATTAAATTGTGTCTTCAATTTGTGAATAAAGGGGAAGGCTAAGAGTTATATACAGCCTAAACTTTATTACTTCCAAAAAGGGAGAACATTATGATTGTTTATTAAGAATATACAGTTTTACAGAAAAAAAAATATGTTTACCCAAATGACTTTTAACAATTAGATTTTAAGTTTTTTGACTTATTTACTAACCATAATTCATTTGGAGCAACACCGACGTAATTACACTTTGGTCAAAACTGACTTGAGTATTTCACTTGAGGTTTGTCTTGAGTCAACTTGAGTCAACGAAATTGTTTTTCTTTAAACATGATCTAGATAGCGTCACCGTCATACAATTGCGTTGATTTTTCGCAAGTCCAATACGCAATACGCAAGTCCATTTTAACAAAAAGTGTAATTATGTCGTTGTTGCACCAAATGAGTGAATTATGTAAATTGTTTTTCCATAGACTCAGGTCTGAAATAAAAGAAATTTTATTTTATTTAGGGAGTTCCGAAGTTCATGAAAACCCAAACTTTGGATATTAAAAAAAATAACCAGCTGGTTTTAAAATAATATTATACCTGTAATCGTACAAGCTATATCGATGTCGCAACCGTATGCGGGAATACTTTAAAAAAAAAAAGAACTGAAATAAATTCATAGCATATTAAAATATTTACAGTGTTTTTACACGAAAACGAATCATATTCACAGAGTTCGTTCCATAATGAATCTCGATTTGAATTTTTTGCATCAACGTACATATAGTATGAAAAAAAGAAATTTCTTGTATATAAAAAAACCTACTACGACGAAACAGTTTTTTTTATTTAGCGCACTATTATTCACTATACTATTATTATAATCCATTTAGATGGTTATATTATTTTGTACTTTCTAAATACTGTGTAATTTTTTTATATATATTTTTTATGTGATTGGTGGCAAAAGAGCAGACGGATCACCTGATGGTAAGCGATTACCGCCGCCCGTAAGAGGAGAGATCCCAGGAGAGACACCAGAGGAAAAATCAAAAATTATATGCTATGTTATTATCAGTTTTATTATGGCAAATATCCAAAAAAAATAGAAACAAAGAATATGTAAAACTAAATATAGGTACTTATTTTAAAAAAACTGTACATGAGTTTAAATTTGAGTGGAATATGCAAACGTATCTTTAGTAAGTTTAAAAATCTTCACAAAACTGGATTTTTAAGTTTAAACTCAATATATTTTCGGTTTCAATGTGGAATAAAAAATTATAAAGTAATTTTCGTTTCTTTTTTCGCAATGCCAATGGTTTTATGTTATTCCAATCATTTTAACTAACATCAAGAAACATTACAAAAACGTGGTTATTAAAATTGTCTTGGGCTATTTAAAAAAAAAAAACAAGTTTTGAAAAAAACAAGTTGTACCATACAGGAGGCAAACGAGCAGACGGATCACCTGATGGTAAGCGATTACCGCCGCCCGTAGACACCCGCAACACCAGAGGAGTCACAAGTGCGTTGCCGGCCTTCCAAGTGTTTTACTACTACCTACTTCCAAGAAAGAAAATAACTAAGGTCCTTGAATCTAAATTGAAATCGACTTCTTCTATTACTTTTCAAATAAACTCAATAACTACATTATGTGCCTAATATTATTAGGTCTCAGCCAAATTAAATAAAAGGGATGTTTTTGTCAAAAAATACGATATTTTGTAAAATTTGATAATTTTATTACAATCCATAACTGTTAATACAAAAGTACCTACCCACTCAGCGAATCCCATTTAAACCAACCGACAAACAGACTCAGAAACTATTAGACTAAAGTGAACATTAAAATTCAAATTGTATTTATGTAGTCACAGTTTGAGCATTACGCAAATGATAGTTGAACTCAGACCGCGGTCCCCAAACTGGTGATTTTGACTAAACTTTGCCCGATCGATTATTGAATGGCAATCCTCGTCTATTAGTTATGAAGTCATTAGAACTATTCGGTTTTAAGTGTTATGTGGTTCGTTTGTTATGAGAGAGAGGACAGTTTACTTAGGTAGGTGCTAAATGAAGTGGTTCTCATTCAAATTCATTTACCACCTCCGTAGACTAGTGGGAAGTACGCTCGCTTCACATGAGGAGGTCGCGGGTTCGATTTCCGGCAGGGTCCAACTTTGTAGGACTCGGTTTGGTTGGTGGTAGGGCATTTTCTGCGCCCGCCTGACTAGCTACAACCATCTTATCTAAGTCTTGCCGCCAAACATCAATGTTAACAGTATTGATGTGTTTTGGCATGAAGATAAGATAGCCAGTTCCCCATAGCATTGGGGATTCTTAGTAAGCCCGCTTCCATCTTCGGCATCATCATCACTTACCATCAGGTGAGATGATGACAAGGGCTTAACAATTGAGGGGAAAAAATATTTATTTAAGTATCATATCTACTAACATATTCTTGTAAATTGTTATTTTTTTCTAACCAGTACAAAGTTTCTGTTATATTAATTATTATTCTATAACGAACCATCAGTGAGCATCTAACAATCTAATATTCCTGCATTATAATTAATATCACGGTGTACGTCTCTCGAAATTAAAATTTCACTGAAACAAGTAAGTAAAATTGTAAGAAATGGATTTTTGTCAATAAATCCGTGTACGATTACAATATCACGAGTTTCACAATATCACTGTGACATTTATGCTGTAATTATAGGTACTTAAATAGTATTACAACTTTTTTGTTATTCTTTTTTTCCGAAAAAGGTTATAATTATAAGTTACAGAAAATTAAGGTATCAAAATAATTATAGGACCTATTAATTAATTTGTTTTAAGGCTTTGTTGAATCTCCAAAAATTTTTGGTCTTTTCATACAAAATGAACATACAGCTGATAAAGTTTGAAGAATTCCATTAATATTTTTCAACGAAAGTAGATCAGTTATACTGAGTAAAAGCTCCCATAAAACTAGTCTTATGCCTGTTTTGTTGAATCCTATTTCAAATCATACTTTTATATTATTACATCATATTTTTGGATAATAATTAAGATTCATGGTTGATCTTAATTCATCATCAGCCGAAAGACGTCCACAGCTGGACAAAGGCCTCCCCCAAGGATTTCCACATAGACCGGTCCTGTGCTGCTTGCATCCAGCGGCTTCCCGCAACCTTCACCAGGTCGTCGGTCCACCGAGTCGGAGGCCTGCCCACGGTGTGTCTTCCGGTGCGCGGTCTGCCTCTTTACTGCCCCAACGGCCATCTGTTCTATTATCTTAATTATTATAATCTAAAAATATTAATGAAAGAACTAAGTAAATAAATGCTTTTGCGTAAAAATCCGGTGGAACAGAGCAAGCCGATGACGAAGGTAAAATTACGATCGTTCTAAATTAATTGGAGATTTAGGGATAACATTAATTTCTCTGGCATATTGTGTTTATAATAAAGCTATTATATAACAGTTCGATGATGATTTATAACAACACTTCAGGTACGATTTACGCCGTCGGCCCAACACTTTCCCATCAATCCGAATAAGCCCAACGCAAGGCAGGCTGGAATAATTAATTGATCTATTGATATCGATAATTTCCTGTCAAGTGACAGACGTAATTAGGTCACCGCTATTATAAATTTAAATTGAATCGATTGCTGTACAGTAAGGGATATTCCTCACGCATGAATTTTGTCACCGTGACAATACGATCGCTCTTATCAACTTATGGAGTGTCACGCGGTTGTCACATCGCTGCGTGGACTACCGTAGTGACCATTGAAAGTGATGAAATTTATGGAATCATTTCATTACGGTGAAAAAGGCGCGTTGAAAATCATTACAACTATTTTCACTCACTTTTGTATATTATGTTTTATTTATTACAATAAAGTATATTGAAGTGAATTGAAGTGAACTATTGGGGCAAGCTGTTTTTTCGGTTGATATAAAATACCACTTTTAAATATTATGAAGTATTAAATTAAAAATATAATTAAATTGATAAGAATTAAAGTTTAAAGTGAATAAAAAGAAGAATCAAGAAACGCAACATTAATTATAAAATTTTAAATTTGACAACTACAACATAAGAGTTTACGTTATATCAAATCGAGATTGCCAATAAAATAAATTAAATTTCTACGGTAAAAAGCAAAAACAGAACTAAAAAGCTTCATATTTATTACCGCAGCGACGACGGCACGGAGAAAAGTTTCGATATTCAAACTGTTTTTCCGTCCTGTTAAAGTGTATTTACCACAACATTTCAAATGCATTTCACCGTTCCCACTGCATACAGGTAAAGTTGCCAAATGCAGACCTCGGCAAACTTTATAATATAAATATTTTGAGTAGTTGGCGGTGTTACCCCAACTCACCTTACTGACTCTGCGTGCTACATTTAAAGTGAAAAACATTTATTTAAACTTTTTGCTCGCTCGCTTTTTCTCATGGGAAACACCTCAGCTAAAACAAGTATTTATTTTAGTATTTAACTTGTAACTAAAATGAAAATTTAAAGTGGATGTTTGGAGTGAAAAGTTGATAGGAACATGCCTGTCATCACTGACTCGGTGGCTAAGTGGTTAGCGCTCCTGACTACTGATCCGAGAGTCGTGGGTTCGATCCCCACACAGGGCAAACTTTTCTGTGATGAGCAGATTTGTTTGCTTTGAGTCTGGGTGTATTATATCTATTTTTATATGTATGTATTTAAATGTATATGTGTACGTATATCAGTCTCTGGTTCCCACAGTACAGGGAATCCTAGTTTGGGGCCAGATGACCGTGTGTGATTTGGGTCGGATATTATTATTATTATTATCAAATCCAAAAGACGTGCACTGCTAGATAAAGGCCTCCCACCATAGATATAAGAACACTAAAGTTTATTTAGTCTAGATATAGATTTAGTCTAGTCTATAGAATTAAGAACACTAAAGTTTATTTAGTCTGAGGCCTCCCCCAAGGATAACACGACGATCGGTCTTGCGCTGCCCGCATCCAGATGCTTTTCGCGACCTGTACCAGGACCACCGAGTTAGCTAAATTTATATTCGAGGAATTCGAGGAATAGTAACACCAAATCGAAAAAAAACGAATTATTAGTTGCATTTCAGCTTATCATAATAAGATAAGTAAGGTCATTATGATAACGTGATTTTTTTTACCCTCAATTGTTAAGCCCTTGGCATCATCTCGCTAAAGATGGAAGCGAGCTTACCAAGATTCCCCAACGCAATGGGGAACTGGCAATCTTATCTTCATGCCGGATTACATCAATGCTGTTAACATTGATGTTTGGCGGCAAGACTTAGATAAGACGGTGGTAGCTAGCCAGGTGGGCTCAGAAAATGCCCTACCACCAACCAAATCGAGTCCTACAAAGTTGGACCCCGCCGGGAATCGAACCCGCGACCTCCTGATGTGAAGCGTGCGGATAAACCACTAGGCTACGGAGGCGGTTAATATAAGGTGTACTCTTTGTTTTCAACATTATTGACCCCAATTTTGTCGATGCTAATATTGTATATCCAACGACATCCGTCGATTCGACATCTCATCGTAAGTTATGAATAGCCCTTAGCCCTGAGTGTACGTGACAGGGCTGCATTGTCAGTCGCTGAACCAATAATGTCCAATAAATATTGTTATTACCAGCTATATTGATAGTATTGGGTTTTCCTTGTTCTTAAGAAGCTATTAAGATGGACAAACAGAGAGATAAGAGCTCCTTTGCTCAGGTATTACCTAATACAGTTGCTTGTTTGAAACACTGGCAAATACAGATAAAAAAACAGGATATGGAAAATATAATATGTTCCTTTTAGGAAGTTTTTGAAATGCATCAACGAAATTATTTAACCTACAAATTAAGAATCAATTTATCTGCCCGAGTTGTCGAAAGAGACCCGTGCCCCAGCGTGGCCCCAGCAGTTGGGACAATAATCAAATATCAGGAATAATTTATTAGAAAATTTGTGAAGAATTTCTCTGTAATTAGAACTAATGAACTATTTTGAAAGTTCCGTACACAAAGGGGAAAATGGGATAATTTTATTAATAACAAGCACTGCTGTCTTGTTTCTGGCTTTTAAAAACGGCGGATATTTATTTAAATAAAAAGACGAAAAAAATATTGTCACCATAATGAAATCAGTGAGTGGAACACAAATAATTTTATATGGGTACTTCCTATTTACTTTTTGGTAGAGCAAAAATGCATTTTTTTATTATTTACTACATTCCTAAAATAATATGAAGCCATGTTATTTGTCAGTTTTAGGCCATATATTACGATTTCAGTATCTATAATTTCTATATATTATATGTATACCATTTAGTGTATTAAAACGGAATTTATAGAGAACGAAGAATGTTAATGGGTCCGTTAAATCACTTGAAACTTTATGACCTTGTAGCCTAAATATCTAGAAATACACCTGTTTTTGTTTTATTTAAATCAAGCGAGTAGTTTTGAAGTTACGATAATTTTAGTTTCCGCCTTTTTCAAATACTTCGCTCGGGCGCGCCAAGCGCGCGTGACGTCATACAACAACTCGCCGCTCTCACCGTACTGTGTTCTTCATACATTGCTATCGGATGGTCCCTATGTTCGCCCACAATAACATTTCTAACTGGAGTTTTTTTTATGTGACTCGGTGTTACAGTAGTGTTACAAGTATAATCGATGACAGTTTTAAAAATTGATTGAAAAATCTAATGATTCCTTAAATAGACGAGTTAAGCTACTATTTCTAGAATAACTCCGATTTCCTTACCGCGGCTGCCGAGACACAATGATAAAAAATGCAAAAGTACTTACAACTTATTTTTTTCTTTCTTATCACAAATTTGTTGATCCCTATAAGAACCTACATACCTATTTTTCATTACTAGTATTGAAAAATGTAGGTAATAATGATATTTATGAACTTGATATTTCGGAAATAAGGAGTAAGGGGCATGGTAAAGGTGATGGTGTCAAAATCACTTATGTCATCAACTGTAAGACGTGCAGTGGAGAAATAGGAAAGGGTGAAAGAGATTTGGTTACACGGAGTGGTAGACAAGTCAAGCCGCCAGTAAGATTTAAAGATTACTATTTTTAAGTTGTGTTTAGTTTTATGTTTAAAAAATCTTTAACTTTATATGTTTACTGTGACTATATTTTAGTTTCTTTTAAGAAAAGGAAAGATGTTATGAGTATGTCACGATATTTGGAACGCACTCGGGCCTCCCGCCTAAATATGTAGAACTGTCATTACTGTCAGATGATTGTCATTGGCATTTTCCCGGTCTGCTATTAAAGTCTTGCTCTAAAATATAATTCGTCTTTTACTTATTAATACACAATAATGACACAATATCGACACTGAAGCGGTCATGGCTCAGCGCTGCTTACGTGGTCGCGTCGAACACGCAGGTTAACTGACTACAGACACGGTCACAGCTTGGATGGACTTGACTAGCAGTCCATCCAAGCTGCCTATTACGCCTCAGCTGCCTATTAGTGATAGTTACTGATATTTAAACCCATCCAAGTTGCGACCGTGTCTGTAGTCAGTTAACCTGCGTGATCGACGCGACCACGTAAGCAGCGCTGAGCCATGACCGCTTCAGTGTCGTTATTGTGTCATTATATTACAGTTGATGACATAAGTGATTTTGACACCATCACCTTTACCATGCCCCTCACTCCTTATTTCCGAAAACTGGGCATAAAACTTAAACAAATTATACAGAAAATAGATCTTTGCTTATAAATTACAGGAAAATCTCTAAGAAGTTTCTATAAATCTTAAAATAAGTTAAAATATTGTTTGTTTGTAGGTATGGACAAAGCCACTTGTCCGGTTTTTATTTTTTATGTGTATAGGTTAACTCATATTTATTTTTATCTTAGATTGGCTAGAAATAGCTACGGCGACGACGTTACTGTTTATGCAAAAGTTATAAGATAAGAAGGTGATAGACACAACTTTTGGCTTTGGGTCTGGGTGGATCATACTTTCTTATCCATTTCTTTTGACTTTAAGGTTCAAAAATAGAATAGTAAAAAATAAATTTTCGGGTATATTGGTAGTTGTATTTAAGCACTTTGACACGAGCACAATTTTCTAGTTTATGGATTCATCATTTTTAAAATTTTCAACGCAAACTTCATACATACAGGTAGGAAGCGGTGCGCGCACTGAGCGACCGTTGTGGAGTGACGTCACAGCAGCGTACGGTGACCCCGCGTCACTTGCCTACCTAAATAATTCAGTATCTCGGAAACTATCAAACGTATCAAAAATTTTTTTTCACCATATTTTTTATTTTTAATAGAGTACATTTTAAGATAAAAAAACAAAAGTTGGTGGTATTCTTCATTGAGATTAATAATGTAGTTTGTAAACTAAAGGGTCAAATAAACAATAATTTAATTTTTATACACAGGAAACCCTAGCAAAAGAAAATCCGACTCACACTTGGCCAGTTTTATTTGTTTATTGCAAAATTAATATTTCATACAACTTTTGTAGTCGGTTCTCTCATACAATTTCCACTAGCTACTCGTACATACAATAATACCGCGCAAAATCCTAAACACACAAGATTAGTTTAGCCACCTACTCTCAGCAGTTACTGGCCTGGTATAATATAACACAAACACAACTAGGACGGTTGAAATCTGAAACAGTAAACAGTATAGTGGGTGTCGACACATTATGTACTTTGTCAGGTTCAAAGCTCGCTTTCTAGATGTAACCTACCACTTATTTACGTGGAAATTTTCACAAATACATATCTTCAGGCGTAATGTTATACAGGTTGTAACAAAATTGGTGTACTGGTGCTTCTACTCATAAATTAAATAAATAAATCAGGACAAATCACACAGGGTCATCTGGCCCCAAACTAGGATTCCCTGTATTATGGGAACCAGAGACTGATGTAGATACATACATATATGCATTTAAATATAAACATAAATAGATATAATACACCCAGATACAGAGGAAACAAATCTGCTCATCACAGAAATGTTTGCCCTGGATGGGGATCGAACCCACGACTTTTGGATCAGTAGTCAGGATCACTAACCACTGAGCCACCGCGCCAGTCACTTACCCATTACTCCGAGAACCCAAGAGTTTTCCGGGATAAAAGTCAAGGTCGCGTCTATTTGATCGCAGAATAAATTTTAACTGTGGTTTCTGCTCATAGAACTGAACAATTTTCTCTAAGGCATCAATTAAATCGGAGCAAAAAAAAAATGGACTCTTCATACGTATACAAATGACCTGAGTAGCCAACTTTTTATGAAAAGTCCAAAGAATGATGGCGAGGTGCCATGTATTTTGGGACCCAGTGTTTTCATCAACGTTCTTTAATAATACATGGTATTTCTGGAATATTGAATTACAAATAACAAAAAAGTAAATTGTGTGTTTATTGCACAAGTTGGGAGAACTTTGAAATAGCGATGTTTGAAACTGACCATTTAACATTTTTTAGGTTATACCTGGAAGACCGAGCTTAACCTATTGACCTCTACACTACTCTTTGACAAATAGTGCCCCCACCGTCAACGTTGGCTCCAACCAACAAAAACATATGAAAATCTCAAATCTTAACCATGGCTGACTGTATCATTATTAGCTTATTATTATACTTTAAAAATCCCCCAAAACAAAGACAGCTTCTTAAGTCTGGCAACACTGATTCCTGAGCCGCGTTCCGAGAGTATCCTCTGACAGCAACCGTTCTGTATCTTCTCTTTCACACTTACGCGATTTATATTATGCTATCCTGCTGTCAGAGTGAACGGTGGCTGTCATGGTCTGTTGTCTGTTGTACCGTTGCATTTTTTTGGTACATTGCTGCGTTTTTGTTTGAATTAGTGTGGAATCAAGGCTTTTTTAAACTATTGATTCCCTGCTTCTGCTGGAGTCATTTTTTTATTTATATACTTATATATTTAAATATACAGGGTGTAAGGGACGGTAAGTCAAAAACTGAAAGGGTGATTTGAGACCATGATTGTATATTGATATCCGGTGGAATTTTTCACCGGAAAATTTCATAATTAAAAAAAAAAAAAAAACATTTTTTTCTAACGTAAAATGATGTATTCTACCCTTATCGACCCCACTATGCAAGAAAAAAAATCTAAAATGTGTAATTGTTAAAACTGACGATGTAATGCATAAATACCTACACTGTCGCTATGCGGCATAAACAGCTGATGTTTGACGTTTGGGGTCAACGCACGCGCGCACCACAATGTAAACAATTCGCAATCCTATTATCATACCTACATAGTCCGAAAGCGCGTGGCCGTGTTCGTGAGCGATTCGTTGATTTTCGTAATTTGTACGCATTTTTGAAGGAGACAGCACGAATCGCTCACTTTCCTTTCGGTACTGTACTTTCGTAGCATTTGCCGGTCTGAGGGTTGCCAGATTAGACGATTTATTGCAATTCAGTATCATTTTTCAAAACTTAAGTACTGGTACGTATGTAGGTAGGTGCGAATCTTTGTGGTTCTGTTTGTTTGTGATCAACGGTTTTTGCCGAGGACTGATAACAAAGAAATTCACTAGTAAAAATTATCACGCGATCACAGTACTAATAAAAAAATAAAACAGTCATTTTCACAGAAAAGACAATAAAAATAATTATGAATTCAACCAATGTAGCCAAAATAGCCAAGACTACTTCAGTTTAAAAAAACCGGCCAAGAGCAAGTCGGACTCGCGCAACCATCGTACAAGATGTAAAGATGTAAAATTTTGACAAAAATGGTTTCTACTATGGGAACCCCTTTAATTTCTGATTTATTTTAATTTTTATTTTTTTATGCTGTAGTAGCATCAGAAATACTCTGAAAAAAATTCAATTCTCTACCTATTACGGTTCGTGAGATACAGCCTGGTGATAGACAGACGGACGGACGGACAGCGGAATCTTAGTAATACGGTCCCGTGGACCTTTTGGCACGGAACCCTGAAAACACAAAAAAGGCAATTTTATGCTACCTTTTCACAAATTTTCGTGACATTTACTTTCGTGACATCTGGCAACACTGCAGTAAATCACATTCGTTCGGGAAGAAATGCACAATTTAAACCGACCAAATAAGGTATGACGGCATTTTTAATAGTTTCATTAGTATTTAAAAGTCTACTAAAATTGACAAGTTCAAGTATTGTTGTTTTCATCGTAAATTTCAGTTCGACCGCGATCGCTCGTGCGTACGTACGTGATTTTTTTGCCTTTGTTTTCGTAATTCGCTGATGATTGTTTTTTCGTAATTCGCTGATGATTGTGATGTAACTTTGTTCTATTGTTGTTTATTTGTGTTGTGACTGTTTTCTTGTGTTGTGATTTCAAAATGAATCGCCCTCGGCGGCGTAGTGCACCCTTTACTGCTCGCGAATATGGGCGAATGCTCATGTGCCTTGGGGAAGCCAGAGGGAACGCTTCAGCTGCTCGCGAAATTTATGTACAAAGATATCCAAATGACCGTCACCCTGCCAGCAGTCGTGTCATCTCGTTGGCTTGGCTGGAAGGCCGTTTTGGGCCCCATCCGTGGCCCACCCGCTCGCCGGATTTGACTCCTCTAGATTTTTTCTTGTGGGGTTACATAAAAGAAAGGGTCTTCATAACAGAATGTGATACCCCACAAGAAATGGAGCGTCGCATACGTGACGCATTTGAAAACCTCCAAAATGACATTCGTGGTGATCCTAGCATGATGACTCGACTACACGCCGAAACTCTGCGTCGTGCTCGGCTATGCCTGCAGGTTGGAGGTAGACATTTTGAGCCCCAACTAATAAGACCAAACAGAGATTAAGGTAAGATTTATTTTATTTTAATAAACGTTCCTCTCTGTCTTCTTTTTTGCTGTTTTTGGAAATGACGTAATGTGGAACGTGCATTTGAATTAACAATCACCGAAGTTAAATCTGTTTTGTAGGTAAGTAGCCATTCGTGTTTAGGGTCGGGGCGGGCGGAGTGAAGTGCGCGCATCCCATTCCGCCATGTTTTCATGATATTGCTCGGTTTCGTCGCTTTGTTGTCGGCACTGTGACAGCGGTACTATCGTTATGGGCGCTGTACATTGCGTAGTCGAAAAATATGACAACGTTTATTTTACGTTTCCGGAAAAAACTGATACTGATATCCTATTCCGAACAGTCGTCTAAACTCACCCTTAAAGTATTTGACTTACCGTCCTTTACACCCTGTATAATGGAAATAATTTCGTAACTGAATGGGTCGTCTTTGATTTTTTTTATTTGGGGGGTCCCAGTTCGCCATACTTCTTTTTTTGCTCCGTTTGAATTGGTTCCTTAGAGAAAGTTGTTCAGTATCATGACTGGAAGCCGCAGTGCCACAGTTAAACATTAATCCGCAATTTTAATTTCCTCCATTATATGTTATGTTATGATAATCCATGTTATAAACTATAAGATACGCGGCTCTGCGCGAGCTCCAAGCTAGCGACTGGCGAGAAATTGCACAAAACCGAGACCTAAACTATGTTGCGTACCAAATTTTAACCAATTCCGTTCAGCCGTTTTTTCCGTGATTGAGTAACAAACATCTAAACCAGAGTTCGTAAATATCCGATATTTATAATAAATATTAAAAATATCAGATATTTTTGATATATATCCGATATTTTCGATATTTACGATATTTATCAAAATTACATACAAATTTCTTACTGTAATACGTTTTTTTTCGAAATAACTGAATTTAAAATGTAGGTATATTGATATTTTAAAGATGTTTATCAAAATAACATTAAAATTTTATACTCTGATATGCTTTTTCGAAATAACTGAATCTAAAATGTATATTTTATTTTTGCTAATTTGAAGATAGTTAATTAAATTAAACTAATTTATTTATTATTGTTATTATCATATCGTTATTCTTTGGATTTGGCACATTCATGCTTAAGAATCAGCTCTTGGAAGCTAGGAAAATATAAATATCAATATTGATATATATCAAGCATAAATATCAATTGATATATATCATGATATATATCCGATATATATCATTTGATATATATCATGCGAACCCTGATCTAAACGCATAATTCAACTCCTTTGAGTTTGTCGGTCGCAAAATTTGGGACGCACTGAGGTTCAAATGGAGCAAACAGACCCGGACCTTAAAATTCACTTCATTAATATTTGCATATTAAATTTTTGCCCCTCGGTCAGTGGAGCGGGCGCTCTGATTTTCTTAGAAAGTTATAAGGAAAATTAAAGAATAAACTGAAGTTTGTTCTGTACAAACAAATCGTGATTCATTTGAAGTGTTTATGGTGATTAATTTTGTTATTGCAAGAAGTGTCTTAGAAAAAAAACGACTAACCCGTTTTTTTATCAGATTGTTTCAGGGAGGGTTTTGGGTGTTTCTGTTTATATCGTTTACATTTTACGAGTAAGGTAGCAAAAATTATAGATTTCGGAGTGATTTGGAATTCGTCTTAATCCGCATATTTATTATTTTTTATTAATCTTTATTTATTCAGACAACATAGTCCAGTGATGTCAGTAAAGTTCCTCAATAGAAAAAAAGGAAGGAGATTATTATTATTATTAGGGATGACTCAACTAAGTTGATCTTATAAAGATTTAAGAACAATTTTGATGATTTCCTTTTGTATCAAAATAAAGCTAAAACGTTTTCGACTGTATACAATATCACCGTAAAATCACGTAATTTTTTTTTTATCCACAATTGTTATTTAGAAATTAGGAGATACGCGAGATAAGCAAAGTAAAAAAGCGGCCAAGTGCGAGTCGGACTCGCCCATGAAGGGTTCCGTAGCAGCAAGTAACATAATATAAAAGTTTTTGTAGTTCGTTGTAACTTGAATGAAAGGTAAATTGCGGTTTACGATTTATAACGTATTAAAAAAAACTACTTACTAGATATCGTTCAAACCAATTTTCGGTGGAAGTTTCCATGGTAATGTACATCATATATTTTTTTTAGTTTTATCATTCTCTTATTTTAGAAGTTACGGGGGGGGGGGCACACATTTTACAACTTTGGAAGTGTCTCTCGCGCAAACTATTCAGTTTAGAAGAAAATGATATTAGAAACCTCAATATCATTTTTGAAGACCTATCCATAGATACCCCACACGTATGGGTTCGATGAAAAAAAATTTTTTCAGTTTCAGTTCTAAGTATGGGGAGCCCCCAAAATTTATTGTTTTTTTTCTATTTTTGTGTGAAAATCTTAATGCGGTTCACAAAATACATCTACTTACCAAGTTTCAACAGTATAGTTCTTATAGTTTCGGAAAAAAAGTGGCTGTGACATACGGACAGACAGACAGACAGACAGACATGACGAATCCATAAGTGGGCGGGGCACATAGCTCGTAGAACGAACAGACAGACGGCCGTTAGAACAACAAAGGACCGTGCAACGAAAGATGTAGCGTAGGCAGACCTCCCACTCGGTGGGGCAATGAACTGGTGAAGGTGGCGGGAAGCCGCTGGATGCGGGCAGCGCAAGACTGGTCGTTGTGGGAAATCCTTAGGAGAGGTCCATGTCCGGCACTGGACGTCTTTTAGCTGATGACGATGAAAATCGTATAAAACGTAATTTCAAGTATATACAAATAATTTCAGGAAAAACTGGAAATGTGTGTTATCAGACACTTATTACAAATATCTTTCTAGAATGGTATAAGCTTTGTGTTATGATGACCTAACTTTTTATAAGTATAATATAATATAATAATAATAATATCTTTATTACAAAAACATTGTTTACAGAGTAGTTTATCATTGGTTCCAAACTAGGCAGAGCCTGTATCTTGTAGTTGAACTAACAATAAACAAACATAAATAATTTTTAGAATTTACATAATAACAAGTGTTCTTTTTTTTATAGAGCTTGTGGAGATGCTTAGAAGTGCTTATAGAGATGATATCTCTGAAAACAGGTTAGGCGTTGATAATAATTTAACTGCAAAATGATCTTTAAAGGAATCCGGGGTCATGGTGTTCATGACCTGGTCTAGGGACTTTTAAGCAACTAACCGGCTAATTTAAAAATAATTTTATATTAGGTATATCTCTGTCGATGACGTATTACTTCAAAAAAAAACAGAACCGAGATCGATTAACAGCTGGTACAGAAACAAATCTGTATTTTATATTATCAGTTGTGGTGAAAAAAAAAAAACAGATATTTTCAGCAAGTTCATTTTATAATATGACAAGTTTCCCTTCGATAAAATCGTTTTAGTATCGATATCAGTTAAACATTTTTTTCCTTAAAAAAAAATAATGGTTTTTGATTATAAGCGCACCCTTAAATATAACTGACCCATTTTAAACCGGTGATACATTATTTTTTACTCAAAATCCCAGCTTATGGCAGCTTAGGGCAGTATCACACGCACACATTAAGTCATTAAAATCGCGTGTGCATTATTAATTTAAATCAAAATGGACATAATTTTGATAACTCTCGGCATTTCAATCTTATCGCGTGAGTTAAACCATTTGAATCCAGAATTAATGAAGAGAACTATAGAGGGATTACATTTTCTTGTTTTATGAAATAGTAGAGTTTGTGTTAATTTAAAGGGAAGTGTATTTTTTCACCTCTTCAAGTTTTAAAATGCGCCATTTTTGTTTATAACTAAAGATGTGCCTTTGGTCTCTTTAGTGTGCAACTAATGGGCAAAAACCACCAACGAACTGTACCTATTGTATTTTTTGTTAAAAATCTACAAAAAAAGTCAATCAAGCAAACAAGTATCTTTTCGAAAGTTTTTAAGAATTATACTAAAGGGTTTTTTGAATATTGTAAAATAAATAACATAATAAATTTTTTTATATGCCAACCAGTCGGCAACATCAATAATCGGTACTTGAGCAAAAGTCAGCTTCACTCATTCAACCAAAAGTACTGCGGAATGGCTGCGAAATGCCAGTAAATTAAATTAATGTTTGTTATTTGGTAGAAAAGGAAACGCCAGGTTTCACATTTTACACTTTTCTTTCCACATTCCGATTTTAAGCCACCCCACCCCAAACAGTTAAAAAAAAACATATATGATCAACATAACCTACACCGTTATATTGTACATATCTATCTATAAAAAAACTCGTATTGGCTGCTTAAACACACCCTGTAACAACGGCTTTCATCCCACACATTAGGACGCGAACAAAAGCTCCTTGTATTCATTCCCCTGTATATTCACATATACAGTTCGTAGGTACATCCATATACTGATGAAAAACGAAATGTCAAATAACGTTTCATCGACTACCCATCGAACTGTCGTCGCTTTGAACCTCCTTATAATATCGAATCAACTTTTTTTTATTACGTAAGGCGGTAAGTTTTTTATGTATTGTATTATTCTACATTTTTTTTATGGCAGAGGTGGCAAACAAGCAGATGGATCACCTGATGGTAAGCGATTACCGCCGCCCATAGACACCCGCAACACCAGAGGAGTCACAAGTGCGTTGCCGGCCTTTGATATGGGATTACATAACAAGTACTTGTTATGTTTTTAGTGATTTAATCTTTCGTTCGTAAATTATATATGTTTCTTACCTTAGGAATAATTTTATTATTACTAATAGTATTATTTAAAGTTTTATAGTGCAAACTGCTTTATTTATAGTCAGTCGTCTATAAGGCCTTTGTCAAGTCCATACGATTGCCGCATTATAAATAACTTTGCGTATACAAAATGACATTCGACGTCAATACCGTTCGACGAATCTAAATTCTGCGTAGTGACATTCGATACAACGTACCCCATCCTACACATACAGGATGGGTGAAAAAACCCGGCGGCCATTAACAAATTGCTACAGACGCCACAATCAGGCTTTACCTCACAATGCCGACAACAGGTAGGTCGCGCTGTATAGTGTTCTGCGTTTGAGTCAAGCAGGGTGTAACAGGAAAATACGAGAAATATCCTGCTTCCCGCATGTCACAGCTTCAGATAATTTTTCTTTGATTTTTAACTAAGGAAAAGATCGAAATACAAGCTTGGTTGTTTGGTATTGGGATGAATATAATGCTTTGCAAGGCAACGGTTTACCATTATTGCCGGTTGCTATCACTATATGGCAATCGTTAAGCCATGTTAAGCCATCAGCGAAATTATAGGCGGCATAAAACCTCCTGACAACATCCACCAATCAGGACATGGCCGCTGTGTGTCCTTCCCGAGTTATGGGAGAAGCGTGCTATAGCAGTAGGTGTTTTAGCTATACAGGGTTATTTTTGGACCCCCCACCAAAACTTCATAGTAGCTTCTACTCATGAAACTGAGCAACGTTCCCAAAATAACCAATGGTGAATTCGCAAAAAAAATTAGGGCATCTCCATGCAAAATAGGCCGATCACGTGATCAAATTAGTATTAAAGGTCCAAAAATATTATGTAGAGTGATCAAAAATTTTGCCGAAGGCTTTTCACCATGAAATAAAACAACTTTTCCTACGAAAACAATAAATGTACTTATGAATTCAAAAATACTGACTGCATAAAATAACCTATTACCTCAATTTAGGGACAAAAACAAATCTAGCGAAAACTCGCACTGTAAAATCCATCACAAACACACAGAAAAATAAGAATTGAAACTGCTTTGTGTTCGTAATAACTTAGAAATTATGACAAATTATTATTAATTGTGGTATTAAATAATGGCAACGCTTTTGGACAATTGACGCTCTCTTTAAAATCTGCAAAATTACACGACATCTCTTAAAATGATTGTTTTTTAATCAAAAAATATTTTTAAAGGCATCTTTGATAAATCTCGGCCAAACAGGATGAGTATTTTCATTATGAAGAGAGAATCACCACTAACTTTTGGACGTCCTCAACTTTCTTAATAAATTGAAAGCGACCCCTAAGATTTATGAGAAAATATTTCATTCGAATTTAAATTCGTTGTTGCCGGGACTGTTCCCCTTTATTTGATTTCAACTACAGCAACTACAAGAATAATAAAAATATTTTCTAAAAATACCAAATAGACGTCTACACAGGGTGTATCCAAATAGGTCTAGGACCATTAACTGTGGCTTTGGCTTTTACACATCATAGCGAAAAACTTTTGTTCTACGGCTTAGCAAAAATAGCAAAAAAATTTACCTCCTGCTGATCAATATAATTTGTTTCACTTTGTATAAAAAGTTTCATATCGCTAAACAAAATTCTAACATTGTTTTATTCAACTGTCCAAGTGGTGGTTAATGTTTTGGGTGTATATAAATTTACAAAATATGTCCATTTCATGTCCAAAAAAAGCGGCCAAGTGCGAGTCGGACTCGCCCATGAAGGGTTCCGTAGCAGCAAGTAACATAATATAAAAGTTCTTGTAGTTCGTTGTAGGTAAATGCGGTTTACGATTTATGACGTATTAAAAAAAACTACTTACTAGATCTCGTTCAAACCAATTTTCGGTGGAAGTTTGCATGGTAATATACATCATATATTTTTTTTAGTTTTATCATTCTCTTATTTTAGAAGTTACAGGGGGGGGGACACACATTTTACCACTTTGGAAGTGTCTCTCGCGCAAACTATTCAGTTTAGAAAAAAAATTATTAGAAACCTCAATATCATTTTTGAAGACCTATTCATAGATTCCCCATACGTATGGGTTTGATGAAAAAAAATTTTTTGAGTTTCAGTTCTAAGTATGGGGAACCCCCAATTTTTTTTTTTTTTTCTATTTTTGTATAAAAATTTTAATGCGGTTCACAGAATACATCTACTTACCAAGTTTCAACAGTATAGTTCTTATAGTTTCGGAAAAAAGTGGCTGTGACATATGGACGGACGGACAGACAGACAGACAGACAGACATGACGAATCCATAAGGGTTCCGTTTTTTGCCATTTGGCTACGGAACCCTAAAAAGTGTCGGTGGCTAAGCGGTATTGACTTCGACCTCCTAACCAGAAGTCGTCGATTCAAATTCTGGCCAGTGCACCAATGAGTTTTACGAAACTTACGTGCATTTTCATACCGACTACTTTAACGGTAAAGGAAAACATCGTGAGGAAACCTGCACATCTGATTTCTAGATGTGTATGATGGTCGCGTTGCACACGACCGTAGGTGTAAATCTAAATGCCCTACACGCGACCGCGAGTGATGCTAAGTGCAACACTAGGCAACCGCCGTCTATACCTTGTGGATAGAACGGTTAAATGTGCCACACGATAAGAAGAAGATGTACACTTTATTTATCACTTAAATCCAAACGGCACTGCGAAATATCATCATATTCATGTTGAACCCCAAATTAATTTGAGATCAATTTCATGTAGACAAAGTTTCATATTTTTTGTTAAATTTATTGAGTTATTTAATTAAATCGGTGGGATTCTATACAGAAACCCAACGAAAACAGAATGTATCGATTTATATTTAAGTAATTAAATGCCTATTTTCAAAAAACGCAGTAAATAATAATGATGGGGTATCTCCCTGTGTGTCCGCAAAAAGGCCTTTGTCCTCTGAAGGGGCATGGCTAATAAAATCCCTTTTGTCCAAGCCTTTGACAGGTTTATGTGTGACATGAAGGACTTCATTACAGGAAAAGCTATTTCATTTCATCCTCTCGGCCCAATCGCCTGATTTTACTTGGTCAAAATAGAAAACTTATCAAAAGAAACGTTTTTTTTACAATTGGTATTTATTTTTACATTATATGATCTTTAATATATTTTGTTTTATTAATAATTAAACACTCAGTCACAGTATTAATGGCCGTAGTTATACCATAACGATCCAACTGATTTAAAGTAAGTGAAAATCACTGTAATGTACTTTAAATCAGTTGGATCGTTATGGCATAACTATGGCCAATTATAGAGTCGTACAGTATTGCCACACAGTCTCATTAAGTGACTTCGACACCTTGCGGATAATCTAAATTATTGATTGCTTTAACCGACTTCCAAAACAAAGGTTCTCTATTCGTACGTTTTTGTGTATAGGTTACGTAATATCTTCGTAGATTTTATTAAGAACCGACCGATTTACTTTTTCCTTTTTTTATTCGATTTGGCCCACAACCTCCACCAATCCGGACTTGGCCTCCGTGTGTGGAGTATGGCCCAAACCTTCCCGAGTTATGGGAAGAGACCCGTGTCCCTGCAGTGGGGACGTAATGGGTTGTTAACATTTGGCTCCGGGATGATCCCATATAAAGTATTTTTTTAAAATCGGTTCAGTAAATAATCAAAAACAAAAAGTATAGCAAACTGTAAAAAACAAAATTTTAAATAATGCAAATATAGTACGATGGAAGTTGATTTATTTATATGTGTTCTGTATTTTATGTTCTGTCTCCGTGTCCCCGGGTTGTCTGGAAGAAATCGCTTTCAGCTATAAGACCGCCCAGGTTGCACCACCACATATCTTTTTATTTGTTTTTATAATGAAATTGTATTTTGTGTGCAATAAAGAGTATTTATCTTTATCTTATCTTATCTTGAGTTAAGCGGACAAATTGCAGGAAAGTCGTCTCCGATGGTTTGGTCACGTAAGCCGCAGACCGCCAGAGTACGTCGGTAAAAGATGCCTTGAACTTATCGTTGATGGCCCTAGATCCCGTGGAAGGCCCAGGAAGCGCTGGCTTGACGTTGTGAGAGCGGACATGACAGAAAATGACCTCACTGAAGAGGATGTTGAAGATCGGGCAAAGTGGAGTAGATTGAGTAGGAAAGCGGATCCTGGCTCCAGCCGGGATAACGCTAAGTAGAAGAAGAGGATAGTACGATAGAAGTTGATTATTTTTAACGATTTATGTTTAGCATTATCAATCAACAAACGCTGTGTCGGTGGATCCGCTTGCTACCCCAGACTAAAAAAGACCGTTTTATAAGTTAACCTATGTGTTTGTGTGTGTGTGTGTGTGTGTGTGTTTGTGAATGTATGCTGTCTGTAGCTCTCAAAGGGGAAACAGATTTAAAGCTAAATTTTACCAACATTTTTACAAAACATACCAAAAGCTGGACCTGATGGGGTTCATATTAGATCTTAGCTATTAGACCACCTAAAAGCTTTAGGTTTGAAATAAAATGTTCAGTTTTCAGATAAATTCTATACCCATAATTTTGAAGTTCTGATGATGGTCACGTTACTAAAGCTGGTCACGTTACAAAAGTAACTAGAAATCTCTATAGTGTACTTAAAACCTTTAGCGAAAATTTGCTAAATTCATGGTGACCTAGTGCCATAAAACCTGGATTTTCGCTCCCAGAACGAATAAATATTTCGTTAACAACCCATATCGTCCCCACTGCAGGGGCACGGGTCTCTTCCCATACATTGGGAAGGTAAGGCAATACTCCACACACGGGGGCCAAGTCCGGATTGGTGGAGGTTGTGGGGCTAGTGGCCAACCCCAGCGTCAGAAGTTTCAAGCAGGCTTAACGACTGCCATCTAGTGATAGCAGCCGGCACCAACGGCGTAACGTAAATATTTGTATTTATAAAAACATTTTTATTTTATGTTAAGGAATTTGTAATCCTTATACCTATTTAGAATACCTAAGATACATTACGTTTCGCTGTATTTTCCGAGGTCGGGTTTAAGGTTTGCGATTCCCTTTTTCGGGGCTCATTTCTAAGCAATCTAAGCAAATCTAAGCAAAGCTCAAGGAAAAATTAGACTTTTATTTTCCTTTTTTTTTTAATTGCTTTGAAAAAGGTCCGAGGTCTTAATATTTTATTCAAATAAAGTCAATCCCATTTTGCAGCGTTCAAAGTCTTTTCAACCGACTTCAAAAAAAGGAGGAGGTTCTCAATTCGTCGGAATCTTTTTTTTTTATGTATGTTCACCGATTACTCGAAGACGCCTGAACCGATTTCGAAAATTCTTTTTTTGATTGAAAGGGTATACTTCACAGGTGGTCCCATATAAATTTTATCGAAATCGATTCAGCGGTTTTTGAGAAAATCAACAAAACATAGCAAAATTGGAGTTGTTGCGATTGAAGTCGGTTGTTTTTAACGTATTCAGCGTGGTCAATTATTAACTTTCAGATGAAAATGGTTGCTTGTTGAATAGCATTGTGTTTTTGAAACACATATTTTTCTCGATGTATTTAAATAATCTGGATGGAGAGATTTTTTTAAATCTGTGTTCGGTTTTTTAATAGATTAAAATATTAGGGGGCGTTCATTAATTGCTGGAAGTATTTTTTTATGTAGAGAGATTTGGTGAAAGCAATGCAACTATCCTATTTCTCACCCTTTAATTTTAAATAATGATTTTTTTATTATTATTTAACACTTAACATTTTCGTATAACATTCCTTCTTAAATACCTCAAGCGTTAATTAGGTCTTCCGTTACTATTGTAATATCTTCCATTTAACATATTCTCTGCATAAAAAATTCATGTGAGATTTTCATTGGCATTTTGTTGGTGCCTAATTGCCTATGTATATATGCGGTCACGTAATTGATAGACACCACCTAAAAACAGGACCGTTGTGAATGAATAGGTTGTATTTTTCGAGTGTATGTATGTTTGTATGTATGTATGAATGTAGTAATTATGTATGTTTGTGCGTTTCATTGTTACCGCCAATAGCCTAAACGGAGCAAACTGGTTACTAAAACTAACTGAAATTAAAGTTCTGACATCGGTAACTATAAGCTAAATAAAGGTAGTCTGGAAGAGATTGCTTATAGAAATAAGACCGCCAACCTGTACAATCCCATAATTATGTACACTACTTATAATTATATACCTACATATTTTATGTACAAAAAGTGTAAATAAAAAAAAAGTCGAATGAATACTCGCTCATTGATTAGAGCACGAAATTCCGTTCCAAAGACTGTTTATTGTAAACAATAATATTGGTTTTGTTTATTGTCAACAATTACAGTCTACTTCGTTATGTTACTGGAAATTATTGGAATTAATTTTGTACGAGTAATTAATCAAAGCATTGAGGGATCGTGTTTACTTTATCGACAAGAGAGTTATTTAGGATAGAATCAAATTTCCAGGCGTACAAAACTTAAAAACCAAATTATGAAAAAAATCTAGTACAGTAAGCAAAACCATCTAAGTCTTGCCACCGTTCATTATGAGTGTTAACAGCATTTATGTGTTAAGGCATGAATATTAAGATAAGACTAAGAAGGAGTTCCCATTGATACGAATACCAATTCCCCATTGCATTCCATCTTCGGTATCATCACACTTACCAGGTGAGATGATGCCAGTTGCTAACAAATTGACAGCACTTCAATTTTTTGCCCCCAATTTCGATGTGTAGAACACTCAAAAATAAGCTTTTCCAGTATGAATATAGACAGTTCCCCATGGCTTTAAAGACTTGGTAAACTCATCTCATCACTTTCATCTTTGACAACATCATCATTGGTAGTACCAGGTGAAATGATGTCAAGAGCTAACCAATGCGGTAGTTGACTGCCAGTCTAGTGAGTTACTTTTTATCAAATGTCAAAAAACGTCATTTTGTTCTAAAGATGTTTGAAATTTTGTACGTGTGACGTCATTGTTCAAAATAGTAGTTTGCATACTAATTAGGACTTTTTCTAAATTGAAAATGTAATGAAAATGAAAGTGATTAAGTTTTTCAATAATTTCAATTAATGAGCTATTTCGTCAATAATATTTCGTCATTAATTTTTCATGCAGCCAAGTTCCGTATTGTGAATTAAAAAATACTAAAATATTGTATAATCATATAAGAAACTGTTGAATGGATAAAAAAAAATGGAATGGATTGTACAAAACCTCAAACATTTTCAACCTTTCGAGTTATACCCATCATTTTTCCGTACAGCTACACCATTCACGCGCCGATGCTCCTAAAAGACGCAGAGTGATGTGACCGATATTTTACGTATATGTCTTGTGATTTCTTTCGATACTCGTATTGGAAAAGGGCTTTTTTTAGCATTCCTCCTTACTTTTCCTTTTCATTTTATATTTCCTTCTCATTAATTTATATAGGTTAAGAACCGGAACATAATAAAATCGCCGGAAAAAAACAAAACTAAACTACACAAACTAAAGAACACAAGTGCAGTGATATAACACGCATCACCTCATAGAGCTGCTAGTGTATAAAATAATAATAATAATAAACTATTTTGTACTAAGCCTTTACGACTTCTGAAACTGAACAACTTTAGAGTAGAAGCAGAAAAAAGCCATAGATGAAGATGAAACATTATATTTGATTTTCTTCTTACATTTGAAGTTTTCATACTATCCTAACACAGAATTATAAAGAGTTTACAAACAAACAAACAAACAATTATTAAATAAAGTCCGTTCGGGCAAATAATGTCGCGCTCTCAAACAGAATCCGAGAACTGAATCTACTGTGATAGGTACTTTTCAACTCTAGTAATATAACTATACAGGGTGTAACAGAAGTGTGTGACAATACTTCAAGGTTGGCTTTTACCCATCAAACTGAACAACTTTTGTTCTACAACTTTGTTGAAAACTTGAAGGCTAGTGCTAGTACATACAAATCATTTTATTTATAGGCTAGTACACAGTTATACATTTAAAGCCTGTGTGTGTTTGTGTGCGCCATCGTAGCTCCCAAACTAATGGACCAATTTAAATGTTATATTCGTATTTGAAAGCAGTTTTTTTGCGGTGGTTCTTAGTTATGTTTGATGAAAATTGGTTCAGTGGTTTTCAAGTTATTCGACCTTTACGATCGGAGGTGTGATCTTTTTTTTGTTAGTTATTAGTTATTTTTAAATTTGTTATTAGTTATTACAATTATTGTTTTTATAAGCAAAGAAGATAACTCAATCTGGACGGGGTCAGTGTGGGGCAAGCAGGAAATAACCCGTGCCCCACTAGTGGGGACGCTGTTGGTTTTTATGAAATGGTTATTTCACGTACTTATCCTTGGTCCGAAGATCGGTTCTAAAAATATTTGAACCAGAACCTTTCAAATATATTTAATTTTAGAACCTCTTTGTTATACTCCAAAACAATCCTTGTATAAAAAGTTGCGTAAGTGAAATAAACGATTTTGCAATCCACGTTATTTCTCGTTAACAATACCATTATATTCTGACATAAAAAAAATCTATGGTTTAAAAACAATTTGTTCTATAAATATATAAACATTACTTTAAAACATATTTTTGTGGAATTTATATTGTTTTTTCAAATATAAGTACACAAATATATTTTTTCATTACACCAAGGAACATATTCAATGGTATCAATTTGAATTAATAAAAATGCTTGTAATCTTGTAAGTACACTTAGTGAAAGTCTGGAGTCCGATAACTAGAACACATCGCGTATGTCATTTTACCAGTTCAAAAAAAAAGTTTATATTTATTTATGTACTTTATACTTCAGATATTTTTTTTAATAGTTTTCTACCCAGTGCAAAATTCCTACCACACGGAACACATATATACTGAATAGTCAATTTTTCTTTAACATTGGCTCAAAAACAGAGCAAGTTAATTTGCGTTTTATTTTAATATGATTTAATTGAATGATAGTCATAAATATTATATCTATGTATATTTTTATACATATCATACATACAAAAACTCTCGTCCACGAGAAATATATGAAAACCGAATCAGTTCAGTTCATTACCTATATCTCTGTACTTACTCACGTAATACATCAACAAAAAACACACAAAGCCCTTAAAGATAGCAAACCTTCGTACAAAGGACTTATTAACTCCGGCTAACTAAAAAGCTTTCATATTTACCTCAGAAAAAAGATTTCATCCACTCACAGTCACAACACAGAACACTACACTATCCAAAACTGTGTTTCCTCCAACTAAATAATTACAATTAGTACACAGTAGAACGGCAGTAGTGTCACAATTCACTGATTATTTCACATACATTATTTTGTGCCCGAAATTGTTGATTATTTGACATACGACGTTCTCGCTAGCGGGTGCTACGCTGATCGCGAGCGTTACGACTGCCGTAGCCGCCGTCCTGCCCCCGCCCCCTCGCCCCTCGCAGCCTCCCCCTGTGGAAATGTCAAAATGCCCGGATTTTATACATAAAGGATGTGTTATTAAATGCTCTTTGATGATGTCGTTGTACCAATATTATTCAGTTTTAAAATTAAAGGTCCTTTTTTAATATGTAGCAAAAAAAAAATTCTTATTACCTGGACTTCGATTGAAGACTTTATTATTATTAACAAAACAGAAGCTTGTTCTTAAGGCATTGAAGAATATAAAGCTCCCAATATAAAATATTATTGCTCACAAAAAAACTGCCCCATACATATGATAAAATACTAAAAATGCAACTCGAGGCTTATACTTTTTGGATAAAATTTTCAGAAGGCTTATGTTTGCTATTCTTTATAATTTCCTACCTTTTTAAATAAAATAAAATGAGTTTTCTTACAAATATCGTAAATCACCTGATTTCGCAACTTTGTACGAAAAGGCCAAATGTTTTTTTGCGATCTCAACAATATAGAACAGTGTTTTTCAACCTGTGGGTCCTCTAAAGCCTATCTAAAGGGGTCGTGGGAAAAGAAAAAATAAGTGCTTATAGGTTATGCACTGCAATAAAAAAATACGATTTCAATGAGAAGGCTAGTTCTCTTTATTTTTTAACAATTTTTCAAAACGTGGTTCTATTTTGGAGACGTTTATAAGTAAATTGTTTTATAATTAAAGAAAATTATAAACGTAGTCTTTCAAATAACTAACATTTTGTATGTTACATTTATATGTAGGGGTCGCAAGAATTTTTTAACTTGTAAAGGGGTCGGGTATTAAAAAAGGTTGAACAACACTGATCTAGTACAAAAGTTTAATAACTGTGGCTAGGTCCTTGTTGGTGGGGCCAACCACTTTCTCTCCTACTTAGGCCTTCTTTAAGCGATGTAACTAATTCTCGGTCTCCCTTTACCTCCCTTTCTCTCTTTCCTTCTATCTCCCGTTCCATGATGTTTACTATGAAATCAATCGTAGCTGCAAATGTCCAATCATATTTTCTCTCCTGTTCTCAACAGTTTCCACTATGTTTATTTTCACTTTCACTTTATCTAACACTTCGTCGTTTATAACTGTTTCGGACAACATTTCAAAAGTTTGCTCACTTTTATTTTGACACATGATACGGAGGAGATTTATGTGCGGATGTATGTTATAATATGATTCTCCATACAAAAAACGTTCAATATGATGATTGGTTTGTATGGAGAGTCCAAAACTAATTCTATCTATCTATCAGCCGAAATACGTCCACTGCTGGACAAAGGCCTCCCCCAAGGATTTCTACACCGACTCGTCCTGTGCGGCTCGCATCCAGCGGCTTCCTGCAACCTTTACCAGGTCCTCGGCTAAAACTAATTACGTTTATTTAAAAAGTTGTACTTACAACAAAAGTTGACACGTTTTCCCGAAACGTTGAGACTACAAGTTCCGCGTGGTAGGATCTTTGTACTTAGTAAGTATAAAAAAATGAAATGACGATTTTGATTTTTATTTTTACCCCATTTATGGCATGACTTTTGACTGGAGGGAGTTTCTTTGGGCCCGTCGTCTGTTCTCACGCCGCAAACGCTTCCCTAAATTCCAGTTATTCGAGTTCCAAGTGCTAGAGTCATCGTCATCATCATCAGCCTGCATTAGTCCACTGTTGGACATAGGCCTCCCCCAAGGCACGCCACTTATACCTATCTTCGGCCACGCGCATCCAGCTGTTGCCAGCAACCAGTCGTAGAGTACTAGACAAAAAAATATATTTTGAAAAGTGTACACTGCTACTTACTTCAAATAGAATATTTTGCTTTTCATTATACAGGGTGTAACAGAAGTGTGTGACAATACTTCAAGGTTGGCTTTTACCCATCAAACTGAACAACTTTTGTTCTACAACTTTGTTGAAATCGCAAAAAATTTTTTGGACTTTTCATACAAACTTGGTTCGCCAGCTGATCGATTTGTATGAAAATTCCAAAAAAAAATTTGCGATTTCAACAAAGTTGTAGAACAAAAGTTGTTCAGTTTGATGGGTAAAAGCCAACCTTGAAGTATTGTCACACAATTCTGTTACACCCTGTATAGTCCCTCATAACTATTGTTGTAACATTTGTTCGTTTCATATTATTTCTTAGTATATACTCTTTATACAACATACCTATTACGATTAAAAAGATACTAGCGCGATAGATAGCAGCGATAAAGATAAAGATATGATCTAAAGGTCAGCAACGCACTTGTGACTCCTCTGGTGTTGCGGGTGTCTATGGGCGGCGGTAATCGCTTACCATCAGGTGATCCGTCTGCTCGTTTGCCACCTCTGCCATAAAAAACAAAATACAACCATTTAAATATAGAACGGATAGAAAGACAGATGGCATAGCGTTTATAATACGAGTAAGGTTCCGTTGCCACCTTTCGGGCACAGAATCCTAAAAACAATACAACAGGGTTGACACATCCTGTAAATGTTGTTGTAAATGTTGTTGTACGCATATTTTATTCATCCCCTATTGTCTTTATTTAACATTCTGTTACAAAACATAATGGCAGTTCCCATATGCGATTAGGTCCCATGAATTTACAGACAGACTAACAAACTTTACTATTTCAATATTTTGTAGATGTGCTTACCTATGGCATTGACGTTTCAGCTTTGAAAGTTCAACAGAATAATATTACCCCAAAAATGAATTTACCTCCATTAAATTATATATCATTTTCTAGCTACATTCAAGGTCTTTCATGAATTAGTGATGTCATGTCTCTCATGTAAAAACTGACTGAGTAGGGTTCCATTAAATACTGTATTGGCGTTTTCTTAGAGGTCAATTGGGTCAATATTTTCTACAAAAAAAATATCGAAACTATCAGAAAATCGTAAAATATTATGCGCAATATGTTCAAAAATACATATGGTAACGAATAACACGCTGGGATAAGTGTAGCCTTCAAAAATAAAAGATAAGTATTCTTTTAACGAAAAAATGGCGATTTTCAGTAACGAAAAGTGAAAATAGTTAGTTATTTTATATTAATTTTGTCTTTGAACTTTTTTAACTAATCTGCAATTTCATAGGTAAGGTAAAAATAATAGGATAGTGTGACCGTGTTTTTAGTCTAGGCGGGCAAAGCCGCGGGCACAAGCTAGTTATTAAATAGATATTATATTTTTATATCACTTTAACCGCCTTTTTACCCTCAATTGGTAAGCCCTTGGCATCATCTCACCTGATGATGATGCCGAAGATGGAAGCAGAATGACCAAGATTCCCCAACAATGAGGAACTGGCTATCTCATCCTTCAGAGAGCGGCAGGCATTCTGTCTAATTTCCTTATACTGTGATCATAGACATAGACATAGACAACATTTATTTATCATCACTTGCCACCGGTTAAATTATGCCAAGAGCTTTCCAAGTGTGGATAAAAAAAGCGGCCAAGTGCGAGTCGGACTCGCCCATGAAGGGTTCCGTAGCAGCAAGTAACATAATATAAAAGTTTTTGTAGTTCGTTGTAACTTGAATGAAAGGTAAATTGCGGTTTACGATTTATGACGTATTAAAAAAAACTACTTACTAGATATCGTTCAAACCAATTTTCGGTGGAAGTTTGCATGGTAATGTACATCATATATTTTTTTTAGTTTTATCATTCTCTTATTTTAGAAGTTACGGGGGGGGGGGGACACATTTTACAACTTTGGAAGTGTCTCTCGCGCAAACTATTCAGTTTAGAAGAAAATAATATTAGAAACCTCAATATCATTTTTGAAGACCTATCCATAGATACCCCACACGTATGGGTTTAATGAAAAAAAATTTTTGGAGTTTCAGTTCTAAGTATGGGGAGCCCCCAAAATTTATAGTTTTTTTTCTATTTTTGTGTGAAAATCTTAATGCGGTTCACAAAATACATCTACTTACCAAGTTTCAACAGTATAGTTCTTATAGTTTCGGAAAAAAAGTGGCTGTGACATACGGACAGACAGACAGACAGACAGACAGACATGACGAATCCATAAGGGTTCCGTTTTTTGCCATTTGGCTACGGAACCCTAAAAAGAAGATTATTTTATAGATAAGATAAATATACTCTAATGCAGGTATGAGAAAGAAAGAAAGAAATTTATTCAGCATTTTGTTTTAAAAATGTTTGAAATATATTATAGACGTGAAGTCATAGTTATTCAGCGTTATTATAAGACTCATTTTGTGATGGAAAACGAAACAAATATGGTTCGGCACGCTTGCTTCGGCACGAATGGGCCGGCTCGACCGGAGTGATACCACGGCCTCACAGAAAACCGGCGTGAAGCAACGCTTGCGTTGTGTTTCGCCGAGTGAGTGAGGGTACCGGAGGCCCAAACCCCCCCCCCCCCAATGATAGCGCAGTTACAAAATTTGTTACCCCAGGAGGGTACCAGCTGCGCTAGCGCTGGAGAATCCCTCTCTGGACGTCCATGCTCAGGATACAATGTGCCTGAGCCTGGACGTCCAGGCCGCCCCTCGTCGTATTCTGGGGGGGGCATAACAGCGCTCCATCATCCAGTTGCACAAGGGAAGGGCAAAAACACCTTGGCACCCCCTGCCACGCTGGCCGTGGACTTCTGCAACATCAGGGGCTTACACTCAAACATTAATGCTGTTCACTACCACCTAGAGACAGCAAAGCCGGCCTTGCTCTTCCTGACCAAAACACAGATATCGTCCCCAGCAGACACATCATACCTCTCCTACCCTGGGTATGGACTGGAACACTCCTTCGTGCCTAGGGCTGGAGTGTGCGTGTACGTTAGAGACGATATCAGTTCTCGCCGTCTCAGCAACCTTGAAGGTAGGGACCTCTCCACCATATGGCTACGTGTAGACGGCGATGACCATCCCCGCGTCTATTCGTGCCTATATAGGTCCCATACCGGCGATGGCGAAACTGACCGACTCATTGAGCACATCCAAATGGCTGCAGATACTGTGCAGCAGCAGATCCCATCCGCTGAGATCGTGGTACTCGGCGATTTTAACGCCCACCACGCCGAATGGCTCGGTTCTAGCAAGACCGATCATGCGGGGAGATCTGTTCACGACTTCGCCCTGGCATATGGTTTGACACAACTGGTTACTACGCCCACGCGAATCCCAGATGTGGAGAACCATGAACCTTCACTGTTGGACCTTCTGCTGACTTCTCATCCGGACGGCTACCAAGTATCCGTTGACGCCTCACTCGGCTCTTCGGATCACTGCCTTATCCGGAGTACGGTGCCACTCACGTGCCCGCCGCGACCGCGAGTCGCTTGTCGCCGTCGTGTGTGGCATTACAAGTCAGCAGATTGGGATGGGATGCGGTCGTTCTTTGCGTCCTACCCTTGGGGGCAGGTTTGCTTCACGCCGGATGATCCCAACTTCGCTGCCGATTCTGTCGCTGATGTGGTGCTGCAGGGTATGGAGCTTTTTATCCCTTCCTCAGTGGTCCCCATTGGCGGCAAATCCCAGCCTTGGTTTGGTCGGTCCTGCAAAAAGGCTTCTCGCCGAAAGCAGGAATGTTACCAAGCCTGGGCAAATGCGGTGAAGGTACGGGATGAAAAGACCAGCGTATTAAAAAAGGAGTTTAACTTTGCCTCCAGGTCCTTCAAAAGAGACATTACCAGGGCAAAGTCAGCGCACATAGGCAGAATTGGCGAGAGACTAGAGCGTCTTCCTTCGGGAACTCGTGCGTTCTGGTCTCTGGCCAAAGCTGTCCAGGGGAATTTCTGCACGCCATCATTTCCACCACTGCACATGGGAAATGATTCATTGGCCCACGACGCAAAGGAGAAAGCCGATCTTCTAGGCAAACTCTTTGCGTCCAACTCAACGTTGGATGACGGGGGAAACGAGCCGCCGACCATACCGCGGTGCACGAGCTGTATGCCGGATATCCGGTTCCACCAACGCTCAGTGCGTAAAGCACTTTTTTCCCTCGACATTCATAAGTCGAGTGGGCCCGACGGAATCCCTCCTATCGTGTTGAAGGTGTGTGCTCCAGAGTTGGCTCCAGTTTTAACGCGCCTTTTTCGGCTCTCATACTCCACTGGCGTAGTCCCGAAGTCATGGAAGACAGCTTTGGTGCACCCGATCCCTAAAAAAGGTGACCGCTCGAATCCGTCCAACTACCGGCCGATAGCCATAACCTCCTTATTCTCAAAGATAATGGAGTCCATTATCAACAGCCAGCTCCTTCGGTACCTGGAGGACCGCCAGCTGCTTAGTGACCGACAGTACGGTTTCCGTAAGGGCCGGTCCGCTGGTGATCTTCTTGTCTACCTGACACATCGTTGGGCACAGGCGATCGAGACTAAGGGGGAAGCTTTGGCCGTTAGTTTGGACATAGCGAAGGCCTTCGATCGGGTCTGGCACAAAGCACTTCTTGCGAAGCTTCCTTCTTATGGGCTTCCCGAGGAATTATGCAAATGGGTCACTAGTTTTCTTGCAGACAGAAGCATAAAGGTCGTAGTCGACGGTGCATGCTCAGATTCTATGTCTGTGAATGCTGGTGTCCCTCAAGGCTGTGTGCTTTCGCCTACACTGTTCCTTCTGCATATCAATGATATGCTGCAAATCAGCAGCACTCATTGTTATGCGGATGACAGCACAGGTGATGCCTTCTATACCGGCCGTGCTAACATTTCTCGGGAAAACGTCATCGAGAGCCGAAACAAACTTGTGTCGGAAATTGAGGCCTCTTTAAAGAAAGTCTCAGAATGGGGTCGACTTAATTTGGTCCAATTTAACCCCACTAAGACACAAGTTTGCGCGTTCACTGCCAAGAAAATGCCATTTGTCGTATCACCTCGTTTTGAGGACACTCCCCTAAATGCCTCAGCTAGTATCGGAATTCTTGGTGTCGACATATCGAGTGAAGTCCAGTTCCGTGGCCATCTAGAGGGTAAGGCTAAATTAGCCTCGAAGAAGCTTGGTGTGCTCAATAGATCGAGACGGTATTTCACTGCGGCGCATCGCCTGCAACTTTATAAGGCGCAGGTTCGGCCTCATATGGAATACTGTTCTCATCTCTGGGCAGGGGCACCCCAGTACCAGCTTCTCCCTCTGGACCGCATTCAACGAAGGGCAACTCGAATCGTCGACTGCCAGGATATTTCAGATCGGCTTGACTCCCTGGCGCTGCGTAGAGATGTAGCCTCGCTCTGCATTCTCTATCGCATGTACAATGGGGAGTGCTCCGAGGAATTGTTCGGATTGATCCCTGCCGCCTCTTTCCGCCATCGTTCTACGCGACAACATATTCATCCCCATCACATAGATGGTTGGCAGTCCACAACTGTGCGTTTCACTAGAAACTTTCTGCCTCGCACAACCAAACTGTGGAATGAATTGTCGCCTGCGGTATTTCCGGACCGATACGACATTCAAACCTTCAAGAAAAGAGCGTACTCCCAAATCAAAGGCCGGCAACGCACTTGTGACTCCTCTGGTGTTGCGGGTGTCTATGGGCGGCGGTAATCGCTTACCATCAGGTGATCCGTCTGCTCGTTTGCCACCTCTGCCATAAAAAAAAAAAAAAAAAAAAAATGGTTTTCCAAATTTCAGTAGGAGAGCAATTTAATGAAATGAGCCTATTAACAAGGTTATGTTTTCTTATGAAATAAGATTCTTAAAGGAGTTTTGAACATAAAAAATCTGATTGCCTTGCCTTATATTTAATACAGTAGACACTCTCTGCCGCTCTCTGAAGGCGATCTTACCCCCTTGCGGGTTAGATCCAGTAAGTCTATGCAGTCGTCCGTCACTCAGTTATCTTTATAACTGCCTTCTAAGTGGCTAATTTGCTCGCTTCACATGAGGAGGTTCTGTTTGCTTCGTGATAGGATATATTCGGAGCCCGCCTGACTAGGTTCAATCATCTTATCTTAGTGTTTCCGCCTAATATCAACGTTAACAATATGTGTTACTATGTTTTACAGCATGCAGTCAGTTCCCCATTGCGTTGGGGAGTCTTGGTAAGCCCGCTTCCATATTTCGGCATCATCACTTACCAGCAGGTGAGATGATGCCAAGGGCATACCAATTAAGGAAAAAAACGTCGCTCTTTCCCATATGCACAATTTCCTACAGATTTTTTGGACATGTTGTTCAGTTAATTACTGAATTAACTGAACATCATATCCAAAAATTCGGTCTTCTACTGAGAAGCGATAACCTATACTATCGGAGCGAAACAGTTTTTGACTTTTCATATGGAATTTGCAAATCGACTGTACAAAGTTTGCTTGTTTCAAAGTTGTGACTCCTCTGGTGTTGCGGGTGTCTATGGGCGGCGGTAATCGCTTACCATCAGGTGATCCGTCTGCTCGTTTGCCACATATGACGTAAAAAAAACTATTATTGACAGTATTTTGTATGGGAAGTAATTTTTATTCATTCATATAGGTTCCTCGAGGAAAGGTGTTCAGTTTTATGAGGTGAAACGCTAGTAACCTTTACAAGTATTCTATATTTATTTTAATTTTTAATTAATAATAATAATATCTGGGACAAATCACACACGGGCATCTGGGCCCTAAACTAGGATTCCCTGTATCTTGGGAACCAGAGACTGATATACATACACATATACTTTTTAAATACATACATATATAGATATAATTCACCCAGACTCTGAGCAAACAATTCTGCTCATCACAGAAAAGTTTGCCCTGTGTGGGGATCGAACCCACGGCTCTCGGATCAGAGGTCAGGATCGCTAACCACTTAGCCACCGCGACTCAGTTATTAAATTAATTTTATTTGATTATTTTCCATAAGAAAGATTAAAACTATGAAACGGACCAACAAAGTCATCCATCAATTTATTATGTAAACGCTTTTTAAAATAAATAAAACGTGAGGAAACCCTTCACGGCGAGAATTTAAAATAGGTATCTACTGGAGTGGGTTTATCCCCGTTATCCTAGCTGGGAAACCGCGCGCCACACTGCGGTGCGAACGGACGGTTTTGAGAGCTGGCTTGACGTACGTAATGGCAAAGAACCAGCTAAACTTTGGTGCTAGTTTACTGTGTACAGGGTCTTTATGAAATACATGATAAAAACGAACTACGTAACCGACTCATGAAACGTAACAACTTTCCTCAATTCGTATTTTTTTATGGAGAATTTTTGCACTAATAATTTAAATTCACTAATATTATTATAAATGCGAAAGTATGGATGTTTGTTTGTTTGTTACACTTTCACGCTGAAACTACTGAACGGATTTGAATGAAATTTGGTAGGTAGAAAGATAAAGCACTCGGCTAACACATAGAATACTTTTACACATATAGATGTATTTAAAACCAAAGGAATAAATCCCAATTTCAATCTCAGAAGCAACAAGTACAGTAAACGCCTAGCAGCTGTACCGCACAAACTAAGTAAAAGTGAAAGGTCCGTATACGTGCTGGGACCAGCCATCTATAATAGACTACCAGATAATATCAGGGATGCACCCTCCGTACACTGCTTTAAGAGCAAACTTAAGGGGTGGCTGCAAGAAAAACTATTTTATGACATAAAAGAATTTATGCAGCTCCCACTTACGTAGTGTTTGCAAATAATTTTGTTTATTTTAATAGTTCTATTCTATCAGCCGAAAGACTTAATAGTAATGACATGATTTTAATAGTAATGACATATGATTACAAACTGTTAACATTATAATGTATTATAATGATTTATACAATTATTATTCCACTTATTAGAATACTCTGTACTATTTTGTACAATGACTTGCAACAAATGTTGTCAATAAATTTTTCATTTTCATTTTCATTTTCAGAATGTATCTTAAATGGCACGAGGAGGAATAGTTAGTTTCTTTTCTATTACTTTTCATATTTCTCTCACGTTACATTAACTACAGCCCATATCATTCACCGATCGTCGGATACACGGTTTTTGTATGTATTTGGAATACAAAATTTTTGACATGTATTTTGATAGCGAAACAACAAAAGTTGTTACTTTTGACCCAAATCCTGGATAAGTTCACATCCGCACTTAAGTCATCTTGTATGAAATCACTAGCTTCCGCCCGCGACTTCGTCTACGTGGACTTCAGAATTGGGTGCAGAGAGAAAGAAAATGTTAAGGTGGCGCCATCTAGTGACGAAGTGGAAATTTTGAGTTTTTAAGCATTCCTCCGGGACCCCTTAAGTTTTCCGGGATAAAAAGTATTCTATGTGTTAGCCGAGTGCTTTATCTTTCTACCTACCAAATTTCATTCAAATCCGTTCAGTAGTTTCAGCGTGAAAGTGTAACAAACAAACAAACATCCATACTTTCGCATTTATAATAATATTAGTAAAATTAAATTATTAGTGCAAAAAATCTCCATAAAAAAATACGAATTGGGGAAAGTTGTTACGTTTCATGAGTCGGTTACGTAGTTCGTTTTTATCATGTATTTCATAAAGACCCTGTACATAGTAAACTAGCACCAAAGTTTACTATAAAAGAAGACCGAATTTTTGGACATGTTGTTCAGTTAATTACTGAATTAACTGAACAACATGTCCAAAAAATCTGTAGGAAATTGTGCATATGGGAAAGAGCGACGTTTTTTTCCTTAATTGGTATGCCCTTGGCATCATCTCACCTGCTGGTAAGTGATGATGCCGAAATATGGAAGCGGGCTTACCAAGACTCCCCAACGCAATGGGGAACTGACTGCATGCTGTAAAACATAGTAACACATATTGTTAACGTTGATATTAGGCGGCAACACTAAGATAAGATGATTGAACCTAGTCAGGCGGGCTCAGAATATGTGCTATCACGAAGCAAACCGAACCTCCTCATGTGAAGCGAGCAAATTAGCCACTTAGAAGGCAGTTATAAAGATAACTGAGTGACGGACGACTGCATAGACTTACTGGATCTAACCCGCAAGGGGGTAAGATCGCCTTCAGAGAGCGGCAGAGAGTGTCTACTGTATTAAATATAAGGCAAGGCAATCAGATTTTTTATGTTCAAAACTCCTTTAAGAACCTTATTTCATAAGAAAACATAACCTTGTTAATAGGCACATTTCATTAAATTGCTCTCTTACTGAAATTTGGAAAACCATATTTGTTTCGTTTTCCATCACAAAATGAGTCTTATAATAACGCTGAATAACTATGACTTCACGTCTATAATATATTTCAAACATTTTTAAAACAAAATGTATTTTTTTGAAAGATGATAAAAAGTAACTCAAATGATTATTAAAGTAACTCAGATGACTGATTGATTGATTCATATACTACATATTGTACACACACAAAAAAAACAACAAAAGGTAGTCATCTACCCTATTCCACAACCAATTTTTAATTAAGAGTTTACCAAAGAACTTGTATACCTGTAGGCACTACATGTAAATTCCTTGGAGTTTACTCAATTAATAACTGAATAGGAATTACAATTTAATCAATATCCGTGTACAACAATACAGATGATTATCAATTTAAATATTAAAACAACAATAAGTTCTGTTATCTCGCTCTCGCCTGTGACGGTTTCATCGGCACTTGGCGTGTGGTACAAGTCACAGGTGTGTGCTTTATTCAAAGTACCTATACTCAACAAAATCTAATCATTATTTCAGTTAAATTGTGATGTACCTAACTAAAAATTTTTGGTTTTCGGACTTTTCCCTTTACTTGTGCTATAAGGCATTTCTTCCTGCCAAATTTCATGATTCTAGGTATACGGGAAGTACCCTATAGGCTTTGATTCCCATGCGAGTGTCCACATATGCAGCACAGACGGCCGTATCTTTTGATTTAGTTAGCATAGAAGTTTGGTTTTTTCACAGCTTCAACAAGGGATTGCAGGCCTAAGTATTTGATTTAAATTTCAACTTGATACGTCTACGCGTTCCTGAGAAAAAGGGCCTTGGCAGACAAACAGACAGACGGACGGACAACGAAATGATCATATAAGGGTTCCTTTTTTCCTTTTGAGGTACGGAATCCTAAAATTTGACTATTTTCATCTTGAACGCTCGCTGATTTTTTTTATAGGCAATTAAAGTTAGAGAAATTAAATTTACACAATTTTACATTTTTTTTGTGACAATACACAATTTTTTTGTGATGTGACAAAGCATTTTTGTTTTTCGGACTTTTTCCTTTACTTGTGCTATAAGCATTGCTTATTGCCAAATTTCATGATTCTAGGTGTACGGAAAGTATCCTATAGGTTTTGATTCTCATGCGAGTGTCCAAATACTCGCAGCATAAATGGTCGTATCTCTTGATTGCGTTGGCATAGAAGTTAAATTTTTTTATAGTCTCAAGGGATTGCAGGCCTGTGTATTTGTTATAGCAGTATTTTTCAACCTTTTTTAATACCCGACCCCTTTGCAAGTTAAAAAATTCTAGCGACCCCCCCTAGGGCCACAAAATGTTACAAAATGTTAGTGATTTGAAAGACTATGTTTATAATTTTCTTCAATATGAAAATGATTTACTTATAAAAGTCTCCCTCCAAAATAGATCCACGTTTTGACAAATTGTCAAAAATAAACAGGACCATCCTTCTCACTGAAATCGTATTTTTTCATTGCAGTGTAGGACATATAACGACTTACTTTTTCTTTTCTTGCGACCCCTTTAGAAAGGCTTCGCATCCCCTCAGGGGTTCGCGACCCACAGGTTGAAAAACACTGCGTTATAGAGTTCAATATATGTGTAAATATGAATTTATATTTATACGGAACCCTCGGTGCGCGAGTCCGACTCGCACTTGACCGGTTTTTTTCACCCTTAATTGGTATGTCCTATATTAGCATTATATTTCAATTTTAGCCTTTTCAAATTCATTCACAAATCCAAGAGCTCCTCTCATCACTTACGCCCCAGCATCCCGCCCCGCGCCTGCGCACTGCGCCTAGCCCCGGGAAACAAAAACCCCTGACTTGCATATTGTCCGACTTTTTACCCCACACTTACCCGCGCCCCCCACCTAATTACAGGCAAGCAAAGTTGCCCTCAGAGGAAAAAAGGCCGCAAAGCGTATAGAGTTTCCCACACCCCGGACACTTCATACAAATTTCGCGCCATTGTTTACTACAAAGACACATGTAAATTCTTTATTATTAGCTAGACTTTTACAAATAATGTAAAGGCTGTATTCACCAGATAAGGCTGTATAGCCTTAGAAGGCTTAGCTCTTTCTTAGCTCTTTCCTTAAAAAATAAAATTGTCTTTGGTTATAATACTGTGCTTTGGAACCGTTTTGGAACTGTGCCAACCTCTTGACAAATGGTCACAGATCGGTCACACAGGGGGGGTGAGGTAGCCTTCAGAGAGCGGCGGAGAGTGTCCATACTGTATAATGTCCTTATACTGTGAGAGTTTCCGTATGCTTTGCGGCCTTTTTTCTTATAGAAGGCTGAAAGTTCTACAAACAAGTGCTGGACCCTTTTACTTTTGCTTAAAAGTTTGAACGCTAATTTGTTTTGGTCTGATATTTATCTTGCCGTGTTCTGGTTGAGAGTGTTAAGGGGTATTATTTTGGATAGCATGGTCAATTTCAGATTTCATTCGATTTGAGAAAGCGGTAGAGAGTGTCCATACTATATTATGTAGTACTTTTAAATATTCTCTGACTGTACTGGTCTCGTATCGGTCAGAGTCTATAGGTCCTTATGAAATACTAAAAAAAAATTTAACCATGGCTTCTACTTATGAAACTGAACAACTTTCCCCAAGGAACCTATACTCAATTCGAAAAAAAAAATCGTTTAATTAACTGAACCGCTATCGCTATGGGAAGTCCAATCATAATCGCTCCTGAGAGCGCTAACCACGGAGCCACAGAGTCACCATGATTGACCAAAAATAAAGGTGGCTAAGTGGTTAGCGATCCTGACCTCTGATCCGAGAGTCGTGGGTTCGATCCCCACACAGGGCAAACTTTTCTGTGATGAGCAGAATTGTTTGCTCTGAGTCTGGGTGTATTATATCTATATATGTATGTATTTAAAAAAGTATATGTGTATGTATATCAGTCTCTGGTTCCCAAGATACAGGAATTCCTATTTTGGGGCCAGATGACCGTGTGTGATTTGTCCCAGATATTATTATATTATTATTATTACTAAATAAATAATAATCCATACAGACTGTACATCTGAAACATACCTACAATTATATCTGTAAAGCTTTCGTCATCTCAGATGAACCCTAACGTATCGTACTAATCTTCTGACCTCCTCTGTCTTCTTCTCTTTGTCTCTTCTTGCTGTCATCTCAGTGCTCACTCCTAAAGAGGGTTATTTATGGATCCTCCACTTTCACAGTGGTTTCTATTCACGAACCTGAAAAACTTTTCCCAAGAACGAATGGTCAATTCGCAAAAAACAACGAACTTTTCATACTAATTTGATCACGTGATACTTTGTACGGAGATGCCCAAAATTGTTTTGCGAATTGACCATTGGTTATTGGGGAAAATTGCTCAGTTTCATGAGTAGAAGCCACTATTTGGTGGAAGATTCAAAAATAACCCCGTATAGGTACTCGTATATGCTTACCAATCATGAAATGAAATGAAGTAATATTTATTCGAAGTTCCTACCACTCGGAACTCGTATACCCAACGTTTCGGGAAGTGTTTGCGGAGAGAGAAGAAACGTCGGGCTCTAAAGAAACTCCCTCCAACACATTTTTTTAAATAAAATTCTTACATGCTATTACTTAATCGTATTTTTCTTTACTGTCCAAGCGTTTCGAACGCGCCTCTAGCCCTAACCCGCTTCGCCACCTCAACCTGCGGGGTGCCCTTTGAATTTTTAACGAACGCTCCTCCGGCCAAATTGAAAAAGAAACTACCGCGTATAAATTCAAACTCAGTGAACGAGATTTTAGTCCGTTTTCGTTTGTTTTCCTCAAAAAAAAAAGAGCACAAAAAATGATTGTTTCGCTCTCGCTCCTCGCCCTTTGAAGCTCGATAAATAAATTAAATGTATACTTTGTAATTTCGCTATATTTTTTTTTGTTTTGTTTTATGCGAACGTCAGTAATTCAACAGGCTGTGATTCAAAAAGTAAAGTAGTTCAATTCATCTACAAAATATTATTTTTTCTGTAACAATTTTCTGTTGCAATTGTTCAAAATGTCCCTTAATTCTATTTTTATCCGACTGCCCAAGGTAATGATTTTCGGGTGTATAAAATACTTAAAGGACTCTTATAAAGAACCTGAATTAAAATTAAAATTAACCACTGCCTCTACCCATGCCACAGAGCAACTTTCCCCAAAGAGCATTTCCTAATTCGCAAAAAAAAGTGTTGGGTTGATATGAGAACCATAGATTGGAGCACCGCAGGGGCTCCGTCAACTGCTTGCTTGCATTCCTATCTACATGCCTACTTGCATGTCTGTCTGCTTGCCTACTTGCATGGCTGTTTGCATGCTTACTTGCATGCCTGCTTGTTTGCTTGCATGATTTTTGTTTGCATTTTAATACCCTGTATACGTTTCATTTATACTGCTTGTAGACAAAAACAGCTTAATGAATTTGAGAGATAGGTGTTAGATTTATCTTGATCCCCAGATTAAGATACATTTTATCATAGAAAAAATATCTCTGACTTTATGTGTTTATTTTTATGGGTTACCCTAGAAACGGAAACTTTTTCATCTTAACAATGTCACAATGCTCTAGAAATATCAATCCACTCCAGCAACAGGCTGTGCTGATAGATCGTTTGTGGCCTAGTCATGTTATCCGGTTAGCGGTTATATCAAGTCCAGAACCGGGCCGATCCGGGCCTGATAGCTAGTGACAGGCCGTTAATACGATAAGTAAACGGACAGACACACAGGCCGACTGGTAAGACGACCGACGCGTCTATACAGGGTTATTTTTTAATATAATATAATAGCGTACCTACTCATTACCGTGTGTTGGGAAACCCTGTTATGAAGTTCTTTATATAAACTTAAGAAAGAGCTTTTCCAACTCTATGAAATATCAGTAATGATGAGTAGGTATGCTATATTATTTTCAAAAATAAGAAAAGTAAGAAAAAATTAAGACGCTCGAAAAACATTACCATCCACTTGAGAAGGTGAGCAAAATAACATAACTAACACAGCACTAACATCAATTTAAATTAAGTTCCACTCAATTGACGTCAAAATTTTCAATGAATATTCTATTATTAGCCAATTTCCAAATTCACCCAACCGAACAAGCTATTCGTTTAGCCAACAAAGGCTTAAATCTAGGCTATTAGGGTTCAACAAAAACAAAATCCCAGGGGTTTCGCACTGAAAACGACTAATTAATTGGTTAACTGATGGAATACTCTTGGTATGTGTTGAAATGTATATGTATACCTATGTGTACCTATGTGTTTTATGGCGGAAAACACATTGCCACAAAAGACATAGATACAGAAGGTCCGCTCAATACGCTCACTAAAATACTAAGCATATACATGCTTATAGATGTATACGGTCGTTGTAGGCAAGATCACCTACTGTGCGATCGTGACCTTGCCTCGAACGACCGTATATTTCTATAAGCATGTATATGCTTACGATTTTTGTGGTTTGTATTGAGCGGACCTTCTGTGTCTATTTTGTGACATTGCTCCGCTCACCGCGACACGCCTTCCAAAAGTCCGGGACTTAATTGCCCGAGATAAAGGAAGTAAACTACATAATAATATATAACAATAATATTATTAGTGAACAGTTTATAATATAACGTTTCTAAACCAAAAATAAATAGTATATTTTTTTTTATGTTTATATTTTTATTTTCCTGTTTTGTTGTGCAATAAAGTGTTTTCATTCATTCATTCAAATAATTTATTTAATTACCAACAGCATATTTTCAGTATCTTCATAGCTCAAGCTTTGTAAAAAATTCTTTTTACAGTTATACAAGTTATGGTCATATGTACTTATTGTTTTATTAATTCTGTTGTATATAGGAAAGGTGCAAGAAATGCAAAAAATCTATTTGTAAACACATGTTTTGATGTTAAGGTTGCAAGAGTAGGGCAAACTATGTCTTTTCGCCTCTTACTATTAATAACGTCAGGTCTATATGTTAGTGGTTTGTGTTGTTTTAGTACTGTGTTCAGTATAAAAAGCTGCCGAACAGTCAACACTTTGCAGGAGTCATAGAGTAAGCTTGTAGGAAATAGGAATGGGCGGAAAGTGGACACTTTTAGGATGGCTCTTTGCGCTCGCTCAAGGGTGAGCATTAAGGTTTTCGGCGCCCCTCCCCAAGAAGTGATACAGTATGTGATTATTGATTCACACAAGGTCATATATACTAGTCTAATAAGTTTTGGATCGGCGGTATAGCGTAGTTTTTTGAAGACAAATATTAATTTACGCACTCTATTAACTAATGTAGAAATTTGTTGTTGAAAGGACAGGGTTGTATCAATAATAATACCTAAGTATTTAAAGCTACTTGTTTTCATTATATTAGGACAGTTGCACGTGATGTTTGGAGGGCTGTTGCAGTAATGTGCAATGATGTTAGGATAACTAATGGTTTGACTTGGTTTACGCATGCAGAACTTAATATATTTAGTTTTATCTGCATTTAGGGTTAGCAAATTATGTTGAAGCCAATTATTTATAATATTAAAACCTTGCTGTGCATATTCGTAGACTTGCTCGCTCGTGCTAGCTGAAAATAATAGCGCAGTGTCATCTGCGTATGATATTATCCTACCGTGTTCCAGCTTCAGGCTACAAAGATCATTGATGTAAATCAGGAAAAGTGTAGGGCCCAGAATACTTCCTTGAGGAACGCCAAATTATGAGTTTTTCTCATCAGTGCTAGTGACATTATCTATTTTCACACACTGTGAACGATCATTTAAATAGTCTGAGAAGAGTTTTAGCTGCAGGTCTCTGATACCTAGGGCCTCTAATTTGTGCAGAAGTATGGGAATAGATACCGTATTAAAAGCTTTAGCTAAATCTAGGAAAATACCTGTAGTTTGGTTGCCTTTACCAAGTTCTTGGGTTACAAAATCTGTCAGATGATGTACCGCATCTGCTGTTGATAAATTATTTCTAAACCCAAATTGCATGGGTTATAATATTTATATATTATAACCCCATTATATAATTTATATTTCTCTAGGTATTTAACGAGTCTGTTGTTGATCAACTTTTCTAGAATTTTAGATATTGACGGGAGAATCGAGATTGGCCTGTAATTAGTAACTAAATCTTTCCTTCCAGATTTGTATATTGGAACAACTACCGCTTTTTTGAGACATTTGGGAAAAATACCTTCATTAAAACATACTTGAAAAATATACGTAACGGGAGGAACCAGAATATGTTTAAATTTCTTTAAAATGTAATTTGGTATGCTATCCCAACCAACTGCACAATCGTCTTTTAGTCCTAGTATAATCCGTTCCACTTCACTTTCGTCTATATCCAGTAAAACGAAAGACGACAAACTTGAGCAGGTGGTAGGCGTAACTGAAGTATCTGATTGGCTATAGTGTTGTTTCAATATATTTTCTGCTAGACTCTTCCCTACATTAACAAAAACGTTATTTACTTTGTTGGCTGATAAAAGTGGCAATGAGTGCGTTTGAAGTAAACTCGAATGTGATTCCTGTGATTCCTGATATTTTGTCGTAAAGTAACCTTTTTAATGTGTTTCCAAATCAGTTTGCTATTTTTTCCAGCTTTTTAGGGTTCCGTAGCCAAATGGCAAATAACGGAACCCTTATGGATTCGTCATGTCTGTCTGTCTGTCTGTCTGTCTGTCTGTCCGTATGTCACAGCCACTTTTTTTCCGAAACTATAAGAACTATACTGTTGAAACTTGGTAAGTAGATGTATTCTGTGAACCGCATTAAGATTTTCACACAAAAATAGAAAAAAAACAATAAATTTTGGGGGCTAGAACTGATATAGATATAGAACTGAAACTCAAAAAAATTTTTTTCATTAAACCCATACGTGTGGGGTATCTATGAATAGGTCTTCAAAAATGATATTGAGGTTTCTAATATCATTTTATTCTTAACTGAATAGTTTGCGCGAGAGACACTTCCAAAGTGGTAAAATGTGTGTCCCCCCCCCCTCCGTAACTTCTAAAATAAGAGAATGATAAAACTAAAAAAAATATATGATGTACAATACCATGCAAACTTCCACCGAAAATTGGTTTGAACGATATCTAGTAAGTAGTTTTTTTTTAATATTTCATTAATCGTAAACCGCAATTTACCTTTCATTCAAGTTACAACGAACTACAAGAAGTTCTATATTATGTAACTTGCTGCTACGGAACCCTTCATGGGCGAGTCCGACTCGCACTTGGCCGCTTTTTGTATTTCCTTTTTGTCATATTCAATTTTTAATTTCCTTAGGAGATTATTGCAAAAATTCCTATACCTTTTGTTAAGACGTTTGTAATATACTATTAGAAGGTTTAGATTTAGCTCTCATATGCAATTTGTCTCTGTGCCTAATACACCGAATGAGTCCTGGTGTAATCCAAGGTTTGATGGCAATTTTTTTCCGAGAGAGTTTTATTTCTATTGTGTTATTTATAATCGCTTGTTGTACATTTTTTATTACGTATAACATGGAAATGTTAACGTCAGTTGTATTGTACACGGGAGAGAAGTCTATGTTGCATAAATCATATTCGAGTTTATTTACACGAGGTCGCTGTAAACCAATGATAAAAAAAAGTGTTTTTGTTTTAATGTTTACTATGTCAACCATTTTAAATAAATTGTGTAATAAGGAATAGCAGTCTTCTGCCACAAATGTTTGTAACATTTAAAAGGATTTTGGAGACTCTATCCCAACTCACTTTGTATGACTTGGTTGATGAATAAAGACATATATTTTTTAATGATGTATTGAAATGAAACAAGACTCAAACTTAAAATGTTTTTTATTTTATTTAATTATGTTTTGCACTTTACACATTCTTTTAAATCGACATTTTTTTTCTACCTAATACAAAGTGCCTAGCACGTAGATCTTGGAACTCAAGGTTTCAGGAAGAGTTCGTATGTGATCATAATTATAAAATAATTTAACCACATTATAAAATAATTTAGTCCCAATGACCTATTTTTAAGACATAGGTTTAGTAGTAGTTCAGACAATGAACTTTTTCAAATCATTGTATATAGACCCAACTACCTAAAATTAGAATCTAATTTCCCAATTCTTATTACGAATAGAATATTGGTGCCATATCCGAATGAACCGTAGATTCACATTGTACCTATAGAAATGTCACATTTTAGTTGAAGCGTTTAACTTAACTTTTAATGAAAGTCTGGACCGCAACCACTTGGACCTATTTTTAGTCGTTGGGCCGCAATGACCTGCCTAAATTTAGATTGGGCCTTAAAAGGATAATGCCTGTAATCGAATTGGATTATCACTTCAGCTCTTCGTCAAAAACTAAAGTGTTATCTCAGTCAAGCATTAACTATAAGCTTACAAGAAGCCACTAGATATCTATAGTACATAATTGACCACGCTGAATACGTGTTAAAAACAACCGACTTCAATCGCAACAACTCCAATTTTGCTATGTTTTGTTGATTTTCTCAAAAACCGCTGAATCGATTTCGATAAAATTTATATGGGACCACCTGTGAAGTATACCCTTTCAAACAAAAAAAGAATTTTCGAAATCGGTTCAGGCGTCTTCGAGTAATCGGTGAACATACATAAAAAAAAAAAAAAAAAAAATACGATATTTTGTATCGATACACGTCAATGCGATATTTGGCTGTATTGTATCGCTTCGCCGGAATATCGCAACAAAAATAACTTACGTTAACAAGGATTTAAACAAACTTAAACCTTATTGTAATTCCGCTACCAAACTTATAAATACGGCTTATATTATTGTAATACAATACGGGCAAGTAGGCATGTTACTTACTTAATTTTATATTAATGTGCGTAGGTACTCAAAAATATGCCTGTGTGCTGAGCCTGTGTGTGTTAAGTTAATCTTTTGAACTTGATTCATTCCGTTGTCATGGCTCTGTGTTTTTATCCTCAATTGGTAAACCCTTGGTATACTCTCACCTGGTGGTAAGTGATGATGATGCCGAAGAAGAAAGTGGGCTTACCACGATTCCCCAACACAATGGGGAACTGGCTATCTCCATCCTCCATGCCAGATTTATGTTTTTCATGTAGTATTTACAATCGATTTTAATTTTCTATATTAATTTAGAACTATGATTTTTAGTGTTTTTTTTTTAATTTTAAAAAAATTTGAAAGAAGATTTTTACTTTGAAAATTCAACACGATTTTTCGATACGATATTTACAATATCGATACAAAGGCATAAGATATATCTGATGTATCAATACAATCAGTTTCCATACATAATAATACGATATATCGGTACAAAGCGACATATCGGGCATCGCTACATTAAATTAAAAAGAAAAAGAAAAATAAATTTCTGGTGTGCCGAGAATAAAATAACGCTCATTAATGGATCCCAGTTGACTCTTCAGATTTTTTAGGTTCTTATTATAATAAATATATTTAACAGAAATGGGTTATTTTTATTTAAGTTATGAATTTATGTATGTAGTCTATAAAAAAAAGCGGCCAAGTGCGAGTCGGACTCGCCCATGAAGGGTTCCGTAGCAGCAAGTAACATAATATAAAAGTTTTTGTAGTTCGTTGTAACTTGAATGAAAGGTTAATTGCGGTTTACGATTTATGACGTATTAAAAAAAAACTACTTACTAGATATCGTTCAAACCAATTTTCGGTGGAAGTTTGCATGGTAATGTACATCATATATTTTTTTAGTTTTATCATTCTCTTATTTTAGAAGTTACGGGGGGGGGGGACACACATTTTACAACTTTGGAAGTGTCTTTCGCGCAAACTATTCAGTTTAGAAGAAAATGATATTAGAAACCTCAATATCATTTTTGAAGACCTATCCATAAATACCCCACACGTATGGGTTTGATGAAAAAAAATTTTTTGAGTTTCAGTTCTAAGTATGGGGAGCCCCCAAAATTTATTTATTTTTTTCTATTTTTGTGTGAAAATCTTAATGCGGTTCACAAAATACATCTACTTACCAAGTTTCAACAGTATAGTTCTTATAGTTTCGGAAAAAAAGTGGCTGTGACATACGGACAGACAGACAGACAGACATGACGAATCCATAAGGGTTCCGTTTTTTGCCATTTGGCTACGGAACCCTAAAAATGAAAGTCAATTTTGATGGAACTACAAATTATTTGTAATGGCAACCTCAAAATTTGGAATCCTTATTACTATGCTTTAATGTTGCCATGTTGAAATGAACAGCAGCGCTCTCATTTATTTTCAATACTTTTTTGATGTGTTAAGACATTAATCATGTAAACATAGTATCTCGCGATAAAGGGCACAATCGAAAACAGGTGAATTAACACCGAATTTTGTTGACAAAAAAATAATTAAAAATAACCGTTAAGAATTACATATCTTTTGAAATAATAGGTGTTTTGCATTAAAATGAAAACTTTTATAATTAGTCATGGATAGACTACACATAAAATCATACGCAATGATTACAGTAGTCATATGCTTATTAACACATGAAATTTGATTTTTTTGTGCCTTTTTTGAATACTACATTTTTTGTCGATAAATTTCATTTTAATTTCCCCATTTAAAATCCCCCTCTTTGTTTATGATTTATCGAAGGAGATCCTGTATTAAAATACTGAACCATCCTACCGATTCCAAGTTCTAACTCAGTTTGGTGGCGCTGCTGCGCTGGTGAGTCCAAGACGTTGATACATAATATCGTATGCTATCAATGGCGATTGTGCCACCCAATGTTCTATAAAGTTCAATGACGTGGTGTGTACTCGTATAAACCCATTACTTCTTTATTAACCGACTTCAAAAAAGGAGAAGGTTCTCAATTCGACTGTATGTTGTTATTTTGTTTGTATGTTACTCGATTATTCCGCCAATTATGAACTGATTTTGATGATTCTTTTTTGTTTGGTAGATAATACTTCAGAGATGGTCCCATATAAATTTTATCAAAATTGATTCAGCGCTTTTGAAAAAATCAACAAAAACTAAAAAAAAACATAGCAAAATGGTAGCTGTTATGGTTGAAGTCGGCTTTTTTAACGCGTTCAGCGTTGTCAATTATTAGCATACTTATTCGTATAAACTGGATGTTAAAGTAGAGGATCGAACCCGTGACTCTTGGATCAATAGTCAGGAGCGCTAACCACTGAGCCACCGAGTCAGTCGCCACTAAATTCGCACTTTAGACCGACTCCAACTTAATTCTCGCTGTAACATCATACTAAAAACAATATGCCTCACATAAAATTCTGAGTATCCAAAGTGACACCCATGTATTTTCAAAAACGCAAACAGGCAAAAATGCGATCAATCAAGGAAAGCGTCAGGGAAACTTGGAGATAAACTGAGCTTTTTCGTTTATTTAATTTTCTGTAGAAAATTTTAAGATGGCGTACTATAAAAAGGTATAAAGGCATACCGTAGGGACTCGTAAAATAAGCAATGCGTACTGTGAAAGATTGGATGGATGCCATTCGTTTTTGGGGCGTTTCGACGGGGGAAAGAAGCGGGAATAATTTTCCCCTCACGCCAACGGTAAATATTCCCTTTACAAATTATAAATTTTTAAGTGCCTCAACTGTTTGATAAACGATTATTTTATTATGGACACTTTTTAAGCGACTTCCAAAAAAGGAGGAGTAAGTTCTAATTTCGACTTTATTTTTTGTGTATGTTACGCGATTTATTTTTTATTCCATAGAATATGACTTTGGAGTGGACCTATATAAATGAAAATCAATTCTGTATTTTATTTTTGGCAAATAAAGAAAAACAGGAACATATTTTGTTTTTAACACTTATAGCCTAGGTATGTTTTTATTTTTTTATGTGATAGGTGGCAAACGAGCAGAGGGATCACCTGATGGTAAGCGATTACCGCCGCCCATAGACACCCGCAACACCAGAGGAGTCACAAGTGCAGCAGATGTTGATGTTTACAGCAGTTATAAATCTGAGGATTCAATTTCTGTTCTCAATAAATAAATGTCTCTTACTGGAGCAAAAACTCAAAAGTGTTCAATGGGCCATGAAGGGAGACTCTGAGGATTAAGAAGGCATCACACTGGGTAACATAGGTAAGTCTTTAACCGACTTCTCTTAATCTTTGGCTAATGTTTTTCGTTCATCGATTGCTGGATTTTGTTGAGGTCATTTTTTTTTATGGCAGAGGCGGCAAACGTGCAGACGGATCACCTGATGGTAAGCGATTACCGCCGCCCATAGACACCCGCAACACCAGATGAGTCGCAAGTTCGTTGCCGACCTTTGATATGGGAGTACGCTCTATCTCTCAGATTACTCTTAATCCCCTGTAGGAATATACCCTGTGTAAAAAGACTCGGTCGTGGTTCAGTGCAGCTTGCGTGGTCGCGTCGATTAGGTAGGTTAACTGACTACAGACACGGCCACAACCTGGATGAGTTTGACTGTTAGTGGCTTTTATCTCGACCGTGTCCGTGCTTCGCAAGGCACGTTAAGCCGTTGGTGCCGGCTGCTATCACGTGATGGTAGTTGTTAAGTTTTCCAATAAAAAAATCTCTCGGTTCTAAAAAAAATTGACTATCCACACAAAATATCTGCTTGGTCGATCAATTTGTATGAAAAGTGCACAACTTTTTTGCGAATTTAGTATAGGTCCCATAGGAAAACTTGTTCAGTTTCATGAGTATAACACCCTGTAGTTTCCAGCAGTGGATTTTTTAGTTTTTACACCTTGTATGTATAAGATAATTTTAAACTTACGATTCCCTATTTTGCAATCATATTGTATCCGTGGGTTAAAGGCTATTTCTATTAAGCGTAAAATGTCGCTAAGAAAGGATAAGGAGATCTTTTTAAAAATTACTTTCTTAGAAAAATAATCATTAAAAATAAACTTCTAAGTATTATTTAGATTCTTGATATTCTGAATATTGCTAAGAAATTAATTTTGATAAGTATATTGATAAGAAAATAATTTATGAAACGATCTAATCAATAGTTCAAAAAATTTGCCTTACACCCATCAGTAAGATTATCACCGTACCACCGCTACTGTACCACAGAAATGTATAGAATAGTACAGAACTCATTTCAACACTAAAACGATCGGTATCGGCCCGTAACCTCAGATAATTGAAACCAGTCACAACACTATTAATAGAGACCTCTTGGATCTAACAAATTGGTTCCAGCGTCACCATGGCAACCACAAGGGCCCCTATTCCCATTAGTGAATGTTGAAAGAGGCCTCCAGTATCAAAGGCTATTATAATTATAAAATCGATCGACTAATGTTGGTTTAGGATCGACAGATAATCGAGCTGCAATGACTTAATTGGTTGTTTGGTGAGAATTCATTTTTCTAACGGCTTTGAAGGTTTACGTATGTATGTTTGTTTAGCTAAGCTTGTAGCCCAAACTCTTAGATGAATATCGTTAGATTCGTGTTTAGTTAACCCTTACATTTTTAGTACCTGCGTTTTCACACACTTTTCAATTACCTTTGAAATGGTTAAGTACCTACTTCGTCTACATTATGTACACTGGTCCACAGAGATATCTGAACCCCTAGTAAAGCTATTCGTGATACATGGTGTATTATGGAGAGGTTCAGATATCTATGTGGCTGTCTGTACATATGTTTAGTAATTTAAGCCTTAAGCCTCAACATTTTAATATATTAATATGTGTAGGACTAAATACAGCTAGAATCCTTGTGTACTAAAGGATTAATTGTAAACTGTAATTAAATTGTTTGTTTATGGTTGTTTAAATGAGAAAAAAAATGGAAAAAAATGTTTACATATTAAAGGCATTTTCAATCCGTTTCATATATAAAATAAAAAACAGTAATAAAGAATTGATTAATTCTAAAAGCTCATGTCAACAGAATACTTATTGCAGAAGATTAAAAAATAATTTACACAACTGCCGTGCCAAAAAAAATATCTCTTTTGAATCATTTCTTTCTTTATTCTTCTTTCTTTATTCTAATTTATTAAATTTTATTTACAGACATGACATCGTATAATTCATTTATTGATCTAGCATTAAGATGTAATAAAATATGAGACTTTTTTCAAAAAATGTGTTGGAGGGAGTTTCATTAGGGCCCGCCGTTTCTTCTCACTCCGCAAACACTTCCCGAAACGGTGGGTATACGAGTTCCGAGTGGTAGGAACCTCGTATTAGGTAGATAAAAGAATGACGTTCGAAAAGTGTACACTGCTACCTACTTCGAATAAAATATTTTCATTTTCATAAAACAAACCTGGCCTATGTTACTCGGGCTATCTATCACATGAAATCTAATGATACTACAAAAATCTGAGGCCTCCTTTAGAGCGACGCTAGGCGTTGCGCGGCGCGTCTGGAGTCGTGTCGCTTGGTCAAATCAAACATACAATCCGACTACAATCTTTTGGCAGGTGGTGAAAAGCCAGAACTAACGCCGCCATCTTGAAAAACCACACTATTTGTATGAAATAAATGTCAGATTTGCGACAAAAGCGCCCTCCTGTCAATCTCATCCACCTGCCAAAAGATCGTAGTCGGACTGTATCGTAATTAATGAGAGCCTTCATGTAGAAGCGTCATCACGTGTGTTTTTTTAGGGTTCCGTAGCCAAATGGCAAAAAACGGAACCCTTATAGATTCGTCATGTCTGTCTGTCTGTCCGTCCGAATGTCACAGCCACTTTTTTCCGAAACTATAAGAACTATACTGTTGAAACTTGGTAAGTAGATAGTAGAGTGTATTCTGTGAACCGCATTAAGATTTTCACACAAAAATAGAAAAAAAACCAATAAATTTTGGGGGTTCCCCATATTTAGAACTGAAACTCAAAATATATTTTTTTATCAAACCTATACGTGTGGGGTATTTATGGATAGATCTTCAAAAATGATATTGAGGTTTCTAATATCATTTTTTTCTAAACCGAATAGTTTGCGCGAGAGACACTTCCAAAATGGTAAAATGTGTGTCCCCCTCCCCTATAACTTCTAAAATAAGTGAATGGTAAAACTAGAAAAAATATATGATGTACATTACCATACAAACTTCCACCGAAAATTGGTTTGAACGAGATCTAGTAAGTATATTTTTTTTAATACGTCATAAATCGTAAACTGCAAATTACCTTTCATTCAATCAACTCAAATATAAAAAATATAAAGTTCAAGACATGTGTGATTATGAATTTATACGGAACCCTCGGTGCGCGAGTCCGACTCGCACTTGGCCGGTTTTTTTGAACTGAAAAACGCCGCGCCGCCGCCGCGCAACGCCCCGCGTCTCCCTTAAGGGAGGCCTAAATCAGTTTAATTTATGGTAGAATAAGAGCTTTGCCCTTAAATATAAGAAGATGAAGAAGAAGAAAAAGGAAACCCACACATACATACACACATATTACATAAACCCTAGAACATTACATCCTTTTTCGGGGCAGTCGTGTAAAAATAAAAAGCATTTTCAGCAACCCGCGAGCACTTTAATTGCATTAAGTTGAGGGCGTTAACAAAATAAAAACCGGCCAAGTGCGAGGCGAATTTATTTTGAAGGTTCCGTAACATCATATAATACACAGGGTGACAGGTACAAACCTGCGAACCTCTCAGTTGGTGATCCTACATTTGACAACTTTTTTTAACTTTGTTGAAACCCGAAGTTTTTGTAGAACAAAAGTTGTCAGTTTCATGAGTAGAATCGTCTGTTATGAGGTTACCTATGTACATATTTATAATCAAAAACAATTTCTTTATTTCTTTTTAATACAACAAGAGTTTACAGTTGCCCAAAGCATTCTTGATGTTACACTTATAATTAATTATGACTAAGAAATACTCTTAAATGAAAAACAATTGTATTGATACTGTTGTCAAAAATGTCGACAAGTTGGATTTGATCAACAAATGCGTTTAGCAGTTAGAGAGCATGCTGCGTGGGCGCGTGGTGCGCGTGCTGCGTGCGGCGCGCGCACTGCCAGCAACCGATGGTGGCGCCGCGCCGCCCCGTGCGCACGTACCGCTCAGGGACATACAGCTGTATGGCTGCCAATAACTCAGGGCAATCGATTACATTACGTAGACAGTAATGTAATGCTAGTTGCAATTTTCTTCTCATCACCAGAGTGTCAAGCCTGACCATGCCATACTGTCATTCATATAATTACTATCTTTCATTCAGGTCGGGATCTTTAAGCACTAGTCGGACTCACACTTGACTCACGCATTTTTGATTATTTTTTCTGTATTGAGTTTTGTTTTTTGCTAGTTTGATCTATATTAGTGCTAACTTTGAAGCGTGTATGTACTCCGTTTTTACAACAGACCAAAAACAAGAAACCTTAACAAAAACTTTTATTATTCTTGTTGGTTTTATAATTTTATGTAAAAAAAAAACTACTACCTATTATGGTTCAAAAAATAAACTAAACTATATAAATATAGGACAAACAGATGGTGTAAGCTCATTACTAAACTCCCATTGTCACCTTTTTGGTACGGAACCCTAAAACTTCAGGGCCGGCGGCAGGAAATGAGAGACCCAGTGTACAGACGTGTGGCACTAACAAACTGCTTTGTTCGGTTCTGAGCTTGTTGTGGGCGTTGCTTGGGTAAGCAACCATTTTTCAAAGCGTTGTACTGGTATTGAAATCTTTTCCAATTTGTTTTGAGAAATTGTCGTTACATTTTGAAACAGTATTCTCAACTTTTCCTTTTTATATGGTGGCGGTAAATACTTGTTATACCTTGACAATATAGCATAATTCCCTGATTTGAATTATTTGAGGGAAGAATAAAGTATACTTGGTAAGAAAGTCTGCGTTAAAAAACTATTAAATCATAAAATAACAATTTAAACCGCAAATAACATACAAAACTCATGTCATTTTTTTAACTATACCCTAAATAGTTATAATATATTAAAAAGTTTATAGCCTTTTGTTATTTTTACACGTTCTTTTAGCCAATCTGTTCAAACTCAAAATTTAAAAAAAAGTGGATTATTTACACATTCTTTTAAATCGTATTTTTTTTTAAAGATTGTAGCCTATACTATATGAAACTCTTTTAAAAATGTGGAATTTAAAAAAAGAATGTTACTTATAAGTAAAAATATTCTGTCCTATTGCTTTAAGCGAGTAAAACAATCACAGATACCTCGTTCAAACTCGAGTGTGAAGTGTTAAAGTAAAAATTACTCGTCGTCGATCGAAAGAAATGGCTTTTGAAATGAAGCTGTGCGGTCGAGAGTCGAGACGTGTTCGACAGAGCCTAGCTGTGCTGCCTAGCCGCTTTAGCCAGGGATGTAGCCAGAACTGAGGCAAAGGCTGTTAGAATTTTTTTTTTTTTTTTTGTGGATAAGGAAGGCAAACGAGCAAGTGGGTCACCTGATGGTAAGTGATCACCACTGCCCATAGACACCTGCAATCCTCTTAATAATTGTAAAGACGGGCTGGTTTTCGTAACCTGGCGACGAATGCGCCCATTTTGTGTGATTTAGCTGGCATTGTTACCAGTCCAGCTCCTCCAGGACATCCAGAAGCCCCGCAGATTGCCGACGACTTCCGGGAGTGTTCTGGGGTCCTCAAGATGCTTGGTCCTGTATAATGCTACCAATTAGTATTCTTAATCTGAGTGTACAGCATTCTCTTAAATAAAAATATTTTGACTTCGAGTCTTTTTGAAAACTACTCGTATTAAAAGTGAAGCCGAAGTGTCATATGAAATATCAAACGGGCTTATAGTGATAAATATTGAGGTAACAGAACTTAACTGACAACGGCCCTGTGGTCCATTGATTTCCGACCACTTATTTCGACTTACCCCCATTCATTAAATCAGGCGCTCAGCTCAGCCGTAATAGATTTATCAGAAATGGCAGGAAATTGATTTGCTTACGAGAAACTCTCCTGTGCAGAAGAAACTGGAGGTAGAAACTAAATTGCTTATCTATAAATATAGCTAGTAAATGGCGCTACGTAGCTCGTAAATCCCGACACACAAACAAGGCACACACACACACACACACACACACACACACACACACACACACACACACACACACACACACATACTAGTAACTAACCTTAATAAACTATACACAACCAAATAATGGTTTCACAAATAGTTTAGGATATAGCTATATGTGTGATACTTATACGTTTTAGTAAATCAAACAAATTCCTCCATACGCCCACCTAACGAAAATCTTGTATCCAGGCCTGATTTTTACGATCGTATTCTGATAAGTTTAGCAATATTTCTATGTTATTCTAAAAACAAAAGATAAATACTTGAAAATATTTTTTTATAATAACATTTCAAGTTTGTTATCTGCCAGCTCGTTAAGGATGTTAAACCCAGACTTTGTTTTAAGACTTCTAAACTATATCTTACAAGCTTTTAGCCAGTAAAAAGGAAACGCATATTAAATGCTCTCTGCTTCGGTATACTCATAAGTATCACATATGTATCACATACAGTATTCAGTGGATAAAAAGGAAAGCGCATACAATACACCTAAGACATTATTATTTATGGACAAGGACTTCCAACCAAAAAAAAACTCCTTTTTCATCCATAATTTGTACAGTTGGCATCATACCCTTATGGCAAGTGAGATCAAGCTGAAAGTGAAGATGGAAGCGTGCTTATTGATACTCCAACGCAATGGTGTACTGGTTTATCTAATCTCCACGGTGGAACTCATCGAAGATTGACTGAAAGGCTTAGATCAGGTAATATAGTTTCCAGGCGGGGTAAGAAAATGCCTTCCACCAACCAAAGTGAGCCTTTTAAAGTTCGACCCCGCCAGATATTTTATTTTTTATTTTTATTTTATTTATTCATAAGAAGGTACACAAACAGAAATGTAGGAATATACATAGTAAAACGTATTTAGATCTAAATGGATCCCTACATCCCAACAACGTGTCCCGCAAGTGATTAACAAACAAAAAGCGGATCCGCACGATTGGAAATTTTGGAAAACAATTATTGTTACTTAATGAATAATGAGTTAATAACATATAAATGAAACTGTGCTTTTACATTAGCAGAAAAGTTATATAAAATCTAAAAAGGAGTCCTGACAATGTGAATAACCTACATTATAAAGGAATAAAAAGAAGAAACCGTGACAATGTAGAGTGGACTATGAGATTTATCATAGAGGCGATTAAAATTGGAAACATTTGAAAATCAAATTGATCTTCTTAATCCCTTAACAGTTTTGTATAATCCTTTTGTAAAACCTAAACAAAAATAGCCTTTTTATAAAACTAATCAACTTTTACCTTGAAACGTTCTCAAGTGTTACTGCAAAATCTCCCTTAAAAACGTTTTCTAAATTTATTTTTTCATTCGAATCTAGACAGTAAGGGTTCCCTATGAAATGTTATTCTACAATATTTCATGAGTAGTCAGTCTTAAAGGGAAGTACTTATAACTTCAGTGCGGCGATTATCTCACTAATATTATAAATGCGAAGGTATGGATGTTTGTTTGCTTATATTTATGATATTTATTTGTTTGTTTGTTTGTTCCAGTTTCACGCTGAAACCACTGGGCGGATTTAGATGAAATTTAGTAGGTAGATAGATAAAGTACCCTGCTAAGGACGAAAACACAACAGAGCGGCGCGGCGCCGCAACGCTGAAATCGGCGGCGCGCGTTGCGCCGCACCGCCGAACGCAGCGTTGCGCGGCACGCGCGCCGCGCCGCTCGTATCCGCGGCGCGCACCGCTCCTAGCCGCGGCGCGCAACGCTCGTACCCGCGGCGCGCAACGCTCGTAGCCGCGGCATGCGCCGCTCATATCTGCGGCGCACACCGCTCGTATCTGCGGCGCGGCGGCTCATTTGATGTCCACAGTTTCTGTAGGTCGGAAGCTTGTTTTTAGGGTTCCGTAGCCAAATGGCAAAAACGGAACCCTTATGGATTTGTCATGTATGTGTGTCTGTCTGTCTATCCGTCCGTATGTCACAGCCACTTTTTTCCGAAACTATAAGAACTGTTGAATACTGTTGAAACTTGGTAAGTAGATGTATTTTGTGAACCGCATTAAGATTTTCACACAAAAATAGAAAAAAAAACCAATAAATTTTGGGGGTTCCCCATACTTAGAACATTAAGAATTTAGGACTCGCCCATGAAGGGTTCCGTAGCAGCAAGTAACATAATATAAAAGATCTTGTAGTTCGTTGTAGGTAAATTGCGGTTTACGATTTATGACGTATTAAAAAAAACTACTTACTAGATCTCGTTCAAACCAATTTTCGGTAGAAGTTTGCATGGCAATGTATATCATATATATTTTTTTTGTTTTATCATTCTCTTATTTTAGAAGTTACAGGGGGGACACACATTTTCCACTTTGGATGTGTCTCACGCGCAAACTATTCAGTTTAGAAAAAAATGATGTTAGAAAATTTTTTTGAGTTTCAGTTCTAAGTATGGAGAACCCCCAAAATTCATTGATTTTTTTTCTATTTTTGTGTGAAAATCTTAATTCGGTTCACAGAATACATCTACTTACCAAGTTTCAACAGTATAGTTCTTATAGTTTCGGAAAAAAGTGGCTGTGACATACGGACGAACAGACAGACAGACAGACATGACGAATCCATAAGGGTTCCGTTTTTGCCATTTGGCTACGGAACCCTAAAAACAAGCGTGCGACCTACAGAAACTGTGGACATCATATGAGCCGCCGCGCCGCAGATACGAGCGGTGCGCGCCGCGAATATGAGCGGCGCATGCCGCGGCTACGAGCGTCGCGCCGCGGAAACGAGCGGTGCGTGCCGCGGCTAGGAGCGGTGTGCGCCGCAGCTATGAGCGGCGCGGCACGCGCGCCGCGCAACGCTGCGTTCGGCGGTGCGGCGCAACGCGCGCCGCCGATTTCAGCGTCGCGGCGCCGCGCCGCTCTGTTGTGTTTTCGCCCTAACAGATAGGATACTTTTTATCCCGGAAAACTCGAGGGTTCCCGGGAGAATGGCTAAAAATGAAATTTTACTTTGTCACTAGATGGCGCTGCCCTCACAATTTATTTCTCTCTGAACCCAATTTTGAAGTCCACGCAGACGAAGTCGCGGGCGGAAGCTAGTTTATAATAATCTTTGAACCGAAACTGAGCGTTGTCTATGTTAATATCTTAAAGACCTAGTCTTAAAGAATTGTAACGTCTTTGACAGACCCACAATCTCTCTAATGGGCAAACAAGGAGTTCGTGAAAAAATACTGATTCCGCAAAGATAATATGTACATGGGAAATCAGTGATAGTTTTTGCACTTCGGGCAAAATTTAGGCCTTACAGCGCGTGTGCACTGGCCGATAAAATAAGAACCGACAGATGATGACGTCATTGTCCAATCCAGTCGCTGTATATTTTGTATGAGCGCGAGTGCATTCATCCGACACTTACATTCTTACCGGACTTACCTATAACTTATAGAACGAATCTTATTTTATCGGCTCTTACTAATCGCTGTACATTTTCTATGAACGCTGCTGCACTATAATATGTAATAACGCCAATAATTGGCGTTGGCTAAAAGTCGGGCACATTTTCTATAGTAATGCGCACAACACTATTGTGATACAACGACGCTGTCTATATGGCTCGAGCGGTGGAATGATTGTTTCCGTACGACAGTTATCGAACCAGTGCACCCGCGTTCATCCTATAGTTTTTAAGATGACCGACAGGTGTCGGCTCTTATTTTATCGGCCAGTGCACCTGCGCACTGAAAACCTGATGCAGAGATTTCTAAGAATTCCTTAACAACGACTTAATTAGTATAATCACAAAATACTTTAGGCATTGCAGTTAGTTGACTGACTCGGTGGCTCAGGGGTTAGCGCTCCTGACTAATCCGAGTGTCGTGGGTTCGACCCAGGGCGAACATATCTGTGCTGAGCAGATGTGTTTGCTCTGTGTCTGGGTGTATTATATCTATATATGTGTGTATGTAAATTGTATATGTGTATGTTTATCAGTCTCTGGTTCCCACAGTACAGAGAATCCTAGTTTGGGGCCAGATGAGATTGTGTCATTTGTTATTAAGCGATGTATTGCGGGCAGCTCAGAACCAGTTGGTGTGGAAATCCTAGGGGAGGCCTTTGTCCAGCAGTGGACGTCTTTCGGCTGATGACGATGATGATGCTGTATTGCTGTGTAAAGATACGACACTTATCTCCCCGGCATCGTCACCTGGAACGAATTGATTTGCGAACCTGTTGTCAGTATGGTTCGCCAAACTTTTTTCTTTCTTTAAGAAGTTAGCCGATCCAATTCAAGTTAATTTTACGAATCGACTGTTATTTAATAAAAATTGTTAGAGTAAAAAAAATCAGTAATCGTAGTAGCCAGCAAACCACCGCGGTAAAACCTGATTTCCAGTGAAAGAATCGCATTCAAATCATTTCGGCAGCTTGAGAGCTACGATTCCACAGACGTAGAATAGAATAGAAAATATTTTATTTTTAGTTACAAGCACTTACAAAAAATATATATTTTCGCCTAATATACGTAAATATAAGAGTTTACCTTAATAAACAAACAAGAACAAAATACAAGTCAATACAAAAGGGTCGCCACTCAGCTTGTGCCGCCGCCGCCAACACGAGAAGGCGCCGGCGACGCTGGTTTTCTGTGGAACCAATATTTACAAAGGCTTCAATCTTTTACTTCTTCTTATCGTGTACATAGTTAACTGTCTATACTCCAGGTAAATAAATTACTTCAATAAATTGCTTATAAATAAAGAAAGAGAGAGAGAGAAATAAGAGATAATAAGAGATTAATAGAAAATGTGTCAAATATCACACCGTCTCTTTTGTACAAGAAACTTAATGGAGACTAATAAAACACATCGAGGAGAATTCGTTTATTTTCATTGCGAAATCTTTAATTAAGGCGTCCTTACATTAAAAAGAGTCTCCGGAGACGAAAATTCCTCATTAATTACGAAAACTCAGTATCTAAAATTTCGATAGCAGTTTATTCCTAGATTTTAAGATTGGAAAAACTTGTTCAATACTTTTCCTTCTATTAATAACAGAATACTCTAGAGAAAGCCTACGTGGAAGGCCGACCCCAAATACTTGGAGAAATCCCAAGTATAATAAAATGGGACAAACTCCAGAATGATGATGACTTTTTTAAAGGACTTCAAAAAGGAGAAGTTTTTTTTGTATGTTTGTTATGCGATTACTCCGCTAATTATGAATTGATTTTGATGATTCTTTTTTGTTTCATAGGTCATACTTCAGAGGTGGTCCCTTATAAATTTTATTGAAATAGATTGAGTGCTTCTTGAAAAAAAATAACAAAACCAAAAAAAAAAACAGCAAAATTGTAGTTGTTACGATTGAATATGGTTGTTTTTTTTTTAAAGAAATCGCAAAAAAGGGTTTGGCGCACCATACGAAATTTGTGCATTAGCTTATCAATCTGAATGAAAAATTCAAAATTATTTTGCGCGTTCTGCACTGTCGTAGAACAAAAGCTATTCAGTACGATAAGTAGAATATCCAGTTATGGATCCTAGGTCTAGGTTTTGTTTTGTTACAAACTGTATAAGAAATACGGTTACAATTTTAGAAAATAATCACAGGTGGAAACGTTATTCTTAAAGAGCATTTTAATAAAAATATTTTGCTACTTTCGGGAAAATGGCAAACGCGCTACCTCTTTTTTAGTAGTCAAGAGCGCTAACCACTATGCCACCGAATCCTTCTAATTTTAAGTAAATTTAATTAATTATAATTTAGCGTTTTGCCTACATGTATTAATTTTCATTACAAAATATTTTCAAGAAGTTTGAATAACAAGTTTGTAGGGCATCTAATTAAAAGTGAGATAAGATTCTGTTTTAGGTCTTTATCTAGCCTTTTTTGGCCTATACAAGGTGTAACACTAATTGGTGTAGGACCCGTTAACTGGGTATTCTACTCATTGTACTGAACGACTTGTTCTACGACTTTGGTCAAATCGCAAAAAAAATGTTAGACTCTCCATACGAAAATGGCAAAACAAATGATCGATTTGTATAAAAAGTCCACAATTTCTTTTGTGAATTTCAGCAAAGTCGTAGAACAAAAGTTGTTCAGTACAATGAGTAGAATCCCCGGTTAACGGGTCCTACACAAATTTTGTTACACCCTGCATAGAAGGTATAGAAACAATTTCGTCCAAAGCCTTCGATAATATAAGGTTTCGCTTCAAACTAATCGCGCGATCGAGTGCCCTTATACTGAGGGCTGCAAAGGGCGCTTGACTCGAGGACCTTTCTCCACAAACTCAATATGGGGACGTCATTTTGATGGCCCCACGATTATATCGCGACCTCCGAGGTGTATATTTATACACTTTGAACTGTATTCCCAGTTGTTGATATCGAATTTACTTAGAATGTTGGCGAATGGGAAAAAACTTTAATTGACGGGTGATCCGGAAAAATCGTATTCTTATTGAAACAGGCGCGGATCCAGGATTTCGTATAGGGGGAAGGGAGGGGGGCATTTTTAGTAAAATATATGTAGCTACTAAATGTACTTTTTCAAGAGGTAATGAGACAGTTGTCTAATGCTGCTCTTACCCACCTACGATCTAACAAGATAGAGAATTTCAAAGTATGATAGATCAAAGCAGGAAAATTAAGTACCTATATGAAATAAGATTTAACTAAATTATCATTTAAGCAAGAAACTGAAAACAGCTATATACGCAAGATCCACACAGACTAATTATGATGATTAAACCGCATTTTTTAAAGTGGCATATTATTATTATTATATTATTATTTGCCAAAAATACTCTTAAAAGACGTCAATTCCGAGTTTTTCATAGCGAATTTGTTTACATTTTCAATAATCAGAAAAAAAATGAGTTTTTTCCATTTCTCGTAAGTGTAAACAAATTAGCTGTTGACAAATGGGAATTGCCGTCCTTAAAGAGTAAGTATTTTTTGACTGAAGTGAATCTCGCACAGAGATAGATTTGTTGGTTTCACATTCAATTTGCTTACTTGTGGCTTTGGTGTTAAGTCTACAATAAAACCTCCACGAGTATAACTCTAGATAGGTACCCTAAGAATAAGTCAGAAAAGAAGTTCAAGCTCGTGAATTGAGTCATCATTTCTTTGGTAATTTCTTGGTAAGCCGGATGCCACCTATTGCATCGTGAGGCACTGTTTGTTATCACTTATCCACATCGTGAGCTGTTTTTACATTACGTTGTGACTAACTGAGGTGCCTAATAGTTTCTGCGTTATTGACACTTGATATCAACAACGGTACCTTCTTCACCTTAGTTTAGTAACGCCATCTATATTTCCAGTGTTGCATAGGAAGTGGCGACATCTCTAAGATTTTCTTGTAATCCGGTAGTTGACTGCTAGTCATTTGAGTTACTTTTTATTTAATGTCAAAAACGAATTTTTGTTCTAAAAATGTTTAAAATTTTGAACGATGACGTCATTGTTCAATGTAGTAGTTTGCGCACTTATTACGAAAAATTTTAAATTAAAAATTGAATATGTAATGAAAATCCAAGCAAATATGTTTTTCTACAGTTTCAATAAAAACTATTTTGTGAACAATATTTCGTAATTTAATTTTGATGCAGGCAACTCGCGGATTGAAATCAGTTTTTTTTTTTTTTAATTTGACAAAAAATCTTTCTGATACTTTATTTCCTAAAGGCTGATGCGTAAGGAGGTGGTATACGTGTAGCGTAATACCATCTCATTTCATTAAACATTCAACACTTCGTAATGAATAAAGTACGACCCATACTTCCAAAAGTATTAGTAAAATGATTAGACGATGATGAAGATGGCCCCGATAATAAAAACAATTAACATACCCCGTGAGACTGGGACAAAATGGAAGCATTATTACAGAAGGGCGGTCCACCATGCATATTCATGAACCGACCCGAGGGATAGTTGCTATCACCCCGTCAAAGTTTACCCAAGTTCATCCGGGGCTTTTATGAATTTTAAAATTAATCAAAATGGCAACCCCGAAACTTGCATAAATAGGTAATGGATTTCCATACAAAATCGAAATTATGCGGACGAGCTGTGACATTAAGTGAGATTAGTAAGGAAACGAAGGTAGAATGTCGTTGGAGAACTTTGTTACTCCAGTTAGCCATTGAAATGTAGGTCGTGTCTCTAATTTTCATATTTTAAAACCCCACAAAACATTTCCCGAAACGTTAAGATTAAAATTTCTGCATGGTAGAAACAGTAATTTTGTAATAGATTAAAAAATAAGGATTTATAAGAATGTGCAAAGAATCTACTTATTAAATAAAAAAAACATGTTGATTTTAATTTGGCATTTTAACTCAGACAAAAGAGTCTTTACGAGTATCTATGCATTTTATTCATTATCCGATATTTTGGATATTTCATATAAAACAGCCAGCTGTTTGGCTAATTTTGCGTGATCATTTTTTTTAAGTCGGAAATTCATAGAACAATACCGCTGAACACGTTAAAAACGACCGACTTCAATCGTAACAACTACAATTTTGCTGCTTTTGTTTTTGTTGGCTTTTTTAAAAAGCGCTGAATGAATTTAGATGAAATTTGTATGGGACCGGACCACCTCTGAAGTATTACCTACCAAACAAAAAAAGAATCATCAAAATCGATTCAATAATTGGCGCAGTAATCGCGTAACATACCTACAAAAAAAAAACAACATACAGTCGAATTGAGAACCTTCTCCTTTTTTTAAGTCGGTTTAAAAGTTGTTCAGTGTGATGAGTAAAACCTTCAGTTAATGAATTCTACACCTATTTAGATCAAAAGCACAATTCTCCTTCTATCTATCTATTCTTCTATCTATCTATCGTTCTATCACAAAGCATAGACACTGATTACATTGACTCCCCAGACTAACCAGGTCTAGAATAATCGGGAAACACTGGAATATCAACGCTCACATTAAAACCTCATGAGACTTGAACCGAGATAACCTACTTCATACTAAAGGTTTAAATATAAGATCGTACCGATGTGTTTCAATAGAAAATGTTAGCGCAATACAATTTAATAGCGTAGATTGGCAATCACAGCAAACAGTGTTCTTCCATTATCGTCCAGTATCGACCAAACTAGAGAGGTCATAAAATCTTACACAACCACTCTTAGCCGCTATTGCTCGTACGGGAATCGAACCCGGAACGTAATCTAATTTGCGGGGGGTCATTAATTGTGCATTTACTGGCCGGAAAGCATGCTTGGCCACTTCTTGGTCGAATATAAAAATCTATTCACTAAATGTTGCGTAAGTATAGTGCACAAGACAATAATGTCTTTTCTTTTCTTAAATATACTGTATTTGGAAAAAACAATGAATGTTTTGATGATTACTTAATATCATGTCATGATGTTGACGAATGACTCATGGCCAAGATGCATGATGAAGTTTGTTTCCTAGACGAAAGTGTGTTAAGTGATACAAAGTTCAAAGTATAATGGTAGAATGACAGATATTTCGATATTTCTGTATAGATGACAGGAAATTTTTTTTTCGCAGTGTAATTTAGAAATCATGTTTTTTTTGTATTTTCTTTAGAATAATTATCAAAATGTTGACATCCTTGTAACAGCCATTCAATTATATTTTCACACCAAATAGCCAAGGTTAGAGCTGTTATTCTGATCATTATAAAATTCAATTTTTTTAGCTAGGTAGCATTTTTGTAAGCACTATTATGAAAATTCTTCCTAGTTATACATCCTCTATTTCTGTAAATTATTTTTAAAAGTAAGTATTCTACTTGCATAAAATAATACAGTACAAACTTCGGCAGTACATTGTACATCTACCATTACCCGGGATCCTTCTAGAGGCGGCTCGCTTAGGCCTTTTTTACCGACAATACGGCTCTCACTAATAGACTCCGACCGCCATAACGCGTCGTGAATAAGGCCTAGCTCCTCCCAAGAGCTTACGTGCTAGGGAAAGGATCAGTATAGGTTTTTAAATACGCGTTTGGGCAATGTTATTTTTATTATTAGACGTTATCTCGATTGACTCGGTGGCTAAGTGGTTAGCGATCCTGACCTCTGATCCGAGAGTCGTGGGTTAACTTTTCTGTGATGAGCAGAATTGTTTGCTCCGAGTCTGGCTGTTTATTATCTATATATGTATGTATTTAAATGTATATGTGTATGTATATCAGTCTCTGGTTCCCAAGATACAGGGAATCCTAGTTTGGAGCCAGATGACCTTGTATGATTTGTCCCGGATATTATTATTATCCACTATTAGCGTTCTCGTAACATGCATATCATCATATCTATTATCCTGTTTTCACCAGAATGACCACAAAAAAAACTGGTGAAGTCGCGGAAAGACGATGGCTGCGGGCAGCGCATGCCCGGTCGTCGTGGAAATCCTTGGGGGAGCTTTTGTTCAGTACTAGACGTCATTTGGCTGATGACGATAATGATAATGATGAACCACAAGAAAAATTTGCGGACGTCACTCAAGTTACTGTCTTTTTTTTATTTTTTTTTATGTGATAGGTGGCAAACGAGCAGACGGATCACCTGATGGTAAGCGATTACCGCCGCCCATGGACACCCGCAACACCGGAGGAGTCACAAGTGCGTTGCCGATCTTTGAAATGGGATGGGGGATGGGGGAATGGGGAGGGGGAGGGGGGTTGGGCCTCCAGTACCCTCACTCACTCGGCGAAACACAACAAACGTTGCTTCACGCCGGTTTTCTGATCAACCAGGATTGGCTATTATTACGGAAGGGCCAAACACCACTGCTTTCTTTAAACATAGCGTTAAGTATAGTGGTTTGCTCCTGGTAGTGAAAAAACCTCATCGCTCAATATAAAAATCGATCTGAGCCGAGCATTATCCGGGAAATAAAACCTGGCTAACTTAGCTGGCTTAAAGAAGCGTGTTTCAGACATCCTTTCGGGCACCGCCCGTTCGATCAAGATGGAGAGACCTGGAAGTATGAAGTAGCCAAAGACCTAAAAGAGATGGAAGTGCCCAATTAATCAAAAACTGCACGAAACTGGACAGAGTGGTGCACTTTGATGTCCAAGACAAAGGTAAATCTATATGTTACTTTGTAATGAAGGTTTTTTTGTATCCTTGGATACACGGTGGTTGCCAGACGTTGCACTAGCATCACCTGCAGTCAGGTGTAGGGGACTTCAATTTACACCCCATGGACTTATGCTACGCGTCCTTTGTACATATATCGCAATTAAATCCTGTCCGTATAATATGTATAATCTACGCAAATTCAAAGGAATCTAACCTCATGAATTACAGCCAGGATTTTAACCCGAACCTCTAATATAAGAAGCCAAATAAAATAAACCTAATTAATTAATAAGCAACTTCATATTAACTTTTTTAATTTTAAAAACCTTTTTGTACTTAAAGCTTACGGTACATCAGTTATTTGTATTTATCCAAAAAGTAATGCACTTTTCGTCTCCTGGTTCCAGTCTATTTTAGATGAAAAGCTAACAACTTTGAAGAGCCTTAAATTGTTCAGATCATATCTTAAACATCAATGGCCAGGATTTGCCACACTTGGCAACGCGCTCAACCGTTAAACTTATCGCGGGTTCTCAAATCGGTGCATCCGTTCCCATCGTAAACTTATTTTATAGGCAATACACTCTGAAGTGTTACTACTGATTTTAGAAAATAAATCCAAGGAATACCTACTCGAAAGGTTTTAAATCGTGTCTCTTCGTCACTTATGAAGGAAGATAAATATTGAAAGAAAGAAAGAAAAAGCACAGCAAACTCAGTTTAGGGACGTGTCAAATGAAAGCAATTTAACTTATTTTTTTACAAAAACTTAATTTTTTTGTTATTTAAGATTGATATGGATTTTAATGGAACATTGTTTCAAGGATTTGTTATATAAAAATAATTTGTCTCACCGTTTATTACAGTTATTATAAACACCAATAATATTACAGAGAAACGAGAACATGAAGTGATGCTTGGAAGTTGGCACGATTTAACTTCCAGATAAATAAATAAATAAATAAATAATAAATAATATCTGGGACAAATCACACACGGTCATCTAGCCCCAAACTAGGATTCCCTGTATCTTGGGAACTAGAGACTGACATACACATATACTTTTAAATACATACATATATAGATATAATACACCCAGACTCAGAGCAAACAATTCTGCTCATTACAGAAAAGTTTGCCCTGTGTGGGGATCGAACCCACGACTCTCGGATCAGAGGTCAGGTACGCTAACCACTTAGCCACCGAGTCAGTCAAATATATTATCTTAACTTTTCCCAACAGAAACTCTGTCGAATCTCGCTCGAAATCTTATTGCTTATTCGAGAACTCATCATACCGCTTTCGGGGCTGTTCATTCGCTTTCATAATATGCGCATGATTGGTTCCGATGTCATTACGCACGTAAATTTTGTTGTTAAAGTTATCGTATAGTCGTGGGCCCTTTGCAGTTTACGATATAGACACTGTTAATGTTCAAAATAGCTAAGCAAGATGGGTTAAAATAAATGAGAGAGATAAAATTATTTTTTGTTGGTAGTTAAAGTTTTTTTGCCTAAGGGTGAACTTATTACTATTTTCCCCTTAACTCTAGATTCAAAAATTATATATATATATATATATATATATATAGTATTTTGTAGGCAGATGCTTGACACTAACTTTCTAATCATATTTTTTTCGTCCTAGTTCAAAGTTCCTACCAGTTCTATAAGGTCCTTCTAAAATACCTGAAAAAAAAACAGTGGCTTCTACTCATGAAACTGAACAACTTTTCCCAAGGAACCTATACTCAATTCGCAAAAAAATTATATTGGACTTCCCATACAAAATTGGCGGTTCAGTTGATCAATTAGTATGAGGACTCCAGCAATTTTTTTGCGAATTGAGTAAAGGTTATTAGACGTGGGAGAGCCATGCTTCGGCACGAATGGGCCGGCTCGACCGGAGTGATACCACGGCCTCACAGAAAACCGGCGTGAAGCAACGTTTGTTGTGTTTCGCCGAGTGAGTGAGGGTACCGGAGGCCCAACCCCCCCTCCCCCTCCCCATTCCCCCCCCCCCATCCCATTTCAAAGGTCGGCAACGCACTTGTGACTCCTCCGGTGTTGCGGGTGTCCATGGGCGGCGGTAATCGCTTACCATCAGGTGATCCGTCTAAGGCTTCTCGAGGAAAGTTATTCAGTTTCATCAGTAGAAGAGTCAAAAGGACCCTATATTCTAAACATTTCTACTCATTTTTCAATTTTCTCTCATAGGTAACCTTTCAAATGCGTTTTTAAATTAAAATAAATTATATTTTAGTGATATGTTATGTTATTTTACCAAAGTTTGTAGTTTAACCGCTCCTCCTCTCAGCATAATATTTATATTTGTAATTAATGTAGAAAACCACGTTTCTAAAACTCGTAATTGGATTATGACTGACTCGGTGGCTAAGTGGTTAGCAATCCTGACCTCTGATCTGAGAGTCGTGGGTTCGATCCCCACACAGGGCAAACTTTTCTGTGATGAGCAGAATTGTTTGCCCTGAGTCTGGGTGTATTATATCTATACATATATGTATGTATTTAAAAAATATATGTATGTATATCAGTCTCTAGTTCCCAAGATACAGGGAATCCTAGTTTGGGGCCAGATGACCGTGTGTGATTTGTCCCGGATATTATTATTATATGGTACATATTGAACCGTTGGTGCCGGCTGCTATCAATAGAGGGCATCGTTGCGCCCGCCATGTCGAAAGCTTTATAAGCTTCTTCAAAACTTCCGACTTCCCGAAACGTTGGGTATACGAGTTCCAAGTGGTAGGAACGTCGTATTAGGTAGATTAAAAAATGATCTTCGAAAAGAGCTCAGTGCTACATGCTTCGAATAAACATATTTTGAATTTTCCCGAGGTATAGGTTTTAATGCATGTACTAGCCGGGAGACCGAGCGTCGCTCGTTCAATCGGAGTTTTTATAAACTAAGATAACTTGTTAAGTAGTACATATAAGATATATTTTCTATGAAACATTTTGCAGGGTGTTCTTTTAGTCGGTAGTGGCCTTCTAAGAGACGAAAGGACAAGCAATATTTGTTGTAAAAATATCTACTTATCATATTTTTTTATAATTTGATTCTATTGAAAAAAATACATGCAAATTATCCTTTTTTTACGTAATATTAGAAAGTTGTTCATCATTTATTATGATATGTATTAGTTAGTAACATCAATCAGTTTTGGCGACATTTTACGAGATTTTCCTATTGCAAATGTTATCAGCGCCATCTAGTTGAGTTTAGTGAAATCCGTCGAAATTTCCCTATTGTCAAACACGGGGCAGGGCGGCACAATCATCAGGTATGTAATTCACTTATATGGCGAAAGATGGCGCTATTTGTTTCTAAAATATAGAGGTTAAAATATATATTTTTTTATCACTCTAAAGTCTTTTTATTTATTTACATAATATTTACATAAGTTCAAGAAAATAAAAAATAAAAAGACAGAAAACTATAAAGTCTCATGGGTGGGATTCGAATCCGGACCTAAAAGCAGCAAAATGTAAGTGGCTCGCACCAAAACCGCTAACTAGCTAGTCTACCAAAGTACCTGCAAGCGATGGTTAAAATAAGCATTATATGCGTGCTCCTTTTATGTAATTTCGCTCATATCTCCCTTAAATGACTTTTTTCGAAGATAATTCCCTCATAGATCGATTTCTGGTGATTTTTAACCCCTAATCCTAGATTATCGTCAAAAGGTTTCAAGCCGTTTTCGAAATCGTCGGGACACTTAACTCGTTTAATAGTATAGGATTAAAGCTGTTGTTTTTAATTAGTACTATTATGAAATCAGCCATCGTGAATGAACAGTTTATAAAACAAGATAGGTATACTATTTAAATAGGTATTACCAACATACACATAATTTATGCTTAAAATCAAGGTTTTTTAAAGTCGTAGACGGTCTACCTACATGGCAGTCGTTAAGCCATGTCGGAGGCCTTATAGGCGGCTTGAAAACTTCTGACACTGGGGTTGGCCACTAGCCCCACAACCTCTACCAATCCGGACTTGCCCCCGTGTGTGGAGTATGGCTTAACCTTCCCGTGGTAAGGGAAGAGACTCGTGCCCCTGCAGTGGGGACGATATGGGTTGTTAACTATACATATTATTAATAATTTCTTATTATTATTAAAATAAATTAACACATACATACATAGTTATAAATTTATAATACATCGAGACACAGAACAAACACATCTGCTCATCACAGTAATGTTTGCCTTGGGTAGGAATCGAACCCATGACCCTCGGATCTGATTTCGTAGCGGATGCCTACTATCGCACTTAGCCGATTTATTCAATATTTTCATAGAATCTGTAGCACAAAGACAACATTATTAAAATTTCATACTTCAATTCTGAAATAAATACCATATTTTATTCTATTGGTAGTTCTTTATGGGTTAGGTACGTTAGTATTATATTATCTGTGGTTACGTTAAGGTTATCTGGCAAATTTCTTAGGGGTACGTGGGACTTTAAGTTTTAGAGCGCCGGACGTAAATGAAAGTAATACCTAGATACATTTATACCTAGGTACATAAGGCGTGTAGCTAAAAACTAAAGACACATCTGATGCTCGGGGTTCGCTCAACCCTCGAGACAGTGGCAATTATGTGTGCTCTGCTGCTTCTGTATACAGGGTGTTTTTTAAAAGGGAGATGAAAAATGGGAATATTCTGGCACATGACAGACTTCACCTAGGGTGGCCTAAGTGCCTTTAATGCTTAATCTTTTTACACAATCGTTTCAAAAACAAAATAAAAAATCGAAAACATAAAATGTATAATATGTCAATCTGAATATAGAGACAAATCTAACTAAACAACGGATTTCAGCGTCCGTCAAACTGTTTTGGCTATAGGCGATAACAATTGAACAGACATATATACATACACTTGAAATCATTACCCTCCACCTGGGAAGTCGGATAAAATATTCTGAGAAGTTTGTATATTAGTTTATTAGAAAAAAACATCCCATGCTCGAGGTAGAGCCCAAAGTAGACAAGAGTTCAAGGAAGAAGCTATCTTGGAATTCTTCTCCCGACAGCCAACGTTCATGTAAGTGTCATTGACCTTTTTGTAGGAAAAGTCGTGAATGAGCCGGCCGTCATGACTGACTGCGCGCGCATGCGTTTTGATAATTTTAGGAAAATTTGTATGTATTTTTTTCAGTAGAATCAAATTATTAAAAAATATACTATAGGTATATTCAGAACAAGTATTTTTTGTCCTTTCATCCCTTAGAAGGCCGTTGTCGACCAAAACAACACCCTGTATACACTTTTTAAATCTTTATTAATTTCAGTTAAAAAGCGAAGCGAGCGATATTGTTACTAAGCGATATTGATATTGTTCACTTTAATATTGAATATAGAAGCTATTGAAAATAAGTCTTTGGAAATACTTATCTGTTGCAACAATTGTAAATATTAGTTGGCTTTCCTCTACTAATTTATTGTATTTTAAAATCTTATCCATATGAAACTACTAGTGTATGCCATAATTTTGAACACCGCTAATGAATATTGATGTTGGCGTCATAATGCACAAATAGTGCACACTTGCATATTGAAACAAAATTATCGGAATAGTATTATATCAATGACAAGTGCAGTTTACTGATGTAATTCTAAGTTAAATGTACTTTATGTGCAAATGTAGATATTATGTATGTTGGTGAATAAATAGACAAGGTTAATTCATGAATAGAACCTCCACTAATCCGGACTTGACCTCCATGTGTGTAGTGTGACTCAACCCTAACCTTCCCCAGCTGAGGGAAGACTCTTGCCCTAGCAGTTGGTACGATATAAGGACGCTTTTATTGTCATGCGGATTTGTGCCCGCACGCGGTCCAGGCCCGCATGCGTGCGGTGTTTCCAAAGCCACCCACGTGCGTGTGCCACGCATGACAATAAAAGGACCCTAAAAATATGTAATGAAATAATAGGTTGCGGGTGGTACGCATGCGGGCATGGCCCGCGTGCGGGCACAAATCCGCATGACAATAAAAGCGCCCTAATGGGATGCTAACATTTTATACATTCGTATTTTTTTATTCATTAAATTGTTGCAACTATTATATTTATTTTTAACTGCCTCCGTGGTCTTCTTAGGGCTTGATTTGATTAGTAGTAGGCCATTTTTTGAACCCGCCTGGACTACTACCATCTTATCTAATTTTTAGTCTTACCGCCAAACATCAATATTAAGAGGATTGATGTGTACCAGCATAAAACTCAAACATTCATGGCCTACAATATGCACTGACCCTAGCAGACGACGACGCCATAAATTTAAAGGAATCACCCTTTTTGTCAAGCGGACATGTTTAGGTTAGGCTGGTATGATTTATAATTTGAGCGTGGACCCCTATTGATCCTTTTTTCGTACATTTTAGCGGTAAATCGGCACGTCCTCGCTTTGTAAGTAAAATTTATATTTATTTTCGGTTCTAAATAATAAAAAATAAAAAAATACGATTGCGGCGACAAAAAGTGAACTAAAAAGCTTTTGAAAAACCTTATCATGAGGCCTTCTACAAATTGACAGATGAAAAAAAAACTAAAAACCTATAAAAAACCTAAACCTTGATTTAAAAAACCTATACGTTACAATACTTATTTTTCTTTTTTCATTCGAAGTAGTGTGCACTTTTCTAATACAAGATTTCTTCCACTCAGAATTCGTATACACGCTATTTCGGAAAGGGTTTGCGGAGTAAGAAGAAATACGGGCCAAATAAACTCCCTCCAACGCATTTTTTTAATAAAAAAAGAAAAAAGAAACGAATCTTTTTTTCTTTTTTTTTATGGCAGAGGTGGCAAACGAGCAGACGGATCACCTGATGGCAAGCGATTACCGCCGCCCATAGACACCCGCAACACCAGAGGAGTCACAAGTGCGTTGCCGGCCTTTGAAATGAAAGTAAATTTTAATTGAAAGCTAATTACCAACAACTACAAAAGCCAATGACAAGAGAAGCCAGTCCCCACGGACAGCTAACTCTGCTCTCTAAACTACTCGGGCTAAACTCAAACTCTTTTTTTTTTATTTAAGTAAAAGCTTTACACATTCTTTTAAATCGTAATTTTTTTGTACCTAGTACAAAGTCCTTACCACGTGGAACTTGTATACGCTATCACAAGGATTCTGATGATAATAACAGGTATTTTTTTTTTTAATTCGTAAAAACATAAAAATATTACATAAAAGCATGTCCTAACACACCTGCGAAATCCATAAGAGGTTAATGTGCGGGTATGGAGTTCTGTTTAAATTTTTTTTTACTAGCACATTTTTTTACAATTTGTCCCACTGCTGAGCAAAGGCCTCCCCTTTTTTCTGCCTTTCTGTTTACATTACTGTTTAAATATTATAATGGGTATTAAATTAAATTAGTTTAAATAATTTTATAATTAGCATTTTACTTTCATGATATCTTGTTCTAGAAAATATTTTTTACAGAGTTTTTAAAGCTATGTTTTGTTAAGTATACATTTTTAATATCCTCAGGTAGACTATTTAGTAAGTTGGGCAGTATGTACCTATAATGTCTCATTCCATAAATATTGTTGATGTTTTTATTTGTAAAAATAAATTTATTCTGATTATACAATTTTTTTAATTTTGGGAAGCTGTCATTAAGTTAGCTGGTTGTTAACTAATTAATTCATAAGATTGCTGGAAGAAATTTATTTTAGAAATAAGTTGCTTCCTTTGTTATACACAAATATATTGTATATTATGCCAATTTTGTGAACACAATAGATTATAAAAAAAATAACGAATTGTTATCAATTGATCAGTAATTTGCAAACTTTGTATGGAAAGGCAAAATTTTTGATCCGATAGTTGAAACTTCTTTTTCAATGTTGTTCAGTTTCATTGAATAAAAATAAATATTCTTTTTTTTCCTTTTTCTTTAAAACAGTAAGCAGACGGTTGAATTTTTATTTGGATTTTCTTTCATAATAAACGGTGTTAATAAAAAAAATTATAAGGTGGGCTTCCACCCTTTATTCTTGTTTTTTTATATATTTTATTTACAGACATGACATTGTATAATTCATTTCTTGATCTAGCATTAAGATGTAATAGAGTATAAGACTTTTTTCAAAAAATGTGTTGGAGGGAGTTTCTTTAGGGCCCGTCGTTTCTTCTCACTCCGCAAACACTTGCCGAAACGGCGCGTATACGAGTTCCGAGTGCACTCGAGTGGTAAGAACCTCGTATTAGGTAGAAAAAGAATGACGTTCGAAAAGTGTACACTACTACCTACTTCGAATAAAATATTTTCATTTGAAACTGAACATTTTTTTTGAAGGAACAATGATGAATTCGCTTATTTATTACATTCCATATTTTTTCTCACAAACTAAATTAGTGCTTTATGAACTAACGACTACAGTAGGACCTCTTTAATCCGAACCCCTCTATAATCCGAACGATCCCCCTCCGCCGTTTCTCAGTAAGTCGCTGAAGTTATACACGAATTTTATTTGACCGCCCCGCGTTACGCGTTTGCTTAAATTTAGGGATAAAGCGTTTTCAACTATAATACTGGAATTCTTAAAAAAAAGTTATATTACTGTAATTTACTTTTATTAAAGTTTTGCATAATTAAAACATATGTAGTTTCATTTATTAAGCACCTTTGTTATATTGCCAGAAATGCCTTTCAAAATGTTAAGATACTATAATCCGAATGCTCCACGGATCCGAACGGGGGAAAAATTTTCGATGTTCGGATTAAAGAGGTCCTACTGTAGTAAGGGTTCCGGTTTATTTTATAAGCATATTACTTTTACTTTCGAGCGACTGAGGAGCGAGCGTCAGCGATTATTATTATTATAGTAAAAATTTAATTCATTACTTGCTATCTTATTACTAGTAATTACAGTGACTTACTACTATTTTGTCATTCCTTTTTAGGGTTCCGTAGTCAACAAGGAACAAGGAACCCTTATAGTTTCGCCATGTCCGTTTGTCTGTCTGTCTGTCTGTCTATCTGTTCGCGGCTTAGCTCAGAGAGTATTAGTACTAGAGAGCTGTAATTTGGCACGGATATACATACATATTAATCACGTCGTCAAAGTGGTAAATTAAAATCTTGAAAATTTTTTTTTTCATTTTCCCCTACACGTGAAGTGGGGATGAATTTTTTTTCTCGGCTATCCATGTTGTTGGGTGTCGTTGGATAGGTCTTTCAATTCATATCGTGGGTTTGTGAAAACCATTTTTAACCGACTTCAAAAAAAAGGAGGAGGTTCTCAATTCGTCGGAATCTTTTTTTTTCGACTTAGGGATCCGTTTTTGAAATATAGTTGCCAGACTCATATTTGATACTAATTCTTTTTCGGAATCAGAATTTATTATAAATTGGGTGCCCCTTCGCTTCCGTTCATGGAATTTTAAATTTCAGATGTCACATCAATGCGCAACATGTCTGCGTTGAGTGGATTTGGATAAAAAAACAATACTGCCATCATCTGTAAATCAATCTGTAAGTGTAAGATCAAATTCCTATTTATTTTTCAGTTGAATAGCATAGTACTACAGAAGTTTTCATAATACACTCCTTAAAAAAATTTGTGAGATGAAGTTTTCGCGAATATATCAAAGAATTAAGTGTCCTAACAGATAACACAAGAGCCTTGAAACATGAAAACCCTTAATGTCTAAACATTTCAAACTGACCCAAGTTACAAGAACTGACTAAAAGCTGCTAAAAGTAAGTTAGGGATAACATGTCAGTGACATAAAGTACGTAATAAGCCATTATGTAACTTTGCTATACAAATTCTTAGTCATATTTTTTAATTTGTAACTAATGCAAGTCATAACAAGCACCAGACACGCTTGAAATGTACAAAAAACTGAAACTGAGATTTGAATCGGGTAGGTTCAAGCAAGCACGCAAGCAAGCAGTCGACGGAGCCCCTTCAGGGATACTATCTGTGATTCTAATATCAAACCTAATATTATACTACGGGGCAGGCCACAACACTGCGCTGCGACATTGCATCGCAGTGTTGTGGGCTTGCCCTACTACTGAGAAGGGGGAGGCGAGCTAGCTAGCTAGGACATGGGATTTTATGATATGACCAGAAAAATTATTACGCAGTATAAGTAGGATCATAAAAATTAGGACATGAGATATACAGGGTGTAACAGAAAGGTGTGATAATACTTCAAGGTTGGCTTTACCCATCAAACTGAACAACTTTTGTTCTACAACTTTGTTGAAATCGCAAAGGAATTTTCGGACTTTTCATACAAACTCGGTTCGCCAGCTGATCGATTTGTATGAAAAGTCCAAAAAAATTTTGCGATTTGAACAAAGTTGTAGAACAAAAGTTGTTCAGTTTGATGGGTAAAAGTCAACCTTGAAGTATTATCACGCCTTTCTGTTACACTCTGTATATGGCAAAAATAGTATTATGCCGAGACCTATAAATATGACAACAAATCATTATAAAGTTGCATTTATGCTAAAAGTTGTATGACTTTAGAATTAATGACAAAGAATTTTATGCGTGCAGAATTTTTTGTAACAAAACTTATGACTAGACTAGACTAAATAACTATAGCTAACTAGAGCTACGTGGATTAGACAGAAACATAGATTATTTTACACTAATTTTAAATATCTAAAAAAAAAAACAAAAAGTGATATAAGTCGACATTAATTACAATGGACAAACAGTACAGGAAACTTATATGACGAAATTTTTAGGAATATACGTAGATAATAATATGACGTGGAAAACTCAAATTGATCACATATGTAATAAATTAAGTCAATTTTCGTATGCACTGTATATGTTAGGTAAAGTTGCCAATCTTGATGCACTTCTAGCAGCCTATCATGGTTATGTCGCCTCGCTCCTACGATACGGTATCATATTCTGGGGTAATGCAACAAACAAAGAAGATGTTTTTATTGCCCAAAAAAAAATGCATTCGAGCAATATGTCACCTAAAACGAACAGAAAGCTGTAAGCCACATTTTCAAAGGCTTAAGATCCTGACATTTCCGGCGTTATTTATATATAAAGTAGTCAATTTTGTGAAATGCAACCTTGATCTGTTTAAATTAGTTACGAGACAACGACGAACTGATAAACTTCATTTGGTTTCTTGCAGTTCTGCACTTTTCCATAAAAGTGTATTTGCCATGGCACCTAAATTATATAACAAACTGCCCACGACATTGAGACATTGTAATAACGTTAAGGAATTTAAGACATTAACATTTAAATTGTTTACCAACAAATCATACTATTCTATTGATGAATACATGAATGACAGTTTTCAATAATATTACATTTAAAAATACTGACATTTTGTGTTATTAATATTATACATTTAATTAAATTGAATCTTGTGACATTTTATGATATTATAATTAAATTTGAATCTGTAATTCTATTTGATTATTATCTTTTTTGTAAAATTAATAGTATTAATATAATTTATTGTTATTAGTGACATATTTAAGGAATTGTGCATGACCTCTTATAATTGTAATTTTATATGCCTATTGGCGAAACATAGAGATCAATATACTTTATATTTTTGTATGTGTCATCCCTTGTACCTATGTTTATAAAATAAATTGAAATTGAAATCGACTTATAGCGTTTTTCACCGAGGGTACAGATATAATAATAAATATAAAAAAGCTGATGCATACAATCAGTGTTACATATAATAAAGAATGAATATTTCAAATTTTTGGATGACTTTACGTGAACGGGAAACTAGCTATGATTTGATTTCGCCTATTTAAATCAAAAATCTTCCAAACCATTGTCTCCACTACCAAATGCTGTATTTGACTACTAGTCATTTAAGTTACTTTTTATCAACTGTATAGGTACCAAAAAAATATGATATTTGTTAATGCAACTCTGAGAAATTGACAATTAAGATCGACAGGAAACCAATTAAAGCGTAAGATTGGATGGATAAGATTGGAACCTCATAAATTAAGGTGAATAGGAATTCATTATTAATCAAGAAATAGATAATTTAGATACTACTTCTCATTGAACCTCATCTTACAATCAACCAAAATACAACAAGGAGACGGTGCAGTACTAAACATATCCAATATACTTATTATAAAATACTGCTAACGTATATTTACGGACGTTTACAACTCACCCAATTTAGTATACATACTTACTTAACCTGTATTCAGTTCACGTAATGCTCAAATTTCTTTTATTAATTTTCCTACCAATATCAATTGATGCATCTCAAAACAAAACAAATATAACATTTGATGAATTATTAAACATTTGGGGAGACGCTGCGCAAACGCTCAAGAACACGCCGAATTTAGCTAACCTTATTGATCCCGGCCCTTGCATATACGCAGGTTTGAACAGTACGGAAAACATCACTGACTGGGCCAAAGTCACTGGGACCTGGACGAGTCTAGTTTGCCCATTGGGACCACAAGCACCCCCTGGAGTGAAACTCAATAAACCCATCAAATTTAAACTATCGTTACCACGTCCTGAAGATATAACTAACATCGAGTTCAGATGCTCAGTAAATATATTCAAACCTGATGAGTACGTTTTAAAGGTGACTCTCCCAATGTTTGGGAATGAAGACACAACATCTAGTATGATTGGTAGACTAAACAATAATACATATATGATACGGCCACAGACCGATTTGTGCAATACAACAACCCCCGTGGAATTCAGGAAGACGGCGAAAGGAACTTTACTTTGGTTCATTAATGACGAGGGTCACGGAGTGCAGACTTCTCCCGTGATTCTGCTGAACTCGGAGCTGGTGGATCGAGAATCAAAATGTATACTTTACGATGATCAATTCCGGATGTTTTGTTAGAAGTAGATAATCAGTAGACAAAAGTTATTTTATCATTTATTATTCATGTGTTTCATAATTCTCTCAAGTGATAGTAAGCTTACCAAGATTCGTCAACGCATGAGGAACTAAGTTATCTCAGTAATGTGAAAATGTTTGGTACGAAAATAAAACAATTTAAAAGAATGTCTACGTAAATTTAAAAAAAAATGAGTTTGAGTTTTGTGACGCTAAAACAGATAAGATTATTCCAACGGGATTTATTTAAAAATTAACCTTAATAATAACTGTCTTCTTTAAGCAGCGTAGCCTTCAAATTAATGGTGTACACTTTAATTTAAATACTTCCAACTTTAAACGGCGTAACTTCAAAATTATTATAATAGTCTGCACTATAATTTTATGACTTCCAACTCCACCGCTACCGACTCCGTGGTCTAGTGGTTAGTGCTTACTTCATGTCATCAGGGTGGCGCTGGTTCGAATCCCGTCGGGGTCCAACTTTGTAACTATAGAGACCAGTTGCGGCCAAGTGCGCGACGTATGTATGGTTTCTATACTGTCTTCATTAGAATGAAGGCTGCTAAGCATACGGAAATTCCATATAATTTGCGACCTTTTTTGTTATTTGTTCTTCTTTGTTATGCGCGAGATCCCTAACAAAAATGTTGTACAGACACGCTGTGCATAATATCTCGCGAATGCTCCTACTGTGTGCATACACAGGATTGCCATTGGCTCAGTACGAATAGTGGGCAGTAAAACATTAATGTTAAAACTGTTAAAAGTTTCATTAAAAAAAAACAAAGAGCCTTGGAACCTCACAATCTGACATTTTCCGGTGTAGCTAATCATCTATTGAAGTAGGTTATATCAAAATATTACTTCATTCATATCCCCTAGTAGTCTTGGCACTAGAACACAAGTAATTTCTTTTATTTTTTAGTTTTGTGGGCTCTTTAGTGCAAGACAATTGATCCCCATCAAAATCTCAAGTTCTTTTTACCACGACAATATAATTCCTTTCTCCTTTATCGCTCGCTGCCGGGCTCTCCTCAGTCAAGAGTACAAAAGAAAAGTGTACAGTGCTGTAGTATACGATATAAAAACTGAAATAAAACAAATACAAATTTTGATTCTCGGTAGTTTATTTTTTTATTCTTTTTATTTTCTATTATATTCAGAATTTTGGAGATTCAGATTTATCTTGAATATTCACTCTGTAAATTTAAAATTTTAAAGTATATACTCTCTGACTTTCATAGCCTAAGATTTGTAATTTCTGAAGATTATTTATTTGTTATTAAGAACAAAACCATCATTCAAAATCCACAACCATTTAAAAGCATTATATGCATTATTTGGGACCTACCATATATGCCTAATTCATCCATCATTTACCCGAAGCAATCCGAGGAACAAAACTCCTATAATCACATCTAACTCATGAAAGACGTATACAGGGTGTAACAGAAGTGTGTGACAATACTTCAAGGATGGCTTTTACCCATCAAACTGAACAACTTTTGTTCTACAACTTTGTTGAAATCGCAAAATTTTTTTGGACTTTTCATGCAAATCGATCAGCTGGCGAACCAAGTTTTATAACACTTCTGTTACACCCTGTATATTCTTTTGTTAATTAAACCCCGGTTCGATTCATCTCGCCTATCATTGATTGCATTAAAAATCAATTTAACAGTTACTGGAAGTACAACTAATCATACAATACATAGTAAACTATGCACAATGTACATTAATATCAGTTAAAATGAACACAAAATCACTAAGTTTTATATTCCTCATTGTACTTGCCGCGTCATTTCTACTAGTGTCCTCTAGAAGAATACGGTCATTAAGAAGAGGTCACGCGAGACCGTCACTCAGGGTCAAGTCAGCGTTGAGAACAATCGACCTCAAATCATGTTTGAACATAACTTCGAATAAAACGACAGTAATTCATGAAAACTACAACGCTTTGACCGGCTTATGGAACACGCTTTGCCCGGTCAGTTCTTTTTTCTTGCAGCCAAATAAACTGCAGATCAGACTGACATTGCCCACTAACGATGATTTGGCAAAGTACAGGCAGAAATGTAAGGAATTCCTTTATTCGCCAAAAGATTATATTTTAAGAGTAAATTTACCTAAAAACGTTCCAGTAAGAGGCGGGTCTCCTACATTGCTTTTGAATAAAAATGGAAAAAATTATGTACTTATGCCTAACGACTGTGATTCCCCTGACAATGTAGAATTCAGGAGATACGAAGATTTCATGTTGTGGTTAGTGAAAAGAGACGGTAAGTTTAACCTAGTTGAGATCAAAGTGCCGCCAAGTTACCAATTGAAATGTTTGTTTTACAATGACAAAATGTATGTCAACTGTTAGTGCGAATAAAATGATTATCTTTCATCATTATCATTTTTCAGTTCATAGTGAAAAATTGCAATAAAGACTTGAATTTAACAGTAAAATGTGTTTTATTGAATCGATAAAAAAATGAAAACATGATACTAAGTAGATAGATATTAATTAAGAGTCACAAGTAAAAGAAGTTAGTATAAAAAATATATTAAATTCACGAAATGCTTCTATGCTCATTCCTTTACTCTCCAAGCTATCCGTCTTTGGAATTCCCTTCCCGTCTCCATCAGACAAGCTCCATCCATTCAGTCGTTTAAGTTGCAAATTAAAGAACATCTCCTTGCGCTGTCATAATATCCCTTACATTACTAGTTCATTGTTTCTTAGATTCATTGTTACTTTGGTTTTTATATATAATGTATATGTATGTATTTCTATAAATATTTATGTGTATATTTATTTATTAATTATGTGTATATTTATTTATTTACTATTGTATTACTACTTAGTTTTGTATATTATTATTAAATTTCTAATATTGTTTAAATATAAGTTTAATTAAATTAGGTTTATATTGTCTTGAACATAAATTATAATTATTTCATTTTTCAATGTTACTCGCGTTGTGCCTCTGCTTCTTGCCTTTTTTCCGGACTACGGGTTGTCTGGAAGAAATCGCTTTTAGCGATAAGACCGCCCAGATTGTCGATTTGTTTCTTTTTATTGTGTTATTATATGTTTGTATGTTTCTTGTATGACAATAAAGAGTATTTGATTGATTGATTGATTGATTGCTTTTTCTGAATGAGTTCAAATTATTTTAAACTGAAAATCACTTTAAAATGAGGACATCACTCGTATTTTTTTAACCGACTTCAAAAAAAAGGAGGAGGTTCTCAATTCGTCGGAATCTTTTTTTTTTATGTATGTTCACCGATTACTCGAAGACGCCTGAACCGATTTGGAAAATTCTTTTTTTGTTTAAAGGGGGTTTCACAGGTGGTCCCATATAAATTAATCGAAATCGATTCAGCGGTTTTTGAGAAAATCAACAAAAACATATCAAAATTGGAGTTGTTGCGATTGAAGTCGATTGTTTTTAACGTTTTCAGCGTGGTCATAATACACGAACTGAACCATGGACATAGTCGTTTCTAAAACAAATATTTTATACTTACTATTATGAAGGGTTATGAATGTTAATTTTATGTATGAGTGTAGTGTATCGTTACTAATTATTATAAAACAAAAATGAAAACATTATCTATTTATCTCTAATAACTACTCATCTGAGATAGAGGCTGGAAAATAATATAGTATAGGTTTTTCCCAAAAAAACTCAATTCTGTGGTCATTATCCGCTTGCGGCTCGCGTATTGCGCCACCTCAGCGGTAGTCATAATAAAAAATATATCCACCCAGGTGGCACCGCGGACATTTTCTAGTATTTTTTGATTTAAAATAAAGTTAACAAAGTTGAACAACACATAAGCAAAACTACACATAAAAATCGATCATAAAATGGAAAGCAAAAAAATTAAAATATACGGGACGTGAAGCGGAACGAAACAATTTAATCGTAAAAACATCTTACACAGCGTTTCAAAACAATAACGGCACTGAAACAAGCACAAACAACAAAATATTGCAATATATTGTGTATGTTTAAAAACAACTGCGTGAATACAGTAACGCCCTGTATACGCGATAGGAGAACTATGAAAAATTCATAACCTGATGTCATAGAATATGTAACTAATATAATACAGAAAGGCTCAATAAATTAAACCGCCTCCCTCCAAAGTAGCACAAAGGCTGAATTGTCAGCTACAAGTCAGCTATTAAACAGTAATAAGCTGTGCTAAGCAGCCAAAAGTTCTGATTATATCTCTAGTGCAGCTTTTATGCAGCTGATGTGCTACTTGGGCTGGTCTTACTGCCTCCGTGGTATAGTAGCTAGTCTGCTTGCTTTAACATCAGAATATCGCGAGTTCAATTACCAAGGGGTCTAGCTTTGTAGAACTCAGTTTGGTTGGTAGCCCCACCACCAGACTACCAAAATTTAGGAGCCCGCTTGGTTTTATTTTATAGGGTCTTGCAGGCCGTTGGGGCAGTAAAGTTCTCGAATGGCGACCGCGCACCGGAAGACGCAGTGCGGGCAGGCCTCCGACTCGGTGGACCGACGACCTGGTAAAGGTTGCAGGAAGCCGCTGGATGCAAGCCGCACAGTCTTTAGACTGATAGATAGATAGATAGAAATAATTTGCGATCGTCCCCTGCCACAAGTAGCCGTTGTTGATTTTATTAGACGTGATACGAAACGTAACGAAAAACGTAAAATATGTCATGCTAACACAAAGGCGATTGCCCCTATTGCCCTACCAACCTAAGTGCAAGATAGTTGCACTTACATTAGTTAAGATGACCTCAGCCGCAGTATGCGTTGGACCTTAAATATATTATAAATAATACGTAAAAAAACTTTATCTTTTACTAAGATCAATTTCCTATTTATTTCGTTTGTGCCCATAACATCCGTTTCTTGAAATATCCAAATCCCATAACATCCATTTCTTGAAATATCCAAATCCCATAACATCTGTTTCTTAAAAATGAAAACCATAATACAATTAAAGGAGTTTAGACACTCCTTCATAAATTAATTTTTAGTCTACGCGGGCGAAGTCAGCAAGTTTACTGACTGTACTGATAATCAACGCACAGTCTGGAAACATGGAAACCCTAAATACTTGTATTGCTACAGGACAAAACGTTAGCGCGTTCTTATTTCGAACACCACCCACCACTTATTGACAATCGTGGCAAACTACTGTGCGTACACTGTTGGCCTAACGTTTGCAGGCGCGGATCTAGGATTTCGTTCAGGGGGGGCAAATTTTCAGTTTACCTTTATTTATGAAGCGGTCGATGGTATTAGTCCGTGAATATAAAAAATCGCGAGCGTAGCGAGCGCGAAATTTTTTGAATAGTTAAGAAATAATAATATCTGGGACAAATCACACACGGTCATCTATTAATGCCTCTATTTATTTGTATTTTATAAAAGTTTTAGTACTTCGGTCAGGCTTCAGGTGGGGGGGGCAATTGCACCCATTGCCTCCCCCCCCTGTATCCGCGCCTGAACGTTTGTGAGCATGTATGTACCATAGTATTCATAGTCAAGGCACAGATTAGATACTACGTCAAGGGGAGAAATTTTTAATAAAGCTTTCTATTTTTAGAAGCTCATTTAATTACCTACCCACTAACTAAATTATAATTCAATATCATTAAATATTTAATATGTTGTGCAATAAAGTGTTTATGACGTTCCCTCTTTCTCTTTTCTCCTTTTGCTGTGTCTGAAAAGGGCGACAAGTTGTAAGTTCCTTTTTGTAACGACTATATATTTGTACACTTAGTTTCGCAAATAAATACTTTGATTTTGACTATTCTTGTTAGATGAAACTGTAGTTAATATCGAATGGCAAAAATATTAATTTAACTCTGAACCTAAATGAATATTAACATAATATCAAAGTGGTATAAGTAGGTACCTAATTAATTTACTCAAAACTCTACGTAACCAAAGTTAACGTAACTAAACTGAGCAGAACTTCGAAGGCTGGTCGCTAGATGGCGCTGTGAAGAATTAGAACGCGCTATCATTACGTCAATGCATAAAGTACAGACCTATTCCGCAAACTTTTCTCAGTCGCAGGACCACAAGTCCGCGTGGAAATCTTTGAAACTTTTTGGCGGAGTTATCTATAGTGATATAGAACTCCAATATTTTATCAAATAATGATCTAAATTTAGTTACGGCGTACGCTTTACAGATTATATTTTACGTATTAACTTAGTAGCTTACCAAGTTAATATTCCCTAAGCTTCGGAAGGTAAGAGATTAAGTCATATTCCTTCCACACAATATGGAGGACAAGTCCGGATAAGTGGGGGTTGTAAAAAATAAAAAAGGTTGTAAAAAAACTTCCAAGTTATTATATTATTTTAAAAAGCGAATGGAGGTCTTTAAGGGAACGTTTTCTTTTTTTTTTTACAACCTCCACTAATCCGGTCATGTCCCCCATGTGTGGAATATGAATATGACCTAATCTCTTACCTTCCCAAGCTAAGGGAAAATACTCGTGTCTTATCATAGGGATTAGAGATATTGCTTACTAACATTTTATGCATTCGTATTTTTTTAATTTATTAAATTGTTTATTTTTAACTGCCTTCTCGTCTAGTAGATAGTCTACTTGCTTCTCATCAGGTCCAACTTTGTAGGGCTCGGTTTGGCTGGTGGTAGGCATTTTTGGACCACTAGGGACGATACAGTTTATTAACATATTATGCATTAGTATTTTTTTAATGAAATAAATTGATTATTTTGCACAGCTTCCGTGGTTAATAGTGGGGTTTTATACGAAACCCAATGTATGGGGAGGTCAATTTTTGTATTAAATGAAACCACTTGGTACACGTATATGGTAGGTAAATAGAAGCTGATTTAACCTGGTAAGTAGCCATTCCCCAACCCCCCGCAGGTGGGTAGGGGCGGCGTTCAAAGTCTCACTTTACCGAAAAAAAACAATCACCTCTCTTTGACCTATCTTGAATGTGGTGTCGTTTTCGAATAAACTAAGAATGTAGCTCTCATTTTTGGTAAAATTATAATTAAATTTATTTATTACATTTATTGGGAAATTAAGAAAATAAAAAAGAATCTACTAGACCCTATTTGAAAATTAAATAGTTATAAAACGTATTTCAACGTAGCACTACGACAACAAAAAAAAGTTTCATGACTTATTCTTCTGTATTTATATGGAAATATATTGTCATAAGATTTTTAAACAAAGGCATATTAAGGGGTAATATGCCATTGTTTAAAAAAATATGCACTAGTGGCATAAAAAAATATATTTGTAGAAAGCCAAACTAATCCAGAATGTAAAATTAAAACAAACAAAAACTTCAGAAAAAAATCTTGAAAGTTGCACGTCGCGAGGCATTCGTGAGCGTTTTACTCTGCCGCGCTTTAGTTAAACTATTATATTGGCTTTATTTTGAGCAATTCTCATGAATTTTGTGTCGTTTTCGGATAAACAGAGGACTCCGCCTTCATTTTTGGAATGATATCTGTATCATGTCATACAAAAAACAAAACAAAAATCGTATCTGCTATTTTTGTTTCATTAAAATGTGCGGCATAAGCGGCCGTATGACTTCAGATGAATATGACTAAGAAGTTTGAGTGTTTCCAAGGGATTGCAGATTTGAGTATTTGATATTAATTTCAATTTAATACGTCCACGCGTTCCTGAGAAAAAGGGTCTTGTCAGACAGACGGACGGACAACGAAATGTACTAAAAGGGTTCCTTTTTTTCCTTTTGAGGTACAGAACCCTAAAAACAAAAAATCAACACTATGTATCTCAACTGTGATAAAGGACGGAAAACGACGTAGGATAGTTTCTCCTAGAATTGCGGTTCGCGTACTGCCCCACCTCAGTAATAGTCATAAATAAAAAATATGTATGTCCATCTAGGAGCTACAGGCATTTTCTAGTATTTTATAAGAACCAAGTTAACAAGTTAAAAACTAGAATAAAGATAAAAATCTATCGTAATACTGAAAGCAAACAACGGAACGTGAAGCGGAACGAAGCAATTTAATTGTAAAAGTATCTTACACAACGTTTCAAAACAATAAAGGCATTGAAACAAGTGCAAACAACAAAAATAGGTACTGTACTGTAATATATTGTGTAGGTATGTTTAAAAACAACTGCGTGAATACAGTAACGCCCTGTATACGGGATAGGAGAACTATGAAAAATTCATAACCTGATGTCATAGAGTATGTAACTAATGTAAAACAGAAAGGCTCAATAAACCGCCTCCGTGTTATTACCACCTCCGTGCTCTATAGTCGCTAGTTTGCTTACTTCACATTAGGAGATCGCGGGTTCGATCCCGGCGGGGTTCAACTCTGTAAGACTCTGTTTGGATTGTGGCCCTACCAAAAGTCTCACCGCCGACAATTTTTTTTTATTAAAAATTTGAGTGCGTGTGACTACATCTCACCTGATGGAAAGTGATGATGTAGTCGAGGATTATTAATTGTAATAACATTGATGTGTTCCAACATGTAGATAAGGTAGCTAGTTCGTCGTTGCGTTGAATCTTGGTAAGGCCGCTTCCATCTTCGGCATCATCATTGATTACCACCAGGTCAGAATATGCCAAGTGCTGACCAATTCTGGATAAAAAATATTGTTACAATGCCCTTGTGCCCAAAACCATACCAAAACTGTCCGTTATATTTAATTATATTAGAATACTTATCATAACATAATTAAGTTAACTTTAAGTTAATAACAGTGAAAACAAGAAACTTTTTGTAATGGTTTTTTTTCTCTCAAACTTTCAACATCTTCAACTTATTGTTAATCTAACATACTTATTGCAAAACATTTCCATTAGTAAACCTTTGATTTATGATATAATTGTCTATAACAACTAAATCACTACTTATAACTGACAACACTGCAAATATCAGTTGACTTAATATTGTAGAATAACCAAACAGTATTCTATGTAGTTCTTGGTATTACAATAGGTATTTAGAGGTAAGGATAGATAAATGATGTAACTTATCTGCTAGCTATATTTTATTCTTTGACCAAATATTCGGCAGGTAACAATAACGCATTATACAAGAAACAACAGTGCAAAATGTGAATTTATGAGGTACGGATACGATAGCTGTGTATCTTTGTGTTTCCCTTGTAATTTTAGGACTGCGTACACAAACACAAACCGTAACCACTAACAGGACAATATAGCCTATTTAGTAAGGGTCGATTTCGAATCTATGTAGCAATGGACACCTCTACTGAATATACGCCAAAAATACTTGTTTTTGTTTCTGTAGTGTGATTCTGTAACTTCGCACTGCGGTAAAATTTCACTGTCGAGTTTGATTTCATTTTCACCCAGATCTCACCCAGGCGGGATGACAAGCGCACACGTGATGTCAAATGATAGTGTCCGCCTGCTTTAATCGATTCAATCGATTAATATTTCGTGATACTTTCTTAGTTTTCAATTTTTGATAGAATAGAACCCCAACTCTTCAGACATACATTTTGTAATTTATAGCGGTCATTTCGATAAATAAGTACCTAAGCAAACAATAGTTTTGGCCCCTATATAACTTGGGATTACAAAACTGGTATCTTAATATCTATAGATTATACAGAATGTCACAAAGTAGGTGTAACTGGAGGGTTTGTTCATGATTAAACTGAACAACTTTTGTTTTTCGACTATGCTGAATTCGGAAAAAGGGAACACTTGATACAAATTAACTGTTTTGCTAATATTATGAGGAGAGTCAATTTTTTTTATGATTTCATCAAACTCATACTTTCAACGAAAGTTATTCATTATAATTAATAAGTAGTAGATGTTTGTAACACTTATTTTGTATTTTATAGTGTGCATATCAAAGCTTTGCATCCATATGTAAAACCTATGTAGATTCTTCGTCAATGGTGTTAAGTCCTTACATCCTATGTAATAGCCAATAACCACCATCCAGCCGATTTATAGCCAAAGAGCAATTCCTCTTAGCGCCTAAACCTGTGATAACACCGTGACAAATACCTTAACAGTTACCTGATAAAGCACCTATAAATCACTAGGACATTGTTAATCCCAATGCTTAGCTATCGATAGGTATCTAGATGTAAATACCTGGCTAGATTTCACAAAAGCATTGCTGCAGAACAGTACAAAATACATTAGTTAGTTAACAACCCATATCGTCCCCACTTTAGGGGCACGGGTCTCTTCCCATAGCTATACTCTACACATGGGGGCCAAATCCGGATTGGTGGAGTTTGCAATTTTAGTGTACACTTACAGTGGTTATTGTAGTTCACCGTTTTGTTTTTTGACTGACACAATGGCATAGTTTAGTGCTCCTTACTACTGATCACAGGGGCGTGGGTTCGATTCAAACCCTGGCTATCCTTACTAAATTAGTCCAACACCCGATGAAGATGAATGAAGAATTTGTATGAAGAGACCGTTGCCTATTTATCTTTAAACCCATTACAGAGAATCGTAGATTGAGGCTGGATAACCGTATTGTATTTGTCTCTGAACATTTATTTATCGCTACACCCTACAAGCGGTCGTGGCTTATTGTGGCTTGCGTGGTCGTGACGATCGCGCAGGTTAACTGACTACAGACATGGTCATAACCTGGATGTGTTTAACTGTTAGTGGCATTTATCTCGGCCGTTTCCGTGCTTCGCAAGGCACGTTAAGCCGCTTCCGTTGGTGCCGGCTGCTATCACTAGGTAGCAGTCGTTAAGCCATGTCATGTAAGACTTGGCTACTAGCCCCACAACCTCCACCATTCCGGTGTATGGTCTATGGAGATATGGGAAGAGACCCGTGCCCTGCAGTAGGGACGATTTGGGTTGTTAACACAAACTCAAAAACTCAAACACAAAATGTTTTTTATTTAAGTAGATGTTTTACACATGCTTTTAAATCGTCAATATTTTTTCTACCTAGTACAAAGTCCCTACCACGCGGGACTTGTACACTCAACGTTTCACACCCTTTACAGTTGTCTTTTAAAACATCTATACTAAATGTATAACCATAAACTCAGTCCAGCAAGTTCACTCACTCTATACGTCAATGTACGATGTACGTAGAAACCAATACAATAACGTGATATCTCCGCACGGCTGCGTGGGTGCGAACAAAGAATGGGGTAGAGTAGGGTTCATTCACCAATTATCGAGTAGGGTGACCAGGACCGTAACTAGTTGAGGCCCCTCATGCGGTAATATACAAGTGTGCCAGAAACTAAGACTAGGTTTTTACGAATTTTAGGATAATCGTATAAAGGTAACACAAGACTGTGGGTTCGTTACGGTAAGCTGTTATTTTTTATGGGTTAAGACTTTTTCTATGGTAGATTCTACTATTGGGAAGTACGTTTTTGATTTACATTATATTTAAGTCTCTGGATAGTGTAATTTGTGGTCAAATGATGACCTTGCAGGACGTATGTAAAACTTTGTACTTTGATTTTTAATAATGTATCCTAAAATACTTGACGTACCTACTAAAGTACCTTCCTATATTTTTTGACAAACAGAATAATCTGGTATAGGAATCTCCTCTGGTATGGAACAATCATGAGCCTCTGAGTATTATAAAGAGTTCTGAAGCTAGGAGACGTTAAACCTTTGGTTCCGGTTGCTATCTCTAGAAAAAATATTAGTCTTAGAAAAACTAAACTAAACTTTGAAACTTTCTTACATGGGGGTAGGCCACTAGACGACAACTTCTACCAATCCGGACCTGGCCCCCATCCGTGAAGTATGGGGGCCTATTCTGTGCTGTCAGGGCTATGGGAAAACACCCGTGCCCCAATAGTAGTGGCGGTATAAGTTATTAAAGCGTGATACATACAGGGTGTAACAGAAACGTGTGATAATACTTCAAGGTTGGCTTTTACCCATGAAACTGAACAACTTTTGTTCTACAACTTTGTTGAAATCGCAAATTTTATTTTGGACTTTTCATACAATTCAATCACCCAGCTGGCGAACCAAGTTTGTATGAAAAGTCCGAAAATTTCTTTGCGATTTCAACAAAGTTGTAGAACAAAAGTTGTTCAGTTTGATGGGTAAAAGCCAACCTTGAAGTATTATCACACCTTTCTGTTACACCTGTATATGTTTCTCTAGTGATGGTTTTCATAATTATGTTTGAAGAAGAAGAAGCAACATCACAGAACGAACCAACCAACAAAAACCGCTGGTTATGCCTCAATTGTGCCAGACGATAAAAATACTTAAATTTCTCTTAACATCCCAATGAGGACCTTATATGACTTCAGTATACTACGCAGTATACAGAAGTAATATAAGGATATACGCAACAAAAAGCATTTCATTAAAAGTTGAACAAAACCTTACGAGCACATTACTCCCCATTTCAGTATATCGCTCCTTGCAAAATAGCCACATTCGCTGGGTAATTACATAGAGTTGTTTATTTATAGGCTTCTGAGGGGAAATTCGCAAAAAAACACATTAACGAAATCGAACACGTACATTAAACCGCATTTTAATGGTACCATTAACAGTATAAGCTGGTCCCGTTTTGCTGACTGTTTGCTTTATTTTATAGTTCTACTTAATTTGGATGTTTACATCTGAGCTGCGGTTGGCTGTACTCGGTGTTATAATTTACGAAAATTTGCATAATATAATGCCCGAAAACGACTTTACTTTATTTATTGATACAAACAAATGTAACAATCCTTGGAAAGGTTCAAATGTAATAAACCGTAATATGAAAACATTATTATGTCTGTCTGATCGTAAAGAGAGGAAGGCATTTGGTGCTGAAGGAAAGGTTCATATCGCTCATTTGGTGCCACAAAGACGTAATTACACTCTTTGTCAAAATGGACTTGCGTATTTCAAACCATGTATTAAGGTTTATTTACGTTCAGAGAAAAATCAACGCAATTGTATGACGGTGACGCCATCTAGATCATGTTTATAGAAAAACAATTTCGTCGACTTTTCTCCACTTTACAATCCTCAAGTGGAATACTCAAGTCAATTTTGACCAAAAGTGTAATTACGTCGTTGTTGCTCCAAATGAGCGATATACATAGATAATTTATGCATCATTTCTTTCATGAATTGTTAGATAAACCTATATTAAGAATTTTAACCTTATTAAATTAATGAAATAGGTATATCAAATATATCGTAGAGCAAGGTAATACGAAATCGTCCAAATTATTAACCTACTAATACAACTATGTATAAAAGATAACACATTTCAACTCTTATTCTTATCATCATATCATAATGTTAATAATCTGATTACAATGTTTTACTTCAACTATTTTCAAATAAATAGTTTACTTTCTACCAGTTTACAAATACAAAAAAACAGAAGACCAACGAAAACAAATAGGGAACATGTTCTGCAAAAACTCGAACCGCCGAACAACACTAGTCTTAGCGAAAAACCTTTAACACAATCAGTGCAATAAATATTTTAAACAGCTTCAGTGCCGCCCCGTGCAAATAACCGGAGGGCAGCGAAATTAAAAAACACGCCCATTTACACTAAATCATGGATAAAATTACTTCTGACTTTTTAATAAAGAAATTGCGCGCCAAATTTGTCTTAAAACAAATTGTGGAATGTCATATCTAAATGGGAATTGAAAAGTTTTGTATGAATAAGAAATAAGTAGAGATTTGAAAACTGTCATATTTTCTTTAGTGACAGACATATACCACAAAATGGACACAGAAGGTCCGCTCAATACTAACCACTAAAATCGTAAGCATATACATGCTTATAGAAATATACGGTCGTTCGAGGCAAGATCACGATCGCACAGTATCGTGACTTTGCCTTTTTTTTAACGTTGGGAAATCCATCATGGATACCCAGTCACTGCGGGGGCAGCAACCGGGTTATGCTGGACTCCTACCGGCTAAAACCCAACGGCGTTCCCGCTTCGCCGTGTGGCAGAAGACTGGGAAACCGGCAGAGCCTTTACCTCCAGTCCCCCACCGGCAACTGCCACCCAAAGGCGGCCCGGCTGCGTGAAGGGCAGAAAATCTGCCCACCCGCTTTTGTAGGGCGCGCCGGACGCTGAGCGCACCCTCCAACTGCTTCCTCACAGTGGACAGCAGACCCCCCGGTCTACTGTCTGGAAGCGATGGGGGCCAGGAAACCCGACCCCCTGCGGCGGATAAGATGGTAGGCTCCACTGCCAACTGACGCCGCGCAGAGATGAAATCCATGTTTGTTCCACTTTCACTCCGAAGCTACTGAACGGATTTGATAGATAAAGCACTCGGCTAACACACAGGATACTTTTTATCCCCGAAAACTTAAGGGTTCCCGAAGGAAAACTTAAAAACTCAAAATTTGCACTTTGCACTCAACATTTTCTTCCCTCTGGACCCAAATCGAAAGTCCACGCAGACAAAGTCGCGGGCGGAAGCTGGTAATATATGAAAAAGGTATTATAAAGTTTGTAGCTGTAATACTGAACTTGGTGACATCTCTAGTAACGCGTTTGAACTGCAGAAAGTATCAATTAATTAGTGCTTTTGTAACGTTGTCTTCTTAAGACGCTTAAGAAAATATGTTTATCAGCCTGTTCCTGTTCAATTAGGTAACGTAAAAGTGGAAAATTAAACTCTTGAGGCATTAGAACAACTTCATGTTAATACATAAAACAGCCTTAAGTATTACAAAAGATTCCATGACGCTACTTAAGGCGCTATGTATCGTCAAATTGCAATATTCAATTCAAATTCTTGAAATAATCCTTAAAGCTATCACAATGAAAAAAATATAACATACTTGAAACAATACAAAACAAATTGACTTGAACAGAATCATAGAAATCACAAAAAAAATATGAATTTGTTTTTCCTGTAAATACTGTATTTTGTACTAATTGCAAATTCTCTCGGAAACAAAACATTCGTTTATGTTGAAACCAACACACAAAAATCGGAAATTTTAATTTTAATTTTTTATTTAACTTATTTGAAAGCCAAGAAAAGTAATAAAAACATCGAAATATCGAGAATTTTGCGTTCGGCTGCGACGTAACCGCCCCGCGATGGTACCCACACTGATCTGAACTTAAAATGAGTAGCGTTACGGTCGATATTATATTATTATGCATTAACCTGCTCAGAATGCTAATGGTATCTCTGTTCAGCTTAAAATAATAAAACCGGCCAAGTGCGAGTATGACTCGCGCACCGAGGGTTCCGTGTAAATTCATAATCATACATGACTCGAACTCTATATTTTTTATATTTGAGTTGATTGAATGATAGGTAATTTGCGGTTTACGATTTATGACGTATTAAAAAAAAACTACTTACTAGATCTCGTTCAAACCAATTTTTGGTGGAAGTTTGCATGGTAATGTACGTAGTCGGTCCCATAATGAATTGGCCTGATATAGTTCTACGCGACATTTCGATACATGTTATGTTGCATTGAATAGTACGTTTCTCAGACACTTTATAAACGAACACGCATGGACTTGACGAGCGTAGTTCAGTTTAGCAGTTTGTTTGAACAACAAGTGTCGCGTATTTTTTCAAAATGTCGAAAACCGAGTATCGAAGCGTCATAAAGTTTCTATTTAAAGAAGGCTTATCCCCCGCCCAAATTAAAGAACGATTAGATGGTGTGTATAAGGAGTGTTCTCCCTCTTATAGCACAGTAAAAAAATGGGTGAAAGAGTTTCGCCTCGGGCGAGAAACCGTCGAAGATATCGGCCATGACGGTCGACCGGTAGAAGTGCTCACTCCCGATACTATTGCTCAAATCGAAGAAGAGGTTTTGAGTGACCGCCGTTTGAAGATTAGAGAAATTGCAGCTAGACTTGGGCTCTCTAAAAGTACCGTCCATCGTGCAATCGATGAACATCTTCATATGAAAAAAGTCCGTGCAAGATGGGTCCCGAAACTTCTGTCAGCTGTGCAGAGACGGGAGCGAGTTCGCTGTGCTGCCGAGTTTTTAGATCTTTGTGGAGAAAACCCAAAGAACGTGATCGAGAGACTAGTGACTGGTGATGAAACTATGGTGTTATATTATGATCCAGAAAGCAAGCGCGAGTCAATGGAATGGCGTTATAAGGGTGAAAAGCCGCCTAGAAAGGCAAAGGTGCAACAATCTACCAAAAAAATCATGTGCACAATCTTTTGGGATTTTCAAGGTATTTTGATGGTTGATTTTAAAGAGCGCAATACAGTCGTAAACGGCGAATATTATGCTTCATTAATATATAAACTGCGAGATATTATAAAGGAGCAGCGCAGAGGCAAACTGAGTAAAGGCGTCCTGTTGCTTCACGACAACGCCCCCGTGCACACCGCCGGTGTTTCGAAGGATGCAGTGCGTCAATGCGGGTTCACGGAGCTGGACCATCCACCTTATAGTCCAGACATGGCTCCGTCCGACTATTACTTATTCCCAAATTTAAAGCGGGACTTAAGGGGAAGAAAATTTTCAAGCGATGAAGAGTTGCAGGCGGCCGTCTTCAGTCATTTTGAAGACAAAGATTGCGATTATTTTTATAAAGGATTAGAAATGTTATTTCACCGATGTCAGAAGTGTGTCAGTATTTATGGAGACTATATTGAAAAATAAAAATGATTGCATTTAATTTTCTTTTTTATTTCATATTTAGGCCAATTCATTATGGGACCGACTACGTACATCATATATTTTTTCTACTTTTATCATTCTCTTTTTTTAGAAGTTACGGGGGGGGGACACACTTTTTACCACTTTGGAAGTGTCTCTCGCCCAAACTATTTGGTTTAGAAAAAAATGATATTAAAAACCTCACTATCATTTTTGAAGACCTATCCATAGATACCCCACACGTATAGGTTTGATGAAAAAACAATTTTTGAGTTTCAGTTCTAAGTATGGGGACCCCCCAAAATTTATTTTTTTTTTTCTATTTTTGTGTGAAAATCTTAATGCGGTTCACAGAATACATCTACTTACCAAGTTTCAACAGTATAGTTTTTATAGTTTCGGAAAAAAGTGGCTGTGACATACGGACGGACAGACAGACAGACATGACGAATCCATAAGGGTTCCGTTTTTTGCCATTTGGCTACGGAGCCCTAAAAATGGCTGACACGTAATTGACGCCATTCCTAACCTATGAATTGTGATTTTTCTATTATGTAATTCAAGTCACTATTATTAGTATAAGTACACAATAGAAAATAGAAATGTTACACTGAACTAATTTTGAACATGAACATAATATTGTTTTCAAGAAAAATAAAACTGAAGTTTATGTACGCGCCATTTATACACAAACTTTTTAAATTTAAACTTAACAAAATTTTCCCGTAAAATGGTATTAACAATCACGACAAAATAGCACCCGCATCCCTGGCTCATAAAAGTATTCCTATACAGCCAAATTGGTATCCTTAATTCTGGTTAAAAATTTTTTGGCAGCACTTATTCAGTTCTTATTGATTATATTTGTGCTACTTGGGTTGCAATGGAAATGGCGAAAATCTTTATTAGAGTCGACAATCTAAATAAAGATTTTCTTTGGCACTTCTTTAAACTGCAAATACCACACTACTCCAAACTGGTTAATTAGTTAGTGGGCATTGAGGTCCAATTTTAAAGCTATACCTTGGTGGCTTTTTTAAGTTTCAGACGCCTTTCTAAGTCCTGTCTTTCCGCAACAACAATAAATTCAGCCAACTTCCTGTTTTATTTACATATATTCAAAAACCGCTGCGGTTCCTCCAAAAAGCTTAGTATAAGTATTAGGTGGTAGTCATAAATTCTGTCTGCGTCGCCGGTCTGTATGATTCGAGGCTCCACTTTGCGTTTTTGCGCGTTACTCTGGCTGTAACGTCTTTGGCATATTTATACCTTGCACTCTTTTATTTTGGCTCCAGTGGCTTTTGGCTTTCAGTGGTTTTTCGTAGCATTTATCAAATTGGCACTATCTCAGACGGAAGATGTCAACTGTTGAACATATTGCTCCCCATAGATTTTTGTAGGTAGTTTATTTTGGTAAAGAATTCGTGACTACAAATGTTTATATTATTTTTGTATCGTAACGTGAAATTTCAAAGTGAAGAAGCATGAGAAAGTTAAAAGTCTACAGAACTCTTAAGCATCATTCCTTATCTACTAAATTACTATTAAATCTTTGTGTTATTTCTCTTAAGAGCGTCAATAGGGGTTTTTGATACGGTTCAATTTATCAATAGGGTAACTTTTTTTGACAAGTATTTGCCTACGACAATTTACATTCCCAAGAGTGTGGCGAAACGAGACGCTGGCGCATTAAACTAAAATAATTAATTTATAAAAGAAGACTGTTAGGGACGAAACTCTACTAAATACCAAAGACCACGAACCCATATTTTTTTAAGAAACTTGGCGTATTTTCACTTCGCGACGTGGTTTGCGCTTAATGACCCTGTTTACGTATTTCTTCGTGTATAATGCTTTGTAAATTACCTTCGCTATCTTTTATAATGGCTGTAAACTGTATTACACTTGCCTTGTCTTTTAGAAAAAAATCGAAGTTTATTTACTTTGTAGAAATAAATTGATTTCGTTACCTACTCAGAATCTACTCACTTTATGTGGCACTATTTAGTCAAATGTGTAGATTTTACACCAATTACAACTTTCATTATTAGATTATGTGTAAGTTGTCAAAATTCTGGAAGGTACGATAAGCTAATGAAATTTAAATTCAGAGATGGCGTCATCTCATCTGGATGAAGATGATGCTGAAAGATTCCCCAGCACAATGGGACACTTGCTACCTTCATGGCGAAACACATCAGTGCTATTAGCATTGGTTTTTGATGGCAACACTTATCAGATCAGATAAGTATTGGCTAGCCAGGTGGCCTCAAAAATAGCCCTGCCACCAAACTAACGGAGTTCTACAAAGTTGGACGCCGCCGGGTATGATACCCACGGACTGGTACCACAGATTAGATAATAATCTGATACTGGCTAATGAGTTTGTTTTTTATCCTCAACTCCGTATCCTCAATCCTTGGTATTATCTCACCTGATGATAGTCAGTAACCTATACATAACACGTCTAAGAACTATGTTAGTAAACACTAAGTAGTTTATGAGATATCATTACTGTTTTTAGGGTTCCGTACCTCAAAAGGAAAAAGGAACTCTTGTAGGATTACTTCGCTGTCCGTCCGTCTGTCTGTCTGTCTGTCACAACCTTTTGTCTCAGGAACGCGTAGACGTATCAAGTTGAAATTAAATTAACGCAATTTTTTTGTGATGTACTCGTAACTGAATTTTTTTGGTTTTCTGACTTTTTCCTTTACTTGTGCTATAAGCATTGCTTGTTGCCAAATTTCACGATTCTAGGTATAAGGGAAGTACCCTATAGGTTTTGATTCCCATGCGAGTGTCCAAATATGCGGCATAAACGGCCGTATCTCTTGATTGCGTTGGTATATAAGTTAGATTATTTCACAGCTTCAAGGGATTACAGGCCTGAGTATTTGATATAGAGTTCAAGACATGTGTGAATATAAATTTATACGAAACTCTCGATGCGCGAGTCCGACTCGCACTTGGCTTGGCAAAAGAAAAACTTTTAAAATCAAGTAAGTAAATCTTAACTCGACTGATTTTGTAATCTAGCAATGTTCATCTCGACCGGTCTATTTCTGAACGAAATCCAAACCTTTTGAGAGCTTAAAAAGCACGCGAGGGGATAAACGATTGAATCCCGAAACAATCTTTTAGTCAGATACGAACCTAAACACAGAGATTTAACAAAAAAGCCTGGCGGAGTATCGCGGAGTGATCATTAATGAATGTCCAGTGGTCTTGTTTAGGTCCTTTGACGTAACCTATCGGGACTCGGGAGGCTTTCAGCGTCCTACGCTTTCATCCCGAGGACGTTTTAGCAGCGACAAAATGAATCCTTGGGCCACTAAGATAGCGCTTCTATAAAATATCCTTGTCGTTGGAAGAACAAGTTGGGGAATATTATTATTTTAAGGTACATCCGAGATTACTAGAGAGAGAAAGAGATATACTAATCTATACAACAACAAAACAAGATAAATTGGTAGATTACTGGAATAATGGAGACTGACAGATATTTTAACAAGGTTATTTTTATTGGTGGATGTTTAAATGTCTAGCATTTTTGTAAGTTGAGTTTTCAAGGTTTATTGTTTATTCAAAAATGTGGTACAACCAAAGTTGACCCACTTGACCCGACTACTATAGCCTATATGGTTCACATCCGTCATTTAAAAAATCTCCTTGTATTCATTTTTGCCGTACTTTTGATTTTTGATTAAGGAAACCAAAAATTTACTTCATGATTCTATCGTAATTTATCTATATTGTTTCGATATTGCCGATTATCTTAATTTTAGGAAAAATATCAATTATGAGTCGCTAACAAAATTCGACAATACTACATTTTGGCTAGCAATCCTGACAGCTTCATTTTACCGCTACAGATTAGAACTACATTTTTCTTCAGAAACCTTCAGAATAAATGATTATTGCTCGTTTATCTAAAATTGTTTATCATTTAACAGGTGTAATGCGTAGAGAAAGTTGCTTCTAGAAAAGAGCCTCATCAGAATCCAGAATCTATATTCTTTTTGCAAAAATTTCGGTTCTTTGGTGATTATTTGCAATATTTTCATAATAGTACTCCCATTCTAAGGTTCAATATTACTTTAGATATGTATAAATACAGTTCCACATAGAAGCATATCTTATCTAAGTCTTACAGCCAAACATCAGTGTTAATAGCATTGATGATTTCCATCAAGGCGATAAAATAGCCAGTTCCATTCGTTGAAGAATCTTTTTAACTTTTTAATCTTTTCTTCGGCAGCATCATCACTTACCGTCAGATGACGTGATGCCAAATGCTAACCAATTGTGGTTAAAAAGTATCTTAAACGAGGTTGGTTGCCGGGACTTGTACCGAGCACAGGTCTGCTGAGTTATTTTTTTAATTATTTCCGTTTTAGAGTAGTCTCAACGTTATTTTTGTGATGAGGAAATAGCTGTGATTCCGATTCAGTGATAAGCTGTCATAAGAATAGGATTACCTCGGCAGACAGCTCCGTTTTCCGAGTTCCAACAACTAACCACCACGTGGAGCGTCTTTAAGTGCCCATCACCCTTAGAGCCGCGTCTTTTACTTGACATTGGCGTTTCGCCATTTTTTTATTGAAGATTCTCCAATTTTTCACTTGATATTGGCAAAATCACGCTCGATATGAGATGTGGAATGCCAAATAGAGAAAAACAGAAGTATCTTAAACATATGATTAGACACTATTTCTGCGCTCATAAAGAAGAAAGCCGCAAATTATATGGAGTTTCCGTAAACTTTGCGGCCTTCTTTCCTCATAAGGGCAGATTAAACCGACTTCAAAAAAGGAGGAGTTTCTCAATTCGACTGTATGTTGTTTTTTTTATGTATGTTACGCGATTACTCCGCCAATTATGAATCGATTTTGATGATTCTTTTTTTGTTTGGTAAATAATACTTCAGAGGTGGTCCCATATAAATGTTATCTAAATTGATCCAGCGGTTTTTGAAAAAAAAAATAGCAAAATTGTAACTGTTATTATGTAAGTCGGTTTTTTTACGTGTTTAGCGTTGTTGTTTCTTTTTTATTCTAAGAACTATTCCAAGTAGAAAACATTAAACGTTATAAAGAAACTCCATCCCTGAATAAGATTATATTTATTTTCGCGACGCGGACACTGTAATACTATGGATTTATGGTGTGTCCGCTCGGAGATAAAGGGGGGAGGTCCGACTCGCGTACCGTTGATGGTGAAATATATGGGCAACATACAATGATTTACATAGCCTTACGGGCAAAATTGTACGTTCGTTATAAAATACTAGTAACTAAGGTTTTTTGAAATTCCTCCATTTTAGGGGGTTATACAGGATGTAACAAAAAGGTGTGATAATACTTCAAGGTTAGCTTTTACCCATCAAACTAAACAACTTTTGTTCTACAACTTTGTTCAAATCGCAAAATTTTTTTGGGACTTTTTATACATAAACGATCAGCTGGCGAACCAAGTTTGTATGAAAAGTCTGAAAATTTCTTTGCGATTTCAACAAAGTTGTAGAAGAAAAGTTGTTTAGTTTCATGGGTAAAAGCCAACCCTGAAGTATTATCACACCTTTCTGTTACACCCTGTATAGATAACTGTTTAATGTATATCCCCAAAGTTGTTTAAGGATTATTGTTATAGTAGGCTGATTTTTATTCATTTTATTGTAAGTACACATATTCTCTTTGTTGTATGTGCCTTTTATTGTAAGTACGTCTAAGTTTGAGCAACAAAGTATTTTTGATTTGATTAAGTAAACCCTAGTTTACGGGTCTAATACCTACCTATTTGTTACACTCTGTATATTTATGTCACCCCTGAAATAGGGTTGCCAGCGACGAGAGGAAACCCAACACTCCACGTACGCGCGAAATGCGTTCCGAATATAAAGCAATGGAAACGGTGGAAAATTGTGGAAACTATTTTTAATGTCGGTAGGAGAAGATTAATGGTATAGGTGCGATGTTCCACGGTTGTCCTGTTTTCATTTTATTTGATCGTGGACCGTGGTAACGTTATGATAAGATAAAATATATTTAATCAAACGGTGACGCTAGGAACCCTTGTCAAATCAGAGGAAGGATGTTATGGCTACTTACGTGCGAACGTTTGTAGATTTATGAAATAATCTTGGGATAGGTATTTTTTTAATAATCTTGAAAATTTATTTGTTTTGCGTAGCGAAAATGAAAGTTTTGTCCAGCAAGAATAAATAAAATTCCAAGTTATATTTATTTATATATGTTTGTTGAATTCATAATGAAAAGATGTACCTATATTTAGATTTACATCTAAGCTACAGACGGGAGCAATGTGGCCTTTTTAAAGTCTAATACACATCTAGTTATATCCACTAGCTTCCGCGCGCCACTTTTTCTGCGTAAACTACAGAATTGGGTCCAGAGAGTTAAAATGTTAAGGCAGCGCCATCTAGTAGCGAAGTAAAAATTTAGCCATTCCTCCGGGAACCTTCGTGTTTTCTGGAATAAAAAGTATCCTATGTGTTAGCCGAGTACGTTATCTATCTACCTACCAAATTTCATCCAAATCCGATTAGTAGTTTCAGCATGAAAGCGGAACAAACAAATAAACAAACAAACACCCATACTTTCGCATTTATAATATGAGTGAGATGAGATGAGATGAGATGAGATGAGATGAGATGAGATGAGATGAGATGAGATAGTAGCTATAGCTAGATACAGGTGCAGGTTTCCATACAATGTTTTTGCATCACCTTTAAAGCGATGATATGTAGTTAAATTAACACGAGAAAAAGTAATAAAAAAATCATTAATACTTATCTTTGTAACGCATCACTGCAGACACGGTTATAATAAAATCAAAATATTATTTATTCGAAGTAGGTATCACTGTACACTTTTCGAACGTCATATTTTTTCTACCTAATACGAAGCTCCTACCACTCGGAACTCGTATACCCAACATTTTGGGAAGTGTTTGCGGAGAGAGAGAAAGTCGAGCCCAAAGAAACTTCCTTTGGAGTAATGTATAGTGACATTTATCTCACTATAAATACAACACCGACAACCTCCATCTATTACTCGGTACAGCACAGCACGCTTTAACGTTGACAAACTATGGAAGAGATAATAAACTATTCATAATACAATACATTCGGGAGCCGGGTCGTTCCCTTCCCTCAAATATGGTTGAGGGGAGCGATGGCTGACTCCCGCGTTATACTCGTGATCGGGTGCCGTCCGTGTGAACTGGCCTGCTCTTGTCATTGGTGTTTGGTCACAATAATTACCTGTTTGCACATTGTACTTGTATGTTTTTGTTGATCCTTTCACATTCGTTTGTAATAGTATGCAACTAAGCTAACCATATCTTTGTTGTTTACCTGAATGATGTAATAGCATGTAAGAATTTTATTTTAAAAAATGTGTTGGAGGGAGTTTCTTTAGGGCCCGACATTTCTTCTCTCTCCGCAAACACTTCCCGAAACGTTGGGTATACGAGTTCAGAGTGGTAGGAACTTCGTATTAGGTAGAAAAAATATGACGTTCGAAAAGTGTACAGAGATACCTACTTCGAATAAATATTATGTCATTTCATTTCATACAAATATACAAAAAAATAGCGTACTCCCATATCAAAGGCCGGCAACGCACTTGTGACTCCTCTTGTGTTGCGGGTGTCTATGGGCGGCGGTAATCGCTTACCATCAGGTGAGCTGTCTGCTAGTTTGCCTCCTGTCCCATAAAAAAACATCCTTAAAATAACTGGTGGCATATTTTTTTAACTGCCAATGTCACGAAAACTATCAAACTTTGTATTATACGGATAACAGGTTATTTTAGTTTCAGACTATGTAATTTTGGCCATATGGAAGACAATGTTTGTATTGGCCTTTACACTGTGTTATCCCAAAACAATGTTTTTAGTTTAGACAACCTTCATCCCGTGTTACCTTGGATATTAAATTTGTTTTGAACTATCAGCTGCTTAGTTGCTTCTCATCTCATCTCATCTCATTTCACTTCACTAATCACTAATCAAATCACTATCATCATCACTAATCATCATCGCTAATATTATAAATGCGAAAGTATGGATGTTTGTTTGTCAGTTTGTTTGTTTATTTGTTTGTTTGTTCCGCTTTCACGCCGAAACTACTGAACGGATCTGTATGAAATTTGGTAGGTAGATAGATAAAGCACTCGGCTAATACATAGGATACTTTTTATCCCGGAACACTTAAGGGTTCCCGTAGGAATGCTTAAAAACTCCAAATTTCCACTTCGTCACTAGATGGCGCTATCTTAACATTTTCTTTCTTTCTGGACACAACTCTGAAGTCCACGCGGATGAAGTCCCGGGCGGAAGCTAGTTCGGAATAATAAAATACCGGCCAAGTGCGAGTCGGACTCGCGCACCGAGGGTTCCGTATAAATTCATAATCACATATGTCTTGAACTCTATATCAAATTCTAAGGCCTGCAATCCCTTGAAGCTGTGAAAATATGAAACTTCTATACCAACGCAATCAAGAGATACGGCCGTTTATGCCGCATATTTGGACACTCGCACGGGAATCAACACCTATAGGGTACTTGCCGTTGATCTAGAATCATGAAATTTTGCAACGAGCAATGCTTATAGCACAAGTGTGCATTTCACTATAAACTTTCTGCCTCGCACAACCAAACTGTGGAATGAATTGTCGCCTGTGGTATTTCCGGACCGATACGACATTCAAACGGGTTTTGATTCCAATGCAAGTGTCCAAATATGCGGCATAAACGGCCGTATCTGTTGATTGCGTTGGCATAAAGTTTAATTTTTTCACAGCTTCATGGAGTTGTAGGCCTGAGTATTTGGTATAAATTTCAACTTGATACATCTACGCGTTCCTGCCAAAAAGGGTCTTGACAGACAGACAGACAGACAGACGGACAAACGGACAGACGGACGGAGGGCGTGAGGTATAGGAATGTAGGCATTTCCGGTAATATTACCGGTAATAGCTAAATTCCAATACCAGTGTTGCACGCCCTACCGGACAATGAAGTGATCCTATAAGGGTTCCTTGTTTTCCTTTTGAGGTACGGAACCCTAAAAATGAAATGCCCACCCATACATAAGATTGAAAAATACATTTGTTTTGAACTATCAGCTGCTTAGATACTTTTGGAATAATAAAAAAATTTAATACCGACCCATTATTACGATTGAAAAATATATTAACCTCCGCTGGGTAATTAATAAAAAACTTTCCGTTTTATTACCCCCCGACTAAGAAGAGGGTTGCTACAAACTAAATTCCTTACTTACTCCACTCAAATACTTGTACCGATAGCAAAAAAACGGTCGAGTCAGCGACACAGCATGCCAGTCACGGGCTCAGTGACACGGGTCGGTACGGTCAGCACATTTGTCCAGCGACCGCAATACATCTATCAATTACCAAGATATCCGTGAAATATTGACAACGGGTGAGACGCCGTGTTTATGCTGACTGTACAAGGTTCTCGGTATGCGAAAGAGTTATAGTCCGGATAAACACAATTTTTACGGATATTTTTTTTAACAGATATTTAAAAACCGTTAGTTGTTCGTTCGTTAGTGCGTTCGGCGTTTCCAAAACGACCCGCGTGCGTGTGACACGCATGACAATAAAAGGGCCCTAAAAATTTACTGAAACCATCTGAAACGATAGGTTGCGGGCGGCACGCATGCGGGCAGAAACCCGCATGACAATTAATGCGCCCTTCCTTACCACTGCTTGGAACTAGGCCATGCTCATACACATGGAGGCTAAGTCAGATTTAGTACATTACCTTTCATAAAATTAAAGAAACGGAACATCTATTCTTTAACTGCTCTTAGAAAACTGCTTAGTCGATTCAACCGCGTATATGTTAGCTATGAAAGTTTTTAATTTTTAAATTAATGAAAACAATTAAATAGAAGGGGAAACCTTTTAGCTCCGTTTGACAGAAAGAAGAAAGAAAGAAAATACATTTATTTGACAGAAAAATACAAACAGTTGACAGTTTCTTCTATTCTATTCTATTTGGCATTCCACTTCTCATAACGAGAGTGATTTTGGCAATGTCAAGTGGAAAATGGGAGAATCTTCAATTTAAAAAAATGGCGAAACGCCAATGTCAAGTGAAAGACGCGGCCCTAAGGTGATGGGCACTTAAAGACGCTCCACGTGGTGGTTTGCTGCTGGAACTCGGAAAACGGTGCTGTCTCCCGAGTTAATCCTCTTCTTATGACCGCTTATCACTGAATTGGTTTCACAGCTATTTTCCCATCGCAAAAATAACGTTGAGACTACTCTAAAACGGAAATAATAATAAAAATAACTCAGCAGACGTGTGCTCGGTATAAGTCCCGGCAACCAAACTTTTCAGTTGACAGTTTACAGATACGATACGATTTGACAGTTTTATTTTTAGTTAGGACAGACTATCTGTATGAAATGATCAATCATGTAGATAAAAACAGGGTAAAATGCAGGGTGTTAAGAAGAGTGTGTTTGACATTTTAAGGGGTTACTCAAAATCAAGTATAGAATACAGGATCATAACGAAAAATTTACATTTTTTTCAGTTTCACATACAAACTCTTTATTAATAATTATTCAGATTTAGTATGGGAAACTGAAAAAATAATTGAGGTCGGATTTTTTAAATATTTTTCCTGTATTTTATACTTGATTCTGAGTAACCGCCTTAAATTTCAAACGCACTTTTTTAACACCCTGTATAAGTAGAAACAGATTAAAATGAAAAATTTCCACTCAGAAAACTGAACAACCTTTTTTTTCTTCTTCTAAGTTTATCTAAGTTCTTGTTCAGTTTCATGAATAGAATCCTACCTTAACGGATTGCTACACTTATTGTTACACCCTGTGCAGTATATAGATTTTCTTCTCCAATAATTCCCATAATTTTTCCATCTTCTCATCTAACACATGCGCTGGCAATACCAACATTAAGACTAACGATCCAAGACGGATATTTAATGATTAGTAATGATCTATCCTTCGCCCTAAGCCCTGCAATAAATTACGTTGTCACTGGGTATTGTTTCAAAATTATTGTTCTTGTTTCGACTCGGTCGGAATTAATCTTTAAGCTCCCAGCATACATAAAAGTAACTTAGCTATTTTAATCAAAAACTCGACTGCATAAAATATGCTTTAAGATAATCAGGTAAATAAAAATGGTATCTAACTAAACCTCGCTGTCTGTCTAATATCTATCACGACATTTAAGCTTACAAAGCATAATACCTAATAAACAAGCATAATATTTATATTTTTTTAAGAGAACATATGTGAAAGTTGTCTTTTGTTGTCACTATTATTCACTGAGATACTGATCACTGATATTTTGAAAAGAATGTCGCGGAGCACGACATGAAAACGCTTCATTAATAATTGACCACGCTGAATACGTTAAAAACAACCGACTTCAATCGCAACAACTCCAATTTTGCTATGTTTTTGTTGATTTTCTCAAAAACCGCTAAATCGATTTCGATAAAATTTATATGGGACCACCTGTGAAGTATACCCTTTCAAACAAAAAAAGAATTTTCGAAATCGGTTCAGGCGTCTTCGAGTAATCGGTGAACATACATAAAAAAAAAAAAGATTCCGACGAATTAAGAACCTCCTCCTTTTTTTGAAGTCGGTTGAAAAGAAGCGGTGTGCAGTGACGTCAGTGCATTGCATACACTTTTCGCCGCCAAATGTATGAAGCGCGTGGTACAATACTGTCCTACTGTACTGCCAATTTCTGGACACCCATAACAATTCATCAACAGTAACTGATTCACCAACCCTATATGGGAACAAACATTTTTTTTGCGAATACGTTATTGCCTCCTTGGATAAAGTTGTTTAGTTTCATGAGTAGAAACGACGGGTGTTTTTTAAATATTTATATTGTGTAAGTAAAGATGAATCTCGTTAGTTTTAATGTCATAAATAAACGAAAGAACGAAAAATGAAAGAAGTTTTCCATGCAAACCATAAACCACCTGATGTTAGTGTTTACATTCAACAACCAACAAGAACAAAGCTCATCTGGAACTAGTGACTGACAAGTATGCGAGCCAGCCTGTCCTAATTAGTAGAACTTCAGAAGTGGGGGTAGACTTCAAGTTTGGCGGATATGCATATTTGCGTATTCCGTAATTTGACTTAACAAGAATCCGGTATTAGACTATACTAAATGAAAAATGAAATGAATATTTATTTGCCATGTCCAAGGGTACAAGTCATTAGAGTTACTTTTTCATGGACTGTCAGAAACGACATTTTGTTCTGAAGTTTTTCGTGTTACTGACATTGACGTCATAATCTTTGACGAATTAATTTAAATGTTTGCTTAAGCATATATTTAAATATGAAATTGAAAATGGATTAAAATATCAAATGCACAGGAACGAGCAGAGCAGAACAATATGTTAATAAACGTGATAAGATATAAACTTTATGAATTTTGTTATAAAAGCGTACACACTGCCCCACAAATGATTTTTTCACCTTACTAAGCCTCGAGAAAACTATTTCAAGATTATTTTTACTTCTCAAATTACGGTTATGTCTGTCACTATTTTTGAAGAACAAGTTTAGATTTTTACGAACGTACATGATATTTTCGTAAATAAACTGACCGGCAACTGTTAGAATATTTATTTCCTTAAATCTATCGCGAAGTGATTCTCGGGATCGTAGTTGGTATATAGCTCGGACTGCTCTTTTTTGTAGAATGAAAATGGTTTCAATGTCTGCTGCGTGTCCCCACAGTAAAATGCCATAAGACATTATACTGTGAAAGTAACTGAAATATACTAATCTGGCAGTTGTTACATCCGTCAATTGCCTTATTTTCTTGACGGCGTAGGCAGCCGAGCTAAGCCTCCCCGCTAGAGTTGCAATATGTGGGCCCCACTGTAACGTGCTATCTATAGTTATGCCGAGAAAAACTGTACTAGGAACAAAATCTAATTCGTTACCGTTTAATATTACTTTATTATGAGTCTGTTTAACATTTGGCAAAGAAAACTTGATGCATTTTGTTTTTTTTTTTGCATTTACTAATAGATTATTAGCAGTAAACCAGTCTAGTAACTTAGAGAGAGTGTTGTTCACTTCGTCAATTTCGATTGTCTTTCTACTCACCTTAAAAAGAAGGGAAGTATCATCAGCAAACAACACAATATTTGAAAGGTTTTGCACCATGAATGGCAAGTCATTGATGTACGTCAGAAAAAGAAAAGGGCCTAAAATAGATCCTTGTGGCACGCCCATTTTCACTTCACTTCAATCGCAATAACTCCAATTTTGCTATGTTTTTGTTGATTTTCTCAAAAACCGCTAAATCGATTTCGATAAAATTTATATGGGACCACCTGTGAAGTATACCCTTTCAAACAAAAAAAGAATTTTCGAAATCGGTTCAGGCGTCTTCGAGTAATCGGTGAACATACATAAAAAAAAAAAAGATTCCGACGAATTAAGAACCTCCTCCTTTTTTTGAAGTCGGTTGAAAAGAAGCGGTGTGCAGTGACGTCAGTGCATTGCATACACTTTTCGCCGCCAAATGTATGAAGCGCGTGGTACAATACTGTCCTACTGTACTGCCAATTTCTGGACACCCATAACAATTCATCAACAGTAACTGATTCACCAACCCTATATGGGAACAAACATTTTTTTTGCGAATACGTTATTGCCTCCTTGGATAAAGTTGTTTAGTTTCATGAGTAGAAACGACGGGTGTTTTTTAAATATTTATATTGTGTAAGTAAAGATGAATCTCGTTAGTTTTAATGTCATAAATAAACGAAAGAACGAAAAATGAAAGAAGTTTTCCATGCAAACCATAAACCACCTGATGTTAGTGTTTACATTCAACAACCAACAAGAACAAAGCTCATCTGGAACTAGTGACTGACAAGTATGCGAGCCAGCCTGTCCTAATTAGTAGAACTTCAGAAGTGGGGGTAGACTTCAAGTTTGGCGGATATGCATATTTGCGTATTCCGTAATTTGACTTAACAAGAATCCGGTATTAGACTATACTAAATGAAAAATGAAATGAATATTTATTTGCCATGTCCAAGGGTACAAGTCATTAGAGTTACTTTTTCATGGACTGTCAGAAACGACATTTTGTTCTGAAGTTTTTCGTGTTACTGACATTGACGTCATAATCTTTGACGAATTAATTTAAATGTTTGCTTAAGCATATATTTAAATATGAAATTGAAAATGGATTAAAATATCAAATGCACAGGAACGAGCAGAGCAGAACAATATGTTAATAAACGTGATAAGATATAAACTTTATTTTTAAATAAGGAGCTTCAAATCTGGAATTTAATTGATGCGATGGCTTTTTCTTCTCTTTACTTTTTAGGGCTCTGTACCTCAAAATGAAAAAAGAAACCCGTATAGGATCACTTCGTTTTCTGTCCGTCTGTCCGTCTGCCTGACCCTTTTGTCAAGCAAGACCCTTTTTCTCAGGAACTCGTCGAGGTATCAAGTTCAAATTAATATCAAATGCTCAGGTTCGCAATCCCTTGGAGCTGTAAAAAAATCAAACTTCTAACTCAACGCAATCAAAAGATACGGCTGTTTCTGATTATGCCGCATATTTTGACACTCGCATGAGAATCAAAACCTATAGGGTTCTTCCCGTTGACCTAGAATTATGAAACTTGGCAAGAAGCAATGTCTTATATAAAAATTGAATCAAGAATTTGTATGGGAAACTGAAAAAAATATTATTATAAATAGTATTCTATACTTGATTCTGAGTTATCCCTTAAAATTTCAAACGCACTTTTTTAAACTTTTTTTTTAAATATATACAGATATATATTTAAAAAGTTCTAAAATCCCCAAGGAACAGGAAATTGTTGTGTCAAAAACATAAATCATTAAGAAAGTTAAATATATTTATGCACCAAAGAGTCTGCATTCACAAACAATGCTATAGCTAAACTTTGTACGAATATAAAACGGTGCAATTGAGGCAATAAGCTCGTCTCTGCTTTCACACAAAATTATTCTGAGATTTGAAATATGGACAATATTTAGCAAAATATTCTGGCTAAGCGCCATATTTCTAATAACAAGAAAGGGTCATAACGAAACAGCAAGGTTTTAATGACTATGTATTTTCGAGGATTGCCCCCGAAATGAATCTCATTGTGTGCCGAAAACGAGTCCGCTTTGTTCTATACGGAATAAGGCAGGAAAATTACGGAGTCCACCGCCTGATTGTCAGACATTGAGGGTTGGGTATAACACAATATTGCCGGGTTTTAGGGTTTTGTAGTCCAGTAGGGTTACACTTACAACAGCAGTTGTCAACGTTTTCTCATTGTGATTGTTCAGTTTATCTCTCCCATCCCATCACAGGGTCATCTTTCTCTCTGCCACTTCCCACTTTAGGTGGAGTAGGTTCTCCTAATCTTTCTGCGCCAAGATGTTCTGTCTTGAGTTGTCGGGTCGGGTAATTGGACTTTACGGGTAAGCTTAGTCCACCAGGCCAACGAGAGGCATCCTCTTTAAAAAAAACGACACATTTGTCTAGTTTTTTTATGTGATAGGTGGCAAACGAGCAGACGGATCACCTGATGGTAAGCGATTACCGCCGCCCATAGACACCCGCAACACCAGAGGAGACACAAGTGCGTTGCCGACCTTTTAAATGGAATGCGGGGAATTAGAGAGGGGGGGGGAGTTGGGCCTCAGGTACCCTCACTCACTCGGCGAAATACAACACAAACGTTGCTTCACGCCCGCCGGTTTTCTGTAAGGCCATGGTATCACTCCGGTCGAGCCGGCCCATTCGTGCCGAAGCATGGCTCTCCCACGGTTAATAAAATAAAAAGCTACCTAAACTGTAGTGAGAACTATAAATAGTTTTTTTTTTCAATATTATAATGTCTTAAAATTAGAATTTAAGCAATACCAGAGCAACAACAACCCGTGAGGATCATTATTATGTAATTGTTAAAAAGAAATGAAATGAAGATAATCAAATACATGCTCCTACGTAACAAGCGTAACTACGGAACTCTACCTAATGCGTGGACCGACACGCACTTGAAAGGATACTTCGGTAAGGATTGTGAAGCCATGCCGGTTTTTTGTTCCACAGCTGTTCCACGGCTGAAAATTCGGAGAGGATAGGTAATTATTTCCTGTCTCTTTGTTTGTGTACTTTCTTTAGTTTTTCAGTCGCATTTTGTATGGTATCAGCCTCTGAGTTTTGCCTCATGTTATGTAGTAAAAGTTGACATATTAATCGGAAACAAGTTTATTATCAAAATTTTACAAATGTTTGATAAATTTTATAAAAGCTGCATGTAAGTTGCTATAGCAGTCATGAACGCATGCAGGCACGCACGCACGTACGCATAGTCACACACACATACAACTTCTCTTCTACCATGGTCGGGGTAAAAACATTATAAAATAGTTATCCTACAAGAACAAATCATAAAAGTACTCCTTTACCAACTCGTTTAACAAAACCGTCTCGTACAACCAATAAACATCATACGCCTTTTTCCATACATAATTGGAGGATTCTAATCGGCCCGGGATATATTTCGGCCCCAAATTAACCGGACCGGACTCCGCTATTAGGCAGGTATTTCTCACTTACTTCCGAGTCCAGACACGTAGCAATTAGTAGACGTTAGGATAATCCGGAGGCTGTGGTTGTACAGGTTACAATTGGCCCCGTAAGCGGGCAGAGGGTTCACACCGATTTTTATGATGTCTGTACTGTAGTAGGCATCTACAGACATCCCGCGTGCTTTGTTGTTGCTATTTTGAAAACTGATCCCTGAATTGAAAAATGGTTTTCGCAAACCCACAATATTATTAGAACTATCCAACGATACCTCATACTATGGGATAACCGAGAAAAAAGAGTTCATCCCCACTTCACGTGGTAGGGGAGGTACCCTGTTTTTTTTTTTTTCAAATCAAAATCATTTATTTGTGGTTATAAGTAAATAACAATAAATTGCATGGTCTTAAAATAATTATGCCCTTTATAAGATGTCATATGACGTACAAAATAAAAATAATAATATTAATTCAAGATTTTATTTTACCACTTTGTCGGCGTGATTAATATGCATATCTGTGCCAAATTACAGCTCTCTAGTACTAATAGTCTCTGAGCTAAGCCGCTGAAACCTGCTTGCAGTGGAAAAACCGCATTTAAATCTATTTGTGTTGTAATGAACCTTTTGCCAATGTACTTAACTGTATTTCAGGGAACCTCTGAACACACCGCATACCTAGTAGGTATTACCTACCCCAAGCCCGACCAGTTTCCACCGGTTGCTAACCGGTTTGGGGCGAAATTTCCCAATTCGTTTCGTGCCGATTGTTTTTGTTGAACGGTACGCGAAGGGAATCCGTAATAGAGCTAGCTGCCTATCGTAATATGTGATAACAAAGTTTGTTTGTTTGTTTGTTTTAAACAATCCGAAAGCTGGACATGTACCCGTAGACCTGGCCTTCCCATATTGTTTCAGATGTTCTCATACAACGTTGTGACAATTTTGCGATTGGTGCGCCAATACGAGTAAATTTTACTATAGACCTATCTTATTCACTTTGACGCTCGACGTGTAATCACTATTATGTAATCCTTTGCCTCAAGGTTAATCAAAGCTTAACACTTCTGTCACAGTGACATTTTCGTCACTACCTTAAATGTACGGCGTGTCACCCGCTTGTCACGTCGCAAAATATGCTTACCTTCATATAATTACACATGACAAGAGTAACGTAATTGTCACGGTGACAAATCTCACCCAGGCGCAATAGCTCTGAAACATCAATTATAATTAAGAATTTATTTATTCAATTGCTTATGATAAGATTTAGGTATAATTTTAAAACACTACTTATCACTATTTGAACTGACACGTATTTTATGATATTAATATGCTTTACTTATGCTTTACCAAAAAATCATTTTAATAATACTAGTTTGACCTATCCTTACTAGCGTGCGATAAGGTCTTTGGCGTAAAGTTTGGGAAACACGCAAAGGGTTACGCTTGGGCTTTAAACACAAATGTATAATACGGACTTTGGTTCCATTCTAGAGTACCTAGATAAAAAGATACCTAACATATACATATGTTTTACTGTCAATGTACCTAAGTAGTTGACACGGTACGCACTTAGGATGAAACTAAGTAAAAAAAGGAAAATATGTTTTTTCATCACTAAATACTTACGACAATATCTTCGTTTAAAAAGACCTCAGAAGAAGTCGTCCCACATACTCCTATTATAAACTTATAATTCACATTTCTTAAAAATGAACAGACTTATTGTAATGAAACGTAAGAAAATGTTAAAAATACACTGGATGGACTAAAAAATCGACTCAAGATTTGTTGCTCGACTTTTGAAAAAATAACTCAGTCTACAAAACTGCTAAACACTAAAAGCAAAAAACTAGAAAACCATCAAACTAAAATCATAAACAGTAAACACACAGTTTTTGAACTTTTGGTTTAGTTTTATTTTGCTAGATTGAGTTAATTTTCCTAAATTCGTGCATGAAACTTTGAGTAGATTTTTTTGTCCATGAGTATAGAAACCTATGACGTTATATTTAGTACGACATACCTAATCGTTTTCATACCCATTACAAATATTTTACAAATTAAAAAATTCACATGATAATTCAGTGATGATATTCCAGGATACTATACTGTACTGTTTTATTAAAATAACTGTATAGGGAAAATATTTCATAGCCATAGATATAATAAAGTTTCTTTAGACTGAGTTCATAGCAAATTTTTGATGCAATCAATTATTCCATTGTCGAAAGATCTTGTTTAACTTACCCCAAGATACTTATGAGTTCATGGTATTGTCACTAAATCAAATCAATAAAGTACATACGGCCAGATAATTTGTGAATTAAATAGTAATTAATCGAATTCATATTAAATAATTAATGAATAATTTAAACATTATTAGACTAAACAATAACTTTAACATTTGACGTGCAAACTATGTTTAACAAAAACAAATTGAATTGAATTAAAAGACAAATATCACTACGAGATGAAATAAAGACTCTTTAGTAGCCTACCTAGTAAAAAAAACTTTTTCGGTTACAGTAAAAAGGTTCATTACCTACTATAGAAATAAGTGAGTGCTTTCACAGCTACTGTCGCGTTTTTCCCCGCCATAATGCCTTGAGAGCAGATGTCCGTTAAACCTAACGGTTTCCAACGAGGCCTTTTATCCGCGTCCGCCGCCACAGCCTCTACACACTGCCTGGAAGGACGTGTCCTGAATTCCAGACCAAGTCAGTGAAAAATCTATTGTTAACAACCCATTACGTCCCCACTGCAGGGGCACGGGTCTCTTCCCATACATCAGGAAGGTTAAGCCATACTCCACACACGGGGGCCAAGTCCGGATTGGTGGAGGTTGTGGGGCTAGTGGCCAACCCCGTGTCAGAAGTTTTCAAGCCGCCTATAAGGCTTCCGACATCTATATATGTACTTATTTAAATAAAGTGACAGGTCATTACAGGACTCCTAAGCAATACAGAAAGAGACTGCGGAATATTTATACAGTAATGGGTGTAAGCCGTCGTGGCTCAGTGCGGCTTGCGTGGTCGCGTCCATCAGGCAAGTTAACTGACTACAGACACGGTCATAACCTGGATGGGGGGGCCTTTATCTCGACCGTATTCGTGCTTCTCACGTTAAGCCGTTAGTGCCGGCTGCTATCACTAGATGGCAATCGTTAAACCCTGTCTGAGGCCTTAAAGGCGGCTTGAAAAACTTCTGACACTGCATGGGGTCAGCCACTAGCCCACACACCTCCACCAATCCGGACATGGCCCCCGTGTGTGGAGCATGGCCTAACCTTCCCGAGGTACGGGAAGAGACCCTTGCCCCTGCAGTGGGGTCGATATGGGATATAAACAAATAACAATGGGTGTAACATGGTGTAACAAAATAGGTGTAAGACCCGTTAACTAAGGCTTTTTACTAATTACAATAAACAACTTTTCCTGTATGTCTTTGCTGATATTATTAACCGACTTCAAAAAAAGGAGGAGGTTCTCAATTTTTTTTTATTTAAAAAAAATGAAAATTTCATACAAATGATAGGCCAATTTCACATTAGAAGTCCAAGCAAAAACATGTGGAGTGTGGCAACTAAATGTACTAGTTCGTTCTCTGTTCGTAGTTCTGTTATAAGTTTATTTTAAGCTCAGACTAAAATAAAGTCTATGATTTTAAGAACCCATCCAAACATGGCCGGACTTCAAATACTAAAATCTCTTTTTCATTGTCTCTTCATTGAAAATGACTGACTCGGTGGCTAAGTGGTTAGCGATCCTGACCTCTGATCCGAGAGTCGTGGGTTCGATCCACAGGGCAAACTTTTCTGTGATGAGCAGAATTGTTTGCTCTGAGTCTGGGTGTATTTAAATGTATATGTGTATGTATATCAGTCTCTGGTTCCCAAGATACAGGGAATCCTAGTTTGGGGCCAGATGACCGTGAGTGATTTGTCCCGAATATTATTATTATTATTATTCTTTTTTTTTTCAATCTCACAACATCCAGCTAGCCCCTGTGTCAGAGCTGAGCGCAAACAGACCACTGAAAGGCGTGAAACGGCAGTCGATCTAAAAGATTATTCTGAGGGCAGATTATTTTGTCGTGTTGCTTTCTGTGTAACAAGATGGCGCCGAGAGAAGATTAGCAAAGAATAAAGTGGTTTGTATAATGGTTTCTAGTATCCTCTTGTTGATAATTTTCTTATTTTCAATCAAACTCGTAGAAGCTGCCACTCAAGTTAGGTGAGTGGACTGTGGTAACTCTACACCGAGGACTTAGTAAAATAAAATATAGAGAGATGATAGAAAAATGCAAGACATGGAAGTTTACCAAGTTATCATCATCATCACCAGCCGAAAGACGTCCACTGCTAGACAAAGGCCTCCCCCAAGGATTTCCACACCGACCGGTCCTGCGCTACCCGCACACCCACATTTTTCCATGCAAATTACAATACTTAAGACGCGACGTACACTCAATCTGAGCAGGTTGATGCATGATAATATAATATCGACCGTAACGCCACTCATTTTAAGTTCAGATCGGTGTGGTACCATTGCGGCGGTTACTTCAAGGCCGAATGCAAAATTCTCGAGATTTCAAGGTTTTTATTACTTTTCTTGGCTTTCAAATAAGTTGAAAAAAATCCGTTCAACGTAAATTAAAATGGTCGATTTTTGTGTGTTATTTTCAATATAAACAAATATCGTGTTTCTGAGAGAATTTGCAATTAATGCAAAATACAGGGTTTACAGGAGATTATTTTTTTCATCAAAGTTTTGTGATTTTTATGATTCTCTTCAAGGCAATTTGTTTTTTATTGTTTCAAGTATGTATGTTATATATTTTTTCCATGGTGATAGCCTTAACCATTATTTCAAGAATTTGAATTGAATATTGCGATTTGGCGATACTTAACGCCTAAGTTTAATTATTGATAAATGATAACTATTTTTCAATGTCAGATGATCAGAGCGGCGCATGTACAAAGACCGACTTAATCTGTTTAGTAGGATTGAACTTAGTTGTCATTTATTTTAATTAGTATCAAACTAACTGAAGAATCTGAAATTAAACGACATAATAAGTACATGTCGTGTTTTAGGTCTCGTATTTTGATTTTTTAATACATTCCTAGTCTTTTAACAATTCAGGAACTCTTATTAAATCATTATCACTCATAAATATGATAAAAACCAATGTCAGTTACAATAATTGTAATTGGCAATTATTGCAAGCAATACTTATGTAATTATGTATGTATTATGTAATTCTTATTGTAATTGTTAACCTGTAATTGTTTCACCGCTAATTTTCATCTAAAACAGTAGAAAAAATCCTCAAAAGGAAAAATCGATGGATAGTCGCGATCTTTTTGGTTTCTTAGAAAACCTTATGGTAAACCTTATCCAGACCTTATGCCAGATAGATATAAAAACTTATTGCTGCCAGCAAATGAACCCGCTCCGCGTCTCTTTTATGTAACCACGACCACAGATAATATAACCACAACTAAGCGACAATGGCAAGCGCTACAAGTTATAAAAAAGAATAATTAAATAATAATAATAATAATAATTTTACTACAATTTGATTCTCCGTGTTTAACCCAGACTACTAAGAAGATTAAAATTTTAACAGGGTGAGCCAAGAATAAACGCTTGAATTTCAGACTTCGAGGCACTAAAGAGATTTTATTTTTAATTGTGAAAACTCTATTCATCTGAAAAAGTTAACCGCGTTCAAACTTTTTTCTTCGCATCTCATTTTTCAAATAAAAAACAGATTTCACTATTGGATGAAATAAATACTTATGTCCTTAAATACTAAATCTTTATCTAATGACAACGTCACTCAGTTTACAAAGTAACCAAGCATGAAGTAAAGAGAAAACAGTTTAAAAAATCCAAAATATTTTCTACCGTTTCCAGTAACCAATCCAAATGATTTGTACATCATGAAAAATTAAATATCATGTCCAATGCTACCTAACTGTAATGTCCTGCAGCGCAAAATCATCCACATTGTGGACAAAAAAGTCTATAACACCGGAGAGTTCAGAACAATGCTGCGATCAAAACCTATTAGCAGCTAAGTCCTCTGCACCCAGCGTAAAGTCTTCCCTTAACTGCATAACCTCCTCTAAGAATTTGGACGTACTAAAGAAATTGATGGAATGGTGGTACTTAGCGCCCTTGTTGTTTGCTGTATTGATGTTCTTGCTGGTTGGAACGGTTTTTGAGAAAAGAATCGAGACTGCTGTTCGAGGATTTCGTAAGTACCTGCATATTTTCACCTAAGATTACTAACTGCGTCCGTTACTACATACAGAAGCGATACTATCCCCCCCCCTCAATAAATTGTCACTCGTAATAAAGAGGTATATAGGTATGTTCAGTTCCACTACCAAACCATAGTATATTAAATAGTACTGCATATAAAGTATGGACACTTCCGGCGGATGAAGACGACTTACTGCACTGTTGGTACGATGACGGTCTGATGGTCCATACAGTCGTTACTCAAATATCTCCTACGTGTAAAAAGAGAGATCCTCGTAGGCCAATAACAGGGACGATTTATATGGATTATGCGGGGTGTGACCATACTACCCATTGTACATACCACCAGCCAGCGAGATCGAGAGGGTAACGCAAGTCCTGGGCAGCCCTGCGATTCCTTAACTCCGTCCCAGGCAGTGCAGTGTCTGGTGAGAGGCTACTCCTCCTACAGCAGCTTTGCTGAGTGGTTAACAACACGGAATAGGCCAAGACAGTGCAGTAAATCGTCTGTAATAGACACAAAGGCCTTTGATGACAATACTATACAGTTTTCACTTGTCTATCCCGGTCGCTCCTACATGTTAGAAAAAGAAGAACGTAGTAGATGGTAATAGCTACATTTGCAACTTGTATGGAGTGTGAGATGGCTGTTTACACTGTTAGTTTTGACTACGTCCTGGGACCTTACCTTGAGTGAAAATAAAGAATTCAAGTTTGAAGTTACAGTTCATTCCAATCAAAAAAGCAAAAGGTAAACAAACTTAGTAGGCAAATGACGTTGACATGACGTATCAGTTCCATAATAAGTTTGTTAACCTTTTGCTTTTTCTTGATTGGAACAAGGTATACGTACGATAACTGCAATATGCGTCCTCTCCCCTCTTCTAACATGTCTTAACAACTGTCATTTAGTGACAGTAACCAGCATCAGCTTATTCGATTCGCAAAAAATATTTTGGCCTCTTCATACAAATTCAGCTGATCGACCGTTTTTGTATCATTTTTTGGCGAATTATCTATGGGTTCCTTGGGAAAAGTCGTTCAATTTCATGAGTAGAAACCACAGTTAACGGGAATGCACCGAATAAAATTTTATCCTGTGTAATACCCGCCATTTATCAATTATTTCATTTTCTCCTGCAGAAACCATAGATATAGATCAAGAAATCATCGTAATAGAACTGGACACCCAATCCAATCTGTCCGCCTAAACGAAACCTCCACAATGCACACCATAACCATTTTTGTATTTTCTTTTATCATTTCTTTAACTTTTTTTTCTACAGTGGACCGTTATCTTAGTCCCGGTAGGGATGGGGAGCAACAGACGGTGGTAGCTTCGGCCCAGGTTCGGGACACGAGCTCTGGACCAACTGCTGCAACTTTTCCACAAGCCCCTAAAGGTGGAGCTGCTCCAACTGCTCCACAAGCCCCTAAAGGTGGAACTGCTCCTACTGAAAAAACTGAAACTCCAGCTACGTGATACGGAAAAAGCAGAGAATACGGTCAGGAATCAGGAAGCACTAGTTCTGAAAGTGACGCAGTACAAAAAACTCCCTAAGTATCCGACGATGGCTCTAAATGAAAAATCTGAAACATTAGCTACCTACATCATAGAATAAATCAGTAATGCTTTACATTCAAGGATTATTTTCACAAAAGATTTGTAGCTGCAACAGAACCAAAATCTCCTGAAGAACCAACTGCTGTAACAGAAAATTCAACAACGTGATTAAAAAATATGGTCAAAAAATTAAATGAAATATTTTCTAAATATAAAATAACAAACACTTGAAAATTTCGATAATGTAGATAACAGATAATATCATAAAAATGGAAAATTTACAGTAAAAGGCTTCCAAGTCTAATAGTGTTTCATTCACATATTATTGCAAAAATCGATTGATCAAAGTAGAAAAATAATATTTCAGTTGAATGAAGAAGTCTTCAGCAAGCATCAAAGGGAAGAATTCATTGCCAAAGGCCAAATTAAAGAACAGCGATGTGAAACTTTTAATCAATAAAGTGGTCTTGTTAATAAAGAAAACTAAAGAAGACAGTTCTCAGACTAAGAGTAGAAAAGAGAAGAAGAGTTCTGAAATGGAGACGCAGACGATTTCCAAATATAGATTTTCAAGGAAGAGTCTGAAAAAGAAATCACTGACCTGTGACCACGTAAAAAGTATTCAAAACGGAAGCAAAAAGGTATTTGATGGAAACAAATGAAGCACTTTTAGGATAGATCTTTAGGACACCCAAGCACCAAAATTTTGCAGTCGATAGATACCTATTTGAAATATATTTAGTTGAAGGACATTTGAAACAATAAAACACAAATACTGAAGATAATACTTGTCACTGTAAAGATTTTAAACATACGAAAAAAAATTCCGTTAATTCAAAAACTTTCATGTCCAAAATAGTGATGAAAATGTTATTAAAAGTGAGATTAGACTTTTGGAAGGAGTTGCTGTACAGTTTTTGTAGAACGCCGGCGCAAATGAACACGGCAAATCTTCGTATACCGTCTTTGCCGATTCCAAATGAAAGCGGTGAAGAAACTGATACGCGATTTAATAAAGAAGAACCAAAAAAAGTAGATTCGGCTACAGTAAAAAATAAGAATTAACATCACACTGCAGTCTAAAAAAATAATAATCTAGAAATTTAAAATGGCAAAACCCTTACTACGTCTATTACTAAACATTTCTGCAGGACTATGTAACAGAAACTAGCTGAAATAAACACTGAAATCATTATATTTTTTATTCGTTTTTCCCTTCCCTAACTATAAATAATGCTTTGATGAAATCTCCACGAAACGATGAAGTATCCCTCTATCTACTCGGCTCCTCTGCTTCCACCGGTTGATTGGAGTGCCCTCTCGACTTCACAAGGATCCTTTATTTTAAAATTTACTCAAAGTGGATCTTATTATTAATACTAGCAAGTACATTTCAGTATCTCTCTCTAACATTGGCTAGGTTTCATATTCAATAATCAATATTATACCTATCATATTGACAATATTATCAATGATATCAGAATTCTATGAAAAGCGCCATCAATATTGCCGGTTCGGATGTTCATTAATATTGGTGTCGATTCGGTGTTTACGATTAAACTTATTTGACAGGACTAAACTAAATTTAAGCGTCCTGTTCTTGTCTTTTCCATATAGAAAGAAAAAGACACAACACTTAAATTAAGTTTAATCCTGTCAAATAAGTTTAATCGTGAAAACCGAATCGACACCATTGTCAATACATTATTGAACGTGTGAACCCAGCTGTAAGTAAGATTGTCACTAGGTTTAAAACTTATCATACAGAAAACATTTTTTGTACCAGGATGTGTATCAGTGATGTTTTGTAGGATAAAAGGCGGACGTCAGCGATCACGGGCCGGGCGACTGGAACATATTATCCCAGCCTGTGGGCTCTCGCGCGGGTAATTTCCCTCGTGACCTAGACTTGGCGCTCGTTTTCACTATTTAGATAGTCATATCCAAGTTGCACTCTTTTGTTATTTTCATGAAAGCCTCTATGACTACACTATGACTGTATAGTTTCGTTTGGTGTTTCACGTGATTGCGGAATGTTTTTTAATTTTCTTTAATCTCCTTCTTCGTCTTTAATACTACAGTTAAATAATCATCTTTGCTGTTACGGTGTCGGATAAAAACTTAGTAAGTAAAAAAGTTTTCATGTTTTCATGAACTTTTGAAAACACCCCAACATCCACGCGTACGAAACCGCGGGCATCAGCCAGTATCACTATATTCAACCTATGTTTAATTAGGATAGACCGTTATTTCTTCATAAGCCGCTTTGTTCACCTGACGTTAGCAAAGTTACTGCAAGGCAGTAACTGTCAACTGACAGTTACTCAATTATTAATGAAATTGATAAAAGACAATGCCAGGCCGGCCATACTGTCGTGCCCCAGCCCGAAAATAGGCAATGCACTCGTATTACACGAAAGATTCATATATCAAACGATAGTTGTTTGATTGCTAAATAAAACCGTATTACCATTTCACCTTTAAAAGTTGGGAGAACAGAAATATTAAGCTGGAAGCTAAAGTGATGTTTACCTAAGGTACGATGGGGTAATAACGGATAACTTTTCAGTGCCTTGTAATAATGATGAATAGACATATATTTTTCACAAATCTTACGCCTGTAAATATTCGTAAAATTGATAGGAGTTATGAATCGTTAATAAAAAATATAAATTAATTACTAAATGGTAAATATTCTCGTTTTCTCCTCTAAATTGTGAATTTTCTTCTTGACGCACATCCCATTTTACCCCTGCAAACCTTATAAAACGTCACTTAATGTTTATATTATTGAATGAATGATAAATGATTATAAGGTTTAATACAGATGAGGTCTATAATGCTAATCTGGAGCTTATGTTCCAATTCCAATAGATTTATTTCTGTCTTTTAGGTAGGTCCACTAGTGGACGGTGAATGTTAATTAAACGAAACTTTAAAATGGTGACGATACTTTTTTTATTGTACTTCTTATTTCAATCTGAATATCCATGTTGTAACATTTAAATCACTAAAGGTTTCACGTTAAGGTACGTCTCGTTATTTGACTTAAATATAGGATCATCCCTGACAGGTAACTTAAAAAAGATTATTATATCCGGCGTAACAGAATATTTTATTTTAGTGATCACTAGATTAGTTACTATCTACATATTTAAACCAAGGTTGTCATAAATGTACTGAGGCAATTGAAAATAAAAATAAAAACTTTTAGAGATTTGTCAGAATTTTTATTTATACAAACCTTGTTGGTTTGTGTGAATCCAGCATGGTGTATTTACGGCCGAAAATAATTTGATGCTATTTTGTCAATTATTCTTTGGAGATCAAATGTCAGTAGTAGGGATGTGTACTTCATGAGATTATGTAAAAATCGATTTATTGATAAAGAAACTCTTTCATAAACAACTTTATTAAAATGTCGGAGAAATATTTGAAACTCGTATTATCACAGAAAACTTTCAGACATACGTATGATAGTATAATAAAATGTTATGATAACTAATGGGTAGTTTTAAGGTTTTTACAAGATCCGGATCTGGGATGTGATTTAACTTCAAGAACCAATGGATCTAGATTCGATTTGCTTTCGTAGTTACTTCAGTTCAATGAAGGATCTGCGGTTCTGGCTTTTACCCATCTAATATCTAGATAGGTAGTAGGTATTTCAATCTGTGATTATTTTACCTGTATGAAATATTTGGTTAAATCATTCAGATATAGCTCGGTGTGTTCACAGTTTGGGTAATTGAACAAAATAATGTAAATGTAATTCCTCTCAACATTATAAGGTTAACAGGAAGAGCTCCCGTAAGGGATAAGTCCACCCTTTTTTAGTTTTTCCGTTTTTTTGATGTATTATTCTTTGTTTGTTATAACAATAAAGAGTATACAAACAAACAAACAATAATCACAGGATTAAAAAATTGAACAGAGAAGTGCATACTTATAGTACATGGAGTTTGCGTTAAAGATAAAAACTATGTAAAATCTTTTAAAATGAATTGAAATATAAGTAATATCAATTTTTATTTGTTTTACATATTCATATAATCATTGGTATTTCTAAATACCCGTTAAGGAAAAAGTAAAAAAGTATCGGTATTTTTATATCATTTAATTGATACATTTGTTTCGTTAATTTCACAACACTATTGAATGAGGTGAATGAAAATGCAATGCATATCAATCTTTTATGTATCGGTTACATAAAAGTATTTTTTTATTTATTTATATCTATTTTCCAAACTTTTAGAGGCAACAGAGAATACCCATAATTATTATTTTAATATTTTATATCGCGTCACGTAACCTTATTTTTGTAAAACATCGGAGTAAAAATTATTAAATATAAGTCCAAAAATGTTTCCATCTTCCTAAGGTCTTCTTCTTCTTATCGTGTGGCACATTTAACCGTTCTATCCACAAGGTATAGACGGCGGTTGCCTAGTGTTGCACTTAGCATCACCCGCGGTCACGTGTAGGGCATTTAGATTTACACCTACGGACGTGTGCAACGCGACCATCATACACATCTAGAAATCAGATGTGCAGGTTTCCTCACGATGTTTTCCTTCATCTTCCTAAGGTGACCCATGTAAATTAGTCAGATATTAACAATTACTTTTTTTATCTTTTTTCTCCCAACTTTTAAATACATTTTGAAAAATGTAAAATGTTGAATTATTTGTGTTACGTTTTTTCACATTATCTTATTTTTGTAATAATTCAGGAAAAAATAATGAAAATATAAGTACGAATATGACGCTGGGGCACAAACGGGCATTGTCTTTTGATACGAAAGTGACTTTCACTCTTAATAACAGATAATTTAGATCTTATTTTTATTACTTCCGTCCGACATGTCATTGTAACATACAACTGGAATCGAGCTTCACGAATATCCAACTGGTTGAAGCAGGTAAGTACGTAGTTACTTGTATTTTTTTCAGCAAGCAAGTGAACTGGTCAGTCTAAACACTCCACATATCTGTGTAGGCTCTCACAATACGAGTTTAAACGGCAGGATTTTATTATCCGACCCTCGACCTGAAACCATTCTCATACCACGCGATGGTCTAAGCTCTAACCCGCATTTTTATCCCTGACTTGCTTGATAAAAGAAATACCTAAAGGCATACTTAGAGTACTTGTTCTGTCGCGTCGTCGCGGAGTCTGAATGGTTTTCTCATACATTTCCCTGATATTTCCATTTTGTTCTCAGAAGCTTTCAACAACAGGCTAATTGACAAATGGTGTCGATTCGGCGTTTACAGTTAAACTTATTTGACAGGAGTAAACTTAATTTGAGCGTCCTGTCCTTTTCTTTTCGATATAGACAGAAAAACACAGAGCACTTAAATTAAGTTTAATCCTGTCAAATAGGTAAGTTTAGTCGTGAAAACCGAATCGACATCAATATTTTTTTTACCCCCATTAATTAGTTGTTGTGTTTTTCACGGAGAAAAGGCATTAAAAACACCCACAGTTTTCATTTTTTTATAATTACATGTTTATCGACAGAATTTTGCTAGAGCTTGTAGCAAGCTGCTAGAGCAGTGCAATAAAACTGGCCATCTTTGAAAGATAAAAGCTTATGCTCTTAAAGAAATGATCGTAGTTTAGTGAGGCTTGCATGGCCGCGGCGATCATTCAGGTTAACTGACAATACATACGGTTTAAACCTGGATGGGTTTAACTATTAGTGGTATTTATCACGACCGTTTCCGCTTCACACATCACGTTAAACTGTTGTCACCGATTGTTGATGATCATGGTGATAGTCACTAATGGCAGACATCAAGCCATGTCACAGGTCTTATAGATGACTTACAAACTTTTGACTCTAGCCCCCATAACCTCCACTAATCCGGACTTGGCGGACTTCCCGGAGAACACAGAAACCGGCGTGAAGCAACGCTTGCGTTGTGTTTCGCCGAGTGAGTGAGGGTACCGAAGGCCCAACCTCCCCCCCCCCCAATTCCCCCCATCCCCTAGACCATTTCAAAGGTTGGCAACGCACTTGTGACTCGTTTGGTGTTGCGGGTGTCTATGGGCGGCGGTAATTGCTTACCATCATGTGATCCGTCTGCTCGTTTGCCACCTATCACATAAAAAAAGAACCCTACACTCGTACATGCTCTATATCCTGACACCAAGCAATAAAGTTAATGGCAGCTACCAAGAATCGAATTGACGACTTAACTCATAAAAAAGTACAGCAACTTCTGCAAACTGAGGCGCCCCCAAAAAAGTACAAATTACTTTATATTCAACCTGAATACGATGTTACACGTCTGTCTCGCTGAATATTTGATGTCTGATATTATATTCTGTCACCTGGCAGTCTCATGAATCCCATTAGCCCGCAGGCGATACTTTTTAGGGTTCCCTACTTATTTGTCAGGCACCTACAATACAAAGCTACAGAAAATAATTAGAAATTCAGACTGGCATTTTTGTATTTGGCAGGGTAACTGGTATATATTTGTATACGAGCAAAGCTTCTATCTGGTGATTCTACTTATAAAACTTATAAAACGTCGTTGAGGGTGCGCAAGTTGCAGACGGCTCAGTATATTGTACAGGGTTGGAATTGGACAAAGAAACAACTATAATAATGGTAGACTGTACTATAATCTTTTAAAATAAGTAAATAAATATTCAAGGACAAGTCATCGGCGGTCTCTGGCTCCTATCTATGATTCTCTGTATTATAGGAACTATACATAAAGTATCGACCACACCTTCTTATCGTGTTAATTACTTCTATTCAGGACTATCAGCCTATCTTCAATGCATTTTCACAGCTATAAGAAATGAGAATTAAAGAACAGAACCCTGCTTGGAAGCTTTTTATAAATAACTTGACCAAAAGCGGAAAGGTTACGTGAAACGCACGAAATAGACACGAAATGTGATACGAGGAACTTTAGTGTAGCACGTGACGTTTGTGACCTTATTAATATTATGGAATTAAATGGAAATCAGGCATTAATATTTGCCTTAATAACCCGTATCGTCCCTAATGCTGGTATCGGTCTCTGCCTTTTTGTCGGGGAGGAATTCGTTGGGCATCACAATTTGTCATCGCAAAAATTCTGATGCGTTGAAGCCTTTTCAATTTCCAGTGTCTTCTATTATAAACTAGTTAAGAGCCCATAGCTTAAATGTTAACTTAACGTCGAATCTGTTGAAAATTTAATGTTCTTTGTCTAATTTTAACGCCCCATTTCATTTACTTAGGGATTTATATTTATAAATTCATCTTTAAATGTTCGTCTACGCTTTTATAAGGCATACAATTATATGCTAAGCGCAATAATCTTTAAAAAAATCGCGCCCATCAAAAAATATTAAATCGCATAGCAAAAAATCTATTTCAAATGTTTAGATTAGCAATTTAGTTATTGTCTTAGAATTTGATGTGCAACTAGTATTTTTCTGATGCGCCATTAAATACTTATAAAATCCTTTAAAAAATATGTTAACTAAAAATGTTAAACGAACTTTTTTGCACTCTGTATTTACCTACGAGGTTTTTTCGTATAGTTCTTTACTTTACACTAACAATAGGTAGCTAAGCTTTCATTAGCACTGCGCTTTTATTTGAAAATTTTGGAACTTCATTACGAGACTGCGATCGACACAAAAGCTAATTACCTTACTGCGAATGTACATTACAGCCAAAAATGTATTTTCCTATTAGCCAAATCTGTATGAGGTTCGGTGGACCGATGACCTGATCAAGGTTACGGGAAGTCACTGTGGAGTGGAAATCCTTGGGGGAAGCCTTTGTCCTGTAGTGCACGTCTTCTGGCAGATGATGATGTATGAGGTTCCAAAAGGTTTTGTCATTTCAGCAAAGTTCTAGATTAAAAGCTCTTGAATTTCCCAACTAGACCCTACCTTTAACGTCTTACACACATTAAATAAGTTTAAATATTGACTGAAATGAAAAAATAAAAAATGAAATATTATAGATCCTACTTATAAAACTAAACAAAAGTATTTAAGGAACCTATATTTCATACTAATATAGTAGAAACTTGCTTTAACGTCTTTCGCACTAACATTTTCGCTGTAACAGTTTTCGCTCTTGTGATTTTCGCAGTCATGGAACCAAATATTTTTTTGGCACGCTGCGCTGTTTCCAGCAACCGTTTACGGCATTAAGAAAATTGTAATTATAAAAATATACTTTAGGATTTTTCTTTTGTGAAAACGGCAATGCCACCATGACAAGGGGAGGTTGTTTGGCCTGTCCTAAGTAAACGAGGGCTACTTCTCGAGTACATTTAACATATTGTCGATAAAAGAGTTTATTTGGTATACGTAATGGAATTTTTGTTTCCTTTTAGTCGTTAATTCAATATACCTATAGTTCATTTGTTTGTATGAGTTGAGTGTTTTGCTTACAAGTGGATGATTCATTCAAATTCATGGCTTTTTCAGGATTTTCCGTTGAGCTTCGAAAGAATTATGCGATTATCGATAATGAAGTCACTTCGAGATTTTGACTTAATTAACTTTATAAAATTCTAGGAGAAAAAAGTAAGATTGCTTAAAATCCAAAATATATTCTGTTGTTGTTTATTCGAGTCGAATTAGTTTGTAAGTTATTGTAAATAATTTAAATAATCTTTTGCATCTCATCATCTCTATTTTACAGTCACAGGCAAGTCGATATTAAAGTCACTTTATAAAATAAGAACAGTTTTATAAATAATTCAATTTAAATTGTATTTTTTCTAAGCTTTTGAAATAAAAGTCGACAGCACTTTGTCTACAAATTGTTTTTCTCGTTAATAGGGTAGCCATTCCCTTTGCGAGTTTAAGACTAACTTGCGACTTTGTCTGCATAAATTGAGGGGTCCAACATAAATTTCTTGAGTCTCTATAGGAATAAACATATCTTCTCCCCCCATCGTTACAACTCCGTTACAGTTTTATAATACTCATTATAAATATATAGGGTGCTCGGTGCGCGAGCTAAACGTAGTAGATGATTAATAATTAAAAAATAACTTCGTTATTCAACATTTTTTCAATATTGACTGACGCAGTGTTTAATCAAAGCTTATTAGTATTACAAAAAAAGGTCACTGGCTTCCACATTTATAACTCTTTAATAAAATAAAATGTATATTTGCCTTTTTCAGTCAGCGAGCGCCACGAACTGTCCCTGATTCCAAAAATCGTGGTCACAAATAGTCACAATAACGCCTAAGAAGCTATGATGCAACGCTAGGCAGACCGCAGCGCAGGAGTGAAAGTGTGGCGAGTCACAAAGGCCAGCCCTGCGTGCGCGCAATGGCCTTTTTTTCCATCAGACCAAGAGGCCTTTTATGTCACTGTAGATGCAAACCTTTGAAGCAATCTCTGTCTTATTTATGTAAAATGTAGCGCGATAAAAATATTCTAACAGAACTTTTGCTATGAGTCATTGTTATTGGCAGGGGTCATTTTAATTAAATGTAATTGCTCTTAATAAATTAAATTACTTGCTCCGTTTAAGCAGAAGTATCACTCAGACTCTGGCCATAACTATACGTGTAATAATTTAAATAACTAAAATATAAATTACTTGGAATTAGTTAATTAGAAAATCGTAATAAAACCATCGTCTTTAAATGTCGTTCTTGGCAACATATTTAACCTATATGTACTCGTATGTATGTTACGAGTTTACTCGGGAGCCGGGTCGTTCCCTCCCCTTAAATATGGTTGAGGGGAGCGATGGCTGACTCCCGCGTTATACTCGTGATCGGGTGCTGTCCGTGTGAACTGGCCTGCTCTTGTCATTGGTGTTTGGTCACAATAATTACCTGTTTGCACATTGTACTTGTATGTTTTTGTTGATCCTTTCACATTCGTTTGTAATAGTATGCAACTAAGCTAACTATATCTTTGTTGTTTACCTGAATTATGTAATAGCATATAATAATTTTATTTTAAAAAATGTGTTGGAGGGAGTTTCTTTAGGGCCCGACGTTTCTTCTCTCTCCGCAAACACTTCCCGAAACGTTGGGTATACGAGTTCCGAGTGGTAGGAACTTCGTATTAGGTAGAAAAATATGACGTTCGAAAAGTGTACAGAGATACCTACTTCGAATAAATATTATTTCATTTCATTTCAACTCCGCCAATTATGAATCTATTTTGATGATTCTTTTTTTGTTTGGTAGATAATAAGAGGTGGTACCATATAAATTTTATGTAAATTGATTAAGCGCTTTTTGAAAAAATCAACAAATACTTAGCAAATTGTAGTTGTTACGATTTAAGTCGGTTGTCTTTAACGTGTTCAGGGTTGTCGATTATTACAATACTCTACTCAATAGCAAAACATACTTATGTAAAATATATGTATTTTTAAGTAACAGATGAAGTCATAAATTACATTACATAAACCACGCTTAAACAATAAGTTTGCCACACGTAATTTCAATTTAGACCTAACGACAATTCTTAACTAAATAATTTTCTACGGAGATTTATAAAAGCCAGCCTTACACAAGTGTGTGTCTTAGTCACTTAGTCAGTTATCTGAGACATACAGGGTATAACAAAATAGGCTTACGATCATACACCTAGGAATCATGAACGAGCAGAACTCGTCATACTGGACAACATTTGTTCTATAACTTTGCAGAAATCGTAAGAAAACTGTAAATCTGACAACATCGGCTGGGAAAAAAAAACTAATTTACTTAAATTCGCAGAGCACCATTTTAGTGTGATACTTCAAAGCATTATGCAATTTCGATATCTTAGTAGGATACCTTACACATATTTGGTTACACCTTTTATATATGTTTACAAGAAAAAACGCCATTACAAAAAATCACACAGATTAAGAGATGTTTGTTCATGTTTTCCAAAAAACTGTACCATTTAGTTATAACCTTACTAGATTTTTTTATATACAACTTATAATGTAACATTTCTTTAAATTTTTAAGATTTTTGGTAAAGTAGTCTTAACTAACTTAAAATTCAAACACAAATCTTAAGATTTCAATGCTATGAAATACTAAAGTTTTAATTACTTTGTTTAAGTATTCCGTAGCAATGAAATCTCAAGATTTCCTCTTACTTTTCTTAGCTTCCTGTTGATGGTTTCATTTATCGTTAAGCTGTTTTATACGTCACTAAAACATAAACATACTGTATATGTTTTCCTGTATCTCAAAACGAAACTCGTAACTCATGCATAATGTACTTACTCACTGCTAATGTCCATCAAGATACTCGCACAAGAGAAGTTATGTAACCATAGTGAAAGTTTCGATGACACTGCGCAGCCTATAGCCAACACTTCGTCAGATCAGAACGGCACTTGTTTCACGTCGATATGGTTGGTTGAAATATATTTTTAAGACAAAAATGTTTATTTGAATTATCGAAAGTGTGGTTTTAAATGTGTTTTGTTTTTTAGTGATTTTGTGTAGTAAGGAGACCGAATTGTTATCAAAACTTTGTTAAATTATGTGTGTGCTAAAATATGTGACTTATTCTTTCGTTCTTTAAGAATTGGCGTTAAATTAATCTCCTGCTAAACTTCATGATTAACTCGTACCACAGATTTTTTTAACTAATAGAAAACAATTATATAAGGTGCTACTTTATTAGTGCCCGATATTTTAGTCAGTGCTTCTACTCCTGATTCTGATCAACTTTCCCCAAGGAACCCATAGTCAAATCGCAAAAAAATTTTTGGACTCTTCATACTAATTTGGCCGCTCGGCTGATCGATTTGTATGAAGAGTCCAAAAATTTTTTTGCGATTTGACTATGGGTTCCTTGGAGAAAGTTGATCAGAACCAGGAGTAGAAGCACTGACTAAAATATCGGGCACTAATAAAGTAGCACCTTATATATTTTTTGTTAAAAATTGGTAAAAAAGTAAATTATTGACTATAATTTTCCAGACACTGCACTGCCTAAATGCATGTCAGATAAGTTGCCTGTAAATAGTGAACTATGAATTTTCATTCATTTCATTATTATACGTAGTGCTTTTTTCAACCGACTTCATTTTCAGTTCCGATGAAAAGTTAGTTATTCACATACCGTATTTTCAGTGCAGTAATCTGCCCTCTTTTCTGGTAGTTAGAACAACATTTTAAGTACCTATATTTCGTTAAAGTATTTTATCCTTAAGGGGTCGTCCATTAATCACGTGATGTTTTTTAGCAATTTTTTAGACTCCCCCTCCCCCCTGGTGATACGTGGTGAGGTTTTAAGCTACCCCCCACCCCCTACCCAAAAATCACGTGTACTTTTTGGTGCAAAATGTTATCTTGAAATACAGGTTTAATGTAATGTAATTCTGGAAAATTAAGCACTGTCATAAAAATTTTCAGACAGGCATTAAGGTTGCAGGTTGTTTTTGACTGCCTGAAGCAGTTTCGAACCTTGGGATGACTTAAAAACAACTTAACAACAACAGTCCGACGTTTGTAACTTACTCTAGAAATTGTGCGTTCAACGAAAAAATAAATACACGTGATATCTCAGTACACCCCCCTCCCCCTTGTGATATTTCGTGTTTTTTTTCCGAACCCGAAGGGGGGAGCCCCTTTTGAGCCTTACGTAATTAATGGACGACCCCTAACCGTGACTCCTTTTTATTAACCTTTGGTTTCGACTATTTTTTCGTCTTTTGAAAAAGGAAGACGTGAAGCGATTTAAATATTTTTTTTTATTCGATAGATAACGTCTCCGAGGTGATTCCATATAAATTCTATTAAAACCGGTTCTGTACATTGTAGCAAATTAATAAAAACAAATAAACAATGATGGAAGTCGGCCGTTTCTGTCTTGTTGTTAATTACGAGAACTGTATTATGATTACAATGTACGTATATCTGCTTCTTCGTTCGAGTCTGTAGTCTAAATAGTAAACTATTATGCTATGAACTTTGAAGTGCTATTTATCGTTAGATTCTTGATATTCCCCCTAGTGTCAGGATGAAATGAATAATAAAACGAAAATTTCGAATTTACTCTAGAAATTGTGCGTTCAACGAAAAAATAAATACACGTGATATCTCAGTACACCCCCCTCCCCCTTGTGATATTTCGTGTTTTTTTTCCGAACCCGAAGGGGGGAGCCCCTTTTAAGCCTTACGTAATTAATGGACGACCCCTAACCGTGACTCCTTTTTATTAACCTTTGGTTTCGACTATTTTTTCGTCTTTTGAAAAAGGAAGACGTGAAGCGATTTAAATATTTTTTTTTTTATTCGATAGATAACGTCTCCGAGGTGATTCCATATAAATTCTATTAAAACCGGTTCTGTACATTGTAGCAAATTAATAAAAACAAATAAACAATGATGGAAGTCGGCCGTTTCTGTCTTGTTGTTAATTACGAGAACTGTATTATGATTACAATGTACGTATATCTGCTTCTTCGTTCGAGTCTGTAGTCTAAATAGTAAACTATTATGCTATGAACTTTGAAGTGCTATTTATCGTTAGATTCTTGATATTCCCCCTAGTGTCAGGATGAAATGAATAATAAAACGAAAATTTCGGGATATATAAAAAAATTATGAATAGTAATCTGGTTTTTATTAACGATTAAGTTATTCGGAAATACACGCCCCCTTTGGTTTCAGGCTTAAACCGAAAACGCCCTGTTTTTGGAATGATTTAGTTCTACATTTTTTTTTAGTGTTTTCCTCAAATCAATTCAATATACTTACTTACTTAATACACTTACTTTTTTCCTCGTTGTTAGTTTTATTATTTTGTGTTTAATAATAATAATCATAATAATATCCGGGACAAATCACACACGGTCATCTGACCCCAAAATAGGATTCCCTGTATCTTGGGAACCGGAGACTTCTTCTGTTTCTTCATTGTTATTTCTATTTTGGTGTTAAAAAGTATAGAATACATAAGTAGCTAACTCTATCTCCTATGTTCACTTCCAGGGTGCGAACCAGAGCGAGCAGCCAGCCCCAGGAAAGGGGGACCTGGTAGCCAGGATCAAGGACAGGCTGGCCTCCGTAGACCAGGCCAAGGCCAAGGAGCTGGGCGGCGTCTTCCTCTTCAACATCATCAAGGGCACCACAGTCTATTCTTGGAGTGAGTTGTTTTACTAATTCTTCGTATGTGTATAGGTTACTAGGGTAGGGCCTTATTATGCAAAGTCCGACTGCTCACTTCGCTCTATCAAGGATCGGCATGGCACTGATTACTCTTATGTCTAGGATTAGAAATGCTCATAGGCGGCGGTAGCTTACTTTCCATCAGGTGAGCCGTCGGCCTTTTGCCGCCTTACACAATAAAAAAAAATGGCCTGGATATTATATTCACATTCACCATAAAAAAGACACCTGTATATCTTAAAAGAGTAAATTACAAGTTCTATAGTTCGTATCGTTCTTCAACCAATTATCGTACTAATTCTTTTCTTCTAAGAGCATGTGGCAGTTTCAACAAACTGTTTAAGGAGATGGATATCGATCCATTCTGTACAAGTGTAGCGGCGGCGAGGAAGGCTTTGGCTCAGAGGTTTTTCAACCCATTAAATTAATTTGTGGCGAAAGTTGTATTATTATATTATTATTATTATACTGTAGATAATTAATACTTTGTATGTACATCCTGTCGGCTTATTTCCTCTTGCGTAGTTTATTAATACTCGTTTCTATATTTAATGTCTATCTATTTTGTACTGCTATTTTATGTATCCAATTTCTATTTGTGAAGACCTATAATTGGCTCTATGTTTCTATAAAATCTATGTATTATATTTATAAGCTGTTGGTTTTCCTAATAAAATAAAATAAAATAAAATAAATAAAATAGTCTATACGCTAGTGCATTGGAAAATAGCACTTTCACAGTTTGCTCTTCAATCACTGGAGATGCACGAGTATTAATTTACTATAGTTATTAATCAGATTGCTACAATATTATAGGATGCATCTGATGAACAAGATATTATTATTAAGTAAGTAGAAGGGAGCTGAAATTATAACGTCCTTGTTTCATTAACCAACGTCTGATATATTCGATAAAGTTCCTAGAAATACCCGTTAGCTTACGCTTTAGTTAATAATATTTCAATTAATAACTCATTTCTGGAAAGTGAAAATGTTTGAACTAAAAACATACTTACTTAGTGATTGCGAGCATTTTAGTTTTTAACTCGCCAGAGCAACAAGAGGGTTGTTTCGGTTTTTTTTGTAGGTTTGAAGGTATCCGTTTTGTCTGTCTGTGGTAGTAGCTCTCAAATGGGTGGAACAACTTGAATGCAGTTTTTTTCACTTGAAAGCAGTATTTATTGCGATTGTTCTTAGCTATGTTACATATATAAAATAACAAATGACGTCACTATCGGGGGTGATTTTTTTTGCGTTTTTTAAATCGAATAACTCAATTAATACTAAACATAGCTAAGAACAGTCATTTTCAATCATTTTCAGATATGTATTTCAAAATGACCTTATAATAAAGAAAATAAAATAAGGAATTTTAATTTGATATCGAAAATTCACTTACGTTGCCAAGTTTTTTTTAATTCGTCATAATATACTTTATGTCAGTGACATAAACTAACTAGTCCCTGTATGTGCCGTGATGAGATACGCCTGTATCTGCGTGCCGTCAGCGACGAATTAATAGTCAGTTTGTTCCCAGCGATCGCGATATTTCTTGCAGATATTCTTTTTTATTTACAAAAGATACGCAATGCGCGTTGTATTTTTTTTTCGTTTTCGAAAGTCAAATTAAATAACTTTAAAAAAATATACCCAGAAACTACCTATATTGATAAAATATGCAGGGTGTAAGGGTTTCCGAAAACTTTAAGGGCTTGCTCAGTAGACGAAACTGAACAACTTTCCACAAGAATTTTTTTCAGGAAACGAAAAAAAATCGGCATCTCCATACAAAATTATAAACTTGATTGGACAGTTTGTATGGAGAAGCCGATTTTGTGGAAAGTTGTTCCGCTTCGTCTACTGAGCAAGCCCTTAAAGTTTTCGGAAACCTGTCCCTTACACCTGTATATTAAAAAAAAAACAATTAAAGAGACACCCCAAGCCATACCAGACGTAAAATTGTCCATAACACGCGCTAAACGTAAACAGCTAACAACCTTTGCGCTAAGTAAAACCAGGAGCCAGCGAGGCCTGTTTTAAATTTAATCTGGAATATCTATCTCTTTTCAGCACTAGACCTGAATGCAGTGACGGTCTACGAGGGTGAGCCGGAAGAGGATCCCGACACCACCTTCACTCTGTCAGAGCATTATTTTAAACAGCTGGTGCAGGGCAGGTGAGGTTTGAAAATGTAATAAAAAAAAACTGGTCGTTGGACAGATGGCCGTCGGGATTTAAAGTTCTGGAGAAGCGACCGTGCACCGCAAGGGGTCGTTCATTAATCACGTGAGACTGAAATGGGGGGGAGGGGGTTCAGAAAAAATCACAAAATATCACAAGGAGGGAGGAGGGGTGTACTGAGATATCACGTGTATTTATTTTTTCGTTGAACGTGCAATTTCTGGAGTGATTTCCAAACGTCGGACTGTTGTTGTTATGTCGCTTTTAACTCTTCCCAAGGTTCGAAACGACTTCAGGTAGTTAGAAACAAGCTGCAACCTTAATGTCTGGAAATTTTTATCACGGTGCTTAATTTTCCAGAATTAAATTAAATTATACCTGTATTTAAAGATAATATTTTGTACCAAAAATCTAAATAATCTAAAACATCACCAGGGGGGGGGTCTAAAAAGTTGCTAAAAAACATCACGTGATTAATGGACGGTCCCCAAGACGTAGCGTAGGCAGGCCTCCCACTCGGTGGACCGATTATTAGATTAGATTCATTTATTTCACATTATCAATTTCAAATTACAATAATAGCTTATTAAAAATGTCAAAGTATAATGTGATCGTCAAAATAATTGAAATTAAAAATTGAATAATACAAATAGTTATTAATATAAAATTCAATGTCAATGTTAAAAAATAATAATAATAATCACACAATGGATAAATACAAAATAAAAATGTCACTATTACACAATGGTAAAGATCAGGGAATGCGAGAAATTAAAATATTTTATTAATATATTCATTTACTGAATAAAATTCATTATCCAACAAAAGGTTTCTCAGTCGGCGACTAACTGGTGATGACCTGGTGAAGGTGTCGGGAAGCCGCTAGATATTTTTTTTTTTTTTTTTTATTCGGGCAGCGCAGGACGGGTCGGCATGGAAATCCTTGGAGGAGAGCTTTGTTCAGCAGTGGAAGTCTGATGATGATCGGTTATACTACTGCCGATTAAACTTATAGTAAACTACAAGGAAATTAAAAAGAAACTTTTTTGTTTACAGAGAAGAGCCCAGGGTCATAATGCAGACAGGGCGGTGTTCCGTCACAGGAGACATCATGAGGGCCATGAAATTGGAGCCCTACATCAAGCTGGACTGACCAAGCAGTTTATATTATGTATATAAGTTCGTTGGGAGCGACATATTGTTTAACTATTAAACAATTTTAATTTATTGACTAAATAATGTCTAAGTTTAGTAAATAGCTAAACAAGTTTCTTGTCCCAATAGTTGTTATCTGTTATGGCGTTAATCTTTATCGCGACCAACTTTTGTTCAAGGATAGTTATTTTTGATTTTTGATATTTTTGATTCTTATATCACTATATTTATCAATAGGAGATCATAGTATCAATAGATATTGTATTTTACGTTTTAGTATTACCATCATAGTATATGCATTAGTTTTATATATAGGATGGACACTCCCTGCATCACTGCCGTGCGGGTAAGATCCGGTGATGATGGTCGCTTAGCGTAAGCCGTGCAACACACACATTATAGTAGTGCAGGAAGCGGTCGTAGCTCAGTGCGGCTTGCGTGGTCGCGTCGATCACGCAGGTTAACTGACTACAGACACGGTCATAACCTGGATGGGTTTGACTGTTAGTGGCATTAATCTGGACCGTTTCCGTGCTTCGCAAGGTACGTTATGCCGTTGGTGCCGGCTGCTTTCATTAGATGGCAGTCGTTAAGCCATGTCGGAGGCCTTACAGGCGGCTTGAAAACTTCTGACACTGGGGTTAGCCAATAGCCCTACAACCTCCAGCAATCCGAACTTGGCCCCCGTGTGTGGAGTATCGCCTAATCTTCCCGATTTATGGGAAGATACCCGTGCAGTGGGGACCTTTAGGGGGTCGTTAACGAGTGCAGGTAAAAAAAACGCGATATTTTTATGCAGTGTCTGGTGTGTGTTATCATTATCAGTGTAACAAAAGAGACCACTAATTCAGGCTTTTACTCATGATATTAAGGAAGTTCGTTTTTAAAACACTGCTTGAATCGCAAAAAAATTTGGAACTTCATACAAATCGATCAGCAGTTTGGCCAGTTTTGTACGAAGACTTTAGTTTTTGCAATTTAATAAAAGTCGTTGTATACGATGCGATGAATATTGTACAGCTATTTTTTACAGCCTATATAAGTGTACTAGCTAAGTATTTCTATCTCAAAATCGATAACTAAGTTACCAACAAGGTTACCTACCAGTACAAATTAAGTTCAGTTTTATTCCTAATAAGCCAGTTTTTTTTTTCAAATAAATTTGTATTTGTATATTGTAAGTTTTGCATTTATGATTATTATAATAAAAAGTATAATTTAAAAATAAGGTTTGTCAGAGGCATTTTTATTTTCGATAGCCCCGGTTTAGTTAAGATATCGTTCAACATTATTCATTTTTCATACATTTTATATCCTGACTTAAAATCTTAAAGGATGTTAAGGACACGTCCTTGCTATACTTTTTTGTTATACACATATCGTCCCTCGCATGACTAACACTCCTATCTCATTTTTCTCGAGTTTTTAAAAAAACCCTATTTCAATTAGAAAAAGTCCAAACTCAAATCATCAAAAATCTGAGATAGGAGAGTTAGTCGTGCGAGGGACGACATAACAAAAAGTGTAGTAAGTCTTTGAGGTAGAGTTCTACTTATTAAACTTCACAACTTTTACTGTACGACTCTCGTAAAATAATAATTTTAATTAGATTTTGGTCTGTACTTACAAATAGATCAGCTGATTTCCCTTTTGAAAAGGTGAATTCATGTAAATTTGGTAATACTAAAGTAGCTCAGTTTTATATAAAAAAATGTTGAAAGGTTTAGCAGTAGGTACTTTTTTTGTTTTTTTTATACCCTGTATATAAGTTCCACCTCACTCTAACATGTCACACACTAAATGAAGAAAATAAATTACCAGAGTTCAGTTTTTATTTTTGTTGAAAGTATTAATAAGCTTTACTGCTACCACTCTTTTGTTTTTTTACCCTATATGAGTTAAATGTCACTCTAACATTTTACACAGTAAATCAATAAAATAAATTACCAGAATTACCAGAATGCAGTACGAAAACAAACCTAATAACATTAACTTTCACATTTTTATATCAACCTACTTAACACAAATATAAATCAAGATTAAATTAGAATTAACGATTTATTCCGAGTCGCATCAAGATGAATACTTACTCGCTTCGAGCATTAAGTGAGCTTTAACCAAACTGGTTTGCGAACGGTACACCAGTTCATCGGCTAGGTGAAGGTGTCATGTACCCCGGGGTACCAGGCCTTGGTACCATGGTAGCTGAAACTCGACATTAAATACAACAAACGCTGTTGCTATCACTGTCATAACTTTGGTATTAAAAGGCGACGAGAGATAAAATGAAAGAAAAGGAAAACTGTCGTTCTGTAATGCTATTCTGTTATAAACAGCCTGATTATGCTGACGTTACAAAAAGGAGATGCAATGCAGCTTATAAATGTTTTAATTAGTTTTTAAATAGACAGGGGTTTCTTGTTTGCAATTTTTTTTTAATGCCTACGTACAGCAAGAGTTCTTTCCAAAGGACTTTAGTGTTAGTATTAATAAGTTATAATGATAACAAAAAAATATATTTATCCAAGATAAAAACACAAAGGAAAATAAATATCCGAAATGACACTTGATCTAGACAAAATATATTTTGATTAATGTACTCGTAGGTACAATTACTTAAAACCCTTTCAAAAGTTCGAGAAAATATTGTATAAGTTCGAGAAAACATATTATTTAAATTTTCACTATTGAAATAACTGATTTTTAAAATAATTTTACACATTTAAATAATCGGTTTAGGTTCTTGCATGTCTAGCGTATTACTTAAAAAAACACGTATTAATATGATTCATGACCTTACGTTAAAACAAGGTAAGTTCACTGAGTTAATTACATATGACACATTGGTTCGAATAAAATCCTTGCAGTACTGATATCAGTTATAGATACAGATACATGGCAGATGCCTAGTGTTGCACCTCAGTTGCACTTAGGTAGTTGCACTTAGCATCACCCGCATTTATAGATTTAACACCTACAGACGTGTGCAACGCGACTTTCATACAAATCTAAAAATCAGATTCACCCTTTAAGCAAAAGTCTATATGAAACTCTACGCTAGTTCGAAAAACTCATTAACTGATACATCGGCCAGGATTTGAACCCAATCAGGTTCCGAGGTCCGATCTACTTTGTATATAGTATATGTATACGGTCATTTTATTTCCTAAAGCGGACCCCAAAAGAAACTAATTGGTGACTCGTGGTTTATATACCGTGCATGGAAGCACGGACGCTTTTTATTCCTATTTGTGATTTGCCTTGAAAGTTTTCCAAAGATTACGTCAAGTTATTCAACAGCGCTACTGTGCATTTATTACATAAATATAACCTAGACCAGACTTTAAGACTAAATTGCAGAGAACGGCCACTAATGGGAATCCTAAGGACGACTTAGTGTCCCTTGGACCAGTATGCACTTTGAGTACAGTCAAGAACAGAAACGCTTCTGTGCATGTATGTTTATAATATGAAGATACTCGCATCTTAGTTCGAACCACTGACGGCAAAATAATCTGGACTCGACTTTGACAGACGAATTTAGGCACCAAAATCAAACATTTCTGTCCTATTTATGTTTAATAAAACAGTTTTGAATTGTATAGATCAGACAGAGGCATTAATTTCTACTTCGCTCGCTAGTTAATATTATTAGGAGTGTTATTTGTTGAAAAAAAAATGCATAAATCCCTTCCCTTCTATACTACAACCTGACCAAAAAACACATGCATTCGACCAATGGCTTCCTGCAAGCTTCACAAAAGTACTAATCTACTTACTACGATAAACATATGTCAAGTACTACGTATGTTTTCCATAGCCCGAAACTCGCGTCCCGACATCACCACTCGTGAATATTTTTTTTCTCATCTTCACATACATATTTGGATGTTTCTGACCGTTGACACTTCAGCTTGCTAAATCAGTCACAGACGCTAATTGAAGTGGAATTTGTTGCAAAAATAATGCTAGAAACAGAAGCGCAGTACTGTTTATAGTATAGGTACAGTTACATTAACCTAGTGCATAATGACAGATATTCCAAACATAACTCGAATATTTTAAGTGTAAAATTATTATTTCTTCCCACTGAATAAGTATAATCGACTTCAGTTATTTAACATTATTTTTAAATCTGCCGGTATGCCTAAAACAACAATGACACGTTTTCACTTTTGTGTTTAAACATATTCTTTTTAAAACGCAACATTTTTTTCATATTTTTCTGCAGCTTATTGCGTTGACAGAAACAATAAAAGAAACCCATAAAAAATAATTTAACAATTTTGTACGCGACGGTACCGGTATGTCAACCTCTAAAGACTTGTGTTAACTTATTTTCATTATTATATTAGTCCTCGGTCGCGGGACACGACACACATTGGTTTAGGAGTTACTCGCATACAGACACACGGACGGACAAACGGATTCAAGTGTTTTTGAGGGGAAATACAAAAGTTTTCAAAATGGACAAGAAGATTATATTGCTAATTTTTGCTACAGTCATTGCCACAAGCCATGGTAAGTGAAAATAAATTTTTATATCTTTTCATTTAGAAAACTAGATAACGGTTATTCTACTTATAAAGGGTGTTAAAATATAGTTAGCTATCACATCCATTAGCTAGAGCTTTTAATCTTCATAATAAAAAAATAAAAAATGCTATTTTATAATATTACTGATATATTAGCAAATAAATTGGACTCTCCAACGATAACTTGTAAGAGATAGAATAATATAAATGGGTCGTTCTTCTTTTCTATAGACATTGAGTTGTCTCCAGGGATGTATGAATTTAAAATTATATAGCAAAAATGTAATTACTACAAAAATATTCCTAATCTACCATAAAATGACTTGTATTGTCATTTGGTAGGTATTTCACTTCATTATTTAACTTGTGAAAAAAGTTTAAAAGCGAGACGGAGGTGTCAGTAATACTGATTTTGGGGACCATGACGGAGCTGTACATTTTGATGAAAGTTTTGGGAATAAATCAAATTTTACATGGTACGGTAGTGAATCTGAAAAAGGGTACCTCACACAACATATAGGACATATTACAAATCATCAGTAATACAATTCGTAAATGTAAAATATTGATTTGTAAGTCTAGCCCATTGTCGAAAAAAACAGAAGAATGACCCAAATACGTAATTTATCACTAAGACCAGTAAAAGCTCCAATTAACGGGTCCTTAGTCTATTTCGTTAGATCCTACGCAGATATAATATTAATTACGAAACTTGCTGACTATTTTTCCACAACTCTGCTTGCACTCACTCGTAAAACAAGAAAAAGTTTTCCGCTTATCTTTCATATACTTACTTATATACAGGGTGTAACAAAATTGGTGTAGGACCCGTTAACTGGGGATTCTACTCATCGTACTGAACAACTTTTGTTCTACGACTTTGCTCAAATCGCAAAAAAACATTTTGGGCTCTCCATACAAAAATGGCAAAACAGATGATTACTTTGTATGCAGAGCCCAAAATTTTTTTTGCGATTTGAGCAAAGTCGTAGAACAAAACTTGTTTAGTACGGTGAGTAGAATCCCCAGTTAACGGGTCCTACACCATTTTTGTTACACCCTGTATAACGGTCAAGTTATTACAATAGTTATATATTTAGTAAAAGATGCGGAGTAACTGTTACATACGTGTAAGCTATTGTTAACTTTCAATTTGTTTAGTTTCAAGCGTAGAATCACAAGTTAAGAGGTTTGCAGGCATGTAACAGTCACTCTGTAATACTCTGTATATTCTTCTACATAATTATTGTAATAACTTGACTGAGTCGCCCTGTATATGAGGGATTTGCATAAAGTTAGCAACTTTGCAGTAAGTATCTAACAGTTTTGATATGTTTAAGGTATTTTAATGTCGTAAAAATTATAGGACAAATGTATAGTAGGTACTTGAAATTTCGTTTTTATTCTATGATTTGCCTATGAATTATACTTAAAGGATTACTTTCGATTCGCTGACAAGAGGCAAATTATAGAAGCTACTCTAGAAACAAATCAAATTTCCTAAAGGAACCTTTAAAATCAGAGCTGAGCAAAGAAATGCGAATGGTCAAAGTTTTTTTTAGTAAACCTATACAGGTTATACAAAAAAAAATACTTAAGGAAAGTAAATTCTTTAGTTTAGATTTGCCGCTTGTCAACTATTAAAATCATCTGTATAATTTTAAAATTAAAGTCATACAAAGATTCTGGACGTTAATTGGCAGTTTTAACTGTATTGTTAAATCTACTTTAGGTCTCCAATCGTCAAATTACGAATTAAACCGGAATTACGATATCAGTCGTAATTACGATATAAGCCGAAACCGAATCCCAAATAATAGTGGTGAGTTTGACATCGTCATCATTTCAGCATCATCGTCATCATAAATCATCAGTTACCATTTTTACGGCTTTGAAATTTAAAGGCTTTCATAAAATTAGTACTAAAACTAAACTAAAACTAAAGCTTCACTTATAATATGTACTGAACAATTTTAGTTCTACTTCTTTGCTGAAGTCGCAAATGCAAAAAGAAAATCTTAATTAACTTTGTCATTCAAAATCTATTGTATGAATTTCAAGTCGTACAACAAATGTTGTTCAGTTTTATTAATGTCGTAGAACAAATGTTGTTCAGTTTTAGTAATGTCGTAGAACAAATGTTGTTCAGTTATATTAATGTCGTAGAACAAATGTTGTTCAGTTATATTAATGTCGTAGAACAAATGTTGTTCAGTTTTATTAATACACATTTTGTTATTACACCATCATTAGGCCACATCATCGATTTTTCATCATCATCACATGAGACATGGGTATTATCAGTTAGTCTTGGATTCCAGCATATTTAAGAATAATAATTATTCTAAAATTATTTTAACTAGGTAACACTTTTTACATTTTAACACAGTTTCGAAGCAAAATACTTAAATTATAATAGTTTTAGGCAAAGTAGACCGGTAAGTACCTGGACCCATAGTTTTATTTGGCCATAGTTATGCCGTAACGATCCAACTGATTTAAAGTAAGTAAGATTTAATGTACTTTATATCACTGACATAAAGTACATTATCCCTCGCTTACTAGTTGGATCGTTATGGCATAACTATGGTCATTTTACATTTGAGATACTATTCTAAATATGAAGAAAAGCAAAGAAACTAAGTAGATCTTCTTCAGTTCAGGCTCTCAAATAAAAAATATTTTTCGAAAACAATTTTTTCGTCTTTCGTGTCAATGACAAGACAAGCGATATCTGTCTTGACCAAGGAATTTATATGTAGTAATAGTAGATATACAAGTTCTTTGCTCCTGACTCTTGCCGAAACTTGACGTGTGTCAGACGGACGGCTGACTGTCCCAAAGATAGTTAGTCCTAAGACAGCTTATTCAGAAAAGATTAATTACCATTGTAATTATACTTAATTCTAAAAATAAATTCAGAATCCTTGGAAAGGTCACATGTTACGTAGGCCATTATTTTCTTTTTTGTGTGCCAAGTTTATTACCAAAGGCGTAAATAATATAACTTACGAAAAACGCAGATTTCTCCAGAAAAACTGAAATGAAGGACACAAATGTCAGGAACAATAATTAGGTTAACATTTTACCAATTAGTGTTGTAGGTAAAATACAAATTCGCAGGGTGTAAAAAAAACCTAATCTAGGTAGGTACATGTTCGCTTTCACTTATCATAATGAACAACTTTTAGTCTTAGCAAATAGCAAAAAAAAAATGGGTTCTTCATACAAACTGATCAGTTCTTTGACAAGCTTTCTTTAAATATAATCAAACTCAAACTCAAAATGTTTTTTTAAGTAAATGCTTTCGTAGGTATATCAAGTGTTTCTTGTAATGATATCACTCACAAAATAATAAGCATACTTAATAATTTTACTTTCACACACAAAAGCCACTCTTTCAAAACATACTGTTACGCCTCAAATTACAAAACCAAAATTAAACTGCATTTCCACCGGCGAGGCGAGGAGGGAAGAATTCTCTTCTCGCACATCTTCGGTGGAAATGGACCGACGCGATTTCAATTCTCTTCACTCCCCTCTTCGCCTCGCCTCGCTGGTGGAAAAGCAGCTTTACACTACTTATAGTAAATAATTGACAACGCTGACCATGTTAAAACAACCGACTTCAATCGTAACACCTACAATTATGCAATGTTTTTGTTTTTGTTTTTGATGATATTTTTCAAAGTGCTGAATCAATTTCGATAAAATACGAGACCACCTCTGAAGTATGACCTACCAAATGAAAAAAGGATCATCAAAATCAATTCATAATTAGCGGAGTAATCACGTAACAAACATATAAAAAAACATACAGTCGTATTGAAAACGTCCTCCTTTTTGAAGTCGATTAAAAACTGCTTTTAACTGAACCAAAAATAATTGACTTCAATACAAATACCCTTGAAACTTAAATAATGGGGTCTTCTCATTAATTTGTTTAACTTACTTATTGACTTTATTTAAGTTACTGACTTTCTTTACTTTCAATGTCTTGTTTTAATTTACCAACGTAAAGTTTTTAACTATCTACCAGTTTGTTAAAGGTAATTAGCAGAAAACATGATGAAACGAATTTGTTGACTTTAAGTGTGATTCACGTTGCTTCCAAAAATATTATGGCAATCATTAAGCCATGCCAGAGACGTTATAATCGGCTTGGTATCTTGTAACATTAAGGTGGACCACTAGCCCCACAAGTACCCATAACATCCACCAATCCTGACTTGGCCCCGTGTGTAAAGTATGGTCTAAATGCCCCAGAAATGGGGACGATATGGGGCGTTAACAATTGCACCGATCTCCATGATTTCACCTTGATTGTTTCGATTTTCTTTTTTATTAATTAGAGTTAATGGAAAAAGGTTTCACAGAGCGGACGAAAATCATGGTTTGGACACAGTAATTTATAATATGAGAAGTATAATATGCATACATGTATATCTAAGTACATATTACTTATTTCGGTTAGTTAGGTACTAGATGACAAGGCTAAGAGGAAACAAAGTCTCAAATTAAACGAATAATGCACAGCAATTACCAAAAATGTTCAGCAAATGTTTTTGTCGCTCACGGAATACGGAAAACTGTTCTCGCTTGACGATATAAGATCTTTTTCACATGACAAAAATGTTAAAAGATGAAAACAATGCGCTTTGGTCACTTAATTATCCATTTGACGCAGTTAACGATCGCAATTTAAATAAAATAAGCATTATAAACTTAAAAATAAGACACATAATCTACTAACGACGGGCAGTAGGTACTGAAGTACAGGATGTAAAAAAGCACTCCCGGAAACTAACAGGATGTTTTTTATTCTACGAAACTGAACAACTATGGAACGACTACTACGAAAATTCGATTTGATTCGAACTATTAGAATGATTAGAAAGGTGAGCTCTACAGGTACCTGCAGACTTAGCCGAAGAAAAGATAGACAGTTTTTTGTCGTATAGCAACTGAATACGATGTTTTTCACGCTAGGGGGGTGCCAGTGCAGTGCAGAGATCATGTATAACATTTTAAATATTTTTTTACGATTGCTCTCCGCGTGGCACCCCCTTGAAGCTAGGCACCAAAGTGGCACCCAGGGTATCATTATCATTATTTTTTCTTTTAAAAACCAGTGTGTCAGGCTTTCAGGGCAAAATGTCCGGCTAAATATGGATCTGTGTCCGAATTTTCTATTTTTGGGCCTGGCAACCCTAGAATCGTACTGATTTGAGTAACAGTTTATAGCGCGAATTGATAGATGGCGCTGATACCACACGATTGAAAAACGTACCTAATAGGTGGTACCTATTACGTTTTGTTTTTCATATTTCAAATTATTTATTTTTATTTAGTAATATCACAGATAATATAATACATGTAGGTTATGTTGAAAAAAACCAACAAAAGCAAATGAAGGTACAGGTAAGCAACCAGAATGTCTTCATTTATAGCCCGCGTCCTAGATGTCGCTAGTAGCGGTAGTTCTCAATGAGTGAAAAAATAGCCCGAGTTACGGCAGTCGCATTTCGTTGTATGACATGAGGTATTTGTACGTTAGTATTATAAAATTTGTGCTCAAGTACAAAGTTACTTAAGTACAAAGCTCTCGCATTAGGTAGGTACATCTACATCATCATAATCACCTAACTACCATTCCATCATCATCTAACATCCACAGGATTCAGTCTAAGAGACATATGGGACTTTTTGGTAGGAGGCGGCTATGGATACCCGAACTATGGGAACTACCCAAACTACCAGAACAACTATCCGTCCGGCCCTGGGCTGTATCCTAGCGGGCCGGGATATCCAGGGCAGTATCCAGGAAGCAACTACCCGCAGTATCCGCAGAACCAGGTGAGATTTTGTAACTGCTTCTTTTTATAAATTTAACTACTTAGTTATAAGCATTAACGTTATTTATTAAATATTTTTCACTAAATAGCTCTTTTATTTTTAGTGCTATTCCAGACATTTTTAGAACAAATTGTCGTTTTTGATAGTTGATAAAAAAAAAACAAATATCAAGCAGTCAACTATTGCAAAATGCTCCAAACTTTTTGCATCATATAGGTAATACTAATAAATTACTTGCCGACCGATTAACTAATTAATTATATCGTAGAATTATGTGCTGAACGAAGCACAAAGATTTTTCTTCAGATCTCCGATTAAAATTATAACATTTAGATACTATGAAAATGATTGAATATAAACGCCTCTAATATGACTTGTCGACTAAGAACATTGGTTGGAATAGATAGGGGGTATATTGCGGTAGATACAGTTACTGTGCATTGTACTGAAAGCCATACTGAAAGCGTAGTACGATATGTTTGTTCACCAGTAAACATCTCCCGTTTGAACTGATTAATTAATTAATTCTAATTATCAGGTGGCCGGCCCGCCAGGGGCGCATCCAGGGTGCCCGCTGTGCGACTCCTCGGTGTACAGTTACTGCTCGCGGAAGCAAATAGAGCATGATGCGTGCTGCTGCGACGGCTCTGGCTGTAAGTTCCTCCGCCATAGTGCCACTAGACCTTCTGACTTGACCTCATGATGGTCACGATCCCCAATCTCTGGGGTTACGACACGAAAGAATAAGCGTAGCAGTGGTAGCGGTCAACAGGTTAAATATTTGTTTTCGGGTATTTTTGAAGGAATTAGATACATTAGTATACTGCCTTACTGTTTTACAGTATATTGCCGCTGTATGCCGCCCCTAAACGTAGCAGATTTTTTCACTCTTCCCAACCAGTATGCAACTATAGAAGCATATCACTCGGTTTACCAGTCCTATGCAACTATTTATGTGTTCAATTCCCCAATAAAAAAAGCACAACTCATTAAATATTTAAATAACCTCCCATTCCTTACAGATTCCCCCTTCAGTTGTCGCAGAACCGACTGCAAGTTCCTCTACGCGAACTCCTGTCAAGAGCACAAGCTGATCACCAACTGCTGCTGTATCGATTTGCTCAAGAACTCTGTTGATCCAGTTGTGCCGGTCGCCCCTGTTGTAGTGGGGTAGGCAGTTTGGGAGATAGGAAACCTAGATATAAGCTAGCTTCTAGATTAGTTATCATTCCCTTGAATAATTTTCTTTAAGGCTGATGAATATGTGTGCTAATAAAATAATCTCAACTATGTAGTGTATAACGCAATAAGAAAAAACACGAATTATTCTAAAAGAAGCTCTAAGAGAGTTTATAACAGTGCCACAGTCTCAGAATTTACGAATAGATATCATGATGCGACGGACCATATTATGGTTTTGCTAAACATAATTTCAAGTCAATCAAGGTCTGTATCACTTTGAAACTTAATTATAAAATTAATTAAAATGGAGATGAAATTAATAAAATAATTTCTTCAAAAAAGGGTTGTTTAATTTTCCAATCATCAGTCACGTTATAGATTTGGGCGGAAAAGTAGCGAAAAATAGAATGTTAGCGGTAAAAAAACGCTTCAAACGTGTATAAATAGTCATAAAAAGTAACTTTGAAGCCTTTGTGTATATGTCTACCTATTCCAGGTATTATCTTGACATCATCTCACTTAATGGTGAATGATGACGACCAGTGGCGGCGTGGCATGGGTTGGCACCCGGGGCGGTTATCTATTGTACCCCCCCCCCCCTGTTGGACTCCTAATTCAAAATAAGGAGACCTTTTATTGATGCAGTCACTCTTACTTAGTAACTGCCATCACGTAAACTCCGAAATCTCCCAACACTTTCAAGGGAGTAATAATCTGCATATAATAGATTCACCGACGCTATGGAAAACTAAGCTATTTTATCTTATCATATAAGACTTAAAATAAAACACCAAAAAATTCGCTTACTTCGTTTATGCACACGAATACCTACCATGCAGACGTACGCCCGCACATTTTAATCGCATACATTCAACATGAAATACAAAATACATCTGCGCAACATTCCTGAATGAACAATGAAATATTCGAATAAGTATTTATTTATCAATACTGAGCTTGTTACACAATTTTATGGTCACAAAAATAGTGAAACGAAAAAGGATATGGTAAATTGGACAGGTGAATATTAAGTTCACAGGATGGAATGAAATAATAGGCCATATTTAAAGTTTTCGGTTCAAACAGACGACGGAGCACGTAGTTTGAAGAAGCCAATCAGAACAGATTTCTAAATTCCAGGACAGCTTATCTTATACTATTAAACGAGTTATAAGCTACGACGATTTCGAAAACGGCTTTAACCATTTCGACGAAAATCTACGGCAAGGAGTTTTTTAAGTACAGAAATCGATCTGCGAGGGATTTATCTTCGGAAACATTCATTTTAGGGACATTTGAGAGGATTTTAATGTGTACTGTTTAGAATCCTTTACTTACGGCGCCATCTTTTAGTATTTCACAATATCACCTTCAAAGAAAGTTCAAACAGACGGTTACTTATTAATAATAACACTAGATGGCGTGCGATTCTCGGAGGAATGAGCACTGAAGACGCCTTGCGCTTGAATTTTATTTCTAATAGACTTTATTTATAAAACTTTTCCTTTTTAAATATGGCCGATAGTTTTCACTCTGTAACTTATATATTTTAAAGGAAGCTTCCACTCGTGAAACTAAAGCAACTATATCTTAGCTGCATTAACAAAAAAAACTGAAGTTTCTATACAAAGTAGACCTAATCAGATTATAATAATGTATGAGAATTAAAAAAATACTTCAGATTTGAACAAGTTGTTCAGTTTCATGAGCAGAAGAATTTTTAAAAATGTGGTATTTTTATCTAATATCATGCTTTGTCGCATGAAGTTCTGAACTTCGCTCTGGTGCGATATTCATTCAGTATTAAAAAAATCTGGTTTTATGTGTTACAAAATTAGGTAGATGAAATGAACCAATCAAACAATTTTCTGTGGCATATTTTAGGCGGTTTAATACAAATATGAGAATACTAGCTTAGACTCAATTAAAAGGTACCATACATTTGTCATACAATTGTACTCACTTTGAAGCAGTCAAAACTATAATTTTGGATGGAACTGTTCGGTGTGTGGTGTGACCATTTAATAAATAACTTAAGGTGCGGTTATATTTGAAGGACGACTATTAGTCGTCCTTGTAGACTCACAACGTAGGACGTACGTTATTATGCAAGGTCCGAATGTGGGTAACACTGTTCGCTTTAATCGTGCGGCCATTTCTTTTAAATAAAAAAAAATATACACTGGTGGACTAAAAAAATCGACTCAAAATCTATTGACTGACTTTTGAAAAAAGGAACTCGTCTACAAAACTATTAAATAGAAAAAACAAAAAACTAGAAAATCACCAAACTAAAATCATAAAGAGTAAACACGCAGATTTAGAACTTTTGGTTTAGTGTTTTTTTGCTAGATAGAGTTATTTTTTCAAAAGTCGTGCCACAAACCTTGAGTCGATATTTTTGTCCATGAGTATATACGCGTATATACGCGTCGACTTGAGAGCCTCCTTCGGTTTTTCGTCAGTTAAAAAATGTGTTGGAAAAAGTTTATTTTGGACTCGACGTTTCTTCTCTCCGCAAACACTTCCCGAAACGTTGGGTATAAGCGTTCCGAGTGGTAGCAACTTCGTATTAGTTACACTAATAATGTCGATGCTGAAAGCGTCAAAAACCGACTTCAATCGCGTAACATACGGGTTAAACTGAGAACCTCCTTTTTTGAAGTCGGTTAAAATACTAAAACCTTCTCCTAAATGTAACAAATACTATTCTGAAAACCGCATTAAAATCGGTTCAGCCAAAAGCGAGATAATCGCGGACAAACATACATACAAACATACATACAGGTCAAACTGAGAACCTCCTTTTTTTTGAAGTCGGTTAAAAAGACCTTCAAAAAGTGAACAGTGCTACCTACTTGCTACTACGAATAAATGTTTAGATTTAATTTAAGACCCTTGTCAGATTCGGATATACCACAGAAATCACTTTCTATCAGGTGGACTGTCAGCCTTTTGTTAATTTTTAACCGACTTCAAAAAAAGGAGGAGGTTCTCAATTCTTCGGAATCTTTTTTTTATGTATGTTCACCGATTACTCGAAGACGCCTGAACCGATTTGGAAAATTCTTTTTTTATTTAAAAGGGTATAATACTTCACAGGTGGTCCCATATAAATTTTATCGAAATCGTATCAGCGGTTTTTGAGAAAATCAACAAAAACATATTAAAATTGGACTTGCTGCGACTGAAGTCGGTTGTTTTTAACGTATTCAGCGTGGTCAATTATACACAATACTTTTACACATACAAATTCTTGATTCACTAAGTATTCCGATTTAGTATGGGAATCTAAAAAAACATTGAAGAGCGGATTTTTTCCTGTATTCTATACTTGATTCTGAGTAACCCCTTAAAATGTCAAATGCACTTTTTTAACAACCTGTATAAAAACACCGCACGTATCGTAATGGCTTGACTCATGCTAGCAGGCTTAAATTAACCGCACCTTAATACAAGCAACAGAGAAACTATTATCGGAGACTGTTTCCTATTTAATATTTACGGACTTTGCTAGAAAATCTTTGGTTAAAACCACTGGAAGGGCCCCATCAAAATTCCTAATCTCAATGTCTGAATCACGATACACATATTCTTACGTTTTTAAGCTTATTACTTTAAAGTTTCAACTGCAACAAAGTAAGCTATATCGCTTATATTCTATGTACTACATAATCATAGCATTTCGTGTTGCTATACAAATCGTAACTATTTCGTTATAGGAAACCAGCCTTACTATACAGGGTGTTAAAAAAGTGCGTTTGAAATTTTAAGGGGTTACTCAGAATCAAGTATAGAATACAGGAAAAATATTGAAAAAATCCGCTCTTCAATTTTTTTTCAGGTTCCCATCGTAAATCTGAATAGTGAATCAAGAGTTTGTATGGGAAAAGTGAAAAAAAAAATTGAAGAGCGGATTTTTTCAATATTTTTCCTGTATTCTATACTTGATTCTGAGTAACCCCTTAAAATTTCAAACGCACTTTTTTTAACATCCTGTATAACGAAAACAAACCAATGTTATTTATTTTTATTTTAAAACTACCTAGTAAGTAAATTTTAGAGATGGGAAAGTCCGAATTTTTAATAGAGACAGATCCAAGTCTTTGGTGGGAGGGAGGGATTGGCGAACATGAATCCTATATATAATTTCGTTATATAATAAGGCTTCTTCCGCATAAAAAACACAACACAAAATCAATACCACAGGATCTAGGTTACACTGGAAGTTGAAAGTTACATCAATCAGTTCCGCGAAAGATACGAGTCCAAAGATCCGGTTCCGGACGGACCTACTCATCTCTAGTATTTACCAACCAGATATTTTGTTGGCATTGTAGAATGTTTTTAACTTTAATTTCCATAGGCAGCTAGCAAACCTACGACAATCTACGAAATTTCATAAAAGTATATAAAACCAGCTTCATACTTTTAGCTTTATTCAAATGTAGCTTAATTATTAAAAATACTAAGGGCCGTAACACTTAAGACCTTATAAGGGCATAAACAGCAAAATTAAATATTTAAACTGTGTGACATGTTAGAACTGGGATTACTTTCAATAGATGACTTTCTATCGGATAAACTTTAGAAATAATTCTCACAAACCAATAAGCTTTTGAAAGATAAACCTCCAAGTATCTTCATTATCCTGTATCATTTGGCAAAACATGGAAAATTATCGGAAATCTCTTATTTACAAACCGTTTACTCAAACAAGTCCCATAACAAAGCCCAAACAAAATCAGTAAGAGCTATTTTTCAACATGGCTGCCCACATATTTGAAGTAGGTATAATTTTGTTACGCAAACAAAAATCAACACACATGTGCTCGGTACAACCAACCCCAACAGAGTTATTATAGTGAACGATTTGTAAACAAGAAAGATATTAAGGTATATAACATATTACTGTAAAAAAATGCCAACATGACGTTTTTTTAAACTGAAATAGTAATGGCGGTCACCGTGTTAAGATCTACGTACAAAGCCGGCGCTCAGCGCATCCTGTAGTGGTTTTTCTCTTTAACTTGGCAGAGTTCACCTTTGAAGTCGATTTCAATCTCGAAGTCAAGATCTCGATTGTTGCGAGCGTTCTGTCGCATCGAGAACGTACCCGTTATGTCCTCGCCCTTTTTTACCTGTGGACAATATTTTTTGATATAAATATTTAGGGAAAAAAATCGTATTTTAGTTATATCGACTTCATCACTCTTAGGCGCAAAAAATATTATAATTAAATAAATGAACTAAACGAAAATTATACAAGTGGACTGAAATTCACGTTTAAAATCAGTCTTGATAAAACACAGTGTGCAAATCTGCTGATTGCATAGTTTCAATCGGCGCAAAACTATCTTGCGCCATCTATTAGCCATCTATTAAGTTAAAGACAATATTTGATATACAAGTCTATGTATGAAGGTTGGCAATTTATTATACTATCTTTGTATCTGAACAACTCTTTGTCTTGTCTGTAACTTGTAACTTTTGCTGCAACTGCACTTTACGTCCGGAGCCGAAACAATAATGAAACAGAAGTCAACGACGAAGCTGAAGACAAAGACGAAGCTGAAGACAACGATGAAGCTAAAGACAATGATGAAGTCTAAGGCATTGATAAAACTGAGAACAATGACAAAGCTGAAAATTATGAAGCTGAAGACAATGAAGCAGAAGATACTGGTGAAACTGAAGACAACGACAAAGCTGAAGACAACGACAAAGCTAAAGACAACGACAAAGCTAAAGACACCGACAAAATTTAAGAAAACTATGAAGCTGAAGACAAAGTGGCAGTGGGCGGGGCACATAGCCACCACTGCCACTCATAGAACAAATCGCCGTTGGTGCATTTCAGTTCTCGGAAGACGCAGTGTAGGCAGGTCTTCCACTCGGTGCACCGATGACCTGGTGAAGGTTGCGGGAAGCTGCTAGCTGCGGGCAGGCCAGGACCGACCGGAAATTCTTGGGGAAGGCCTTTGTCCAACAGTGGACGTTGGCTGATGATGATGATGATGATGATGATGAAGACAACGATGAAACTAAATACCACAACAAAGGTACTCGTCGAAATAGAAGACGGTCTGCTTCCAGTGCGTGTAGGGCGCCTCGGTAAACTCCACGTTGAAGAACGTCACAGCGACAAAGATGAAGACAACGACGAAGCTAAAGACAATGATGACGCTAAAGACACAAATGAATCTGAAGACAATCCAGACTCTGAAGACAACGACAAATCTGGAGACAACGACAAAGCCGCAGACAACAACAAAGCTAAAGAAAACGACAAAGCTGAAGATAATGATGAAACTAAAGACCATAACAAAGGACTTGTGGCAAAGCTAAAGACAACAACAAAGCTAAAGACACTGACCGTCATGTACTCGTCGAAGTAGAAGACGGTCTGCTTCCAGTGCGTGTAGGGCGCCTCGGGGGCCGTGCTGAAGCCGAGCCGCTTGTGCGACTTGGTAAACTCCACGTTGAAGAACGTCACCAGCGCTTGGATGAAGTCGTTGCGACGCACCTATAATGGAGAAATGGGAGATGTAGCGTATTTTTTTTTTTTTTTTTTTTTTAAATAGGAGGAAACTGATGTTTGTATTGTTGCCGATTTCTATAAATTTTTAACGACAGCAGCTGTATTTTTGAATCAACAAAAAGATGTAAAAAATACATCTTTGAAAGAATGAATGAAATAAAAATATAAATTTATAGTTCATTCAACGAAATAGTACATTAAATTAATTAATATTTCATTATTCTTTATTGTAAAAAAAATTAACCCCTTCATTGAGATTAAGACGACAAAGCCATTGACCATGCCAGGCCAGCCATATGTTCATGGTGGTATTAAAAATAATCTGTTGTCACTCGAGATAACTAAGAAGAAGTAACAAGAGAGTCAGACGTAAGTTACCTGGAAGAAATTGCTACCTAGCAATAAGCCCACCTATTGTATCTTTTTTCCATTTGTAACGTCACTTTTGTATATATTATGTGTTACTTATTACAATAAAGTATATTGAATTGATAACTAAATAAACACTTTTGTATTTTTATTTAATGAAAATAAAAATACTTTGAAATAAGTAAAAATAAGACTTACTTGTAAGTGGAACTTAGATTCGAAGTTCAGATCTTCTTTCTTAACTGTGTATAAGTCTATCTCTTTCAGTAAACAGGAGTTCGTCACCACCTGGAAATGAAACCATTATCTCATTCACCATTGACTCACACATTTAGCTTCAAAAATCTATAAAGAAAAATATAACTGCCAAAGATAAAACTCTAATGAAACAGAAGTTACTTTGTTTACAAGCCATGTTGTTCCCACTGCCGGGGCACGGCTCTTTACCCATAAGTAATGAAGGTTAGGCTATACTCCACTCAGGTTGGCTAAGTCCGGATTGGTGGAGGTTATGGGGCAAGTGGCCAACCCCAGAGTCAGGAGTAAATAATTAAATAATCATAATTACGGAACTATCAAAATTGCCTCTATTCTCTCAAATCGCAAAACACTTTTAGACTTCTCATATACATTAGTGGACTAAAAAATCGACTCAAAATCTGTTGACCGACTTTTGAAAAAATAACTCAGTCTACAAAACTACTAAATACAAAAAACTAGAAAACCACCAAACTAAAATCATACAGAGTAATCATACAGTTTTTGAACTTTTGGTTTAGTGTTTTTTTGTTAGATAGAGTTATTTTTTCAAAAGTCGTGCCACAAACCTTGAGTCGATATTTTTGTCCATGAGTACCAGTGATCGGAGTAGGTAGATTGAATTAGGGTCAATGACCGCAAACGTATATATTAATATGGACATGCCGCGCGGATTCCGAGAGTTTAACATTTTTTTAAAGACAAAAACAAATATTTATTCTGTTATTCTACATATAAAGAGATTGCTTCCTTCAGAGTTACTTGATTGAACCATATTTACTTTAATAATACTCAACTCAACCCGGAAATAACTAAACTATCTTGAAAAAAGTATTATCCATGTTATAAAATAATGATGCAAGTACTAAAAATCAATCTACCTACTCCAATCACTGGTAATTAATCACAAACTTTGTATGGGAAGTCCTAAGTGTCACAATGAGTTCTTTTTACTGATATAAGAAAAGGACCCTATACATATGTACTGAGGTAAGGTACAAACCTGTTTGGCATCAACGACGTCGACCAACGGCTCAGAAATGGCCACCTTCCTTATGGAAGACATGTCGAAACCGTACACATCGTCCCACCAGTTGATCTTCTCGTCTTTGTACTGGCGGTCCTCAATGCCGCAGATGAACAGTGTGCATCTGGCGACAACATTTACAAATTAGGACTGGTTTTTTTTCATTAGATAACATCTTCTATTTGGCATGTGTCAAAAGAAAATAAGGGAGGTTCGATCTTGATTGAAAAATGAACAATAAAATTCCAAACTGTCAGATTTGTTCAAATGTGTAGCTGATTCCGTGTGTCGAAAAGAAATCGAATGTCCGTGACTAAGGGGCAGAATTGTGATGGTAATTCACCAACATCAAATGAATGTCACGCCTTGGTGTGAAAATTAAAATGAAAATTTCCTCTCTTCTAAAATGGAAATAAATAATCCAAAAACTCAACAACACAGTCCTGGGACTATGTTTGCTGGCAACCATCCAAAGAAATGTCACAAGAGATTAATGTGGGCAGTTGGCACGTCTTGGGTCTGGAATGGCATCAGGAGTCAACTACCAAAACCAAGCTTGTGAGGAATAAACAAATAACAATTTCTAACCTGTCAGGGAAAAGCATGCCATCGGGCTGCAGCCACTTGTCCCGTGCATACAGCACTGTGTCCAGCATACTCTCATAGAACAGGCAGTAGCCCATCCACTCCGAGATGATGATGTCCACCTTCTCAACGGGTAATGTTACTTCTTCCACCTTTGGAAAGGAAGATAAGGCCTCTTAAGTTTCTTTGAAGGGGAGGCGAACCTCTGATATAAGGCTTAAGCTGCTTTTCCACCGGCGAGGTGAGGAGGGAAGAGAATTTTAATTGTATGGGAAAAAATAAATTCTCTTGTCACACATATTTGGTGGAAATAGTCTTCTTCTTAGAGGTTTCAATTCTCTTCACTCCACTCCTCGCCTCGCCTCGCCAGTGGAAAAGCAGCTTTAGTGCGAATAACATCATCTTTCTAGACTAGAAAGTCTAGTTTCAATTATTATTTATAGTCTTTATATTGGATAATTGTTTATTTTAGACAGATAAAAATTGCATAACAAATTACAATATTTGATAGGAGGAAGAAAAATAATGTAATGATATTATACTGGATTTGAGACTCTTAACCCTTTTATAAGCTGTTGTGTACATGAAGCAGATATCATATTATCTGTTTTTATATACATATAAGTTATATAAAGCATTCTTTCTCATTTATCTCATAGTCAAAGGAGTGCTCAGGACAAAAAGTGCCAGTCCTGTACGTCAGACACTGGCATGCAAAAGGTTAATAGTGGAAAAGATAAAACTATTAATAGACAAACTACATGTTTCATGTCAAACTTCCAGGTCAAAGTGTAGAAACACAGTTAACAATGTTTAACTATAGCTTATATTTTTATTACAAATTAAGATATTGTCTAGACGTAACGTTTATAATTGACTTACCTTGCCTTTCACAATCTCAATGACATCATCAAGCCTGTTTGCTTCAACAATCTTCCGTGCATAGTCCACAATGTTGGAGCACTCCACAGCTATCACCTTAGCTGCACCGGCCTTAGCGGCAAACATAGACAATATGCCAGTACCGCAACCTATGTCTAAAACCACCTGGTAAGAAGAACACTTTATGAATTATCTAGCAGATGAGTTACTATACAAGGAGTTTATAACTCTTCTACCTAAAGAAGAAATTGAGTCTTCATTTATTTGAATTTGGAATGGCTAGTAAACCTGTTCCTTTTTAACTTTTACAGTGGGAGAGTCATGCTTCGGCACGAATGGCCCGGCTCGACCGGAGTGATACCACGGCCTCACAGAAAACTGGCGTAAAGCAACGCTTGCATTATGTTTCGCCGAGTGAGTGAGGGTACCGGAGGCCCAACCTCCCCCGATCCCCCATCCCATTTCAAAGGTCGGCAATGCACTTGTGAATCCTTTGGTGTTGAGGGTGTCTATGGGCGGCGGTAATCCCTAACCATCATGTGATCCGTCGGCTCATTTGCCACCTATCACATAAAAAAAAATTGGTAGAAAGGGATGAACTACTACTAGTGTATCTGAACTCGTACCGATTGGTCACTTCTAAGTGCTCCTATGGTTTCCTAAGTCCATTACATATATTCATTGTAGCATTTTCATGGGGTGTGAGTCTCTTTCCATATCAAAGAAATGAGAAGCCATACTTTACACATGGGTAGGAAGTTTAGACTTATAGGTTGGGCTTGTAAGTATAAGCCAATTTTGAGACTAACTTCATAGTTTGTCACATTCTTCCTAGAGCTCTACTAGGGTCCTAAAAAATCAAAGATAATATAACTAACTGTCTAGACCGAACCAAAACCAGGCCTAGTAACATGCTTTGCACCTCGCCTAGCACTGGCCTAACCTAAATTCCATCTCTCCATTTCCATTTTATTCTTAATTTTAGTTTGCAAAGCTAGTGCCTTTGGAAAATAGCCTATTTTACTATTTGGTATCCCCCGAATCGGAATGCGTATATGCGTACCCGCGCATTCACATTTGCGGGTATATAGGGTGACTTTAAATTAGTTCTTGATACCAAAGCATATGCATGTGCTCATGATAACAAACAACTTTCCCTAAGGAACCCATAGTCAAATCTCAAAAAAAAATTGGACTCTTCATACTAATTTGGCCGGTCCATTGACCTATTTGTATGGAGGGTCCAAAACTTTTTTTGAGATTTGATTATGGGTTCCTTAGGGAAAGTTGTTTGTTATCATGAGCACATGCATAGCCTTTCGTATCAAGAACTAATTTAAAGTCACCCTATATATGCGGGCGAGCATAAGGGGAAATGATAATGTCTTGTAGACATTTCAAAATTCACAGCATCAGTCTTGTAGGTAGAATAAGTAGCTTCCCTTACAACCTACACACAAAACTGCAACTTTCTCTTAATTTTCAATATGATTATAAAGCACCATATCCTAATTTTAAATAATGGTTTTATATGCATTATATATAATGTAGTTGGGACTAAACCCAACAATCATACACTCATAACCTCAAAATCTGCACAGACTCCAAGCAGAATACAACCTGCAGCATCAACCGATTCCTTATTCATGCACAACAGCCTTGGCTTTGAACGTGATGTGATCTAGTACACTAATAACCATAAAACACTAACCTTGCCCTTGAAAAGGTGCTTATTGTGGTACATAGCATTCCTATATGTAAGGGTGCGGACTTCGTCCTTCAGCATTTCCTCGTGGATGCCGAAATGCGCGTACGAATCGAAGTAGTAATCCCGTGATGTCATTTCTTCGGCCGTCACATTCTTGTCGGGGCCTACAACAACATAAAAGCGATAAAAACTGAAACAATGGAACTACCGAACACGTTTCGCTTATCACCGGCATGCTGCTAAACGCGAATTTTCCGACAAACTTACCATTTTCCGCCACCGGGGTTGTTGCGGCCGACGCACCCTCTTGAGCTACATCCATATTTTCCATTTTAACGCGACAAAAACTGAGAAAACGTAATTTGTATGAAGATAACCTGCAACTCTACACCTCGAATCGATCTGTCACTAATCACGTAAATCAGTTGAGCTTGGATTTGATTGATTATGTTACCTTACACTATTACAACAAATTGAAGTAATTTATTATCACAATAGTTTTCGAAAAAACTAATTAGGTAAGAAACGCCGCAAGAAAAAGCAAATTCACTTTTAGCAAATCGCTCTTTCTGGCTTTTTACCATAGATTATAGAAAGGACCACCGACATTTTTTTTTTTTTTTTTTGTTTGGTTCTTTCCTGCTTTTGCAAGGAAAAGGCAAAGGCTTCTCTGGCCATACAGCCTATTCTTACGTAGTTTGCTCTTCTCTAAATATTTTTCTTCTAAATATAAAGTATTCTGGGTCAAAAAAGTGTATAAAAATTGTCTGTCGTCTTTTTCTATTCTTCAACAAAATGATAGCATTTTTGATGAAGATTACATGGACTTCTTGAGAGAACTCGAAACACAGTCTACACACTTTTATTTCATTATCCTACATATTAGACACTTAAATGGCACTTTATTGAATAATACACTATCAATATTACGCATTTAAAACCACGATATCTATTTTTTTGGATAATAAAAGAAAACTGACAAACTATTGCTACGAGTTCCCGCCAAAAAGTCGGACCACCGACACGAGAAGCGAAATTAATTTCAGGGTTTCCATTACTTTCCATTATATCTTCGGCAAATCTGATTTCTTTCAATATTTTTAAATCAAAAATAACTAATTTGGTCGATACTAAATGGAATATAAATAATAATAGTAATATTACATTGAGTAATTTTATTTGTTTTGTTTGTTGTGTAGGTAGTTAGGTACAGCACCAGCAGCAGGGCCAGCATATTTTCCTTGTCAAATGGCAACATTTTTTAATCCATAGACGATAAAATAGGGTGGTACCAGAGGTTATATAATGACTAGTCGATCGATTTCGATTTAACTATTAGGACTATTTAATCGATACTAACAAAACGTTCGTAATTTGTTAGTTTGCTTGCGGTGATCGCTCTCTACTATTAGCGCAAATTCAAAATAATGGCTCTAACTTCTGTTTTCTTTCTATCTAACTGATCTTCAAATCTAATTAGTATACTCTTTATTTTAATACAGAAGTACATACACAATAACAATATTCTTTCTAAAATAGTATCTAAGTATTTTTTTATGAACAATATTTATAAGGCATTTCATTTTTAACCTATTCAATGCCACACTTCTTTTACTTTGGTGGTGAGCTGCTATACCTAATTAATGTTAGTAAATAATAATTCATTGGTTTGTATTAAAATAAAGAGTATTCTAAGAATATTATATCCCACCAAAAACATTTTCATGCAAAAATGTCTTTAGAGCTTGGCTTAATACGAGATCTGATAACTTTTTCACAGGGTAAGCTACGTAGACTCGTCTTGGCAACATTTTTACATGAAAATGTTTTTGGTGGGATTTCATTTATTTTTGTAAGTTGGTTTCATAGGACCGCCGATGTAAGAGAAAGTTCCTCTTAAAACATTACTTTGATAAACCTCAAAAGTAAAAGGATAAATAGCTGCAGTACCCATGAGTTTGGAGGATGCACCGTAAGTATTGGGATTCAACATATCCCGTGAATAAGTATTGGACTCACGATAGGGCTCCCGTCCTCAGCACAAGTATAAAATTTCAGTTCAGCCCAGTGATCTACAACACATCGCACTATATCAGTCCTTACTTGCAGCGCTACGTCAAAGTCAGTTTTTTCAAAGTCAAGGAATGGAAGAGGCAGGAACTATCTCCCGGCATGTGTACCACACAATGACGGTGGGGTCCCACCTTTACTTCCAGCACAACAATTTCAGAAACCATGTTAAAATCAGAAGAATACCGATAATACTCAATCTAAAGCAATTAAACCTACACCTTACGACCTTACTATAAACAAAACGAATCCTATACCTAATTCTATTAACACTTCCAAAATTAAATTCTAAGAAAATAACAAAGAAATAGGTACTTATAATAATTTGTGCCAGTAACCTACTTAACTGGAATTATAGACCTACGAATATTTCCTAACAAACGATGCTACAACAATATGAGATATTCGAATATTCTTTACCAAAGTTTTACTAGCGTAGAAGAAGAATGACGTAAACGACTGTAAACGGCCGAGGAACCACTTCAGTAGATAAGGCTGCCCGATATACAAGCTATTACCGCGTTTCAAAATACAGTCAGCGCCATCTAGTGACACCGGCTGATATCACCGTCACTATTACTGTGTTTAAGCTTTCATCCCCATTTTTTAAGAGTTAGGGGATGATTTTCGAAAAATTATGACGTACGTATTTTTTATTTGTTATAAGAAGTATTTTAATCAATTTTCACTTATGTAGCACAAACTGCAGTGCAAGTCCCATACAAACTTCCACCATAGTAGGTACAATTATCTAATCTGTGCTTCCACGTCCTATTCCCAGGGGATAGGTTAGGTTAGGTTTTTTATTTTTTTTGTTGTCTTTGTAGTAATATTAGCTTACATACCAAAGAATTATGGCAAGATCATACCTGACTTTTTTAAACGTATAAAACAAAGACGAAAACAAAAATAAGTTAAATATTTACTCTTGATTTTTAAATAAGTCAGTATGGTTATTGCAACCGGAGGAAATTAATTAATTCTTTTTGGAAGTTTAGTTGACTGGAAGTGTAGTTACTGGTCCCGTAGCGCGTTCCGAGGGTACGTTCAGACAGCACCCGTTCACTTTGACAGCAGGATAGCCTAATATAAATCTCGTAAGTGCGAAAGGGAAAGTACATAACAACAACAGTTGCTTTCAGGGTGTACCCATTGAACGCGGTCCTGAGCAAAATGTCATTGTTGTGCTTTTAGTGTTGCCATTCGATAGATACGTCACAATTGTACAAGATTATTTCTTATTTCACTTTTAGTGTAAGGAAATTATTCTCTTTATCTTTTTTCTCTGGTTCAGAGTCTTAATTCTTGAAGGAATACGTTATGGAGTAACACCTGAATAGTTCTTGTGTTTTTTTTATTTTTATACTTTAACAAATTTAATCCAGGTAAATTAATGTATGGCAGTTTGCCATTATTCTTTCAGCTTTCTAGGACTTCAGGAAGTACCCTAACAATTTTGATGATAAGTGAGTCAGTGAGTCAGTGACAAAATCGAGGGTTTTGAGACATTAATAAAATGTAAACTATAATAGCTACGACATTCAAATACTGTATGTTTAATGATTATACTGATGGCATCTATCTTGAAAAAAATTAACAATTTAGCATCATCCAAAGCAAAGTTATGAGAGTTCAAAAAAACGACACAGCGTTTCGAGAAAAGGTAGGTAGTGTCCTTGCGCTTCGCTTGGCTCATCTTGGCGGGGGCACTACCGTGCCCCCAGATTTGATTTGAAAACCAGACAGAGCCATCATTTTGAATTTTGCGCTTTTAGTAGAGAGTAATACTATTAGCGCTCTATCTGTAATCAATAATGGCTCTATGTGGTCTTCAAATCAAATAGAATACTGTTTATTTTAATACAGAAGTACATACACTATAAAAATATTCTTTCGAAAGTAGTAAGTAATTTTTTATGAAACCTATTCTTCTTTGGTGGTGATCTTAATAGTAAATACTCAGTAGAAAGTTTATGAAGGAATAGTCTGCTTATTATTTTCTATTTCAATTCAGTAATACTACTAAAGTAGTTTTTACAAATTATTCAGACTTATAAATAAGTGGAAAACTAGCTATTTATAACGAATCATTGCTATTCTCGATACAAAAATTTTATACTGCTGCAAATAGAATATTCCTTGCTAACTAGTACCTACTATAGATTCAAAATCAAAATAATAATTATAGTAATTCTTGTTTCAAAAATTGAGGTCACAAAATTATTTTTTAAATCGAATATTGCAAATAAGTTTTTGGTACTAAGTAGGTACTAATATTTTTTGTATTATGTACTTATCAGTTCTCCATCAGATTTTATTATTATTAATAATTTGAGTGCGTTTGACAACATCTCATCTGATGGAAACAAAAATAAGTAAATAATGAATAAATTGGTACCTACTAATTATACTGACATTGTAAAATGTTGTCCATAAAATCGACTCACTAGAGAGACGATTTGTTGTCCTGTGTATGAATGAAGTAGATAAATCTAGAATTATTGTATATTACTTTATTACTATTACTACCTCTGTACTTAAACTTATTCATTTATTTTGTCGTTCTCAAACGATTAAACATCGTTACTAATATTTTTGATGCGAAAGTCAGTTTGGTCTTTCACGTCGCAAAGGTGCAAAGGATCATCATTATTTTTTGCATGGAGATAGTCGACGGGATGAGAAAGGACAGATGCTACATTTATTTGTTTTATTATCAGCAATGTGTTAAACTTTTCTCTTTGAAATGTATTGTCCTATATAAACTGATCGATTGACTGATTGATTTTGTCCTGTGAAAATATGGATTTTGGTCGTGAATTATAATACAAACCTAAAAAATAATTGCTGTAATAAGTACTCAATAAACTTCATTGAAATTGGGCAAAGAGCTTAAATGTAAGGCGAGGAATCACTAAGAGTAGTCTTTCCAAAAAATCTCATTTCCTGCGCACCCTTAATGACAGACAATAAAAACTATATACACGTGGGTGGAGACGCGGGCAAAAACTTTATAATTATGAACGTTCCTGTTTAATCCAAAGTCTACTTCTAAACGTCGTGATTATATTCTGTTTGTGGTCATTTCTCTTTGTCTACTTGAGTCTCTTAAGTTCTGTGCTTATCAGTTTCTGTTGAACGTCTGGCGTGTAAACACGTAATGCGGCAGCGTCCATTTCAGCTGCATATTGTAAAGTTGTTTCGTGGAAAAAATCGATTTTGTGAGTGATTTAATAATTTACTAAAGTTGAGACGGTAAGTGGTTTTAATATTATTTTTTTTGTTTTTCATATTATTGGCGAGTTTCTGCTACGTTAAATTTGGTTAAATGTAGGGTTTATTTGCTGAGAAGCGCCAAATGATAAACGGTATACTGGTGAAACTGAACAATTTTGGGACCTGTATGAGCAGAGAAATATTAGAGCAAAATATTTCCCATACAGACATTTCAAATGGATACATCTGAGTGCTCTAGACAATTGAGTAGGAAGTAGTTTTATAAGTAGGTTCCTTAACTCTGGTCGTGTTCGGTTTAAAGAGTAGATGCTAGAATGCTTAAACAGTAGACCATTGACCGCTTGACAGATAGTAAAAAAAACCTTTTTAATATGTAATTGTATTTAATAATCTGTCTGATTAAGGTGACCATCAAACGTGATTAACAAATTAAAAAATATATATCTTCAGGGTGACGTTATAAGCGGTAAATGTTAGAGATTTTATTCATGACACTGAACAATTTTCCCAAATGAACTGATAAAATTGATCAAGATTTTTTATCTCCCCATACCAATTATATCCTTGCCAATAATTGGTCAGTTGATGTTTAAAAAAGTATGATAAAAGACAATGTTTCTTGGGGAAAGTTGCTCAGTTTCATGAGTGGCATGTAATGTTGACAGTCAATATACCGAAAGGATATTTCAATAAATCACAGAATAAAAGTCTAAATGTATAAAAGATGACGACAATCGCAAAAATGTGCGGTTTTTTTTTTTTACTAATTATAGTACAATGTTCTTGGAATATGATATTTAAAGCAACAAAACAATAGGACTATTACAAGAACACCTATAATAACAAACCAAAAGCCAATACCCAGCCTTTACCCAGCATTGTGTTTTGTGTCTGAGGTAATCACTTGGTCATTAACTTAGTACTTACTAACTTTGCTTCATTTTTAATATTTTGTCGGTAAAGGAATTTTGTTATCTTTTACTTAACCTTCAAATATAAATCGAATTCTAATCAATTACAAGCTAATGTGAAATTAATTAAGTGTTTATTTTCACGCCTCAATCTATTTATACTAATTTAAATCTTCCATTTTTGAGCTGTTGTATTTTTATTGTTCTGCTATGATATTGGAACATAAACATGTTTTAAATGTTATGGGACTAAAACTTCTGGTCTTTAAGCCCAAAGTGTTGTAATTGCTGTAAACTAAAATACATCATTTTTAAATTCAAAAACAAGGCCTAAAGAACTTAAAGAATTAAGATTATCCATTTGCGATAAATTACAAAGTAATATTGCATTTAGTAACTGCTATCTCACTAAAAGTTTAATAATATTCCAAGGTATTTTTTACGCAAATAGGTATTCAGATATTATGTGAATTACGATATATTCTAATAATTAGGTACTTTTGAGATGTAAATAATGAAACATGAGCAGGAGCTAATATTTAAATAAGGGTAGCTTTTTATTTATTAGCTTTTAAGTATTAAGACTACATAATATGAATGTATTTTAGCAGATAGCCTACTTTGACGTAACGTCTTGTACAGGGTGCAACAAAATAGGCGTAGGACAAATTAACTGGGTCTCCTACTAATGAAACAGAAAAACTTTTATTTAGGAATTAGCTGAAATCGCTAAAATATTTTGACTTTTTTTTAACAGATTGGAATATACGAGTGATTACTTATTTTATTATATTTCACTAAATTAAGAAATCGTAGAAAAGAAATATAGGAATCACGTACAAGTAGACTTTTTTTTATAAAAAACGGCAATCATAAAATGTTTTCACTCTTTATTCACAACTTCCTATAAAATAATTTAAAAATCTTTAATTGATTGGCTTCTCAACAAATTTTTAATAGGTAGGTATGCAATTAGTAGTAGCATGAAAATTCAACCGTTTTATAGTGCAACTATGTAAGATCTTAAAAAAAAAGAATTTGTTCAATGTTGTTTAAATACACCCTGTATTGAATTATTTATTATGCTATCTTATCTATTACAACTTAGTGTATTATCATTGTCTGTATTTAAATATCTTTTCCACTATTTAATACCGTAACAGACGAAATTACATTCTCCAATATACTTTACTTATCTTATCTTTACTTTTCCGAGACGATTGTAAACACTATCACATTTATTGACAGGCTCACGACTCCGCTCCGCCAGCAGTCGGTATTTGAGTAGTGCCATTGTCGTGGGTGGACGTGTATCGAGGTAAACAGTTACTTTACGATTTTATTTACGATTTGTGTAGTGCTGTCGTGTGAGTTGCAATGCAACTAGCAAGTTCATATTAGTTTTGTGTGAAAAACATTTAAATAAATATGTGAAATTCTTAAATTATTAGATTATCCTGTTACAGATTAAAATTTAATATACATATTATGTCAGATCGGTGTTAGTTCCAGTAGTACAGGGTATCCTTGTTTTAATGTAATTTGTCCCCTTGGTATTCCCAAAAGTTGTCTTAATGAATGGAACATGACTGACAACTTTATTTTTAATAATCGTGCGTAAGTCGTGAGTTTCAAATTAATACCTAAAATTATCAAATCACATGGGTGTGAATAAACAAATGGCGTTTTACTTGCCTACATCGGTAAGTTTTCCGCATTCGAGATATTATTAAATGGTTCAAGGCATTTTATTTCTCATATCTAACATTTCACCGACATTTGAAAACTTTACAAACTTTTTAAAATATAAAGCAAAAGCAATATTGACTTAACAAACGGAACATCATTTACAAATTATTAGACATGAAATGAAACATGTAAAATAAATCGCTCCGATTATATGTTATCATTTCACATGTAACAGTTGAACGTAAGTTACATTTCATAGTATGTTTAATTTGCAAATAAATTATTTGATTTGATTTATTGTGATGCACGGTATTTGTGTTTTTGTGTAACTGGTTTGGTATATTTCGATTAATCAAAGAAATATCAAAGGAGACCTCTAATATTAATTATTCTCTGATTAATATTAGAGGAACCCTTGTTTAAACAAAATACTACATGATATAACGATATTTTGATAAGAAAGAAAAGATTATTGTTAAGTCTTGTTACATATTTTTATCACTGTCAAGATTTGGACTGATAAAATATTTATCTCAGACATAATCAGAGCTACGGTTCGTCAATTTTTTACTTTTTTTTTACCTTATTTAATAAATATAATAGAGTAATTGAGAGCTCTTGATCTATCTAATTTTTAATTTATTTTTTATACATAACAAAATCTTTTATTATGGAAAAATTAGATATTTCAAACTGAGATAGTTTCATCCTCAAATATGTACCTAAAAGAAGCGATTTGCATATTTTAACCTTGAAACATCGGACACGTGTTGAATTGCATTCAATTTATGTTATGCATTACCTTATTAGGTACATGAAGATGATATTATGCACTACCTACAGCTCAAATAATGTTTTCAAAATATTTAATCTAACACCAATCGCAAGTAGCCTTTTCTAGGACATTTACCAGTACTACTTGCTTGTGCAAAAACTTATTCATTGCAGTTAGGAGTTTGTTGGTGTTGTAACATTTAGAGCATATTTTATTTGGAATGTTGCAACACCAACCAAGAACTGAGAAGTACAAAAAAGCAGTTGAATACTGAAATTTATAGGTCAATAGTAAACCATTTAGTATTGTGACCCATTGATTTATTTTTGAGTATAACTTTTTAAGTAAATTGATCACACAAGAAAGCCTTAACCTCAACATTCATTCACCATAAATCACTGATCAGTATTGACTTTAGTCATCACATTAAGCTCACGCACAACTAATTAGCCATATCATAAATGCAATAATTAGTTATCGCAGGAACTGCGCTGGCCAGTTCCGCACAATCAATGCGTGAAACATTGTTAGATATAGTTCTGGACAAATGTAATGAATATTAGATATATGTACAATAATTGATTATGTGAGTACATTTATTAGACTAATTGAATATTGGAAAAAGAAAGACCTTCACACGCTAATATTATAAATGTTCAATTTAAAAATAAGTTCTTCAAAGTTGACAGGTTTATTTAAATATTTTTTGTTTCGAGGTGTAACAAAAAAAACAAAACTAGTTTAGTTATTCACCAAAGAGGATATAATCAAGATTTCTTTTTAATGATAACTATTTATTCGCGAAAATGTTGTATTTTCCTCTTGGTGTATAGGTGTATATGTCGTGGCTAGATCATAGAATTGATCACTTCATGATTTGGCCGACCGTTTCATGAAATGGTCGTATTTCATGAAATGAAAAATATCCGCTGATCACATCATGATATGGTTTGGCCAGATCAATGAATAAATCAACGTTTGACGATATACAGCTACACGCACCCGGATACTTCATAAAATGGTGAAGCATTAGTGATTATATCGTAAAATAGTTACATTATCCACCGTTAGAGGAGCGCTGATATTTTTTTGTTTTTGTGATATACTATCATTGCGGTGTACAATTATTAATAAAAAAAGCTTATAATAATGCGCTAATTAAAGATAAAAATGTTGTTACGACACAAAACTACAAGAATTTTACGAAAGTCAATCAAAAAACGAGCGCAACGTAAAAAACCTTGAAGTTCGGAAAGTATTTCACAGGTTAGTAGATATCAATCGTAAAAGCTAAGTATTAAAAATGTATAATTTATCTGCTCAGATTAAACGAATGCCAGTAACTTTTAAACTCTCAAACTTTTGGCGCTCCAAACATCTATCGCGTCACACCAAGATAAGAGTATTCAACTCCAATGTTATATCTGTCTTGCTATACGGCTGTGAGACTTGGTTCGTATGCCAGAATATTAAACACAGGCTCCAAGTGTTATAAACAAGTGCCTCAGAAAAAAATTTCGTATTTTCTGGCCAGATGTTATCTCCAACAAAGACCTTTGGAAACTTACGAATCATCGTCCTATTCAAGTAGAGATCATCGACAGAAAATGGCGTTGGATTGGTCACACACTGCGGCAAGAGGACTCCCGTCTCACCAAGCAGGCTCTGTGTTACTCTCCTGCAGGAAAAAGAAAGAGAGGCCAATCAAAGTCTACTTGGCGGAGAACTGTGGCACTGGAAGCCGCTTCTCTAGACAAAGCTGGCCGGAGATTGTCGCTGATCGGAAGCAGTGGAAAGCTGTTATTGAGGCCCTATGCTCCTCGAGGAGTTAGAGGAACCAAGAAGAGAGAGAGTAACTTTTAAACGTATTTTAATTTTTATCAAACCTTTGATATCATGGTAACCCTACATTATTGATATGGCCAAACATGGAGTGACATATCGTTAACGTTGACGTTTAAACGATATGGTCAGTTTTAGCTAACCATTTCATGAAATACACCCATTTTATGAAATAGTCGGCCACATCATGAAGTGGTCAATTCTATGATCTGACTACGACATATTCATTCCTCATTAGATATGGTGGGATATTTTGCAGTATTATTTACTTCAGTATAATTTACGGCTTTTAATTAAAGTCATGCGCGATTAATGAATTTACTTGTAATAATATACATTAATAACTGTACCATAATAACTTTAACAGTAGATAGGTTACATATAATTCAGTCTACTTGAGTATTTTATGTAACAAAAAAAAACACATTCAGTTGTTAGGAGATGACTTTTATTCGCTAAAATGAGGCAAATATCTATCAGATATTACTCATGAAAGTAAAAAATGTCGTCCAAGTAACAACCTATCCTATTCAATTCAATTAGAGCCAACTCTCTTCCGATAGCCATCATTGGACAGTTTCATTTAAGTATCTAGAATTTGTCGATTGTCAAAGAATAAAACGACAGCCTGTATATTTCAAAATTGAATACTATTATTTATCAATAAAAAATATCATTGCATTCGCTTTTTGTACAAAAAATCAATATTTGTTACACAATCTATGTGATGACTAGTGATGAGATGAGCCACGTTTTGTATTTACGAAATGTATTATCGATAGGCAATAGATAATTAGGTACCAATCAGCAATTACTTGACGCAATATTATATTCGATATATCGATATTATCAAAGCAATACTAAAAAGATTGTTACTAACACTACAAAACAAATCCTAAATTGACAATGATACTGTAAAACGCGACAAAAGGCTAAGTACTTTTACTCGTTAAAATAAACTCACTAAAATCTGTAATGACTTCTGTACATGATAATGAAGCTTATTTGCTTGAACAATCTAAATCTGAATAGCCTAATGAACGGATTGATAATGTAAGATAAACATTCAATAATGAGGGTTGCGGACGATAACGCTAATCTAGTCTTTACGATTGTTGCCTATACCTATTTCATCAACACGTGTTTTTTTGCATTGCAATGCAATAGGTCAAACGAGTATTTAATTTGATATTAATTTATATAACATATATATAGAAACAAGGTTATTATTACCTAGAAAATGATATCATCATCATCTTATTCAGAATTATTTGCCATCGGTGCAATCTTGAATTTCTACCATTCATCCCTTCTGTCATTCTTCTTTCCTTCATAGGCTTCAAACTCTTTATTATAATCTCGGCTTCAAAAAAATCGCACCTTTTAAGAAATCTATTTTAAACATCTTTCAATCGTATTTGTATTATGAAATATTGGTAATGTTCGGTATCATTTGAAAGGTAAGGAAACAGAGAATGCAAAAACAATAATTCATTCAATGTTTTTTATTGGAACTGAGAAAAATTTACAAAACAATAAAAATCCTTAAAAAACCCAAATGAAATCTGATTAATTTTTCAAAACAAAGTTGCTTAAAACTAACCTAAAACCTAGTGTTACCCCCCCTAGCCCTAATGACGTCTTCCATGCGCTCCCTCATGGATCGCACCAACTTTAGGACCTCTTCTTGAGGGATTCTGTCCCATTCCTCAATAACGGCGTCTTGGAGCTCCTGAAGAGTCGCGGGAGCGGGATCACGGGATCTAACCTTGCGTTTCAGCTGGTCCCAGAGGTGCTCTATCGGGTTCAGACCTGGACTTCGCGCTGGCCACTGCATGACAGGGATCCCAACCTCTTGAAGGTAGCCCTGCACAATTCCAGCAGTGTGCGCGCGAGCGTTATCGTGCATTAATGTGAACCCGTCGCCAATAAATCCAGCATAGGGGACCACATGTTCTTCCAGGATCTCTGTGATGTACCGGTGAGCAGTCATCGACCCTTGCCCGCGAGCACCGCCGGTCCGAGAGACGCAAGAAAGTTCAGTTTTGCCGTCGGCAGATATGCCGCCCCAGAACATGCAGGAACCGCCCCCGTATTCTACCGTCTCTTGGATGCAGGCTTGGGCAAAACGTTCCCATTGTCTTCTGTATACTCTTTTGCGTCTATCGTTGCAGAAAAGGCACACTCTCGTTTCGTCTGAGAAGAGAACAGCTCTCCATTGGTCCAGGGTCCAATTGACGTGGGCGCGAGCAAATTGCAGGCGTGCTCGCCGATGCGCTGCGGTTAATTTTGGACCCGTGGCAGGTCTTCTAGCCACAATATTTCTCTCCTTTAGTCTTCTTCTAACTGTAGAGACACTCACGGCCCTTCTACGAACTGCTTGAAGCTGCTGTTGCAACTCAACAGCATTAGAGAACCGATTTCTCAAAGACTTCGATACGACGAATCGGTCATCTCTGGCAGAAGTGCAGCGATTTCTACCAGACCCACGCCTTCGGACAAAGCCACCGGTCTGCAGGAACCGCTGGTACACTCTTCGAACAGAAAAGCGACTCAAGTGCAATTGCCGAGCAACATCACACTGACGTAGTCCTGATTGCAGTAGTGCGATAACTTGGGCGGCTTCAGCAGCAGTAGTGTCCATCTTCAAGGACGTTTTTCTGATGAAAGATATTCTTCTGTGTCTTCTTCGACTGTTGGTAGCAAATGTATCCCCCGATAAGCTGTATCGACCCTTTTATACCCAAAAAACAAAACAATAAAAACAAAATTTGAAGAGGAGAATCAGTTCCATTGTCATTCACAGTGACTTAAAGTGTCAAGCTTTTTCTTTAATCAAATGAAATGGATATTTTTTTTAAGAGTTTTTATAGGGCTCTCAAATGATACCAATATTGCTACGAATAACTGCTTGTCTTAAGGATTAACAGTGCTTGAAGCCTATCTTTACGGACGTGCGATTTTTTTGAAGCCGAGTGTATTATCTTCTCTAAGTAAACTATGAACTGAGATTACCAGCCATTATGAACTAAGCTCATAATGTAACTTTTTCTTTTTCTAATTATCTACCTTTTACAAATAAATAAAATATTATTATTATTATTATTATTATTATTATTACTTTAAATCAAGTTACAATAACTCATGCATGGGTCAGTAAATCCTTACCTATGTGTTAGTAGAAACATGTAGGGAATAACAGGAGAGTATAAAAGGACAGTCTAGTCTACACTGCCCCGATCTGTATCTTATCCGATCTGTATCCTTTTTAGTATCTTACCGATGAATGACAATGGCTAGTCTGTAGTAGCGGAGTAGGTACTACAAATAAAGTAAATTAACAAATAAGGAACGTGGATAATGTGGCATTGTGGGAGGACATGGGAACATGCCTTGATTGGCCTAAGTGGCCACTTGGTTGGTTTGTCCTTCCTGTATAATTTGGTAATTCAAAAGGCCCTCACATGGCATTGTTCGCTGAAGACATTGTTGTATGTTTGCATATATCCATGGTGCAGTGGCAATTGATTTCGGATAAAATAAAACAGATATTTTTAAGAACTCTTTAGCGTTCTTATTAGCTATCATGATAAATACATAAATATGCAAGCACATGTCGCACCCTTAAGAGTATACTAACTTAGCGCAAAAAACAATATTTGTGGGAAATCGACAAAATCAATTTGGAAAAGAAGTTGTGGAAGTTAATTTTATATATATTTGCAGTATTTCTTTAGAACTGACAGATACTTTACGGATTTGTACATTGACCTCTCTTCTTTAGATCAGTGCCATAATATTTGAAAAAAGTGTTATTTTACTTTATATTCTGGAAAAAACTTCGGTGGGTTTCTAATTAGGTCACTGCATTGCAAAAATAAATTGCTTTTTCACCCATACCGCTGAAAAAACGTAGTTTTCATATGTCTATTCCAATGAACCTATAAGTATTGTACCTCGGGCTGGTCATTTAGTGTTCGGCAATACTCTGTTGGGTAACGAGCTTGATTTAAAAGCAGTTTTATCTCGTCTCAGTGCAAGAAGAAACGGGCATCATCAGGTAGTAAGGCGATTTGACAATACATAATATGATGAGTAAATACGAAACATTAAGACATATGGCATAGGTACATATTTGCTTTTCGCTGAAACCTTAACTATAAATGGATATCAATTTCTGGAAATTCGGCATCCTAGTCAACTACAGTCGAGACAAGAGACACATCGATGATAAATAGGCACTCAATATGTATAAACATAGAAACAGGAACATCCTGTATTTACCAGAGAGGACATAGGAGTACCGTTAATGCGATTATGTTTTATGTAGCACACTATGTAGCCTATGGTTGAGGGAATTCCTATTGCATTCTTTAAGTTTTAATTTACGTCCGTAAAGGTTTATCATAAAAGCATAATATACTACCTCTAAACATGTGTTATTGTTGGATTCTCCTGAGATAGAAGAGCAAAAAGCCTTTATCTACTTATGAAAAGTCAGCCGTTAACATACGTGATTGCATTTATATATAATACTTACTTGTATAAACATTGCTCTATTGTTGAAGAGTAATTCAGGATCACTATTATTATTCTTTTGTGCTTTATAGATGACTCAGAGTCAGGGTTAGGCAGGGTCAATCCTGAATTATACTACAGCAGAGACAAAAAGAGAGAGAGACTGTTAGTCTCCATAGTAAATTACGTAATCTCTATAGAGTGCTTCGAATATAAGCCAGAGATTGTAAATCTTTGGTGAAATAAAAAATAATGATACATAGGTGTATTTACAAAAAAAAACTTACATTTAATAAATAATGTAATTAAATACATAACACTAACTTTCTTAACTCCAATTTTTTTATATAGATAGATAGATAGATAGAACGTACTGCGTTCCCACCAAAATACTTTTTTAATTTAATTTATTTTATAAAAAAGTTTAAATGTTTAAAACTTAATTTAGTTAGGTTCTAAACCTACTTAATAAACTATAGTCAAAGTGAAAATAAACATTGACATTTGTCTCAGACTAAAAAGTCTTTATTCCTTTGTTTACAGTTCATAGAAAAAGATGTCAGAAAAAGATGACACCCTCACGGCACTGGACCAGACAGAGCGAAAAAGAGTGCCAAGCATTACTCCCTCACACCAGAGTGGAGTTCGATTAAAACGAGAACTTGGGTTATTCTCAGCAGTGAACCTCATACTTGGTGTGATGATCGGCTCTGGGATCTTTGTTTCACCTTCATCAGCATTAGAGCACTCCGGATCAGTTGCCCTTTGTCTCATAGTGTGGACTGTGTCTGGAATAATATCCTTATTAGGTGGGTGTAGGTAAGACACCTAAATCTTATTATTTTATACTTACCTAAGTACTTTTTATTTAATTTATTTTCTACTCTACAATATTGATATCTAACGAAAAAATAGGTATGTATATAGAGAATACAATCCCGAGCATGTTTTTCAATCCCGGGGCTATCCCGGGATTAGACTATGTGGTTTCTAATTAAGCTCAAATGAAAAAAGAAACATAAGTTATTTCTTTAAAAAAGAAAATTTATTGTTGAACAAAAAGCAAACGCATCAGTTCTATTATTAGGGCTATTTTACGACAAGTTCTATTATTAGGGCTGTAACTGTGTAGTACGTATCGTAAGCGTATCTAAGGGTTGGTTTTTTATCGTTATGTAATAAATTATATTAATATAATCTAGTCAAGGTCATTGTCATGACACAACGGACTACAGAATGCAAACTAGACCTGTTTGTGGCAAACCTGAAAATCCCGAGATTTTCCAAGTACAATCCCGGGATTTTCGGGGTCAAAAAACGGTCGGGGTCACGGGATCCCGGGATTGTGATCTCTATTATGTACTGTACTTAACTACCCACATTACTATACTATAAAATAATATATATAACAAAAAATATTTGTTTATCCTAAATATTTTTTCACATATATTTATTTCAGGAGCATTATCGTTTGCTGAACTCGGGACCGTAGTAGGAAAATCAGGTGCCGAATATGCATATTTTCAAGAGGCATTCGGAAAATGCCACAAGTTTTGGGGTCCACTACCTTCATTCTCATGCGCGTGGATTTATGTCATGATTTTAAGGCCGGCAGAAGTTGCTGTGATTGTGATGACTTTTGCCGAATATGCTATTCAACCATTCACAGCGGATTTAGACCCAGAGTACAAGAGTCATGCTATAAAATTAACATCTTTAACGGCTTTGTGTAAGTACATTTACAATTTTTTATGATAAGGAATTTCACGGTCAATACGTATAGAGCCTTTCTGTGGTAAGACTACTTAGAAGGGCCGATATTTTTTATTTATTTTATTTATCAGTTTATTTCAGGCACAAGGCCCATAGAAATATATAAAATACAATACATTTAAAAATATACAAATACTATACTGCATAACAATAAAATAAATTATTTAACTAGATGAAAAAATATTTAATGCGATTGCATAAAACAATATTCGATTGCACGAATCATTCGAATACATGTACAGATTCTCGACTCACCGACAGAACTGATGCCCAACACTACAGTGGATGTCATTGTCATTTTAGAAGTCGTTCCATAACCAAGTTAAGATTCACCTGACAAGAGTTTGTCCCTTTCACACTTACACAAAATATAATAGGCTATCCTGCTGTCAGAGTAAAAATTACTCTAACGAAACTAATTTGGAACGCTTTCTTAATGTCAACGTCAGTCAAAATCAAAATAGCGTTGCCGTTGCCCGTTTGAAATCAAATTAAAGTTTAAATAAAATAAAAACTGTGAATGTGATTAAGTGAAATAAACGTGTAAATAGTTATATAAAAGGTGAAGAGTGAAGAAGAGTTTTTTTTAATAATCACGGCAAAGGTTACCAATTTACAAGTAAGTATTATTGTTCCAATTATTTACTATCTCATTGTCTCTTTATCTAGGACTTTCCGTACTTATGTACAATGTAAATATTTGCCTACAATACTTATTTATCATTCTAGATGCCTAACAACCGCAATATCGAGACGAAACAATCCGTTTCTAGTGTTATAAAGGAGCTAAAAGGACGATGCGTTGAAGCTTGTAATGTCATAGAAAACACACCCAGGGAACGGATATCACTGGAGAATATCAATGAAAAGTCCTTAGGCTACGTTCGAGGGCTTCATACTGAGATCGAGAACTCTAATACGTCTATAACGACAGATGAAAACTTGCTAACAAGTCAGTTTCTTAGTGAAATGGAGGCAAAGACATGTCAGGTTCGGGAGTTGAATGCGTACACAACTGGACTAGTTGCTGACGTCGAATCTGAGATAAACAGGTATTATTTTATGTTTATAGTTTATTATATAAATAATTATTAAATGTGGGCATATGCGTGGTCCAAAGGAATCCAGTGGTTTCCTAAATAGCATCCATCCATTTGGTAATGTTGTCCTTTTGAATGCTGACCAAAATATAGAGATTGCCTTGTTGAACAGTGAAGCGATATTGCAATACTAGGAATTGATTTTTTATTGAATAGTGACGTAGAATGATTATTTGTGATGTCCTTTTTTATTTATAGTTTATTTTAGAAAAAGAAGAAGGGAAGATATATTATCTTAACTTTTTCCAGACTGAATCATCAAATTCGAATAGCGGAAGAGGCCTTATCTCGACCCCGTACCAGTAGACAAGAAATCCAGTTAGAACACGTGAACAGAGCGAAGGAATGTTTCAACACATTAAAAACGAACCTCCATGGACTGATAGTGTCATTGTACCCCGAAAAAGCTGATGACATGAAGGACCTTTTGGGAGTGAGTATACATTATGTTTTTATACACAAGTTTGTAAGTTTTTGTTATAGCGTCACTTTATGTTTTGTGATGATGATTTGAGTTGATATGCCAAGATTCTTCAATTGTATGTCTATGTGTACATTTATTATGTAATAATAATAATAATATCCGGGGCAAATCACACACGGTCACCTGGCCCCAAACTAGGATTCCCTGGACTATGGGAACCAGAGACTTATATACATACACATATACATTTAAATACATACATAGATAGATATAATACACCCAGACTCAGAGCAAACAATTCTGCTCATCACAGAAAAGTTTGCCCTGTGTGCGGATCGAACCCAGGACTCTCGGAGTGGTTAGGAGCGCTAACAACTTAGCCACTGAGTCACAGTGTGTCACCCATCATCACATGTGTAGCTTAAACAAGATTGGCAAGGCATAATATTTGTTTGCTGACAATTTTTAACACTTTTATTACATTGTGAAGGAGCATAATTATTATATATAAGATTAAGAAGAAGTAAAAGTGAATAAATTAGCCTTAGGTGGTAGAATTTTATTCATATTAATTTGCTTTAGTTACTTTTTGTGCAAAATTTTCCAAATCTACAAAGGAAATATTTCTTATTTTGTGCCCCACCCCAAATATTTTTTTTAACGTTCAAAAATAAGTAAAGTATTTATTAACGCTTTTTTTAAATTTCAGAATCTAATGGCAGAAAAACTGAACGGCTCAACGGGATACCTGCAAATAACACCAGAGAACTTCTGTCTTGTAGAACTACTGCGAGGGAAGAATATTGTGAATATGAACCCTTACAACAATACGGAAGCAAAGTTGGCTATCTGAGATACATTTAAATATTTCATCTCGTGATTATAATCTTTATTATTTGGGGTGTGGTGATTTTAAAAATGCATGCTGATGTGTAACTGAAATCGTATTTTTAATAATGGAATAAATGTTTAACGAATTAACATTGTTTTATATACAGATTATGCAAGTTTTTATTTGTTTTACAAGTTTGATTTGAAAAGTCCATTTTTTGCAATTTAGCAAAACAGATTTTCTTCAGTTTTACGAGTAGAATCCTCAGTAAAGTAAGTACGTATCAGTCACTCTGTACACAATGGTTTAAAAAAGTATTTTATCAGTTTTTGCTTGTTTGAGAATATACTATTTACAGTTTTTACATTTAGCAATATTTTTCCCTCTTCCTCAATTTCCCTCAGTCGCGATCAAAACTGAGATCCTCTTTGCTGCAGTTGATGTTTCTGTTAACACTACAATGATTTAATGTAATTAATTTTCAAGTATTAACGATAATATCCAAAACACTGTCACCGGCCATTTTTATTTAAAGATCATCTCGCCTTGATTATATGTAGTTTATATTTTTTCCAGTTATAATGACATATATCAATATAACCAGTGTAAAGCTGTTCGTGAGGGTCCAGAACATATTTGGGATGTGCAAGATATTCGCGTGCCTCATAGTCATTGGCGGTGGGCTATACGAGATTTGTAAAGGTACGTTCCATAGTTATTTATTTTTTACGCTAATACATTATCCTTCGGAGAGGTCTTTGTCCAGCAGTGGACGTTTTTGGCTGATGATGACGATGATACATTTTTGGACTTTATAGTGTTAGTGATTTTTCTCCTCATTGTGTTCTGACAAAACTGAAGATTTGATCAAATCTTGCTTAATTCACACAAATATGTACTCGTAATATCGCTTTATTATTAAGAGATGAAAATTCTTGATATTTAATACGAATAAATAAAAATAATATAAATATCCGGAACAAATCACACCCATCACTCAGTCGTCGAAATAAGTTTATTCAGGATCCAGTACAATACAGTAGGTGTGATTTTCATCGAAACTACATGAAAATCACCAAAATTATTAAGAGTTATTCTGAAAATCCATACTAGCTTACCTACCTTACTATCTTCATACCAGGCAACACAGCGCACCTCAACAAGGGTTTCGAAGGCAGCACCTCGAGCCCCGGGGGCATAGCGCTCGCCCTCTACTCTGGACTGTGGGCGTACGACGGCTGGAATAGCGTCACCGTCGTCACCGAGGAGATTATCAACCCTGGCACGTGAGTATAATTGTTTTTTTTTTTAATTCACAATTGGTAAGCCCTTGGCATCATCTCACCTGGTGGTAAGTGATGATTATGCTGAAGATGGAAGCGGGCTTACCAAGATTCCCCAACGTAATGAGGAAGTGGCTATCTTATCTTTAAGCCGGAACATATAAATGCTATTAATATTGATATTTGACCGCAAGATCCAGATAAGATGGTGGTAGCTAGCCAGGCGGGCTGAAAGTGCCCGACCACCGACTAAACCGAGTACTACAGAGTAGAACCCCGCGCCGGGAATTGAACCGGCGACCTCCTGCTTTGAAGCAAGCAGACTAACCACGAGACAATGGATGCGGTTAAATTAAAATCTTTTCCCAAGGGACCAATACTGAATGCTCAAAAAAAAATTTAAAAGACAATGCAATTTTTTGCAAATTTTGTTTAGGATTAGATTCCATAGGAAATGTTGGTCAGTTTCTTGAGTAGAACACCCTGTTTGCGGTAGTGCACCTTTTACATCATATGTTCTATGTGTGTATGTGCTCTAAAAGAGCACCTTAATCTGCATGATAACCAGTTTGGTTCCCGTGCAGGGCTTTCAACAGAAAGTGCAATTTTTTGTTTAAAGCAAACTGTCAAGTACTACACAGACAGAAAAACGCCCATATATGCCTGCTTCTTATTTGTCGAAGGCATTTGACCTCGTTTGTTACGACATACTATGGCGTAAACTTAGCGACACTGACTTACCTAATTGTTTTTTTTTTTTTTTTTTTTTTTTTACCTAATGAGTTCATTTCAATATTTCAATACTGGTATGCAAGCCAAGAAAATGTCGTTCGATGGGACAATGAATACTCTGCCCCGTATACATTGGAGTGTGGAGTGAGACAGGGAGGACTGAGCTCTCCCACACTTTTTAATTTTTACATTAATGAGCTGATCGAGGGGCTCAGCAGAACGCATGTTGGATGCCATGTGGATGGCGTGTGTCTCAGCAACATCAGCTACGCGGACGACATGGCGCTGCTGAGCGCCTCGGTCTGCGGTCTAAACAAACTGTTAAGCATGTGCGAGACGTATGCTGTTCAACATGGCTTAATATATAATACTCGAAAAAGTGAGTGTCTGGTCTTTGGGGCCGGAAGCAAATCTCCTTCCTATGTGCCACCTATTAAACTGAACGGAGTTCCATTAAAAATGACTGACCAGTTTAAATACTTAGGGCATTTGTTGACTTCCGGCCTTAAGGACGATGAAGACATTGAGCGCGAACGTAGGGCGCTGGCTGTACGGGCGAATATGATTGCTCGCAGATTCGCTCGTTGTAGTAGGGAAACGAAGATCACCTTATTTAAAGCGTACTGTACTTCCTTCTACACGAGCGGCCTGTGGGCTAATTATACACAAAAACAGTACAGTGCCCTGCGTGTGCAATACAACGATGCGTTTCGTGTGCTGTTGCGGCTGCCGCGCTTCTGCAGTGCTTCAGGGATGTTTGCAGAAGCGCGCGTGGACTGCTTCTACGCAATAATGCGCAAGCGTTGCGCATCCCTGGTGCGGCGGGTGCGCGGCGGCCGCAACAGCCTACTAGCCATGTTCGCAGTCGCAGATAAGCCTGATTGCAGCTATCTGAACCACTGCTGCATGGTTCACATAGCCAGCAACGATAGGAAAATAATAGATAAATATAATATATAATTAAGTAATAACCTTAGCTTGTAAGTATTTCTGTTTACTAACAAATATTATGTATTGTGATCCTTTGTAGATTGAATAAACATATATATTATTATTATTATTATATGTATAGTTCATTCCAATCAAAAAAAGCAAAAGGTAAAAAAACTTACTATGGCAATGACACATGTCAATGTCAGATGCATACTATCTTTGTTTACCTTTTGCTTTTTTTTATTGGAATGAACTATATGTGGTTAACTACATGTTATATGTAGCAACGTAGTGTCCTGCGGGGGTAAGGATATTTTTATCCACTATTAATAAGCCCTAAGCATCATCTAAGACATAAGATCTAATCTAGCCATTTTGAAGTGTTGAGGTCAGGTTGAGATGTCCTTAGATTAATCTTGAATCATGCTTCCTAGATAGGGTAACAATTTAAAAGATTGTTTACTGTTATTTAATTTCATACTTTAATTTTGTCATTAGCAGCCACAAACATATTTAAGTATTGCAGTGCTCGTATTTTTTTATCAAGCACTAGTGTTCTGATAAACGCGAGTTTCACAAATAATATTTATTTTGTGCTCTTCTGTTCTCTTCTAATTACATAACAAAATTGTCTTTTTGTCCACAGGAACGTACCACTGAGTATCTCGATAGCCGTGCCCCTTATCACCGCTCTCTACGTGTTCATGAATGTGGCATACATGACAGGTAATATACAGGGTGTGCAACTGAATACGTTGTGACATTTGATAATTTTGAAATTTTCAGAGGATTTTCGTTTTTTTACGGCTCTATTAGGTACTATTTATTACGTACGTTCTACATTGCATTTCATTTTGTTACTATTTCAATGGAATTTAACAAATTTAAGTCGTCAATTTAAGGTAATACTTGACTCGTTTAAGTGTAAAATAAAAAATTGGCCTGTGAATAGCACCACCCCATCTCTTCCCGTGGGTGTCGTAAAAGGCGACTAAGGGATCCATAAACCGGAGGATGGGCAGCAGCGTCTTTCCCGCGTACCATCTTGGCTCACGCCACACTGCGATCGCCAACCCGCATGCCAAGCGTGGCGATTATGGCAACTACCCCCCAAATATGATTATGAACCCGAAACAACGGCCCCTAGTCCCCGGCAGCCCCGCTATTCCTGACTCCGGTAGCAGTCACGGTAACGGCGGGGCATGGGGTGCGAAGAATCTCCGGCAGAGGCCAGGCTACCAAAAACAAAAACCTTTGGCCCTGGCAACCTATAACACGCGCACACTGCGAACGGACGAAAGACTCGCTGAACTGGAGGAGGAATTGAGCAGGTTACGATGGGATATTATGGGATTATGTGAAGTCCGAAGAGAGGGTGAGGACACCATGATCCTTAAGTCCGGAAACGGATTTAAGGATCTTCGTTTGCGGAAACTAGGCAAACGAAGGGACAACGAGCTGAGAGTGGGGAAATTTGGATACGGAGAGAGGAATGCGCGGGGTCAGCTGCTGGCTGGCTTTATGGAGAAGGAGGGCCTCTTCATGATGAACTCCTTCTTCAAAAAGCCAAAACAGCGCAAGTGGACATGGCTGCATCCCAGTGGCGTAGTAAAAAATGAGATTGACTTCATCTTGTCGACAAAAAGGCAAATATTCAATGATGTCTCTGTGATCAACTCGCTGAAGACAGGAAGCGATCACCGAATGGTAAGAGGCACATTGAATCTAAAAACAAAGCTAGAAAGATGTCGACTGATGAAGTCCACGCTCCGACCAGCGCCTATCCAACTCCAAAACCCCGAAAGCTTTCAACTCGAGTTGCACAACCGCTTCGAATGCCTAGGAGAATGCGAAAATGTGGACAATTATAACGACAGGTTCATGGAAATTGTCCAAACGGCTGGCAATAAGGCCTTCAAAACCGGCCGTTTAAAAAGAACATCTCGTATCTCGGACCTCACCAGCAAGCTCATGGAGGAAAGACGAAGCCTGATTCTGAAATCCTCTGAAGATGCTTGTCAGTATCGGCGACTAAACAGACAGATCTCCAAGTCCTTGACCCGTGATATACGCCAATTTAATACCAACCGTATTAAAGAGGCTATCGAGCGCAATAAAGGGTCAAAAGTATTCGCAAGGGATCTGTCTGCTGGTCAAAGCCAACTGACAAAGCTGAAGACCGAGGATGGCAGAGTCGTGTCGTCCAAGCCCGAGCTGTTGGAAGAGGTTGAGAAATTCTACGGACAATTATACATGACTACACGCTTACCTGTCAGAAATCTGGCTGAAGACCCGAGAGCCAGATTGTCCCGACACTATACCGAAGATATCCCAGACGTCAGCCTGTGCGAGATTAGAATGGCTCTCAAACAGCTTAAGAACAACAAGGCACCGGGTGCTGATGGAATTACGGCTGAGCTTCTGAAAGCAGGTGGAGAACCGGTACTTATAGCTCTTCAGAAGCTATTTAATTCCGTCATGCTCGAGGGACGAACGCCTACAGCATGGCACAGGAGTGTGGTGGTGCTCTTCTTCAAGAAGGGTGATAAGTCTCTGCTGAAGAATTACAGACCCATCTCACTCCTGAGCCATGTCTACAAGCTGTTTTCGAGAGTCATTACGAATCGTCTCGCACGCAGGTTTGACGACTTCCAGCCTCCCGAACAAGCCGGTTTCCGAAAAGGCTTCAGTACCATAGACCACATACATACGCTGCGGCAGATTATACAGAAGACCGAAGAGTATAATCGGCCACTATGCTTGGCGTTTGTAGACTATGAGAAAGCCTTTGATTCGATCGAGACCTGGGCTGTGTTGCAGTCTCTCCAACGGTACCAAATTGATTATCGATACATCGAAGTGTTGAAGTGCTTGTATGAAAACGCCACCATGTCGGTCCACCTCCAGGATCAGAATTCGAAACCTATCCGGCTGCAGCGTGGGGTGAGACAGGGAGACGTTATATCTCCGAAACTGTTCACCGCTGCACTGGAAGACGTTTTCAAGCTTCTGGACTGGAGAGGACTCGGCATTAACATCAATGGCGAGTACATCACTCACCTTCGATTTGCTGACGATATCGTGATCATGGCTGAGACCTTGGAAGACCTAGGCGCAATGCTCGAAGGACTTAGTAGAGTCTCCCAACAAGTGGGTCTTAAAATGAACATGGATAAGACGAAAATCATGTCAAACGTCCGTGTTACACCCACTCCTCTGAAGGTTGGAGACTCTACACTCGAAGTTGTTGACGAATATGTATACCTGGGACAAACAGTCCAGTTAGGTAGGTCCAACTTCGAGAAAGAGATCAATCGTCGAATCCAACTCGGCTGGGCAGCGTTCGGGAAGCTTCGCAATATCTTTACGTCCAAAATACCGCAGTCCCTCAAGACTAAAGTCTTTGACCAGTGTGTGTTGCCAGTGATGACATATGGATCCGAGACATGGTCGCCTACTATGGGCCTTATAAGAAGGCTCAAAGTCACCCAAAGGGCGATGGAGCGTGCTATGCTTGGTGTTTCCCTACGTGATCGAATCAGAAATGAGGAGATACGTAGAAGAACTAAAGTTACCGACATAGCTCTCAGAATCGCTAGACTTAAGTGGCAGTGGGCAGGGCACATAGCTCGTAGAACAGATGGCCGTTGGGGCAGTAAAGTTCTCGAATGGCAACCGCGCACCGGAAGGCGCAGTGTGGGCAGGCCCCCGACTCGGTGGACCGACGACCTGGTAAAGGTTGCAGGAAGCCGCTGGATGCGAGCCGCACAGGACCGGTCGGTGTGGAAATCCTTGGGGGAGGCCTTTGTCCAGCAGTGGACGTCTTTCGGCTGATAGATAGATAGATAGATAGATTAAGTGTAAAGAACTCGTTTAACTTTGTAGTGTTTTATTTTTTTTCTTTTATGGCAGAGGTGGCAAACGAGCAGACGGATCACCTGATGGTAAGCTATTACCGCCGCCCATAGACACCCGCAACACCAGAGGAGTCACAAGTGCGTTGCCGGCCTTTGATATGGGAGTACGCTCTTTTCTTGAAGGTTTGAATGTCGTATCGGTCCGGAAATACCGCAGGCGACAATTCATTCCACAGTTTGATTGTGCGAGGCAGAAAGTTTCTTGAGAAACGCACAGTTGTGGACTGCCAACCAACTATGTGATGGGGATGAATATATTGTCTGATGTCTGATATGTATTATGCTTTTGCAATAATATTATTTTACAATATAATTTGATTTGTAACATATTATTATTGTAACATGTGGCAAAATCTAGTCGGTACATGTTATTTTTTTAATGGTTTTTATTTTTCTCCCCAGTACTGAGCTACGCAGACATGGTTTCCGTGCCGGCCGTGGCTGTGACCTTCGGGGAGCGAGTGCTGGGGCCGGCAGCCTTCCTGATACCCCTGGGGGTGGCCGTCTCCACGTTTGGGTGCGCTATGAGTGTGCAGTTCGGTGTTACCAGGTGAAAATATTGATCTACGCGTTTTATTTCATAGATCGATGGCTGAGAACCGAACCCGCGACCTCCTGATGTGAAGCGAGTGGACTAGCCACTGGGCTACGGAGACTGGCCACCAAAAACCAGCGTTGTAACTCGATAGAGCTACAACATTATACTGAGTGGCAACCTTTTTGATATCTAACGATGCTGTTTTAAAGTTTTTGTAACTTTTTATTTTATCTTTTGTTGGTACTAAATAAAACATTTTTACTTACTTGCAGAGTATGCTACACAGCCGCGCAGGGCGGTCACATGTTGGAGTTGTTTTCCTTCGTCAACATCAAGAGCATGACGCCAGCGCCCGCGGTTGCCTTCCAGGTTCGTTATGTTGCTTTTAGTTCTTTAGACCCTCAGAGAACCATTAGGAGATATGTTCTGTTCATCCGTCCATCACATATAGTGCCGGCATCTGAATGTTTGCCTTTTTAAATCGAAATACCTACTTTTTAGAATAAAAACATTTTGAATATATGGTTCATTCCAATCAAAAAAAAAGCAAAACGTAAACAAACTTACTATGGATCTGACACATGTCAATGTCATTTGCATACTATGTTTGTTTACCTTTTGCTTTTTTTTTATTGGAATGAAGTATAGATCTCCAGAGGGATCCACTAATGAAACTGAACAACTTTTCCCAAGGAACCCATAAAAAAAAATAGTAAATTGATTAATTGATTTCAAAGATATTGGGGTGGCCTTTTTTAAAATAAAATTAACAGGATGTCTGAGCAGTAAACAACCTTTGTTCTAAGGCTTTTGTTGAAAAATAAAAAAATACCATTAAAAATTGGCCATCAATTAATTAAAAAGTTTTTTTAATCACCAAAGTCATAACATGTAAATACCAGTTTTTACGGCACAGAGCGTTCTTAAGCTAAATACTCTGTGTTAAATTGTCTGGTATTCCTTGCTACTATTCGTGCATTTCAATCTTTCTCTAATGCCCCTTTTTTTCCTTCCAGGCCATACTCACCGCAATATTCATATCTGTCGGCAACATAAAGACCCTAATAGACTTCGCGAGTTGGTTCCTGTGGTTCTTCTACGGACTAGCCATGGTCGCTCTACTAACGCTAAGGAGGACCCAACCACACAAGTTCAGACCGTACCGAGTACCCACGCCCATACCGTGCTTCGTGCTACTTGTGGCCATCTTCCTATCGGTGTTGCCAATTGTACACGATCCGAGTTTGAAGTATTTAATGGCGATAGCGTTTATAGTTTTGGGTGTGATCGTGTATACTACGTTTGTTTATTATAAGCAGACGCCTACGCGATTATTGAGTGAGTATTATGATGCTTTTAATATTCTAATTAATGTCATTGGGTTATAAAAGTAATTAAAACTACAGTCGCATCTGATGTTAGAAATTATTCACCGTACCTATGTACCTACCTATTCAATTTTTTTACCTATATTTATTTGAAACCTCTATAAATATACAGGAAATCGCAAAAAATTGTTTGGACTTTTCATACAAACTTGGTTCGCCAGCTGATCGATTTGTATGAAAAGTCCAAAAAAAATTTTGCGATTTGTACAAAGTTGTAGAACAAAAGTTGTTCAGTTTGATGGGTAAAAGCCAACCTTGAAGTATTGTCACACCTTTCTGTTACACCCTGTATAGGTCTATGTCTACTTCATTATCGATTATGTTTTTCCTTCAATTTTCATGACATTCTGTTGCTGCTTTTATTCATATGAGAGATACCTAATATTTTTTGAATTGGCACCAAAACCCTAATCTTTAAGATTTCGAAAAAAACTTGATTAACAAATGTTGTCTGTTTATTTTCAGGGAAACTCACATTCCTAGTCCAAGTGCTCTTCGTTAGCGTGCCGCCTAGTTCTCGGCAAGACTGATATTACATTCCTTATATTATTTAAATATTCGCATTTTTATATTGGTAAGGATACGTATCTGTAAATATAGTACAAATATATTATGAAATTATGATGAGAATTTAATAAATGTAAGTACAATTTTTATTTTTGTTTTTTCATTGTTACACTTCTCAAATAAAGTAATAGAATTGAAAGAAAAAGTATGTATGGAGGATAACAACGGTACTTATACAAAGCAAACATTGGACATAAGAAAATAAAACACAATTGTTGGTAACTTTTAAATATTTATTTATGTTGAGATTGACAGAAATATACCTGTTTATTAAATAATTCATACATCGATTCAACTGCTAACTACTATTGAAATATCTTTGTTAATTATTGCATTATACATGGTGTAAAGTAAATAGATAAATGTAGGGCCCCTTAACTGAATCAGTTATTCAAGAAAGGGAATAAGTCAATGCCTTCTGGTTCTTACAGGCAAAAGTTACGAAATAGTTAAGAAATGGAACACGTAAAAACATTCGTCTGAATCTTATATGAAGCGTCAAGCTTACCTTCACAAGAAACAGAACATTTTAGAAAACAGAAATCCGTTTTTTTCATCTCCTAAAAAGTAAGGTCATTTTGACATGTTCCCTTTCTTAAATAACCGATTCAACTGGGGTTTGTACAATACTGAACAGTTTTAAGACTACTGAAAACACAAAAAAATCTAACTCATAAAAATACATCAAATGATTAGCCAACATAGCATGATCGTAGTATGATAAGTCCAGAAATATTTTTTATTTTAAGCAATCGTTGAACAAAAGTTGTTCAGTTTTTAAAACCTATAAAAATCGATTAGCTAGTGTAGTCAATTTTGTAGGGAGAGTTCAAAAACTTCATAACGAATTCAACAAAGTCATAAAATAATAGTTGTTCAGTCGGTATGTTGAGTAGAAGCCTCAGTACTGGCTCCACTTGTTTTGTATAACTATGTGAAAATAATATATGTATTTTGCTTCAGTTGTATAGGTTCCTTGTCCAGTTGGACAGTTGTTCAGTTGTAACAGCATCGACTACAAATTCACTTTATATTTTAATTACATTCAATATGAGGAAACAAAATATTGCTCTTTATATAATTTGCATAATATTCTTTTGAGTTTTGTAAATACATACAGATTGAAAAAAATGTGTAGCAATGCGTTAAGGTTGACTTCTACTCGACAAACTGAACAACTTTTGTCCTACTTTGCTAAAAACAAAAAATACTTTAAAAAGTTGGTCAATTTTGCGACATCACCAAAGACGTAGAACCAAAGTACCAAAGTTGTTCAGACTGACGAGTTATTGCTACACACTTCTGTTACATAAATTTTAATTCAAAATAGATTGTTTTTACACATCGAGGGTTCACGGGCGACTTGTATTAAGCGACATTTTTGGAAACACAGGTAACCTCCACTTTAAAAATTTATTTCTTACAAAATACCTTACAAAAAATAACTTCTGAATAATATTTAAAATATTAAGAATATCGAGAATCTATATAATACTAAGAAGTTAAGTTTTAATGATTATTTTTCTAAGAAATATTTTTTTAAATCAGTCTCCTGAACATTTCTAAAAATGTCGCTTAATACAAGTCGCCCGTGAACCCTCGACATAATATTTTTTTACCCTCATTCCATGAATGGTCAAACGTACAATATTATCGCCTATATCTACAATACTAATGGTAACTTAGCACTAAATGCACCTTTGGTGTGAAATCAACATTTTGTTTAATTCACAAAAATAAATAATAATAATAACACAATTTCTACAATATTTTAACGAAATAGTTTTGTTCTTAAACGTCTTATATCTATCTATAATACATTGGTACATAGGGTTGCCAGATGTCCGGTTTCCGGCCGGACAGTCCGGTTTTCCTTATGTCTGTCCGCTCAAAAAAACCTTGGTAAGCCCGACAAAAGATTTTAAGTTTTGTTGTAATTTGGTAATTTTGTTAAATTAATCAAAATAAAAAAACTTGTCCGATTTTTTTTTCACCACACCTAGCAACCCTATTGGTACAGATGACGGGTTTTAAAAAAAAAAGATGACTGGTTCCTAATACTTTTGTTGTGATGAAGAAATATTTTAGGCCATCGAATTAAAATAATAGTCTACGTTGTCTTTGTCCAATGTGCACTTGGATAAAGAAATTAAATGACTTTTTCAAACGTACTACTCCTTAATCCGTTGCGACGTAACGCCTTGATGGACACTTTTATAAATGTACTAAAAATTCTAAAGTAAGCCGGTGCGAGGTATAGCCACTACACAGACTGAAAAAGTCTTTATATAACCACTGTCATAGATATTTTTTTTTTTTGTTTGGTTCTTTCCTGCTTTTGCAAGGAAAAGGCAAAGGCTTCTCTGGCCATACAGCCTATTCTTACGTAGTTTGCTCTTCTCTAAATATTTTTCTATTTCATTTGAGTTCTCATTTATCAATTTCTGACGTTTTTAACTTTTTCTCTATTCTTCAACAAAATGATAGCACTTTTGATGAAGATTTCATGGACTTCTTGAGAGCACTCGAAACACAGTCTACACACTTTTATTTCATTATCCTACATATTAGACACTTAAATGGCACTTTATTGAACAATACACTATCAATATTATGCATTAAAAACCACGATATCTATTTTTTCGGATAATAAAACAAAAATGACAAACTCTTGCCGCGAGTTCCCGCCAAAAAGTCCCTGTCATAGATAAGCCACAACTTTGACGCAAACAGCTGTGATGTAAGAGCAAGGAGCCTCTTTTATTTTTTAAAGCGACCGCTCCTGTAAGCAAGGAGGTTTAAACCTAAAAAGTTTTATTTTGTCCCTCCGGGAGTAGAAGTATGGAAACTTCCTACCGTTTTCTTTGGAGGCGACCTAACGCCCCTGTAGATACGATCTGATGACGGTCCACACAGTCGTCACTCAGTTATCTCCATCGATATGGGAAACATTAGATAAGGTTACTCGCTCTGTTTGTTTCTGAACCAGCGTGTTCGTCTTGCGGGGGCTGAAGCGGGGTGAAGAGGGAGGCATGTATTTAAACAAATATCGCCGTTGTGTGATAAGCTTAAGGTTTATGTATTTAATGTTATCTACTAGCGTCGTCTAGCGACGAGTAGGGAGACATGTATTTAATTAATGTTATCTACTAGCGACATCTAGCGACGAGTAGCGTAGCATCACTATAAAATGACAAAATATTCATAAAATAACAAGAAAAAAGTGATAAGAAATGTTGCTGTTAGTTTTGTTCTTTATTTTTTTATTGTTTTAGCACATTTCACTGCACTGTAAGACATATTTTCATTTAAATACGGGATGTTTACTCGTCGCTTGTCAGATTGCGAATGGTGCGCGAAAAGGCGGCGCTACTCAACATAGGGGAGCAAACCACTATCAGCGACTACGCAGTCGGGAAGTCATCTAATGTCTCTCATATCGATGGTTATCTCGCTCTCTCCTACGTGTTAGAAATGGAGGTCGTAGTAAGTGAATAATTCGGACGATTTGTATGGCGTGTCCGGGGTGTGGCGGGGTTTGAACCTGTGGTTTAGGGCGCTTTTATTGTCATCCGGATTTGCTCTCGCGCGAGGGCCAGGCCCGCATGTGTGCCACCCGAAATCTATCGTTTCATTCATGTTTTACTCGTAATTGTCATGCGTTGCACACGCACGCGGGACGCTGTCGAAACGCAGCATGCATGCGGGCCTGGCCCGCGCGCGGGTCCAAATCCGCATGACAATAAAAGGACCTTAAACGAAGACAGGCGCAAGGTACGGCCGCGGGGGCAGCCGCTGTCACAGATATGCCACAAATAGCAACATAGATAGCAGCAGAAGAGATACTCCGTTGACGCTTATTCGGGTCGAGCTGGAGAGGATGCCTTTCCCTGAAAAAAAAAAAAGTACTATTGTAGTTTTTTAAAAGATAATGCTTCAAAATCATAGAATAATAAACGATCAGCCAAATGTCTTCGTTGTTGGAAAATATTTATATTGTATACTCGTACGTTAGTACTTCTTCAGTTTATTGATCTATGAACAGTCACAGATTATCTGATAGTGATAGTCTGTACCTGTTAACTTGTTTATGTTTGTTTTGTGTTTATTTTCTAACTGCTTGTTTCTCTTTTTTTCCTTGTTGTAATTTGTTTTGTGTTGTTTACTGTCTGTTAAATAAATGTATCTCTATCTCTCTCTCTCTACCTAAGTTTATTAGTTTGTTATAAAAAAAAGTTTTCCTTGTCTTATTTTATCTCTTATTTGAAACTGTGGCTTTTTTTTAAAATAATAATAAAAGTTTATTTCTCAGAAAAGTGTTTTACAGGTTGGCTTACATATTATAATGGTTAATATATTTCACAAAAAAGTTACGGAGTCGTCTGTAACTGAACTAGGTTTTGAAAAACCTGTATTCATGTTTAGAGCACATACATGTGAGAAAACCTTCCAGAACACTTTTGTGAGATATTTAACCTTGATAACCTAAGCAAAATAGCTAATTGTTGTTATATGACCTTTGCCGGCAAAAGGCTTGAATTACAATTAAAGCCAGTACTGAAAGATCGGTACTTACATCGCTCAGCAAGCTTCCTGTAACAGCAGCAGTCCCTCAACCTCGCATATCTGGCACAATCGTGCACCAACGGCTTGCACCGACTGGCTCCCATGTAGCAGGTGTGCGGTAACCATGGAAACGGCTCCGGGAAGAACTGACGCTCGCAGCAGCAGTGGTCCGCCAGGAGACGCGTCTCGCAGTATTCCAGCTCGCGACGGCTGCAAGTGCCGCAGCCTACGTGGGTTTCTGGCACTGGAAGTGAGAGAAAACTTTGAGATGAGTAGAAGGTCGAGCTAAATGGGGAAGAGATGAGATGGGGGTTCCCGGTCAAATTGGTCTTGCTTGGCTATGTCGACTTGCGTGTCATTACGTCAACGTGACGCGGTCAATCTAAGCATTATGGAAGTACCAAGGGGACAAAAAATTCCTATCGTACCACCAGGGGTAACGCCAGGAGCACGTTGCTTCGGACACGGCGATAACCTGGATGGTTTGACTTGGTGGCATTATTATCTCGACTGTTGCCGTCGTTCCCGATTGCTATTACTAGATGGCAGTCGTTAGCCATGTCAGAGTTCTTATAATAGGTAGGTAGTCTGAAAACTTCTAATACTGAGGTTGGCCACTAGCCCAACCAACAACCTACATCAATACGGACTTGGCCACGTGTGTGGTGTATGGCCTAAACTTCCCGAGGTATGGGAATAGAACCGTACTTCAGCAGTGGGAACTATACATAGACATTTAACGGTTACGGTTATACGGTTCGTTAACCAGAGATGTGCAAAATAGGTTATAAAATGTATTTAAATGCAAAATACAAATACTTTTTGTATTTTGTTATTTCAAATACAAAATATAAAATAGTTTTTCATTTTATATTTAAAATACTAAATGCAAAATACGCATTTATAAAATGCTTTATTAAAATAAAATACTTTTACTTTCAAACTATCTTTATTTTGTTAAAAAGTTTATTTGTTTCAGCCAGCTAACAGGCTGGTAAATTTACTTTGATAACTTACTTGAATTAAATTTACTTAACAGATTTTAATAAAATAATTTGCTCAAATACACTGTTGCTCATCTTTCTCCTGTGTGGTCTCATAATCATGCCACCATAAGAAAAAAGCCTTTCTACCGGCGCAGAGCTAGGCAAGCAGGTATTATATTTCAAGAATAACTCCTTTACTGTAGGGTATTTATTTAATGATTGGTCAAATGATATGCTTTCTCAACCAAAATCAATGGTTGCTTGATTAAAAATTTAAGAGGTACCTATAGGTTTTAGGTTAGTAAGTATAGAAGTTAAATAAACATTTTTCGATTATTTAAGTTTTTATTTGTATAACTAATAAAATAAAACAAATTATCGACATTTCTCCGGAGATTCTCCGGTTTTTTCATAAAACCTGCTCGAAAAAACCGGAGTTGAAATTTGTCTCCGGTGTAAAGCACTAGTTCGTTTGGTACAACGCATTTGGCAACCTAATGTCGTTTTCGGCTTAGCTGCTCTGTCTGCTCAGAGCAGAGTCGAAAACTGCCGAGCTATTCCGAATGTTTCCGAGCAGAAAACGATAAAGAAAGCAGTTCAATTCAGTGTTGCCATAGTGAGAAAAAAGTACCATTTTTCTTCACATTAATTATTAATTCTTTGATGTTTCCAAAACTTAGCGTAAAGTATTTTGTATTTCGCAAATACAAAACATGTCCTAAAAGGTATTTCAAATAAAATATAAAATGCTTTTCTAAAAAAAGTATTTAAATACAAAATGGAAATAGGTATTTTGTATTTTGCATTTCAAATACTGTTATTTTTAAAATGTCACATCTCTGTCGTTAACAAATAGAATTGCATTGAATGTAGTACGTATAATTTTATTATTATTTTGTCAATTTGATACCCATCAAACACCTATCTCCTCTCTATTCTAAATAAACTTTTATGAAATATAAATTTAAAAAATATTTATTTAGAATTCTGTGAATTAACCTACGATAGCTTCCAGATAAGTCGTTTCGTGGTAGGTTCCAATCTGAGTCACAATAAAACCTTTAAGACACGATGTAACGGTGTCAAATCGAAGGCTGTACAATCACAAAACGCCGATTTGCCAGTAAAAAATCTTATTATTGTGCATTGAAGCGAAACGTGAGAAATTTGTGTCACCTTTTGCGAATTTTGTGGTTTTACCGAAAACATATTAGGTAAGTATTTTAAGTTTTTGTGCCTTATCTTTACAAATTGAAGTGATAACAAAACAATTGGCTTTTAAATTCAAATTACACGAAATGTAATTAACATCACATTCTGTCGCAGTGATATTTATACTAACATAATAGCAACAAAATGTAGAGTCAATAATATTATACTTATCGTAAAATTATTTCAATAAGTTTTTGCTACTCTGTATGTCTCTGTTCTGTACCTTTGAAATCGACATTAACTGGTCTAAGCTGACGAACTGCATAAAAAATTCGCACAGACATTTAGACGTGTCGCACGTACGTTTTGGGAAACTTTATTAGGTAGGTACATCTAAAGCAGCCACCTGCTGTCCTGTCCCATTGTTCTAATTCAATCAGCTATGACGTCACACATTCATTCATAAAATAATAAATCATTCAGTATAAGTAAACTGCTCATTTATTTGTACCTAGAAGGTGTAGGTGTAATTAAATGAAGATGGGCTTTTTTTTAATAAAGAAACTCTATAAACTATGGGAAGTCCATTAAAAAAAAAATGGTAAAATAACTCAGTAATTTGATTTAGGTATGAATAAAGCTGCTTTTCCACCGGCGAGGCGAGGCGAGGAGTGGAGTGAAGAGAATTGAAAAATTGAGAAGATTATTTCCACCCGAGAAAATTTATTTCTTCTCATACAATTTAAAATCCTCTTCTCTCCTCGCCTCGCCGGTGGAAAAGCAACTTTAGAGTGATGTTTTTAGTTTGAGGTGTATCTGTATCTGTTTATGGTCTAGTATGGTAGAATAGTACTCTCAAACGGGTGTGCGGTTTTTTCATTAGATTTTTAGCTCAAATTCTATCTGGCATGTTAATCTATTCTATCTAATTCCAAATGCTAAGCTTCACCCAAGACTTCTCAACCTGCTTTAAGACCGTAATTTTGAATGGACAAAATTAATAAAGGTTTGTGCAACAGTTGCATAATACGGTGTCCATGATAGCCAACAATGACGGGACAAATCCGTGTGACGGATCTAATGATACGGTTTGCGACCTTGGGACGGTATTTGGGGAGCTACCTGGTAATTTTCTGGCACGGCCCCTCCCAGAAGCCTTCATATTGGTAAATAGGAAACTGTGGGTAGATATGTACCTGTATATTATGGAAACCTTAAAATTAACTAACATGATCAATTTTGATTTTTTTCCTGAAACTCGCATTTTTATCTTTCGCTCTAATTTACTTCGCAGTAACATTTTTCGCAGTAACGTTTTCGCTGTAACATTTTTCGCTCTTGTGTTTTTCGCAGTCATGTATATATGACATGCTTGTGTGCTTAAGCTTAGCGCTGGCACACCCCCGAAGACATCATATCGTACAAATCGTCCAAGTTATTTACCTACTGTGACCTCCTTTCTAACATGTAGGAGTAAGGGCTCCCACACAAAACTGCGATGCAACGTCGTATTGCGAACTTGCCCATACTAATAACATAGACTTTGTATGGGCAAGTTCGCAGATTCTGCGATGCGATGCGAATTCGCAGTTATGTGTGGAGCCCTAAGCGAGATAACTTATGGACCATCACCAAGATCGTACCCACATCGGAAAAAAGTTCACCTCCAGAGAACGACAGGAAGTGTCCACAATGTATGTAATAGTATTTAATATCCTGAGTTCTACTTAAATTGACTCCGATTTAGCTACAAAACAACTCAGTTAACTCATTTAACTTCAATTACACTTCGATTAGTCGCGGGACTATTTTTTGTGTCAATTCGAAACTAAGCAGTAACCGCAGACTTTTCACCATTATTACCTACTGCTTTATGACACAGGGCGTTGTTTTAGTAGAAAAACCTCAAGGTCTTAAAAAAATTGCGTTTGAAATTTTGAGGGTAAATAATCAAAGTTGAGGGGAAAAAATCCTCTCTTAATTTTTTTTTCAGATTCCCATACTAAATCTTAATAGTGAGTCAAGAATTTGTATGGAAACTGAAATAAAAAGTTGGAGATCGGATTTTTTCAATATTTTTCCTGTATTCTGTACTTGATTCTGAGTAACCCCTCGAAATCTCAGACGCACTTTTTTAACACTTGTATATACAGGGTGTAAAAAGGGGTATGTATTCATGCATTATGTGTATGCATATCATAAACATGATCCAGAACAAGCGTTTCTTAAAATTCCTCCAGTCTTGTGTATGACTCAGAAATTGTCCTATAACTGCCCTTATTTGTTCCACGCACATATTATTGAGGTCGAAACGAGGGGTGGTGGTGCTCTTGCGTCATTGTTATTCCTGCTTGCCTGGTACTTACTATTTAGTTATAACGTAATACTTAGACGACTTTATGGTAAAATAAATTTATTTAATCAGCTTCAAAATGTACATACAATGTTTAATTGTATACGTTTCATTTGTCTTGGTGGGTTGGGTTATACTCACGAAACTTACGAAGAAACTACAATATTAATTACAATAGAAACATTTATTTTTAGCTTAAGAACGAATGTCTTACTTTAAGGTGTTGAGTTTTTACTTTAAATAAAGAGTTTTCTATTCTATTCTAAAAGTTCTATTAACCACAAACAACATACATACACAGGTGCTTCATAAAGCTGTAGCACACTATAAGGGTAGCCACTTCTAGTCACGAAACCCAACAATTTTCAATATAATTTAGGTATGTATGTCGCAGGGATATGTTAAAACAGTGATTTCATCAAATCACTAAGGGATTTGATCAAATCCCGGGATATGTTAAAATTATAAAACCATTTTATCATATCCCTAAATGAATCTAGTGATTTGATTTAATCACTAAACTGATTTAGTGATATGATAAAATTAATATAAAATGATTTGATCAACTCACTAGATTCGTTTACGGATATGATAAAATGGTTTTGTTATTTTAACATATCCCGGGACTTAATCAAATCTCTTAGTTGTTTGATCAAATCACTGATTTTAACATATCCCGGGATTTAATCAAATCCCTTAGTGATTTGATCAAATCACTGATTTTAACATATCCCGGAATTTAATCAAATCCCTTAGTGGTTTGATCAAATCACTGATTTTAACATATCCCGGGATTTAATCAAATCCCTTAGTGATTTGATCAAATCACTGATTTTAACATATCCCGGAATTTAATCAAATCCCTTAGTGGTTTGATCAAATCACTGATTTTAACATATCCCGGGATTTAATCAAATCCCTTAGTGATTTGATCAAATCACTGATTTTAACATATCCCGGGATTTAATCAAATCCCTTAGTGATTTGATCAAATCAATGATTTTAACATATCCGTGCGACATGTATACAACTAATTAATCAGTCTTATTAGAACAGTTGTTTAGTTTGATAAGTAGAACCACTTTAAAGTATAACTCTACACCTTGCAGAAGATACTAGTGCGCCAACTGTGGGGAGGTTGTGGGTTATTTAGCGTTAGTGGCTGTGTGTTAGGGTGTCATTAGCTCATTTTTACAGCCAACCTTGATGTTTATGGCGGCTAATGGTAATAGGGTACACCTACTCTCACGTCACGTCGTAATGCCATACGTGTAGTCCGCTACTCTGCTATTACTTGGTTTTAATGAATCCGTGCAATTAGTAGGCGACAATAATTAAGTGGCGTGGATGAGAACAGATTTTTTCAGGACCGTGTGCACGTTACAAGGATTATCAAGAACTTATTTCATTTTGTCATCAATTATTAAGAAATAAATACCTATTCGAGACAAAACACATATGGTCATCTGGCTCCAAACGAGAAAGTTTGTCAGTCTTTTTTTGCTGCTTGTCAACGAATAAAATATCATTCTGTAATACATAGAATAAAGGGCTCATTACACAAATGGTTACCCTAAATGGGGATTGAACCCACGACTTTTGGCGTAGCAGTCAGCAGCGACTACTATACGTCAACGAATCTGTCGATAATACATTTATTCAGTAAAACACACACATGGAAACATACATAAAGGTTTTTAGAATGAAATAGCTAACCGGCGTCATGGAGGTTTGAAACTGTAACATGAACGCTGGGGGGGTCATTCTGAGCCAACATTTTGGCATAAGATATATCTATCTCAATTTTTTTCATCGCTATTTTATTTTGTAAACTTGGAAAGCTGCAATTCAAACTTCGCGAATTTGTTCCATCGAAATAATATCTACTGCGTATCGCATGATTTACCCTCGTTGGGGAAGATTGCGGTCTCACGTTCATGGTACTGCACTGTACTTACTTTTTCTTAGGTTAAACTTTGCTTTTCCCACTGAAACCCTCCCTGGTGATGGGTTATTAAGACTTACATAAATGCGCATGTAATAATCACATCGTAATCGCCATGTCGAGCGAATTAAATGCAATTTCAAGCGGCCACGAGAGTGTTAATGAAACCCTTCGTTTAATTGGTGGAGGACGCGAGTGGGTATCATTATTAACACATCTGTTGAGTGTTGAGTATACATACGATAGTAAAATAATTTTTAAAAAATAAATATGGTAAATGACTGCAGTAGCAAGAACAGAGTTCTTAGACACATTATACAGGGTGTAAGGGACAGGTTTGTTGAAAGTTGTTCAGTTTTGTCTACTGAGCAAGTCCTTAAAGTTTTCGGAAACCTGTCCCTTACACCCTGTATACTGCAGGCAGACACTGCCGCTCTCTGAAGGCGATCTCATCCCCCTGTGAAATCATACATCTGCACTGAAAAAAGTTTTCTTCTACAATACAACAAGAACGTACAGTTGTTCAAAAAATAGTAATTCTAACAAAAACGAGTTCTAAGAAAATATTTTTATTAGTAATATTTACTTTTTAAATCTACTTAAAACACAGATTGTAGTGTTTATCACTGCATAGTAAGCATTAATGATGCGATAGTGATGAATACTGGAAAACGGTACTCTTTACAATAAGGTTTGTTGTCATTTTATAATCGGATTGTAAGGTGAACATGACATGCTGTACACATACCGATATGTTCTGTTATATTCACAAATTGATTTAACTACATTATGATAGTATTGACGACAAAGCGTTTTGTCGTCACAAATAGAACTAGACAATAACGAGATTCTAGTTTCATGTACCAGACATTTTTTAACCGACTTCAAAAAAAAGGAGGAGGTTTCACCGATTACTCGAAGATGCCTGAACCGATTTGGAAAATTCTTTTTTTGTTTAAAAGGGTATACTTCACAGGTGGTCCCATATAAATTTTATCGAAATCGATTTAGCGGTTTTTAAGAAAATCAACAAAAACATAGCAAAACTGGAGTTGTTGCGATTGAAATCGGTTGTTTTTAACGTATTCAGCGTGGTCATTTTATTTCAGTGTGGTGACGGTCCATACAGTCCCTACTCAGTTACCTATCTCGCTTACTCTTAGGTACGTTACAAGGGTAAGTCGTAGTAGATAAATTACATGGACAATAGGGTTTTTCACAATTTTTTGAAAAGTATCTCAAATTGATCATTAGGTGGGAAAAAGTCAAAAAATTTTTTTTATTTTTTTTTGTGAGACCTATAAGTACCCCAAAAACACATTTTAAATTACCATTCCCAATTAGCGCGCGAAAACGCTAGCCGCCATGATGTTTACGTCGTGACGTCATTTTAGGAGTAAACAAAACAGCTCTGTACTAAAATTTTGACACATATTGCGAACAAAATGTCATTGTTTACCACTATTGTGACGTCACATGACAACCAGCATGGCGGCTGTCGTTTCAGATATTTGCATAACAGATTAAAAAACTACATTTTTGTAAATCAAAAATAAAATGTTTTTTCTCATTTTATTATATAGATATCATATTAATTCGATTACTTATTACAAATACCACAGTAAATAAGCAGTTTTAGATTTTATCTTGTATAGAGTAAAATACCCTATTAGTATGGAGTGTCCAGGGTGTGGCTTAGGAGAGGCCAATCGGTCCTACAGTATACTAGTATAGCATTTAAAAGACACTGAAAAAATTGCAATTTGCAACTAAAGAGATAAACGTCTCTACAGTAAATAATTAAATAGAGTCGTAAATGCTATGTGTTATCTTTACCTATGTTACAAAAAATACATTCTGTAAAGTGACATGATATGACAGATTCATTTATTATAATGTACCTAACGCTTATGAATTGGTTATTTTCAGTTACGACCGATCAAGACCTAACAAGATTTGTTGACGTAACTTCTATCCAAGAACACATCCTTGAGTGTCCGGTTAATTGAACTAACGATTCCAGAATTAGGACATGTTGTCGAGGTCGGTGGGATTAACGCAATGGTATACTATCACCCACGCTTGAACTGGCTGTTTTTGAGTTTTATTCCTTTGAAGCATGGATGGACAGTTTTATCTCCAGCCATACTATCTACCTACTATACTGGGGATAGAGATGGGCGGTGTGTTTTAATATTATGATAGGCTTACATACTTATCGTCCATAGGTAATCAATGTTTTAAATATTCGTCTTATTTTGGATATAAGGTACTCACAATATATTATACTAGGTAAGAAACAAAACTAAAAATGTGTAAACATTAACAAAATGTCGCTCATCAAAATAGTGTGGATGTGATACTTTATTTTTATTTTATTTTTGATGTAAAATCACTTCATTAATGTAGCATGCAGACAACTGCCAACGCCAACACAAACTCCTTAGGTTTAATGGTGTTGTTATGTACAATATTTTGTAAGTTTTCATATTATTGGAAATAAATTAAAAAAAAAAACAGATTGATAATAGCGGAGGGTAATATTTTTTGGGTGGACATATGTAAAAATACCACTTCCAGAAAATTGAACTGGTTGTTTTTCTCATAAAACTGTACTGAACAACATATTTCCCTTTACTATGTCGTAAATTTGCGTTAACACTTTGACTGTCGCTCAGTACTCTGGTTACGTCACGCAGGAGCCGATTTTAGAATTTGGGTAGCACCAACCCCGCTCTGGGGCGGGGCCGGCCTCCCGTCGCGGTATCCCTTCTCCGCCCCGGAGCGAGATTGGCATTCAAAGTGTTAACAACTGAGTTCGGCATGGCAAAATACTCGTGATTCTCATGAAATCAGAGGTTTACATTAATCCTAATATCTCTGTAATTATTAAGCAAGACTAAGGGCGACTTCTTTAGTATATACTACAGGATATCTAGTATCTAAAGAAAAAAAAACTTTTAATTTCGTAGAATTATTAACCTTCAAAGTCGATAGACTGTGTGGGGAAATAATTCTCATGATGCACCATGGTGAATTACTGCATGAGAACCACGGAGGTCATGTCGTATGCTGGGAAAGTTTGGCAAATCAGGTGCCGCAATGAACATGTTAATTAACCATACGTGGCCCTCGTTTGTGGAGTAAGGCCTAACCTTCCCGAGATGTGGAAAGAAACCCTTACCTCAGGTTAGGGACTGGGGCCAATATGGGTTGTTAACAAAACCTATTTATCTATGGTAACCTGAAGACATCAAAATTCTGTAACACCAGCCATCTGCTAAGTGCTTGGAAGAATATTTCAGATATGCCAAAGATTATTATACAGGGTGTAACAGAAAGGTGGGATAATACTTCAAGGTGGGCTTTTACCCATCAAACTGAACAACTTTGTTGAAATCGCAAATTTTTTTTTGACTTTTCATACAAATCGATCAGCTCGCGAACCAAGTTTGTATGAAAAGTCCGAAAATTTCTTTGCGATTTCAACAAAGTTGTAGAACAAAAGTTTTTCAGTTTGATGGGTAAAAGCCAATCACACCTTTCTGTCACAACCTGTATATTGATAAAACACTTGTCAAAATCGGAGCTCAATGGAGCTCAAGGCCAAAATTAATTCGTACCAAAAGACAATTACGTCGAATTAAAAACTGTTGGTTCGAAGCGGAGTCTTTGAGAATTAAAGATGAGGTATTTCGGACTGATTGATTAAGCTTCTATTGGCGGAAAACATCAATATTGTTAATGTTAATTGATTGTTGGTTGGCGGAAGCTTTGAGCAAGGCGAGCTTAGAACCATGTTCTTTTAGAACGGCGAAATGTAGTTTAACTATTTCATTTAAAAGTATAGACTGTTAAGCTCTTGACGATTGGCATCTATCGGAAGTAAAATTTTATTTTTGCCCCAATTGTATGGGGGAATTAGTAATTATTCGAAACAAATCAAACGGTCATCTGGCCCTTAAGGAAATGTTGTTCATTTCCAATCTTTTTTTTTAATGTAGCTATTACACTTGATATCTAATGTAACTTATGCGAAAATCAATTTTTTCATTACTAATAATGGTGTAATTCTACATGCATATACAGGGTGTAACAGAAAGGTGTGATAATACTTCAAGGTTGGCTTTTACCCATCAAACTGAACAACTTTTGTTCTACAACTTTGTTGAAATCGCAAAGAAATTTTCGGACTTTTCATACAAACTTGGTTCGCCAACTGATCGATTTGTATGGAAAGTCCAAAAAATTTTTTAAGATTTGAACAAAGTTGTAGAACAAAAGTTGTTCAGTTTGATGGGTAAAAGCCAACCTTGAAGTATTATCACACCTTTCCGTTACACCCTGTAGATCTGTTAGTGTTGATCTATTTTTAGGTGTGACATTTCTTAATTAGTGTTGACGAGATTCGCTATTAGCTCCACTCATTCATTTGAATTCCACTAGATTAACGTCTCTTTATTGGATATGACGGTCACACAATGCTCACACGTCACACCAGCTGCTTCCATACAAATTGCCACAGAAATTAACGCGCTACTAACACATTCGTCGATATTTTTATTTTTTATTCCCTACAAAAAGCTGTAAGTATTTTTTGGTATTAGACTTTTTGGGAACTGAAAGGAAACGAACGTTTGTTTAGTATATTCACGATCGATATTGAAAGATAGTCAACAAAACATTCAAAGTTAGTAAGGTATATTACATAATAGAGGTTACAATGTACGAGATCCAAAATTTTCAAGCCGCCTACTCATAATAATAATATTGCCTCTGACATGGCCAGTTACCAGTTATCTGTTGACAGCAATCGGTTTGAGCATTGCAAACAACCGAGACACATCATAATTAAATTTAATCGGCATACAAATGTTTGCCGTGTATAGGGATCGAACCCACGTCCCTCAACATAGGCTAATCACTACGCTACTGAATCAGAAATCAAAACTACTCACCTTCTGATAAATTGAGGTCTTTAGCTGCCTTCCTAGCATCAGCCGTTGACACGTCATGTTCCACGAAGTACTCTTCGTATCTGACTTCCAGGAGTCCATCACCGCTCCAGTTGTCTTTGTCTGTCTCGTTCGCGCGCACCGCCTCCTGTCGTGCCGTCCCGCTCTGGCGTATTGAGACAGGCCGAGGGTCTGGCCGTGTGTCGTTGCGAGTGATGATGGAGCCAGTTCCGACTGCTTTTGGGGCTGCGGCATGGCGGACCTGTAGAGGAAAGCATCATTTTGTACCCTTGTGTGGTACGGGATGTAACAAAGTAGGCGTTGGACCCGAAAACTAGGGCCTCTGCTTGTATACTGAAAAACTTTTCTTAACCACGAGGCGATGGGCTAAAGCACTAAATATTGTGCATAACGTCCACGGAGAAAATAATCTCTTCTCCGTGACGTGACTATGTCTGACCCTATCACCTGTACGAAAGATAGGAACGAAGCAAACAAAATGATCGGACTTGGCTCCTAATGATTTGGTGATGGAGAAGGTAGTGGAGCTTTGATGGAACAGAATTTTTAATCTCGACTTGGATCTCGTTGATAGGGTAATAGATAGAGTCATGTAGCTAAGGAAGCATAAAGTAGTTCTGTCTTATTTCGTGCCATTGTTGTATCATGAAACTAACATTTCAGGCACTCAAAAGATGACACTTATACCTAAGTAAAGAATTTCAAAATCAGTCTCGACTTGGCTCTTTTTGATAGGGTAATGAATATATGTTGCTATGGAAGACTAAAGCTATGATGCGATGGGAATGGGACAATGGGTAATGGATGCATTGTGGCTATGGAGGGCTAAATCTATAATGGGACAATCACCAAGCAGTCTCGTACCATTTGGTGCCACTGCCTATGGTGATACTAACCAACACTTCGGGCACCCGGAAGACGACGTCAGCGCCGCTGGGCAGCACTAGCAGGGCCGACAGCACCCACAGTGGCAGCTCACATCGCATCGCACCGCGCATACCATCGCACGGGGTTCAGGGTTTAATGTTCTGTTGGGCAAAAAATATATTATAAGATAAAGTAAGATTAGGATACTTTATTGTACACCAAATATTATTTAAGTATGTACCTAATTATTTTAACATACTTTTAGAAGCATATATTCAGTGAAGTATTTTGGTCATACAAAAGACATCAACGAAACCTGCAATGCTTTTTGATGATTCTTATTCTTAGATATATGATATCGGAAGTATGAATGAAGACTACTGACTGACTACATTTTGACAAGCACAGACCAACCTACTTAGCTGATAGTCGACAAATAAACAAACAAACAAACAAGATCTCAAGTTAACATAAGGTCCAAGTTAGGTATATACTAGATAACTAGATTTTTATTAAGATCGGTTCAGCAATTTAAAAAACATCCAAACTTTAACCATGGTATTATTTTTTATTTGCTTACTAGCGGAAAATAATATAGGCTGTTACTTAAAACTGCGTTTGAGATTAAAAGAAGTTACTCAGAATCAATCATGTATAGAATAAAGGAAAAATATAGAAAAAATGCGATCTACAACTTCTTTTTCGGTTTACTATTCAAATTCTTGATTCACTATTCAGATTTAGTATGGGAGTCTGTAAAAAAAACAAGAGCGGTTTTTTTAATATAGGTATTTTTCATCCCATATCGATTGTATTTTTCCTGTATTCTATACCTGATTCTGAGTAACCCCTTAAAATTTCAAATGCACTTTTTTAACACCCTGTATATGCTACTCATGAAAGAGAAAAGCCGTCCCTAAGAAATCAATACAATCGGGCCAAAATAGTATAATTTTGGCTCTGAGATTTGACTCAAAGCGCGACGAACATAAACAGAGGCGGATCTTCCTATAGGCTTTTTGGGCTGCAGCCCAGGGCCCCGGGGATACAAAGGCCCCCAGCCTCAGGCGCGGTCCGAAAGTCACGTCGTTGTCATGCACGTCATATCACCAAACCTTCTATATAAATACCTATAGATAATTCACGAATGTTTTTACGAATAATAAATAATAGCCTACCAGCTTATTTTGTTGCGCTCGCTCCGCTCGCGGCTTTTTGTATGAAAAGGGCCGGAGGTTCTTTTATTGATTGAACGATATACTGGGTGCACATGCGCAAATTCGGGTAAACTGAGATTTTATACTTACATATTAAAAATTGCCGCGCTCGCTTCGCTCGCGACTTTTTTTTACTACAACAGTAACAGAGAAGTGAAAATATTGAAAAAATACGATCTATAATCATTTTTTTTCAGTCTGTATAAAATTTTATATTTAATTGTCTTTTTTTCTCTATATCACTATAGAAAACTGTTTTTTTTACAAAATGGCAATTAGTTGAGTGTGTAATTACTTATTAGGTAGGCCCCTAAGTAGTATTAGCCCAGGGCCCCACAAATTCACGATCCGCCCCTGAACATAAAGCCCGACCACCAACGGTGATCAATTATACAATTGTCATGGTGTTCTCACGTGACACGTGCCTACAATATGCAAGGACCTTTACTAATAAGATAGGCTTCACAAATCACACTCCAGCACAAGAGCTGCCAAGAGCCAAAACTGGAGTTGAAGCAGACGTCGTAGATGAAATCTTAAGAGGAACACATCATCATGATCACCATCAATTTCTTGGCATAACTAATGATAAAAAACAGTAGTTCGTCCAACATAGAACTACTGAACAGAAATGAAATGAAATGAAGTTTATTGTCGCAAAAAAACTTACACGTAATAGTACATATAAATTACCACGAAGTACAATACAAATTAAAGACACATTAATTTAATACTTTAGCGACAAATAGACCAGGTTCAGCTGGTGCTGGCAATTTGGAAAAAAATGCACAGCGTTGGTTTTCAACAGCTTTCAACTGGTTTTCAGACAGCTGGGAGCAAAGGAACATCTCTTTCCTTGCCACGAAAGGTATGAGAAAATCTTTCACTGAAATACCTATACACTTAAGTATCCAAATCTGATAAAGTAGCTCACACGAACCACGTCTATTGCACTTAACATTCCGAAACCGCGTCCGATACTTCGGAGAATGCATTTAGTGCTTGCAGTTCGCTTAACGCGACGATTTGTATGCATCGCACTGTGCTTACTGCCACTTGTACTGGTCAGTTACGTTAGGTACAGTCAGCAAGAAAAGCGGTTAACTGATAAAAAATTGAAATGATTTCTTTTTATAGTAGCTTAAACTCCTGTTCTGTAAAGTGTGGCTTTTAATGAAGGCAATGCTTGATGATCTCAATAGTAATTTATGTAACATTTTATCAACTGAAAATATTTATTTTTAAATTATGGAAATATAACGTCATAACTTAATATACATAGTCAGTTGTTTCCATACTCATTACGATATTTTTATAAATAAAAAAATTTGATAAGTACATGTAAAACAAATCATAAGGTATCACGGGCCGGGAATGTTTGTGTACCACTATAGTGGCAATAAAAAATTTGCCCTTTTTCACTAAATTATTCGTCTAACTGTACTCTATGACCCACTCCTATTGTGTCATGTTATATTGATATGATCGGAGCGAATGTGAGCGAATCAACGGAGAGTCTTTTGTTTAAAAGAATAGACATTAAAATGCCACTGATGACTGACACTGTGACATCCAAGTATTGAAAACTGCTGTAACTCGGAAAACCACGCTTCATAGATGTGGCATTCCAAATATAAAATAAAATAACTATTGGAACATCGTAAGCTTCATTTTAAATTTTTCACGGGGGTAGATATTTTTTGAATGAGTCTTGAAATATTTGAATACAGAATTTATTGATAAAATTATTATAAAATTTTACATGTCATCTTAACTTAATTTTAACGTAATTAGTGAGCATTCATTTAATAACCTGGGTCAATGAACAGGTTTTGCGTAATATTCATTTATTGAATAGAAAGCTTGTGAGATTAAACTTATTTTTAATTTGTTTACAAAAGACATACCTATAACTGGAAGAATTACATTTTTGGCAGGAACTTGGAGAAAGTCTGTGTTTTGTGATATATTTCTGATATTTTTATGACATAACTATAATAGGACTACAAATTAGTTAAAATGTAAACTTGGGAGTCTGGTATAATTCTAAAATTACCAGATTTGGCTGGTTACTTAGAATATACAATTTGTGATTTTCTGTGCTTATAATATTCATCTACGTTTATGTCACAGTAAGATCACGTAATCCGTTAATTCATTAATCAATTCCAGAAATAAAATGCTTTATTAGGCGATATTAACTTATTACCTTATGCAGACCGTATTTTCAAAAAGTTTCCCCTCTTTAATAATCGAACTTCCGACCCTCGGATCGGTAGTCAGGAGTGCTAACCACTGAGCGACCGAGACAATCAAATGTAAATCAAGTTTTAGCATAAAGCAGACAATTTTAGCCTCTAAACTAAGTTAAAATAAACGTTAAATTACAAAATTCTGTGAAACATAACAATACACGTCCAACTGAGGACATTTTTTGTAACAAACTCCAAGTTTTCAATTGATTTCTTATCACGAGGTCTCTTATTATTACGAGGGATAAAAACTGACTTAAAAACGATAAGGTAGAATACACAGATGAAACCGTTAAGCACGTATTGGTTAGTTAAAAAAAAGGGGGATGTGACCTTATTGTAAAGTCCCAAATATTGGGATTTGTCGATTTGTTTCTTGTTATTGTGTTATTATATGTTTGTATGTTTCTTGTATGACAATAAAGAGTATTTGATTTGATTTGATTGGGTGCGTCACGTCGCATGCGCACACCTAAGTACTATGGTCGGCCCTACTTCCCGTCTTGCGCTTGCGCCGCCGCGCCGGTGCGCCCACTGACCTAATAACTGTGACCCCAATAGCCCTTAGGGTCCGTGACTAATAGAACTAAGTATACTGACTGTACTTAGTTAAATACGTGTACAATCTAAAACATTTTGTGTTTGCAAATAAAAAACCGGCCAAGTGCGAGTCGGACTCGCGCACCGAGGGTTCCGTATAAATTCATATTCACACATGTCTCAAATTTCAACTTGATACGTCTACGCGTACCTGAGAAAAAGGGTCTTGACAGACAGACAGACAGACAGACGGACGGACAACAAAGTGATCCTATAAGGGTTCCTTTTTTCCTTTTGAGGTACGGAACCCTATAAAAGACTGCATAAGAACGTAGGAATTCAGTGTCGATCTGGAGAAGAAGACGAATGTAACGAACGATATATAAATAAATAGGTAATTTAACAAATATGTAGGTAGACAGTAGGAAACAATTAATCCCATCCAATCTGATCCTCCGGATGTGTAGGTGGCATATAAAGGTCGTATTGCATGCACACACCAGAAGGTACATACCCTATATACCAGTGAACTTTAATGTAAACAAACCTACATCAGATTCAGCATACCATGATCATACCATAATACCTAAAAGCTTTAAAAATAATGTTAACAAACAAACATCAGTCACTACAGACAGATGCATAACACAAATTCATACATAATCAATCACAAATATTAAATTTTCGACTCTCGTTTTACTTTAAACCCGAATGGTGCATTTGGTATTTAATGAAAAATATTCGTGCTTGATGCGAAATGTATACTAAATGGGGTCAGTAAGCTGTGATATGTGAATACAATACATTACAATACAAATCTTTATTCGCAAGAATGTACGTTTACAGGTCTTTACATAAAATATTGGATTCAGTACATTCAACCACACAGTATGGCATGCAAAAAATACAAATAATCTAAAACGGTAATTTCATAGTTTAAAAAGTCACAAATAAATAAATTTCGCCAAAATTTGAATTTGAATTTGAATTTAAACTTGTCTCTGGTTTTATACGAGTAAATAAATAGTGGCGACAGTGGCGAGCATAGAAGAAAAACTGAGGAAGACCTAATCTGGTTTGTTTATATTATTTTCAAAGTTAATTGGTAGGTACCTACCTACTTTAAATCTAAAACGTAATATAAACTAACTATTCGTACGATATACTAACATAAGTAAAACACCAAACAATCGACGCTCTTACGAATTCTTGTGTAAATTCATTTGTTTTGCTTATGAGCACTTCAAAATCCGTTTGTTTCTGTTTCTTTGTACTTAAGATGATATATTACGACCCGCCACTAAATATAACTTAAACAATCATACAAACATTCTCGTAACCCACTTTTCATGCCCACAACAAATCTTTTTCAAGCACGCCATAACTCACAACGAAATTATAGCAAGGTCAAAGTGAGGATTTTTTTATTCCCATTTCAAAGGAGAGTCCTTGAAAAAGCATTATCGATATTTTGAGAACACTCAGAGAATAGTTAACACATTCATAAATCGATTTCTCATAAAAACACATATAAAGTATGATAGATGGTGTTGTAAATTTTGAAGGAATGTCGAATGAAATCTCATTTCAGAAATATCGTTTTATCGGTTATTTATTGCGTGAAGAATATAAAAAATTAAATAATTGACCACGCTGAATACGTTAAAATCAACCGACTTCAATCGCAACAACTCCAATTTTGCTATGTTTTGTTGATTTTCTCAAAAACCGCTGAATCGATTTCGATAAAATTTATATGGGACCACCTGTGAAGTATACCCTTTCAAACAAAAAAAGAATTTTCGAAATCGCTTCAGGCGTCTTCGAGTAATCGGTGAACATACATAAAAAAAAAAAAAAAAAAAAAAAAGATTCCGACGAATTGAGAACCTCCTCCTTTTTTTGAAGTCGGTTGAAAATAGACCTATCTGTTAGACGAGTAAAGATTGTATAGGACTGAATATAAAAATAATGTTTATTATTTGGAAACTATTTGTTATTAACGGAAATTAAATACTAAGAACATTTTGTTAGTTAGTTTTGAAACAGAAGCGACAGGTAAGAGCAGAACCCAAAAACGAACGATTTTAGATCCACTGTTGTCAAATCAAATAAATAAAGTCCAAATTAATAATTATTGCGGAATAAAATTATTACGCAATTTCACTGTTCAATTTTTAATAACGGCTTAAATTCATAAATATGCGATTCGATATGGTTAAATAATTAATTTACGTTAATGACTGAATTAAAACGCTTCATTAAACACACACTACAGAAAACAGAAAAAAGGAAATTATAAAACGTCGTTCACGCATAAAGTCTGTCAGCTTTACGCGTATGTGAAAAAGTGCATGAGAATACTAGTAAACATCCAACAAACAGATAGCTGTAGACCACACTTTCAAAAACTAAAATTATTAACTGTTACGTCATTATACATTTTGGAAATCTGCAAATTTCTGCGCCAAAATGCTTACCTATTTCCTCAAGCCAAACAGGTATACTGTCACCCGCGTAACCTGCGTCACCAGGAAAATCTAGCTCTACCTAGAGCTAGACTGCAAATGTATGCCAAAAGCACTTTTGTAATGGCAACAAAAAATTATAATAAAATCCCAAATAAAATAAAAATCTAGAAAAATAATATAACTTTCTCAAATGACCTTAAAAAATTCCTCCTTGCTAAAACAATTTATTCCTTACAAGAGTTTTTTAACACTGCACCAAGAAAATAATATAAAATAGTTAAGTAAAACTAATAAATCTAGATATTATATTTTATTTTAAAACCAAAGTATCTAGCTTAGTATTAATCCATATTTTTATAATTTTTGTTCTCGTATCTTAGTGAATAGCCAGAAAACTAAATTGCATTTTAATTTAATTTTAATCTTAAGAAATGTAAAACCAAAAATTTGCTACCAAATGTATTAATTAATAACCTTCTTGTAATGATTGTAATCCTTAATTTTTTATTTTATTTTATGTTCTCTATTTTAATATTGTTAAGTGTCAATTCCGCAGTGCACTTACAGGGTTTCATGTGTGCTCCTTTTTATATCTGTTACACCTGTTTATCTTACACCATGAAAGCGTAAATAAATGAATTATGCACTGTAACGTAAGTCAATGTGTGCATAGAGCATATAATCGCTATAGGCTTTTAGGGCGCTCACACATAACTGAGAATTCGCATCGCATCGCAGAAATCTGCGAACTTGCCCATACAAAGTCTATGTTATTAGTATGGGCAAGTTCGCGATGCGACTTCGCATCGCAATTTTTTTGTGGGAGCCCTTAGTCAATCTAAGTAATGTAGGGCATAATTGTAGTCAATAAGGTTTTATTAAGTGTGATTAAAAAAAAACTATTGAAATCTTACTATGAGAAAGAAAAGCGTGAAAGCAGTACAATCACGAAAATTGTATAGGTTTTCCGACTCGAAGGAAATGAGCACTTGGTATTGAACGCCTACAGTGTCCTGACAAGAGAGTGTCCATTTATATCCTATCATAGCTTAGGGTACTTACCTCAAAATTTGGTAATATTTACATACTTTAGAATTGATCCTCTAAGGGTAGAGACAGAAATTAATAGTTCCATAGTTTCACTTAGAAATGAAATGAAATTGTTTATTTGCAAAAATCATGGTAAAAAAGAGGTAAAAATAACAATATACAGCGCAAAGACATGATTTGCCACGGTAATGGCAAGCAAACATTAAATATTACATAAAAGTATTCAAAGAGAAAGCATAAACAGAAATATTGCATTCCCAAAAAAAAAAAGAAAACTACATTTTTTAAAATAATACCATGCGATTTAAAAAATATATGTCATTAATGATTATTAATGGAAATCAATATTTCCAATGTAACTATAAAATGATATGTCAAATATTATTAAATGTTAAAGAGTAAGAATTACGAATATATGTCAACCAGATCAGTAAAAAAAATATTATAAAGTTCATTCAGCCGTTAGCGTTAAACAATGTTAAAACGATTTTATAAGATTTGTAATAAAGAAAATTCTATGTTAAAGGTATGAATTCTTAACCTACTTTATTCTTCCGTACACTGCTTATCAATAATATCTGTCCAGTTATCTACTACGGTTCCGTCGCCACACCGCCGCCGCGCCGGAAGCAACACCGGCGGGCGGTGTCTGGTTTCAAAGTCGCGAACAGACGGACAACACTATTATTATTATGTATATGTGCTTTGCTTTGTACTTAAATGGTGGCTTTATGCTATGTATATTGTTGTGATTGCATAGATAGAGCTTAGAGATTTATAGTTAGTTTAATTTGCATTTAGGCTCATTAGCAAAAATAAGTAGTTGAATCCGTGCAAAAAAATACATAATAATATAATGTCTGTCAATCTGAGAATCAACTATCAAGACGAGTGAAGTCGTTTAGGCTACAGGCGGTAACAAGGAATGTAACGGACATACATACCTACACTCTACACATATAGGTACTTTACCCATAAAAAAAACATTACCACCGCTTGGGGTGTAAAATTCTGGAGTTACTGACTGGGACTGGCTCGGTGGCTAAGTGGTTAGCGATCCTGACCTCTGATCCGAGAGTCGTGGGTTCGATCCCCACACAGGGCAAACTTTTCTGTGATGAGCAGAATTGTTTGCTCTGAGTCTGGGTGTATAATACTATATATGTATGTATTTATTAAATGTATATGTGTATGTATATCAGTCTCTGGTTCCCAAGATACGGGGAATCCTAGTTTGGGGCCAGATGACCGTGTGTGATTTGTCCCGGGTATTATTATTGAAATGCTGGATTGTATATACAAAATTAACTAGATCGACAAGGCAACTTTTTTGCGAACTTACCTTTTTTGTTTCAGTATAAAAAAAGCTCTAGTTATTTATTTATTACACAAAAATCCTTCCAATATATCCGGGCTAAAACATTTAAAATACGCAATATAATGACTGAGTGAATGACTGTTTATGTATGACTTATACGTGTGTGTGTATAAATAAAGCTTTAGAGCGCGAGACCCCATACAAAAGATATCAACGAGACATACAAATAAAGCAGCATAGATAACCCGATTCATATTCCTATCCAGTATCCAGATGGCTCTAAACGCAGAACAAAAACAAAAAACGTTTTTGTCCTAAGGCTCAATCACTTAACAGTAAGGACTACGTACATATCGTCTCTCGCACGACAAACTCTCCTATCTCATTTTCGTAAGTTTTAAAAAACAACCCTATTTCAATTATAATAGATAAAGTCCAAACTCAAATAATCAAGGTTATGAGATAGGAGAGTTAGTCGTGCGAGGGACGGTATTACATACTTTGAATTCGAACGGTTGATTTTGCCTCACCCCATTTTCAGCGATGAAAATTTATGTCTTCTTGCTAACTAATTTGTCAAAACTAGCAAAAAAAAAAATACGAAACATACCTTTTTTGCTTGGGAATTTTTTCCATTGTCTCTTGTAAAATACAAGAATATATTTGCGTTTGCGCTTTTGCAACAACATACCTAGATCAAAGAATAACCTTTACATCGATATACTATGGGGAAGTTCGATTTTTTATTTTTTTTAAATCTGAAAGTAAATGCTTATTTTAACTTTGAGTTAAAAGAATATAAAATGGAATATGTAGTCACTTTAAGCATTTAATCTTAACTGATAAGATAAAGTATAAGTTAAATGTATAACTTAACCCACAACAGCTTGCTTGCACGAGTAACGCCTTATCTCGGAGAGTAAACTTACGCTTTTGGTTATGTATGACACCCATGGTTACTCGGTTAGTTTTCAAATACTGATTCATTATAGGGAAGTGTTAAAATAAGTTTGAATTCATCGTTTAATAAGCACATATGCACGTTGCATACAAATGAATTATGAATCTAAAGAATCGTCTTATCAAAAGTTACACTCTGCATATCGACTCTTGAAAGGAAAAGTTGACTAAGCGACATTAATGGTGCTTAGTCAACTTTTCTTTTCAAGAGCCGATATGTTTTTATACAGATCGATTAAACTAAAAGCCTTGATAGCATTTAGCAAAGCAGTCGTTTTCAAAAAAGTTAAAATTTTAATAAAATAGCTGTGACTCTGTTTTTTATCCGACTTCAAAAAAAGGAGGAATCTTTTTTTTATTTTTTTTTATGTATGTTCACCGATTACTCGAAGACGCCTGAACCGATTTGGAAAATTATTTTTTTGTTTAAAAGGGTATATACTTCACAGGTGGTCCCATATAAATTTTATTGAAATCGATTCAGCGGTTTTTGAGAAAATCAACAAAAATATAGCAAAACTGGAGTTGTTGCGATTGAAGTCAGTTGTTTTTAACGTATTCAGCGTGGTCAATTATGAAACACTTACTACGAGTAAAATATCGAGTATTGCATACTTTACAAAAATAAAATAAAAATTTATTACAATTGGTTTATTCAGTTGAAGAACACTGTATAAAAAATATAGGAGACGATTTATTTTTGAATCCGGTCAATGTATTCAGGAAAACTTTATCCAATTCGCCGCTTTTTACACAGCTAATATTTACCTACCTAGAGAACATTTCTGTGGTATGGTAACACTGTAACATTGAAATCTGCTGGTCTCACTTTGTATATGGTATTTTACAAAGCGCACAGTTCAGGTTATACTGGTGGCTTTCATAATTATAGATTGCATAGTTTAGTTTAATACGCCGCAGGGAACTGTAATAAACAGGCATAACTAACAATAAAGTCCAACAAACTCGACTTATTGTGTCAAAGCATGGAAGTAACACGCCTCACTGGGTTTCAAGGTGTGTCTGCACAGGGCCTAGTATTGTAAATTTTAAGGATAGAGGATGTAAGGGACACGTTTCCGAAAACTTTAAGGGCTTGCTCAGTAGACGAAACTGAACAACTTTCCACAAGATTTTTATTCAGGTAACGAAAAAAATCGACTTCTCCATACAAACTGTCCAATCAAGTTTATAATTTTGTATGGAGTAGCCGATTTTTTTTCGTTTCCTGAAAAAAATTATTGTGGAAAGTTGTTCAGTTTCGTCTACTGAGCAAGCCCTTAGTTTTCGGAAACCTATCCCTTACACCCTGTATATTGAAGGAACACATGCTAGACTGACTAGTAGTAGAATAAAAAAAATGCATGTGACAATATGTAAAGCAACTTGACAATCTGCATTTGTTGGCTTATCCATCCTGTATCGGATTTGGTTAAGAGACCGATAATTTTAAAATACATAAATACATCAAAAATAGTGTTGTTCCACTCCCGACAATAACTTGTCTTGCTTTATGTGTGCAAGTCGCAAAACTTTTATTCTGTTTTTTTTTGCCCTCAATTGCTTAGCCCTTGGTATCATGTCACCAATTTTGACACTATAACAAATTTCTCCAAGAGACTAAAAAAATATTGTTTCCATACAAATTAGCTAAACAGCAGAACGATTGTAAATAAAAAATAATTTCAGCGGATTCAAAAAACAAAAAAGAACATGTTCAGTTTCTTAAGTAAGGGAACCCTTACTCTATTTTGTGAGACCCTGTAACGTTCCATCGATTCAAGTACATACTTAGAGTTATAGACAGCATAGTAAAGTCATCCGTCCGCAACCAATCATCTTAACTTACTAAGAGTTACTTAAGTACTTATACACATTGTCAGTATTAACTATTACAGATTAATGGAGACAATTACTTCATTTGTATTTTTTTATTATTATTTTGGTACAACTTCCTGGAAATAATCTTCATTATACAGAGTGAAGTTTAATTAATTTCGTTTCCTTTGAAACTGAACAACTTTCCCAAAAGAACCCATACAATAGAAGCAAACAAATGTTGGATTCTCTATTGCAAAAATTGGATAAACTGCTGTGTACTGATCACTTTGAATCTGAACTTTTGTGACTTTAACAGACCTACAAACTTCTTTGGATTGCATCAAGTTTGCATCTATAGCTTTTGAGATTGTGTTAATTAAAGGAGTTCGTACAAAAATAAAGAGAATAATTCAGTAAATTAATAGGGTTTTAGTCAATTAGTAAATTAAAGGATGCTCATGAAACTGAACACTTTTCCCGAGGAATGTCTAGGACATCACTTCGCTAATAACATTTGAACTTTTTAAACAAGACAATTGGCCAACTTAGTATTTTTATTTCGCGAATTGCGTCTTGGGTTCTTGTAGTTGTAGTATAGAAGTCAGTAACTTTTTAAGACCGTGTATAATTTTATATTCAGGCACGAAGGGTCGACGACCTAACACCCTTCTAAAAGGACAAGGGTGAAATCAAGTACCAAGACAGCAGGTGGCATGGCGGTCCCCCCCCTAGGACTAAAGTAGGTCAGAACTTTGATGGACAAATGAGTCACTATAAAGTCTTGAATTTTAGCAATAGCTGCTATCAAGGCCTTTAACCAGCTGCCTGTATAAATGTGTTCTTTTGAGTCCTACCTGGGCATACGAATATAGGAAACATACCTTGTTTGCCTATGTTATGTACATATAGCTATAGATATGGACTATCTATAAAATATATCTAAAATATGGAAATATTACCAACTTGTAAATAAGAAAAGGAAAAGTACTATATTTGGCATCTCCTACTAATAATATCCAAGACAAATCACCCACGGTCAGTCGGCCCCAGACTAGGATTCCCTGTACTATGGGAACCAGCATGGAACCAGAGACTGATATACATCATACATAAATACATTTAAATACATACATATATAGATATAATACACCCAGACACAGAGCAAACAAATCTGCTCTTCACAGAAATGTTTGCCCTGGGTGGGGATCCAACCCACGACTCTCGGATTAGTAGTCAAGAGCGCTAACCACTGAGCCACCGAGTCAGTAATTTAGTCACTAATTTATTAGCTGTTTCATAAAATGTAGTATAGGAAGTTCAAATCTTTGCAAATTTAGTACCTATAGGTTCTTCGGAGAAGGTTGTTTACAGAAGCTACAGTTAAAAAGTTTTTATGTATTAGTAAAATGTTTGTTTATTGATCCTAGGATTATTTTGTCTGTGCTCTAACGCATTTTAAAGGAAGACATGCCGATATGCATCGATATAAGAGAACAATATATCGATGCCGATATGCAATACGAAAACAGACGCGGCTTTGCACAAAGCACCAGCTATCGCGAAGCGCATATGCATGCATTATGCAGTCGGCCGATCGGATGCATCGGTGCAGTGAAAGCAATATTTATATCTGATTGTGAGTGAAGCAGCTATATGATTTATTATTAGCTATTATTGGATTTTTATTTACCACTCTCGATATGTTTTCTTTTCCACAGATCAAAAAGATGCTGTATTTGTTTTTCAACGAAAGCAGAGAGCAGAGATTACGGTACCTATACAGGATGTTAAAAAGTGCGTTTGAAATTTTAAGGGGTTATTCAGAAATCAGAATCAACTACCTATACAGGAAAAAAATTGAAAAAAATCCGATCTACATTTTTTTCAGTTACTCATACAATACAAATTCTCAATTCACTGTAATTCACTATTCAGATTTAGTATGGGAAACTGAAAAAAAAAATTCGATAGGATTTTTTCAAAATTTTTCCTGTATTCTCTATATTTGATGCAGAATAACCCCTTAAAATTTCAAAAGCACTTTTTAACACCCTGTATGAATAAAAGAAGAAGACGTTTTGCACCGACCCCAAATGATTAGGAATAGGACTCGTTAGAAAGTATATACATTTTTTGCATATTGTCTATGGATAAGGATGGTAGCCCGCTTCCATCTTCGGCATCGTCATCACTTACCATCAGGTGAGATGATGCCACGGGTTTACCAATTGAGAGTAAAAAAGGCTTCCTTGGGGAAAGTTTGGACTTCAAATACAAAAAAAAAATACCAATTTGTATGACTAACCCTTTTTTTATTACTTTCAAGCGACGAAGGAGTAAGGAAGTATTGTCATGTCAAAAAAAATCGAAATTGAGATTTTGATGAGGATCGAACTACGTCCATTTAAGGTATTCGAGAGAACGTATGCACAGCGTGGCTGTACAATTTATTTATATTTAGCTTTTGAATATCATGAGTAGGCTCAGTTACATCCCATCCCGCAATGTTTTCGACCGAGATTAGTCTCGCAAAATGTATGCGGGATCCCGGTATTTCGGGATCCCGGTATTCCGGGATCGCATTCCCTAGTTACATATTGCATTGCATGAAATTTTTGAATCAAATAGGTACTAATTGTTTTTCTTATTTCAGTCTACAAACATTATCATGGAGTTATATCAGTAAGTTTACCTTATGCAAACGAATGTTTAGTTTCTTTGCAAATTCAACCCAAGGTTACATCGTTCCAGCATAAAAGAGGATTTCCTCATTTTATCAAATCTAAGTAGGTAATCGTATTTAAAGTACTTTTGCCAATTTACTTATTACGGAGATAAATTCAATGCTAGACGACTTCCGTATTACAATCAGGTAAATTGGTCATTTTTCAGGATTGGAAAATTGTTTTAATTTTCATTTTTAGGGTTCCGTAGCCAAATGGCAAAAAACGGAACCCTTATGGATTCGTCATGTCTGTCTGTCTGTCTGTCTGTCTGTCTGTCTGTCTGTCTGTCTGTCTGTCTGTCTGTCCGTATGTCACAGCCACTTTTTTTCCGAAACTATAAGAACTATACTGTTGAAACTTGGTAAGTAGATGTATTTTGTGAACCGCATTAAGATTTTCACACAAAAATAGAAAAAAATCAATAAATTTTGGGGGCTCCCCATACTTAGAACTGAAACTCAAAAAAAATTTTTTCATCAAACCCATATGTGTGGGGTATCTATGGATAGGTCTTCAAAAATGATATTGAGGTTTCTAATATCATTTTCTTCTAAACTGAATAGTTTGCGCGAGAGACACTTCCAAAGTTGTAAAATGTGTGTCCCCCCCCGTAACTTCTAAAATAAGAGAATGATAAAACTAAAAAAAATATATGATGTACATTACCATGCAAACTTCCACCGAAAATTGGTTTGAACGATATCTAGTAAGTAGTTTTTTTTTAATACGTCATAAATCGTAAACCGCAATTTACCTTTCATTCAAGTTACAACGAACTACAAAAACTTTTATATTATGTTACTTGCTGCTACGGAACCCTTCATGGTCGAGTCCGACTCGCACTTGGCCGCTCTTTCCTCTATTCTATACTTGATTCTGATAACCCCTTAAAATTTCGAACGCACTTTTTAACACCCTGTATAGTCCAGGTTAACATAGAATCAGAGAGTCCGCGCAAAAACAGGGTGTAACAATTAAAATAGGTGATGTATAGGAGCTGGGACTTCTATTCATCGTACTGAACAACTTTTGTTCAATGACAATACTGAATTTATATAAAAAACATCCTCTCCATACAAAACTGGCCAAAATATGATCGTATGTATGAATAGTCTAAAAATTTGTCGTGTGAATTCAGTAAGAACTAAAGTTCAGTATGATCGGGTAAAATGAGTAAAAAGACCCAGTTAACGGGTCCTAAACTTCTGTTAACAAAATCATTTAAACCAATTTAAACTGGGGCTACTCATGAAAGTGAACAATTTTCCCAAATGAACCTATAATTAATTTACGATTTTTAATGTTATTTTCTAAAAATTCTATCTATTGGTCAGTCCATCGGCCATCTTAGAATGGAAAGTAGGTAAGACATTATTTTGCGAATTGGCTATTGGTTTCTTGAGGAAAGTTGTTTAGTTTCATGAGTAGATTCCATCATCTGCCGCTTCTCAGCAATAAAAGCTCACTTTGTGTAAGGGGCCATCACACGAATTTCATGATTTCCCTCCCTGGTGTGACGTCAGATATTTTGCAAATTTTCGCCCAGAATTGAATAAATGAAAACAGTAATTCTAAAATTATATTTTTTTTATTATTTATTATGTGACGTCACAACGTTTATGACTCCCCCCTACCCCTTGTCACATAATGTCGTCACTTCGTCGACCCCCTCCCTCCCCCTTAACGTGTGACGTAATTTATGGATGGTCCCTAAATACTTATACTTAATAGTAGCACGCATAAGAAATACTTAGTTTTGAAATGTACCTGGGTAAATATAAGTGGGTGATTGCTTCACACAAGGCAACCGCGTAAGTTTTTCCTCGCATAGATTCTATTGTTTGCAAATCAATATCTAGGTAAGGAATTAGTACATAGACCATATTATAGACTTAACTGAGTGTTCTATGCTTGCAGTTACGTAATTATATTGACTTCTGTTCTATTGGCAAATTAATGTTATTACTTGTAATTGATAATTTCCTATCTCGAAGTCTCGAAGCAAGAAGGGGTGATATTTAAAAAGTTTGAAGCATTTTTCTTGTGTCTTGTGTCTATGTAACTCTCTCTCTTTCTCTATCTTTGTGTGTGTGTGTGTGTGTGTGTGTTTGTTCTCTCTAAATTTATCCCAAAATTTGAGGATTGATTTAAACTTTTTTTTTAAATCTTACACGTATACGTATGTTGGCTTACTGCCGGTAATTGTTGAGATTGTTAGTGACAGTTTCCTCGTGCTCTTGATGAAACTTTTTTACACTACTAACCCTACGGTCCTTGAATGGTTTAGGATTTTTTCGAACCATGAGTGTCAAAGATAAGCTTAATTTTTCTATCAAGTCTCAAGTGGAACTGTCGAAAGTAGAAATGAATGTCAATTTTTTTTAAATGCATATTTTCGTTTCATTTTTAACACAGATTTTAATCATTAACTCATTATTATTTATTGTTTACATGAATGAAACGTCAATAAATTAAACCCGTGTTACACTTATTGGTTTGTTTTGGAGTTCCTGATATTTAGGCGCTGCGTTGGCGCAGCCAGCGTGCGTGATCGTAACGAAAACTTGAAAGTGAAACAAATAAATTTTACAAACGTAAATAAATATGTGCATAAATTACACTTGGCAAGAAACACACGGTCACACAGTAGGTACCACTAGCTATAATGTAATGTCATTATTCGATACAGATAGAAAGCGAGTTAGCAGACCTGTCTTTCAAGTTTCTGATGTCGCGACATTTTTGGGAATTTTGACTTTTTCAGTTATATGAGTTTAATTCAATTTCTAGTTTAAGGGGGTCCTGAAAATCTAGTACTTGAAAACCTAGAAACTTACAGACTAATTTCTTGGAATCGGATTCGGTATGTCTATATCGGTAGGTACCGCGTTGTTTTTTTGAAAAACTACTGAAACCGATTATTAGTTACATACCAAAACATTTTTTTTTTAATATTTTACGCTAAAGCGAGTCATGTACCCGTATGTCGAGACTCAGTAAATTGACTAATTTAGGTCTCATCTCGTTTTAGTTCACTTCAGTTCAGTTTAGCAGTAACGTTGACCGGCTTGTTAACTGTGTGACTGCTGAATTGTTGGCGGCACGCAATCCTGCATGAGTTAGTTGAATTAGGCAATATTCGTCATAAACGCTGTTCGTCACTTACGTTATTCGTCATATCGTCATATACGCGTTTCGCAGTTAAACTGGGTTAGAACTTATGTTACTGACAGTAAATTTTTGCCATAGATCAATAAAATCAATGAATGCTGAAGCAAATTGGTTTGTTTGGCTCGGTGGTGTAGGCAGTGGTCTAGGCTCTTGACTGCTACGCTAGGAGTGGCATAGATTACAGTGGGTTCGATCCCCACCCAGCGCAAACATTTGTGTGAGTATTTGTTTGCTGTGGGTATGGGTTGAATATCTATAATATGAATTTATAAGACTGTTCTAATTAAATAGCAGAATAAACCATTTTAGAAATGGGCTGGCCGTTCGTGAACAACTGTAAAACACTTACGTGTATAATTGACCACGCTGAATACGTTAAAAACAACCGACTTAGAACATTTATTGACCTGTATAAATGTGTTTATGGATGTATAATGTATATCAGACCCGAAATACGCCACCGAGTAAGTCAATATTTGTGTAAGAAATCTGTGAAATGTCTGTTTTCCGTCATTTTCTGTAAAATCTTTATCATTAACGTAACAATACTTATATTATAACAACAGCTAAGTAAAATTACCACCTGCGTTTGTTAGAAGTACTTATAAGTGGTCAATAGTAATGTTTTATTGAATGTAATGAATAGTTTGTGGCAAACCGTGTCATTGTAATGAGAGGAAGGCTCATTAAAACAAACTGCGAGATTCTTACGACAATAAGGAATGACTTATTTTCCAGTTCTTTTCTTGGTCTGAGTTTTCCCAGTTTTTTTTTTAGAAATAATAGGTGCGTGTAATGGTTACTACTTCCTTGACCAACCTCAAAATTTAGAGCAGGTGTTATGTATACAGGTGTAACAGAAGTGTGTGACAATACTTCAAGGTTGGCTTTTACCCATCAAACTGAACAACTTTTGTTCTACAACTTTGTTGAAATCGCAAAAAAAATTTTGGACTTTTCATACAAACTTGGTTCGCCAGCTGATCGATTTGTATGAAAAGTCCAAAAAAAAATTTGCGATTTCAACAAAGTTGTAAAACAAAAGTTGTTCAGTTTGATGGGTAAAAGCCAACCTTGAAGTATTGTCACACACTTCTGTTACACCCTGTATATGTATGTATATATATGAAACAGAATTGCCACAGGACCCGTTAACTGGGAGTTCTACTCATCATTTTCAACAACTTATGTTCTACGATTGCTCATCAATAAAAAAAAGTTAAAGTATCGTATCCTATCGTAAAGAAACAAATTGGCGTATTGGCCAACTTGATGGGAAGTTTTTTGCGACTTCAAAAAGTCGTGGAACAAATGTTGTTCGGCTTCATGAGTAAACGATGACGTTTAAAAATTGGTAATAAGTAGTTAAACCTTTTTGTTAAAATCTGTATTTAAAAAAAAACTTTATTTTCAAGATAATGTTAGTTCCGTCCTAAAGTGATAGACAAAGTGGATCGTTGTTCTTTTTCTTGATCATTAGTCTACTCCGAATATGTAAATACTTATGCCATTATTATTTCTTTTTTTTTTTTTTTTACTTTACTTTTTACGTAATTATGGCATCTTCACTTTTTAAGTACTTATAGAAGGAAAACATCATCACTGGGTCGGGAAAACATAATAATAATAATAATAACTGGATATCACTATTCCACACGACGAAAACCTCGTGCAAGCCGATGCCGAGAAGAGGTTACGGTACCTTAACCTGGCGCACGAGGTTACGGATGTGTGGCAAGTGCAATCCACTGAAATCATTCCTGTAGTCCTGTCCGTTAATGGTTTGATCCCTGCTGACTTGGATCGTAACCTTAGACGGCTGGGACTTCGAGGCAGACCGATAATAGCGGCTATGCAAAAGGCAGTCCTCCTCGACAATGCCCGGATTGTCCGACGCTTTCTCTCCTCGTCGCACTGACCTCCAGCCGACTGTGCTTCTGCTGGAGTAGCTCCTGTCGCTTCGCCTAACGCGAAGTGGTCAGAGTAGCCCAAATTTATATTTCTGCATAATAATAAAATGTAAAAATTAAATGTCTAACGGGCCTCTACGTGTTGGCTTCGGCCCCACGCACGCCTTCCAAAAGTCCGGGATTTAATTGCCCGAGATAAAGGAAGTAGACTACATAATAATAATAATAATAATAATAATAATATCTGGGACAAATCACACACGGTCATCTGGCCCCAAACTAGGATTCCCTGTATCTTGGGAACCAGAAACTGATATACATACACATATATTTTTAAATACATACATATATAGATATAGTACGAGATACATAAAACAAACATAACCATCGATTCGAAAAGAAGAAGCATGCTCCAAATTATTTCCCATTTTGTTATTTTTGAATTAAATAATGAAACGCAGCGTTAGAACCAAAACATGTCATGACATAAATTCCTTCTTCACAACGCTAACTTAGGTACTTAAAGTTTTTCAAACAATTTAGACAAGTTTTTTCCCTTTACAATACATGTCCTTACACAACTGATGAAGTTTCAATGTCGTCTATTTGGGCAATATTTTGTCACTAATTCGACATAGTCGTGCGTGAGTCGTGACCGCTTGGTTAGACAGGTACTTGTAAAATGTACAGGGAATTGTTTGTCCTATCACTCACTTACCACTTTAACTCTGGTTTTTAATATTCTAGCATTAGTTTGACAAAAGATAATAATACCTACCTAATTATTTTTCGCGGACACAGTCCATTTGGGCCCTGAATAGAATTAGCTGTACTGTTTTTACATATCGATGCCCCTGTGTTATGGGAACCAGAGACAGATATACTTACATACATATACTGTATGTAAGTATATCTGTCTCAGTATGAATGTAAAAAAGCGCATTTTCAATTTTAAGGAAAAGTATTGAAAAAATCAGGTCAAAAATTTTTTTTCAGTTTCCCATACTAAATCTGAATAGTGAATCAAGAATTTCTATGGGAAACTGAAAAAAATAATTGTAGATCGGATTTTTTCACTATTTTTCCTGTGTGAGTTACCCACTTAAAATTTTAAACGCTCTTTTGTAACAACCTGTATAAATATCTTTAAATTACTTACACAACACATACAGGGTGACTTTTTATTCGCTGGCAAGTAGCGAAAGTTGATCTTTTTGTCACTGATACTCATGAAACTGAACACATTCCCCAAGGGATCTGTACAACCAATCAGAACGGAGCAATATGAATTTTGAATTCCCATACTTAATATTTTTTTATAATTGACAGGACCATTTCACTAATAATAATAAAATATCCGGGACAAATCACACACGGTCATCTGGCCCCAAACTAGGATTCCCTGTATTATGGGAACCAGAGACTGATATACATACACATATATAGGGTGACTTTAAATTAGTTCTTGATACGAAAGGCTATGAATGTGCTCATGATAACAAAAAACTTTCCCTAAGAAACCCATAGTCAAATCGCAAAAAAAATTTGGACTCTTCATACTAATTTGGCCGGTAAGTTCATCGATTTGTAGGGAGAGTAAAATTTTTTTTTTGCGAAAGCCTTTCGTATCAAGAACTAATTTAAAGTCACCTTATATATTTAAATACATACAAGTCATACATATATAGATATAATACACCCAGACACAGAGCAAACAAATATGTTCATCACAGAAATGTTTGCCCTAGGTGGGGATCGAACCCACGACTCTCGGATCAGTAGTCAGGATCGCTAACCACTGAGCCACCGAGACAGTTCACTAATTTTGAATGTATGTATTCAAATATTAATTTTCGCCTACAAAATTTGTAAAATGGTCCAGTCTTAGTTTGTTTGTTTGTAAACTCTTTATTGATAAAATAAAATATGTACAAAACTTTAACAGGAGTAATATACAATGGCGGACTTATCCCTTACGGGATCTCTTCCAGTCAACCTTAGTATGGGAATTCAATATTTATTTGGCTTTGATTTTACCTTTTATATTCCTTGGGGTTTCTCCGCGTATTTTCAGTTTTATCTCAGTTAGTTAACTTACGCTTACGACTTGTTAAGTATGTACTTAGCATAGGTAAAGTTTAATCCTACCGTATTTATTTACAAGTACAGCATCGATGCGACCTCTGTGCCTACTAGAGCGCGGTTTTAATATCTACAACAGTTTAAACAGCTATTAGGTATCTGATAAAATATAAAACTTATAAGATTACAAATGGTCGAACGAATGACCTAATCCATCGATAGCTTTTTCAACCGACTTCAAAAAAAGGAGGAGGTTCTCAATTCGTCGGAATCTTTTTTTTATTTTATTTTTTTATGTATGTTCACAGATTACTCGAATAAGCCTGAACCGATTTCGAAAATTCCTTTTTTTGTTTAAAAGGGTGGTGGTCCCATATAAATTTTATCGAAATCGATTCACCGGTTTTTGAGAAAATCAACAAAAACATAGCAAAATTGGAGTTGTTGTGATTGAAGTCGGTTGTTTTTAACGCATTCAGCGTGGTCAATTATTATGCAGTTGGCCTTAACGGTATTTTTTTATTTTAGAATTAGTTTGTAATGAAAGCTGCAAATGTTTAATGCCACTATTTGTCGCGATAATGTGTTCATTTCATTCTAGCACTCACTGACAATAGACATCTCGTTAGTACATATGATGTGTCTTGTGATGTCTTGAAAACCGCTTCATCTATAATTTTATCTTTGCTAAAAACTGTTGATTTTCCATAAATAAATAAAATAAAATCAGTAGGATAGTGACGTTAACGCGGTAATTCACGGCATTAAACATAAGCGCATCCCTAATGAATACGTGAAGTTATTAAAGTAGGTACTTACTTACTTTTTTAGGTATTAAAACGTATGATAAGTTTAAAAAAAATAAGAAAATTGTGGATAATTACAAACTTTTTAAAAGCTAATGAACGAAGTTCAGTCTGGTCGGGTACTTAAGCCTCAAGATTATGAGAATATGGATTTTTTGATTACTATTTTTTATTAAGAATATGACTTTTATAAGAATATGACTTTTATAGATAGGTGCAGTGCAACATATATAAATAAAAAATATAGGTAGGTACAGTTTGAGACTGACTTTAAATAACAAAGCCGAAAACGAACTTCAATAAAACCAAGTATAGTTATTTCAATTTCAAAAATAATTATTTACACAGAAAATGGTAACTTAATTCATTCATGGCCAATAGAAATAAACATAACTTACTTGGTCAATCAACCGGCTTTGTCGACGACAGCAACCCTTCAAAATTCCACCAATCAAATTGTAACTTGAAACAGCCTGTACACTTCACACTGCGCAAATTTTTAAAAAGCTAATTCGATTCTACCCTGATTTCATAAAAATCTTCATTCAAAAAAACCGATAAGTATTCTATAATCTAATTCCTTTTTCGATTTCGAATTAAGAACGCACGTCGCGTCTTGTCATCTACTGCGAACACTGCGAGTGTAAACAAAACAATAGAAAATCTCGTAACGTCGTCGTGCACGCATGCGTCGCGCTCCGCGGTCGGCGACCGATTGGCTGGCGCTTGTCGAAGGGGGCCGAAGGTTGCCGAGTTGCTCCGAGACGAAGGGTGAGGTTTGGGCCTTGAAAAGGAAAATTGATGGAGAAAGCTCGCAGAACTATGGCGCCGTCCGCCGTCGTTTTTCTTTTAATCGTCTGTATGTTTGTATAACCAGATATAACATATTGTGCTCTACTGAATGTGGATTATACAGGGAGACTTGTATACCTCCGAAGTTTGCGATTTCAGCACAGCTTGTAGGTATGTATCAGCCACCCTGTATACAACAGGGTGTAAGGGACAGGTTTCCCAAAACTTTAAGGGCTTGCTCAGTAGACGAAACTGAACAACTTTTCACAAGAATTTTTTCAGGAAACGAAAAGAAACGGCTTCTCCATACAAAATTACTGAGCAAGCCCTTAAAGTTTTCGGAAACCTGTCCCTTACACCCTGTATATAGTTCATTGCAATAACAAAAAAAGCAAAAGGTAAACAAAGTTAGTATGCAACTGACATTGACATGTGTCAGTTCCATAGTAAGTTAGTTTACCTTTTGCTTTTTTTTTATTGGAATATGAAGTTTAGAATGTAACATCATATACCCCCCTTCGGGTATAAGTATAGAACCCGGTGACTCGCGCTTCTATTCAAACATCATACTGAACAACTTTACTATTGTTCTAGGGCTTTGCTGCAATCGCAAAAAAGCATATAAATTGGTCAATTCGGAAAGTCCATTCAGCCAAGCCACAGAAACAAAAGTTGTATAGTATCTTGAGTATAAGTTCCAGTTAACGAGTCCTACACATACATACATATTACTATTATTGCTACATACTGTATAAGACCAAAAATAAATTATCCAAACCACCTTTTTACTGAAAAATACTGTATAAGACCAAAAATAAATTATCCAAACCACCTTTTTACTGAAAATTTTCAAGTTAGCTATCTATCTAAATACCATATTAGAAAATTTTTGATCGTCCTCTCCATCAATTTAGGTCACTTCCTAACTTGTCCATTTCTAAAGTTTTTTATTTCAAACTTGGGCCCGACTCGACCAGAGCAAAATTATCTAGTGTAGACCATTGGAATTAGAATAAAAGAAAATATTAGTGAAATAAAAGTTTATTGATAAAACAATGATTGTTAACACATTCGGGAAAGTACAAGGTACAAAATTAACGTAACATTATGGAATACATATCTAATTACAATTAATTTACATAACAAGTAAACTAACAACTCTAGATGCTCAAAAAAATATCTGTTAACAATTGTCGTTTCAGAAACAAGAATAATTTTAATTACTTATACACTTAAAACGATAAGAAAAAACTTAAGTCTTATTTTAATTTACACGGCGGCGACACACCAATCTATTGTCTTTGGTTTTTGAACTTAAAAGTCGAATGCGGCGAATTTTTTTTAAATTTCGTCATCAGCTTTAAATCGCAGGCAGCGTCTTCTTCCTACGTATTCTTTGTATTGTATGTAGCGTAGTTTTTGGAAACACAACTTTTTAATGGTTTACTATTTGGGTGAAATGTGTAAAATCTTGTTCTACCATTTTTTTAAAGGACGACAAAAAAAATTACTCTCCATACAACTAGATCGTTAGATTAATAAGTTCTGTATTGAGAGTACAAATATTTCTGTCGTTTATTTAAAAAGTGATAGAACCAAAGTCGTTACATTTTGACCCGAATAGTCTGGATATATTCACGTCCGCCATCAAAACATCACCTTGTATAGGGAGTAGAACTTTATATGTCGCCTGTGTATTTATGTTTATAAGAAAATATAGTCCTAGTACTCTGCTCTCATAAGAAGGCCGCAAAGTTACGGAAACTCCACATGAGGGCAGTACTTACCTTTAAAATAAGTCTGATTTCCACACGGATCACTAACAAATCGCCAGTTATTCAAATCACCATACAAAGTACTATACCATTCAAAGTGTTTTCATTCATTCGTTCATTCATTACACTTTACACTCCATACAATCCTCAACTGTACACAATCCGGTAGTTAACTGCTAGTCATTTGAGTTACTTTTTATCAAATGTCAAAACGGCATTTTGTTCTAAAAATGTTTGAAATTTTGTACGATGACGTCATTGTACAAAATAGTAGTTTGCATACTAATTAGGAAATTCTTATAATTTAAAAATTGAAAATGTAATGAAAATTAAAGTGATTTAGTTTTTCAACAACTTCAATTAAAGAGCTATTTAGTCAATAATATTTCGTAATTTATTTTTCATGCAGGCAAATCCCGGATTCTGGCTTTCCTTACTTTCAGTCTGCCTTTTATACGTATGCCACTTTACAGGTGTAACACAGCAGGTGCAGTCTCCTAATCATACCTACTGCTCAATTTTTGATGTAATTTTTTCTTCGGCTGATCGATTTGTATGAGAAAACCGCACTTTTTAATCGTAATCGTGTATACAGAAAAATCGTAGATTTGCAGGGTGTAACAAAATTGGTGTAGGACCCGTTAACTGGGGATTCTACTCATTATACTGAACAACTTTTGTTCTACGACTTTGCTCAAAATGCAAACAAATTTTTTGGACTCTCCATACAAAAATGGCAAAACAGATGATCAATTTATATGAAAAGTTCTAATTTTTTTTTTGTGATTTGAGCAAAGTCATAGAACAAAAGTTGTTCAGTACGATGAGTAGAATCCCCGGTTAATGGGTCCTACACCAGTTTGTTACACCCTGTATAGATATATATTTTGTTACACCTATACAGTTCAAGGGCTAGCTTAAGAGAAGTACGTACCTAGTTAGATATCTTATAACTCTTTGTTAAATGCACTCTAATTCAAAATGTAGGTAGATAACATTTCCATGAATATGCCTGCCTACGCGAAAAAGCTGAAAAATCGTATAACGATTCATTATAACGCGATCTTCGGTTATGCCGAAAAATTTTAACGAAAACATTTCTACAAATAACAGTTACCTATAAGGACCGCTTCATTCTCGGCCGCTCTGGAAACTGATATACTTGTTTCATAAGATTTATACTGTTGTTTTATTAAAATATAAGTACGTACAGTAGTACACAAAAAATAAGGCGCGTCGGTAGTCTTCGTTCGCGCAGACAAGGACAGACTATCGACGGAAACACCCGAAACAATCAACGCACGGTGACAGCTTTCTGACAGCTGACGATTTCACTGAATCAGGCGCGAAATCAATCAACCAATAGCGGCAGAGATTTTAGGAATGTCTAATGGCGGGTGACAATGAATCTACTTGATTGGTCCATCAGTTTCCCACGTACTTAAAATTTTGTCTACTGCGCAGGTACATCCGTAAGCCTTATTAAATGTGTATTACTGTACGTACGTACACCGTATTTGGTGTTACAAGGCAATGAAACAATTTAGTTCTCGAATATTAAATTTTTACTCTTTCATGTCGCTCTGTAAGTGTATAGTTTTCCCTCGAGCTAGCCCTCGGTACTTCGCATAACACTACTAGTAGAACTTACATACTAAAACTTACATCTAAATCAGTCTGACTGAATAACATCGAATGGTGAGTTATTTTGGGTTTTTCGCGAATGTATCGCTTCGAGGCAATCCTACTGCCTCTGTCCTACTCCTATATAGCTACTAATGTACAGGGGGCAACACAATAATGTTGCAATACTTTTAAGTTGGAATCAACTTTTGTTCTGAATTGCTGCAATGGCAAAAAAATTCGGTCATTTCGATTAAGCTGATTGATTTGTTCAATAGCGTCAATTTTTTTTTGCTACCTTAATAAAGAACAGAACTGAGGGAGATGGCGTCTACTCACAAAGCCCTTTTGTACCTTAATAAAGCCGAGAATAAAAAGTTTTATGAGTGAAAATCCACCTTCAATATACGTATTTGTTGAATCCTAAATATGTATCTATGAATGATAAAGAGCTGTAGGTTCGCCGTTCTACCAGAGACTTCGGCTGGCGGCAGACTCTTGAGTGCGCGGAGAAATACGCGTTAACAGCACGGTTGCAAAGCACGTAACGTCACAAACATTACCAAAAACAATGTTTTTTCTTCTTTTCAACGTCGCTAATTTATCAATCGGCCCTCGTACATTAGTACTACATACAATACAGTACGGACACTCCCTGCACATAGGACTACCTCTTTACATTCTCACTGCTACGACACAAAGTTGAAACCTGTGTGCTTCACTTGAGCAGCAGTTTATCGCTTAGGCGAAGATGTTAAGTTTATGTTTCAGAATACGCTGGAAACGATATGAATTAAAAAAGTTACGTTATTCAGGTGTAAGTTTCATTATTATCTTATTTATAATTCTACTGCCCGTATTATTTCAACCCCCTATGTCAACCCCTTAGGGGGCGAATTTCGAAGAACCCTTTTTAATGGGTGCATGCGTTATATTAAGAACCTTTTGTTAAGTTTCAAGTTTTTGGACCCATAGGTTTGGCCTGTGCATTGACATTACCCTCTTCAACCCTCACTTTAAAATACATTTTAATACATTTTATAAACATACAACAACATTAAAATACATTTTATACACGTTTTATCAATTGTTTTTAAGAGTACTTGTGCCAAGTTTCAAGTTGATACGCGCAGAAAATTAGACTTTCCCATACAAACTTCCACCCCCATTTTACCGCAATCAGGGGGTGAATTTTAAAAAACCCTTTCTTAGTGGAGGCCTTTGTTCTATAAGGAAACTCTGTGCAAAATTTCAAGTTTCTAGACCCAGGGGTTTGGCCTGTACTTTCCCATACAAACTTCCACCCCCATTTTAACCCCTTCAGGGGTGAATTTTGAAAAATTCTTCCTTAGTGGATGCTAGGTAAGGGCAAGACAACGTCTGTCGGGTCCGCTAGTAATAATGTAATATCCAAATTTTGGAGCATGGAACGTAGTATAGTGAACTCCAGTTGGCGCAATCAGCTGCTCCCTGTCACCTTTACTCTTTTGCCGTTACCAACGTATTTTGAAACTTAAACGAATTTAAACTATAATAAAATAAGGGCTTAAATAATATCTCACTATCAACTTAGAAATCAAGTATTTAACAAACAGAGAAATAACTGCGTCTAGTTTCAGCTCTAGTACTACTGGGCCCGAAATTTCTTCTCACTTGCGACTCATCTCGAAATGGCGGGTATAGGAGTTCTTAGGTTTCGTTCCAAAACACATCCGAAAGAGATATACAAGGATAGCCTATCATAAACATTTTTTGTGTGAAAAACTCAATATTAACCGATTCAGGAATGGGCCCTAAGCAGTAAACACTGGATTTTATTTACTTCAGTATTTTTTGTTAATTAACCCTTAAATGCATACTGTAGGATAAATACTACAATTAGTTTTGAATTATTTTAATTACAGTTTTATAAAATTATTTGTATAACCGATTAATGATTAGTGGTTACTGAAAGAAAATTATGTAGGCTCCATAAATAAATTAGTAACATAACAACAATTTCTTAGTGTTGTGTAGTTATACTTATTTTGGTAAGACAGAAAAAAATTATGCATTTAAGGGTTAAAAGTCTGGTTAGACATAAATCTACCGACAACAGCTGAAACGTAACGAAGAAATTGTTTTAAACTTCTACGCAGAAATGTTTTATTTTTATTTTTGTACAATTACATGGTGTAAAAAAAAAGTTGTAGCAATACTTTAAGGTGGGCTTCCATTGACGAAAATGAAACACCAATCAGTCAGGTTAAAAATTCCCATGCATTTTATTTATTTTAGCAATGGCGTGGAACAGAAGCTCTTCAATTCGATGTGTACAAGCCCACCTTACAGTATCGCTACAGTTTTTGGTCACACCATGTATAAACCAACTCTAAACCTGACAGTAATCATATTAAAACAACACAACACTTGAATAGCCCACAAAACAAAACTTATCACTAAATAAATAACTAAACATGTCTCTAAGTCTCCATAATATCATCATTGCGCGTGGTGTCTACGCATTCGTAACCATACTTGATGATGAAGTGGAACCGAGGGTCGGAGACCAGCTCCGCCAGCTCGGGAGCCGTCATGATGTCCTCCACGGGGGGTAGGAGGATCTCCAAGTCGCCACCTAAGAGTGGAATAAAGCTGTGATAGTTTGTTCTTCGGCATCGGCAGTAACCTTTTGAGCACAGACATTTTTTACATGCGTTTTGAATTTGTTTTCAGACAGATTTGTTACATTTTCTGGTATTTTATTATAGAATCGTACACATTGCCCCACAAACGACTTTTTAACTTTGCTCAGTCTCGAATAGCCTTCTGGAAGATGTATTTGTTGAATATTGGACTCTTCATAGACTAGATATAAGCTGAGCACGATTCTAACGCACATGCATTCAGCAGCTTACTGCTTCCTTAAAATAACCATATTAATATCAGCCGAAATATGGTCATTGCTGGACAAAGTCCTACCCCAAGGATTTCCACGCCGACCACACGCGCTGCCCATAGCCTTCACCAGGTCATCGGCCCACCGAGTGGGAGGCCTGTCTACGCTACGACTTCCGATGCGCGGTCGCCACTCGAGAACTTTCCTGCATCAGCGGCCATCTATTCTACGAGCTATGTGCCCCGCCCTAAGCACAATACAGAAATGAAAATGAGCTCAGTTTTATTTCAGACAAAAAGACCATAAAATAATATGCTTTCGACAGTGTCCATCAACAGTAAGTAACCTAACATAGTGTTCGGAGTTCCTCAGCTAAGGCCAGTCATTTCATAACCTGCACAATTCCACTACTTGGCGCCGACATGTACATACAATAATGGACTTACCCATCATATGCACAAAATAATCAATAAAAAACCATTCTACGATCTGGCCACGTAATAAACATACTTGTGCAATAATGGACTCACCCATCATGTGCACAAGATCGATGAGCCGGAAGAACATCTTCCCCTGCAGCTCCTGGGCGGGCGAGTCCACGTTGCAGGCGGACCAGTCGTCGCGGCGAATGCACGCGCACCAGATCTGACCAATGTTTTATTTATTAATCAGTGATCATTAAACCATGAAATAATCTAAGCTAGAATAAGTAAGTTACATAAGTTTATCAACTTTTCTGACTATCGATATTTTGTATTAGTTGTTATATTTTTGGTTGTCACCGTAAGAACAACTTTTCCTAAAACCACAGAAAAGTCGCAAAAATATTTTGGCCTTTACATACATCATAAAATATATCGATCACTTGATTGGCCATTTTTAAGGGTAGTTCTTTTTTGCCATTTCAGTGAAAATATAAAACAAAAGTTTACTTTTACACCTTTTTTCACCCTTTTTATTGTGAATTTCCTTATATAAACTTAATAAACAGCTTTTCCAAACCTATGAAATATCAATAATGATGAGTAGGTATAGATGAACCACGCAACTGGCGGATCGCCCGCGCGGCAAGAGGTAGGTGGGGGCGGAGGGATGTTCGGATCTGTTCGGGTGAAATGCGGGGCGCGGGGCAGGGAGCGCAAGTGAAGTTTCTCAGCAGTGTGACCATTTGTGGCAGATCTCTGCTATCTGGGCAGTAATTTACACTGGCAGAATAAGCTCACGATTTAAAAAAGTTGCAGATTTCGACAGATTTCCTGGATATCTTCCGAAATCTGCTACTTTTTAAAATCTTTAACTTATTCTGCCAGTGTAAATTACTGCCCAGATAGCAGAGATCTGCCACAAATGGTCACAGTGTTTCTCAGTGCACTCGCGGATCCCGCGGTGCGCAGTTGGTTATTTTGTCACGGAAGCTCGGAATAAAACGCACACGAGATTAATCTTCTCGAGATGAATTCTGAAGATAGACGCCCTAAGATTTTTAACTATAATTAATTGTTTAACTTTCACATTCATGTATACAATAGTTTTCGCTAACTGGTATAGAGAGGATTGGGTAAAAAAAATCATTTTTTTCTTTAAGTGATCCGGGAGTTGTGTGGTTTGACTATACGCTATAATATATTAAAAAATAAGACAAGTAAGAATAAATGAAGTATACAGTACATGGCACATCCCGCTGTGTGTCCGATCTGTTGACGATTCACAGTCATCCATCAGTAAGTAGTGCTCGACTTTAAATTTTAATCCTATCCCTATAAGGTCGATAACATAAAAAAAACATAAGTATCATACCCTCAGCCGCAGATCGTCGCGTTTCTCCATGTCCTCCACAAAGTCGGTGAGGTCGAGAGCCTTCTTGTAGTCGTACTCGGTGAGAGTGCCGCTCTCGCAGTCAATGTACATCTGGTGAAACGACAAGTCTGGTACAAAGTCATGACAGGAATAATAATCACCAGTGGTGGGCGAATCAGGACTTCTGATACGATTGTACCAATTATGAATAGTGCGAACTGCCCAGAATTAAAATCGATGCAACAATAAAAAAAAATTCCGCTCCCATTGACGGTAGATTATTCATTCGTCGCATCGAAATAAGCCCAAATACTTTTATTTTCCATTGACGACATATTAAGAAATAAAGTTCTATACACGTAAGCACACACACATTTGATTTATTCTAATTGACTGACACCGACTACCAAACGGAAGAAATAATGGGCACCAGATAATAATGCAAACATAAATCATTTTACTTCCTTACCTGCACTAGATCTTCTGGCGGCATAACCCTGGTGTCTTCGGAATCCAATCCATTGTGAATTCGTATGTCTCTTGGTAAGGCTGTGTGCTGCTCCCCAAGTGACAAGCGATTCTCAATCCTGTCCCATATGTTTGAGGGTTTCGAGTCGCAGTCATCGGAAGCGAGGAGGCATAGCTTGGCTAGGGAAGCCATAGTCTGTAAAAGAAAAATACTTTAGACACTTTTGAATATAAAATGAAATAGGTATTAATAATGAGCATATCATGACGTGACACAGATTTCATCAAACTTACACTAAGGGTCGAACCCCACCTGGCCGCACGGCATCGCCTTTTCTCGTAGCGCTATCCTTTTCTGTCGCTCAGACACATCGTTTGCTAGAGCGAGAAGAGAATACGAGTGGCGCCCGCACTCTTCCGCATTGCCAGTGCGGATTTTCTGTGATATAATCGGTCTCCTCCCGGGCGATGTTAGCCAGCGCTTTAGCCGCCTTCTCATAATCCCTGCCCACTATGTGATGCAGAGCCAACAGCGGCTCTCTCTGGGGCTAACACTGCACTTACACTTAGCATATTCGAAGTAAACTCACCATCATACGATTCACCGACTCGGTCTCCTCCCGGGCCATGTTAGCCAGCGCTTTGGCCGCCTTCTCGTAATCCTTAGCCACTATATGGTGCAGAGCCAACAGGGGCTCTCTCTGGGGAGCGGCGGAGAGCCAGGCGGCTAGTCGGGTTGGGTAGCGCGCGCCTAAAGCCCGTATCAGCTGGGCAGAGTTCTTGCCGCCGTGGTCTGATAGCCAGGCGAATGTGACTTCTGCTATGCCCTGTTGGAAGATAAATAAATATTCGGGACAAATGACACACGGTCATCTGGCCCCAAACTAGGTTCCCTGTATTATGGGAACTAGAGACTAATATACATACACATAAAAAAATATATTGCATCGTGTAGCGACCTTGCATATTATCACATCTCGGAACGTGCTTGCAAAGAGCATACTAATATGTGTGACGTCAGTTATAATCTGTATAAATACTCTTACTTTATACCAATAAATGTGCAGTATCCGAGCAGTACCTGAACAGCAATCATGGGGTAATCACTACACCCTAAACTGCGCTCCGCCACCAGGCGTCGAGATGATTACATAGCTGCAACCTCCTCCGTTTACTCTACAACTCTGGCAACTCAACTTTACCACCAAATCGGTGACAACATATCGTCAAACATCGAAATGCCTAAGCTTAAACTAAACTGGCATTAGGCGGGGCACATAGCTCGTAGAACAGATAGCCGTCGGGGCATTTAAAGTTGTATTTTGGCAATAAATACTTTTCTTATTCTTAAAGATCTCGAGTGGCGACCCAGTCCTCCCACTCGGTCGGTGGACCGATGACCTGGCAAAGGTCGCGGGAAGCCACTGGATGCAGGTAGCCCAAAACCAGTCGACGTAGAAATCTTTGTGGGACGCCTTTGTTCGGCAGTGGACGTCTTTCTCCTGATAATCAACATATCATGGACATCAGTCCATTAAATACTGATTAACCACTTGTTTTATTTATTCAACAGTGTAAGTTTATACTTCACTGGGCATAATTTCTATGCTGAAAAAAATAAAATGGTGTAAATCTAAAATTGCCCTACACGTGACCGAGAGTGATGATAAGTGCAACACCAGGCAACCGCCGCCTATACCTAGTGGATAGGACGGTTAAATGTGCCACACGATAAGAGAGAGAGAGAGAGAGAGAGAGAGAGAGAGAGAGAGAGAGAGATTTCTCTGCTAAGCTTGGGTTTTAAAAGAATGCAGGAAGCAAGCAGTATGAACAATAATATTTTTCAGGCGCTATCTTAGACGACACCCAATCATTTATTACCAACACACTCCGCACTAACAAGTCAGAAGATTTACCACAATATTTTAACATAATACATTACAACAAAGCAAAACAGTTTATTGCACTTACCTCATTAATATACTTGTCGATGTACCCATAAAGTCTATCCAAGTCGTCGCTCTTCACACACATCTCTACGAGCAGTTCGAAATCTTTGAACTTCTCCGCTAGGGCTGCGGCACGCTCGGTTTGCCCCTCTTCGACTGAGAGAAAAATACAAACAGATTAATAAAGTAACTTTTAAAATAACTAACTGAAGAAAACGAGTATAAAAATAAAATTCCTTAAAAACACTGAGAACCAATTTTTATTATAAATTATAAAACAAGAATCACGTAATAAAAAAAATGCTTTGAAATAAAAACTAATTCAGATCGGCTTATTTCCTTGAAAGCTACGATAACAAACACACGTAGGCTTCTTTAAATTATAGCCACTCTTTTGCATCTAGGAAAAAAAACAATAATGGTATAACTATAGTACAGGCAATTTAGGGTTTGGAGTCTGGGTCTGGAGGTTTTTTTGAACATTCGATAAGAAGGAGAACACTCACTAAAAGGCTGTATGGCCTCCCTCCTCATCCTCTCCCAGATGTGTTGCGTGCTGGAGCTCCGCGACAAGTTCTCCGCTTCGGTCAGCACGAGGTCGGCCAATGTGGCCGAGTTCTCGAACAGCTGCGCCCGCAGGTTCGGGTCCTGGCAGTTGTGGGCGAATTGGCTGTTGACGGGACGAGGGGAATCATTCATAAGGTGTAAGAACATAGGTGTACTTTTGTCCTACTTTGGTGTCTGTGTTTTGTGTACTTTTGGCGACTAAAATTGGGTCCTACGCCCGTTTTAATTAAAGTTATGTCAAAGACGACTTATCGGAAAATATAATGAGAATAAAATATAAAGTTATGTCAAAGTCTGCTATCAATTAGTCGACGGACAGTTCAAAACTATGTCTTCTTCTTTCTTGCCTATTGGAATGCTCCTTATGCAGGTAATTACGTTGATTGAGTAGTAATAACATAAAAAATTAAAATAAATAGTAAGAGATACGTCTGTCAGGTAGACACATACAGGTAAAACGCAAATACTTTCTTCATTTCGTCGTAAAGGAGTAAATAAGCATAATTTTCTTAAAATAATGTTTCATATTATTACTTTTCTCCTGAAAGTTTTAAATTTTTGAACTCATCTGCTATTTCATAGGCAAGCACCTAATATTAGTAAGGGTCGTAATCCTTATCAGTAAGAATAAAGGTAGTATCACACGGCTGACCTGACGGCGCGTTTCTGTAGCTCGGCCAGGGCCGGCAGCAGCGCGCGCGGCCCCAGCGGCGGCGGCGCGCCGTGCGCCTGCCACTGCGTGCGCACCTTGTGCACCTCACTCAGCACCGTCTGAAACATATAGCCATGTTACATCGCCTCGTGTGAGCGACTGCGTCACGCGTGAGGGTGACAGGGGGCTACTTTACACAGCACTGTCTGCAAAGTGACTAGTGCGACACAAGGCAACCACAGTCCTATACCTTGTGTATAGGATGGTCAAATGTGCCACACGATAAGAAGAACTATCTGCAACACACACACACACACGTTACGTCGTCTATAGCGTAAGGAGATCGCATCAGATATCACGTTACCTCGTTTGGAGAAAGAAGACGGAATCACACATCAAGTTATACCTTGTAGGGACTGCATAACACGTTAGGGGCGTGAGGGTTGTTGCCATCGATATGGGAAACATTAGATAAGGTTACTCGCTCTGTTTGTTTCTGAACCAGCGTGTTCGTCTTGCGGGGTCTGAAGCGGGGTGAAGAGGGAGGCATGTATTTAAACAAATATCGCCGTTGTGTGATAAGCTTAAGGTTTTTGTATTTAATATTATCTACTAGCGACATCTAGCGACGAGTAGGGAGGCATGTATTTAATTAATGTTATCTACTAGCGACATCTAGCGACGAGTAGCGTAACATCACTATAAAATGACAAAATATTCATAAAATAACAAGAAAAAAGTGATAAGAAATGTTGCTGTTAGTTTTGTTCTTTATTTTTTTATTGTTTTAGCACATTTTACTGCACTGTAAGACATATTTTCATTTAAATACGGGATGTTTACTCGTCGCTTGTCAGATTGCGAATGGTGCGCGAAAAGGCGGCGCTTCTCAACATAGGGGAGCAAACCACTATCAGCGACTACGCAGTCGGGAAGTATTAACCTCATCTAATGTCTCCCATATCGATGGTTGTTGCTAAGTACGTAACAAGAATTACGAAATATGGAACTTTCTACAATAACTTATGTCAATGTCACGTAGTAAAAAAAGTGTGGTGCTGATATCGACACACGATATCGAGGAACTGGAGCCGAGTATACCCGATGAAGCGTCCTTGGGGGAGACCTTTATCCAGCAGTGGACATTTTTCGTCTGATGATGAACCAATGTACTGAACTCATAAGAAAAAACGCCGCTAAGTTTATGGAGTTTCCGTATACTTATCGCTTACCATCAGGTGATCCGTCTGCTCGTTTGCCACCTTTGCCATAAAAAAAAAACTTTGCGGCATTCGTTTCATAAGGGCAGTGTACAGTAGGCAACAGAGTTAAGCCTACTCACAGCACACACGCGCGCGGCGCTCGCGGCGTGCGGCGCGGCGCGGGGCTCCGCTAGCGCTCGCAGCACGCGGGACACGCGCGACACGCGGCGGAAACACGCGTCGCTGGCTGACAGCGCGCCGCAGGATAGAGCAGCTTCCACGTCCGGTTCTTCTTCCACTTCGGTGTTGTCTCCGCACACCACCTGTACAAGATGTGTAATTTATAGTTGATGTGAAAGTGTAATAGATGGCGGCACATGCAATTTCGTTTTTGACATTTGATAAAAAAAAGTAGCTCAGATGACTAAAGACTTATAGCAGTGAACTACCGGAGTGTTCTGAAATTCTAATACAGGGTGTCCCTCGATAAAGTGCGATCCCGAAAGCGGGTGAAACTAGACCGACAATTATCGACAAAAAAATGTAATTTTTTTTATTAAAGAATATCTGTAATTTTTATTGAATTTAAAAATAAAGTGGATTTTATGTACAAAACTACCGATATTTTTTATATTAGTGGGTAGATTTCGATAAAATAAAATAAAAAAAGATGCCAAACACTTAGCAGTGAGGATAAAATAACAAAAAAGGTGCAAACATATCGTTATCATGTCCTGAAGTTACTGTTTTTAAACAAAAATGCATTTCTCAAAATTTTGCCTCTATAACCCATAGATTATAATTGTTCCTTTTCTTTATAGTTTTTTAATTAAAAAAAATACTGTCCTAACTGCAAAAACATGCTTGATATAAGCTTCTAAAGCTGACGACTGACAACGTCATCAAAATCAAAATCATCATCAAAATGAGATTTTATTGCACGGCGCGTATTTTAGTTCCAAAAGGTCGCATCCCATTCTGATCACGCGCGGATTTATACAATTGAACAACTAAAAAAGGGTCTCTACCTAAGCGATAACGTAATCAGTCGTAAACTTTAGAAGCTTATACCAAGCATGTTTTTGCAGTTAGGACAGTACATTTTTATTTATTAAAAAGCTATAAGGATAAGGAACAATTTTAATTCATAAAATCTATGGGTTATAGGGGCAAAATTTTGAGAAATGTTGAAACAATTGAAAAAATTGGTTAAAAAAATGCATTTTTGTTTAAAAACAGTAACTTCAGGCCATGATAACGATATGTTTGCACCTTTTTTGTTATTTTATCCTCACTGCTGAGTGTTTGACATCTTTATTTATTTTTTTTTTTTTTAAATCGACCCACTAATATGAAAACTATCGGTAGTTTTGTACATAAAATCCACTTTTTTTAAATTCAATAAAAAATACAGATATTCTTTAATTTTTTTTCCATTTTTTTTGTCGATAATTATCGGTCTAGTTTCACCCCCTTTCGGGATTGCACTTTATCGAGGGATACCCTGTATAGAACGATTTCTTCGGTAAATAAGTTATTTAGCGGTCGTGGCTCGTGTAGTCGCGTCGATCATGCAAGTTAACTGACTACAGACACGGTCATAATCTGAACCGTTTAGTGGCATTTACTTCGACCGTTTCCGTGCTTCGCAAGACACGTGAAGCCGTTGGTGCCGGCTGCTATCACTAGATGGCAGTCGTTAAGCCATGTCGGACACCTTATAGGCAGCTTGAAAATTTTTGACAGTTGGGTTGGCCACTAGACACACAACCCCCACCAATTCGGACTCGGCCCCCGTGTGTGGAATATGGCCTAACCTTCCCGAGGTTTGGTAAGAGACCCGTGCCCCTGCATTAGGGGATATGAGTTTTTAACAAATATTTATTTATCGGTCGGAAGCGCTCGTAACTCAGTGCAACTTGCGTGATCGCGTCGATCACGCAGGTCAACTGACTTCAAACACGGTTTTAACCTGGACGGTTTTGACTGTTAGTGGCATTTATGTCGACCGTTTCCGTGATTCGCAACAGATTTATTTACATATTGTTGAACAGAACATCACCTGGTAGACAGCCGCATCAATCAGCTGCGCGTCGCCGCCCTGCTGCAGCTTGCGCAGAGTGACGGCGATGGCCAGTTGTTCCGCCAACGCCGCGAGCGCGCACTGCGTGGTCGTCACGCCGCCGCCGGACTCTGCCGCGAGTTATAGACAATCTAGACTCCGCAGTATGTTAAATATAAACTTTTTATCTTAAATTTCATCAGTAGAATGCCAGTGATCACCAGCTACTCGGCCAACGTAGCGAGCGCGCACTGCGTGGTCGTCACGCAGCCGCCGGACTCTGCCGCGAGGAATAAACAATCTAGATTTCGCAATTTGTTGAATAGAAACTTTTTCCTTAGATCAGATCAGTAGACAATGAGTTGCGCGTCGCCGCCACACTCGGCCGCGAGTTATAGACAACTAGCTGTTGCCCGCGGCTCCGCCCGCGTGGATATTGTATTTGTGACGGTTCTTGAGGATGGCATGGGAATGTTATATCCAGATCCTCCTTAAACTATGTCTACTATGTTGTTTCCTAGCCTTTACTTAAAAGTATTCTATGTGCTAACCGAGTGCTTTATCTATCTACCTACCAAATTTCATCCCAATCCGTTTAGTAGTTTCAGCGTGAAAGCGGAACAAACATGATGAAGTAAATAATCCACTTTTTAGCCATTCCTCTGGGAACCTTCAAGTTTTCCGGGATAAAAAGTGTCCTATGTGTTAACCGAGTACTTTATCTATCTACCTATAAAATTTTATGCCAATCCGTTCAGTAGTTTCAGCGTGAAAGAGGAACAAACAAACAAACATCCATATTTTCGCATTAATAGTGAGATCTAGACTCCGTAGTTTTTTTGAATATAAACATTTTTTTAGATCAGATCAGTAGACGGACAGCGATACCACGCCGCCGCCCGACTCTGCCGCGAGTTATACACAAATTAAACTATGAAACTGAACAATTCGAGATCGAATTGAGACTTGTTATTGGCTTTTCTCATCTTATATAATTACTGTTAGGCTGGCCCCATAAGCCAGTGGTTCGTAAACAGTGAGAACGCGCGCTGTTTGTCGCGCAGTTACACAACTATCTAAAACTAGTTATTATTCTCGCATTCTCTATAAAGTGGCTAAGACCAGCCTAGTTCTCAGAAGGTCACTCACCCCGGCTAACAAGTCCCAACCGGCCCCACAGGCCAGTGGCTCGTATGAAGTCGACGAACAGCGAAAACGCGCGCTGTTTGTCGCGCAGTTGTGCTGCGATTTGTAGCGCAGCCGAGCTGCCGAGAGCTATGTTGGTCTGTGCGCCGGACTGGCGTTGTTTCCACCTAAAACAAACATAACATTATATTTCACTCCTGACTAATAATATTATTAACCTATATAATATTATTCTTCTACTTCTTATGGTGGGACACATTTAACCTTTCTATCCACTAAGTATAGACGGCGGTTGCCTAGTGTTGCACTTAGCATCGCCCGCGGTCACGTGTAGGGCATTTTAGATTTACACCTATAGTTCATTCCAATCAAAAAAAAAGCAAAAGGTAAACAAACGTAGTATGCAGATGACATTGACATGTGACAGTTCCATAGTAAGTTTGTTTACGTTTTGCTTTTTTTTGATTGGAATGAACCATACGGACGTGTGCAATGCGGCCATCATACACATCTAGAAATCGGATGTGCTTCCTCACGAAGGTTTCCTCACGATGTTTTCCTTCACCGTTATATTATTAATATTATATTATTTTAAAAGTGAGTGAGAAGGAAAACGCAGTGTAGGCAGGACCGATGACCTGGTTAAGGTTGCGGGAAGCCGCTGGATGCCGGCAGCGCAAGACCGGTTGATGTGGAAATCCTTGGGTCACGCCTATGTCCAGCAATGGATGTCTTTTGGCTGATGATGACGATGAAAAGTGAGTTTGTCCTTTCCTCACGCAGCAATGGAGCAACGGATCACATTTTTTTTAAAGATATTTTACGGGGTGTGATGTGACATAACCTATATTTTATCGTGTAAAGATATCGTATTCCGTCTGAAATCACACAGGCAACCCAAAAGTAATGCAACTTTAAGAACCCGCGCTATTTATTGCTTTAACTCTTCAACCGATTTCATATACACTTGCGAGCAATAAACTGGAATCACTTCGATGCGGGATGATCAAGACTATTTTTCCTTATTTTTATGCAAGGAACTGTACATTGTGGTATATCATTGGAAAGGTAATCTTATTAGCTTTCAACCTCTTCCAATATCATACAGAAAAAATATTTATTTTATTTCATAAAACGTAAAAACAAAATACATCAATTTTCAAAACAAAAAATAATATCGTTCAAGTATCCTGAAACCCTATAAAAAGCGAACTTTTACGAAATTGGTCTTCAGTCCTAAGTTTCTCGTCACTGAAAATACTGAAGCTCTAAAAAAATGGAAACCACGCCTGCAGAAGCCGCTTAAATCGTTGTGCTTATTTGGCAAGGCTTGTCTCAGCGTGCCATCAGTCGACAACTTCATTTGAGCCAGTCTAATGTCTCCTAGGTGTACAAGAGGTTCAAGGAGATTGGTAACTTTGTTCGAAGACCAGGATCAGGATGACAAAGATGCACTTCGGTGCGAGATGACCGATTTATTGTCACCACTTCTCTGCGAAATCGACACCTGACCGGTGTGGACGTCCAGAAACAGCTCAGAGAAGTTCCAGGGAGGGCTGTTAGCGAGTAGACAGTAAGACGACGACTTAAAGAAGCAAACTTGACCCCAAAATGGCCAGCCACTGGGCCCAGATTGTCCCCAGGTCACCGACAAGTCCAGTTACAGTTTGCTCGCGACCACTTAAATTGGGATATGGAGCAATGGAGCCGAATCCTGTTCTCGGACGAAATCAGAATGTGCCTGCATGGTAGTGACCGTCGACGAAGAGTCTACAGGAGACCGGGGGAGCGATTTGCACAATGCTGTATTACAGAAACAGTGGCATATGGGGGTGGATCCTGTATGGTGTGGGCGGGCATTTCTGTTGCAGCAAAAACGGAGCTGGTATTCATATGAAAATGAAAATGAAAATGAAAATATTTTATTCGAAGTAGGTAGCAGTGTACACTTTTCGAACGTCATTCTTTTATCTACCTAATACGAGGTTCCTACCACTCGGAACTCGTATACCCACCGTTTCGGGAAGTGTTTGCGGAGTGAGAAGAAACGGCGGGCCCTAAAGAAACTCCATCCAACACATTTTTTTTTTAAGTCTTATATTCTATTACATCTTAATGCTAGATCAATAAATGAATTATACAATGTCATGTCTGTAAATAAAATATACAAAAATAAGAATAAAGAAAGGATTCAAAAGAGATAAAAGTACCTGTTGGAGGTCGGGGAGGGTGGCTAACCGCAGAAAGATACATCAACGACATTCTGCTAAGCCATGTGCTCCCCTACGCCGGGTTTATTGGCGAAAATTTCATGTTAATGCATGATAATGCTCGCTGCCACACCGCTGGTGTCACTAGACAGTACATGGAACAAGTTGGGATAGCCGCAATAGACTGGCCAGCCCATAGTCCCGACTTGAATCCTATAGAACATTTGTGGGACGAGCTGAAAAGGCGGGTACGAGGAAGGTGTCCAGCCCCGGCATCGATAGAAGAACTAAAAAGTGCTTTAATCGCAGAGTGGCAAGAAATCCCACAAGATTCCATCAGGAAACTCATTCGGTCAATGAAAAACCGTTTACAAGTAGTAATTAGGGCCCGAGGGGGTAACACTTAATACTGAGGGGAAATAAAGGTAATTTTTTTTTTTTTTTTTTTTTTTTTATGGCAGAGGTGGCAAACGAGCAGACGGATCACCTGATGGTAAGCGATTACCGCCGCCCATAGACACTCGCAACACCAGAGTGGGAGTACGTTCTTTTCTTGAAGGTTTGAATGTCGTATCGGTCCGGAAATACCGCAGGCGACAATTCATTCCACAGTTTGGTTGTGCGAGGCAGAAAGTTTCTAGTGAAACGCACAGTTTTGGACTGCCAACCATCTAAGTGATGGGGATGAAATTGTTGTCGCGTAGAACGATGGCGAAAGGAGGCGGTAGGGATCAATCCGAACAATTCCTCGGAGCACTCCCCATTGTACATGCGATAGAGAATGCAGAGCGAGGCTACATCTCTACGCAGTGCCAAGCAGTCAAGCCGATCTGAAATATCCTGGCAGCCGACGATTCGAGCCGCTCTCCGTTGAATGCGGTCCAGAGGGAAAAGCTGGTACTGAGGTGCCCCTGCCCAGAGATGACAACAGTATTCCATATGAGGCCGAACCTGCGTCTTGTAAAGTTGCAGGCGATGGGCCGCCGTGAAATACCGTCTCGATCTATTGAGCACACCAAGCTTCTTCGAGGCTAATTTAGCCTTACCCTCTAGATGACCACGGAACTGGACTTCACTCGATATGTCGACACCAAGGATTCCGATACTAGCTGAGGCATTTAGGGGAGTGTCCTCAAAACGAGAAATGGTATTTTGTTGGCAGTGAACGCGCAAACCTGTGTCTTAGTAGGGTTAAACTGGACCAAATTAAGCCGACCCCATTCTGAGACCTTCTTTAAAGAGGCCTCAATTTCTGACACAAATTTGTTTCGGCTCTCGGTGACGTTTTCCCGAGAAATGTTGGCACGGCCGGTATAGAAGGCATCACCTGTGCTGTCATATGCAGAAGGAACAGTGTAGGCGAAAGCACACAGCCTTGAGGGACACCAGCGTTCACAAACATAGAATCTGAGCATGCACCGTCGACTACGACCTTTATGCTTCTGTCTGTAAGAAAACTAGTGACCCATTTGCATAATTCCTCGGGAAGCCCATAAGAAGGAAGCTTCGCAAGAAGTGCTTTGTGCCAGACCCAATCAAAGGCCTTCGCTATGTACAAACTAACTGCCAATGCTTCCCCCCTTGTCTCGATTGCCTGTGCCCAACGATGAGTCAGGTAGACAAGAAGATCACCAGCGGACCGGCCCTTACGGAAACCGTACTGTCGGTCACTAAGCAGCTGGCGGTCCTCTAGATACCGAAGGAGCTGGCTGTTGATAATGGACTCCATTATCTTTGAGAGTAAGGAGGTTTTCTTATGATTTTCGTTTTATTTAGACGTCAATATTTCGACCTATTGCAGTAAATTCAAGAATTTTGATAGAAAACTGATATTAATTTTAAATCGTTTGATACCATTGGAAAGTTCACAAAATTACCTTTCCAATGATATACCACAATGTACAGTTCCTTGCATAAAAATAAGGAAAAATAGTCTTGAGCACCCGCAACGAAGTGATTCCAGTTTATTGCTCGCAAGTGCACATTTTGCTTAGACTGAGGACTGGAAACAACATAATTATTGTGCTCGCGAGCCATTTGCGGCTCGCGCACTGCGCACCCTCAACGGTAATCATAAAATATATATCCACACGGGCGGAGCCGCGGGCAAAAGCTAAGATAACATTAAAACTTTTGACTTTGAACAGCTGATGCGTTAGAGCTGACACGACACACCAAACCTAGGCCACTCCCCGAAAAGCGTCACGGTTGTGCCGTATCAGGAGGTCAAAATGCTGGCTGAGGATAGGAAAAGTTGGAGATTGCTCCACCGATAAGGGCTTTACCTAGTGAAGGTCGCGGGAAGCCGTTAGATGCGGGCAGCGCAAGACCGGTCGGCGTGGATATCCTTGGGGGAGGCCTTCGTTCAGCAGTGGACTTCTCATGGCTGATGATGATAAGAAGAAGAAGAAGGCCACTCACCTAGGATCCCCAGCAGGTATATCATCCAGCATCTCCGTAGCTATCCTCAGCACGGTCCTATCCAGCACGCTGTCAACATCCTTCTCCTCCGGGCGGCGGGCCGCGGGGGAGGGGGGCGGGGACGAGGCTTGCAAGGGGGGAGGGGGGAACAGCTCGTTGACGAGAGCGCGGCAGGCGGCGGTTTCCCGACGGAGGTGGAATAAGAAGGCGGTCTTGAGCTTGCCGCATGCATCTGTCGTTACCATGCTCACCTAAAAGGATATTAAATAAATAAATAGAAACAGATAATATACAAAGTAAGATTAGCAAGTATAAAATAGGTCTATAGCTTATAGTATTTGTTTTTTAATATTAATAAAATGTACATATTAGGGAAAAATAAATTTAAGGGGTCTTTATAAGAGCAATAGAGCAAAGAAATTATCTTTAGAATTTTTCTTTGTCTCTGTCTGTCTGTTTGTCTGCATGTTTGTACACGCAACACGAAAAAAATTACATCAAGAAATTGAATGCATTTTACACAGTTTATTGCTGGACGTCTAAATTAAGTTAAAATTTGCCTTTTGACTTGAAAACATCTGGGACAACCATGACTGCCACGGCCTGTCACAACCTAACGCCATGTCACAAATCACATATGGATACAATTGTACGCAGAAGATTCACCGGAAAAATACATACCAGTGCGTTGAAACTCATTATAAATACCGACTTTCGTATTTTTAAGAATTGGATTTTCTATAACCAAACCGAATACAGTTACAGTAATACCCCGCTTTACGCGAGGGATACGTTCCGCAAAAATTCGCGTTAAGTGAAATTCGCGTATAAGGAGGTCACGTTTAATCATAACCAAAAGTCATAACAAAATGCAAATCAATACTTTAATTCTAAAACCACATTGTGTAGCGTTACATTATACATTTTTTTTACGGAAAAATGTATCTATTGTCTTCTGGGTTGCGTTTCGTTTACGATCTTGTAAAATATTTTCATAACACGCGACACTGCTTTTTACTGATTGAAACACTGTTAAAACACGGTCATCATCACTGTCTATGCTCTGCAATATGTCCAAACCTGAATAAATCTTTGAAAGAGCATTTTGTATTGCACTTGAAGATAAAACTCTCTCTTCTACTTGTTCCTCCTCACTATTGAAAGGATTATTCTGTAACTCGATTAAATCTTCGTTGCTGAGAGGTTCGTCATCCATCGCTATAAGATTTTCGAGATCTTCTACTGTGACACCTTCCAGTTCAGAGCCTTCAATCATTGTAGCAATGTCTTCAAGCACTTGTCTCTGCATCTGAATACTTCTCCTAGGTGCTTCCACTACATCAGGCCAAAGATTACGCCACACACCATTCATGCAACTTTTTTTAACTTCATTCCAGGCCTGGTCTATGTTGTGTATTGCCTTCATGATGTTGTATGATTTCCACCACTCTCGCATAGACTGTCTTCCTTCGCCGTCAGTTTCATGAATCAGCTGGCTAAATGTGCGGCGATGGTAATAAGCTTTGAAGTTTGCTATTGCTCCCTGGTCCATAGGTTGTAATATTGACGTAGTGTTTGGTGGAAGGAACTTTACGTACACTTTTAAGTCTCTGGGCGTATCTAAAACGGTTGGATGTCCTGGGGCATTGTCTAAGAGTAGTATAACTCTACGTTCAAGTCCGTTTCTGTCACAGTAGGATTTGACTGAGGGGCAAAAACTGTTAGAATACCAATCTTGAAAAACTTCTCGTGTAACCCACGCCTTTCGGTTGGATCGCCACACAACTGGTAGGCTTGCTTTATTAGTACCTCGCATTGCTCGGGGTGTTTCTGATTGATACACCAGTAAAGGTTTAAGCTTAAAATCACCAGTGGCATTACCACCCAGCAGTAAAGTCAATCTATCTTTCGCGACTTTGAAACCGCTAGCTTGACGTTCTTCTTTAGATATGAAAGTTTTAGAAGGCATTTTTTTTCCAGTAAAGCCCGGTCTCATCAACGTTGAAAATGACACAGGCAGGAATTTTTTTTCGTGCTTCAAACTCTTGAAACTCGTCTGGAAACTCTGTTGCAGCTTGAGTGTCTGCGCTGGCGGCTTCACCCGTTATGCGGATATTGTGAAGATTTGAACGCCGTTTAAACCGGTGAAACCAGCCCTTAGGACGAAAACACAACAGAGCGGCGCGGCGCCGCAACGCTGAAATCGGCGGCACGCGTTGCGCCGCACCGCCGAACGCAGCGTTGCGAGGCACGCGCGCCGCGCCGCTCGTATCCGCGGCACGCACCGCTCCTAGCCGCAGCGCGCAACGCTTGTACCCGCGGCGCGCAACGCTCGTAGCCGCGGCATGCAACGCTCATATCCGCGGCGCGCACCGCTCGTATCTGCGGCGCGGCGGCTCATTTGATGTCCACAGTTTCTGTAGGTCGGAAGCTTATTTATAGGGTTCCGTAGCCAAATGGCAAAAACGGAACCCTAATGGATTTGTCATGTCTGTCTATCCGTCCGTATGTCACAGCCACTTTTTTCCGAAACTATAAGAACTATACTGTTGAAACTTGGTAAGTAGATGTATTCTGTGAACCGCATTAAGATTTTCACACAAAAATAGAAAAAAAGACAATAAATTTTGGGGGTTCCCCATACTTAGAACATTAAGAACTTAGGACTCGCCCATGAAGGGTTCCGTAGCAGCAAGTAACATAATATAAAAGTTCTTGTAGTTCGTTGTAGGTAAATTGCGGTTTACGATTTATGACGTATTAAAAAAAACTACTTACTAGATCTCGTTCAAACCAATTTTCGGTAGAAGTTTGCATGGTAATGTATATCATATATATTTTTTTGTTTTATCATTCTCTTATTTTAGAAGTTACAGGGGGGACACACATTTTATGACTTTGGAAGTGTCTCACGCGCAAACTATTCAGTTTAGAATAAAATGTTAGAAAAAAATTTTGAGTTTCAGTTCTACGTATGGGGAACCCCCAAAATTCATTGATTTTTTTCTATTTTTGTGTGAAAATCTTAATGCGGTTCACAGAATACATCTACTTACCAAGTTTCAACAGTATATTTCTTATAGTTTCGGAAAAAAGTGGCTGTGACATACGGACGGACAGACAGACAGACAGACAGACATGACGAATCCATAAGGGTTCCGTTTTCGCCATTTGGCTGCGGAATCCTAAAAACAAGCGTCCGACCTACAGAAACTGTGGACATCATATGAGCCGCCGCGCCGCAGATACGAGCGGTGCGCGCCGCGGATATGAGCGGTGCGTGCCGCGGCTACGAGCGTCGCGCCGCGGAAACGAGCGGTGCGCGCCGCGGCTAGGAGCGGTGCGTGCCGCAGCTACGAGCGGTGCGGCACGCGCGCCGCGCAACGCTGCGTTCGGCGGTGCGGCGCAACGCGCGCCGCCGATTTCAGCGTCGCGGCGCCGCGCCGCTCTCTTGTGTTTTCGCCCTTACTGGCATTAAAAGTCGGGGTGGAACTCCCTTCACCTTCTTGTGACTTTAGCATCTCAAACAAAGAGTTTGCTTTTGTACATATGAGAGCTTGACTCAGCGGCGTGTTCTTTTTATTTAAATCGTCGATCCAGACTGCTAGCAACTTTCCATTTTTTCTAGGATAGCGGGCCTCGAACGAGTCAATATTGTTGCACTTATAGGTGTCGAACTTTCACTGGAAAGTTTAATTTTTTCCCGATTTTTAAAAATCGATCGTACAGTCGATTCTGAGAGTCCAAAATCTCTGCCAACTATTGTTGCTTTGCCTCCATTTTCCATTCTTCTTAAGACTTTTAATTTCAATTCCAAAGTTAAGCTTTTGCGCTCCTTTTTCTTCGGCGGCATTTTTAACGTAGCTTTGAATTATTTTCACCAAAGGTTAGAACACGACTGCCAGCTGAGATTAAAATATGTAATGTACTTACGTAAGATGAACGAAACAAAAACGGGAATCCCCAAAAAGTCCTACTCTGAAGGGATTCCCCATTCTTTTATTTACGAGAATGGTCAGAGAAAGTGGGAATTCCCGCGACCAAAGACAAGTTAGGCAATTACTTACATTACTAAATATGTAGGTATATGTAACCAATCCGCGTAAAGAGAGGCATTATAGCGCGAAATTTGAAATTCGCGTAAAATCGAAACCGCGCATAACGAGGTCGCGTAAAGCGGGGTATTACTGTATATTGTTTTAAAACTTACCTCATGGGGATCAATTTCGTATAAAGACAGATTGCCGTCATACATATCCGAGGGGCACGGGGAACCCATAGGACTTTCGCACATAGACCTGGGAAAGAACACAACAACACAAATTACCACTTTGAAATTAACAAAATCGACATACCGTACGAAAAAAACCTGTTTGTTAACAATCCAAATCGTCTCGACTATAGGGGACGGGTCTCTTTCCATACCTACCTCTCCATACCTCCAGCTCCAGTGTCCTAACTTTTCAAGCCGCCTATCCGATAAGATAAGGCCTCCGACATGGTTTAACGACTATCTAGTGATAGCAGCCGGCATCATACGTTACTTGTTACTACATTACAATTAAAGACGTTTGTGAATGTTTGCGCTAAGGAGCTATATCTTATCCTCAGGTGATGGAGGGGAGGAGGTTGCTTATAGATATGTGTATACTGTTCTATAGGCTGGATTTGCTGCTTAACGCAAAAATTTTGACCGTGGGAGAGCCATGCTTCGGCACGGATGGGCCGTCTCTACCAGTGATACCACGGCCTCACAGAAAACCGGCGTGAAGCAACGTTTGTGTTGTGTTTCGCCGAGTGAGTGAGGGTACCGGAGGCCCAACTTTCCCCCCCCCCCCCGCCCCCCCCAATTCCACGCATCCTCCCATCCCATTTCAAAGGTCGACAACGCATTTGTGACTCCTCTGGTGTTGCGGGTGTCTATGGGCGGTGGTAATCGCTTACCATCAGGTGATCCGTCTGCTCGTTTGCCACCTATCACATAAAAAAAAATATATTATATTGTATTGTATTGTATATCATTATATTGTATGGTATATCATGACTGTGTTTGATTGAACATTTATTCTTTGTGACGTCACATTAAGCTCTGAGTACTCACGGCGTCGGCGCCATGCTCTCAGCAGTGGTCAGCATCAGAACTCCGTGCTTCTTACTGAACAACAAAGGAGATCCGTTGCACAGTTCCGCGCCCAATATCTTGTCGCCCTCTGACGTCACGTCGATATAGTCCACCTTGTCGTTCGATACGGTGCCTGAAAGAGACAGAACATTTTTAGGAACGTCATGCCAAATGTACGGGGTATGAAGAAACTAAACGCAGACGGTGCTAGCATAAGTATCTCTGTCCCGTTTTAATTATCCTCGGTGGCGTAGTAGCTATTAGTAGGATTATCTACGCGCTGCAGACTGGGTCATAAATCATCTGTACGAAACAGTGATATTGCGCTCTCTTTCGCACTTAGGACGGACTTACAGTCCGTACGGGGCTTATTCTGCCCTCATAAGGTCGCAAAGTACATACATATATGGGGTTTCCGTTTAATTTGCGGCCTTTATTCCTATGAGGGCAGTATTGGCGTCGATTCGGAGTTTACGATTAAACTTATTTGACAGGCCTAAACTAAATTTAAGCGTCCTGTCCTTGTATTTTCGATATAGAAAGAAAAAGATAGAACAATTAACTTAAGTTCAATCCTGTCAACTAAGTTTAATCATGAAAACCGAATCGACACCATCATAGTGCACTATTCTGCAACACATCCACATTCTATACTCACTGGACACGATCGCGACGTATTTGCTGGAATACAGCAACACCCGGCTGGAAAGCGGCAAAAATCTTGGCGTTTCGGTGTCGTGCGGCGCCCAGCGAAGCGCTGTCAGTGACGTCACTCGCGGGGACGATGCGTCTTCTAGCGATATGTGTGCTGCAGAAGAAATACAAAAGAGACATAATCCGGGAGTTGACTGCATGAAAAATAAATTACAAAATATTATTGACTAAATAGCTCTTTAATTGAAATTGTTGAAAAACTTAATCACTTTAATTTTCATTACATTTTCAATTTTTAATTTATAAGAATTTCCTAATTAGTATGCAAACTACTATATTGAACAATGACGTCATCGTACAAAATTTCAAACATTTTTTGAACAAAATGCCGTTTTTGACATTTGATAAAAAGTAACTCAAATGACTAGCAGTCAACTACCGGATTATATCGTAATAGGTAGTATGTACGTACTTAGTAAAAAAATCTTACTAATTTGTCATTTAGGGGTCGCCCATTAATCACGTTAGGCTCAAAAGGGGGGGAGAATGTTTAGAAAAAATCACGAAATATCACAAGGGGGAGGGGGGGTGTACTGAGATGACACGTGTATTTATTTTTTCGTTGAACGCGCGATTTCTACAGTAATTTCCAAATGTCGAACTGTTATGTTGTTTTTTACTCTTCCCATGGTTCGAAACGGCTTCAGGCAGTCAAAAACAACCTGCAAGATTAATGTCTATCTGGATTTTCTTATCACGGTGCTTAATTTCCTAGAATTTAATTACATTATATTGTATTTAAAGATAATATTTTGTACCAAAAAAATATACGTGATTTTGGTAGTCTAAAACCTCGCCACGTATCACCAGGGGGGAGGGGCGTCTAAAAAGTTGCTAAAAAATATCACGTAATTAATGGATGGCCCCTTAGTTATAGAAAATCAACAGCGTTAGGTACAAAACACAAAAAGTACAAATTACGATAAGCCTTTATAGATTTTCAATACACCCTTAGTTTCTACGCGACTTTTACTACTAACAAAATTATTATTTTTCTTCTTGTCGTGTCGCATAATTTAACCGTATCTATTAGAAAGCGCAACGCGACCATCATTCACATCTTGTGCAGGTTTCCTCACGATGTTTTCCTTGACCGTTAATTATGTATTACTATGATGATGTATACTCACCCAAAGCGTACCGCATCTCGGGCGAGCGAGCCACATTGAAGACCGCAATGAGCATCAGAAGGCCGTCATTGCCGCTGGCTCGCACGTCCAATGCCAAAATCTCTAGGCTGTTCACGTCACCTGCCACATAAAAATGCGTAAAAACTTTACTAAGCATAAATCTACTATATTCAGCTTGCATATTTAAGGTATTTATTGACTTTTATTTTCGAAGGTAGAAGGTAGTATGTATGGTTCATTCCAATCAAAAAAAAGCGGCCAAGTGCGAGTCGGACTCGCCCATGAAGGGTTCCGTAGCAGCAAGTTACATAATATAGAAGTTCTTGTAGTTCGTTGTAACTTGAATGAAAGGTAAATTGCGGTTTACGATTTATGAAATATTAAAAAAAAACTACTTACTAGATATCGTTCAAACCAATTTTCGGTGGAAGTTTGCATGGTAATGTACATCATATATTTTTTTTAGTTTTATCATTCTCTTATTTTAGAAGTTACGGGGGGGGGGGACACACACATTTTACCACTTTGGAAGTGTCTCTCGCGCAAACTATTCAGTTTAGAAGAAAATGATATTAGAAACCTCAATATCATTTTTGAAGACCTATCCATAGATACCCCACACGTATGGGTTTGATGGAAAAAATGTTTTTGAGTTTCAGTTCTAAGTATGGGGAGCCCCCAAAATTTATTGTTTTTTTTCTATTTTTGTGTGAAAATCTTAATGCGATTCACAGAATACATCTACTTACCAAGTTTCAACAGTATAGTTCTTATAGTTTCGGAAAAAAAGTGGCTGTGACATACGGACGGACAGACAGACAGACAGACAGACAGACATGACGAATCCATAAGGGTTCCGTTTTTTGCCATTTGGCTACGGAACCCTAAAAAGCAAAAGGTAAACAAACATAGTATGTAGATGACATTGACATGTGTCAGTTCCATAGTAAGTTTGTTTACGTTTTGCTTTTTTTTGATTGGAATGAAGTATATGTATTTGTGTTTCTTATTACCTATTTCGTTGTTTTAGTAAATTTTTTTTTATTATACTACCCCAGTACATCTGCCTTACGGTTGCCTGGAAGAAATTGCTACCTAGCAATAAGGTCGCCTATTGTTGTCGACTATTTTCTTTTGCCTTGTTCTTGTAATATTCTATTTTCTTATTTATGATACAATAAAGTATATTGAATTGAATTGAAATATTTGTATTTTCATTTATAAACATGGTGTTATTCTCCTTCTTATCGTGTGGTACAATGTAACCATGCTATCACAATGGATAGACGGTACTAGCCTATGGTTGCATATTAATATTATCATGAGAAATAAAAAGAAATGCTTTTTGAATACAAACCTTGAGGAGCTAAATGCACTCTAGCTTGTGCCTCAGTTAAGGTCCTGCGAAGGTTGTGCTCAAATAACTCCGGACCGCGCCAAATCTAGAAAACGACAATTATTTGAATAAATGTATATGTCGTAGAATTCTGCCGTACAAATTAAGAACACAGTAAGTGACAGATTTCGCGCGAATGATTTTGAACCTTGTATCGCGTAACGAATAATTAATTATTTATTTGTTCTTAATTTGTACAGCAGAATTGGCCAGATCATGAAATAACTGGCCTTATCGTTGAGGAGCTCAAGAGGAAAAAAACTGTACGTTGCGTTACTGGTGTTACTATACAGGGCGTTAAAAAAAGTGCGTTTGAAATTTTAAGGGGTTACTCAGAATCAAGTATAGAATCCAAGAAAAATATTGAAAAAATCCGCTCTTCAAATTCTTTTTCCAGATTCTCATACTAAATCTGATAGTGAATCAAGAGTTTGTATGAAAAACTGTAAAAAAAAATTTGAAGAGCGGATTTTTTCAATATTTTTCCTGGTATCTATATTTGATTCTGAGTAACTCCTTAAAATTTCAAACGCATTTTTTTAACACCCTGTATACAGGGTGTAACAGAAAGGTGTGATAATACATCAAGGTTGGCTTTTACCCATCAAACTGAACAACTTTTATTCTACAACTTTGTTCAAATCACAAATTTTTTTTTGGACTTTTCATACAAATCGATCAGCTGGCGAACAAAGTTTGTATGAAAAGTCAGAAAAATTCTTTGCGATTTCAACAAAGTTGTAGAACAAAAGTTGTTCAGTTTGATGGGTAAAAGCCAACCTTGAAGTATTATCACACCTTTCTGTTACACCCTGTATAAAGTGTTAAGAAATTAGTGATCATTACTTAAACTGGGGCTTCTACTAGTGAAACTGAACAACTTTTCCCAGGGAACGCATAGTCAATTTGCGAAAAATTGTTTGCCCACTTAGTATGGGAAGTCCAAATTTTTTTGCGAATTCACTATGGGTTCTTTTGGGAAAGTTGTTCAGTTTCATGAGTAGAAGCCCCAGTTTAAGTAATGACAGCTAATTTGTTTATACCTTGTATAAAAGTCCCGCAAAAGCAGCTCCGTTGACTCTTTTTTGTCGGAGCTTCTCCACGACATGGTCAGTTATTTCTTGATCTATCTGACCAATTCCAAATTTCATACTTTTTATGATATATTAAAGTAGAAGCTGTTCACATTCTTTTAAATTGAAAATTTTTCACTACCAAACACAAAGTTTCTACCACTCGGAATTGTCCCAATTCATTGATAATTCCTATGATCTGGTCACGACATGCACTGTAGAAAATACTCGTTTTCAAAATCTTACGTCATTTAGCATATATCATTTACCTGCAAAATAGGGCCTCCGCCGCCACCGCCAGCCACTAGAGCTATGCAGCCGCCGTCTTCCGTGTCGAATGAGCCCTCTGATAGTACCACCACACCCACGAGTTTCTGTGGTAAAGGTTAAAGTTAGAAACAGCATAACAGAATATTATATGAACTGACCTTTCTGTAGTCACCATCAATATCATCATATACATATTATACATAAGTTCTGTCATACAGGTAAGATTCGGTGTCAGTTGCTTAACGCAAAAAACGCAACGCACACATTAAGGCTGCGGCCTGGACGCAAGCGACGGCGACAGCGACAGCGACACGAGCGACTTGATCATTTCCATAGATTTGTATGGAGCTGTTTTGGACGACAGCGACAAGCGCGGCGACACACGAGCGACGAGCGACATTTCAAGGACATCGCGCGTTTAGGGACGTTCTTCTTTAATCGATAAAGCAGTTTAAACTATCGATAGTTTGAGTAGAAAAAAGAGTTTCAGATAATAAAATGATAAAGTTTGATACTAGCTGGAGTGCCCGGCTTCGCTCAGGGAGTTGATATCCCCCTGCACCCTGCGCCTCACCCCCTCACGCCTCACCTCACCCCCCGACTCACCCTCCCCGCACCTCACCCTTCCGCACCCCGCACCTCCCCCCCACCCCTCTCCTTTCCCTCGCAACCTGCGCCTCACCTCCGCACCACACTCCGCCCCCCGCACCCCACTTCTCACCGTCCCCCGCACCCCGCACCTCTCCCCCGCAACCCGCGTCTTAACCCTGCACCCGCTCCTCCCCCCGCACCTCCCCCCCGCTCTCCACCCCACTCCTCACCCCACCCAGCTACTCTCCCCTGCAACCCGCGCCTCAACCCCGCTCCTCCCCGGACGCCTTTCCCCCCTCCCGTACCCGCCCCTCCTCCCCCGCATCCCGCACCTCCCCCCTGCACCCCTTTCCTCCACCACCCACACCCCTCGTCTCCCCCCGCAAACCGTGCCTCAACCCCGCAACCCGCGCCTCACCCCGCGCCTGCCCCCACCCGCTCCTCTTCCCTCGCAACCCGCACCTCACTTCCCGCACCCCGCGCCTCCCCCCTGCTCCCCCGCACTTCGCTCATCGCCTTTTTGTTTTGTTTGTTGTATAAATCTACGTCCTCTTTAGCAAGTTCGTAGTAGTAATCTTAAAAAAACAGAAATATTTGCTCTAGGTGGGGATCGAACCCACGACTCTCGGATCAATAGTCAGGAGCGTAAACCGCTGAGTCAGTGTTAAGTGTTATTATATTAGTAAGAATCATTATGAAAATATCGAAATATCGACATCGCGACAGACAGACATCGACAGAGTCACGTCACTACGTCGTCGCAAACCCAGTGACCTTGTCGCTTGCGTCGTGAACAGTCATCGCTGTCGCTGTCGCTGTCGCCGTAGCTGTCGCCGTCGCTTGCGTCCAGGCCGCAGCCTAACGAGTGTAATAATTTGTATCCAGTAGTAATAGGTAATCACAAAGCATCAATTTGTGAGTGTCCGGGGTTGTGGCCCTACCACCTCGCCCCCACCAACGGCTATGCCTCGCGAGCGATATAAGTGTAAGTACTATATAAGTATAGTGTATGGTTCACAATACACTGTCTATCTAAATCTAAATCGAAATTTAATATTATAAATGCGAAAGTAACTGTCTGTTTGTTACGTTTTCATGCTGATACCGCTGAACCAATTTTGATGATTTTTTATATAGAAATAGTTGGGACCTGGGAGAAGGACATATGCTACTTTTTGTCGCGAAAATAATATTTGAAGGAGGTGAAACAGGGGATGAAAGTTTGTACGGGTCATTTCTCAAGTTAGTGCTACAAAAACGATGTTAACGTGGACGAAGCCGCGGGTGGAAAGCTAGTTTTTTTTTTAAATAAAGCTTACAGTTTCAGCATGAGCAGGCATGGAGCCAAAGAAGAGCAGGGACACGCGGCGCCCGATGCCGCCGAGCCAGCCGCTGGGCGGCCGCAGCGTCCGGCACTGCACTGTCGCGCGCCCGTCTGTGTAACAACAAACACAGTAAGGGCGTCCGCTGCGTTAAGCGGGTGCACGGTGCGGACGTCCGCCGCGGGGACCCGCGCCATGCTCCCTCGCGGACAAATTTAAACCGTCGCGGGCGCCCGCGACACGGATAACGCAGCGGCGCTCACTGATCTTCTAGAAACAGCTCCGCTCGTGTGCTCCGTAGCACGGACACACGAGCGTACTCTGTCGCCCGCGAGGCCCGCCTCACGCAGCGCTGCTCTATGAAATGACATGAAACAGCACCCGGAGCGGACGCCCGCGCCGTGCACCCGCTTAACGCAGCGGACGCCCTAAGACATTTTTATAGCGTCCATCTGTGTAACGGGAAACATAGTACGCATTTATGTATTTCTAACAGTACTAAAAACTATCGCTAGATGGTGCATCAACTAATCTACTAGCCAATCAATCAATAAACAATCGAATAATTTAGTTTTTAGGTTGCCAGCATCAACATTATGTATAAATGGCATGTATTAATACAAATGCCTCATCAAAAGTGGTTAAAAAAATTCAATTATCAGTAGAGGTGTACAAACTGGTCGCTGACTAGTATTATCTGTAAAAATCTTTAAATATAAAGTTATTTATTGTGATATTAAATCCAAAATACTCACCAACAACTGTAGGTTCAAGCAGCACAACAGTACATGTTGTGGTAGCCAGCACCAGTGGCGATCCCGAGTACCAAACCAGTCGGTCACACTCCTGCCCTGCCATTTCTGCTGATACATCCACATATACGTCTTCTTGGGCAATCGATGGCCAGTAGCGGACTATGCCTTCAGGAGATACACTGATGAATGATGGCATCTAGAAGGAGAAAAAATATTACTTCACTTTATTAAGTTTTCTAAAGACAGTAAAATATCAATTAATTAATAAAATTTTACTATATTTTTTTATTTTATTATATCAACAAAGATAAATGTTTTAAGTAAAAATAACAGTTATTGAACGTAAAAGTCAACACATTAATTTGTTGCTATGCATAAGCTTTTTTCATTACAAATTGCATCATCATCCGTTTTGGTAAACTTTTTAGAGTAAAAGCAGACTATGTGCTCTTTTCTTCTTCTTCTTCTTTAGGACCTGTGACACCTTATGGTGGACCCAACTGTAGACTTCACATGCACCCAGGACATGTTAGCTCCTTTTCTTCTAATGCCTATTACTTTTTTGCTACTGCCATTGAAAAATAAAAAATATTTCCAGGTTTAAACTATCTCATTTATCTCACCTGTGCACGTGGATTGTGTACAAGTGCTTGCAGCGCAGCGCGGTGCGCCAGGTCGGTTGCAGGCAGCGGCAGCTCCCGCGCCGGCCCCTCGCGAGGCCACACTACCGCCCGACGCCCCGCCACGGCGACGCTCCAGCCACATGGGAATAGGCGAACGGAGACCTCCCCAGATGCTGGAAGACAAAACTTAATGTAGCTCATAATTTTTTAACTGACAAATGCCAATGACATGACAGACAGACAAATGGTGAAGACAACAGGACAAAGAAAATTCAATTTAGTGTATCCTCAAAGTGAACTTGCCTGGACTATCATATAACACCAACACAGATATAGACATATCAGCTATTAGCTGCTCGCCTATTACTAAATAATAATAAAAACACATTCAACTTAGGGCAAATGGTGTAAAGAATATTCTATGTAAGGAGACTGCAAATAGACTACACTGGATACACTATTTTATCGTAAAATACACAGACATATTAGTTTTAGGCAAAATAGCGGCTGGCGTGAACACGTTGATATCTCAAGATATATGTTTTTCTTTTTATAGGCTAAACACTTCCTACGCCTATGTTTTTATTTGGAAAAAAATGACATCTCTGAGTATACATAAAAAATACCGATCTCTAGGTGGACAGATGGTAACTCCAGAGGTCATTAGGGAACTCGATCCCAAGTGCATCCTACAGTTCATTAGAACTATTGGCCTTGAGGATATAATATAACAAGGGCAGTGATCACAATAGATCTACCCAGGTCGCAGTGATCCAATAAGGCCCTCCTTTGGTCCTATACCCCTTTACCCCCAAATAATAATAATAATACATAAAAAATGTGTAATCTCATATGTGGATATCTCGAATATTTCATAGGAAAGATCAAACTTTAAAATTGCTACACTGTAAAATAGCAATTTTGGACATATCAATACAATCACACCAGCCACAAAATTAAAGTTGCATAATTTGGTTAGGAATTCAAATGCACTGTGAAAAAAGAAGCATATTCATTTTGTGAGGGTTATGTCCTCTTTGCACTTTCATTTACCAAAGTATATTGATTCTAACAAGATTCAGCAACAGCAATTCACATTTAAAAATATTCTAGATAGCTTTAGAACTCCTTGGTTGGGCTTCATACAATTTAATTTTTATTTATTATCATTTAGTAATAGGCGATCAGCTAGTAGCTGATATGTCTATAAATGAATGAATGAATATTTATTTGCCATGTTCAAGGGTTACATTATTATCTGTGTTGGTGTTTTATAATAGTCCATTCAAGTTCACTTTGAGGATACACTAAATTGGATTGTCTTTGCACCATTTGTCCAGTCTGTTTTTAAAACTATTTACAGAGGGGCATCGACCACATCTTGACGACCATCCATATTTTTGCGATTCTGTTGTTTAGTTTGTGATGTCCCTCATTAGTGTATGAGCGTGTAAGGGCCAATCTCATACTGTTTGGATATCTAGCTCGATGGATGCTGCTGGTGTTAAAAATATGTGACAGTTCTTTGCAGTCATATTTCTTGGTCAGGATTTTGTAGGTCTCAATGAGTAGATTTATGAAGATGATGTTTTACACATTCTTCGTCATAATTTTTTTTTGCCTATAGTCTCTACCATGGGGAACTTGTACACTCAACATTTCGGGAAGGGTTTGTGAAGCAATAAGAAATCTTGAGTCTAAAAGAAACTCGCTTCAACACATTTCACACAACAACATAAGATGTATAAAAGAAACTCACTTCAACACATTTCACATAACAACATAAGGTCAGCATAAGGTGTATGGACTTACCAAAGGTAAGGGTCTCAGTCACCATCACAGGCAAAGGAGTACCAAGAGTTTCTATGGTAGTTAGAGGGGTCTTGTAGATAATATCGCCTCCTTGAGATTCGGCAGACTGGCCGAATTTGCTGCAAAAAGTATGCAAGGTTAAATTTTTTTAATCGATATGTGAAAACGTACAATAAGAGTTAGGTTATGTTTTACTTCTGGTTTTTCTTCGCTGACGAAAGCCCTGTGGTTCTTCTTCCAGCGATAGATTGTCTCACACGGGGAGAAAAAGGACTCCGCATGCCTCCGCCAGCACTATATTCCATTTTTATTCTGAATTTTTAAGAAAATAAAAAGAAAATTCAAAAACGGCAACTGACTAACGAAACAACCATCGACAAAAAATAAATAAAAAAAACATGTGTCAAATTCCAGTAGTGCTGTCCTATCTCAGAGTCAGACCAAAGAATGTCCTATCAATCCACGCATTCATGAATCAAATCGATTATCTATTGTTTACGTTATTGTTTACCCGTTATTACGGGTGTTGGTAGTATTGCAAAGTCTTGGAAATATATTTACTTAACATAAAATCTTGCAATTATTTAAATATGTATATACGATTACGGCTAAGCCTTAGTCAAAAATCCCGCCCTGGATCGCCCCTGGTGCAAATGTGCCCATAACACTTGCAGCGTTACCCGCTGTATGTTGGTAGTATGTTTTTAGCCAAAGAATTTATATGGATTTGATCACGACGTGGATCACGATATGCGTGTTGTCGCATCGGGTCCGAGTGTTGATATCGTCATGTCGGATGGCGTATTAATAATATGTCTCCGCTTTAAAATTTACCACCCCGAGTGAAATCTTTGGTGAACGCAAGCACTAAAAAAATTGTCAAAGTCAAATCGCAACGGTTGCCGATCGTATCTTCCCGCTTTTCGTAGTTTTTATAAAACTTCGAAGAATTACTTCGAAATAAATGTTTCTAGCCATAGAATTTGTATGGATTTGATCACGATGTGGATCACGATATGCGTGTTGTCGCGTCGGGTCCGAGTGTCGATGTCGTTATGTCGGATGGCGTATTAATAATATGTCTCCGCTTTAAAATTCGCCACCCCGAGTGAAATCTTATGGAACGCAAGCACTAAAAGAAAAAAAAGGACTTTTTGGCGGGAACTCGCGGCAAGAGATCGTCATTTTTGTTTTATTATCCGAAAAAATAGATATCGTGGTTTTTAATGCATAATATTGATAGTGTATTGTTCAATAAAGTGCCATTTAAGTGTCTAATATGTAGGATAATGAAATAAAAGTGTGTAGACTGTGTTTCGAGTGCTCTCAAGAAGTCCATGAAATATTCATCAAAAGTGCTATCATTTTGTTGAAGAATAGAGAAAAAGTTAAAGACGACAGAAATTGATAAATGAGAACTCAAATGAAATAGAAAAATATTTAGAGAAGAGCAAACTACGTAAGAATAAGCTGTATGGCCAGAGAAGCCTTGGCGTTTTCCTTGCAAAAGCAGGAAAGAACCAAAAAAAAAAAAAAAAAAAAAAACTGTCAAAGTCAAATCGCAACGGTTGCCGATCGCATCTTCCCGCTTTTCGTAGTTTTTACAAAACTTTGAAGAATTCCTTCGAAATTAATGGATTAATTTATCAATTACTGTGTGATATTGATGCATACTTCGTGCACGCCATGTACATCAAGTCGATTGTGCTCGACGGGTTCAAATCCTACGGAAATCGTGTAGAAGTCACCGGCTTCGATCCTGAATTCAATGCTATCACTGGCTTGAACGGCACTGGAAAGTCAAACATATTAGATTCCATTTGTTTCGTGCTCGGAATCACCAATTTATCTAACGTAAGTAGAAAAAAATCCTCTCAAAAGCTTCAGGCGTTCGTTAAACAGGTTACAATATAGATCATGTTTACGTTTGTACTATAGCGGTTCTGTTTGTTTACATCTTCAGGTGAGAGCTGGAAGTCTTCAAGAGCTGATCTACAAGCATGGACAGGCCGGTATTACTAAGGCGACAGTCAGTATTACGTTCGACAACCGCGACAAGAAGCAATCCCCCATCAGCTATGAGAATCACAATGAAATCACTGTTACTCGACAGGTCGGTTACTGTTATATTAACTTGTGGTATAGTGGTTGGCGTTCGTGACCCTTGGAATGTATTTACGAGGATGATCCTGGTTTCTGTCTCAGTAATTTTCTATTTCAGTAAATAATTTTAGTACAAAAAAGTTTGTTTTTAAAATTCCTTGAAAACATTTTTTTTACAAGTTTCCTATTGTTTTCTTTATCCAGGTGGTTATGGGAGGCAAAAATAAATACCTGATAAATGGAATCAACGTGCAAAACAAGCGAGTGAGCGATCTGTTTTGTTCCGTGCAACTGAACGTGAACAACCCTCACTTCCTCATCATGCAGGGCCGCATCACCAAGGTGCTCAACATGAAGCCTCCCGAGGTATGGTTATATTGAACAAAGTGTGTTTAAATAAATTATACACTTTTCATTTTTTGTATGTAGTTTCAAGACTGATTCGAGGGTTGCATGGGGCGTGCATGAGGAAATTAGTGTTAAGTAGAAGAAAAAAAATACATCTGAAAAGTGTATGGGTAGCAGAAAATCTGAAACACATAGATATATTGAGTATGAGACTACAATTTTTAAATGGAAAGTTTTTAATGTTTTATATAGACAGGGAAGTGCTTTAAAAAACGTAGTTAGAATATATTTCCAGCCAAAATTCATTAGGTTGTGATGGACCTTAATATAGGAGATATTTCCTCGGTGCCTAGCTACATCAATTTTGCGAATTTTAACTTAATTCATTATCTATCAAACTGCATTCGTAAGTCGTTTTCGTAAAAAAAATGTAAGTTAGGAGTTCTTAGCACTTCCCCGTTGATATGTAGGTTTATTGCATCTTGCATTAATTTTTAGTGCATCAACTTTCAAAAATCCTCATTATCTCACCTAATATGAAATGTTGATGATGCCAAGCTTTGGCTTGAAAGTAGGCTAACATTCTAAAATCAACAAATTGTGTTTATCAAGTACCAAGATAAGTATTTTATGACTAGACTCCTAAAAGAAGCAAAATGGAGTATTATTTTATTTGAATATTTTCAGATTTTGTCCATGGTGGAAGAAGCAGCGGGCACGAGAATGTACGAAGCCAAGAAACAGGCTGCTCAGAAGACTATTGAAAAGAAAGATGCCAAACTTAGGGAGCTCAATGATGTAAGAATGAAACTCAAGACCAATCAAGGCACCCCTTACTGTTCTCGACTTTTCCGTAAAAAACAGTTACAATGTTTATGGTTCTAGGATATGGCTATTGTTGGTTGATTGTTCTAACTAAAGATGGTAACTATTACTAGTGAATAGTATAGCATAAACAAGAAACATACTTTAAAATATTTACTACCATGTTCAGTTTTCAAATAAGTCAAAAATTTTGTGATGAGTAATTGCTATTGAGTCATTTTTTAAATGAATTTCTTTAGCTTTTCTAATTTGATAATACAATTTGGCTACTATTTTTCTTAATTGTATGACTGAATATTGATTATAATTTTTTTAAAGAAAAAAAACCTGATCTTTAAGGCACTAAAGCCAGTTAGGGGTTGCGAACCCTCAATATGGTAACCTTTCTCCTTACCTTGATAAATGATTTGAGCACACAAATATAACTCCTGTAAAAACTAAGCAATGGAGACATAACCCACCGTAACCTGATATATTGCTTCTTAACAATTGCAGATTATCAAAGAGGACATAGCACCGAAACTACAGAAGTTGCAAGATGAACGGTCCCAATTTCAAGAGTACCAGAAAGTTGTCAGAGAACTCGAGAACCTGAGCCGATTATATGTTGCTTATAAGTAAGTAAATAAACAAAATAAAATAAAAGAACAAAAATAATCAGGTCTATTGTGAATATTCGCGAATAGCAATTTTTTTCTTATTGTCAACTCCTGCCCGGACTCAGTTTTTGTTGTCTACAGTTACAGTTCTATCTTCAAAATGAACAGTCTCCTATAAAACTTTAAATATAAATATGCATTTTAAAATAACATTTGTATGGGTAACAAAAAAAACTGTAGATCGGAATTTTTTCGACATTTTTTCTATATTCTATACTTGATTCTGAGTAACCCCTTAAAATTTCAAAAACTTTTTGTGCCTGTAGTTTATAGAGAGCTTCTCTATAAACCTTCATTGTAATAGTACTTGTGAACTTTTTATCCAGATACGTGTCAGCTGAAGAGAACGCTAAAGAAGCCGAGGCGAAAGTAACAGAAGTGAAAGATGAAATCAAGAGTAAGAAGGAGACCATTAAAAGCAATGAGAAGGAAGCGAAAGAGTTGGACAAGCAGGTGGCTGACCTCAACAGGAAACTTGATGAGGTATGATAATATGTCAGGGGGTGGTCTAACGTGTGGACGTTGTGTGGCGGACCGCACCGGAAAGTGTGGCCTCACCCTAAGGCTAATTCTTACACCATATGCATATAACCTCTCGGTTCTGTCGTGGATGGATAATAAAGGGTTGTTCCGCTATTGTAAACTAATGAGTTTACATACAACCCTACAAAAGAAATAAGAATGAAGAAGATAATTTTCGCAGACATTTGACGAATTGAATACCACCTAACCGTATAAACTTTTCTATAGGAAAGCGGCAGCATTCTCCAACAACTAGAAACCGAGCTGCAAGGTCTAGAGAAGACGGAAGCCACTCTCGGCTCCACCCTGTCCAGTGCCAAGGAAGCCGTGGCGGCTCACGAGAAGAAAGCGAGGCTGCTGGACCGGGCACTGGCTGATGATGATGCTGCGTTGGCTGCTAAGAAGAACCAACTTCAGCAGGTGATGTTTTGAATACCAGTTTTTTAAACCTCTAATCTCTTGGCATTATCCCACCTGGTGGTAAGTGATGCTATTGCAGAAAGATGAGAGCGGGCTTATTAAGATTTTGCAATGCAATGGGGAACTGGCTATTAATAGCCTCCATAATGGAGAATAAGTCTTCATGCCGGAACACATTAATGGAGATAAGTCTCCATGTCCGAACACATCAATGTTATTAACATTTATGTTTGGCGGCAAGACTTAGATATGATGGTGGGAGCTAGACAGAAGATCAGAACGGAGTTCTATAAAATCGGATCCCGCCGGGAATCGTACTTGCAACCTCTTGATGCGAGCTACTAGCTAGGTCACGAAAGCGATACTGAACAAATGCCCGCTATTAACCAGGTGTCGTCATAGGGTAATCGAACACCGTTCTGAACAATGCTTGATGTTCACCAGGTGTCGTCATAGGCTATTCCAGCATCGTTCTGAACAATGCTTGATGTTCACCAGGTGTCGTCATAGGCTATTCCAGCATCGTTCTGAACAATGCTTGATGTTCACCGGGTGTCGTCATAGGCTATTCCAGCATCGTTCTGAACAATGCTTGATGTTCACCAGGTGTCGTCATAGGCTATTCCAGCATCGTTCTGAACAATGCTTGATGTTCACCAGGTGTCGTCATAGGCTATTCCAGCATCGTTCTGAACAATGCTTGATGTTCACCAGGTGTCGTCATAGGCTATTCCAGCATCGTTCTGAACAATGCTTGATGTTCACCAGGTGTCGTCATAGGCTATTCCAGCATCGTTTTGAACAATGCTTGATGTTCACCAGGTGTCGTCATAGGCTATTCCAGCATCGTTCTGAAAAATGCTTGATGTTCACCAGGTGTCGTCATAGGCTATTCCAGCATAGTTCTGAACAATGCTTGATGTTCACCAGCTGTCGTCATAGGCTTATCCAGCACCGTCCTGAACCATGCTTGATGATCACCAGGTGTAGTCATAGGCTAATCCAGCACCATCCTGAACCATGCTTTATGTTAACCAGGTGTCTACATATGCTTATCCAGCATCGTTCTGATCAATGCCCGTTGTTCAGCAGGTGTCGTCATAGGCGAATCCAGCATCGTTCTGATCAATGTTTGATAGTTACCAGGTGTCGTCATTGCCTATTCCAGCATCGTTCTGAACAATGCTTGATGTTCACCTGGTGTCGTCATAGGCTAATTCGGAACCGTTCTCAACAATGCTTGGTATTCACTAGCACGGGTGGTATGAGGCGTTGACATAGTTGTTGGTCGTGCTAAACGCGAGCTCAGCTGTCTCTTTCATTAACTTAGTGTTAGAACGGAACAAATACTTTTAAAACTCGCGTCGCGCGCGAGATATGTCGCCATGTTACTAGAGCTGGTGTCGTCACCATTCGAGACGCTGCGCGCCACAAATGGGGCGTTATCGCCCAGTTTGAGGAAGACTGGCTTGTAAGCAAATCAGGCTCTATTCTCAACAATGCTCCCGTTTCACCAGGTATCCTCAACGTTCGAGACGCTGCGAGCATCGAGCGAGGCGAGCGAGGCGGAGCTGGCGGGGGCGCAGCAGCGGTTCCTGGCCGTCAGCACCGGGCTAGAGGGCGGCGCTTCGGAGTCCTTGCAGGACCAGCTCATGGGTAAGACCTGGTGGAGAATTCTACGAGACAAACAAAAGTATACCTTTAGGATTGTAGTGTAGGCAGGCCTCCCACTCGGTGGACCGATGACCTAGTGAAGGTGAAGAAAGCCGCTGGATGCGGGCAGCGTAGGACCGGTCGGTCTTGAAATAAATATCCGGGATAAATCACATGGTCATTTGGCTCTAAACTAGGATTCCTTGTATTATGTGAAACGTTACTCAGGTATAGCAATATTGACATTATAAGACGTGTCAGCTTTAGGGAAATTAATATTTTGAACACGACATTCAACTTAAAAAGATATATTGAACAAGCTTTATGTTATATTCAGCCAAAATTCAAGTATAAGAAAAACACATTCTTCCGCAGCGGCCAAGCAAGAGGCCTCGGAAGCGTCAACCCGCATCACTCAGAGTACGATGGAGAAGAAACATGCAGAAGACCGACTAAAGGCTTTGGAGAAGGAGTTCAAGTCCAGCAGCGCTCAGTTCCAGAAGGACCAGGACAACATTGGGAGGCATCAGGCGCAAGTCGACCAGCTCAAGGTTTGTTTAGGATAATTCGGATAATATTTTTTTTTTTGTTTATTTAACCATACTTTTTACATAATTATTTGCTACACATTGTTTAATGTTACCAGTTATCTCGCTCTAAGCTGTTGCTTGTAACTCGAAAATAATTATCTTTGTTAATTTTATAGAGGCCTTTAGGTCTATTTGAAAATTTAAATTGTGTCTAAATTTTATAAAAGACTGTTTGTGTCGTAAATAAATAAATAAAATAAAAATAAAATTCGCTAAGCAGCTATTTCGCTCTAACGTAAGGTTGTGAAAGAGACAGGAATATGTAAGTTCAGATGTTTAGTGAATTAACTCATGAACTGAAATCTTTTTTCAAGAAACCTATACTCAAGTGCTAAAAATGTTTGCAGTTCCCATACAAATTAGCGAATAAATATAAATACATTTGCGAAAAGTACAATATGAAAAATTTTTTTTTTTTGCGAAAACGCCTTTTTTAAAATTACATCTGGTCACGGGCAGTCGCCAGTAGCAATACCACAAACTTAATTCCTACATGCCAAACATCTACTTGTTACAGGAAGAGTTATCCCGCATGAATTTCAGCGAGGAACGTAACGCCCAGCTTAAGGAAACAGCCCGCGGCTTACAGTCGGACATGCGACGGCGGCGCGACGCGGTGGACTCTGCCGCGGCTAGGCTGCAGCGTTGCGACTTTAAATACTCCCCGCCGCAGCCCAACTTCGATGACAGGCGGGTCTGTGGTAAGTGGTCAATATTGCAGCGCCCCCACTTTCAGTATTAGCCGCCGCAGCCCGACTTCGACCGCAGGCGGGTCTGTGGTAAGTAAGCGACATTGTCACCACAGCTATAGGCCGGTCTGTTATAAGTAGTCAATATTGTCACCTCAGCTCAAGGAAACTTCGAACGTAGGCGGTTCTGTGGTAAATGGGCAGTATAGCAGCGCTGCTATGCCTTAACGACTAGTGATAGTAACCGGCACTAACGGCTTAAGCACGGAAACGGTCAAGATAAATGCCACTAATAGTCAAACCCATCGTTACCAGCTCGTCCGCACAGGGGGATGAAGTCGCCGTCAAAGAGCGGTAGAGAGGGTCCATATTGTAGGTTGTTTGTTGTTAACAACTCATAATAATATTTAATAATATACTGTGACAGCGTCTTAGTTGAGTGCGTATTCTTCTAGGTACTGTATGCCGACTTATCAACGTTTGCGATCCCGTGTACTGCACTGCTTTGGAGACCGCTGCCGGTGGCAGGGTGAGTCGCACTTGTTTATTAAATAGTCGTCCTGATTTTATTATCGTGTTAGTGTAAATAAATAATTAAAAATGTAACTACCCCGACAGTAAAGATTGAATAACTCGATTATCACTAAACCGATTGTCGCGAAACATACTTTTATGTAGATTCTCCACACAACTGTCCGTACAAAATTGCCAAACAATTTATCGATTTGTATGAGAAGCCTATTTTGTTGCTTATATGTTGGTTTGATTAGTTGACCTAATCTATTCCTACTTAAACACTTCAGTGACTCTCAGACTAAATCATTTAAGGCAGAAACTTATAAACTGACTACTCTCCTTGGTGTGTTAAAATTTGTATGGAAAAATTAATTTCACCTTTATATATTTTTTACTCCTGTTATTGACAAACTATTTTAAAACGTGTCCTTTGCAGTTATACAACGTAGTGGTGGACACTGAAGTGACCAGCAAACTTTTACTACAAAAAGGCAACCTGCAAACTCGGACCACGATCATTCCGCTCAACAAGATCAGCGGGCATGTCATAGACAATAGGACTGTCAAATTGGCGCAGGATATTGTAAGTTTCAAATCAAATACTCTTTATTGTAATACAAAACTAAAAATAAAAAGTAATTCAATCTGGGCGGTCTTCTGCAGGTGTTACAAAACTACCCCTAAATGAATTAAGGGTGTTAAAGTGTGTCATGCAAGGAGTCCACTGCATTTTTTAACCGACTTCAAAAAAAGGAGGAGGTTCTCAATTCGTCGGAATCTTTTTTTTTTTTTTTTTTATGTATGTTCACCGATTACTCGAAGACGCCTGAACCGATTTGGAAAATTCTTTTTTTGTTTAAAAGGGTATACTTCACAGGTGGTCCCATATAAATTTTATCGAAATCGATTCAGCGGTTTTTGAGAAAATCATCAAAAACATTGCAAAATTGGAGTTGTTGCGATTGAAGTCGGTTGTTTTTAACGTATTCAGCGTGGTCAATTATTTTTTAACAAAACGTTAAATAAAAATTTTGCGAAAACTAATTATTTTTTATCATAAATAAGACCGACAAGATCGACAATGTAAGAACCACAGCACTATTGTATTCACCTGTCAGTTCATGATAGGGTATGGATAGCCGCGCTATGATAGGCTGCGTTTATATGCCGCTGGCTGTGATTGGCGCGTTTGCCGCGTTTAATTTTAACGGACCAGATGATCGCTAGAGTTGGAAAATTTAAAATATTATATCGATATTTTTGAAGAAATTCGAGACGTTTTCTCCGAAACGTGAACTGATGCAACAAAAAGAAACAAGTGCTCAAAATTTAAAAGGATTCGCAGTCCTCGCCGTTTGAATTATTAGGGGTAGTTTTGTAACACCCTGTATAGCGAAGTGTATTAACTATTACTATACTATGGAAATCCGGACTTGGCCCCTGTGCGCCGTGTGTGAAGTACGGCGTTCCTGAGATATAGGAAGAGACCCGGGCTCCAACAACATATTATTTTATAGACACTGAGATTTTTATCCTAAAACCAATTTTTATAAGAATCAATTCGTCCAGTGTAATAATTTCCTCATCTGACCATATGAACATCCATTACTCTGATCCTCAGGGCGGCGGTCCAGATAACGTCCAACTAGCCTTAGACCTGATCTCCTACGAGAAGCATCTCCACCCAGCCATGGCGTGGGTGTTCGGAAGCACGCTGGTCTGCCGCGACCTGGACACCGCCAAGAAAGTCACCTTCCACCCTCAGATTAAGAGGAGATGTGTGACCCTGGATGGCGATGTCTTCGATCCGTCTGGGACGCTGTCTGGAGGTGCCAGGGTTAAGGTAGGATGGTGTCTGTGGATTCGCATAAAATCTTTTTCGATAAATATATGACGAGATGGGAAGTGAAATAAGCTACATTGAATCCTATAAAAATATCCAATTCCCTCGGGAATTATACTGGGAACCTCAAATATACTGCAATTTGAAAAGGCAACGCTATTTATTGATCTAACTACTCAACAGTTGTAATTGATATTCGGCAAATATATTAAAAATAGGGCGCGGTAGTTTTAATCTGAAAAACTTATTTTTTTGATGCGCAATCGCATACTCTTAAACGACTGTCACGGAGCGATATCCATGCGGGAGGAGCCGTGAACATAGTTTCAAATATTTTGGCTAAATCGTGGTAAGTAAAGCCACGAACAGAAGTGTATAACGTAAATACCATATTTTTGTTGCAGGGCGGTTCAGTGCTGGTCCAGATCCAGGAGCTGAAAGACCTGGAGCAGCAGCTGCAGGCGGCCGAGGCGCAGCTGTCGCAGTGCACCGCCGAGCTGACTCGCATGCAGGGCGCCGCCGAGAAGTACTCTAGTCTGCAGCAGAAGTGAGTCATCTGTCACTTGCAGGGGGCTCAGAACTGGTCCAGATCCAGCAGCTGAGAGACCTGGAACAGCAGCTGCAGGCGACCGAGACGCAGCTGTCGCAATGTACCAGTTTGCAGCAGAAGTGAGTCCTCTGTCACTGGCAGTCTCAGCGCTGGTCCAGGTGCAGCAGCTGAGAGACCTAGAGAAGCAGCTGCAGGCGGCCGAGAAGTACTCCGCAATGCAGCAGAAGTGAGTAACCTGGCGTTTGGTAACTGTAGTCTTCCAGAGTTACTATTTATCTACTAAGCAGCTGAGAAGTACTCCGCACTGCAGCAGAAGTGAGTCACCTGGTGTATGACAACTGTAGTGTTTCAGAGTTTATTTCTATTATTTGAGTAACTTTTTATCATCCGTCAAAAATGAAGCAGAAGTGAGTAACCTGGCGTTTGGTAACTGTAGTCTTCCAGAGTTACTGTTTATCAACTATGCCGCTGAGAAGTACTCCGCACTGCAGCAGAAGTGAGTCACCTGGTGTATGACAACTGTAGTGTTTCAGAGTTTATTTCTATTATTTGAGTAACTTTTTATCATCCGTCAAAAATTTAAGCAGAAGTGAGTTACCTGGCGTTTGACATTATATGGAAGACTATAAGTTGCTTTTTATCAACTAGTCATTTGAGTACTTTTTATCCAAAAACTTCATTTTGTTCCAAAAAATATTTGATATAACAAAAAGTGACGTCATATTTGTTCAGCGTCACTGATTTTTATTAATTAAAAATGACATGGAAAACAAAATAAATATGTTTTTTTGAATTTTCAGTAGGAGGATGATGATAATGATAATTATGCCGTTCAATTTGTGGGCAGGTACGAGATGATGTCTCACGAGCTGGAGGTGATCAAAGCCCGCCTCGCCACCACCACGCATGCGCAGCTGCATGCCGAGATAGAGGCGCTCCGGCAGCAGGTAAAACTGATTTATTGTAGCATCCAAGGAATCTTCCAGAAGAAAACTTTCAAGAATAAGTTCGTTTTTTTATTGAGAAGGTGGCACAGGTGCGGTCGTATCCAAAAAAAGACAATGAGGGCTTTTTTGAGCTCCCGTAGCGAACTATAGTGCCAGTGTTCATAAGTGGATGGTGCATGATAGATGATAAATTTATACTACGGAAGAAAGAAACGTTTTGTTTTTTGATAAAGGGCTTTTGTATAAAAATTGTGTATAAAAACAGTTCAAACATTTTCTGTGATGATTTTTGCAATTGTTTAAATATTCGTATACTGAAATAAAGTAAATGATATTACGAAAAATTATCCGTTTCTTTGTAGGTGAAAGATTTGACGGCAGCCGTGGAGCAGGACAAAGCGAAACAACAGGAGACGGCCGCTCGCGCGAAGGAGCTGGAAGCTAAAGTGAGGGACATTAAAGGGCATAGGGAGAGGTTAGTATACCACATTGCTCCCAGACATCAGTTAACAAAAGCGACAAATAAAAAAATACAATACAAAGCGTTTCTCATCTCCTCTGCCAATATATCGTCGCCCACAAATGTCTCAATGCTATTACCGGTATAGATTATGTGACTGTCCTTTTTTTGCATCGCATTGGGGTACTTTGGTAAGCCTACTTCTATCTGAGGTATTATCAACTCTTCATTATTAATTACCACTTGCAGAGAGTTCAAAAAAGCCGAAGAGGCTCTAAAGAAAGCTAAGAAACAGGCGGAACAACACAGCTCGGCCTGGAAGAATCGAGAACAAGAGTTCGAGACTTTGCGTCTGGAAGTTTCAGAGTTGGAAGCGGCAGTCACGGGAAGCAGACAGCAGTTGGTGGAGACCAAGGAGGCTGCAAATGAACTGCAGAACAGTTTGAAGCAAGCTAAGGAGGAACATGCGGCTGCGGTGGTGTGTATTCTGCTTCATTATCAATGCCCTCTGCGTCTTACAGACGATTCATTGAGTTACTAAATATGAAACTGCCATAAGTCCACTTACAACGAATTTTACTTTTTTATTTGAGCATGATTCGCCTTTAAAATTAAAGTCCAGTTCACTTCAAAAGTCAATAAGTCACAGGCATTTCTATGAAAATAACGGTTAAATATGTTTCTTGCCACTAATGTGAAACTCAAAACGTAATTTCTTAAATTTTACGTGCAGTGGACTTATGACAATTTGAAAGAACAATGGCAAACGGCCATATATCAATTTACCTGGATTGAATTTGTTAAAGTATAAAAATAAAAAATACATAAAACTATTCAGGTGTTACTCCACGACGTATTCCTTCGAGAATTAAGACTCTCTGAACCAGAGAAAAAAAGATAAAATGAATAATTTCCTTACACTAAAAGTGAAACAAGAAATAATCTTCTACAATTGTAAAGTGTCTAGCGAATGGCAACACTAAAATCACAACAATGACATTTTGATCAGGGCCGCGTTCAATGGGTACACCCTGACAGCATCTGTTGTTGTGTTGTACTTTCCCTTTCGCACTTATGGGATTTATATCAGGCTATCCTGTTGTCAGAGTGAACGTTTGCTGTCAGCACGTAGCCTCGGAACGCGCTACGGGACCAGTTAGTCAACTAAACTTCCAAAAAGAATTAATTAATTTCCTCCGGTTGCAAAAACCATACTGATTTATTTAAAAATCAAGAGTAAATATTTAACTTATTTTTGTTTTCGTCTTTACTTTATACGTTTTAAAAAGTCAGGTATGATCTTGCCATAATTCTTTACCTACTCAATTGCAGTGTCTTGGCCCAAAGCTTTTGATGACTTATCAGACCGATACGCTAATTATAGCTAATAATCAGGGACGTGACAACCCCTTCCGCGATTAAGCGCTTAAAATAAAAACCCCTTCGATAGCATATCCCAAATGTATAGGTTACCCAATCGAATGGGGAACCGTTTCATTTGGGTAACCCTTTTGAAAGGGTAACCCGTTCATTAGGCTTATGAAAACTGGGTTTATAAGGGTATTTTTTCAAACGAGGTTCGGGCGGGGCGCGTGTCAAGGTCGTACAATGAGACATACATAATGCTTTATCTATGTCTCATTCTCATGTATTTAGAAGCGGTCGTGACTCAGTGCGGCTTGCGTGGTCACATTGATCACGCATGTTAAGTGACTGCAGACACGGTCATAACCTGGATAGGTTTGACTTGTTAGTGGCATTTATCTTGACTGTTTCCGTGCTTCGCAAGGCACGTTAGGCCGTTGGTGCCGGCTGCTATCGCTAGCAGTCGTTAAGCCATGTCAGAGGCCTTATAGATGGCTTGAAAACTTCTGACACTGGGGTTGGCCACTAGCCCCACAACCTCCACCAATTCGGACTTGGCCCCCGTGTGTGGAGTATGACCTTAAACCTTCCCGAGTCATGGGAAGAGACCCGTGCCCCTGCAGTGGGGACGTAATGGGTTGTTAACACAATGCTTTATTTATGCAAACGAGAGGTGGAAGAAAGATTGTAGGTGAAGATTCATGCGGAATCCATTCCAGTTTAGCGCCACCGCGGTCTGTGAAGCAGGAAGTGAAGTGAAAAAAAATTAGGATTACAATTAAAATAAAAGATTGTTGTGATGGGGAAGTACGGTAATCCCGCCAGTTTTCGACCAATTAGTGGAGTTGTCAAGTTTGGAAAGCAAAAAATATGTTGGTGTAGCAATTATTTTGTTAAATTAGCTCTCCATATATGGTACATACACTTAATTTCAATAAAACAAACAAAAACTGTTATTTACTCTTACTTTGTTGAATAAATCGATAAAAATACGCAAAATGCCGATTTGACCAGTTTTTGACCAGATGTTCCAGTTTACGACCACCTTTGTCCAGTTTTCGACCAGAGACTGAAGCAAAGTATTTATGTAAAAGTATTGGTGTTACGTAGAAAAAAGTTTCAAAACAGAGTTTTAACAGTTTATATGTTGCAGGGATATGTTAAAATCAGTGATTTGATCAAATCCCAGGATGTGTTAAAATAATAAAACAATTTTATCATATCCCTAAACTTTGGATTCCCCTAAGGATTTCCACACCAACCAGTCCTGGGTTGCCTGCGTCCAATGACTTCCCGTGACTTTCACCAGACCATCGGTCCACCAAGTGAGGGGCTTGCCTAAGTTACGTCTTCCGCGATACTCCAGAACTTTAATGCCTTGGGGCAGCTATCTGTTTTACGAACTATGTGCCCCGCCCATTGCCACTTCAGTTTAGCGATTATGTGAGCTTTGTTGGTTTATTTTGGTTATGTTGGTTATGTTGGTTGGTTTTGTTGGCTTTAGTTCTCCTGCGTATAATAATAATATTAATATCTGGGACAAATCACACACGGCCATCTGGCCCCAAACTAGGATTCCCTGTATCTTGGGAACCAGATACAGATATATATACACATATACTTTTAACTTCATACATATATAGATATAATACACCCAGACTCAGAGCAAACAATTCTGCTCATCACAGAAAAGTTTGCCCTGTGTGGGGATCGAACCCACGACTCTCGGATCAGAGGTCAGGATCGCTAATCACTTAGCCACCAAGTCAGTATCTCTTTTTGAGTTCGATCACTAAGAGAAACTACAAGCATAGCACGCTCCATAGCTCTTTAAATTAAACGTTTTATCTATCTTTCTATCTTTGAACCGCTTTAATATTTTTTATGAGGCTCATAGTAAGTTAATATGTCTCAGTGACTTATGTTACCACTAGTAACACGTTCTGCTCAAGTACCTTAGTATTGAGACACTGCTACATTTTGGACGTAAATATAAAGGGTGACTTTAAATTAGTTCTTGATACGAAAGGCTATGCATGTGCTCATGATAACAAACAACTTTCCTTAAGAAACCCATAGTCAAATCTAAAAAAGTTTTGGATACCATAGAAATAGGTCAACTGGCCAAATTAGTATGCCTTTATTGCGATTTGACCATGGTTTCCTAAGGGAAAGTTGTTTGTTATCATGCGAATATGCACATCCTTAGGTATCAAGAACAAATTTTAAGTAACCCTATATTGCGGAGCTTTCCGAATACTGCCCAGCAGAATTGGATTCAACAATCGATATATTTCTAGAAGTTGGAACTATCCAGCTGGACTATTTGTCCCAGACTACATATCCGTCAACAACTCCAAGTGTCATAAGTCTCCAATCTTCAGAGGATATTATGATATATTGTTGTCTAGCTTATGTTCATTTTAAGACCCACATGTTGATGAGAGGCTCTACTGAGTCTATCGAGCATTGTACCTTAGTTTTCCAAGGTCTTAGCTAAGACCATGATATCGTCAGCGAATCTAAGAAAGCTATGTACTCGCCGTCGATAATTAAGTTGAATCCTCTCCAGTCCAGAAGCTTGAAAACAACTTCCAGGGCAGTGTTGAGTACCTTCGCAGATATAATGTATCCCTGTCTTACCCTATGCTGCAGCGGGATAATTTTCCAATTTTAATCCTGGAGGCGGAATAACATGGTAGCGTTTTCGTACAAGCACATTAACACTTTGATATATTGATAGTCACTGCTGGAGTGACTATAGCACAGCCTTGGTCTAGACAGAATTAAATGCTATAGTTAAATTACGTTCTATATTTGGGTCTATAGTTCTTCAGCAGGGTCCTATCACCATTTTTGAAGAAGAGTACCACCACATGCAATCCCTTACCTGTTCATATATTGATTACAATGTAATTGAACAGCTTCTGATAGCTTGCAGTACCGGTTTTCCATCTGTTTTCAGAAGTTCTTTCGTAATTCTATCATCACTTATCTCCCAGTGCCTTGTTGTTCTTAACACTTTGGCCCACGGTAGCGGGAACACCCGTTTATCAGCTTCTATAAAGTTTGACAGTGCGGGGAACCCCGTTTGTATTTAAATGATTCTTATCATTACTACGGTAAGCCCCGTGCAAAATGAATGAGCGCCATATAAAGAGCAAGAATACTGTCATTATGAGTAGCTCAGATTTAGTTATAGTGTCAACCTTAAGGCCCCTAATCTAATGTTCGACGAATGTCACGCACAAACGGGGTTCCCCGCACTGTCAAACTTCATGGAAGCTGATAAACGGGTGTTCCCGCTACCGCGCGCCAGTGTTAAGATGTTTTAGAGTTAACTTCGTACAGGCTGACGTCAGAGATATCTTCAGCATTGTATTGCTTCAATTTGGCTCTCAGATCTGTAGCCAAATTACTGATAGATAAACTTGTGGTTGCGTATTATTGCCCGTAGATTTTCTTAATCTCTTCCAACAGCTCAGACTAGGACGATACAATTCTGTCATCCTCTATATTCAGCTTAGCCTGACAGAGCGTCATACTCATATGCTATGATATTGTTAGAGGACTGCACTCTGAGCAGTAAAAATGCACATTGTATACGAATAAGAATGACAAAAGCATACGCACGTGCATTCGCAAAGATTCCAGAGGCCTACAGATGCGAGATTGCCCCTTAAACATTGTAAAGGTATTTAACTATTTAATAATATTTTACTCGATGAGCTCTTAACATCTTCTGCTGTTTTAAGGGGCAACAGGCAACCATACAAGTTCCTAGGCTAAAGAAGTAGCCAAATTTTTATTAGCAGTTTAGAAAGTTATCATTCTGTTATGAAGTAATTATATGGCGATTATCAAATAATCATGCTGGGATGTGGACGTTTTTCAAATGGTGCATAAATTAAATGATCCGCCGACGTTTGCTAGCCATATATAAATTTCAACTTTTTAAATAAACTCGAGCATCTTCAAAATCTCACTGATCTTGCTATCTGATTTATCTTTTATCTCCGTAAAAATCATCACGTGTCCCCGTATCGAAGAGATTGGAATGGCTTCCAATTAGTTACCGTCGTGACCTTCACACCCTGTTACATCTTTATTTTCAAAATCCCCAATTTATCTTAAAGAACGTTTCAACTTTATCTTCTACTCACAGTCGTCCTCTTCGTTCCTCCGATAACCTCCGTCTCCATATTCTTCCTCACTCTACCAATTTCTAAGCTCACTCCTTTACTCATCAAGCTATCCGCCTCTAGAGTCCCCTTCTTGTACCCATCAAACAAGCCCAATCATTGCACTCTTTAAAAAAGGATAAAAAACAAGCATATCTTCTTGACGTCTAAAGAGCTCATCACTTCTCCAATCATACTTTGGAAATAATTATATGTATACGGGATGTAAATATGGTCGTGCGTCAAATTTTAATCAGTGCTTCTATTCCTGTTTCTGATCAATTTTCCCCAAGGAGCACATAAATCAAATCAAATCGTAAAAAAATAACTCCTCAATACTAATTTGGCCACTCGGCTGATCGATTTTATAAAGAATCCAAAAGTTCACTGCTACTATCGAACATTATACAGGATGTTAAAAAAAGTGCGTTTGAAATTTTAAGGGGTTACTCAGAATCAAGTATAGAATCCAGGAAAAATATTGAAAAAATTCGCTCTTAAATTTTTTTTTGCAGTTTTTCATACAAATTCTCGATTCACTATTTAGATTTAGTATGAGAATCTGAAAAAAATAATTGAAGAGCGGATTTTTTCAATATTTTTCCTGGGTTCTGTACTTGATTCTGAGTAACCCCTTAAAATTTCAAACGCACTTTTTTTAACACCCTGTATACATTTATCTATTTTTCATATCACAAAAGACAACATGCATTTTTTCCCAGTAACTACTACCTTAGTTTTGCTTGTGAGAATAAAACGGTCGAAAACAGGAGCATTGTTATTCTCTTTCCTGATTTCCACCACGTCATATTTTTGACATTGCTAGTTTTAAGTAATTTTAAATATGGTGGACGAAAACTGGCAGTATCAACCAAAAAGTATCCGACGCTCGGCAGATCGATTTTTATAAAGAATCCAAAAATTTACTGCTACTATCGAAAATTAAATATAAATTGTCTATTTGTCATATCACAAAAGACAACACATGCATTTTTTTCCAGTAACTACTACCTTAGTTTTGCTTGTTAGAATAAAACGGTTGAAAACAGGAGCATTGTTACTCTCTTTCCTGATTTCGAACACGTCACATTTTTGACATTGCTAGTTTTAAGTAATTTTAAATATGGTGGACTAAAACTAACAGTATCAACCAAGAAGTATCCGACGCTCGGCAGATCGATTTTTTAAAGATTCCAAAAATGTTCTGCTACTATCGAACATTAAATATAAATTGTCTATTTTTCATATCATAAAAGACAACACATGCTTTTTTTTCTAGTAACTACTACCTTAGTTTTGCTTGTTAGAACAAAACGGTCGAAAACAGGAGCATTGTTATTCTCTTTCCTAATTTCGACCACGTCATATTTTTGAGTTTGCTAGTTTTAAGTACATTTTAAATATGGTGGACGAAAACTGTGAGTATCAACCAAGAAGTATCCGATTATTCATACTCCTTAATGGTGATACCTAATGGTCTTAAAATTCGCAACACAAGAAGAGATTTTTTTTTCCACTTTCTATGTAGGTACCACTTTGGTTTGCACGCTTCCGATCGCAATAAATCGCAGGACACACAGAGGCGGCTGCGGGGCAGTAGCGTTCCGAAGGCGGACCTGCGGAAAGCGAACCTAGAGCGGACCCCTTCAGACAGAAATTGCGGCGTCGCGGTAGCGTCGCGGGGGCGGTATGTCTGAAGGCAAAAGCGTTCGGGACCACTTTTTTCGGGGAATTTCGTGAAATAGGTATTTTATTATAACTGTTACGATACTCTCTGTACGAAAAGATTTAAAAACTGGTCAAGTTCACACTAACACAATACTTTCTATCTGTAAAACTTATAAAACACAAGAAAAACACTCAAAAATCTATAATTTAATACTACTCGCAAGCACGCCCCCGCACCGCGCCGCAAACGCGCCGCTGTGTGGGGGGTTTCATATATTTCAATGGAATACAACTGGTCCCGCGCAGCGGCCGCTTTCCCTCTACCGCGCCGCCACCGCGCGGGATTCGCCAGTCTGTAGGCCCGACCTTCCCGCTTTCGCCCCCGCGCTGGTACCGCATCGGGCGAATCCCGCCCGGTTTTGGTGTAAAGGGTTTCATAGTAATCCGAACATTACAAAAAATTCCGCTCCCGGTACCGCCCCGCGGCCGCCTCTGTGTGAGCTGCGCTTAAACGAATGACAGTGAGTAGGTAAACAAACAATCACGCATCAACTTCATTCAAATCAATGCCTACAGTCGCCCGGACCGACTGCATCGCATATTCCATTCTATAATGGTCCGTATGGTTGTAACGTAAGGATCATATTTGTCTAAAAGCTGAAAGGGTTACCCTTTCAGTATGGTAAGTGGTTCCAAAGTGTTTAGTTAATCTTTAAAAATACCGCTTAAAAAACCCAAACGAAAGGGTTTTGACGCCTACTGGGTTTGGTAAGCAAACCCCTTGCAGAAACCCATTCAAAAACCCGTGAAGGGCTTACCAGTCCAGTCCCTGCTAATAATATTAATACGTAAAAGTCTAACTAATATGGAGTTTTTATCACTTGGTTTATGATGACTTCTATAAGTCTAGTAGTATCGTTACACGCACGTCTGCACAGTACGTATTTATGGCAATTATTGATGAATTAAAAGAACGAAAAAAGCTTTTATAAATATAAACATTTACGTCCCATTTTTCATACATACCTTTTCATTTACTAATATATCGTCACTCTCTCTAATTCATCGTTGTCTAACTTAAGAAATAATAAATAAATAATATCTAATACTGTCATATATTTCTATTGCCAAAAGAACGAAGTGAAGCAAATGCAAGCGCGCATCAAGAAGCAGAAGGCCGAGATAGCGGGCCGCAGCACCGACATCGCTCGCCTCGCTCAGAAGAAGGAACAGCTGTTGAAAACTAACAATGAGCTGGAGCTAGCTATTAAAGAGCTGGACTATAAGATCAAGGAGTTGCAGACAGAGGCCACTGACTGTGAGCAGCGGGTAAGACAGTGTTTTAATATGGTTTTTATCGTAGCAGTCGAAAGGTCCACTTTTTTTAATGTACTAAAGATCTTAGGGAAAACATTTGTATTGATACTTCTCCTTAGTAGGTCTCTCAGTGCTGAGGATCGTGATCTCTTCAATTAGTTTTTCCGGATAGTGTTGCACCAAGCCCTGCGGTTCTTCTTTCGTGGACCGCCACCTCCAGCATCCTTGTGACGAGATCGGTTCATCGAGCTGGTCTGCGGGTCCGTGGTCTGCTCTTCCATTTTTCCAAAAAGTATGGATCGTTCTAAGCTTGTGGGCTCTTCTCGCACTGAGTTACTGAAATGCTGGAGTTTTGCGGATTACTGTAGACGAGTCTTTCCTTGTTTATTATTTTTCGTTTTTCCTTATTTTAAAAGCATTTGTTTCGTTTTAATGCTAAGATATGAAAGAGAGCCGAACGGCTATGTCTACGCGCTTTTCTACCCATGATGGTCTCTGAACCGTTTATCTCGTTACGTTTCAGATAAAGTCCCTGGAAGCGGAGCACCCGTGGATCCCGTCCGAGCGGCAGTACTTCGGCGCGGCGGGCGGGCTGTACGACTGGCAGGCGCGCGGGGCGGCGCACGCGGGGGCGCGCCTGGCGCAGCTGACGGCGCGGCGCGACAAGCTGGCGCGCGGCCTCAACGCCCGCGCACACACGCTGCTGGGCAAGGAGGAGGAGCAGGTGCGGGGCGGGGCGGGGGTAGGGCAGCCTGGCGCGCGGCCTCAACGCCCGCGCACACACGCTGCTGGGCAAGGAGGAGGAGCAGGTGCGGGGCGGGGCGGGGGTAGGGCAGCCTGGCGCGCGGCCTCAACGCCCGGGCCCACACGCTGCTGGGCAAGGAGGAGGAGCAGGTGCGGGGCGGGGCGGGGGTAGGGCAGCCTGGCGCGCGGCCTCAACGCCCGGGCCCACACGCTGCTGGGCAAGGAGGAGGAGCAGGTGCGGGGCGGGGCGGGGGTAGGGCAGCCTGGCGCGCGGCCTCAACGCCCGGGCCCACACGCTGCTGGGCAAGGAGGAGGAGCAGGTGCGGGGCGGGGCGGGGGTAGGGCAGCCTGGCGCGCGGCCTCAACGCCCGGGCCCACACGCTGCTGGGCAAGGAGGAGGAGCAGGTGCGGGGCGGGGCGGGGGTAGGGCAGCCTGGCGCGCGGCCTCAACGCCCGGGCCCACACGCTGCTGGGCAAGGAGGAGGAGCAGGTGCGGGGCGGGGCGGGGGTAGGGCAGCCTGGCGCGCGGCCTCAACGCCCGCGCACACACGCTGCTGGGCAAGGAGGAGGAGCAGGTGCGGGGGGGCGGGGCGGGGCGGGGGTAGGGCAGCCTGGCGCGCGGCCTCAACGCCCGGGCACACACGCTGCTGGGCAAGGAGGAGGAGCAGGTGCGGGGGGGCGGGGCGGGGCGGGGGTAGGGCAGCCTGGCGCGCGGCCTCAACGCCCGCGCACACACGCTGCTGGGCAAGGAGGAGGAGCAGGTGCGGGGGGGCGGGGCGGGGCGGGGGTAGGGCAGCCTGGCGCGCGGCCTCAACGCCCGCGCACACACGCTGCTGGGCAAGGAGGAGGAGCAGGTGCGGGGCGGGGCGGGGGTAGGGCAGCCTGGCACGGGGGGCGGGGGAAGGAGGATAAGTAGGTGTTTGGGGGCGAGGCCCCAAGGATTACCACACTCGCCGACTAATCTTGCGCTGCCCGCATTGAGCGGCTTCCCGCGACTCACCAGTTCATCAGTCCTGATGACACACGGTGACAGATTAGGTTTCACTCTAATATTCACTATTTAAAGTAATAGATATAAATGCATGATTGTTATGAATTTCAATGAAAAAACTATTAATTCATTTGTCGCGCTAATTCCCTTCATGTCATACTACGGTGGCGCCCTCTTGAATTAGTTTCTAGTTCATCTAGTTTTACGTGAACAACCTAAATACTAAACATCGCACTGTCTCTCACAGTACCAAGACGTGATGCGAAAAAAGAAAATAGTCGAAGCGGACCGCGCGAAGCTGGTCGAAGTGATGGCCGAGCTGGACGAGAAGAAGAAGAAGACGCTAGTGACGGCCTGCGAGCAGGTCAACCGGGACTTCGGCAGCATCTTCAGCACGCTGCTGCCCGGCGCGCAGGCGCGGCTTAAGCCGCCCGACGGCCTCACCGTGCTGGATGGACTCGAGGTAAAAAGATAGGGAGAGACGTAATATTTCACCCAGTTGCAAAAAGGTCTCCTAAAAAGTCTCGAAAACGGTTTTTATTGGAACTAATTATTTCTGATGGTAACCCAAAAATCTGAATCCTCAAATCATTTATATTGAATTATAAAAACAACAGAGACAAAAAAATACTTGGGTGACAACAATAGGCATCCTTGATTTGAATCCTCATTGTTGAATGTAATCGAATGTTTCCCACTTTACTACTTCTTTTGTATAACTATTGTAGCTATTGTATAACTACGCCCAACATATTCTATATCTAACTTCAAACATATTCGACTACTGCTACTTCTACTTTCAACAGTAGACTGACTTCACTTAGCCACTCAGTCACTTAGCCACCGGCTAAGTGACTGACTCGGTGGCTAAGTGGTTAGCGATCCTGACCTCTTATCCAAGAGTCGTGGGTTCGATCCCCACACAGTGCAAACTTTTCTGTGATGAGCAGAATGGTTTGCTCCGAGTCTGTGTGTATTATATCTATATATGTATGTATTTAAAAGTATATGTGTATGTATATCAGTTTCTGGTTCCCAAGATACAGGGAATCCTAGTTTGGGGCCAGATGACCGTGTGTGATTTGTCCCAGATATTATTATATTATTATTATGCAGAAATATAAATTTGGGCTACTCTGACCACTTCGCGCTTGGCGAAGTGGCAGGAGCTACTCCAGCAGAAGCACAGTCGGCTGGAGGTCAGTGCGACGAGGAGAGAAAGCGTCGGACAATCCGGGCATTGTCGAGGAGGACTGCCTTTTGCATAGCCTATTATTATTATTATTATAACATATTCTTACCCAGGTCAAAGTAGGCTTCAACGGCACATGGAAGGAATCCCTGGGCGAGCTTTCTGGCGGGCAGCGCTCCCTAGTAGCACTGTCCCTTGTCCTCGCTATGCTACTGTTCAAGCCGGCGCCACTGTACATCCTGGACGAGGTGGATGCTGCGCTGGACCTGTCCCACACGCAGAACATAGGCCACATGCTGAAGGAACACTTCAAGCATTCCCAGGTGAACTTGAGTCTGGATTGTTTTTCTCAATCATCATCAGCCAAAAGATATCCACGAGCAAAGGCCTCCCCCAACCGACCGGTCCTGCGCTGCCCGCATCCAGCGGCTTCCCGCGACCTTCACCAGGTCATCGGTTCACCGAGTGGGAGGCCTGCCTACGCTACGTATTCCGGAGCGCGGTCGCCACTCGAGAACTTCACTGTGTCTCTATTCTACGAGCTATGTGCCTCGCCCAAACGTCCTTTGATATTCATTAAAGTCTTCTTCGAGAAAAAACTACTTTTAGTACTTGTTTGAAACATTATTATCAAAACTAAAAATACTGTCTCAAGTGAACATCTAATATCTCACTAATATTATAAATGTGGAAGTATGGATGATTGTTAGCTTGTTCCACTTTCTCGCCGAAACTACTGAACGGATTTTGATGAAATTTATTATTTACATCATTTAAACTAATTTATATCCTGGCAACAATCATGGTTCTTCAAGGATAGCTTGATGTGATAGTTCGAAATCCCTACTGGCGGAGTTGCGGGCAAAAGCTAAAACTAGAACAAGACCTTACAATGTAAAACTTGTTTGTTCCAGTTTATAATAGTGTCGCTGAAAGACGGCATGTTCAACAACGCGAACGTGCTGTTCCGGACCAAGTTCGTGGACGGCATGTCCTCGGTGCAGCGCACTGTCAACCCTAAACGGTAGGGCAAGTACCTCATTATACAAGACTAGTATTTAGCTTTGTAAAGTTTAGTAAAATATAAGGAGTATTTTTAATAAAGAAAGAGTATTTTTCTTTGAGTCGCTATTTCAACAAGTGTTTATCATTGTAAAGTTAAGTAAAATACAGGGGTTAAAAAATGTGTTTGTTTTAAGGGGTTACTCAGAATCAAGTATATAGAATACAGGAAAAATATTGAAAAATCCGATCTACAGTTTTTTCATCTTTCCATACTAAATCTGAATAGTGAAAGTGAATCGAGAAATGTTCTTGTATTCTATACTTGATTCTGAGCATCTCATCGCATTATGTCCTTTTCTCGAAATGTCCTTTCTCAAAATCTCTTTTTCTCGAAATGTCCTTTTCTCAATGTCTGATTAAGTAAATAACAAACTTCCTAATAAGCATGTATCAACCAAGGAGAACTTAGAAGTAAAACAAAAACGTAATAAAAAATCAGTCCTTTTTTACGAACAAATTCACAGAAACTCATATATGATTATTGCTGGTTATTGATCGTTGTCACCTATCACATAAAAAAACAGACGTGTCCAATTCAGCACTTTTATATAAGACTTAAAATAAAATCTCAATCCGGTAGTTGACTGCTAGTCATTTGAGTTACTTTTTATCAAATGTCAAAAACGGCATTTTGTTCTAAAAATTTTTGAAATTTTGTACAATGACGTCATTGTACAAAATAGTAGTTTGCATACTAATTAGGAAATTCTTATAATAAAAAAATTGAAAATGTAATGAAAATTAAAGTGATTTAGTTTTTCAACAACTTCAATTAAAGATCTATTTAGTCAATAATATTTCGTAATTTATTTTTCATGCAGTCAAATTCCGGATTACATAATAGTTACCAAGGAGTCGAGTCAATTAAAAACAGCACAATCACGTCTTAGCTTAATAAGGTTTATAATAATAGTCATTTTTACAGTTAATTATTTCTACTTAGTAACAAACCTTCTTGGTTCTCCTTGGTTGATGCATGCTTATTAGGAAGTTTGATATTAACTTAATCAGACATTGAGAAAAGGACTTTTGGAGAAAAGGAGATTTCGAGAAAAGGCCATTTCGAGAAAAGGACATAATGCGATGGACGATATTTGATCTCTCTCTCTCTCTCTCTCTCTCTTGTGCATCTATCTCAGGCACTGATATTTGGCGGTAAAATTTTGATGAGATGGAAGTAAGTTCAGAGGTCAACCGGTTTTGAGAAAACCTAAATAAAACCGGTTTTAAACAATACCGATAAAATCCGCTTGGAAAAAAGAACAGATTATTTTTTGACAACCACTAATTACACGGTGTGTCCGATTTCTTTGGCAATATTTAGTTTATTTCTGTGCTTTGCACATTTTCTTCGAAACTTATGTTCTCGGCATCGGGCTTAATTTTAAAATATTATCAAGAAGGAAAAGATTGCAATTGCAGTTCATTAACTTTGTTTATTCATCAAAATGACGATTTAATTTTTAAATTTTACTGAAATAAATAAAATGTAATTTTTTATTTTGGTATTTATCTCATTTTCTAAAAAAAAAACTAATAAAAACTAATGGTAAATACCGTTGGCGAAAATGGTAATCCGTTGACACCACTAGTAATTCCCTGTACCGATGCCGTGTGCAAAAGTTTAGACCCCGTCGAAAATCAAACCAAAACTGATGTGATTTCTTTATACAGTAATTCCGAGTGAGGAACAGTAAAAACGCGACGCGTGACCATCCTTCACAATAGCGATGATTTCACATGGTTTCTGGTATATGAAACAAAAAAGTTCAAATACATATCTTTAAAATTGATATATATTCGGGCCAAGCCATGGACTTATTAATCTTGTGAATAAAACTAGAAATTACATGGACTTATTAATCTTGTGAATAAAACTAGAAATTACATCTTAGACAACAATAATTGTATTCAAATAAAACCACTTAAAATAACAAGCAGTCAAACAAAAGTGACCAGTCATTTTCACTTAGCACTATAACGGGTAAACATCCAACAGGTCATTTGACATGCAAAAAAAAGAAAAATATATTTCATCATAATTTCTTGTGTTATTCCGAGTCCGAGAGTGGCAAGTCCTCCTGAAAATAAGATTTCAACTATAAAAAATGCTACTGTTGACATTTTGGGCAACTTTTTCATGCAAAGTATATTGATAGGTCATTCAACTAAATTAAATACCTACAAAAATTGTTTACAAAAAAATAGAATATTTGACAATGCAAGTATCCCATATCTCTTATGGATTCGGCAGTCCCAATAAAAAAAAAAACACGCCTAAAACACATTATTGTAGAACTGTTTGCCTACTCTTAGAGAGGTTACATGCAGGCAAGACTAAGATTATTAAGCATTTAATATTCAGCAAGACTAAGATTATTAAGCATTTAATATTCATTTTGTTACCTACTCTATGGGAGTACCTCAAATTCCCCGATGAATATGTCCGAGTCGTCCGAGTGCGGCGGCCGGTCGATGTGGTCCACCGCCGTGATCTGCGGCCCTGCGGAACAACACGATTTGTACAACAGTTTGTGGCCAGTTCTAAATCTCAAATAAGAAATCAATGGATTAAACTCTTACAACTTCTTTGCACGGTAACAATTTTCTCAATAATATGGCCAATTCAATGATCTTTTTTTTTATGTGATAGGTGGCAAACAAGCAGACGGATCACCTGATGGTAAGCGATCACCGCCGCCCATAGACACCCGCAACACCGGAGGAGTCACAAGTGCGTTGCCGACCTTTGAAATGGGATGGGCGGATGGGAAGTTGGGCCTCCGGTACCCTCACTCTCTCGGCGAAACACAAGGCAAGCGTTGCTTCACGCCGGTTTTCTGTGAGGCCGTGGTATCACTCCGGTCGAGCCGGCCCATGATCTGGCCACGACATTTACACTTACAACTACTTAAAAGATTCCTTTTTGAGGTCGATCAAAATGCAATTCGCAAAACATTCCCAAAAAATCCATATGAGCTCACCCAAAGGTATGCACTCCATTGGCTCGAACAGGTCCATGGCGATCAGGTCGAGCGGCGGCGACGGCGGCGACGGCGCCGGCGGCGGCAGCGTGCACGTGGACGAGATGCGGCTTCCGGCTGCAGTCAGATATGTCATGAAAAGTCGACTGTTAGGGTTTCGTGGTACTGGAAATCTACGCGACAAACGTGTTCCTACCACTCTGAACTTGTAGGTACACTCAAAGTTTCAGTCGTTCCTGGGAATATTCGCAAAGGCAGTGGTGGCGCTATATCTCATCTGTATCTGTAGATCCTTGTTTTTTGGGAATAGTTCTGGATCCAGTACCCACGAAAAAGCTGATATTCCTTGTTGTTAGTCTTATTATACCGGGGCCGTTCGGTTTTTCGTTTTGGTTCTCCATTCGGATTTAATTCCGATCAGTCTACATCTAAATATCAGCCTTAATGTAAACTTTTGACTTTCCATATGGACAGTACCGCGCATCCAGGACAGGACATCCACAGTATGCCATCGATCTTCGCCAGGCAGTCCGATCGAACTTCGACTTTGTCCATTCTACAATGATATTTGTATTCTATTCCGACGATCTTTTACCAAATACATACGACAGCGCGTTGTGAAAGCGATGGTGTTACGTAGCAAAAACAAAACCGTTCATAGCTTGATGAACGGTTATACTCTGAGTTTGCTTATGTATAGTCTTATAGTAAGACGTTACCTGAAATTAAGGAGTCATCGCTGTATCCGGGGCAAGGGTCGCGTCGCTGCAGCGGCGGCGGCGGCGGCACGTGCTGGTGTGCCCCAGAGCACGCCCCTAGTGGCATCACTGGAATAAGGGGTTTACCTCAAGTCAACGAAACAAGTGTGACCCCAAAACTAAATGTGTTTTCATCATAAGTCTAGTCAACGAAACGAGAGAATATAGGGTTTTCTAGAAGGTACATGACCTTCTGTAGAGCGGCGTACCATCAGAGGATAAGGCGGTGTACTCCAAACCTTGGGGAAGAAAACTGACAAAGCTCGCCGATAGAGGCGCTGATATCGCTTGACTCATACCAACTGTCAAAACGTATAGAAAAAAATATTTACGTGAACTAAACATAAGATTATTAAAATAATGCCGCGTTGTGTGGCGATTGGTTGCAATAATAATGGAAATCATTAATTTCCTAAAGATTCTCGGATGAAGAAGACGTGGAAAAAGTTACGTTACGTTACGTTTCAATTATGTACTTTTCAACTTCGCCTTTAATTGAGGAACAGTTCAAGTCGCATAAATTTTCCATTTAACAATTTTACAGAAAAAAAAAACTTATTTATAACACCTCGATAATAAAAAACTCTGAACTAATGGGGAAGAAAACTGACAAAGCTCACCGATAAAGGCGCTGATATCGCTTGACTCATACCAACTGTCAAAACGTATAGAAAAAATTGTTTACGTGAACTAAACATCAGATTATTAAAAAAATGCCGCGTTGTGTGGCGATTGGTTGCAATAATAATGGAAATCATTAATTTTCTAAAGATTCTCGGATGAAGAAGACGTGGGAAAAGTTACGTTTTCAAATTATGTACTTTTCAACTTCGCCTTTAATTGAGGAACAGTCCAAGTCGCATACATTTTCCATTTAACAATTTTACAGAAAAAAAACTTATTTATAACACCTCGATAATAAAAAACGCGGAACTAATTGAAAGTTGTTATGAGTCAAGCGTCCGTAGCGCCATCTGGAAATAGCTTTGCGTTTTCTTCCCCATTGAAAGTTATTATGAGTCAAGCGTCCGTAGCGCCATCTGCAAATAGCTTTGCGTTTTCTTCCCCATGTGCATATAAATGTATTGTATGTATTAATAAGTATATATTTTTAGTATGGTCTATGTATATTAGTAATTTCTTAAGTTCAGTATTTACTTATTAAATATTGTTTTTTTTTTCATTATTGTTATTGCGCACTACCCTATATAATGTTCTTATGCGATTTCCTTCACCTGAAGGTTTTCTGGAAGAGATCGCTCTTTAGCGATAAGACCGCCTACCTGTATAACTTTTTTTAATATTTATTTTTTTATTTTCCTGTTTTGTTGTGCAATAAAGTGTTTTCATTCATTCATTCATTCATTCATGTGTGCAATATCGCTAAGAGGCGGAGTGGCGCACCATCAGAGGAGAGGCCAGTTTGTTCTACAATTCCCTGGATATCGCTAAGAGGCGGAGTGGCATATCCTCAGAGGACAAGGCAATGTGTTCTAGAACTTTCTAGATACTTTGATGTATCTATGTAGTGTCATGACATCAGAGTAGAGGGCGGTGTTCTAGAATTTGTCTAGATAATTCGAGGCATGGGTCGCTAAGAGGCAGAGCGCAAACGATCAGAGAGGGCGATTTTTTTTCTAGAAGTCTTAGATGTGTTAAGAAGCAGAGTGGCATACTATCGGAGGACAGCGCGGTGTGTTCTACTGGTGTTCTAGAACTCGCTTGATGGTTACGAGCATGTGTGGATATATCCCTAAGAAGTGGAGTGTCTTATGGGTAGTTTATTACGTATTAAATAGCGAAGTAATTAATTTAATTTTAACTAAATTTTAAGTAAATTTCTCTGTGTAAACAGTCACATATCATATCAGCTATTAAGTCATAAGTAGTAAGTCAACGATTTAGTAGACAAGTGGACAAGTAGAATAGTATCAAATCTATTTTTCGAATAAGTTGCCGCGCCCCCCGCACGTCGCGCATACCACTTAAAATGAAGTTACTTTTAAGTTAAAATTAACTTAATTACTTCGCTACTTAATACGTGTAAACTACTCATTATCACCAGCGGCTGCAGGCGGCCGCCGGGCTCCACCGTCGCCACCGCGCAGGGGACAGGGCGGTATGTTCAACTATGTTCTAGAAACTTCTAGATACTTCCATACGCGTCTCACCATCGGAGGAGAGCGCGGCGTGGCGCGGGCGGCGCGGGCGGTGCGGCGCGCGCACCAGCAGCTGCAGGCGGCCGCCGGGCCGCGCGCGCGGCTCCACCGTGGCCACCACCGGCACCCGGATTTGCACCGCGCCCTCGTTGCCCGCGCCCGCCATCGCTTCCTCGTCCTGTGGGGGGGGGGGAAAGGGGACGTGACATTGTAAATAATAATAATATCTGGGACAAGTCACACACGGTCGTCTGGCCCCAAACTAGGATTCCCTGTATCTTGGGAACCAGAGACTGAAACACGAGTCACCAATTAGTTTCTTTTGGGGTCCGTTTTAGGAAATAATATGACCTTAGCGGTCCGTTCCTACTTTTTTACAGCAGCTGAGGCAGCAAAGACAAAACGCGGGACATTATAAATTACGTACTCGAGTGTCGTATAACGCATTTTTTTTTATTGTGCAGGTCGAGCTGTCAAACAATGTATGAGATTTGAAACTAATTTAACGTCTGATAAAAATATGTCTAATAGTAAATCTGCCCGGACCAAAAACCTTCGAAAGTTCAAGTTTGTCTTTATTTTTTGCTTCTCGCGCTTTTCTACCTATTTTGGATTCGATTTAGTCAGTTTTTGGTACCTCATTGGGAGTTCCATCTTCATTTTTGACGACGATTTTGCCACCAACTCTCAAATCTTCAGCTGTAGCTGGCACAAGCATCTGAAAAATTGACAAAAAGAAATTTAGACCTACCATTTGTAAGATATGTCACTTAAGTGCAAGAGGGATAAAAAATGCAGCTTGTTGCACCACATTTAACTGACTTGGCGCATCTAGGTACTGAAGGGTTACTTCTCATTGCTGTGTTCTTTATAAGTATGTCAGTTTTTCCTGCAAGGCGGAAGAAACTTCTGTGCTTTGTTCTAGACTCACCTGTTTCCCCCCAGGCAAGTTGGTATCCACAACCTTCACCAAGACAGGTGGACTGTTATTATCAGCCTTCAACAACGCAAATGGCGTCTGCTTAGTAGCGAGCGCAACACTCATGGGATACGTCTTAATCGGGTCCACTATGACCCCAGAGCCCCATGACATGTCATTGGTCCAAATGTCGGGCGCTGGGGATAGTTTGGGCATGTCCCAGGGTACGGATTGGGATGATGGCGGTGGAATCCAGTTGGATGTGGAGGGACCTTCGATGGCCGGTAGATATGGACCCACAGAGGAAGACACTTCGCATTGTTCGGGTGGTGGTGGTCTGAAATAAATGGTGATATTAGTACTTAGTGATTACCTGAAGTCTACCAGGCTTTCCCTGAAATCTACCAGGCTAGCTACTCATAATTATGTAAAAAAGGAAGACTCATTGAGGAAAGCGACTGGAAAGGCGGTGTAAATGTGCATTGCAGAAATGATGGCCACTATTCTAAATGATTCTTCTTAAGGTTAAACGTTAGTGCTCCCTGGTTGAAAAAATCCGATAGATGGCGTTAATCTGACTATAACTTGGTTTTTCGATTTTAAAATAGTATAAATAACCCTAAACCATATTACGTAAAACAGCGAGCAGTTACAAGATCAATGTACGCTAATAAACCATAATAATGTTAATTAAATAAGGATTTCGATATATTTGTCCCCGCACAATTAGTTTTGCGTTTATCTCGTGTGAATAAGGGCTCAAATTACAGACACATACATAATTTATTTACGTATATGATGCTTATTTTTGACTTACCTCTATAAGTAGTCCATAACCCAGAGGTGCAAGCAGCAAATTTTGTACGAACTTTTTACGTTATTGCTTTTAAGGTCCGGGTTCGTATCCTACGAGACTTTATTGTTTTTGTCTTTTTATTTTTTTATTTAGTATGAACATAAGTAAATATGTAAATAACAAGACCCAAGAGCGATAAAAGAAAAGATTTTTTAAAAGAAAAAAATCATTTATTGAATAACAATGTCGCATAGCAATCATTCATAGCATTGGCCTGCAAGGAGATATGTATCACGTCTCCCCCGCGAATCAGGTCGAGGTGACGGATCCACAGGAGTCCCCCATCGGTTCTGACTTCATAATACTCCACCCAGACGTCGGGTTATTGTGCCGAATTCAAACTTCTGGGCAAGAGAGGAGTAACTCCTGGCCACCTTGTCTCCAGGAGAGAAATGCCTCCTTGTCCTCTGACTACGTGGCTCCGGTCTAGGTATGGGACTAGCATGGCATGTAGCTTAGTTCTAAACTCTTTTCCAAACATCAGTAGGTAGGGAGTCCCTCTTGGAGTTTCTGTCTGCCTCAAGCGGACTGAGCTTTCCCCTTGAGTGGTGAAGTAATACTTAGTTTTCGTAATGTAGTTTTCAGTGCTATACATAACTCCTCAAACTCGAATCTGTAGAAGGTTTCTTCCTCAAGATGTCGGTTTCTAGTTCTATGTTGTTCTGTATTTCGTGAAATTTCTTTATTGTTTTGTCGAGTAACTCCAAGCGGGGCTATATACTTACTTGGGTCTTGAGTGTCAAGCACATTTTCTGTGCGCGTTAATAAACTGTACTGAGCTTCTTGTGCGTTTTAATTTCTTTAAATCCATTGAATTGGCCTCGTCGCCAATATTAAAAACATAAAATATCTGTTCAGTCACATAACATTTATTGAATAACAACGTTGCCTAGCAATAGCCTGCAAGGAGATACGTATCATGCAAGGAGATACGAAGTGATGTCGAAAATTTGTGGAGGCACGGCCTTGCAAGCCTTTGCAAGCCAAGTCTTACGCTATTTACGCAAGCTAAGGAGAGTATCAAACTTAGGAATCATAGATTACCATAATTTTTATGTATATGTCATAGGGAATGGCCCCCTTATTACTTCCGTGAAGTGGCTGCATGAAATTCGTTTTCATTGTCGAGAAAAATAGATTCATTTTTTTATTAATTTTTTCAATTTATTATATCCATACAGATGAAAGTTTTTCAATAGATAAACTTGATTAAGAAAAGTTGATGTTTTGTTAATTAAAATAACATAATTATCAGTATAATCATTTAAAGAATAATAAATTACTCCAATATACATTTAAATTCAGTCACTCACTCTCACGGTCTCATCAGATTGATTGACAATAACACATTCGCTCGGATTATCATCCGAGCGAATCATAGTTACTTAGTTAACAACCCAATATCGTCCCAGTGACTGAATTTAAATGAGTATTATAATTTTAAAATAATTCATTCTAATATAAATTATGATACTGATAATTTTCTTATTATATTGAACTAGCTGGGAGACCGAGCGTCGCTCGTTCAATCGGAGTTTTTATAAACTAAGATAACTTGTTTAGTGGTACATATAAGATATATTTTCTATGAAACATTATGCAGGGTGTTATTTTAGTCGGTAGTGGCCTTCTAAGGGACGAAAGGACAAGCAATATTTGTTCTGAAAATATCTATAATATTATTTTATAATTTGATTCTATTAAAAAAACCCTCCAATTCATCCTTTTTTTTGATAAAAAAAATAGAAAAATATTCAATGATACGTAATATTTGAAAGTTGTTCATCATTTATAAGTCAGTAATATCAATCATTTTTGGCGACTTTTTAGAGATTTTCTTATTGCAAATGTTATCAGCGCCATCTGGTTGAGTTTATTGTTGTTGATAAAACTAGAAAAATTATATGATGTACATTACCATGCAAACTTCCACCGTAAGAAGTTTTTTTAATACGACGTAAATCGTAAACCGAAAATTACCTTTAATTCAATCAATTCAAATATAAAAAATATAGAGTTCAAGACATGTGTGATTATGAATTTAGACGGAACCCTCGGTACGCGAGTCCGACTCGCACTCGGCCGGTTTTTTTTTGTTGTACTGATGATAAAAAATGTGTTTTTCAAATTCTCACTGTGCCATGCTTTGGAAAGAAAATATCAGCTCTATTTGACCTATTATCTTGAACTTGGTATCGTTTTCGAATAAACCGAGAATGGAGCTTTAATTTTTTTGTATTACTTTTGTTCAATCTATTACTCTTATTGTGAAAAAATCTAATAAAATAAAAATAAAAAAACCAACAAGATGATATAGTTTAAAAAATGTGCACTAATGGCATAAACAAAAAATTTTGGTAGAAAACCAAAACATATCAAAAATATAAAAACATAAACACTAACGGCATTTACTAAATAAAAAGCTTCAGAAATAAATTTTTAACGTTCCACGGCGCAAGGCATTCGTGAGCGTTTTAATCTGCCGCGCTTCAGTTAACTATTATATTGGGCAATAATCTTGAATTTGGTGTAGTTTTCGGATGAACCGAGGACGCAGCCTTCAGTTTTGGATTGATTTTGTACCATGTCAGACAAAAAAATTAAAATTAACAAAAATCGAACCTGCTATTTTTGATAGCGATAAGACCGCCTTTGCATATCAATGTTTAAATATTTTATGTGTTTTCGTTGTTATTTGTACTCTTTTGGTGTGCAATAAAGTATATTTATCTTATCTTATCTTAACTATATTTGTTTTAAAAAAATATTACTGTCCATTTCCTGTTCCCTCTTAAAATATTTAGCACCGTATCCTAAAGGGCGGGCGATCCCTTTGTCCAGAATCCAGATGTGTAAGTACCTCACTTGCACAACAACTAGTTGGGAATAGGGAAGCTTATATTTTATTAGGCCAGAAACCCCATGACTAATGAATAACGAGTATACCTTTGTTCTAGCTGAGTGCTCATTCCTCCGACATTTGAAAATGTGAACTGCAGAGGCATAATTCGGGGCATTTCATTTGGTTTTTTTTTGACAGTTACATCTAAAGCCACAATGTGATTTGAACTGCATTTGCACCGAATTAGCTCTAAACAAGCGGTAGCAGCCACAGCAGTAGTCCATGTCGGTATCTACTGATTATTTGTGGCTATTTCCCACCTTCACTAAGCCGGACGTGAGAGATTTTGAATGGGTGCTAATGTCTGATCCCATACGTGGACACCCTGGTATAGTGCTCTCAGAAGATGTTGTTGAAAACTTTCGTGCGTTGATGGAATATTCTCTATTTGTCGGTCTCTTTTAGAGAATAATTCTCGCCTGCAATCGGTTAAACTGGTGCACTAGCTGGATCTTAAACATATTTAAAACAAATCAATTTAAAATAATTTTATACCACAAACAGAGAAATCTATGTACAATACAATTTATTCAAACTGTTTTGTCATAGGTACATGGTTATGATAAATTTTTCGAAAGCTTTTTTGGCGCTTGCAATGTTCCACAAGCCAGCATTTTGAAACCGAGAGTTGCTGGAGAACAAACAGTCCAGGTTTCGAACGCGGTTTTCTTTCCTCCTCCATTAGAGGCTGGAACGGTGTTACACCCTGTTAGAGCATAGAATAAGGACAACATTATTCCTTTTTTGGTCTTGTAATAGAATTAAATCATGAGTTTCGTATTTACAAAATGTATCTAAAAATAAAATTTTCGTATAGGTAAGTAATTTAAAATAAAACCTTAACATGCTGCGATTTTGTCACAATTTCAAGAACATAAAAAGCAACAATGCTGCCCATACTTCATGCTCTGATAGGGAGTGATACTGTTTTTTAGCCTTTAATTGAAGAGAAAAGAAAACTGCGTTCGAAGTCTGGAATGCCTGTCTTGTGGAGATATTGAAAGCGCCAAAATACTTGGGAAAAATTTATCATAACCATGTTTGACAAGTGAGTTTGAATAAAACGAGGTTTTTGTACATAGACGACTATGTTTAGGAATATATTTTGGTGACAAAAATATTGTGTAAGTGAATAACTGTTTATCCTTTTTTGAGAAATAAATTATTCTATAACCTGAAACTTGGTGCTACATGGCGGGAATTCATTACTTTTTACAGTCGAGTCTATAAATATTTACGTGTAAGACTTTTTACTTGATATGTGAATGTTTTTGTCGGGATTTTACTTTCCGTGTATGAAAATCTACATATCTAAGGTTCGGGTTGTATCACGTGGTTGCTGGTAACTACTTATTTTTTGTCAAACGAGACAATAATAATACTCCCGGAAACCCGCCTCCGTTGTCTAGTCGCTCGCTTCACATCAGAAGGTTGCGGGTTCGATTCCCGGCGGAGTCTAACTATAATATGTAAGATTCCGTTTGGTCGGTGGTAGAGCATTCTCGGAGCCAGCCTGGTTAGCTATCATTTTTTTTTTTACCCTCAATTGGTAAGCCCTTGGCATCATCTCACCTGATGGTAAGTGACGATGATGCCGAATACGAAAGCGGGCTTACCAAGATTCCCCAACGCAGTGGGGAACTGGTTATCTTACCTTCATGCCGGAACACATCAATGCTGTTAACGTTGATGTTTGGCGACAAGACTTAGATAAGATGGTGGCATATGCCAGGCGGGCTCATAAAATGCCCTACCACCAACCAAACCGAATCCAGAAAGTTACATCCCGCCGGGAATCGAACCCGCGACCTCCTGATGTGAAGCGAGCGGACAAGCCACTACGCTACGGAGGTGGTTAAAATTTTAAATGGGGCATGGTATGAGTCAAAAATGCACCTTATACAGGGTGTAACTTCCGGAAACTTTAACAGGCTGTTCTATTTATGAAACCGTAAAGCTTATCTTAAGGAACCCATACAAAATTCGCATAAAAATGAAGTTTTCATATAATATGGTCACCTAACCGGCCAATTTTGTATGGTGTATCCAAAAATTTTCTTAAGTAGGTATTCAGCATTCTTAAGGTACATTCGGAAAAGTTGTTCAGTTTCATTAGTGGATCCCATAATAAAAAATTCCGGAGTGATCTTTTTACACACCTGTATAAGTAAAAATATCAGCCTGTGTATCACAAATATCGAGCTGAAACTCACAACTAGACCTTGTTGGGTAAACAATATTTTCGTCTGTCAGATACCCTGACGTGAGAATTACAGCACCTTTTTTTTCTGAATATAAAAAAGTTTGCCAGCATAAATTACTCAGACTAAAAAGTCTTTATAATAAATTTGCTACTTTGGTAATGCTCAAGTACAATGCAAGATGGCGCTAAAAACGAAATCCTCAGCTAAACAAAGCTTATCAGACTAGTTGAGATTGTAGTTACTGTCATTTCAGAAAGGTGGTGCTGAATTATACACCACTACATGCGTAAAATTTATGGTATTTTACGGCAGTTTTTAATGATATTACAGAAATAAATAATATAATTATATACATTTGGCGAAAATAAAACGTTGTAAAGTTTACGTTGGACAGATAAAATCAAAAATATTGTGTGAATTTGTTTAGTTTTGACCGATGTAAATTTGTATGAAATAGGGTGACTGACGTTTAACCTTAAGTGGAAAAATAGTTAGGAAAACTCCAAAACTGTTTTATTAAGTCACCTTCTCCCGGGTTACGAAAAGCGAGGAGGAAGGAGACTGTAAGGCTACTTTACAAACTCAAGTGTCAGAAGTTCAAGCTTAATAAGCCTCGGACACTAACTACCGCCATGAAGTGATAGCAACCAGCAACGACGGCTTAAAGTGCCTTGCAAATGGACACATAAAAGGCACGTTTCCAGCTAACTGTAAAATAGCTTCGTTCGTAGAACCAATGAATACTATTCCGATAGTAATATCATGAAAAACACCTGGTGGAGTCAGGCTGTTCCGGAGCTGGTCGTAGCAAACGTTGACTACTTCTTCTCCTTACTACACTCACGCATCCATCTTCGGGGTGAGCCTGGTCGACAGTTGGGGAATTAAACTATGTTTATGAAAGAAATCTTTTTGTGAACAGAAACAAATAAGCAACAACATCAAATTGAAGTTTTTTTTGAGATTGGTGATTGGTGAAAACCTTTCTCCGTGGTAGTTGATTATTCCAAAGGAACTAATAAGTTACTGGATCTACTAAAGGAAGTAACAAGTACAGCCACAACAGACGTTATCTGTAATATCCAAGTAAATCTTGCTTTACTGGTTTCTTTACAGCTAGTTCAAAATGTACCATATCTTTGACAAATGAGAGTATTATCTCATTGATTTTTCGACATGATACGGACTATTGTAGTTTTATTGAGAACCGTAGCCACGATAACTGAAGATCATGAGATTCACCTTGTTTTTATGGCAGACGAGGTTGGACTGCTGGTTGAAGCCTTTCATACAGATGTTGCAGCGGTAGGGTCGCTCGTTGGTATGAGTGAACAGATGGTTCCGTAAGTTGCCTGTTAGATAGAACTGATTAATTATACGTAGGTATTTGAACCTCGTCTTTTCTTAGTTTTTGTTATCGCTATCGCTTTACCGATTTAGGGTTAGATTTGTAGGTTAGTCGTTTACTATAGGTACTAAGTAGTTGAGTGTAACTATCGATAAATCGGCGGGAATAGTATAATAGCTATGAGGTAGATAGGTATTTCAGTTAGCGTAGTATTCTCGGTTACATCGTCACTTCCCATCAGGCGATTATATACAGTATCGCGTTGCTTTAAATAAATTTGGAGATAAATATATCTGCCTAGGTTATCCTGCAGAATACATTGGAACAAAGGGGTGATAGTGAGGATAGGAAAGGATGGGCGAGGTAACCTTTCTGGTGAAAGCCCTTGGGACAGATGTGGCATCGGTACGGCTTTTCGTCGGAGTGTGTCTTCCGGTGGGAGATCAGAGTGGACACACGGTTGAACGTCTTCTTGCACACCTAGTTGTCGTGGTAAAAAAACTTTAGGAAAAGGAAGATGTAAAGTTCCAGATTCTAAGATCTTCATCTTGTACCAGAAGTAGAAATCTAATTTATGTTATCAATGCCTTAGATACACTTATCGTTTTTTCTGTCTGTCTGGCTATCTTTCACCGTCTTATTTAAGTCTTGCAGCTAAATATCAATAATTAACAAAGCAAGCTATATCTACTCTGAAGCATAATATAAGGAAGGCGTTGGGAAATCTTAGTAAGCCCACTTATCATTAGGTGAAATGATCCTAAGCGGGTTTCATAATTTAATTAGTTAAGATAAAAAAATGAAAATACTGGATATATTATTTCGATTGGTAGAAGCACTGAAGATAAGTGTCGCACTAGACAATTAAGAGGCTGACTGATGATGACCAAGGATTACTTGCAGACATACCTCGCAAGAATAAGGACGCTCAGCAGAGTGTATGGCCCGGTGTTGGCTCAAAGTGGACAGCTGCCTGAAACTCTTCCCACACGCGCTGCAATGGAAGTTCCGTTCGTCCGTGTGTGTGGGCAGATGGCGCATCAGGGTGTACTGGTGCTGGAACTCGCGGCCGCCTACATGCAAAGCGTTTACTGATAGGGATTATCACTTCTCAACCGAAAGTAAAAGTTACACAAAATATGGGCCATATTCATCCTGAGTCCCATCAGGGAACGCGGAAGTAGTCCAGCACGGGGAGGGCAATTTTTTTTAAATAAAGTGGCGCGAACATAGTTCTCCATGATTTGGCAAACGTTTTTTGAATCAAAGTGACGCAAAAATAGTCCTCCATCACTGGGGGGGCAACCTTTTTGTAGCAATGCTACACGCAATGCCGAAGCGGTGGCGGAGCTTGCCGAGTCGACACGCCGACTCGACTTGACGGACAGCGAGAGAACTTCAGTCAAAGAAGAAAGTCTATCTTTCTTTCTTTCCTTCCTCCCTCACTCACACATGCAAGCATCTAGTCTTGAAGAAGAAGCGCTTTCTTATTTAAGAAAAAACAAAGCTCTGTTAAAGATAGCACAGAGAAACCTTTATCAGGTAGTATAAATTCGGAGGGGGCGCGGCCCGCCTGGTTCATTTTAGGGGGGGCATTTAGCCCCCTCTGCACCCCACTTCTGCGGTCGCTGAGTTCCATGTATCTAAAGTTAAGGACAAAAGAGATTGTGTCACACTTCTGTGTGAAATAGGTACAATAAAAAAGCTGTAGGAATCCTGTAGGAAACTTTGTCAGTGTCATCTTTTCACGTCCAAGGTGATTTATAGAGATGTAGACCCATTGCAACGTGACGAAATTGACATGTCGCCCATGTTGTTAACAATCCATTACGTCCCCACTGCAGGGGCACGGGTCTCTTCCCATAACTCGGAAAGGTTAGGCCATACTCCACAGTTCCGTATTGGACATCGTCCGTCCGTCCGTCGCCCATGACCTAGAGTTAACTACGATAAAATGTAAGTTAAAAGGCAGTATGATTGACTCACATATGCCGCACTCCCAAAGCTTGACATTTCTGCCATGCCGCTTCACGTACTTGACGTAGTGGAACCGAGAGCGAGGGTCCGTCTTGTCCACCTTGCACGGACCTTGACTCTTGCCTCGCTCTGATAGATGATGGACAGTGTTATTTTAACTTCGACCATGATATGATGCTTTATATAATTGTCCACGCTGAATACGTTAAAAACAACCGACTTCAATCGCAACAACTCCAATTTTGCTATGTTTTTGTTGATTTTCTCAAAAACCGCTGAATCGATTTCGATAAAATTTATATGGGACCACCTTTTAACCAAAAAATAATTTTCCAAATCGGTTCAGGCTTCTTCGAGTAATCGGTGAACATACATAAGATTCCGACGAATTGAGAACCTGCTCCTTTTTTTGAAGTCGGTTAAAAATGACAAATAATATTTTTTGATTTGCGGATGCTGTTTTTGGACGGTTTTAGCGGAGTACGCGAATCATTTTGCGTTTTTCGGAATAAAAGGCATTCTATTATTGTTCTCCTTCCACCCTTTACTTTTCTTCTTCATACTCTTTCCTGATAAGTACGGAACCAAACTGTGATAGCCCAAAGCATAGATTAGATAACAGAGGGACGTGTCACGTGTGTATATTTAACGGTAATGGCATTTTCTTATGTGTATGAAGATACATTGGAATCAGTTCGTTGATTTCGGACAGAAAAGGGCATCCTTCGATCAATTTGATTTGATCGAAGACGCATTGTCTTCTTTGCATGAAATAGCGATGAGTTTTGGTAACGTAACTTAACAAAAATTATGATAAACTTAAGATTTTTTTCTTGACCGCATACCGTTAAGGGAAGAAGTAGACGACACGAGGTGAGAGTCCACAGCCGGCTTCCTGGTGAACATGAGACCGTTGCGACACATCACCGTGCTTGGGTATGGAGGGGTGGACGTGTCGGCCTCCTGTTGCGATAAGCCTCTTATTGTAAACTCTATCGTACACATGTTAAATATCCCGGGACAAATCACACACGGTCATCTGGCCTCAAGGTAGGGTTCCCTGCAATATGGGAACCAGAGACTGTATGTATGTACATATACATACATACATACATACATACATACATATACTTTTAAATACATACATTCAGCTGCTCATCAACAGAAATGTTTGCCCTAGGTGGGAATCGAACCCACGACCCACGGATCAGTAGTCAGGAGAGCTGACCGCTGAGCCACCGAGTTAGATGGTAACATTTTGATCTCAAGCTCTCCGTTTGTGTGCTTTTTGATTGAAAATATTATTTTAAAGGGTGGCAAAAAGAATGTCGGCCCACCCATTAGGAAAGCCACAAGGTAAAATCACTGCAAACTCGTATACACGTTAGATGGTTTTTTTTTTATCGTAGACAAAGGTGATTAAAAAATAATAATCCTTAAAAGCTGGAAAAAAGCCGACAGCACACCTTGTGGAAAATTGGTTTCTGCCGCTTTTAGATACACTGGTGGACTAAAAAATCGACTCAAGATTTGTTGCTCGACTTTTGAAAAAATAACTCAGTCTACAAAACTGCTAAACACTAAAAGCAAAAAACTAGAAAACCATCAAACTGAAATCATAAACAGTAAACACACAGTTTTTGAACTTTTGGTTTAGTTTTATTTTGCTAGATTGAGTTAATTAAGTTAAGTCGTGCATGAAACTTTGAGTCGATTTTTTTGTCCATGAGTATATAATTTTCCAACACGAGAGGCTTCAAATTGCGCTAATGTGAGAATAAAACGACGCGAAACAAGTTTACGTTTGTAACGTGACCATGCGTAACTCAATCACAAAAACAAGAGTTCCAAAATTCCACATCCCCACCTTACCTTTAACTCTCCAACATCGAGATCCTTCCCAAAAGTGGGCGCAGTCCCGAAGCCCGACTCGGAGACGAAAGAGGCGATGTTGCCGTCCTCCTCGGTCCACGCGAACCGCGCCTGCTGCGGCTCCAGACCCTCGGGGAAGAAGCCGTCACGGAACAGCGAGCGGGTGACATCCTATGTAAAAGGGTCCACCGTAACCTCGGGAATAAGATTGTAGTTAGAACTAAAAAAAAAATAATTTTTTTAATCGAATTTCGATTGACTTTTGCGATTTTACTAAACTTTTTTAAAAAATAATATTCGAAAATCTTCAAATCATCACAGTGAAAACCGTATCGAAATCCGTTCAGTGGTTCACTTTAAAATAGCAGACAATACAAATACATACAAGTCAAAACTGATAACCGTTCTTTTTGAAGCCGGTTAAAAACAAAAAATGTTCAAACTCAAACTCAAACTCTTTTTCAACCGACTTCAAAAAAAGGAGGAGGTTCTCAATTCGTCGGAATCTTTTTTTTTTTTTTTTTATGTATGTTCACCGATTACTCAAAGACGCCTGAACCGATTTCGAAAAGCGGTTTTTGAGAAAATCGACAAAAACAGCAAAATTGGAGTTGTTGCGATTGAAGTCTGTTGTTTTTAACGTATTCAGCGTGGTCAATTATTATTTAAGTAGATGCTTTACACATGCTTTTAAATCGTCAATATTTTTTTTTCTACAGAAGTTGCCACAGAACAATCTCAAACACCTACTATAAAATAAACTTTTATGTATTTAGTGTGTGTTGCCAGTGATGACTACGCGACTAAGATATGGTCGCACACTATGATTACAGATTATATGTAATCAGGGAAGCTAAGCGGATGCGATGGGTGTTCCCTTGTTACTGCTACACCAGTGTACTACCGACAGTGAACGTACATCCAGCGGTTTGCTTTGAAACCTTATTTCGAATTGGTAGATGTTCTTCTAAGATTAGTAATAGTGCACATGCCATGCCACAGTCCCTCCGTCCAAGCCTTCTGGATCAGCATCCCAAAGTCGCGCACAGAATTCAAGTTATGGTACTTACGGAGGTCGAGGTTACATATTAAAAATATCAAAGTGCAAAATAAATGTACAAAACAATGTACCTGTTTTTTTATATGAAGGCAATCCCGAGACCACCAACATATTTTGATGAGTAGGTCCCTTTTAATATTCTAGGAAAATTATCAATACTTACTTATGATAATATGAAAATGTCGATAACATACCGGTCCATCATTTCGTGATGTCATGTCTGTAAGTTCATAAACATGTGGAATAATACTCAGCTAGCAGGTGTACATACATCGCTCCTGCTGGAAGACGCAAGAAGAGGCTCACTGTGGAAGCCCAAGTCCCGTCTGTCAGACTTGTCACTCAGACACACCTCGCGGATGCTGCGGCAATCAAACACAAAACATCAAAAACCACTTTTGTTCCCAAATAAAACACAAGCGTGAAACAACAACCAAACGACATTTGATCGACATGGTCGAGGACATTTTTGTTTTTCGCAAAAAACTATAAACAACCTTATTATTTCGTCACCAGACTGCAAGAGGTGACTCCCTGGCATATCTTTCATGTCCTCGTCAGAAAACATAATTGTTTTTTTAATTTTTTCAAGACAAAAATACGTTTATCACGTCAGATTTTCAATTTTTCACTACTTTTTTCACAGGCGATAGTTGATATTCGAAATTTAAAATATTTATTCCTCGGAATTTATTTTTCTATTTTTAATAGAGATTAAAATCTCTTTGCCGTGGTTTTGGTTAAAGCAGACCTCCTTGAATTTATACAGGAGTTCATTGGCCTGACACGGCGTGTTCATCGTATTATTTTATAAATAAGAATAAGAAACAAGAAACCAAGTAAGTAAATAAATTATTTCATTGTCATGTTTAATCTTTTTAAACTTACATTTTTGCCAAATGTACGGTAAATTAAATTGGTACGTATTTCATAAATCAATGATTTTGTTCCTTTTTACTGTAATTGAAATAAAATAAAATATTTATTGATTTACAATTATATATTTTTTTAATGGGACGAAACTTGCGCATCCTTCCTTTTTTTTCTATTTGGCATTCCCTCAGACGAAAGAATCTTTATTGGTATTTTCCATTAGTGATTTTGCCAAATGTCAAGTGTATAATAATATTAACCATGACATAGCGCTAGAACTTTGGACCGAAATCCATATCATCAGAGTAGAGAGAGTAGGTGATCTGCTCGCCGGTAGTAGACTATAATACTTATGTATATGGTGTTGTTGACCAAACACGCAGGGTTGTGCCTCACTGTATAAGTGTATGTATTTACCTATTCTGGGTGATGCAAAATGACCGACAAAGTTTTAACTGTGGCTTCTAATCATGAATTTAGAGAAATTTCCCTAAAAACACCTATAAATAGCAAAAAATCACTTCCCATACAAAATTCGTTAATCAGCTTACCAATTTTTATGAGATGGCAATTTTTTTTGGGATTTGACTCTAAGCTTATTATCGGGCAAAGTTTTAGGAGTAGAATACCTGCATAAAGTGCTACTTTATTAGTGCCCAATATTTTAGCGAGATTCAAAATCAGAAGTAAAAGTGCTTACTAAAATATCGGCTACTAATAAAGTTAATACCTTATACCTATTAATAATTATGTAATTTCATTTAAAAAAAAACTGACTGACTCAATGGCTAGCGCTCTGTTGATCCGAGGGTCGTAGGTTCGATTCCCACCTTGGCACACATGTGTTTGCCCTGTGTCTGGGTGTATTTTAATGATTACGTATTTACGTTGGTATTTAAAACGCATTAGTGTATATATGTATGTATGTTTATATAAAAAAATTGCCTGCAATAAAATAGTATTTTATTTTATTCATATAATAATTATCGACCAAAAGTGAAACCCACTATATTATGTTTTTATAAGTAGCGCAGTGTTCAAAAGTCAAATTTCCTGTCTTTCCACTCTGACTAACTTAAAACTAATTAAAATTGAATCACATAGGTACATCATAGGTATCAAGGAGAACTACGAAGCCGTGTATTTATTAGTAACTTACTAAACGCTCTCTGAGAGGTCAGTGATCTCTGAGAATAACTATCGTCACAGAATACCCAATAGTACAAGTACTATAGTAAACTACGACAGACCGAGTAATAGAATATTTTTACCGTGTAACGTATTTCATACAATTTCTTATAGATAACATATAAATAGGTACGGTAAAATATAACAAGCGAGAAATCGTGTCGTCGCGTCGTCGTTGGTGCGGCCGGCGGCGTCGCAGCGGACAGCGTGCGGTACGGCCGGCAGATACTCATGTGACTGAGCTGAGCGGCGGCGCGGCGCGGCGTTGCGGCAGCTCTCGGTCGGCACACGGCGCATGCGCGGCGCGGCCCGCGGCCGTCTGCGTGATTCTAGATGCGTCATGTAGACCGGGAGCTTACTGCATTTTATCAGTCACATCATTGCGTATTTGTATTTTGTATGGTACTAACCATTATAATAATTAACTGATTGTTAAACAGCAGATACATACAAATACATAAAGATATAGGTCATTTCAACCAAATGGTACCTAAATAAACTTAGTAGGCAACTGAAGTTGACATGTGTCAGTTCCATAGTAAGTTTGATTTTTACCTTTTGCTTTTTCTTGATTGGAACAAGGTATATCCAGGCTATTTATTAGTCGGGTCTAACGTGACAACTTTTGTTGTAACACTTTTTAAAAAAATGATACAAAAATTGACTTGTAGGTCAAATCAGAAAAAAGAAACGTGGTAGGTAACCCAAAAATAGCAAATCTGAGAATAATGAGCGGTACCACCGCACGAAGGAAAGGAACGACAGGCTTAGAAAAAGTTTGTGAAAATAATCAGAATAAGAGCGGTTCAATTAAAAGGAGCTAGTATTTAAATTATATTATTATTATTGCGCAGTGGCGATTTGATAGCAATAAAAAAATCTTAAGTTCAGACTGTATTTATATTAAATGAAAAATTAAAGCCCCTTGGCTCCTGGTCTATAATCATTGTAAAATTACCTCGATAAAGCCCATCAATTAAAAGTTTAAACACAGTGATAAATTGATAATAGTGATCAAAAATATACAGGATGACTGCCACATACCCAAATGCTAACCTCTTAACTGGTGATTTTACTTATGAACTGAACAACTTTTGTTCTAGAACTTTCCTTAAATTGCATAATCTTTTGGGCTTCTCATTATGAACTACGCTCAATAAGCTGATCGATTTGTATGAAAAGCATAGAAAAAAATGTGATTTGTCCAAAGTTATATAGAACAAGTTTTTCAGTTTCAAGAGAGTGGAATCACCAGTTAAGAGATGTGCAGGTATTACTAATCACTTGTAGGTATAATGTAAATGTTCCTCCGTCAGTTACCAAAGAATGGAATAAGTGGCTTTAATATTTTGTTTGTTCAATGTCATATCAGTCGGTATCTTGAATAACGACAATTCTGGATTTGAATTCCAGAAACACAACAATATTTTTGCTTTGCAGTCATTTTTTTTACACGCGATGGCGTCGATGTCGTGTCGTGTCAAGAGACGGCAAGTGACTAACACGTCACGTCACTCGGCCGCGGTGCAGCCCCAACAGTTTCACCTCGGTCACCTCGGCATTTTCTGCTTTTGTGTGCGTAGACGGCGGTGCCTACTGGCGCGCACACATACAAGCCGCGCGATGTACCATTGTATGAAGATAACCTACTATTTATACTATGATATCATACTCTTTTTTTTTTATTTTATTTTTTTTTTATGGCATAGGTGGCAAACGAGCAGACGGATCACCTGATGGTAAGCGATTACCGACGCCCATAGACACCCGCAACACCAGAGGAGTCACAAGTGCGTTGCCGGCCTTTGAAATCCATAAAGTCGTATTAAATATAGCGCCTGCAGCGCTTTCCCGTCGCGGTGCAATATTGATGCGTTTGGAAGCCGCAGTAAGCCACGACCATTTGCTAAGTGTGGTTTTAGATAAAGTGTTGGCATCCATAATCATGTGGAGCCTATGGATGGGGTTTTAGCGACATATTATTATATCCGTTCCGTTCCAGTAGCACACTGACCTGAAGTTCTTCTGAAAGGGCATTTTGATATCAGAATTGATATCAGCAGATAAAAAAGGTGATCAAGGATGATGCATCCTACGTTACAGGCATGCCGTTGTGGCGGCACCTGGCATGCGACGGGTCTCTGAGGTATATGCGGTCTGCTACCTCGGATTCCCTTTGTAGCCTACCAGGTACAGCCGGCGGTGGGTGAGCCAATAAAGTCGGAGGTGCTGCATCTATCGACCAACTGTCGTTAATAAAATAATAGGTAATATATTTTGTCCTCTCACAATGTCACATGCCTTTAACGGTTCCGTATCCGTGAATTTATTTAAACGGTACACTTGATAAAAAATGGAAACTCTCTCGAAGCTTCCACTAGTAAACTGAACAACTTTCTCCAAAGAACTCACACAGAATTCTCAAAAAATCTAATAAAAATGTTGACCGCTCAACTGGCGGATTTGTATGATTTTCTATGATTCAGTTTACATTGGGGAAGTTGTTCAATATGATCACAGATAAAATAATACTAGCGTGCCCCTGCAGTGGGGACGTAATGGGTTGTTAACATAACATAACATGATGAACAGAAGTACAGTTGTATGTTACACTCGAAAAATAAGGAAATATAAAAATTGGAGAAGGTACAGTAGGCACAATTAACGTGTTCCGTTTGGTGTGCAGTCCTACGTTCTTGCGTTATACGTGATACAGTTGGAAATAGGTCTGGATAGGTCTGGAATTTTTATTCGGTATTCCTGTAGCCTACTTAAGAGCTGGAGAGTAGCGACCGCGCACCGGAAGACATAGCCTAGTCAGGCCTCCCATATAGACCGATGACCTGGTGACGGTCGCGGGAAGCCGATGGATGCGGGCAGCGCAAGACCGGATGACGTGGAAATCCTTAAGGGAGGCTTTTGTTTAGAAGTGGACACCTATTAGCTGATGATAATGATAACGATTTACAAGGTAGAACCTTTCCTCGCTCCCATAGACAATAATGATAAGTAATTTCCACACAATACAAAACGTCTTAATGAAGCCTTTTGTAGGATCTCGTGCGATTATTACAGCAATTAAGCATAAAGAGGGGTCGATTTTCTCCATAGTCTTATTACACCGGACCTTAGAAATGTTACACTAAATGACTGACTCACGGGTTCGGTGGTAAGCGCTTCCCTGACCACTGATCTGAGGGTAGTGGGTTCGATTTCCACCCAGAGCAAATAGTTGAAGTATAAATGAATTCTGCTTAACTTAAAACTTAACAACATTTCTCAAATATGCCGTTTTGTAACTAGTTGATCAGATTAAAAATTTATTTGGAGTTTCAGCAAATTCGTGTAAGAAAAGTTATTATACGTAGGAACTCAGGAAGGATCTTACTCCTGCCTGTTTTCCTTATTTACACGCCAGTGTAAATGTGGCCACACAGCCCACAACATTTCGTCTGATGATTTGTATAACGGTTTGTATTAGGTATTCTCGGAAATTAGAACACAAGACCGCATCTACCCTTGTAACTAACTATACAGAGTAAAAAAATAACTCCCAGAAATCTTACAGGGTGATCTATTCAAGAAACTGAACAACTTTTAATATGGAACCTTCACTGAATTCGGGAAAACTTGGACTTTTATACAAATTGATTGATCAATTAGCCAATTTTACATGGAGAGTCCAATTTTTTGGAGACCTTCAGTATGGGTTCTTTGGAAAAAGGTGTAAAGTTTTAACTCCCTAATTTAGGTACATATGTATTTTTATTTTATTATTTCAATACCAAATTTTTTTTTGGTCGTATTTAGGTAGGTAGGTCGGATTCGCTTAAAAGTAAGTTACAACATTTTCACTATTATCACTTATTTCGATCGTTTCCGTGCTTCGCAGTAATTGAGGAATTGACATTTGGAAACGTGAAATTACAATTTTATAAAAAGTTTGGTTAACCTTTTTTTGTTACTGCAACAAGATAGAAAGTGCAGTGAAGGCGTAGGAGTGGTGAAGCCTCGGCCATACAAAAGACATCAACGAACACTGCATCGCGCGTTGATGTCTTTTCTATGTGAGAGCAAAAATAATGAAACCATAGACCAAAATCTTAGTTTATTTCCAATATAAAAGGCTGAATACAATGCTTTCAGTAGTTTACAAGAAAATTACGGACATACGAACAAACTAAGGTTAACGGTTGAAAACAAACGTGTACGTATATATCATTTTGATGTTGCTGTTGCTTAAAAATCACAAAAGTCTGCTAGGGTAACAAAATTGAAATAATATTTTTTTTTAAACTATTATAATAAAAGGAGTATATTTATTTAGGGTAAATGTATCAATGGAAACAGGTATATACTCAGAATACTGCCCTCATAAGAAAAAAGGCCGCAAAGTATGCGGAAACTAAACTTATTTTAGTAAAGTATACTTTACTAAAATAAGTTTAAGAATGCTTGAAAATTTTCTGACACTAGAACTTGCCAATAGCTCTCCACAACCTCCACCAATCCGGACTTGGTCTATCGTGTGTAGAGAAGTCCAATCGAGATCAGACAGACAGAATGAGACCCGTGTCTCGGTCCCAATAACGTTTTTGCTTTATTAAGCCTTTACGGCTTTTCAAAAAGTGCCATAGCGGACGGTATTTCACGTCCACACGGCGGGGTATTGGTAAAGTTTTCAACTAGCAATAATCGCACCTCGGATTAACCTCATCGGTTACGATATTGCCTCTGCGCAAAGTTGCCTGTGATGAGTTTCATGGGGTGATGTCATTGTTGCGGCCGTCGAAACGATAGCGCGTTTTAAAACGACTGTGGCGCCATCTAGCGGCACCGTGATGAAACACGAAAACGTTCTTTGGAAACCTGCTATTACCAGAGAAAAGCTATTACTAAGAAAAAATATATAGAATGTAACAAGATAGGTATATGACTAGTTAAATGGAGCTTTTACTTAACATACTGAACAACTTCGCTGAAATCACAAAAAATAAGCTTTTCACACAAATCAATCCAGCTTGTGATCCAAGTTTGTATTAAAAGTTAATTTCTTTTTTGAGATTTCAACTCATTTATTTATCAGACACAGTGATTTCAGTAAAATTGTACCCTACCTTAAAAGTTGTTCAGTTTAAGTGTATCTTTCAGTAGTATGATCATGTAAAAGGTTCGCTCTATGTACCGGACTGCCAGGCAAATTAAATTTGTCACTTTTATGAACATTTAAATCTTATTTGACAGTGGCAGCTCTCTTGGTATCTTAAATAAACATGTATTTGTATTAGATTATTTTTTAATTGTGTTTAATCCACAACTGATAAGCCCTTGGCATCACCTCATCTTTCCGTCTTAGATGAAATAAAAATCAAGGTAAATTCATCAGTTTATATATATCAAAAAACAAATAGTATTTACTTTTAAATATTTACTTTGTAAATTACAAATACTATGTAATGTATTTAATTATTCCGGAATAAATAACCTTCCATATAAACCCAGAATATTGGTTAATTATTCTGAGGTTTAATTAGCAAACATACAAGGAATGTTACAATTAAATGCATAGCGTGGTTGTGCAATTAAATTCATACTTCGAAAAGATACGGGTAATTAGCAGGCGAATATATGAAATATTGAAAATTATTCAACTTTCATGCGTACGAAGTCGCGGGCACCAAATAAATATAAACTGAATATAATCTTCGTACTAATAAAGATCTTCGAAATAATTTTAAAAGTTTAGAAGTTCTGAACAAATGGTGTCCGTACCGAAACCCAGTCATTTAATACCTGACAATACCAGTAGTCGATAGAGTACCTATCAATAGTTAGGTACAATAGGTTATCTAGTATCCTCTTTCAGATGGGTTTTCCAAAATCATCATCAACCAACAGAAGTGCACTGCTGGACAAAGGCCTCCACCAGTGATTTCCACGCCGACCAGTCCTGCGCTGCCCGCATCCAGTGGTTTGCCGCAGCCTTCACCAGCACGGGTAGCATGAGGCGTAGACAAAGCTGTTTGTCGCGCCAAACGCGAGAAAACAGCTCGGCTGTCTCTTTCATTAGCTTAGCGTTAGAACGGAATAAATGCTTTTAAAACTCGCGTCGCGCGAGTAAACAATTGATGAAGTCCAGTCATTGTGGTAGTTATGGTATTTATTTGTATAAAATATTATTACATTAAAATGGCTACATTGTAGGTCTTAATTCTAAGACGGTCGGTTGGGTAGTGAGTGCAGAATGTACGCTCGGAGGTCTGGCAATATTCGTGTTCTATTAATAGATTCCAAAAACAGTCAGGTATACGGACAAGTAGCTCGGCGCCACCGGCGCCGTCGCGTCGTCGCATCAAGTGCAGCAGGCAGATGGCACGTTATCTATCAGCGATGTTAACTCTCCACGCCCGGAATTGAAAACAGTCCTGCAAGGTTTGTTTTCAATATGTCAAGTTGGCGTTGACATATGTATGTATGTTGTGCGGTCTTTCTTGCTGTTATTCAGAATTATTGTCACTTGTATTTTCTGTAGACATCTTCCAGTTTATATTCTTATCAGTTTCTCTTCAATCGATATCTGCAGTGTCAGGTTGTAGGAATTTCTTTAAGATAAATTTTCCTTGATATCATTATACTTAAGTTACTGCCAAATATCCGTCTTTAATAAACAGGATAGGTAGGATCGGAAAATATATAGGAAATAAAGGTAACTAACTATGAATATTCAAGTTTAATACTGAAGGGTTTCATAAAAACTACTTCTTACATTCATGTTTTATTGTGTTCAGATATTCTAATTCTGATTTAATGATATTGTGATGGATGAATTATTTGAATGATAGTTGTTGTTATTTGAATTTTTTTAATTACATAGTAATTTTACTATGCTGACATCTTATTTTTGACGTGTAATGTATTGTATTTAGTGTCATTTTTACATAACTTTTATAAAAGATTTCTTAATATTTTATATTGTTTGACAATCTTATTATTTGATTATATTAAGTATTATTTCTGTAATGTAGGTAAATATGATATCAGTAACATGAAATAAACTGTCCCACGTATATATATTTTTTATTTATGTCAATATTGTTAATATTTAAATTTTAATTTTTTAATTAGTATATTGAATGAGAAGTAGTATAATCTTCACATTCCTTTCTCGAGTCTTAGTAAAGTGAATAAGTTATTTGTGAGGCAGTATGTACCTGCGCTATCGCAATAAAATATTGTATCTAATGACGTCCGTGAATTACCAGAAAGTAAATTAAAAAAATATTTTATACACTGTAAAGTTCGGAAAGATACTATTAGACACTAGTATAGCTTTATGTTTCTACGTAAAGGAATAAACGATTTTTGGTTTTGATTATTTTGCCCTGATGAAGATAAAATAGTTCATTCAAGGCTACAAATTAAAAACCCAGGAATATCGTTACTTTCATCCCTTTTTATCTATTTATGTTTTATTTTTAATATATATGTTTATCCGTGTTTTTATTATAATATTATGTTAAACTGCAACATGTAACATATTTTGCGAGTAATTACTGAAATATAGCTGTGCTAAAATTATTTTATTTTAAACAGTCCTCTTTATGCTGATGTTACGTACTCATACCTAACAATTAGAGCTAATTAAGTGCTACTTCAAGATTCCCTTTTTTTGACAAACCCTACACATGGGGTATTTTGGTAAGCGAACAATGACAATAGCTACTCTAATAAAAAAATTACGACTAACATTACTAAACCTACTATTTAGAGCTAGGTAATTAGGTGCCTCTGTCAAGATTCCCTTTTTTTTTGACAAACCCTACATATGGGGTGTCGTTTGGTAAGCGAATAATGACAATTAGGTGTTCCTAATAAACTTTAAGTCTACACATCTATAACATAATCATACTAATAAGTAATAACAACCTTTATGTTTTACCTATTCGTTTTTTTTTCTTTATAGTTAAATTAAAATTATCAAATGCCTAGGTTGATCAAGATTTCCCAATATTTGACAATCCTTACATATGAGGAGTCGTTTTTGATGAGAAATAGTGATACTAGTACCTATCTAACATTTATATTTCTATAATATACCTACAAGTAATTTCAAGATGCAGTTTTTGACAAACCCTACACATGGGGTGTCGTTTTGCATAATGACGTTACTAGATTACGTTATTCCATCCAACTTATTTATATTTTATCATTTATTATTTAATTTTAATTATATTTTCTTTTTAATCATTTTAGGCTCTAGTCCATATGCTAGGCGATTTTTTTAAAATAAATATTCAATCTTCATTTTTTTTTAACTCTACTCCTTATGGTAGATTAATCGTACTTATTTTAAGACGACATATCTATGTACCTTTTTGTTTTTCTTATAAGCCTAACATTTACCTTTTATAACATAAGTCTTTATTTTAATTTTGTTTTTGCTTTTTTTTATATATTATTAATTCTCTATCAGTGTCAATCAATCGCAGCATTTCTTTAAATTTATTTTAACTACTAAGAGGTTTATCAATTTTTGCTTCACTTCCAGATTTTTATTTATGTTTTGAAGTGATTATCGATTAATTAATTATCTGTTAATAATTTCTTATAACTTAAAAATCTTAGAAAACTTTTAAAAGTAAACCATTTATTTTTTATGTTTTTAGCCCAAAAATAAAATCCAATGTCTCTTCGGATAAAGACGAACAAAGAACATAGCAGCGAAAGTATTACTACTTATTATTTCAGGCAATGAATTATTTAAATTAAGAAAGAGTTATATTTAGGGAAATTGATATGAAATGTATTTAAAATAATTTAACACTCACTTCATATTTTTGGAAGTTATCTTTTGAAATTATAAAACTTATTATTATATTCGTTAAATTTTGTTATTTTCTGTGAAGACATAAATACTTTTTACTCTGACTTATTTTCTGTAAAAGTTTAGACAACCTGTTACACGTTTTCTCTTTTCTATATCATACTGTACTTTAAACTTGTGTGAAGTTATGAATATTACAATATTTAGTTCAAATGGAACTAAATGCTATGAAGATGTTGATAATATATTTGTTTATTTCTTTAAACTTACTTTACTTTATTTGTATGCGAACAAACCGATTCATTTTAGTTTTATAAATTCAGTTGATTTATTAACTCAATTTTATTCCTTAAAATTGTTTATTTTTTACTATTTAGGTTATTTGTTCTATTAATTCTTATTTTTAGGTTTTATTTTTAAGATTGACAGACAAATGATATGACTACCCAAGTACCATTTGCAATGTGAAAATAGAAACCCATAAGGTTTATAAACACAGATGAACCATCGTTCATCCTACACCTTAGTGTGAATTTATGCAAAATTATTATGTTTATTTATTTAATGTATATCAAATTAAATTTTTAAAATAAGGAACTGGGGAACATTGTGATCAAAGGAAACTTTAAACGGATAATGTGCAGTACTTACAAATGTACATATGTGCACTGCAGGATTCATTTGGCCGATGACCGACGATTTCAATGTCTCTGATGTCCGCGTGATTTTCTTCAGATTCAGCACTTTCTTCGTGGTTACTGCACAAGCCAGGGTGCGGCGTCGTGCGGTCACATTGGTTCTTGAATTACACTGCCAGTGGGGCAGTCTCGTCCGGTCGCAGTAATGCTTGAAGTATGACACTGTCAGTGAGGCAGTTCCATCCGGTCGCAGAACATCTTGATGGTAAAGGTTGTGAAGTTTGTTCGGGGTCCATTGTCCAAGGGCTTGAAAGCCGCCGAGCCACATCTTCATGCCGTTGTAGGTGCCGGGTACCAGTTTGTGAGTTTGGAGATTTGACTCTTGGCTCGTTCCTGGTCAGCAGTGTACTTAGCGATGAAAGAGCACGTGGTGTCGTGACAATGCCCCGCGTTGGGCGCCAGTAAACAATTGATGAAGTCCAGTCATTGTGGTAGTTATGGTATTTATTTGTATAAAATATTATTACATTAAAATGGCTACATTGTAGGTCTTAATTCTAAGACGGTCGGTTGGGTAGTGAGTGCAGAATGTACGCTCGGAGGTCTGGCAATATTCGTGTTCTATTAATAGATTCCAAAAACAGTCAGGTATACGGACAAGTAGCTCGGCGCCACCGGCGCCGTCGCGTCGTCGCATCAAGTGCAGCAGGCAGATGGCACGTTATCTATCAGCGATGTTAACTCGCGCGAGATATGTCGCCATGCTACTAGAGCTGGTCATCCACACAACCCTGAATCTTTGTATGCAATAAATAAATATAAAAAAATATCTCTATCTCCTAGGATCTCCCGGTTTCTCCCGATTCAGTTTGATAATGAGCTGTGTCTGACAGGGGATAGCGCATCTCTAAATATTGGATCTCGTCGATAATTTGAGGCACCGATTTAACGCGGTTGTTGTATAATGTACTTTTGGTAAGTTAAAAGTTACAAAACGCATGTTTATTAACGAGTTCGGCTGTAAAAACTGAGCAGTAAACTATTTAAAAATGAGTCTAACAAAAATTTTAATGAGTCACTTAATCAATAAATTGAGCAGTAAAATAGCTGAACTGGCCGGTTACGTGTGGGCAGTAAACAAATTGGAATTGGTCGGTAAGAAATCTTATTATAAGCAGTTCTAAAAACAATGAAGTGGAAAAAACTGAAACGACTTGTAGGAAGAGGTATTCGGTGGCTACATGTGAAAGGCCATCAAGATATTGGAATGTACAAATAGATCTGTCGACAAATGAATTCGCGTTTGGTATTGACAGCTCGCACAATATACCGCTGAGTTTTTGTTTGAACTGGAACAAGTAAAATGATTGAAACGATTGGATGAATCCGCGATATTCTTGACATGTGTATTGTAAAACATTTTAACAGAAAAAAAATGTTGTTAAATTTGAATTATACAGTATCTTAAACGGTAGGTTCTGGTTATCATAGTGAACAACCTTTCTCACGGATCCATACTGAATTCTCAATAACATTTGGACTGTGTAGTGAGCTTTTGTGGAACAGTTGTGGAATAGTTCCCACTTTAAAATGTCTCTTCCTCCGTTAAGCCTCTGTCGTCGTTTGTTTGTTTACTAAGACACTGCAAGTCTTAAACTTACGTATGAGCGAAACTTAGAAGCTAGCGATTATCTTGAAAATACGGTTTAAATTCCAGTTTTTTGTAAAATTTCATAGAAAAAAATAATTACGCTATCTTAATATATCGTATTTACAACAACATACCTTTTAAGATTAAAGTCGTTCATAGATAGCTGTAGTGCATATAATTTTAGTGCTTTAAGTTTAACAATTAATTTAACTTATAATTGACCAATATGAATATGTTAAAAACAACCGACTTCAATCGCAACAACTCCAATTTTGCTATTTTTTTGTTGATTTTCTCAAAAACCGCTGAATCGATTTCGATAAAATTTATATGGGACCTGTGAAGTATACCCTTTCAAACAAAAAAAGAATTTTCGAAATCGGTTCAGGCGTCTTCGAGTAATCGGGGAACATACATAAAAAAAAAAGATTCCGACGAATTGAGAACCTCCTCCTTATTTTGAAGTCGGTTGAAAAGCATTCTAATATTATTGTAATTTAGGTATCTCTGTGATGAATATAATTTATTTTTTATTTTTAGTTTAGGAAGCAGCACTCATTTCAACTATCGTTCGACCAGCCTATTGACCTAACAACCTACAACGTTCGTAAACCGAAGATCAAGGTTATTATCACAACAGTTATCTATCAGTTACTCAATATTTACCAGTGTAAACTTGACATTCAATTTATTCAGTTACCTACACGGAGATTTAAGAACAAAAGTTTAAAAATGGTCAAACTCACTGGAGAGCAGAAGAAATTTTACAAAGACAACGGATACATCGTGATAAAGAATGTGTTCTCTGAGGATTTCTTGGATAATATCAGCGAGGAATATGACAAGCTGTTCGCGAGGAAAAATCGGGGGAAAATGGAGAGCTCCTGGGTTGGCAGTGACGAGAATGACAGGCAGAGTGACAGCGCGTTGACTGTGAGTACGGTAGATTACTCAAAGAACAGCTAAAATGATATCTGTAATGTATTGTGCAGTATTTGTTTACCTTTACAGTCTAACAAACTGTTATTCAACTCTTGGTCTATATTAGTAAGGCCGGTCTTCCTTTAACTGATGTTTCGGTGTATATACATTCGTGCAATAATGGGCAAGGATGTGATTGCACCAAAATAAAACAAATAGCTTCTGCTAAATATTTGGGTACAGAAATCGATCAGCATCTTAAATGGAACGTTCATATTAATACTCTAGTACAGTGTTTTTCAACAAGTAAAAAAATTCTTGCGACCCTCCTAGGGCCATAAACATTCAAAATGTTAGTGATTTGAAAGACTACGTTTATAATTTTCTTCAATTAGAAAGTGATTTACTTATTAACGTCTCCCAAATTTAACCACGTTTCGACAAATTGTTAAAAAATAAACAGGCCCAGCCTTCTCACTGAAATTGTATTATGTCATTGCAGTCTAAGGACCTCTAAACACTTACTTGTTCTTTTACCCGCGACCCCTTAAAAAAGGCTTCGCGACCCCCTGGGGGGTCGCGACCCACAGGTTGAAAAACACTGCACTAGTAAATAGAATAAAGAGACGTAGCTATATCTATGCTGATCTCAGGAATATTCTAGATGAAGATACTCTTATGCATGTATACTATTCATTAACGCAGTCTCTCCTGCTGTATGGAATCATTGCTTGGGGTAGCTGTGGGTCTACCTTATAAACAACACTTGAAAGAGCACAAAGACTAAGTCTAAAAATCATAAAGCGCAAACCTAGAGTATTTCCTTCAGACGAATTATTTAAAATTTCTAAAGTACTGACACCCAGGTAAATTTACATCTGGCAAACTATGCTATATTTTGCGAAAAATACTAAAGAAACACCGTTATGTGAAAGAAAACGTACCTTTCGGAATTCAACCCTTAAAACTTTTAAAGCACCGTTTCGACATACAGCTTCAGCGAGAAAACATTTCTCAGCGATTGCACCTCGATACTTTGAACTCTTACCTCAGGAATTAAAGAACCTAATTTTTAGTTTTCGTGACGTCACTGAACTGACAAAGCTTCATTGTATTAACATATTAAATTTAAATCTTAAAACCTATCTCTTGGAATTAGAAAATCAAGAATCAAGCTTATAATATTAATATTACATAAAATGCTTTGTAGTATTAAATATATATCTATATATTCATATATATTTTTAATTTATCTATAATTTCTACTCATATTCATGTCCTATTCTGTAGAATTTCCTTCGATATACTTTATTTATTACATTTGACTATTAATCATAACTTATTGCTGCACCTATCGTTCTACTGAGGTCAAATTAAATGATTTCCGGTAAATGTTCTGTAGTGAACCCTGCCACATGTTCCGGTCTTGTAAGTTAAGTACTAAAACCGGGGTTGGTTACCCGAATTATGTTATAGCATGTAAGATTTTCCATTAAGCCGTTGGTTCTAATTGATATTTATCACCAGCTGGCCTAACATGCGCAACGTGACAAAATTTTGTCGACGCATTTTCTCGTGTTAAAACGAGATATGTCTATTTGTCGAGGAGTCCTAACATGGCAGTACACGGAACTCTTTTCGATCTGTCATTTTAAGAAATTTTATCGTCTGTCAAACTTTTGTCGACAAACTCTAACATGCGCGCCCTTATTTCTCGAAATTTAAAACTTCTACTCGACATGTTTCTCTTCGATGAATTTGAGCGACGAGATAAACGAGAAACGCGAAACAAAAAGGCAGTCCTGTATTACGACTATATAAATATACAATTATGATCAAATGGCCATTACGTCCCCACTGCAGGGGCACGGGGCCAAGCCCGGATTGATGGAGGTTGTGGGGCTAGTGGCCAACCCCAGTGTCAGAAGTTTTCAAGCTGCCTATAAGGCCTCTGACATGACATGGCTTAACGACTGCTAGCGATAGCAGCCGGTACCAACGACTTAACGTGCCTTGCGAAGCACGGGAACGGTCGAGACAAATGCCACTAACAGTCAGACTCATCCGGGTTACGACCGTGTTTGTAGTCAGTTAACCTGCGTGATCTACGCGACCACGCAAGCCGAACTGAGGCACGACCGCTTCACTGGGCCTCATGGGTAGGTGGTTTGATTTTTATGGAAATAGATGAAACTGAACAATAATATGGGTTCTTCTGAAATAAGTAGGTATTTAATTTGTTATTTAAATATTATTTCTACTCATGAAAGTAACTAACTGTCCCCGAAATGTATAAAATCCCAAATTTTTTACCGCTACATTGGACAGTCGCTTTATTTGTGGCAAAAAATATAAGATTTCTTAAAAGAAAACATTGGTCAAAATTGAAGCGCGCGCGAAGAAATCAAAGAACTCAAAGAAGTCAGTGACCAAAGAGAATATAATCACTATTTTAACAACGAAATTATTGAAAAGCTCAGAATAAAAAGTTTTTATTGCTGAGATCTAACAAAACTCACGAAGAAAACAAAAAGTCTGTGACAAAAGAGATTGTAATCACTATTTTTTTCATAAAATTATTGAAAAGCTCAGACTAAAAACTTTTTATCGCTGAAATCTAACGAATTTTATATGACAAACCGGTTATTTTTCTTAAAATGGCAACATCAACTTCTCGCTGTTACTTGTCACGACAAAGCGAAGTCATGCCGAGAAATCTTCTCTTCCGTGGTACGCATGTTAAGAAAAACGACAAAATAATCGGGATCGACAAATTTTATCATACACGACATGAGATAAGTCGTGTTGCGCATGTTAGGCCAGCAGATAAGTCACAACTGCTTGGTACAACCAGTAGAGATGACAGTCATTAAACGATGTCAGAAGCCTTGTAGGCAGCATAAAAACTTGTAACACTGTGCTTGACCACTAACCTCACAACATCCGCCAATTCAAACTTGACCCCCTTAATAATAATAATAATAATAAGGACGGGCTGGTTTCCGCAACCAGGCGACAGGTGCGCCCATTTTGCGTGATTCGGCTGGCCTCACTGCCAGCCCAGCTCCTCCAGGAAGCCCAGTAGCCCCCGCAGGTTGCCGACGACTTCCGGGAGTGTCCTCGGGTCCTTGAGGTGTTTGACCCTGTATGAAGCTACCTCTTTGCATTCCAGAAGAATGTGAGCAGCTGTTCTCTTGACCCCCTTATTAACCGACTTCAAAAAAAGGAGGAGGTTCTCAATTCATCGGAATCTTTTTTTTTATGTATGTTCACCGATTACTCGAAGATGCCTGAACTGATTTGAAAAATTCTTTTTTTGTTTAAAAGGGTATACTTCACAGGTAGTCCCATATAAATTTTATCGAAATGGATTCAGCGGTTTTTGAGAAAATCAACAAAAACATAGCAAAATTAGAGTTGTTGCGATTGTAGTCGGTTGTTTTAACGTATTCAGCGTGGTCAATTATGTTTAGTATGTCCTTATACTACCAAGTTAGGTGGAAAATACGCATAACAGAAAATAGGAAGATGTGAGTTGTTAACGATGCACTCTTATTCCAGGTGCTGGGAGTTCACCACCTACAGTACCACCACGCAATATTCGGCAAGTTGCTGTATGATGACAATTTGCTGGACGCGGTACAAGACATCATTGGAACGGAGAACATAGCGCTACATCATACTAAGGCACACCTCAAGCCGCCAGAAAAAGGAGCTGCTTACCCTATGCACCAGGTGACATACACTTGCTCGCTACAAATTTACTCTTAGTCACTATAAATTCACGCTTACTCACTACAAAATTACGTCCAGTCACTACAAAATTACGTCACTATAACGATGGTGCGCTGGACGCTGAACCAGACATTAACTTTAACTGGAAGCAGCATTATCTTTGAGATCTATTATTGATTCAATAGTTATAAAAATGTAACGTAACGAGATCCATTAATAAATGTGCCTGAAAAGTTATTTCCGTCCATTTCCACACAGTGACAAGATATCGACACTTTTTAAACTATTCACGAGTAAGCACAACCGTTTCGAGCTTAACGTTTACATATAAGTATTCTTCTTCTTCCAAGGACTACCACTACTTTCCATACAAGAAGGACTCTATGGTAGCAGCCTTTATCCATCTAGATGCGGCGAGCCCAGAAAACGGGGGGCTCTTTGTGTACCCAGGGTCACACAAGCTAGGACCCTTGGAAGACGTCGGAGCAAGCGAGGGAAACTTCCATTACGTGGATCAGGTAAATTTTACTCATTTAAGATACTTATATGATAGGAATATAAATTAAATTCTACATGTACTAACGTCAAGCCTACTGTGTTTCGTCAAATTTACAGTCAAAGTTCCCTCTAGACCACGCCACGCCAGTGATTGCTGACCGCGGCGATGTGGTAATCTTCTCCTATCTTCTGGTCCATGGAAGCAGCGTCAATGTCTCCGGTAGACCACGTCGGATGTTGCTGGTATGTTTGATCATCATCAATCAGTTACTCATCGATCAACACATCATCAATAACCGGTCGGCGATGCCCACTGCTGGACATAGGATAGGCGTCATTGCGGTTTCTTACGAGCCTGACTATAGATCGTCAGTCCACCCGTGGTTCCATTCGTGAATTAGTTACTCCTACTTTGATTTATACTTAATGATGATCATCGAAACCATTTGCTGATTTAATCATTAATCGCAGGTGCAAATGTCATCAGCGGACGATGAGCCCCAAGGGGAGCAACCATCACGGCCAGCCCAGGGTCTCATGCTGCGAGGGGTCAACGTCAGCAGAGATGCCAGCATAGCTAAGCGGTTTGAGCAATAGATAGGAAATTGACCGCTGACTCCGTATCTATAAGATTTAGCATGAAAACAGTTGTAACAGAACAGGATCATTATACATAATATAATATACAGCATCATTATACATTATTTTAATTTATTTAACCTTCTCAGTTATTCATATTTTTATACAATTTTAGTTTAGTACTGTTTTTATTTTTACCTACCTATTAATTATGTATTCTGCAAGTACGTGGTTTGTTTATGTTTGCCGAATAAAGTTTTTTTTATTCTTTCTTTTTGAAATTTAATATTTAAATTAAATATTTAATATTGTTCACTAAACAGTAGTCTTATAATATAAAATACGATAGGTAAGTACAGAAAATTCTTTCTTAATTATTTACTACTAAATAGAATACAGCGTTCGACATCAAATAATACTGTTTTCTTTTTTGGAGAGCCTTCAGGTTCGCCTCTTCTTGCTAGCGGTCAAAGAAGTTTTATATCGTCGCTCCGCTCCGGGAGCGGGGTGCATGTCTGTGCTAGCGGTAATGACGCCTGTCTTTAGTATTGAAACTTTTATCAAACTTTTATTTATCACCCAAATGTTACTTTGAACACGTCAGCTGGAGTGGTGACAATTTGGCAGCGACAAAACAATTTCGTTTCAGCCTTTGAGAAATTTGAAAAATCAGAAAGATATTCAATAAGAGGTCGTTTGGACATACCAGAGATAAAATAACTATATTTTCTTTGCCTTTACTAAGTGCAAGCTTTCTACGCAAATAACGGCAAGCAATAAAAAAATAAATTAATATATATATATATAATAAATTATGCATAAAATGTACATATCTTATGTCAAAGGTTAAAGTAAGGGTCCATTACATCGATACACCAAACACTAAAACCTTACAATAATCAAAACGTAAAACCTAATGGAGAATTATTAAAAACAGAATAATTTATTCTGGGATAAATCACATACTGCCATCTGACGTCAAAATAGCATTCTCTATGCTATGTAAACCATACACTTACATATTTAAAATACTTTCCTTTCCTTACTTTTTTATTTGTTCCACCTAAGTGATTTTGCCAATGTTAAGTTTATTTGGGAGAATCCAAAAAAATTACGGCTCTAAGGCTGATGGGCACTAAGACACTTATGAGGTGGTTTGCTGCTGGAACTCCGAAAACGAACGCCAAGCGGAGCTGTCTCCCGAGTTAATTCTCTTCTTACTATCGCTTATCGCAGGATCTGAATCATAGCTATTTCTCCATCACAAAATTAACGGGTATACGAGTTCCGAGTGGTAGGAACTTCGTATTAGGTAGAAAAATATGACGTTCGAAAAGTGTACAGAGATACCTAAGTACTTCGAATAAATATTATTTCATTTCATTTCATTTCATTTCATTTCAACGTTGAAAATACTCTAAAACGGTAATAATTTTAAGAATAACTCAAAACACGTGTGCTCGGTACAGAGTTCCGGGAACCAATTTTTAAATAAATACTTATATGACAAGTACATACCTGCAAACCTCTCAACAGATGACTCTTCTCACGTAACTGAACCACTTTCGTTTTGCTGAAATAAAATTTCAGTTTTATGGTCCCGTTCCAGAACCAGATTTATCTGACCAGTGTCTGTTCCTTTCACATTAAAAATATTACAATAAGCTATACTGTTTTCAGTGTAATAATAACTTTACCATATGTTGAATTATAAAAAAGTACCGTCTGCATTCAAACGTATCCTATGTTAATCTGGGGATTAAGACAAATCTAACGTCACATCTCAAGGTTAAAAAGCATGCCAAAGAAATAAACATACATACATACACTCGAAAAACATAACCCTCCTTCTGGCGAAGTCGGGTAAAAATTACTCTTACGAAAGTTTTCACGCTTTTCTAAGAGGTTTGCAGGCATGTAAGTTTTTAGACGTGGGAGAGCCATGCTTCGGCACGAATGGGCCGGCTCGACCGGAGTGATACCACGGCCTCACAGGAAACCGGCGTGAAGCAACGTTTGCGTTATGTTTCGCCGAGTGAGTGAGGGTACCGGAGGCCCAACCCCCCCTCCCCCTCCCCATTCCCCCATCCCCCATCCCATTTCAAAGGTCGGCAACGCACTTGTGACTCCTCCGGTGTTGCGGGTGTCCATGGGCGGCGGTAATCGCATACCATCAGGTGATCCGTCTGCTCGTTTGCCACCTATCACATAAAAAAAAAAAATACAAGTTAAATTGTATGGGCTATAATAAAATCGGTATAGGACCCGTTAACCTTGGAGGAGGCCTTTGTTAAATCAGTGGACGTTTTTTTGGCTGATGATGAAGATGATAGGACCCGTTAATTAAGGTTTCCTCCCTTTCATTTTGAATAGTGAATAGCTAGTTTTGAAGCCCATTAATCATCGCACGTAGTAGCTTGACATTATTCAGACGCAATTTTTTATAGGAAAATGAGCGTTTTTCCACTGGCAAAAACCAGACAAAGACATACGTGGTGCCTCGATCGCCGAGGGGTCTGTACAAACAAACAATATTGAGAGTTTTACCATCCTCTTTTAAGACCATAGATTTCTAATAGGTTTTAATAAAATAAATATAAAATCTAATAAGTAAAAATACATTTTTTTTTAATATTTTTTTCATAATTTTAGGCTCAGTTTCGGAGATAAGGGTGGAGGGAATGGTTAATTTTCGTCGATTTTCTAAATTAATTTAAAAAAAATGTTATTTTTAGACTAACAATAAAAAAATCTGTGAGATCCTTACAATAAGCCCTTTCATTTGATGTGTCACATAATACAGTTTGCAAAACATTATTTTATTTTATCGATTTGCCCCCAAAAGTGCCTCCTAAACTCAAAATGCATATTTATTGAGATTATGAGTCCGTGTTTGGGTCACAGTAATCTATATATGTAATTAGTTTCTATTTTATCGATCCAGTATATTCGGCGCAAACTTTCCAATATTTTTACCATTTTCAAAAAAAGTGGTTTTGAAATTTAAAGGGGTTAGTAACTCAGAATAAAATATAGAATACAGGAAAAATATCCAAAAATCCGATCTACAATTATTATTTTCAGTTTCCCATACCAAATCGGAATAGTGAATCAAGAGCTTGTATGAAACTGAGAAAAATAAATGCAGATCGGATTTTTTCAAAATATTTTTCCTGTATTCAAAATTCAAAATCATTTATTTCTTTACGTAGGTAAATTAAAAACTCTTATAAACGTCATATCATTTTGCTGGAGGAATATTCCAAATGTCATTATCATTAAAATAATCTACAGTCTTATAGTATCCTCTTGAACAAATACAGCGTTTTATATGTTTCTTAAATTTACATTCTGGTAGTTCACACACGTCATTCGGAATTTTGTTATAAAAGCGTACACACTGCCCCACACATGATTTTTTCACCTTACTAAGCCTCGAGAAAGCTATGTCAAGATTATTTTTACTTTTATTGATTCTGAGTAACCCCTTAAAATTTCAAACGCACTTTTTAATACCCTGTATATGATAACTGATTACTGTGTTTATAAATAGGTAGTATAGGTAACCTTATTTGATATTGTCTCAGTAACCCTAATTCGGTCGGTGTGGAAATCCTTGGGGGAGGCCTTTGTCCAGCAGTGGACGTATTTCGGCTGATAGATAGATAGATAGAACCCTAATTCGGGGGTCCGTTGTTGAAAGGATAACTGTATATTATATTATATTTTCCTGTTTTGTTGTGCAATAAACTGTTTTCATTCATTCATTGATTGATTCAAAGGATGTGTGGAATGTGGGAATGTTGAACGGGATGTGGCAGGGATAAGGGTTATCTTGTTTCATTTTTAAAAACAGTTATCATAAATATATTTATTATGTGAGAAACAATATTGGAAAAATGTCGAAAATGTTATGGAAAAAATTCTGGGATTTTTTTTCATTATAGGCCAGTGGCAAAACGCTCATTAGGTCAACCGTGAATCACTCAGCATAGCAAAATAACATTTTTACGTTTCAGCGAAGAAGAAATAAGGAAGTATTGCTCAACAAGATAAGCTAAGTTTAAATTTTGATGAGGATCTATTGTCTTACAATAACAGCCCAAAAAAGTAAAAAAAAACTCTCTCTGTATATGTCCGGCTTGCCTACAAATACTACAATAAATATGTAGTTGGGGTTTTGTATAAAAAAAAATATTGAGGTTCTTGGTATTTCCCATTCAAGCCGAAATTATTTGTTATTTTTTGTCAAAAATTGGCTCCAACGATTTGTATGTTACTATGTATAACATAAAACACCGCACTATACCAGGTACTCAATTAAAAAAAGCTAAATAAATTACATCCCACACAAACCCAGAGTGTTTATATTTTTTTCTCAAGCCTGATTGTTTACCTACTAGCACCATTCTTTGCCACTGATTATGAACGCCTCTTGTTGATTTGTAATGAAAAATTACAATCCTATATTTCGCGAGAATGTATGCATAGCGCGGCTGTACAATTTATTTTAAAGAACAATGACGAAGCTGATCATAGCGAACTCATTTGTCACTCAGGGCTCTATAGCCTCTATTTATGTAGAGGGTGTTCTTTTTACTATTGTTTTTCATGCCAACACGAAGTAATAGGTGCGTCATTTGCTAACTGGAGCGTATTCAGGAGATTGACGAGTAGTGGTCGCATCAAGGATATTAGGAAAGAACTTAAAGTACAGAGGAGCGAGTTCATTAAGGCTCAATTTATACTAGCAAAGAGTTGTTGCCAATAAAAAACGGTCGGAGATCTTCTTCGTGTCGCAGAAGTAAGTTAATAGTAAGTTTTTGTGACTTTTGATGTCTTTTATTTCTAAAGGTAATGCTTTAGCATAGTTTTGCAATCTCTTACAACTGCTATTTGGACTCCATTAATTAAATTTATTCCATACAACCTTTTTATATTCCATTTTTATATAGTTGCAGACAGAGTTCTGTAGTATGTGCGTCACAGTAAGATTTAAAAAATCGTGATTTCAAAAATATACTACACGCGTATTTTCACGGAACCCTGGAAAACCAGTTTCTCACAGAATCTTATGACGAAAAGAACAATTTCGGATATGCTCGTTAACTGAGCTTTTATTACATGAAAACATTTCATTATAAAATTTATAAAACATATTGTCCTTACTTGTAAGTTCATACAATATACTAAGTTTTATGACAATTTTAAGTATTTATTTCAAAAAATGTGTTGGGGCGAGTTTCTTTTTGGCTCGACGTTTCTTCTCGCTCCGCTATAACACTTCCCGAAACGTTGAGTGTACAAGTTCCGAGTTGTAGGAACTTTGTAAGACGATTTAAAAGTATGCGTACAGCATCTACTTTAATAAAAAATATTTTGAATTTTGAATTTTTAAATGTTTTATGGTAGTTTTAAAATAACTTTAATAATATAATATTTCAAATATCAAAATCCATCACATAGTATTATACTTATACAGTTATGTATCGTATTAAAAACAACAAAAATGTAAATAATTGGGTAGGTAATAATTCGTTAACAACCCATATCGTCCCCACTGCAGGGGCACGGGTCTCTTCCCATACCTCGGGAAGGTTAGGCCATACTCCACACACGGGGGCCTAGTCCTTACTAGATTCTGAGTAACCCCTTACAAAACGAAGTCTTTTTAACGTCCTGTACAATACAATGAGTGTGTGTTGTGTAGTTCAAAGCTCGTAAAAAACTCGGAGGATTTGTAGGGGTAGGTAGGACCTTGTGCGAGGTCCGTCCGGATCGCTACCACCATCTTACTCGCTAATCCTGCCGCTAAGCAGCAGTGCTTGCACTGTTGTGTTCCGGTGTGGAGAGTAAGACAGCCGAGGAAATTACAGGCACAAGAGGCATTTCATCTTAGCCCTCTAGGTTGGCAACGCATCTGCAATCCCCTCCGGGGTTGCAGGTGTCTATGGGCAGTGGTGATCACTTACCATCAGGTGACCCACTTGCTCGTTTGCCTTCCTTATCCCATAAAAAAAAAAAAAAAACAAAAAAAAGTTTCGAGGGCGTGGTCCTAGTCTTCATCATCTTCGCCAAGAATGAGAGCCATATCGGTTGGCGGACCGATAGTGCGATCTTCCTCTGTAGTCACGTTGAAAAACGTATGGTTAAGTTGATACATGAAATAATCGAAACGCAAAGGAATGAACCCGGGTAGGAAAATAGGATTGTAGGGGTGGTAGAATGGTTCTTCCACGATGCATTTGCCTACATGTACGAAGATAAACTCTGAAAACGAAAAAATACCCATTAATTATAAACTTAGAGGAATAAATTTATAATCCCCGATTCTAAAACAAGCAACAACCTTATAGGTACTCGTACAGGCTGTAAAAATACCACGTTCAAAAACTTAAACGGACTATTATTTATTGGTGGTTATTTTGACTCCAGTCATGAAACTGAACCATAGATTAGATAATAGTACTATGTGAACAACTTTTCTCCAAAAAAAATGACCCTCCATACAAAATTGGCTGATTGACCGAGCAGTTTGTATGAAAATTATAAAAAAATAGAATTAACAGTATAGGCTCCATAGGAAAAGTTATTGAGTTTCATTAGTAGAACCACCATGTTAAAGATTATACGGTAGTGGTATTTTTATTTTACCATTAGCTACCTACAGTTCGACGTCGGGTCGCACAGTGTGTTATTTTGAAAATCTAGCAGAACTTTATTGAAAAATTAAAGTTCCAGGAAACAAAAAGATTTCATATGAATATGATACTCTCATGTTTTGGTATTCATTTGTTGTGTGGCGCCAGCGGTTTGTAGAAATCAACGTCGGAAAGTAACGCCTGCACGGGTCACTATTTCTATTCCAAAAATGTTTGCCCGGTATGAGTAATTTCGTTCGTGTGTATGCCAGTTTCTATCGAAGTCTGCATATAATACGCAATGATATTTTAATTTCACTCCTATTGTCGCTATTATACAAGGAAAATTTGATTAAAATATCTATTTTTTAAGTAATTATAAAGCTATTTACTCATTTATGTCAAAAAATAAATAATTTAGGAAAGTTGTGACTTTGCTTTGGTTTTAGAAAATATATCCATAGTTATACGGCGAGATTTTTTTCTTATTACCTTCAGTGGTTCTTCTTTATTTAGATGTGATCTAATTTGGCTGCACATATTTGCGCCACTCATACAATGTTTTTTTTAGAGCTACACAAAATGTTGTGGACAATCGTATTTTAAAAATCTCTTCAGTTGTTTTGGATGTCACACGCCGTTGTATTTATTTACGTGCACAATAGCAAGAAACAAAACTAGTTACTCTATGCTGTGCTCACCTGTCTTTTACATAAAATGAAGATACTTGATTTCTTTGAATTATAACAAAAAAAAGTACAAAGAAGATCGAAGTAAGTGTATTTCTAATTTTATAATGCAGGCATACAATATATTGAATTTGCAGAATACGCCTAAAGAACTAGTACACATTTCTAATCTATAATATATAGAGTATATCAATCAATCAATCAATATAACCTGTAAAAAAAGAGATGGCAAGCGCGATTTACTGAAGTCAAGAACTTCGGTAACCACAAGAAATTCTTTGAGTTAAAATTGGTTCCTTACGAAAAAATAAGGCTGCTGCTGGATAGCTCGAAGATTTTTCAGAATACTGAACAAAGAGCAGCTATAATGGAGGTTCATAAAAGGTGAAGGGGAAAATCTATAAATCCGTGATAAGACCGGTCATAACGTATGGATCTGAATGTTGTTCAAGTAAGAAGACTGATGAATGGCGACTGCATGCAGCTGAGATGAGAATGCTAACATGGATGTGTGGAGTGACAAGAATGGATAAAATAAGGAATGAGTATTAAGAGGAAGTCTAAAAGTAGCGCCAGTGACAGAAAAGTTGCAAGGTAATCGTTTATCATTGTATTGGCATGTTATGAGGAGGGACGAAAGTCATGTGACTAGAGGAGTGTTGAATATGAATGTGGATGGATTAGTGGGAAGAGGAAGGCCAAGGAAGAGATGGATGGATTGTGTGAAGGATGATATGAGTATGAAAGGAGTGAGCATTGAGATGACGGCTCTTGCTGTCAATATGTATGAAAGAACAACACATGTTCCACCGACCTCAAATAATTGGGAACAGGACAGGAAGATGATGATGATGATATTGACATCATTTACCCCTTTCGAGTTATACTAGAGGCACTAAACTGCGACCACGAAATCGATTCCCAAAACTTCGAAGATTACGCGCAAGAATCTAAAAAAAGAGACATCCTCCTTTGCCCTTGACATTACCCGTCCCCAACTACCCATAAAAATTTATCTTACACTTAAAATATAATTGAAACGAGTGTATATCCTCTAGGTGGCCCAGAAAGCTCAGGAAGCAAGAAAGATGAAATAACGACGATTTCGCGAACATTTCAGCCTAAAGACGGCATGACAAGATACCAGTAGGATGTGCTAAATCTGTTTCTCATGCATTCCGACCACTAACTGGCTAGTTCCAATTAGCTAGTCTTTTTTTTAAAACCCACATTGTACCCCGAGAAACTGACATGTTTCTGAAAGATCCAGAAATTGTCGAAATTAGAAAATCAGACTAAGAAGAAGAAAAACGAAGAAGAAGGTGACAGTGACCACAGCATGTAGTTATTTTAATCAAAATCATTCTTAAATTTTATTTTTGTACGTTTTTGTTACTACTTATACTTATATGAACATAGTTTATGAATTTTTTTAATGATATCCTGACATATATAGATTATACTGAATACATATATAAATAATAGATCTATATCTTAATATCTATGTAAAGTTACATCAAAATCCATTCATCACAACTATAGTTTTAAATTTATAAATAAATTTACCCTGAAAGTTCCGCTAGATTTTCAAAATAACACACTGTGATGGGGCGATGTGGTGAACGCCGATCTGCGCGATGTCCAAGCTAGCGACTGGCGAGAAATTGCACAAGACCGAGACCAGTGGCGATTTCTCGTACGAATGCCAAGACACACTTTGGGTCGCTGAGCCAGCGGAGTAGTAGTAAGTAAGTATTACCCACAGTTTGGGCTATATGTATAAATTAAATAAAAAAATAGATCTATCGTTAGAAATAATAACACACGGAGGCGTACGTCCACAAAATCCTAGGAAATTAGAAAATTAGGAAACTAGGAAATCTAAAAATAATACTTACTATAATACATCCCATATCTATTATGGAACTCAAGGAAAATGCAAAAGTTTGGAAATGTTTTGTAGCCGTACATGAGGTCCATATAGTCACCTTGACAGTCAATTACTGTTTGGCAACCTTGAACTGCCCAAGATCTGGACATCATATGTGTGCATATATATCCGATACTGAAAAATATATACAAGAAATAATAAAAAAGAAATATATCACAACATATTATTTATATTCACCTAAGTTAGGTACCTACTAACTAGGTAAATGTTTATGGTTTTGGAAAGCATTAGTGAAATGAGAGGAAATAAACATCGAAGCCAAAATAAACCAACTTCAGTATACACAGGTGACTTTACTCTGAAAGCCGCAAATTGCACTCATTAAAATACAGACTAAAGAAACTTAGACATAAAAGCAGTCAAGTGCGTGTCGGGCCACACGCAGTGGAGGGTTCCGTAGTACTTCGGTAGACACTGCTTCAAGGAAAAACCTCCCGTCTTACAAAATTGACTACTACTCGTTAACTTGTAAAGCCTACTTAACTGTGATCGTTTTCATTTTAACTTCGCTATATATACTATTATCGTAATTTTTTCACATTTCTAGAAACAACCGTTGGCAGGAGGGGAAATAAAGGGGACAGGGGGACACATGACTTTAACAAAAAAATCACTTTAAAGCTTAATATTTCGAAAACGGATCCCTGAATTGAAAAATAGTTTTGCAAACCCACAATATTTTTGAATGACCTATCCAGCGATACCCAACACCATGGGATAGTCGAGAAAAAAATTCATCCCCACTTCACGTGTAAGAGATGTACCCTGAAAAAAAAATGTTTTCAAGACTTTATTTTACCAATTTTTTGGCGTGATTAATATGCATATCCGTGTCAAATTACAGCTCTCTAGTACTAATAGTCTCTGAGCTAAGCCACGGACAGACAGACAGACAGACAGGAAGTGGCCTTACCAAGCTTTCCAACGTAATAACTCAGAGGAAGAGGTAATAAGGAACCGGCCATCTTACCTCCATGCCGGAACACATCAATGCTATAAACATTAAAATAAGATGGTTGTAACTAGCCAGACAGGCGTTGAAAATGCCCTACCACCAACCAAACCAACAAACTTGGACCCCGCCGGGAATCGAACCCGCAACCTCATGATATGAAATAAGCAGACTAGCCACTTACAGCGGAGGCGGTAATGTGACCTGAGATGAGGCTTAAAAAAACCTTACTCTCTATAATGTTTCGGACACGGTCGACCTAACGCCATCGGTGGCAATGTCGAAGTGGTGGTGTAAAAGGTCGTGTAGCTCTCCTCGTAGACCCACTCTCCCACAGGCCAGTAGGGCTCGAACGCGGGCACCGGGTTGTACATAGCATCATCGTAATCCAGATGAGGAGCTAGCTCGTACCGTGTACCAGGTCTTTCTCTTTTCTTTTTGACCCTTTTATATGTAGTCCTGTGAAAATGACAACGAAATATAATTCTAAGTAGATAGCAATATATAATGTTTGAAGGTTATTATGCAGATTGCTTAGAGACAATTAAATAACCTTTTCTTCCCTTATCTCTGATCTAAATCATAAGAAAATTTTACCATTGGAATTTGTATACCCGCAACAGATTATTGCATAAAAATAACAAACTCAAGGGTATAGTAGCTATTCTGAGTCACCCTGATCACCAGTTGACCAGGAACATTATGGATATAGTAAGCATTTAGAAAAACAAATATATGATTATATTTAGCACATTAATTCGTTTGTTCAATGAATCATCTTATTATTATTCTTATTTATTTGGGATCGGCTTTAGAAGTCGCCATTCTGGCCTCAAACAAGTTAATTCTTGCGTCACTCCACACTCCTCCATATCCTTTCTAACTCCATTCAGTCAACGCTTCTTAGGTCTTCCTTTGTTTCTATTTGCATCCACCTGCATATCCATCACTTTTCGTGTCACATGGTCCCCTACTCACCTACACACATGACCAAACCATGTCAGTCCATGGCTTTTAATCTTTTCCGTGACCGGTGCTACTTTAAGTCTTCCTCGAATATACTCGTTCCTGATCAAATCTCTCGTTCTCGTTTCATTCTTGTCACCCCCAACATCCACCTTAACATTCTCATTTTCACCACGTGTATTCGCTTCTCATCGGTGGTTTTGAGTGCCCAGCATTCGCTTCCATAAAGTAACACCGGCCTTATCACGGTTTTGTAGATCAGCCCTTTCGGATTGGCATTCGCTTGTCGCATGTCGTTACTGTGACCTGTTTCCATTTAAACCATCCCGCATTAATGCGCTTAGTGACGTCGTAATCTACGTCCCCATCATTCTGCAGGAGCTACCGAAAATCAGAACAGGCCGGTAATAGATTTTAAGTGGCGCCACCCCGGATATACCCCCGAAATTGCAAAACATGTACTCAGTTTTGGTTCTGCTAATTTTTAGGCCATCCTCCTCCAAAGCGTGCTGCCACCGGTTTAGCCTACTCTGAAGTTTTTCCTCATTCTCATCGATCAAAACAATATCGTCTGCAAACAACATAGGTACACCAAGGTGATTCCTCTTGAAAGTCTGACGTTAAAGCATCCATAATAAAAAAAAACAGGTAAACTGATCCCTGGTGAAAACCAACCTCTACAGTAAACTTGTCCGTTACGCCAACTGTAGTTCGCACTTGTGTACTTGCATGATTAAACATATCTTGTATCCGCGAGATGTACTTAAATGGGACACCCTTCTTATGCAGACACCTGCACAAAACCTCTCTTGGTACCCTGTCGTATGGCTTCTCTAAGTCGATGAATACCATATACAGATTCCGGTGCACTTCTCGATAATTTTCTATTAATTGTCTGACTGCAAATATAGCACCCGTCGTACTTCTTTCAGGCTTCAAACCAAATTGATTCGCAGTAACATCTGTTTCCCTTCTCAATCTATTTGGCTATCACCATCTCATAAAGTTTCGCCCCTTCCTTTCCTTTGAATATTAGTACCAGAGAGCTTTCTCTCCATTGGTTTGGCATATGTTCTTTTTCGTATATATTATTAAATAAATTTGTCAGCCACTCACATACCTCATCTCCTAAGACTCTCCACTCTTCAATAGGGATTCCATCAGGTCCTACTGCTTTCCCGTTGTCTACTCATCATCTTCTTCTTGTTTTTCGATCTCACCTACCAATCCGATATTCGGAACTACTGTATCATCTAGGCGTCTCCTTTCATTCTCTACATTTAACAGATTATGAAAATAAGTCTTCCATCTAGTTTTTATCTTCTGATCTCTTGTAAGTACATTTGCGTTATCTCCTTTTATACATTTTATTTTACAAAAAACATATAGTCGAATTAAGAACCTCCTCCTTTTTTGAAATCGGTTAAAAAATAAATGGTAACAGACACAGCTCTATTATTCTGTGCACACTTACGCACCTCAACGCATATACTGTCCATTTCGTTGCGGGTAAAAATAAGGTTCCTTTTAAAAGAAGTTCCTATTGGAATTCAGAGTAAGGCGGAAAACACACTGCTCCGCTCACCGCGGCGAATGGCGGTGGCGCGGATTTAAACTTTATACTGTAAAATGTTGATTTGTATGGAAAAACCGCCGGGTACCACACACTGACACCGCTTCTCCGTCCGGAGGCGCGATTCGCCAACGAATCCGCGCTCCCGCGCGGAGACGCGGTGCAATTCGCAGGGTATGCCACACTGACGCCGCTTCTCCGCCCGGAGGCGCGGTTCGCTTGACGGATCCGCGCTCCCGCGTGGTGCTATTTGCAGGGTAAAGCGTGAGTCTCGCAACATAACGGGGAGCGGGGGGGTTGCCTGACGCGGGGGAGAAGGGTGCGGCGCGCGGGGGTGGCGGTGTTGCAGAGCGCGGGGGGTGCAGAGCACCGGGGGTGGTGGCGCGAGGGGCCTTGCGGGGCGCGGGGGGAGGGTGTTGCGGGGTGCGGGGGGAGGGGCTGTGAAGCGGGGGAGGGTGTTGTGAGGCGCGGGGGGAGGGGGGTGCGGCGCGGGCGGCCTTGCGGGGCGCGGGAGGAGTGTGTTGCTGGGCTCGGGTGGAGGGGCTGCGGCGCGGGGGGAGGAGGAGTGCTGCGCGGAGGGAAGGGGGAGTGCAGCGCGGGGAGCCTTTTGGGCGTGGGGGGAGGGTGTTGTGAGGCGCGGGGGAGGGGTTGCGTCGCGGGGGCAGGGGGTGCGGTGTGAGGGGCCTTGCAGGGCGCGGGGGGAGGGGGAGTGCGACACGGAGGGAGGGCGCGGGGTTGGGGGGTGCGTCGCGTAAGGGTTCACGAAATGATCCTTTTTACAAACAAAAACAATCTTTGTTACATACATACACGTTCGAATATTAAATAGACGCATGACGAAAATCGTCGTGCACCGCGGCTTCGGACGAAATTCGGACGGAAACCGCCCGGTGGCACGGAATCCGCGCCTTCGTCGTGCACCGCGGCTTCGGGCGAAATTCGGACGGAAACCGTCCGGTGGAGCGGACCGCTGCCGCGCGCGAATTCCGTTACTCCGCGCTCCCGTCCGGATTCCGCCTCAATGTGTTTTCCGCCTAAGTTAATCTTATATTAATTGAATTAAAACTGGATATGGTTTAAATTGCACAGTTACTTACATTCGTTGTTCTAAACTAAAATTTGTAAAAAAGACAAGCAGCAAAAAGCAACGTTGCTTCATTATATTATTTTATTATAAAAATCTCAGAGTAGTCATTGCAAAATTAAGAATTCATTATTCATTAAAATTATGTGTTTCAACATGCGATTTCAAGTTGTTTTAATTAAAAAGTCACGTTATTCTGAATTTATGATAGGTAAAACTTTATGACTTTTTTATCTTATTTTCTATTGTAGTGTTTGTATTGAACTCTTTCAATGTTAAGGATGTTCGAGGAATTTTTGTTTTATTAAATTGTCATATAATTTCGGGTACTAAGTTGCTTTAAAAATAAAGTTTTTACTTATGTTGACTGATAATAGTGGACATTTTGATACGAGAGTAACTGATTTCTGCAATCCAAAATTTACCAGTTTCATGTGTTGTGTGACATTCAGTGGATTCCTACAATATATTTGCGTCACATTAATTATTACATGCAAGTATTAATCATTTATCTCATCAATACAACACAGGTATACGATATGCAACACAGAGGCACAAAATAGACACAGAAGGTCCGCTCAATACAAACCACTAAAATCGTAAGCATATACATGCTTATAGAAATATGCGGTCGTTCTAGGCAAGGTCACGATCGCACATTACGTGATCTTGCCTACAACGACCGTATACGTCTATAAGCATGTACAATGCTTAGGATTTTTGTGAGCGTATTGAGCGGACCTTCTGTATCTATATGTTTTGTGACAGAGGTGCGGTAGGTAACACACAGTGCAACACAGAGATGCCGTTGGTAATACGGTGTATAAAATAGAATATAGATGAAGTAGATAAAACAGTGAACAGTAGGCCAGTCAACGTTTGTATGGAGAAAAACTCCATATAGAGCCTCTGCCACCCTCTCAGTTTAATACATAGAAGGTGTTAACAAATTAGCTGGTATTACTTAAACTGGGGCTTCTACTAGTGAAACTGAACAACTTTTCCCAAGGAACCCATCGTCAATTCGCGAAAAAAATTGTGTACTTTTCTAACAAGTCGGTCACCTGATCGGCCCACTTAGTATAAATCAATCAATCAAATCATTTTATTGCAAGAACATTAGGTAATTACATTACAGTAGATGGCAAACAATTATTTATTCTGCCTTTATCTGATAGGGCATGCAATTTCATAAAAATCTAATGTAATGTCAACCCTTGATGAAACGTCATATAAAATTATTATTGTTAATATAATTGTAGTAAAATAAATAAAACAATATAGGCAAATTAACAGAAAAGACTACAATTACATTACAATTGTAATTTTTTATAAAGCCATTCTACTTTATCTGTTAAAAATTCATGTATGCTATAATAGTTTTTTGATACCAATAGAGCGCATAGCTCATTCTTAAATCCATTTATGTCAAGGTCTTTGATTCTATCATATTAGGTAAGGGAAGTCCATTTTTTTTTGCTAATTCACTATGGGTTTCTTTGGGAAAGTTGTTCAGTTTCAAGAATAGAAGACCCAGTTTAAATAGAACCAGCAAATTCTTTAACACCTTGTATATCTATTATACACGCCAAATTTCAAAACGATATCGGTATAAGAAATAAATGCTCAAAGTAACTAAACTAGAGGTAGGTACTGTAGTGATGGAATCTCTACAGCCGCGCATTGTGGTCTTTTCGGCGTTGGAACGTTTCTATTAAAAGTAATAAGGATTTGAATCGTTCGCTGTCTGATTTTTGATAGTTTGGAACGAAGATTCTCTAGGGGTTCGCCTTGATAACCACTTCTGTATAAATATTTTAATAAGTATTATTCTAAATACACCAAAATAATCTAAATTATATAAGTGTTCCCATTTGAGCATCATAATGAGATGGCTCTCCACTCTCCACTTTGTCTGTGCCTGGCAATATTATTGAAGATACGGGCTACGATAAGTTTTTCTATGAAGTGTTGTATGTATCGTTAGATTTTGTCTAGAAGTTATAGAATAGGATTCGGATTTGTTATGGATTGAAAGTTGTTCAGTGTTGGTAGAATATAGTAGATAGTAGGAATGTGTTCCATAGGGTGCGAAAAACTCCATATGCCCATAGAGTGCTGGAGGATAGCCGACTTGGTTATCTCACATTCGGAACATAGCGTAGATAATGATGATTTATAGGAGAGATTGTTAGTTAGGTGATGATTATGAGGTTTGTTGAGTTAGGCTAGAACACTTGGGTTAAGGCCATATGTTGCTGCCAAGGGTCTCAGATTTGTGACTTGTTCTAGTTCAGGGAATGATGGCTTCACTTTTATAAGGAGAGATAGGTATTTAGGTATATTTATTACAGTATGATGGCCCAACTATTTAGTATCCTTACAGATATGTTTAGTTGATGCCAGGACAGGCAAGGTGTAGGTTAGGAACTTGAAATCGATGGTGCTCTTAAATCGTTAATCGCATTTTTATTCTCTTTTAAAGCGTATTTTACTTGTGCTCATTAACAGTCTTATTCGCGATCTTTTCGTAAAAGTAATTTGTTTATGCCCGGTCGATTGCAAAATCTCTTTCGGCGCAGTATTTTTGGAAAAAGTTCCTATTTATCATTTTGGCACTTATAATCTTTCTCTATGAGTTGTTTTGGGAAGTTGCCTCGACAATACTTTTTGATTTTTGTTTTGACATTGTCATTGAATAATTTATGCGCGAAAATTGCAAAGTCAAAAGTATTTGAAAGAGCTTTCAGAAACTTCTTATCACTGATGTTTGTTGTATAATAGATAAGCTTTTATTTATATTTTATAACTTAGTAGGTTAGATAGGTTATTGCTTTTATTTTATATAACAATAGTTGATAGATTAGATTAGATTCATTTATTTCATATTATCATTGTCAACTTACAAAATATACTTATTTAAAAAGATGTCAGAGGATAATATGATCGTCAAAATAAAATAAAGTGATAGTGTCAAACATGAAAAGAAATACAATGTCAATAAATGTCAAATTTAAAATAAAATAAAACAATGTCAATAAAAATATCGAATAATATGTCATTATACAAACATAAAAGACTAAATTAATAATTACATGTCAAATCACATTTGATTTACAAATTGTAAAATAATCATAATTTAAAACTTTTTGTTAATATATTCATCTACCGAGTAGAATTCATTTTCCAACAAAAGATTTCGTAGTTGGCGACCAAACGTTTCGTCACATTCCTCATCTTTGATGACTGCGGGTAGTCGCTCGTACAGTGACGGACCGATTACACGCGGATTCTTGGTGGCGAGAGTAGTTCGTCGCGTTACCGCCTGTAGTCGACCAGTGTTACGGAGTTTTCTACCTCCGGTAGTGCGTCGGTCAAATGTGGAAATGTTGCGACGAACGAACATCAGCAGCTCGTACAGGTACAATGAGTAGAGTGGCATGATACGCAATGATTTAAACTGCTCCCTGCAAGTGTATCTTGAGCTTTTGTTTAGCAAAATTCTTATTGCTCTTTTTTGCTAGATAGGTAGGTTAATTATTCATAGAAGCCGAATGTTTTAGTTTTGCTTTGTATAATGAGTTAAGAGTTAGGACTCTAGCTTAGTATTCTTAAGCTTGAGGCGCAGTGTGACTTTTTGTGGTTTTGTCACGCTGGAGCGTTTGGGACATTGAGTTGTTTTTCCGATTTCATGGTTGATATTTGTTGATAGCTGACACTTTAAAACTTTTTATTCATTTTCTAGTTTGACTTTCCCAAACACTAGGCTATTAGTAAAGTCCGACCTCACTTCGACTTCCACCTAAGGTAGGGTGTGAGTTTAGGTTAGTAGGTAGGAGTGTGATTGTAAGTTAGGTAAATCATTGAGAAAAACTTCGCTTTACGGAGTTTTCCTCAATTGAGCGGTGGGTGGTTGTAGTGATGGAATCTCTACAGCCGCGCATTGTGGTCTTTTCGGCGTTGGAACGTTTCTATTAAAAGTAATAAGGATTTGAATCGTTCGCTGTCTGATTTTTGATAGTTTGGAACGAAGATTCTCTAAGGGTTCGCCATGATGTAAACATCTATCTAAATCTTTTAATAAGTTTAATTGGAAATAAACCGAAATAGTTAAAAGTAACAGTGTTTTTTAATAACAAACTCCATAGTACCTATAAAGCATATTGTAGCATAACACAGTTTTAATAAAAGACTAGGCAATTGAGAAAATAAGTACTCAAATAGGTATTATAACATAGATTTTAATTTTGTTTAACCACTTAAAACTAAAAAAAAATATGTTAGAAAAAAATAAATTTCTTCATTTATACTCATAATTGGGTTACTATCGAATGGTCACGCACGTAAGTGGTAACTTTAGTTCTTTTTAGTAATTTTTGTGGTGTACCTATTTCCTTATTTCTTTCACAACGTGAAGGTTACTTTGCTTTTCTTCTTCAGACTTGATACCCTACCCTAAACCACTGTGTAACACGTAAGTTTTTAATTACGTATAGAACTTTTTTATACTTATAATTCATATTTTATCCAGTTTTCCCGATCAAGAATAATATTTTAGGTAAAAATTGAGATTGTCTTTTTTTTTGGCAAGCATAAGCTATAACCAAATAAACTAGCTATTATTAGCAATTAAGATTATAAACAGAATCAAAATATTTTTTATTTGATCAGATGATATGTATATTCCAGGTATATTCACGTAAATGGTCATTATTTCCTACCTAGAACAAAAATCCTACCACGCGGAACTTGTAGACACTCACTTGGATGGAGGGAATTTAATTTTTATTTTTCGTGCTTCGATTGTGTGTTCAGTAGCTACTGTAGCCACCCTGTATATTAATATATTCAGCTACTTTCCAGTATTTCCAGTTCGCGGTGCAAGTCTCGTCGATAGACAGGGAGATGCATATTACAGCTATGATCACGTCGATGGAGAAGAAGAACAATCTGGTGAAGACGACGCTCTAAGGTAGAAAAAAAATACTATGAGCACAAGTAGCATGTTTATACACAACATCAACAGCCAGAAGACGTCCACTACTGAACAATAGCCTCAAAGCTCTTGTGCTGCCCACATTCAGCGGCTTCCTGCGACCTTCATTAGGTCACCAGTCCCGTCTTCCAGTGCGCAGTAGTCACTTCAGAACTTTAATGCCCCATCAGGGCCTTCTGTTCTTCGAGTAATGTTAACAACCATTATATTTATTTTAACTTCTGACATTAGGGTTGCCCATAGCCCTAAAACCTCCACCAATCCGGACTTGACCCTCATGTGTTGAGTTGGCCTAAATCTTCTCGAGATATGGGATGCAACTAATGCCTATGCAGTGGGTTTTTAACAATTGTAGAATCATATCGAGGGTTCACGGGCGACTTGTATTAAGCGTCATTTTTGGAAACACAGGTAACCTCTACTTTAAAAATTTATTTCTTACAAAATACCTCAAAAAATATAACTTCTGAATAATATTTAAAATATTAAGAATATCGAGAATCTATATAATACTAAGAAGTTTAGTTTTAATGATTATTTTTCTAAGAAATATTTTTTTAAATCAGTCTCCTGAACATTTCTAAAAATGTCGCTTAATACAAGTCGCCCGTGATCCCTCGATATATTTATACCCCTTTTGAGCATATAATCATATTTGTTTCAGACAATGGAAAAAGACAAAGTCACCAGATGCGATTACGGTAAAGGCAGGCGAGGCACAGATTGGAGCAGACTCGGGCTCAGAATATGAATACGACGGGCCCAGGAACGAGTCGTATATCCCCCACCATGGGTTCGAAATGTACTGGCCGGATGGAGACTGGGTGTTACCCTCAAACTATTTCCCTCCCACAACATCTCTTTATACAACAACAGTTTCGTCCACCACAAGGGATCCAAAAAACACAACGAGGTGGTTTTGCGGTCGAGAATGCCCAAAAAAGTACATCGAGTAAGTAAAAAAGTTGGCTACAGATACAGTCGTACCCGTGTAGCGGCGCCGGTGCCTATACATCTACCCATATGAGACTGTGGAGTATTAACCGGTGTAACGACAAAGAAAGCGTTTAAGAACACTTTTGTGATTTTTACTGAGCAGGATGTCTTATTGTATAATTGTTTTTATGTGAAAAGGACAGGCTCTTATCAGGAATATAAAATTTACCTTGGCTCTGGAATGGGACCGACCATGACAGAATCTTCATTTCTACACCTGTATTCCTCGCATACCCTCCTTCACTATCCTGTGTATTGATTCTGCTACGACTTTATACCTTAGACTCTAAGGTATAAAGTCTTATACCTTAGACTCCAAGGTATAAAGTCAATCATTCAAGCAGACTGAAGGGGCTTTAATGACCTTACAGTTATGGACCAGTTTGCGCAAGAAACGGATTCGGGAACTTACAATACGACTTCGAAAATTACTGCGAGTTTTATCAGCAAGACTGCGAAAGGGGTCGGGGTATGTATGAAAGCAATTTTCAACGCAACACGGACGGCTACCTTAGTACCAAAATGCAAATACATAATTTGCTGATAGGATTTCGAGTACCGAAATTATATAAAACTAGCTTCCGCCCGCGACTTCGTCCGCGTTGACTTCAGAATTCGGTCCAGAAAGAAAGAAAATGTTAAGATATCGCCTAACCTGAGATCTAGTGACGAAGTGAAAATTTTGAGTTTTCGAGCATTCCTACTTCCTGTGTTAGCCAAGTGCTTTATCTAACTACCTACCGTTCAGTATTTTCGGCCTGAAAGTGAAACAAACAAACAAAGAAACTGACAAACAAACAAACATCCATACTTTCGCAATTATAATATTAGTGAGATGCACGTTAATTACTCACTATGACCAACTTGCAAGTCTGTCTGTAAAGTTTAAGTAACCAGCGGAGTTGTCTTTGAAGCACTTTAGGAGCCACAACAGCAGCTTTATAAACAGCAAATTTTTTTTGTCAATCATTAAAGCAAAACGTTAAAAGCCAAAATCTTGATGTCGAATTTCTGGACCTTCTCTACTCCTTTATCGTTCGAAAGTAAATATAATAGTTAGTTTTTATAGCATTTCTGCATGTAATGTTCAATTTAAAAAAAAGAGAAGAGATAATATTTTGTAATTTGCATTTTAAATACATACAAAGAAAATCCAAAAAAGTATTTGCATTTGACAACCCCTTTTGAACACATTATTTGTGTACAAAACAGCTTATCAATTAAACCTGCGAAATTTAAACTCATAGGTAATTTGGCTTTATCTAAAAAAAACTTTTTAGGTTGGTACATAGCATACCGAGGCCGCTGCGACTTCGGGAGCGGGTACAACAAATACAAGGTTGAACAATATAACCCGTATTCGACATTGGGAGCAGAGTTTAACGATTTCCTGGTAGACAGAGCAGACGCTGCTATGTACAATTTCATGGCCTCCAGCCCAAGTACCACCACCATTCCAAGGATCACTTCCACCGTAGCCGCCTTCGCCGGGATTGACGACGACTCAGATTCTGACGGAATTGATGAATTTACGAATCTAAACAGGACACTCACAGAGCAGGAGCAAAGGCAGAAAAACAAGTTAGACAGAGATAGAGCAGCTAAACAACGGTTCAAGGAAGCAATTGCTTGTTATATGATTCATTGAGCACAGGATAAGGTGACAAGTAATTAAATTAAGCCCACAGTATAAACACAAAATAGACAAGAAGGTCCGCTCAATACAAACCACTAAAATCGTAAGCATATACATGCCCTTAGAAATATGCGGTCGTTCGAGGCAAGATCACGATCGCACAGTACGTGATCTTGTGTGTTTTAGAATAAATAAATATTTTACTTTCGCTGCACAATGACAAGAGCTCTCAACTACTCAAAGTCCACATTCCATCAAAGATATTGCATTTACTTTAAATTTACTAAAAAGATTTTCACGCTTGAAACCGTTCCTCAAAAGGAAAAAGGAACCCTTATAGGAGTGATCCTATAAGGATTCCTTTTTCCTGGATTCTCTATTCATTGTTTATTTGCACGGAACCTCGGTGCGCGAATCAGTGTCTGACTGTCTGTCACAGTCAATTTTCTTCGAATCTACTGGACCGATTAAGTTGAAACCTAGTACACGTCACACATAGATTTCTGTGACCCAAACACGTACGTAAAACCTAAATAAATGAATTTTGAGTCCGGGGGCAATTTAGGGAGCAAATCAGAAAATTATTTTGCTAACTGTACCATATGATACATCAAATGAAAGAGCTTTTAGTAGGGTTCTTAAATATATATTTTTTATACTTTTAAAATTAACAGTTTAAAAATTATTGAAGAAAATAGACGAACATTTACCATTCTCCCGGCCTTATCTCCGAAACTACTAGCTTAAAGATATGAAAAAAATACAGAAAATAGTCTTTAACTTACTGATATTACTTACTAAACTCCAAGGTCTTAAAATAAGATGGTAAAATTCTCTATTTATTGTTTATTTGCACGGAACCTCGGTGCGCGAATCAGACTCGCACTTGTCGGGTTTTTTAAATTCCATTTGTATACCTGGGTGCCATAGGGAAAGTTGTTCAGTCGGCGAATGTTACCCTATACAGGGTGATAAAGTATGTCCGTTTTTTTAAAGTGGCTTCTACTCATCAATCTGAACATCTTTCCATACGAAACCCATGGTCAAATAGTAAAAAAAAAATTGCCTTTCTATACAAAGTTCATTAATCAGCTGACGGATTTGTATGAATAGTCCAAAATTTTTACCAATGGGGTAAAGTTGTTCAGTTTGATAAGTAGAAGCCACAGTTAACATTTTGCCGGTTTTTTATCACACTACATATTGAAATAATGAAAATATTTTATTAGAAGTAGATAGCAATGCACACTTTTCAGAATATGTAGTTAGTTTGTGAAACTAGTATTTTTTCAGGTACTCGCCTCTTCGGAAACGTGTCCGCTATGAAAAAAATTTTTTCTGTGACAAGAAACGCAATATTTTGGTTGACGGATCTAGAAAGGAGTGTACAATAATATTAAGTCTGAAGTAGGTTGCAGAACCTTGTACAAAAAATGATGAAAATGTACAATTTGTTTCAAAGGACTTATATGACCAGAGCAAGAAAAAAAATGTTTAACTTTCCCTGAAACAAAACCACTTTCTATCAAGTGGCCTGTCAGTCTTTTGCAGTGCTATCCTTTAGTTACAATAATTAAAAAAAACCTGAGCAAATATCGGTCAGGAATCCGACGCTGAAAGATTGAAAATATACTAAGATTTTCGTGATTTATTGCTCCATGTATCACTATTTAATACGTTAAAGTATTATACGAAAATCTTACAATATTCTCTATCTATTTCAATGCAATTAATCAAATATAAGTCGCCTATTTATGTAAGATATTGTGACAAAAATGTAAGCAACATGACATTGTCGTCAAAATGACTTAATTTAGCATAATATTAATTAATAAACAATGACGTCACCGTTAACCATTTCTACTTCAATTTTGATTAAATATGAATAGTGAATCAATAATTTGTTTGGGAAACGGTTTTTGTTTCTATATTTTTCCTGTATTCTATACTTAATTCTAAGTAACCACTTTTTTACACCCTACATCCGCATGCTCTCACAAAATTCGTACTTTTCATAATTAAAAATCAAAATGGGTAAGCTGAGATTGTGTTTGGTTGTATATGATTGTTAATGAACTATGGTATTATTATATCTACTAGACAGTCTCGAAATAAAATACCTGTGAAAGATAGATAGATAAATTGTTTCATTCAACACACAGCATATCATCGAAATATACGTATGTTAGGAAGAATCTTAAATATACTTCATTAACATTGTAATCTACACAGGGTGTAACAAAAATATTATGTATCCATAGTTTGAAGTAATTTTTTGTAGTCATGAAGCTGAACTAGCGACTTTCAAGCCAGTAAACTTACGCTTTTACAGATAATATATCCCTTTTTCCTTATTTCTGTGTATGTTAAGCTAATAATCAGCTGTTTGGCTAATTTTGGCCGGAGAGTCCAAAAATCTATCAATAAATCAATCAATTTATTTATTCAGGACATACATATATTTCAAAGGATTACAAAATATCAAAAGTGTTGTCCTACGCCTATTTTGTAACACTCTGTATTAGAAATATAAAATGTTTTTGTAATTATGTAGTACTTAACAGAAAAACTTAGGATTCCTTCTTTGTAAATTCTTTATTGTAAATAATAAAAAAAAAAACGTATAAATCAAAATAACACAGGCGAAAAATTTTGCAAAGGTGTAATTATCCCTTGAGGGATCTCTTCCAGCAAATACGATATTTATAATAATGTAGCAATATGTTTATAAGGTAAATAGATACATAATAACAATAGTATTAAAGCAAATAGTATTATAGTATTTTTAGATTTATAGAGAGATAAATCGTAAGTTATTCATTGTTTTATTTTGATAGCTATGTATTATATTGTAATACAGATATAACAAAACGTGTAGTAATACATCATTGAGATACATTATTGAAAAAAAGGACTTTTTAAGTACAATAAGGTGTTATATACTAATTTTGTATAAATGGAAAGTTTAAAATTTTCTTTTCCGATTTGAAATCACAGAGGAAAAGTAGTACCTCATACTGTATTGCTACAACTTTTGTCACCCTGTATACACTTAATAATACACTTACTCAATTAAGCATTTGTAATGATTAACTCTAATTTGTTGAGTCTCAAAATCCATTTTAATCAAGCCTAAGATACATTTAAATGATTCTACTAAACTCGTATGGTTCATTCCAATTAAAAAAAAGCAAAACGTAAACAAACTTACTATGAAACTGACACATGTCAATGTCATCTGCATACTACGTTTGTTTACCTTTTGTTTTTTTTGATTGGAATGAACTATAAAGGAGTTTATGATTTTTCTGTTTTATTTTAGATAGTTATAAACTGGTTAATTTATTTTAATTAAGGTTAATAACTATACATCGTAACTTACGAAACACATGGAAAAATGTAGGACTCTGTTTGGTGGGTGGTGGGGCATTTTCCGAACCCGCCTGGCTACCGACCAATCAATGTTAACAGCATTGATGTGTTCCGGCATGAAGATAATTAAGATAGCCAGTTCCCCATTGCGATGGGGAATCCTGTTAAGCCCGCTTCCATTTTCGGCATCATCATTACTTTCCACCAGGTGGGATGATGTCAAGGGTTTACCAGTTTCTACTCATGAAACCTACACTCAATGCGGGAAAAAGCGCTCCTCATACTGATTGATCAACTGATCAGAATTTTTTGTATAGGAAGTCCAAAACATTTTTTAAATTAAGGCATAAGGCACATTGATGTGAGGGTGAAAGACTTCCAGTGTTAAAGAAAGGTCTCCCCTAAGGAATTCCACAATACAGCACATCCTGCGGCTTCCCGCGACCTTTACCAGGTCATCGGTCGACCGAGTGGGAGGCCTGCCTACGCTTCGTCTTCCGGTGCGCGGAGGTCATTCGAGAACATTCCTGCCGAAACGGCCATCTGTTGTACGATATATGTGCCCGCCTACTGCTGATTAAGTATAAGCGGACCAGACACTATCAATAACATTGACAGTATTTTTACATCAATATACTGTCAATCCATCGTTTACTTACGGCGGATATCACACCGCACAGGAATCCGCTCCGGTGTGCGGTGCTGCGGTTTTTTACTTTGACAGTGTCAAGTAAAAATTCGCAGCACCGCACACCGGAGCGGATTCCGGTCCAGTGTAATGTCCGCCTACCATCAGTGCTTTATCCCGATCATTAAATTGTCAGTAAGACTGTCAATACTTGAAAATATTGTCAATTTTATTGATAGTTTTAGCTATGTTCTCTTTACAGCGATACCCCTTTTCAGGATGGTTTGTAGTCTACCGAGGTCGCTGTGACCGCCCCGGCGCGATGAGGTCCGGTCTCCAGGTGGAAGATCGCTCGGCCCTTCGTCAGAAGGCAAGAGCCGATGCCCTCATACACAACTTCGTGGCCACCAGCCCTAGAACCGGGGACACCAGCTCCCGGTCTGCCAAACCCTGAGCCATAAGAGCGAATAACAGTAAAATAATTGTAGTATCTTCTTCTTCTTTGTGTGAAGGTGATCAGCAACCTCATAGTGGTCTTGTCAGAGCTGTCATGCAGTTTTGGCCAGTAATAATTATAACATAATAATATACTAAGTTAATAAGTAATATAATTATTATACTAAGTCATACAGAGTTTCAAGAAAATAGAACCGAGTTTCTACTCATAAAACAGTTTTTTTCCACAACTCTGCTATACATATAAAAAAGTGCGTTTGTTATAAGGAGTTACTCAAACGCACTTTTTTAACAATCTGCTTTAGGAAACAGCTATTCGCCAAGGCAAACGGTAGATGATTGATTACAATGAAAATATAGATAAAATTGCAGTAAACCTTTTTTTAAACCAATTAAGCCAACACATTATTTTAAAATTAATGTTTGTTAGTTATGAACAATTTGAAATATTTTCCTAAAAACTGTCAAACACCCTATTGTCTCATCATGTTTTTTTCTTTAATAACTTGTAATCACTTTTTATAAAAGCCAGAACTCTTTGATTTATACAAAAATCTATGCAAGTTTAACGTGAACTCTCTTTCCAAACAACTTTTTCTTTATAAGAATTTAGGAAAATAAGTAATTTGTAAAAAAGGAGGAAGTCTTTGCTGTTTACCATTTATTAAAGTTTGAACCTTTTTTAACCGTCGTCTGGATTGCGAGGTACTTTAATTTAAGAATATATCTTGTGTTCATCTTGCGTTTCACAATTTTGTATATTCTTCTTTACCAAAATATGATATGCTTTTCTCTAGAATCCATTGTGAGATCTCATTCGAGATGCACATCTTTAAGAGCAAGGATACGTCCTTACACCTTTATACCGTGGTTCGCGACGTAACCGATAACCACGGCTGCCCTTCTTGGTGGGGATGTGTGGGAATTTAATGTTAATTAAAATCACTGTTCTGTTACACTGTTAAATTATATTATTAAATGTTAAATGTTAATGTTATGAGCTACGTTGATGTTGGCTGTTGGACGGTAACTGGTTGCTCAGCCTAGATACTGCGTACAGCAGAAGCGGCTAACGCAGCCAAAAGTAATTAAAACTAGGTTATATGACTGGCCTACAAAAATGTACAGTGCTGACTGTACATTAAGGGGATATATGCTTATTAAATGTAAAAAAGGGATCCCTATAGTCCTGTCACGCCCATTAATTTACCATGTAAGTATCTCAAATAAATCCCTGTACAAGATATCGTGTTTTGCCATAACATAAACCAATATTATACGATAGTTCATATACAATAATATTTTTTTTAAATCAATCTTTATTTATAGAGGGTTATTTTTACCAAAAAAATGCCACCCTCATCGTGGCTCACTTAATCTACTTAATCTAATTTGTTCTATTTTTAATTCCTAACATTACAATTTTATAAAATAATTTAGCTTCCTCAGAATACGGAGAGATCAAGATAGTGTTAACCAGGCCAACATAATAATTTCTAATATTGAGTTGTTTACGTTGTTCCTGATTCCGTCCACATTCCACAGTTATATTATAAACGTCTTTATTAGTGTTTATCTTTTTACCTAGCTACAGCCTACCTATAGCTATGAAGAGTAAGTAATCTCAGACGCTCAGTATATAAACGAGGCAAGAGATCAAGATTCACCCTGACGGATCACCTGATGATAAGCGATTACCGCCGCCTATAGACACCCGCAACACCAGAGGATTACACGCATGGTTTTTTAAGCGTAAAATGTGATTTTATTTTATTTTTATTAAACATTTGGAGAATAAAATAAAATCACATTTTATTTTATTTTATTTTATTTTAACGTAAAATGTGATATTTTAATAGCAAATATTAATATATCAAGGCGTATATTATATTATATACCATTTGGGTCGAATATGACTCCTTTTGTGCTTATCCGGTGTGTGTGGCCCCCTTGTGGGGAGTAAGACCTTATCTTCGCAGAGATGGCTATTTTTGGACCTCCCGCCAAAATTTCACGATGACTTCTACTCAGAACCAATATTTGTAAAAAAAAATGAACATCTCTCGTGCTAATTTGCTTAGCTGATCGTCCAACTTCATCCAAAAATAGCCCTGTATACACATTTTTTGTTAAATACACACAGCCCCAAAGAAAACACAAGCACATATTATACAAAAGATGAATTAGTAGTCAAACAATAACGAATGATATAGGGTGTAGTCAGAGTCAGAGCAAACAGCACTTTATTGTGGAAAGCTTGGAAAGTGTGGATGTTTGCACGGGATGGTCTTTTTCAAGTTTTCTTACCATCGATCGTTGATAGAAAACACTTTTGGTATAAATCAGTTTGTGGTTAGATGGATGCCCTTGTGTTTGTCGTGGTAGTACTATTATCTAATCTGTGGTCGTAGCCAGATTATAAAGTGACTGGTTACTTCGTCGAGGAGTTCTGACAAAACAGTGTCAATGGAGCCCCGCCAGTCTCGACTCCCTTTATACAGTAACAGCAGTAACCTAACCTAACCTAGAGTTTTTCGGAGCCTTTAGACATGAATAGTTATATCATGATCTGGCTAACTCTACGATTAGGCTACGACATGATGGTTACATACATATGATTATAACTAAACACAGTCTATTTTTGACATAGCTATGGCCGAATCACATATGTTCATAGCGCATATTGGTCGACCCAAGTACTGTTTTACTTACATAATTTTGATTAGACTAAAATTAAACGCATTATCGAACGATTATTCTAATGGTTTTTAAGCTATTGGATGTTTCAACAACGTTTGAAATACCTAATGGACGACTTTTATCAGTATCGCGCGATTCTAAATAGGATGCGGGAGCGATCGAAGCGAGCTCGGAAATTCAGAGCACCCCGACTCGGATAATTTAGGTTCGGAGACTGTGATGCGGAGGCGAGCTTTACCTTTAGATCGCCTCCCTTCATAGTCGTAGTGTTAGGTTGACATGAGAACCACAGATAGGACTGCTTGTTTGCATGCGTACTCGCATTGCTTGCATGCGTGCTTGCATTGCTTGCATGCGTACTTGCATTGCTTGCATGCTTACTTGCATTGCTGCATGCTTACACGCTTCCTATGAAAGAATTGGGCTGTAGGTGAATCGTCCGTTACTTCAATCATTGCTTAGGTAAATTCATGTAGTTGAATAAACAGTAGGTGAATTCTCCTTTATATCTTTATATCTATCTTTTCTCTTTTATCTTTCATTAGTTTAAACAAAAATCTGTGAAACGGTGTTTAAAAAAGTAGGTCTATTGACTGTAGTTATGTCGATGTGTATTTAGTTATTATAATATGTAACCGACATGATATGTACCTACTCGTACATTGTCACGAGATGACAGTCTTTTTTGACTTTTCGGTTTTTACAAATAAATAAAAGTCTAAGGAAACCTATTCAGTTTAAAGCGTAGTAAAATCAGAGCCCCTCTTTTATTGATAGCCCTTAAAACGAAGTGAATGTAATATTTTCTTGAATTATTTCTTGAATTATTTGTAAGCACGCGTCTGCGTAATAATCTGAGGTAAATACAGCCTAAATTACACTTACTTGTATGAAAACAGGGCGCTCAATGTATACGGGAGAAACAATAACAGGCCCAAGTATACGACGTGGGGGAGGGGCATAGCAACAGACAGGGATACATCGAGGATATAGAGTTAAAAAAACTGAACATTTATATAATTATGATCTTACAAATAAATGATAAAATATTCTAATAATACAGATTGTAACAAAAGAGTATAATAATACTTTGAGATGAGTTTGAACCATTTAACTGTATAGGTAACTCATTTTTATACAGTGAGGTCGCCATTTCTGTCACAAATCAAATCAGAAAATGTTTATTCGAAGTAGGTAACACTTAACGAAGGTTTTTTTTAAATCTACGCTACGTAATACGAAGTTCCTACCACATGTAACTCGTAAAGTTTCGGGGAAGGGAACGTGTGGAGAGAGAAGAAACGTCGGGTCCAAAAGAAACTCCCTCTAACACATTTTTTCAAATAAAAGTCGGAATGTATGCATATCCGGGAGTAAATTTATATTCAGCTCATACAGGGTAGGCCACTTCATGCACAGCTTCAGAAATTACAATTTTAAATCGGAATTTCCATAGCACAAAAGTTTCTTAATAGAAGCGCGACTAACTTGCTTTATCAGAAATTGAAAGTGGAATTTCGACGACACCGAATGAAAAATACCTAGTTAAAATTGTGATCTTCCCCAACCACTACAACGATCTAGGGCCATGAACTCCTAAATAAATACTCCTCAACCTATAATTGAAGGTAAATAATTGTATTGCCTAAATCCGGTCCTTTGAAATCTCCAGGAGAGGAATAATTACACCGGATGAGATTGCAGTCCGCAAAACAATAGATAATTTTGTTTTGTTACGTGTACCTACTAAATTTAGATTCCATTAAGTGGTCTTGAAGATACAAATTAAACGATGAGTTCTGAAGCGTTGTTAGAAGCTTTCCCTTTATTATTCATGACGAGTAATAAATAAGTCTTGACATACTTCGGTAGCATCTCCTCACCACATCCCAGATTCTTCAACAAATTTTCAACTTATAATTACCTACCTACTGCTAAATACAGACGGCTAAAAAAGTGCGTTTGAGATTTGAAGGGGTTACTCAGAATCAGAATCAAGTGGAATTGTAAAATTTTAAAGTCGAACCTTGATCCGTGATATCAATTTAATTAAACAAAGCGCAGGCCACGCAAATGCAAGTACAAACGTCTTTTTCTTCTTTTTTTTTATTATACAGGGTGTAACAAAATTGGTGTAGGACCGTTAACTGGGGATTCTACTCATTGTACTGAACAACTTTTGTTGTACGACTTTGGTCAAATCGCAAAAAAATTTTTAGACTCTCCATACAAAAATGGCAAAACGGATGATCGATTTGTATGAAATGTTCAAAAATTTTATTGTGATTTTAGCAAAGACGTAGAACAAAAGTTGTTCAATACGATGTGTAGAATCCCCAGTTAACGGGTCCTACACCAATTTTGTTACACCTGTATAGGAACCAATTTTGTTACACCCTGTATAGGAACCAATTTTGTTACACCTGTATAGGAACCAATTTTGTTACACCTGTATAGGAAGGCAAAAGGCTGACGGCCCACCTCATGGAAAGTAGTTACTGCCGCCTATGGGCATTTGCAACACCAGAGGTGACATCACCCGCGGTCACGTATAGGGCATTTAGATTTACACCCACGGACGTGTACAACGCGACCATCATACACATCAAGAAATCAGATATGTGCAGGTTTCCTCACGATGTTTTCCTTCACCGGGTATGTGTTAGTGGAGCCACGCTTCTTTTATGTAAATAGGTAATTACATACATACATACATTACAAAAAACATTACATTACATATTACGCAACAGTTTGTTGGAGTGTACACTACCAGACCCACATTATAGTCCAGGAGTAGTTTGGACGTGTTAGAGTAGATTCAGCTCAAATGTTTGCAAACCAATTATCCGGTGAGTCGGTCGCTTCGACGAATCTATTGAACCCATTGAACCTTTAGTGCTGCATTGCTTTAGAGAATTTACCAATTAAATAATGTGAGATATTAATCTTATCTCATCTCATCACACTAATATTATGAATGTGAAATCTCACTAATATTATAGTTCGTGAGTTTATTTGTTTGTTTGTTCCGCTTTCACGCCGAAACTTCTGAACGGATTTGGATGAAATTTGGTAGGTACGTAACAAGCACTCGGCTAATACATAGGATACTTTTTATCCCGGAAAACTTAAGGGTTCCCGGAGAAATGCTTAAAAACTCAAAAGTTCCACTTCGTACTAGACGGCGCCACCTTAGGATTTTCATTCTCTCTAGACCCAATAAGTCCACGCAGACAAAGTCGCGGGCGGTGGCTAGTTACTTCATAAATTGTGTATGTTTGAATGTTCTTGGACTTGCCTTTTTAATAAGTAAAGACAGAAAGAGGTTTCGTTGAACACCATATGAAACCAGATAAACTTATAAGCTAAGGATTCTTTCTTTATTCCTTGAGAACTATGAGCACTTGAATCGCTTTATTTTCCCTGTAATGTACAGACAGCCACAAAGATATCTGAACCTCTCCGTAATACACCATGAATGAAAATGAAAATATTTTATTCGAAATAGGTAGCAGTGTACACTTTTCGAACGTCATTCTTTTATCTACCTAATACGAGGTTCCTACCACTCGGAACTCGTATACCCACCGTTTCGGGAAGTGTTTGCGGAGTAAGAAGAAACGGCGGGCCCTAAAGAAACTCCCTAAAAAAAAAGCCATGTATCACGAATAGCTTTAGTAGGGGTTCAGATATTCGTCATGCAGAAGCGAGCTATTCGGGCTATGGCGGGTGTGCCTGACGACGTGTCTGCGAGCGAATACTTTGCTGAATTTAAAATTCTGACACTTCACTGCATGTTCATAAAAGACGTTGCAATATTTACCCACACTAACTTGCAGTTGTTTAAAAGAAGAGGCTTATAATGTTGAGGTTAACCTCCGTAGTAACTCACATAAGGATAGGCTAGTCGCGGAGCCCCACAGGCTCAACCAGTCGGAGCGATCCGTGTACATACTCGGCCCTGCCGTGTACAACAGGCTGCCAGCCTCTGTCAGGGATGCACCTTCCACGCAATCTTTCAAAACTCGCCTCAAAGAGTGGCTACTTGAGAAACAATTTTACGAGTTCTCAGAGTTTTTGCGGTTACCCTTATTATTGTAAATGTATTGAACGACGACGGTTACCTACAACTAATAATGACTGAAAGAATGAATTTATGTTTATTAAACTATAAATACTGGAACTTGTATCTAAAATGCTGTTGGTTTTAATATGACATAATTTAATTATTTTGTATTATTCTTAACAATTTATATTTAATTCATATGAATGATGTGCTACAATAATTGCAATATTTGCTACAATCTACTAATGTGAAACTTGACTTGTAACCATTGTTATCAATAATATATTTCATTTCATTTCGATATCTCTGTGGGCCAGTGTACTTCTGTTTAGATAGATACATTATTCTTTATTAATACTATTATTATAGTAAAAGCTACTTCAAATCCGCTATCGGCATCACTAAAGAGATTCCTACGAGTACTCTCTGTACCGTGCCTATTGTCTGCTGAATGGGTGTTCGACTAGCAACTCCGTTAGTATTTAAACTAATAATTATGTTAGTTTAACTGTGATTCAATCTGCTATCAAATAATATACTTTATAATGTTTAGACTGACTCAGTCGTGGGTTCGATCCCCACATAGGGTAAACTTTTCTGTGATGAGCAGAATTGTTTGCTCTGAGTCTGGGTGTATAATATCTATATATGTATGTATTTAAATGTATATGTGTATGTATATCAGTGTCTGGTTCCCAAGATACAGGGAATCCTAGTATGGGGCAAGATGACCGTGTGTTATTTGTCCCTATTATTATTATTATTAATGTAAAAGTCGATGGTTCCATGTTTGTGACTTTGACCTCCTAACCGAGGTCTCGGATGGAAATCCTGGCCAGTGGACCAATTATTCTTGCGAAATAACTTTTTATAACAATGCAGGTTTCAACACATTTTCCTTTACCATTAAAGCAATTTAATGGTAAAGAAAAACACCGTGTGGAAACCTGCACATCTGATTACTAGATGGTATAAAGGTCGCGTTGCACACGTCTGTTAAGATGTCTGTATGATGTTAATTGCAACACCAGGCAACCACCGCCTACTCCTTGTGATACCACGGTTAATATGCGCACACGATAAAAAAATATTGTAAAAACTTTTTGATTTGACTATTTTCAATGGATAAAACCTCGCCTAAGTTAAAGCTACAAATAAAATAAATAAATGTACCTACATTTAGGGAGACTTTAATAAAAAAAGTTTTGCGTCGTTTTCAGCTACGCAAACATGATATTTGCGGTAAAAGAAATTTATTCCAGGCACGTAACTGGTTGGCATTTTTTGTACAATAAATCTAAACTGACGAAACGCGAAAGGTGTTGGCAATTTTTCACTGAAGCGCTTAAGATTAGGTACAGAACCTCAGAAAGATTTCTAACTTCGATATAAAACATTCATTATTTCTTCAAGTTATTATAGATTATGTGGTTTAAGAAGTTGAACAAATATAAATCAATAAATATTAAAATAAAGTCTTTGAAAGTTCGTTTTGAATTTCGCAAAAACATAAGAAATCCAAGGGCTTACAAATTGAGGGTAATACAAAAAAAAAGTGAGCGTATAATTATTATTTCAATAAGGGGCTATACTGAGTTAACTAGCGCCGCCACCAGTGTTTTCTTTATTGCTGTTTTCACAGACAGAATTTAAAAAAAAGTGGTCGACAGAAACATTTATGTACCCCTGAGCAATTTTTAGAAAGGATTATTTTTTTTTGGGATTATAGTGTTAGTTACAGATAGCAAAAGTGCCAAAAGTGGCCGTTTTTAGCACTTTTGCTATCTGTAACTAACACGATTATCCTAGAAAATATGTAACACTTCCTAAAAATTGCTCAGGGGTACATTAATGTTTCTGTCAACCACCTTTTTTTTAAATTCTGTCTGTGAAAACAGCAATAAAGGAAACACTGGTTAAAGGCTAACTGGCTAGTTAGTTCAGTATAGCCCCTTAAATAGATAGAAATTTTTAAAATTTATAAATCTTGAAAATTACTATAATTTGGTGATTCAGGTTCAACTGTGTAAGTATCACTGCTGGCTTTATACCTACCGCCAAGCAGTGTACATCCTTGTAGTGCAGCAAACACAAAAACTTCCAAGCGTTATAAAATTTGTGACATAAATTTTTTTTTGCTTCCAAGGAATTTATTTCATTTTAGGAAAACTGGTTACGAATTGAGGTTATTAGTTACTCAAAATTACGTTGCGTCAGGAGTCAGGATATACGAGCCACATTACAAGGGATAAAGGACCATGCTTGAGATATGTTACGGTTTAAGAGTGAAATACGTAAAATATAGAAGGGTCCCGGTCGTGTAAAGATTCGTCAGGGGAACAATTTTCAATCCGTCCATACCTGTCGGCCAAAAGCACTTTTGAAATTGAAAAAAAAAACAACTTTGGAAAGCATCTTAAATAAAATAAAATAAAAACATTTTGAGTTTGAGTTTGCGTGAAATTTTTACTCCATGAAGCTTCAGATTGTGTCTCCGAATTAAAGTTGCTTGCAATGAAATGAAATGAAATAATATTTATTCGAAGTAGGTATCTCTGTACACTTTTCGAACGTCATATTTTTTTCTACCTAATACGAAGTTCCTACCACTCGGAACTCGTATACCCAACGTTTCGGGAAGTGTTTGCGGAGAGAGAAGAAACGTCGGGCCCTAAAGAAACTCTCTCCAACACATTTTTTTTAAATAAAATTCTTACATGCTATTACATAATTCAGGTAAACAACAAAGATATAGTTAGCTTAGTTGCATACTATTACTATTGCAATAAAAAAATATTCTAAAAATATAATAATGGAATATAAAATATAACTTATTTTATATTGTATTTAGATGTTTTGTGTAGTCCTTAAGAATTACTAATTTAACCTTTGTTTATAATTTAAATTTATTTATTTTAGCAATAGACGGATCATGTTTATCTCTTCACAAAAGGTAAAACACCTTTTTCTTACAAGGAGAGTGTCAAACTTGGGAATCACAGATTCCGCTGATTTTTATACTATATGTTGTAGGGTAGTATCCTCTCAATAACTAGGTAAAATGGTAAGACGCACTTCGCTTTCATTTTCGAGATAATGAATTTAAAGTCTAATTTTTTTTTATTGTTAACAATAAAATAAAATAATAAAAATCCATTAAAATTGGAAAAATAAATTCAAACATATCAGATATATAATTAATTTAATACTTTAAAATAACTTCACCATTTGAATTATTTATTGATTAAAATAACAAATTATTAAATAAAAATAAATAAATAAATTTGGAAAAAAAATGTCTTTAAAATAATTTTCTCGAAAATGAAAGCCAAGTGCATCTTACCATTTTACCTAGTTATTGAGGGGAGACTACCCTACAACATATATAAAAATCAGCGGAATCTGTGATTCCCAAGTTTGGCACTCTCCTTGTTAGTGGAGGGCACAACACAGAATCTACATTGGGCATCGCTAGATTGGAATTTTCTGGAAATTACATAGTTAATTGACAAATAACCGAAATTTAAAATTTGACCGCCACACATCAGGGTAATATATTCATAACCCTCTAAGTGATACTATAGATTATTATAATATGACCCCTTGATCTTTTGTTCATGCCATTGTTATTGAAGTCACGTGATTCGACACACACATGTCGTGGTCATATAAACCGAAAGTCGAAAATGGGTGACGCTGATCTCAATCCTTCCACTTACATATGTAAGGAATATATGAGTACATATTTGTCATATGATGGTCCCGTTCCAGAACCAAGGTAAGGTAATCGCCTTCGTGGCCTAGTGGCGTGGTAGTTCGTTGGGAGGTCAACGTTGGGCCAACTTTGTAGGACTGTCGTCGGTTTGGTCGGTCGGTTGTCTGTCGGTTGGTGGTTGGTGGTAGGGTTTTGACCCCTTTCTAGCTAGCTACCACCATCTCATAAGTCTTACCGCCAAACATCAATGTAAATAGCATTGATGTTTTCTGGCATGGAGAGAGATGTTTTCTGGCATGACATTGATATATTTAATTGCTCTCTGACTAAATTCACAGAAACGACATATGCATGCTTATGTAGAAATAATAAATTATGATGTAACCAAAGTTTGTAATAAATAGATAATTATTTATAATGTATTATTTTAATTTACCGTTGACATTGATTATTATTCTGATTTGTAAGTATATTTATGTTTTATTTGAATGTTGTTTTTGTCAAATGATCTAACATAGTTATTTGGGTTAAAACCTGTTACGGCTATGTATTGTAAGGATTTAAATTGAAATGAAAAAAAAAAAAAAAAAAAAAACCCAGCACTCTCATTTCGTTAGAGAGTCTTGGTAAGCCCGTTAAAAATATGAAAAATGAAACTTAAAGTTACCATTGATTTCCCAGAAGAAACTATTATGTTATTATCGTTGCAATGAATATGTATGGTACATCAATTATAACTGCTGTTTGGGCGCTGAATTTTTCGCTGAAATTTTAGCGAATATATTTACTAGACGAGGTTACGACACACAACATATTTGCCTCATTTAATTTTCATTTTAATTTTCAACACAAACAGTATTACAGAATATATACCGAAAACATTGTATGATGTAGGTAGACTATTAAACTTATACAGGGTGACTTTAAATTAGTTCTTGATACCAAAGGCCATGAATGTGCTCATGATAACAAACAACTTTCCCTAAATAACCCATAGTCAAATCGCAAAAAAATTTTTGACTCTTCATACTAATTTGGCCGCTCGGCTGATTGATTTGTTTGAAGAGACCAAAATTTTTTTTGCGATTTGGCTATGGGTTCCTTAGGGAAAGTTGTTTGTTTTCATGAGCACATGCATAGCCTTTCGTATCAAGAACTAATTTAAACTCACCCTATATAAGCAGTATAAAATGCCTCATAAATATAATAATAAAATGAATTAATAAAGAGGATATAAAAACACGTGTATAGTAACTAATACAGTTATGTACCAGAGATGGAAGGTTTATCGTCGATATTTTGACAAAACCTGACCGTAACATTTTATTTTAGGTATCGATATTTTGCAGATGGCGCTACGGACGATGAGTCAAGCATAACAACTTTCAATTAGTTCCGCATTTTTTATTATCGAGGTGTTATAAATTAGTGTTTTTTTCTGTTAAATTGTTAAATGGAAAATGTATGCGACTTGGACTGTTTCTCAATTAAAGGCGAAGTTGAAAAGTACATAATTGAAAACGTAACTTTTTCCACGTCTTCTTCATCCGAGAATCTTTAGGAAATTAATGATTTCCATTATTATTGCAACCAATCGCCACACAACGCGGCATTTTTTTAATAATCTTATGTTTAGTTCACGTAACCAATTTTTTCTATACGTTTTGACAGTTAGTATGAGTCAAGCGATATCAGCGCCTCTATCGGCGAGCTTTGTCTGTTTTCTTCCCCATTAACAGGCTGTAAAAAATTTATATACTTTGGATAAGAGTTAGTCTTCCCAATGTATTCTGTATCTTTTCTTTTTAATTTTGGTTGCCAGTTGGCGTAATAAACTTTTTTCTTTCTTTAATTGTAAGCCGGTCACATAAGTTTTTTTACTTGGCCACTTGGCTGCGAGTCAGGCTCGCGCGCCGAGGGCTCAGTACACCATACAATATTCTCCTTTTTTGTTATGTATACACATGAGTTTGCACTCTAATCACACCAACGATACTCGTAATTATACTAACCCATATTTTGCGAAAAAGTCAAGATTCCTACATGTATTAGTAAGTAAGTAAGTAAATATACTTTATTGCACACCAGCATAAAAATACATTTCAAACTTAAAGGCACATTTTTAAGATTAATTAAATCTTAAAAATGTGCAAAGGTAGCTTTATCGCTATTCGCGATTTCTTCCAGGCAACCTTTACTATTACTACTACATGACATCATTTAAATGTAGGGCGTTTAAATGGACAGACAGACGACGTCGCCGCCGTGAGGCCTATGCTTAATGAAAGGGTGAGTCCCTTTGGGTAAGGCTTTTTGATTTTTTTTTTATGTGATAGGTGGCAAACGAGCAGACGGATCACCTGAAGATAAGCGATCACCGCCGCCCATAGACACCCGCAACACCAGAGGAGTCACAAGATATGTTAAATTAACTGCTTGGTCGGTTCACTATGTATGGAAAATCTAAAATTCACTATTTGCTAAAAGCTATCTTATAAATATTTTAATACACCCGGTAGAATAGTATCATGTATAACAATACATTTAAAATATTGTGTCTGAATCTATGGTTTGAAATTAACTTCAAGGATATTAAGAACTGACTTACCTTAAGTACTTACCTTATACAGGAAGGCTCAGAGAGAAATATTGATTTCTTTTCTCAATAATTTGTGAACGCGATGAGGAAAATGCTTGTTTTTACTATCATGTTTTTACTTACATGTTTTTACTATCAAAGTAATAAGTACATTCACAAGAAAAAAGCGCACTGCTGGGGGTAAATCTTACGAAAAGGAAAAGGCTTTTCATCAAATGCTTGCTAGAAAACCTCTCCACTTTACTCTCCGGGAAAAGATGTAACATCAAATTTTACGTAAATTTGTAAAATTACGGTTTACAGGATTTTACAGTGACATATTTACATTTAGACACTTGAGAAGATAGATTTGAACGCAGCACAGGCTTGCCAGGATCAGGGACAAACTGTTTGCGCCCAGAAACCTACTTATCACGGCCACACCAGCACAAAATACACAGATACAGAAGGTCCGCTCAATACGCTCACTAAAATCCTAAGCATATACATGCTTATAGACGTATATGGTCGTTGTAGGCAAGGTCACGATACTGTTGTGATACTTTGCCGCGTGATTTTTCCTCGAACGACCGTATATTTCTATAAGCATGTATATGCTTACGATTTTAGTGGTTTGTATTGAGCGGACCTTCTGTGTCTATTTTGTGACACCAGGGACACTCCATACAGATAGTCTGAGTTATTTACCTTCTACGTTTATAATATAACACGGAGGAGGGAGCGAAATAACTGAGTGACATCTGGCTTCGCGGATTTTCCCATCTTTAGAGCCAGGTTATACGCTCAGTCTAGCGTCAGTCTGGTCCATCAGTCTTAACTGACGTGACGCCAGAATGATGGATGATTTCCACGGTACACGGTTAATCTAGACTGACGGCAGACAGTGGGTTACACGATCATTCTCTGATCATTCTGACCTGACTGATGGACCAGACTGACGATGACGCCAGACTGAGCGTGTAACCTTGCTCTTAGGTACTGCATAAGGTTGCTGGGTAGGATAAAGTCTGCCCCGAAATTTCGTCTGACGAATCATATTGAAATTGTATTTTTAAAATAATTTATGTTAAAAAAATTATATAATTTTATTATGAACACATATTTTTATGATTTTATTTAATTAATGGAACACCTTTTTCTGAATTGTTTTTCAACTATTATTTTTTTAAGTACGATCCAGTCTGTATAACGAAGGCGAGTAGAGAATATTCCCACGTGACTTTCAAATTTTGTTACTTTTGTATGGTAGGTACACAAATGTATTCCATAAATTAGAAAACACTTAAATAAACTCATTAAAATTAAAAGAATGTAATTTGGCGTGAAGGTATGGAATTTATAAGTAAACCCCAAAAATGAGCCTAGCAGTCACTTTTAAGGGAACTTCGAATTAGGTAAGTCATTTTTGATAAAGATTATAAATATCCGGGACAAATCACTCATATATATTATGGGAACCAGAGATTTATATCCATACATAGATACGTTTAAATAATTATACAGGGTGTAACAGAAGTGTGTGACAATACTTCAAGGTTGGCTTTTACCCATCAAACTGAACAACTTTTGTTCTACAACTTTGTAGAAATCGCAAAAATTTTTTTGGACTTTTCATACAAACTTGGTTCGTCAGCTGATCGATTTGTATGAAAAGTCAAAAAAAAATTTTGCGATTTCAACAAAGTTGTAGAACAAAAGTTGTTCAGTTTGATGGGTAAAAGCCAACCTTGAAGTATTGTCACACACTTCTGTTACACCCTGTATAGATCTAATACACCCAAAAACCGAGCAAAAAATCTGCTCATCACAGAAATGATTGCCCTGTGTGAGAATCTAACCCACGACCCGAGTGATCGATCATTTAGGAGCGCTAACCAATTAACCATCGAGCCACCGAGCTAGTCATACGTTATATTATTATTTCATAAATTTATAATAAAAAGATAAATATGAATGGACAATAATAGATCCTCCAGCTCTTAATTCTAGTAATGTCATAAATTGTATTAAGTTTTTTGAAAAGGTGTCGAAGAGTTTCTATTGGACTTGGCGTTTCTTTTCACTTCCCCAACACTTTACTACATGTTCCAAGTGGTAGGAACATTGTATTTGGTAGAAAATAATGAAGATTTGGAAGAATGTGTAAAGCGTCTATTAAAATAAAAATAAAATAGCCATTTGAATCTGAATTTTAGTTTATCCCTAGGAGGTGTATTTAATGGCGTAAGGTCGCTAGCTCATATCCGGCTCGAATGACAAGTCTTTGTTTCGTATATTGGTGCAACGAATACAGATAAAATTTTGGTCAAATTTAAATAATTTTATTTTCAAAAGAACTGCTCCCACGGTACCTATACTCGTAGATACATTTAAATGTGTAAATCATCGATATTATACCGATGATCATCAATCTTCTATTGTATAAAACTGTTTTATTGTTCTCTTATATCAAGGAATTTATTAATATTTAACTTATATTTAATAATGTTTCTTTTAAAGACAAGTTAACTCGTGTTTCAGGTAGATATCTACAATACTTGGGAGCAGGAAAAGAGCAGGTAAGCTCTCATATATGTATGAAAAAAGATATGTATAGGTAATAAAGGGAAGTAGTCTACAGAATCTGGTAGTTCACTATTTGTAATCTGAGTTATTTCATCAAAAACTAGCTTCAGCCCGCGACTTCATCTGCGTGGGCTTCAGAATTGGGTCCAGAGAGAAAGAAAATGTTAACCCATCTAGTGACGAAGTGGAGATTTTGAGTTTTTAAGCATTCCTCCAGGAACCCTTAAGTTTTCCGAGATAAAAAAGTATCCCATGTGTTACCCGAGTGCCTTATCTATCTACCTACCAAATTTCATCGAAATTCGTTCAGAAGTTTTAGCGTGAAAGTGGAACAAACAAACAAACATCCATACTTTCGCATTTATAATATTGGTTAGATAGTGAGATGTCAAAAGAACAAAGGACACGTTTCATTTTAGGTCTCGGCACTGTACAGAGTACGGAAAATATAAAAAAAAATAGGCTTTCTAGGAAAAATAATGAAAAAAATATTAGAAGCAGGGTTGCGACATGTTTTGTCAGCACTTTTTTCAGACTATATGGTAACACCGAGCCTTGCAATGGTGGGTCACGTTCAGAAATTACGGCTTTGTCCACATATTCCTCGGATGCTTTCTCTGACTCTTGACTGAACTGAACACCCTCTGAGTTCTGAAATTGGTGTACGATTTTTAATAGCTGCGGATATGCATTGCCTCTTTCACAAACATACAGCCGGTCTTCCAAGTTACTTGTCGGACAACTAAATTATTAACTTCTAGTTCTAAAACCTAGTTTCAGAACATAAAATGGTCAAAATTGACATTTCTTCGCCATGTTGGGTGATTTATGTGTTGCGATTGTAAAATCTGAGAATCTAGATGTTCGTCGCAACGAACGTAAATCACAGGAAATTTACAATTAGAAAATACTATAATTCTAATGATCTATCTATGGTGTTTTGTACACAGACCGGGCCTAAGCTCCATAGTCCCGTGAAACGTCTCCTTTCGTTCCAAAACCGATAAAAATTGATAACTCGTCCTATTTTATTTAAGTAAGTTAACTAACTTACTAGTTTGCGTAAGGTAAGGTGTTTTTAAGTTTTAAATATTTGTAAATTAAAATTGTACATGTTTTCGGAAAATCCAAAAATAATGAATCGTGATAAAGCGACGGTATTAATACTGTAATAATTACTCATCCGATTTCATTGAAATTTTGCAGAGTTTAGAGATAGAGGGTGGGGAACATCATAGGATAGTTTTGTCCCAATGACCTCATATCCGTTGCTCTTACACTGCTGACTCTCAACGACAGTCATTATAATTGACAACACGTTAAAAACAACCGACTTCAATCGTAACAACTACAATTTTGCTATGTTTTTTGTTTTTGTTAATAAAAAAGCGTTGAGTAAATTTCAATTAAATTTATTTGGGATCACCTCTGAAGTAGGATCTACCAATTGAGAACTTCCTCCTTTTTGAAGTTGCTTAAAACCGAAAGCTAGTAATTCACGCTTTATCAAATAGATGCAGTCAACTGACCAATGTGAATGGTGATGTTTTAAATCTACAGACAATTTTAACTCCCGACCCAAAAGTTTAAAGATTATGTGTATGCTTGTGGTATCTTAGTTGTATTCTAACGACTAGACCGATATGAAGCAAACAACATCGCGGTACTTCTTAGTTTTAATAAATAATAAAACTTTATTTGTAGACAACAAAGATCCAATATTTTGTTAGTAAAAATCTTAACAGCTAGTGTTAGTGTGAATTTAAAATAGTTATTTGACACAATCGACAGCAAAAAGGTTTTGACCACGAAGGTATAACCTTAGGTTTTATCTACCTGATCAACATTTTTATAATCTGTTCCATAATAGGAGATGCGTGTCTCTCCGAGTTTTATATGGTAGAGATAAGTTTCGTAGTTTTTCAGTTTTTCGATTTTAGGTAAATGATAGTTATAATGTTATTATCCTGTGACCTCTGATCCGAGAGTCGTGGGTTCGATCCCCGTACAGGGCAAACTTTTGTGATGAGCAGAATTGTTTGCTCTGAGTCTGGGTGTATTATATCTATATATGCATGTATTGAAATGTAAGTTTATATGTGTATGTATATCAGTCTCTGGTTCCCAAGATACAGGGAATCCTAGTTTGGGGCCAGATGACCGTGTGTGATTTGTCCAAGATATTATTATCAATAGCACATTAATCCACATTAATTAAGTTTGTTAGTATAAAGTAGGTACCATAGGAAGATGATATCCCTATCTTTGTCAAACATACAAAATCTTAATAGACAAGATAAGTCACTGAATGGCAGTTTATCTTTATCTATGATATATCTCTTCGAATAGTTTTCCCTGTGCAGGTCAATATTTGTTCACAATGAAATCTCTGTTTGTGAAGAAAATTGGACGTTGCTCGTTTTCGGGCTTAGCACTTTTATCACGAAAAATAAGACAGGTCACGAGTTCTTTATCAACTACGTCTACGACCTTCCTAGGAACAAGAGAGGTATAACTTACAAACACTACAGTGGTTTGTTGGCAACTCTTTACACGTTTCCTCCTTAAAGGTTGTAGCAGAAAATCAGCGATTTGTTTTTTTTTTATGGCAGAGGTGGCAAACGAGCATACGGATCACCTGTTGGTAAGCGATTACCGCCGCCCATAGACACCCGCAACACCAGAGGAGTAACAAGTGCGTTGCCGACCTTTGATTTGGGAGTACGCTCTTTTCTTGAAGGTTTGAATGTCGTATCGGTCCGGAAATACCGCAGGCGACAATTCATTCCACAGTTTGGTTGTGCGAGGCAGAAAGTTTCTAGTGAAACGCACAGTTGTGCTTAGGTTGTTCCTGAGCAAATTCCCTGCTGCTTTGGCCTATCTGCACCGCTGCAGCACACGCCTCTTTGTTAGTTGTTTACTTTAGTTTAGTTATGTCATGCATGCATCATCTTATTTTTTTATATATTTTTATTTTTTCTTTGTTGTTCAGTTTTATTTTTATTGTATTTTTTATGTGTGTGTCTACAGTTGTACAAATAAAGATTTTTATCTTATCTTATCATATAAATGAGTGTCGAATGTATGGATCGTCACTAGACCGTATCATAGAAAAAAATGTCTCTGATCGTATCTACATGGTAGGTGAGGTCGCCGTTAGAAAATGGCAAAGAGTGTTTATACTACCAAATACACTGTGGTGTGTGGTGTGTGGTGTGATGGTGCATAGAGTCTTTATGAAATACCTGAAAAAAAATTAAACCACGGCTTCTACCCATGAAATTGAACAACTGTCCCCAAGAAACCTATACTCAATTCGCAAAAAAATTTTTGGACTTCTCATAATCAATCAACTGAACTGATCCGCCAATTTTGTATGGGTAGTCAAAATTTTTTTTGCGAATTGAGTATGGGTTCATTGGGGAAAGTTGTTCAATTTCATGAGTAGAACCCACTGTAATTTTATTTTCCGGTATTTTAGAAGGACCCTATATATCGTCAGTTACGACTCGTACTCGTACTACACTACAAAGTAAAATAGTGCACGTGCCAACTGCAGAAATTGCAAAATTTGCATGTTGCCTACTAATACAGACTGATCTGTAAATGTAATCAGTCAATACGTGGCCGTGCTAATTGGTTATTGGATTCTGACTTAGGTGAGGTAGGTAAGTATTAAAGATGCATCTTTTATTTTAAAACCGGTTCTCTTGAATATATTGTGTATGTGTAATGTTACGAAAACTTGGAAGGAGTTTATATCCCCTAGGTAGTTTATATAATTACGTAGGAAACTGGAAAAAAATAATTTTTAATAATATCTTTTTTTTTTCATCATTTAAAAAAAGGGGATGTACCTAAAATAGGCAATTACTCTTTGATGAAGACTAGATATATGCAATTGATTTCTTAAAACTTTTTAAAAACTTTTAAGAGCATGTTTATTTTATTGTAAAAGATGGCAAACAAGCTGATGGCTCATCTCATGAAAAGTCTTTACCGCTCGCTGCCTATTAACTAGAATATTAATAGGCAATTATGCTTTGTCGAGACATCAGTAACTTTGTTTATGAGTTTAAAAAAAATGTTATGTGAAGATTTTCTCCACAGAGAGTACAATATGGTGACTGCAGCATCTATTGCTGCGAATTTCCACGCGACCCAGCAAGCGTTACAGGTCTTAGCTACTCTTCATCTCACTGCTTACTTGTGGCCACCGCAGGCTTCTGTAGCAGGTAAGAAAAGTCCCAAAAACCCAAGGAAATCAAGCTGACAAAGAAGATATTTCAGAAGGAACCTGGCCGTATCTTGCTCGCGAACCCTTGATCAAGAAAATATTGAATGCATAAATGAAAACACTTGTTATTTTTCTCGATAAACGTTTGATTCTGAAAACGTCTATTTACGTTTTAGATGGGGACGAATTTGACTTCATAGTGGTTGGAGCTGGGTCGGCAGGGAGTGTGGTCGCTGCCAGGTTGGTGGAAGCTGGGCAACGCGTGCTGCTCGTGGAAGCTGGAGGCGACCCCCCCGTGGAGTCCGTGGTAAGTTTTAGAGTGTCCCGAAGCTCGTAAAAACGTAGGCTTTCAAAATATTTACTGCCCGATAAAAAAATGCCTGTAATTTACACCTGTAAATAGACTAGATGATGATAATGATGATGATGTCGTCGTATGCACGTAGCTCGTAGAATAGATGATCGTGGGTGCAGGAAAGCTCTCGAGTGGCGACCGTGCTCCGGCAGATGTAGCGTAGGCAGGCCTCCCACTCGAAGGATGACTCCGGGTAATAACCGTGCACCGTTAACCGTTCAGATAGCGCGACTGTCAAAATGTACCTGATATACAGGGTGTAACAGAAAGGTGTGACAATACTTCAAGGTTGGCTTTTACCCATCAAACTGAACAACTTTTGTTCTACAACTTTGTTCAAATCGCAAATTTTTTTTTCGACTTTTCATACAAATCGATCAGCTGGCGAACCAAGTTTGTATGAAAAGTCCGAATTTTTTTTTGCGATTTCAACAAAGTTGTAGAACAAAAGTTGTTCAGTTTGATGGGTAAAAGCCAACCTTGAAGTATTGTCACACCTTTCTGTTACACCCTGTATATTAAATATTCATTCAGGTATGTGGGAATGTAGAAACGTTGACTGTAGAACGTACGAGTTACGTTAAGTCTACAAGTTCAGCGTGATATGGACTTTGTATAAAAAAACAGGATTTGATAGAATGTAAACATCTACTTAAATAAAATAAAAAAATTTTTTTAGTTTCCAGTGGCCGTATTTTTCGACTGATATAACGATATCTATGTGGTACCGTATTAACTAATTAAAGTTACTTATCTGAAATATGAGTCGTATAAAATCAAAACCGGCAATGTAGGTCCGACCTGACTTTTGACAAGAAGTAAAAAACAGTTTTTTTTAGTTGTGAACCAGAGACTAACAAGACTTATGTTTTACTATAATCTGTGGAACATAAGAATAGACCATGATAACGACATTTTCATTCAAAACGAGGCGTTCCTGCGTCAGACCACTTTCGATTTCCTAGATTGCCGTTTTTGATTGTAAATTAAGCATATTACCGTTTTTGAACCTAAGCTGGATAAAGATGGCCGACTTTGGTGCCAAACTGGGTCTACATTGCCGTGTTTGATTTTATAAGAAAATAGGGTTGGGTAGGGTTGCCAAAATATGAAAAACAATATTTTTATAAGGTCGCCGTCGGTTTTTATTGTTTTGATACTTATTATTACAACATAACTTATTGAAAATAAAAGAACATAGTATTCCTTCTGGTATTAATCTAAATTTAGACAAAAATCAACAAAAAATAAATTTTACCTTCTTTTTTAGTATATATAAAAAGATATATATATTCGTAAATATATATATACATATATCGAGGGTTTACGGGCTATTTGTATTAAGCGACATTTTTGGAAATGTTCAGGAGATTGTTTTCAAAATTTATTTCTTAGAAAAATAATCATTAAAACTAAACTTCTTAGTGTTATAGAGATTCTCTATATTCTTAATATTTTAAATATTAATCAGAAGTTATTTTTTATTAAGTATTCTTTAACAAATTAATTTTTAAAGTAACCTAGTAAATGTTTCCAAAAATGTCGCTTAATACAAATAGCCCGTGAACCCTCGATATATAATATATATATATACCGCTAGTAATAATGATATCACAAATAAATGTAAATATTCTTAGGACGTCTGTTTTTATTGTTTTTATACTTCTTATTCTAACAAAATAGAAAAAAAGTAACATATTGTAAATAGTGGCACATAGTGTTCCTTCTGGTATTAATCTTAATTTACACAAAAATCAACAAAATCTACCTTTTCTTTATATATATCGCTTAAATCACAAATTATATAAAATAGTAATTACTTATTGAAATTAATGGCACGTAGAATTTCTTCTGATATTAATCTAAAATTACAAAACAATATTAATTATTATAATATCACAAATGTTATAAATGTTCTTATATTAAATTATAAAATGATATATTTTCTTATCATTAAACATGTAAATAACCAAGTTCGTCGGCGACTGGTTCAGAACACAAGTTTTCGATTTCCGGACCCTCTGCTAATGTTTCCTGAGTTTCCAATAGCTCCTTGAAAAAATGCAAGGATTGTTCATTTGCCCATTCTGACCCAAAATGCTTCTCGAGTAGTCTCTTCACATCTATTAATTTTGCTTTTTTTACTGGTACAACATTCGGCAATACCTCTGGAGTAATCATAGATATTTTTTTCCCACGTTGACAAATGCTTTCGGCTTTTCCTAGATCAGTCTTATAGTTTAATTCTCCTCGCACTAGTACGTTTCCAGCTTGTTTTGATCTCCTTAGTATGAATCTCTTGCAGTTTTTAAAGGGAATTGCCCACGAACTCGTCGGTTTCACCACATCTCTCACTGCCTTTCTCCAATCGCTGACAACACACTGAGTTCCCAATTTTACAACACTCGAAGATTCCTTTATAATGTCTGTTATCTCGTCCGGGTGTGTCATGACTTCTATCTTTTTAAGTTTCTTTTCGATCACACCAAACTGACGATCAGCAGGCATAAAAGAGTGGCCCGTCACCGGGAATACTAATTCAATCGATTTGATTGCAGGATTGTCTACCAACCATTTACAACAGGCCCCCAAGACAATGCAGTTCTTATTTTGTCCTGCACATCCGTCCGCAACCAAACGAATGCTAGTGATTCCAGTCTTATCAGTTACATTCAACCTGTGGTATACTGCAGATGCAATTAGATTAGAATCCTTATGTAGTTCGTTTTCAGTGCAATAATATGCAAAAACATTTCGAGGAGAGAGGGAATCTTTCGAACTGCCTTCGACCATCGTAAGATTGTAGTAATACAATTGGCGACTGTAATAAGTTGACTGATCCGGTAATTTTGGCAGCGGTAAATTTTTTTGGCAATCAAAGGAAATTATTTTGATATCGTCCTGTGCCTCTCTTAGTTTTTCAAAGAAAGCTTTAGCTCTGAGAGAATGTATGCGTTTCTGAGCAATCAGTTCAGCTTTTTTAACAGAATTCGTTTCTATTTTAATTTTTTCAGACAGTTCCAGGCAAGTGGAACAGACGTCCGTTTGGGGTGTACCGAATCCCAAATTGTAAGAAGTGTTGAAGATACGCCTGAAATACGATTTTTTTACTTGCGGATGCGCATCTTCACTTGCTTTGTACATTCTGTATAGTTTCGCAATATTAAGCTCTGAAGGAAGGTATTTCCTCTCTGCTGTCTTCGACTTCCGGCAGTAATGGGATTCAATACATTTTAGTTTTCTAATGTAGTTGTGTACAGATCGTTTCTGTTCGCTATACTTTGCTGTTTTGTGGTCACCTCCACGATGTTCAGTTCCCACTTCTCCCGCGTGGTAAAACTTTTGCAACACATGTGCCACTCTGTGCTTTGTGATGCCAAAAATATGCAAAAAATATTTTTGCCAGATAGGTATTCTCTTGTTATTAATAATCACGCCATATCTAATTGTTGTTTGTTTTTTTCCTTTATACTTGTGTTGATTTTTACCCTGGTTCGTTCTTTCAATTCTACACATTTTTAGAACAATAGTGTCTTGATATTTTTTACAGGAATGTGCATAAAAATTCCGATGTATATTTTGCAAGTGGGACATCGTCAGGCTTTTGCATCTTAGTGATGGTCTGTCGTGATCACATGTGCGTTCTGGCAAATATTTAGGTGTGTACCTGAAGAACCAAAAAATTATAAAATTAAATACAATACAGGGCAATCAAATAAAATACAAGGAATGAAATTATATGTAAGTAAGACGAAAGCAAAGTACGAGTTAAGAGTGTAACATTATGACAGAAGAAAACACAGTGAAAATATTTGGAAAACCTAGTGTTAAACGGACAAGGATCCCACTCTCACGGGAAAACGGGTAGCAGCGGGTGAAACCGCTGGGCGAGCCGCCGTGCCCCCAGATAAATTATAACTATATTTTACAACAGTAATGTACTATGATGTTTTTGGATTAGTTTAATGATTCTCTACATGTTTCTAATATACTATTATATCTGAATAGCGTACAAAATGAAATTTAAATCAGAAGGAAATGAAAATGTATCAACCCTATTGAAGTAAAAGACACCACACTTACCTTAGTTTTTTTAGCACGTTTTTCTTCCATGTTTCGGGGTTCCGGCTTCTTTTTCGTGCGGTATTCGTTGTCACAGGTGTTGGATTAAGCTCCATTATCAAAATGAGGTTTATTTCGTGGCAAAAACACTAATAAATCAATAAAAACTCACGACACAGGTTCCTACAAAAATGCACAATCCGCCATTTTGTGGCGTCACTTATGCAGCGCTTCTGATTGGCTGACAGCGAGAGATTGCCGACTATGGTTGTTAAGTACAGACGATGGCCGGTTTTGGTCCCAATGTCAATATTCAAGCCCATTTTTCTAGAGAATATAGCCGTTTTTGATTGTGAAGCGATTGATGAGTCGGTTGCATTTGAATTTTCTGAGTTGCCACACTAACTATCTCATTTTTGCAAATTTACCTACATTGCCGCTTTTGATTTTATACGACTCATATATGTCATAAAACTATTAGACTAACTATTGTATTTGTAGACACAGTAAAGGATTATACTTTCACTAAGTAATATTTCGTCATCTACTTAGCGTTATCCCAGCTTGAGCCAGCTAAGAAACACTAAATTATAAATAGGTACTATTTTCTGTAAATAATAAATATCAGTTTTCGTAGTCTAGAGTCACAACATGATTAGAAATTATGTACAGTGAGTACAGCTTTAACCAAGCGATCGTGGCTCAGTGCAGTTTGCATGGTTTTGTCGATCACGCAAGTTAACCGACAACAGTCACGGTCGTGGATTTGACTGTTGCACTTATCTCGACAGTTTACGTGTTTCTCAAGTCACGTTAAGCCGTAGCTGTAGGCCTCTTAGGCGGCTTCAAAACTTTTAACACTATACAATGTTGGCCACATTATGTAGTGTTAAAAGTTGATATCCGGTCCACCAATCCGGACTTGACCCCTGTGTGTGGAGAAGGCCTAATCTTCACTGGGTGTGGGAAGAAACTCATGCTCCAGCAATGAGGTCGACGTGGGTTGTTAAGGACGCCTTCACAATAACTGAGATTTATCAGGTAAAGGTTATTTTATCGAAAGATGTAATAAAAGACTACATTCTTCTTTTAGGTACCATCGTTAGCTGGCTATCTACCGAGATCAAAAGCGAGTTGGAACTACACGACTCCAGCATCACAATGCTATATAAATAACACCATGGACCTATACGCAGCTAGAATGTTGAGCGGTACGAACGGGCAAAACGCTTTGATGTACGTCAGAGGAAATCCTCACGACTACCAGCTTTGGACTGAAGCTGTCAACGACACAGCTTGGTGCTATGAGGAACTTCTCCCTTTCTTTAAGAAGAGCGAAAATTTAAAAGACAATGAAATACTACAGTCATCAACAGGTATCTACCACGGTACCGACGGACCCTTAGAAGTTACAAAGATTTATGATTATAACAATTATACTGGTCTGGATGGTTATTTTGATGCTGTGGCAGAAGCTGGCAATAATGTTGTTAAAGATATTAATGGATACGACACTCTAGGATATACTAATGTAGTTTATACTACCACTGAAGCTGATGGTCCAAAACAAACGACTGCTTACGCTTATTTAACTCCAATAAAGGATAATCCTAACTTATACGTTTTAAAGAATACGCTAGCTAGCAAAGTGATTTTTGATGAAAATAGGAATGCTGTTGCACTAGAAGTTATAACTGAAGGTAATGAAACAATTGCTATAAAAGCAAATAAGGAGATTGTTATATCAGCAGGAACTTTGAGTTCGCCGAAATTGTTGATGTTGTCTGGAATTGGCCCAAAAGACCATTTGGAATCAGTTGGTGTGGAAGTGATTGCTGATTTGCCGGTTGGCAAGAACCTGCAGGACCAGTCAGGAATATTGTTGCAATATCAGATGGAAGAATCAAACGCAACCTCGTCATCAACAAGCAACCCATTCAAACCTAAACGTAAGATATATTGTATGAGATACTTAAATGGCTGCACTGAAAGTTTTGCGTTCTTAACAAATATAAATAATTTATAACAAAATTATAACATTTGATAATTGTGAGTAACCTAGTATTAACAAAGTTTCCTTACGTAAGTGAAACTTTTATCTTTTATAGTATCCTAAGAAAGTCTTTAAAAACGTTTACAGTAATACCCCGCTTAACGCGACCCCTTTTTACGCGGATTCGTTATAGTGCGATTTTTAAAATTCGCGCTAATTTACCCCGCTTTACGCGAATGCGTACATTGGTTCATTTGCATGCTAAGTGGTGTGATTTCATTGACCAATAGCAACCCGTAACTGCTCATTAATTGAAAAAGATTGACGGTTGACTCGCCGGTAACTCCAAAGATAGGAAAATAGTTTTTAAAATTTTGCAAGAGCGCAAACAAAATGCGACACAAAAAACCTTAGACAGCTATTTTTCTAAAGTGCGAAAAAAAAAGTGCAAGTGATTAATATTTTGTGTCAATTTTCTCTAACAAAAGTACATTGATTTATATTTTAGCTCGTTATTTGTTTGTGCCCCGTTATGCGCGAATTTCGCTTAACGCGATTTTGTCTGGAACGCATCACTCGCGTTAAGCGGGGTATTACTGTATTATAAAAATTCAGTTATTCTTTAATATAAAGTCACCTGATAGTATCCACGTTTTCCTCAGCGCCCGCAGTAGAGAACGACCTTTAAAAATCTAATCGTAATGAGAGAGATGACTACGAATAAATTAAGAATGGTGATTCAGTCCAATCAGTATTTAAATACGATAACCGAAATATAACTTCTGAAGTCGAAAAAGTCGCGATAAAATCTTTCTTCTTTTCATGTCATTTCCATTTCTATTACAACAGGTAAACTTTTTTCAACCTTTGGATGCAGAATTTTCAGTGTAAGCTGTGATACTTCTAGATGTAATTGTGATGAAGTTACGTAAAACTAGTCTAAGAATATTACGAAATTAATAAAAAATTCAATATGTATTCTTTCAGCCATCGGCACTTTCACGGGTTTCGTATCTCTGAACAAATCACAAACGTACCCAGACTATCAAACTATAAACAACCTTTACCCTCACGACTCATCCAAATCATTTGCAAGCTGTTACAACTTCTACGGTCTACGAGAGGACATTTGTAAACAATTTTACGAAGCCACCAAAGGAAGAAACACTCTCCATACACATATGTCTATACTGCGACCAAAATCCAGAGGAGAGGTATTACTGCAGACCACCAACCCTAAAGACAAACCATCTATAAATCTGAATTTCTATAGCGAACAATCAGACGTTGAAGCCATAGTGGACAGCATAGAAGATTTCATTAAGCTTACAGATACGACGTACTTCAAAAGCGTAAATGCAAGCTTACTGTACCTTGATATGCCTGGTTGTGAAGACTTTGAGCGTGGTAGCAGAGAGTACTGGGGATGTTATGCCCAATGCATGGCAATGACAAACTACCATTACGCAGGGACTTGTGCAATGGGATCTGTTGTTGATTCAAGATTACGTGTGCTCAACGTAAACCGTTTGAGGATTGCAGATGCAAGTGTGATGCCTGCAGCGCCTAGTGGTAACACAAATGCAGCTACAATAATGATCGGTGAGAAAACAGCTGCGATGATTATAGAAGATTATGGTTTATAAGCAATGTTTGAAATCTTGACTAATATTATCAATATTTTTTTCTAAAAGAACATAGTAATACAAGTTCCTTTATAATAATAACTTAGAAAGACATACATTTTGTAAGTAAATATTCTGTTTATCCAGTATCAAAATAGATACTGGAAATCTATTGTCATCCTCCCACACAAATAAATGAGAATTCGCTCCGCTACGTAATATTGTTTTCTTTCCAATATAAGCGACGACTTAATAGCAGTGCCACTAGCTCTGCTACTTCCTCACTTATAAAATAAAAGGGTCGATCTAAAATATCTAATAGAATTTAATAATTTAATTTATCTAATAGAAACTGAATAACTGAACATTGGCCTAAAATCAATACTTAATTCGCAAACGAAGTTTTGAAATTGAAATTGTATTTATTCAGTATCATAAACAAAATTTAATTTTAAAGGAAACTACTTATAGGCTAGCAAAAAGTAAATAAAGGTAGGTGGGTTGTTTTTCCTTTCTATCGACAAATAAGTGGTCCCCAGTAATGTATGAACTTATAATATAGCAAAAATACAATTCTATCAAAATATTCCTAATCTACCATAAAATGACAATGAATTGTATTGTCATCTCGTAGGTACTTCACTTCATTATTTAACTTGCGAAAAACCTTACAAAGCGTGACGGAGGTGTCAGTAATACTATGTTGGGGGACCGTGACTGAGGTGTACATTTTGATCAAAAAGTTTTGCTAATAAAATTTAAATTATACATGGTACGGTGGTCCATCTGTAAAATGGTACTTCACCCAACATATAGGAAATATTAAAAATCATCAGTAATACGTTATGTAAATGTTAAATATTGATTTGTAAGCCTTGCCCATTGTCGCAAGAAAAGAAGAATGGACTCAGGTGCAGCTCGACAAATGCTGCTACAACGCTGGTTTTCTGCGGAACCTTTACCTTTTGCCTTTTCCTACTAACTTATCGGTTGATTAGTGAACTTAACAGGAAGATTTATGGGAGTAATAAAAAACAATTATGGGAGCTAATACAAAAAATCTTGCCTTTTTTATGGTTCCGTAGCCAAATGGCAAAAAATGGAACCCTTATGGATTCGTCATGTCTGTCTGTCTGTCTGTGTCTGTCTGTCCGTCCGTATGTTACAGCCACTTTTTTCCGAAACTATAAGAACTATACTGTTGAAACTTGGTAAGTAGATGTATTCTGTAAACCGCATTAAGATTTTCACACAAAAATAGAAAAAAAACAGTAAATTTTGGGGGTTCCCCATACTTAGAACTGAAACTCAAAAATTTTTTTTTCATCAAACCCATACGTGTGGGGTATCTATGGATAGGTCTTCAAAAATGATATTGAGGTTTCTAATATCATTTTTTTCTAAACTGATTAGTTTGCGCGAGAGGCACTTCTAAAGTGGTAAAATGTGTGTCCCCCCCCTGTAACTTCTAAAATAAGAGAATGATAAAACTAAAAAAATATATGATGTACATTACCATGCAAACTTCATTCAAAAGTTGGTTTGAACGAGATCTAGTAAGTAGTTTTTTTTTAATACGTCATAAATCGTAAATCGCAATTTACCTACAACGAACTACAAGAACTTTTATATTATGTTACTTTCTGCTACGGAACCCTTCATGGGCGAGTCCGATTCGCACGTGGCCGCGTTTTTTGTAATACGTACTACGTCGTCGGTCGCAACATGAAGCGGTGTAAGCAAACTTTTACAACTTTACAATGCAGTGATTCTAAGAAAAAGTAAAAAAGTTACTGGGAAGAATTGTTCTTAGTGCCTTAAGCTTTTAAGTAGTATAATTTAGAATAAGAACTAACTCCCTTCAATTGTTAAGGTTTATTTTATGTTTACCTTTAAAATTGATAATTAATTAATTAATTAATTGATCCGATAGAGGACTATTCGTAATTTTAAACTTGGTGTGATTTGAGTATTACCACAAATAATAAAACGGCCAAGTGTGATTTGGATTCGCTAACGATCCTGAGTGTAACATAAAGTATATTTTACAGTAGAGTTTGTGTCGTTTTGTACCTTAGTAAAGTGTTGTCTGGCTCCACTACGTTCTTGAAGAAATTGATCCTTTCTATTGCTATACAGGACAATTTTTTATTTCAGGAGTTTCTTGGGGAAAGTTGTCAAATTTCACAAGTGAAAACTACTAAGAAGTTTTGCGTAATAATAAAAAAACCCTGTATATTACATATTTTTTCTTTGCAAACGTGAAAAAATCTGGTGATTGATTGCAAAGACGTTTATTTATTCATAAAGTTAAAAGTATAAAATTATTTAAGATATCAGTCCCTGTTTCCCATAATACAGGGAATCCTAGTTCAATACCGAATGTCCATTCTTTGTTTGTATCTGTATATTTATTATCATTATTAATATGCATTAATAAATTAGCTATGGGCTGAAATTGCAAAAAAATTACCCTTCCGCTTAGCAAGCAAAAGTATCAACTTTACCGTAAGAATGACAAGTATACATTTTAATTGGCAATAAACAGTTAACTGTGTAATACGATAAGAAGAAGAAGAATCACGTCTAAAGTCTGGACTGCCGTTATAGTACCAATACCGCGGAGCACAGTGGAACACGCCAAAATGTCTCGCAAACAGTCGGACAAACAATTCTGATTAACGGACGCAGTTACTCTAACGGCCATCCTGTCGTCTTTCAAGATAAAGCTACCACTCACCCGTATTACAGAGATGGAGGGAGCTTTATTTCCATCGTTGTATTTATGCCTTCATTAATAAAAAATAAAAATAAAATTTAAAACAACTTCAAAGTCATTTGCGGCTCAAACATTGTAATGGCTTGAATAGTCGCACACGTTTTAAATACATAATGAGATATTAATACGTATAAATTACTTAAAGGTCGGATACAAAAGTTGATTTTACTGAAGTCGTTTAAAGAACATTTTCTTCAAAAGAAGTCACAGCCAATACAACATGTCCACTGCTGGACAAAAATTTCCCCCAAGTTTTCTACACCGACCGATCTGCGTGCAAGGTCTGCCTAGGCTACGTCTTCCGGTGCGTGATTTTAAAAGTTATTTTAAAAGTTACATCTCGGACAACCTTCCACTGAAAGATGAAGTTACCAAATACCTGAAAGATCTCAACTATAAACTTTGCAAAAAATAGGAAAGAGTGGTGCACTTTGATGTCGGACGTCAAGATCCAATTTGCATCGTTAAGTCAGCGAAGTCAGTAAGTTACTAAACTGGTTATTATTTGTGGGTTATTTCTACAAAATGCAGTTAATGTAAAATAACAAAGACAGGGTTAAGGTGATCCTGGAGCTAATTAAAACTTCGTATTTGTTTTTAAAGAAACAACCGACTGATTTTAAAATAATTTAATAAATGCCATCGGATAAGGTAAATCTATGTCGGTATCGTGTTACTTTTTTGAAAGTCTATACTTGATTCTTAAAATTTTAAATGCACTTTTTAACAGCCAGTATAATATAAAGTCTAATTATTTAATAAAATAAAGAAACTTAGAAATTTCTTTTATATTTAAAAATATCTCAACACTACGCACCAGTTTTTGGCATTCAGCACACCCTTGAAGAACAGCAGAAAATAGCAGTAAGTAAGACCTGGTTTACGTGGATGATTTAGGTACTTAAGGATTTCTAAAGAGGTATTATTTTGTTTGTATTGTATTCTCTTTATTGCCATCTACTTTCTTTTCTACGAGTATATTACTCTTTTATATTGTCTTGTTCATTTTGTGCAATAAAATGATTTCGTTTATTCATTTATTGTTATCTTTCTTTCCCTTTAGTACTTAATAACGTTTATGGTACTTTTAATTTAACGTGGAAACATACAAACATATACATACCGTGTGAGATAAGAGAAAAAAAACTCTCCTGCTGACCTTGTCATAATCAAGTAATATAATATTTTAACAACAGCCAATTATATCAGGCAAAATAAAGGCAAACTACCAATTAATTCAGGGAAAACCATCTAACCTTTCCAATTATGAGTTTAGCGTATATTCTGTGTGGACGGGTCTCTTTGGAAAATTAGATAACAGTTTCAAACTTAAACTCCAGAATTCCAATGATTCCAATTTAACCCTCAAGCTCCCGATAGGAATTTCAAAAAGGTTGCATTGTCAGCCCAGCGCGCTGCAGGCGCCCTGCGGTTGACCAGCAACCCAGCTCAAACGAACATGTCGTTTGTCATTCCAACCAAACTATTTCAGTTCCATTTTGGAATTAGGAATTTGAATTAGGAATTATTTGGCAAATTGTTAGACTTCAGGAACGGTTTGAGGATGATTCTGGCTGTACACTATCGCTTTCCGATCAGTCAGCCCGGAGGCGTGGGGAGGTACGCACGCTCGTTCGCGCTCCCCGATAGATTGTTTACACGACAGTTGACAGGTTAAACACGTGGTCACGTCGGCACGTAATGCAGTGAAATTTCAAATTAATTTTTTTAACCCCCGAGGTAACTGGATCGAGGGGCAAAATGACCGGCCTACAGTGATTAACGACGAAGATTTGAATAACGATTCATTTGAATTTCCGATGCGTTTTGTGAATTAATGTGTTCTCCCGTGAATAATTTGTAACTTAATTATGTTTTGAGTACAAAACAATGTTCAGTCAATCAGTGTTAGGAGCATTGATTGATTGAATTCTGTAGGTAATATATAGGTGATTGTTATTAGTTTATAGTGAATATATGCGTATATGGATACCAAATGTGTCACAAACGACTTGGATCGCCAAAGGGCTGGCTGCTGCCGATGAATGGCCTTCCGATCAGTCGGCGGGGCCTGGTGGTTTTGACAGCTGTCATTTCCTTGACAGTCGGCACAGAGGGGCAAGTTGACAGCGAACAGTTTTTAAGTGATCTCGACAAACCTGGTAAGTGTAGTTTTGACTGATAATTATGTATTTTATTCAATGGTTCTGTATAAATTATTTTTTATTGTTGTATGCATTTCTTTGTTTTTTTTTTTTATATAGGAAATAATACTACAAAACACTTTTTGTCAATATTTAAGCTACGTAAGTGGCTATTATTTTTAATAAGATACGATATGCATAAAGAAAAAAGTATTTATTTCATAAGAACTCTTGAGTAAAATATTAAGTATATTATTGTTTTAATATTTTAAAATTGTCAAAACATATTGTTTAAAAATGAAATAAAACTTATTTGCGTTGTGCTGCATGAATCAGAAATTGACATAAAATGCATTATTATAAAACTGTGTTTAAATAGGTATACATGCATTGCTTGACTGATTCGGTAGTCAACGCTCCTGCTAATGGTCGTGCGTTCAATTCCCGACCAGGGCAAACATTTACGTAATGAGCAGACTTGATTGCCCTATATCTCGGTATATTATATTTATATGTATAATGTGCATGAATTTTAATGTATGCGTGCATGTAATATCAGTCTTTGGTTTTTAAAATACAGTGAATACACGGATGACCGTATCTGATTTGTTATGGTTATTTTTTATTTATTTTATTTATATTAAAGGTACCTATACATACAAAAGTAATCGCATCAGCTCATAACAAAAATGTTTGCCCTGAATGGTGACCAAACCCATGAACCTCGGCATAGTAGTCGGAAGCGTTATACAGGGTGCTAACAAAAGTGCGATTGAGATTTTAAGGGGTTACTCAGAATGTATGGTCTGAACTGTGGTGATGTTGAAGTTGAGATGACGTTAAGATAAAGTTAAGTTATAGTTAAAAGATTTATTAGTTAAAAGTTATAAAGATAGGTATAGATGTTGAATGCTAAGCTAGTTAGAGCGAAGTGCGTTGCTCCGGCTGTTTACACTAACTTAATAATAATTAAAAGTAGGTTGCTAACTATGCAACTTTGTACGTTCGGTTACGAACCGTACATGCTCCCGAGACAGGAAGAAAAACTAAGAAAAATAAAGATTAAACTATAAAATAGAAAAGGCACATTCCTAGTTTAGCATTCGTAGTTGGTAGTCACAAAGCAAATAAATATGTATATACAAAAATCACAAATCAAAATTAAATGTTCTAGGTGATCGCTCTTCCGTTCTCGGTGGACAAATGACTTGCAGCTCGATAGGACTCGGAGCTGGAGCGTGGAAGCGCTCCACCGACATCAACTGTCGTTGATCGTCTGCTCAGGCGTCTGCGTTTCAGGGCGGCGTAGATTCCCGCGATGAGGGCTCCTCCCGCCAGCAAAGATGAGACTGTGTAGTGATGAATGTCATGTCCCGTTAATGACGAGTTGGATGGTAACTTTTCATCGATTTTTTGTTGCACTATCATCTCTTCTAATTTTGCGATGTCCCGTGCAGGTGGTGACTTCATGTCAGTTGTGCTCACTTTGATGTTCCGCCAGTTAAAGTCGACCATTTTGTTTATAGGTGAATCAGTTAGAGATGGTACTTCAATATCGGCTTGCATGTCGATCTTACTTCCGAAATGATTGTATGTAAATATTGTTGTGTCTGTTTTTTGTAAAATGCATCCCTGACGTAGTGATATTAGGCTTGTGCTGTTTATAGCCATGGACATTACTTGATCTTCACAAATTATGCGTAAAAGATACTCTTCACAGCATACAAATAGCCATAGATTGGGTTTATGCAATTTGACCCAATTATCTTTACATTGAATTTCCTTCACGGCGCAAGATAGGGCGTTTTGCTGACTGAACACCTTCGCTTCGCATGGCGCGTTTTTATTTTCTATATTGTATACAGGTGACGCGCATTGCATATGAGCCGCTCTTCGTTGTACGCCGTACATTGCTGCATATCTGATTCATCGATGTTTATATATGAGTTTTTCACAAAGTTTATAGCGATGTACTTCGAAGTAGGCTCAATCATCTTCAGCTGTTTTCCGCCTCTTGTGAAAGGAATAGGTAGTACACGGTATACAGTGTATTCTTCGTCACTAGTTAGCGGCACATGCAGCTCGAACAGTAGAAAGTTGGTAGTCACTCGGGCTTTCACATATAAAAGCTTGTAGATGTCCTGTACGTCCCGTTGAATTTCCTTAATAGGAATTGATAGTCCCTTTGGCAATCTTCCGGATATCACATTCATTTGATCAATTATTTGGGATGCTGGGAGCAACTTCATATCCAAATGTCCCTTATAAATGTCAGATAATGCGTTTAGCAGCATGTCTTGAATATTTCTCAAGTTAGTTATAATCAGGCTAACAGTCAGTGAAGCTACGTTGATGTCGTTCATTGTAAGTAATGTAAACACTTGGCTCTGTATTCTAGTAATATGAGTATCCGTCTGACTCATGTAGGTATGTATAGCGTGTAACTGGCTTTCCATAAAATATTCATTTTTCTTAATTATGTTGTTTTCAGCTTCCACGATAGATGTTTGATTTTTTAACAGATCTAGCAGATAGTTGTCATTTAGCTGGAGTGTTTGGATGTCTTTCTCGTACTTCTTCGCGAATTCTTCATCTAGAACTCCAAACAAAGTCCTCGCCAAGTTCCCAATGCCATTTATGTAGCCTCGTTTTCGTCTAGGTAGATGTTGTGATAATAACAAAGTATTATATTCCGTTAAATGACGTAACTCGTGACGTAGTTGCGCTACTAGTTGTTCACAGGGTGATTCGGTTAGTCGTTTACATCTTTGTTCGATATGACCGACGTATGAAATTGTATTCTTTGTGGCTTGCCAATATGATGTAAGATTGTAATAGATAAGTAGGTTCCATTCATCGTGAATAAGTTGCAGTTTTCCCATTTCATCGTAATATATAGGATGTTCTCTTGGTATAGCCGTTATCATGTGATCAGTTATCTGTTTTGAGGCGTTTGTGGAAAATGCACTTCCGATAAAAACCATAAGCATCAATAAAATTGTAAAACAGCTATAGGTCGGTTTTTTGGCAGTTCCAGTTGTTCTTGTTCTGTGTTTTCTTTGTTCAGTTTCTTTCTTTTCTGTTATTATCGAATCCATAGAAACGTTTTCTTGGATAGGAAGTGGCGCTAGTTTTGTGATAGGTCTTTTCACCTGGCCTCTTTTTGTTTTGATGGTGACGACACGTACGTGGCCGTCAGTTCCAGGATGAACCTCAAGGACCTTCCCTAGGGCCCATTTACCCGGCGGTAAGTTATTTTCTTTCAGCAGTACTAAGGCTCCTTCTTCTAGATTTTTGTTTGGATGCTGCCATTTGCTTCGGGATTGTAATTGCTGTAGATATTCGTTCGACCAGCATCTCCAGAAGTGAAGTGCCATTTGCTCGACCAATCGCCAGCGGTTACGGAGATCTAAGTTACGTGAGATGTCGTTTTCTTCAAGCGGCAGCGACATAACCGGCCCACCGACAAGAAAGTGACCCGGTGTTAGGTATTCCAGGTCATCGATGTCTTCAGTGAGCTGGCAGAGTGGCCTGGAATTCATACAGGCTTCTATTTGCGTTAGCAACGTAGAGAACTGCTCGAAGGTTAGTTTTTGTTCTCCCAGGACCCTCTTGAGGTGGTGCTTAAGAGATTTGACTGCTGCCTCCCATAATCCACCAGCTGTAGGCCACAGAGGTGCATTAAAGTGCCACTCAATTTTTAGTTGGTTGATCTCGTCGAACAACTCTGGAGATAAAAAAGTTTGATGCTGTTGAAACGCTTCCCACAGTTGTCTGGCAGCACCCACGAAGTTAGTTCCGTTATCTGTGAACACGTGCTTCGGAGTCCCTCTTCTGGCGCACATTCGTTTGAAGGCGGCAAGGAAGGTTTGGGTACTAAGGTCCGACACCAGCTCTATGTGCACGGCCTTAGTCGCCATACAGATAAAAATGGCTATGTAGCCCTTGCAGGTCTTTACTCCCTTTCCTTTGTTTATTTTGACTTCCACATGACCTGTGAAGTCAATCCCTGTGTTAGTGAAGGGTCTAGATGGGGTGACTCTCTCCTTTGGTAAAGCTGCCATGATTTGTTCGTTCTTGTGCGTGTTAAATCTGTGACAAACAACGCACTTTCGTAATTGTTGTTTAACAGTTCGATTGCCACCGATAATCCAGTACTTTAGTCTAGTTTGGGCTAAAGTAAGGCGTGCGCCGCCGTGGAGCGTTTGTTCGTGGGCTTGATTGATGATGAGCTTAGTTAGATGTCCACTAGAGGGTATTATTAGTGGATGTTTAGCTTCTTCAGCCAAATATGAGTGTTGCAGACGTCCTCCGACACGGAGTAACCCCTTCTCGTCTAGTTTTGGCGTTAGTTTTAGAATGTTGCTTTTCGAAGGCACATCTTTGTTTTTTCTTAGGTGATCAATTTCTTGACCAAAATGCTGGCTTTGAACGGACTTGATGATTAATTCTTTAGCAGAGTTAAGTTCATTGGCCGATAAACATGCAGTTTTCTCTATCTGTTTATGACGTAGTGTCGCTATGAATCGCAATACCCAGCCGACGACTCGTGTTACACGTCTGAGTGTGCTATACTTGTTTATTATATTATTTATAAATGTTCCATCGTCGCTTGATTTCGTCACGTGGCAGCTTGTTATTGTTTTTGTTTCATTATCAGTTGTAAAGTTTTGCGTTAATTTATTTGTTTTTTCTTTACAATTGAAAGTTTTAAGCCAATGGGGTCCTTCCCACCACAAGTTGAAGGACATAAGTTGGGAAGGCGAGAGGCCCCGCGTAGCGCAGTCTGCAGCGTTCTCTTCAGATTTTACATAACGCCAATGAGATGACGGGATTATTTGAGTTATTTGTGTGACTCTATTAGCAACGAATGTTTCCCATCTATGTACGCTCCCTTGTAGCCACGCAAGTACCACTTGTGAGTCGGTCCAGCAGAAAGTGGTCAGTTGTTCTACGGGCATAGATTTTTTTACTTTTTCCATGAGTTTCGATAGTAATAGAGTTCCACAGAGTTCCATACGGGGTAGCGTAAGCTTTTTGCTCAGCGGTGCGACTTTCGTCTTGGCTGCTAATAGAGTGATGACGTATTCGCCGTCCGTATCTCTAGTCCGGCTGTATATGACGCAGGCATAGACTTTTTCACTGGCGTCACAAAAGCCATGTAACTCGATCTCAGCTCCCGTGTAATTTAGCCATCTTCGTAATGAGAGTTGATTGAGGTTAGGTAGATCTTTTCGTAGCTTTTCCCATTCTTTAGCTATTTCTTTAGGTAGTTGTTCATCCCATTCTATTTTAGTGACCCATGCTTTTTGAAATAGTAGTTTAGCTGATATAATGGTAGGTGATAACCATCCAAGTGGGTCGTATAGTTTGCTGATTTCTGACAGGAGTATTCGTTTTGTAGGCGGCTTGTTTGATTCTTGTAGATTCCAGTTAAAGATAAAATGATCATTCGTGGGACTCCAGCTTAATCCCAGCGTTTTCATTTGAGATTGTTAATGTTTAATGTTAATTAGTTTGTTTTGGCGTTTTTGTTCATCAGAAAGTTGTTCTAATATCGACGGCTCGTTACTCGCCCATTTTCTCAAATTAAATCCGCCTTTTTTCATGACTTCGATTAGGTTCTGTATTAGTTGTTTTGCTAAGTCGATGCTATCCACACTGTGAATTAAATCATCCATGTAAACATAGTTTTTTAACACGTTCGCTGCTAGTGGATAATTTTGACCTTCGTCGTGAGCTAATTGTTGAAGAGTTCTCATCGCTAAAAATGGGGCAGCTTTCATCCCGTAGGTAACGGTACATAGCTGCATCTCCTGGAGAGGCTCGTTCGGATTTTCTCGCCATATGATCTTCTGTAGGCACTGTTGATCTTCGTGTAACATGATACTGCGGTACATTTTTTCACAGTCAGCCGTTAAAACGTACCGGTGAACTCTCCAGTTGATGATAAGAGATAGCATATCTTTTTGAAGATTAGGGCCCGTGTACATAAGGTCGTTCAAACTGTACTTTGTGTCAGATTTTTGTGAAGCATTGAACACGACCCTTAGTTTGGTGGTGGTAGATTCTTCTCTTATTACACCATGATGAGGGAGAAATGCTTGAATGGAGGTACTTGGCACTGGAACGGCTGGTTTCATATGACCTAAATCCAAGTACTCCTTAATGAATTTTTTGTACTGATTAGAAAGTTCTGGTTGTCTTGTCATCTTGCGTTCAAGTTGAATAAATTGTGATAGAGCCATAGGTTTTGTTTTTCCCAAATTTTCCTCAAAATCAGGTTTCATAGGCATTTTAACTATGTATTTTCCGTCTTCCTGCCTTTTAGTAGTTTCCAAGTAGTATTTTTCACAGTGGTCGTCTTCGTTAGTTACTTCATTAGGGGTTGAAATTTCTTCAGTTTCCCAAAATTTAGATATTTGATCCAAGTCATTCAGTGTGACGAAACAGTTCAAAGTTTTCACATTTCCGCATAGTATCCAGCCTACTTTAGTTTGCTGAGCGACTGGACACCCATTTTCCGATTTTATGATGCCATCTGTGATTAGTTCTGAGTAGATATCGGCGCCCAATAACATGTCTACTGGGCCCGAAACGTTGAACGTAGGATCGGCGAGTTTCAAGTTATTTAAATGTTCCCAATTATCAGTTGAAAACGATGTTGTAGGCAAATGAGAGATGAGTTTTCTCATTACCAGAGCTTCTACTTGGAATGTGTAGTTAGAATGGATAGATTTGCAATCCATTTTTAGGGATCCTTTGCATGTTCCTGATACAGTCCCCACGCCAGATACCACGGCACTTAGTTTGTGGCGCGGCAGGCGCAGCCGTTGAGCGGCGTCTTCCGTTACTAGGCTGACTTGGGAGCCCTGATCTAAGAGCGCCCTCAATGTTATGTAGCTGTCATCAACGCATTTAACTTGTATTTGGATGGTGGTTAACAAGACTTCCTTGTCTTCGCTGGTAACATTGGTAACCACGTGTTGGTTTGATGTTGGTTTTTGATTAGGAACGGAACCACTCGATGTCGCAATTTCCGACTGATGCAGTAGTGTGTGGTGCGCCTTATTGCAATGTTTACAAGTTTTCGTTAAAAAACATGCCTTATTTCCGTGACAAAAAAGGCAGTTTTTGCAAAACTGAAGTTTCGTAACTATGTCGTTTCGTGCGTCAGTACTCATATTCAAAAATTTGCTGCACTGCATAAGTACGTGGTCGGTTTTGCACAGTGGGCAAGTTTTTGCGGTCGTGTCGTACGTCTTTGCCGTCTTTTCTGACTTGTTAAAGTACGATGACCTCGCTGCGTTATTATATTTACCCGACTGTGTCGTAGCAAAAGGAGGGTTATGTTTTCTTGGCATGTTTTGCGGTTGCATGGAGGTCGGTTTTTGATTCTGGCCGTTTCGTTGTGTCTCTAATGCCATAAATTTGGACTCCAAAAACTGAATAAACTCTTCTAGTTGGGGTAGATCTCTCGGTGACTTTAGGTCTCTGATATATTCACCGTAGGTAGTGCTATCCAGTTTTTGACATAACAAATGAACGATTATTGGATCCCATGTTGTTATGTCGAGTCCGATGTTAGTTAGTCCGTTCAGGCACTCGAGAGTGACGTCATGAAATTTCTTTATGTTGTAGGCATTAGCTTGTTGGATCGTCGGCTGATTAAGTAAAGTGTTGATATACGATGTAAATAGTAGCCTCTGGTTATCATAGCGATGGTTTAATATTTCCCAGCAAGAGTCATAGTTTTCGGCGCTTATGTTAAGATGTTGAATTAGTTTTTCAGCTTCTCCTTTTACTTTCGACTTGAGATGTTGCATTTTTTGCGTTTTCGAGATGAGAGTATTGAGATGAATGCTTTCAGTGAACAGATCTTTGAATGAAGTCCATTGATTGTAGTGTCCATAGAAATCCGGTATAGTTATTTTCGGTGTAGATTTTTCATAGTAGGAGTTGTTCCAGATTTTCGTGTTTATTTGCTTTCTGACGTCATCATAGGTTTTTTCCATGGTGTCGTAGGTACGTTCATAGTTTTCATTCAAAGTTTGCGACTCGTAGTTTAGTTGCCAGTGTGTTTTTTCTATGGTGTCCCATTTCGATTTCAGGTTGTTCAAAAAATCTTCAAGTTCCCATTTTTCGGATGCAGTTTGTAGGTTGATTTTTAGTACAGCGCGTTGGAATGCTTTAAAGTTGCAATTTTGTTGGCGTAGAAGTTCTTGTTCTTTGCTGTTAGCTTTTTGAGATTCATTTTCACTTGTAGGAGTGACGAAGTTGGAAAAATTGAAATCATCGACCTTGAAAGTAGGCAGTTTCAGCGTAGGAGCTTTCAGCAAGGGAGTTCGTGGTTTACCTTGTAGTTCTTCTTTACATCTCAGCATATCTTGTTTTGTTTCTTCATACCAGGCTTTGGTTTTGCCGTAGACGCCGTCAGTGAAGTAAGGAAAATCTCGGTTCTCCAGCAAGTTCAGGTTATGATCGTTGTCCTCGAAATCCTTCCAATGAATTTCCAGAGCGTTCAGTCGTTTTTCCAGATACTCCAGTGTTTTTCTCCCGCTTCCGTCTTTCTTGTAGTTGGCACAAATTTGCTTGATATTGTCAAAAGTTTGCTGCTGGCGAGCCAGAAGTTCTTCCACAGATTCAGCCATATCCGTTAGTTATGTAGAGAGTTGATGAAGTATGTAGTTCACGTTGAAGTTACCCGTAGGTCGTTGATTAAGATGCGTTCCTGGTAACTCAGTGTCCTCACACCCTGTTCTTCGCTATTGCGCCTTCTCAATCCGCACTGGTGAGACCCGCTTGTGGGAGGCCAGCGGGACCGATCGCTAACGTCGACAAGGAATGCAAGGAGCACCAAGTTATAGCTTGAAGGAACACTGATAGCTCGAAGGACCAAAAAGGATGTATGGTCTGAACTGTGGTGATGTTGAAGTTGAGATGACGTTAAGATAAAGTTAAGTTATAGTTAAAAGATTTATTAGTTAAAAGTTATAAAGATAGGTATAGATGTTGAATGCTAAGCTAGTTAGAGCGAAGTGCGTTGCTCCGGCTGTTTACACTAACTTAATAATAATTAAAAGTAGGTTACTAACTATGCAACTTTGTACGTTCGGTTACGAACCGTACACAGAATCAAGTATAGAGTGCAGGAAAAATATTCAAAAAATCCGCTATTCAATATATTTTTTTCATTTTTTCATACAAATTCTTGACACATTATTCAGATTTAGTATGGAAATGCAAATGCAAACACACTTTTTTAACACCCTGTATAACGTAGGTATCTAAGTAATACTGAGATGTTCGATGAATTTTATGAAAATGAAAATAAAACAAAACTCTCATCTCTTTAAGACAGTGCTTTAAAATATATAAAAAAATTGTTTGTTTGATAAAATTTCTCATTTCGTCAAATAAATTCCGTTTTTCCGATCTAAGAAGTTGATCCTAACAATAATAACTCCGGAAAAGCCAGTCAAGTGTAAGTTGGATTCATGTTCCGAGGGTTTCGTACGACACATTAAAAAAAAAGAAAAAGTCCCATTGACATTTGGCACCCTTTGTGCACGGAACCCTAAAAACTATAATAAGCATATCGACATTATCGACGCTTGAAAGGAAAAGTTGACTAAGCGACATAATGGCGCTTTTTTAATATTGTTATGTGATAGGTGGCAAACGAGCAGACGGATCATCTGATGGTAAGCGATTACCGCAGCCAATAGACACCCGCAACACCAGAGGAGTCGCAAGTGCATTGCCGACCTTTGAAATGGGATGGGGGGATTGGGGAGGGAATGGGGGGGGGTTGGGCCTCCGGTACCCTCACTTACTCAGCGAAACACAACGCAAGCGTTGCTTCACGCCGGTTTTCTATGAGACACCGTGGTATCACTCCGGTCGAGCCGGCTCATTCGTGCCGATGAATGGCTCTCCCACGGCTAAGTCAACTTTTTTTTCCAAGCATCGATATATACAGAGTGACGTCGATATATACCTGTAAACCTCTTAACTTGTGATTCTGCTTATGAAACTGAACAACTTTTGAACAACTGCTGAAATATTAGAAATGGACTTTCATATAACCTTGGTTCACAGGCTGATCGATTTATATGAGAAGTCCAAATATTTTTTGCGATTTCATCAATGTCCGACTCGGTGGACCGACGACCGGTGAAGGTTGCGGGAAGCCAATGGATGCGAGCCGCACAGGACCGGTCGGTGTGGAAATCCTTAGGGGAGGCCTTTGTCCAGCAGTGGACGTCTTTCGGCTGATGATGATGATGGTCTCATTGTATGATCGCGTAAACCGTAATTTCACGCATATACGCGTAAATTCATAAGTTAACTGAAAAATTCTTCGGTCAAAACTTCATTATCTCATGTAAATACTGTTTGTATTCAATAAGATCGCATTACAAAGCATCGAATGCGCGAATTTTTGGGTTTTTCGTGAAATCACGTATTTATCATGAAATGTATTATTATTTTGAAACATGAATGTGGGCTACTCTGACCACTTCGCGCTAGGCGAAGTGGCAGGAGCTACTCCAGCAGAAGCACAGTCGGCTGGTGGTCAATGCGACGAGGAGAGAAAGCGTCGGACAATCCGGGCATTGTCGAGGATATTATTATTATTATTTACGTAATTATACGGTGATATCCGTGTTTCACATAAAATTCAAAGGCTGTTAAAGTAAATACAACAAGAGTATGTATTCTCTGAAATTACTTCATATTTAAAAGGATAGTAAATTATAGTTAAGGATTTTCTCGAAAACTAACTACAATATACACAAGTACATTAATATTACACCAGCTAACAGAGATGGGCTGTGATTGTCTTACAGTTTCTCGATAGTTCAAGACTAATTATTGTTTTTCGCAGAACACGTCTCTAGTTAACTTTCGTGGATTAGCCAGACTGTTTAATAATAGTTTAAATATAGAGTTCTATTGAAATATCTATCTCAAAGAAGTAAAACTGAGTAGCTATACCTTCCTTTTTTCTCCTAGAAGGGTTTTTTTAAGTCACAAAAATATTAGGAAGAGTGCTTCAAAACTCAATAAGTAATAAAATACTACATGACAATCGGTAAGCCCTTGGCATTATCTCATCTGGCGGCAATTGACGATAGTGCCTAAGGGCGCTTTTGTTGTCATGCGGATTTCGCGGGCACGCGCGCATGGCCCGCATGCGGGCAGAAACCCGCATGACAATAAAAGCGCCCTAAAGGTGGAAGCGGGCTTACCAAGCTTCCCCAGCGCAATGGGGAACTAGCTATCTTATCTCTATGCCGGAACACATCAATACTATTAACATTGATATTTGGCGGCAAGACTTAGGTAAGATGGTGGTGTCTAGCCAATGCGAGCTCAGAAAATACGCTACCACCAACTAAACCGAGTTCTCCTAAGTTGGACTCCGCCGGGAATCGAACCCGCGACCTCTTAATGCCACTAGATCACGTAGGCGGAATTTGCAAACCGTTGTATGCAAATGTATGAACGTGATTAAACTTTGATTGATGATTAAACTTGTTTTTTGATTTCATTCAGAAATCCGTTCCAAAGACTCCCGTAAAACGTATAGTATAGTATTTACAAATTTGACTATCGCGAATTAAAATTAACATGAAATTAATTTATTAGCAATGAGTTTTTATAATACGTAGTACTATATCTACCTCATTGTGATATTTCCATACGAAGCAAATCTCCTTACAGTGTGAGAAGTCCAAAAATTTGTATCTAATCCATATTGTGTTAACAATCTATAATATATCATCTCCACTGCCGGGGCACGGTCTCTTCACATATTTCGGGGAAACTTAGGCCATACTCAACACACGGGGACCAAGTTCGAATTGGTGAAGGTTGTGGGGCTATTGACCAATTCCAGTCTCAGAAGTTTTATAACTAAACGAGCTATCAGCTGTCAAATAATTCTCAACGACAGGAACAACATTTTCATGACTAGTCTGACCATCAATCTATCCAATGAGAAGAACTGGCTTAAAAGGCCTCTCACATAGATTAACGACTGCCATCTAGCGATAGCAATCGGCACCAACGGCTTAGGTGCCTTGCGAAGCATGGAAACGGTTGAGATAAATAAATATAAATAAATATAATATCTGGGACAAATCACACACGGTCATCTGGCCCCTAACTAGGATTCCCTGTATCTTGGGAACCAGAGACTGATATACATACACATATACATTTTAAATACATACATATATAGATATAATACATCCAGACTCAGAGCAAACAATTCTGCTCATCACAGAAAAGTTTGCCCTGTGTGGGGATCGCACCCACGACTCTCGGATCAGAGGTCAGGATCGCTAACCACTTAGCCACCGAGTCAGTCCAATAAATATTGATGCCAATAAATATTGATCTATGTCGTAATTTTACTGCCCAAGCGGTAGGTAAGTTTTTAGAGTGTACGTCTGTTTAATTTTTATTCGTTGAAAACGGGTTGTCGGATTTTTTGAATGCTGGGTGGGGATTCAAAAATTTAAAATCATTTATTTCTTTACGGTACATTAAGCACTCTTATAAACGTAATATCATTTTTCTGGAGGAATATTCCAAATGTCATTATCATTAAAATAATCTACAGTCCTCTTGAACAAATACAGCGTTTTATATGTTTCTTAAATTTAAATTCTGGTAGTTCACACACGTCATTCGGAATTTTGTTATAAAAGCGTACACACTGCCCCGCAAATGATTTTTTCACCTTACTAAGCCTCGAGAAAGCTTTGTCAAGATTATTTTTACTTCTCAAATTACGGTTAGAATATTATTATGTCTGTCACTATTTTTGAAGAACAAGTTTAGATTTTTACGAACGTACATGATATTTTCGTAAATAAATAGATTGTTATGTTACTGCATTAGATTCGTCATTATCCCAGGATAGCTATAGAATACATTTCATTTGAGGGTTTGAATATTTATTTTTCAATAACAGGCTTCTTAAGCTTGTTCAAGTCAAAGTCAAAGTCAAAATATTTTTTATTTAAGTAGATGCTGTACGCATACTTTTAAATCGTCTTTTTTTTCTACCTAGTAGTCACACTAGTCTACCTGTTAGTCACAGAGCTCACTAGCGCTCGAGGTTTTTAATTTATTTTTATTAAACTACAGAAGATATATAGACTTCCTTTTGTTCGCGAGCATTACACCATAGGGTGGTATTTTAGCGAACATTGCAATTGAGAATATCTTCGTGTATTTAATTAAAAACCTTTACTACAAATATTCTACAATAAAATCTCCAGATTACGCTTTCAAACACAAACAGTTAACAATTTGGTCCATAATTCCAAACTATGTTTATATTAAGTAATAAAAATAAACAATTAACATGCTTTTCCACAATATTATTTCCGTTGCTAATACGCAAAGTTCAAATTTGTTACTCAGTTCTGTTTTTGTTTTAAAACCATTTTGAAAATCGAGTAACTAATGTGTCGGTAAACTACCTACTATATTACAATATTATTTGTTGTTTTTATCCAAACTTTTTGTTTCGTTCGAGCCAGAATTCGTGTAGGTGGGGAACGAGTTTTAACGAGTGGTTTGAAACAAAATACCTACGATTTTTTTAAACAGTTCTTTTGTACTTTTTCCTCTTTACTTCTTGCTCTTTTATTTTAACTAGTTTTCTTTTAATTTTTTCTGCGCTTTGCAGTGTTGTCATTAACGAAATATTGTAACTGTAACTGTAAGTTATACAAATGTAATTATATACATATTTGCATTAAGGCTGAACATTAATATCAATAACTTTCATACAATAACCTACCAAATAGCTATTAAAACACAAATTGTCTCTATTGCTGTAAGTTGTTATATATTTGATGTAGCTCTATTTATTTAAAAGCATGTTTGATTCGTCAGTAGGTCCTTATTCCCCTTCCCTAAAGGGTGGCAACTGAAAATCAGCGCTATCATCTTAGGAGGATAGCACATGCTGAGTTGTAGCCCTTTTCGGTGATTGTTACCCATTATTAATATATAATTATTGCTTGTCAACTTTCTTGTATTTAATCGCCGAATAAATGTTTTTTTTCTTTCTTTCTTTCTAACCGCCATTTTTGTTAGCTGCTTTATACAAATATAAACGAAGCATTCGAAATGTAGTGCTGGAAGAGGGTAGTGGATAAGTTGGACAGATAAGGAAGAAGAAGCAGAGATAAGTAATTCATATTTTGTGTTCTATGGCGAGAGTTGAACGTTCAGCTACGTGCCCCTGTTTGAGGTCTGGCGGATACAGGGTTATTTTTAGACCCACCATCAAAACTTCACAGTGGGCTTCTACTCATGAAACTGAGCAACTTTCCCCAAATAACCAATGGTCAAGTCTCAAAAAAATTGTTGGTCATCTCCATACAAAATAGGCCGATCACGTGACCAAATTAGTATGAATTTTTTTGCAAATTGACCATTGGTTACTTGGGGAAAGAAGCTCAGTTTCATGAGTAGAAGACACTTTGAAGTTTTGGTGGGGGGTCCAAAAATAACCCTGTATTTGAAGAGCAGTGTTTTTTTGTAGATAAGCGGTACATGGTAACTGCTAATCACGGAACTGATCAACTTTTTCTTCGGAACCTATAGGAAAAAATGGAACCCAGTCAATAAAACCTCTATTTTTGAAATGAAATCAAAATATTTTATTCGAAGCAGGTAGCAGTGTACACTTTTCGAACGTCATTCTTTTATCTACCTACCTACGAGGTTTCTACCATTCGGAACTCGTATACCCGCCGTTTCGGGAAGTCTGCGGAGTGAAAAAAAACGACAGGCCAAAGAAACTCTCTACAACACATTCTATTCTATGTTATAACCTTCGAAAAATGACTGACCAATTTTTTTTGCTACATTTGTATATTATGAATTGGGAGGGGGGGGGGGGGTTATTTTCCCTTTATTACAATATTATGAAAAAAGAAAACTCTTATTAAACTATTACACCGTCTAAAGAAATGTTACATTTCTCCAGTCTGTAAAGTTATCCAAGAAGATGAATTTGCGCTTAAAAATTTCTTAAAACGAAACCGTTAGAGAAGGTAGCACTTCACCCAAGTAGTCTTCAAGTCGAGCTACGAGTATGCACTGAGTTAAATTGCGATTTTATCTCGCACTGTATTGCAAACAGACACAGAATGACCTATTAACAAAACGTCAAGCGGTCGAAAACTTCTTCGAATCGAAAAGGAGTTTAAAACTTTGTGAAGTATCTGCAAAGAATTGATAACGCGACTTTTTGGTGGATACAGAGATGTGTAAGACGGGGATTATCAAAGCATTTTTGTTACCTTTTGTAGTATGGTAATAAACGACCTATTCTGGTTTTAAAGTTTAAACAAAGAATTATTTCATAAATAACTAATTAATTTTAACACCTCAAATAACAGTAAAAGTAGAAACATTACAAACCTAGCTAAAACCACCGCTAGTGAAAGCTAATGAAAGAGACAGCTGAGCTGTTTTCTCGCGTTTGGCGCGACAAACAGCTTTGTCTGCGCCTCATGCTACCCGTTCTGGTTAGTTCCTTCAAATGAATTTAAATGCAGGTAATATCCAAAGGTATAGTATAATATTTATAATACAATAATAAAATACCTCACCCGTTTAAAAGGGAGCTTTTACTCTACTACTGAAAATGTTTTTTAGGGATTCAAATCAACTGATTGATTTATATGAAATGTACAAAAACAGAGCGAGTTCAGTATAGATATACAGATTGTTAAAAAAGTGAGTTTGAAATTTTAGGGGTTACTCAGACTCAACTATAGAATACAGGAAAAAAATAGAAAAAATCCGCTCTTACATTTTTTTTCAGATTCCCATATTAAATTTGAATCTCTGTTCAATCAATCAAAAATTTGTATAGGAAACTGGAAAAGAAGTTGTAGATCGGATTTTTTAATATATTTTTCCTGTATTCTATACTTGATAAGTGTCACTCCTTAAAATCTTAAACGCACTTTTTTTTAACACCTTGTATAGGCTTATCAATTAGTGATTAAAAAAATATTGAGCAAAACTGTTTATTATAATGAGTAGAAGCCTTGGTTTATCTTTCAGGAGTAGACCTTTTATACTCTATCTATATAAAATTCCGGGATTATTTTTTAATTACTTGATAGCGACCTCTCGTTAGAATTTAAAAAAAAGTGCCCCACCTTGTCAGAGGCGCGAAATTTCATTTTGTATTGGCATAATAAACAATTTTAATTAAAAAATGCACTGAATCTAACGACGCCTCTATCAAGTAAATAAAAAATAATCTCGTTTTTTTTTTAGTTATTTATTCAAAATAATCACAAATTACATATTACAATACATCTACCATTACACTAAAAACCTATGAAGATATAGATTATGACAGGACCTTTCTTGAACTATAAACTTAGGTTTCTACTGCCCTGTTTTATTTACATGATAGATGTGTCTTTAGATTATTATTAGCCATTAGTGTCCCACTGCAGGGCAAAGGGCTCCCCTCGATTCTTCCACACATCTCTACCCCGGGCCACTTCCATCCAGTCTTCGAGGAAGCCATCCAACTCGTCCCGCCACCTCCTTCTTGGTCTGCCGCGACCTCTGCGGCCTTCCCGCGCCCAGTTTGTCACAATCTTTGCCCACTTTTCCTTTTTGGGTGCATTCGGCAGTCGTGTCCCGTAAATCCCACTTGAGGTTTGCATTCTCTCCGACGTCCTTTATATGAGTTTTGGAGCGCAGTGTAGTGTTCCGGATTCTGTCGATCCTTTTCACTCCCAGCATGGTGCGCTGACATTTCGCACCTCTGACGAAATGCCCCTGCCTTAAGCCCTGGAATCTTGACCTAAGACGACATCCATCCAATTTTATAGTGCTATTAGAACATAAAAACGATTGCATTGTGATATTTATCGTTCTTTTTCGATAGTACCTATTCGGAAACAGATATGAAATCCGGAAACATTGTACAATCTTTAGAATTGGTTCGCTTGTTTGCGTTCCTCTTTGTATCTTCGCAAATAAACTTTCATAAGTACAGAGTGATTTAATATCGAAATAAAATGAAATTGTATTTTTCGGTTCTTTGTGTGTACTTTCGTTTCCTTGTGGGTTGTTGTATAGGTGTGCTTTAACTTGATGTTGAAAAGTCGGTAAATTAAATAAAGTATTAAGTATATAAAAAACCTGACCGATTTCAATATTGTATCAGACTACCTTCCGCCCGCGACTTCGTTTGCGTGTATGGGTCCAAAGAGAAATACAATGTTAAGGCAGCGCCATCTAGTGACAAAGTCAAAATTTCAGTTTATAGTCATTCCTCCGGCAACCCTCGAGTTTTCCGGTATAAAAAGTATCCTATGTGTTAGCCCAGTGCTTTATCTATCTACCTACCAAATTTCATCCAAATACGTTCAGTAGTTTCGGCGTGAAAGTAAACAAACAAACAAAGATCCATGCTTTCGCATATGTTTCGCATTTATAATATTAGTTAGCTTAATACGCAGTTCTGTCGCATGTATATAGTTTTTATTATGACGTCTTTGCGGATGCACAGCTAACGGAAATGAGTATCGGGATAACACAATCCGGTGTTTTTTCCGGCATTGTATCTAATAATTTTGGCAAATCTAAATGAATTCGTTCGAGTATTTATAACAATAAATGTCGTCCAGTTGCCATTGTTTTCTTGGTTTCCCCGTGTAATACCCAAATTAATTCAGTATTTTTACAAAACACAGTGTTATTTTGGACCCCCCACCAAAACTTCACGTGCCTTCTACTCATGAAACTGAGCAACTTTCCCCAAGTAACCAATGGTCAATTCGCAAAAAAAATTAGACCTTTCATACTAATTTGATCACATGATCAGCTTGTTTTGTATGGAGATGCCCAAAAATTTTTGCGAATTGACCATTGGTTACTTGGGGAAAGTTGCTCAGTTTCATGAATAGAAGCCACTGTGAAGTTTTGGGGGGAGGTCCAAAAATATCATAAAATGTAATAAAAGTATCATAAAATATAGCCTATGTCACTTCTCATCTCGTCACTTGTAGCTTTACAAAAGATCATGTCCATCTGTTGCTCCGTTGCGATTTAAAAGAAGGAAATGAAACTCCCTTTCTCATTTATAATATTGGTAAGAATTTAATAAAGAGCATTAAAGACACCTTGCACTGTAGAGTCAGGCCTAATTGATTTAGCCCGCAAATGTACCTGTGCTTATCACCAGGGGCGCCGACTTCATAAAAATATTGGGGGGGGGGGGGGCGAAGTCGGAATTTTTTTTTGTTTATTTTCCTAATATTTTCTTTCTTTCGCCCACGGCTTCGGCCGCGTGCAATCGTTTTTGTGATTATATTATATTTATTGAAGGATCAAATTGCGCGAGCCGCTTGCGAATCGAAATGGAAATTTGTTTTTTGGGATAAATATATACCAAGAAAAAGCCACACCAGTATTTTAATATAAAAGAGCACCCCGAGGCCCTATGGAGTCGGAACCAGTGCTTATCACAACAAACAGACACTCATAAAACTCTAACCTCGTTAATCAAATCAAATCCTCTAAATGACAGTCCGGTAAAAGTAACAGATAACTCAAAAAAGTTAAGAAAGAATTTCATCTCACAAATAAAAAGAATCGAGAAAAATCCAATTCAATCCCTTATCAAGAGCCGCCATCCGATTAAAAAAAAAATGTTTTATTCTAACTTTCCGATCACGATTTATGATCATAAAAGAAAAGTCAGAAACGAATTTATTGCTTAGAACGAAAGTCCATTGAAATTGAGAATACATTATTGTGGATATAAATAGCAATAAAGTTTTTTATACTACACCTACTTAGAAAGTACCTTAATACTTTATCGAATTTGAGGCAGAAAGTACGTCATTAATATCTTACAAATATGCGGGAAGAAAACGCGCTGAGCGGGAGGGAAAAGTGTATGAAAATCCATTACTAACGTGTTTTTTTTTAATGTTGGGTAAAACTATGTCGGTAAACTAAATGTAAAATGCTAAAAAGTTTTTATCTCCAAGTTCGCAAAATGATACTGGCCACTAGCTTTTCCAAACATTATTTTCAACCGACTCCAAAAAAAGGAGGAGGTTCTCAATTCGTCAGAATCTTTTTTTTTTTATGTATGTTCACCGATTACTCGAAGACGCCTGAACCGATTTCAAAAATTCTTTTTTTGTTTAAAAGGGTATATTTCACAGGTGGTCCCATATAAATTTTATCGAAATCGATTCAGCGGTTTTTGAGAAAATCAACAAAAACATAGCAAAATTGGAGTTGTTGCGATTGAAGTCGGTTGTTTTTAACGTATTCAGCGTGGTCAATTATGAAATAAGAACATGTGTTTTTTATTTTCCTCGTAGGTGTAGTATAAGCACTTCGTATCACTCGGAAGAAAGTGCGATTCCCAACTCGAGTGCATTAAGGTAAACTACATCTCTCGTTCGTACTCGGTCACTTTCTCGCCTTGATGAACAATGTAAGTACTATTTTAAATAAAGAATTGTCTATGTCTATGTCTATTTTTACATATTGAAGCTAGTTCTTTTTGGTATCGGACTTTTTGGCGGGAACTCGTAGCAAGGGTTTGTCAGTTTTGTTTTATTATCCGAAAAAATAAATATCGTGGTTTTTAATGCATAATATGGATAGTGTATTGTTCAATAAAGTGCCATTTAAGTGTAACCATAATGAAACAAAAGTGTGTAGACTGAGTTTCAAGTGCTCTCAAGAAGTCCATGAAATCTTCATCAAAAGTGCTATCATTCTGCTGAAGAATAGGGTAGTTGACTAACAAAGGGTAAGAATTTGAAAATAAAATGAAGATAAAATGAAGAAAATAATACTGAAGACGTAAACTTTGAAACTAAAAAGAAAAAACATAACTAAAGACGAGGCGGTATGGCCATGGAGCCTTAGCCTGCCCAACAAGGGCGAAAAAAAATATCTTTTTGGTATCAGTGTTCATTCTCGCTTTGCAAAACTTCGGTTGTTTTTTTTACTATAGGTAGAAAAGAAAACATTACGATTTAAAAGTATAGGTATTTTTAAAGCATCAAGATAAATAGTTCGAAATATTAAGACTTCGGCATTAAAAAAACGCAATTTTTATATCTTGGAAACGCTCCTACATAAGAAAGATAGCTTTTACCCATAAACCCGTTCCCCTTATTGTTTCTGAAACAACATTTCGCCATCAAAACTTTTCCATTTATAAAATCCCGAAACACTCTAATTATGTCGAGATACGAATTTTTATGGATTAACATCAAAAAGAAGAGTAAACAGTTTATTAAGGAAGCTTCATAAAAGGCGGGATGGCGAAGCTTTTAACGATTTGCTGTAATCTTGTTTTGGGACGTCCGGGAATCGCAGCGAATACTTGACTTCGAGTTCTAAGTAATATTATATTACTGCTTTTTCCTTTGTGGTTCCAGATCAGGTGGAGCGTTTCGATCTTGGCGTAAAGTTCGAATTTTCCTAGGTTTTTCGTTATTTGTCTTTCAGCTGCTATATAGGGTTCGTATGAAATACCTGAAAAAAAAAAATAAACCACGGCTTCTACTCATGAATATCTTTCACTCCTCAACTCTTTCATGGGCGAGGACCAACATGTCGACTTACACGCCGATTCACTTTGTCATGTGTACAAATTCTTAAGTTTATATTTGTCTCATTTAATGTCTAACGCTCGTGTAAAATAATTATGTTTTTAGTATATTATGTTTTAATGTTTTTTTAGTATGTTTAAGTATATTTTCTATTATTGATACTGTAAGTGTAACAAGTGAACGTTTTGGTTTCGACTGTAAGTTCATTTTTGTAAATTGACCTAAATAAAATAAAAAAATAAAATAAAATGAAACTGAACAACTTTCCCTAAGGAACCTATACTCAATTCGCAAAAATTTTTTTGGAGTCCTCGTACCAATTGATCAATAGGACCGCCCAACTTTCTATGGGAAGTCCAAATTATTTTTGCGAATTGAGTATAGTTTTCTTGGGGAAAGTTGTTCAGTTTTATGAGTAGAAATCGAGGTTACATTATTTTCAGATATTTTAAGAAGGACCCTATATTTTTTTGCATGCCTCTTTGTATAAGCGTGACATAATTACTAGACCTACCTATGTTTTGTCATATAAACTACCATGTTTCATGGAAATAAATGATTGATTTAATTATTTATTATCTATTTTGCAGATTCTTTTACTTTATACGTATCTTTTTCGATATAATTGATCAAACACAGCTTCTGTCTGTTATTGGTCTTGTCAGTGGAGTAAACGCCATCGCGGTCTGTCCTCGGCCAACGTTTTTAGGTTCTGGTAGGACCCAAATGTAGGTACTCAAAATTTAATTGACATTCCTTACAAAAATGTATTGATTATTTAATATTATATTTGATTTTATATTCTGTATCGACTTCGTAATAAATAAATGTAATCTATATCCCGAAAACTAAAATCTGGGAACGTGAGTTTGGTTGCTTTGTCTTCATATTATTATTATCTTAAATTGGCAACTAAACATTTGAAGTGTACATGTGTATGTGTTTGTCCGTTACCTTGTTACAGCTTGTACTGAAAACGGCTCAATAGGTTTTAGAGACTGAAATATCGTTACATTCATCTTGATCTCCAAATTAATATACGATACATACATTTAAGATACCTACTTACGTAAGGATACATTTTAATACGTTCTGGTTTAAATTTATAGTTAAATTCAAACCTTCAAGAAAAGAGCGTACTCCCATATCAAAGGCCGGCAACGCACACTTGTGACTCCTCTGGTGTTGCGGGTGTCTATGGGCGGCGGTAATCGGTTACCATCAGGTGATCCGTCTGCTCGTTTGCCACCTCTGCTATAAAAAAAAAAAAAAAAATGGTTAAGGTTTTGAAAATAACATAGTGTTTCCTAAAATTATTGCTATTACTTCCAGTCTATGAGTTCCTCGTTCCTCCGGGAGGGGAGGAGGAAGGACAGAGGACAATTAATGACCCAACAAACTAAACAGGCCGGAACTTTACTGTTTTTACTGATGTCCTTTGGCGCCAATAATTTTGTTCTGTGAGTAATCTACGCACTGAATAGGGCTCGTTTAGATTTAATGCCGTCCATCATTTGTTTTATTAGAACTAAGCAGCGTCGTTAGTTAAGGCATTATGTAAAAAAAGACCAACCAAGTGCGAGTCGGAGTCATAATCACACATATCTTGAACTCTATATCAAATTCTCAGGCCTGCAATCCCTTGAAGCTGTGAAATAACCAAACTTCTATGCCAACGCAATCAAGAGATACGGCCGTTTATGCCGCATTTTTGACAGTCGCATGGAAATTAAAACCTACAGGGTACTTCCCGTTGACCTAGAATCATAAAATTTGGCAACGAGCAATGCTTACAAGTAAAGGAAAAAGTCCGAGAAACATAATTTTTTAGTTACATCACAAAAAAATTGTGATATAACAAAAAGTGTCTAAATATGCGGCATAAACGGCCGTATCTCTTGATTGCGTTGGCGTAGAAGTTTGTATTTTTCACAGCTTCAAGGGATTGCAGGCCTGAGTATTGTTATAAGTTTCAACTTGATACGTTTATGCGTTCCTGCGAAAAAGGGTCTTGATAGACAGACGGAAAGACGAGACGTACAGACGGATGGACAAGCAAGTCACAACCTTTTTTCCTTTTTAGGTACGGAACCCTAAACCACTGTACAGACACGCTGTGCATACTTTCTCGCGAATCACAGGACTGAAATTGCTCAGTGCAAATCAGCAATGAACGTTTATTAGTTATTATTATTAGTAGGCAAATATAGGGGCAGCAAAAATGCGCCGAGAGAAAAATAAGCAAAACGGCCGACTGGAGATATAAAAAAATATTACCCTGGTCCAAATTTTATTCAAACCCGTTCAGTGGTGTTGGCGCTCGAGCAGCAGATATAAATAACACACTGTAGGTACATAAAGTTTTATTTTTAGCTACTGGGCTATATTAGTGCAAGACGGTGGATCTCCATCAAAATCCTTTTATCATCTTATAAAACATAATTGACCACGCTGAATACGTTAAAAACAACCGACTTCAATCGCAACAACTCCAATTTTGCTAAGTTTTTGTTGATTTTCTCAAAAACCGCTGAATCGATTTCGATAAAATTTATATGGGACCACTTGTGAAGTATACCCTTTTAAACAAAAAAAGAATTTTCCAAATCGGTTCAGGCGTCTTCGAGTAATCGGTGAACATACATTAAAAAAAAAGATTCCGACCAATTGAGAACCTCCTCCTTTTTTGAAGTCGGTTAAAAAAAGAAACATTTTTGGCATGAGAATACTTCCTTTAATGTGATAGGACCCTAATATTATAAATCAAACCTGACCCCTACAAGCATTGGTCCCTCCACTGACTGACCCATCTATCCTGTATCTGACGATCTGAGAGAAAGCAATACGGTATTTGACTACTAGTCATTTGAGTGACTTTTTATCAACTGCCAAAAACGACATTTTGTTCCAAAATTGTTCGTGTTACTGGCGTGTGACGTCACAGTCTTTGACGAACTTATTTTCTGATTGTAATGAATATAAAATTTAAAATGAACAAAAAAGTCAGTCCAGTAATATTTTTCGCTATTCTAGGACAAATGCTATTTAGTGAATAATATTTTTCAATTTAATTTTGATAGAGTCAAATACCCTATTGGAATACTTGAAAAACCTTAGTTCTGCAACTTGGCTATGAATTTGCATTTTTTAAAATTTCCATATCAATTAGCCGATTGGCAAAATTTGTATGAGAGGTAATTTTTTTGTGAATTGACCATTGGTTCTTCGGACAAAGATATTTAGTTTCACGAACCCATAGATTTTTTGTTGACTGATCGATCGACTGAGTTTTAAAACGACAAATAATTTTAATTCCCCCCCCTACAAGCATTGGTCCCTCCACTGACTGACCCATCTATCCTGTATCTGAGGATCTGAGAGAAAGCAATACGGTATTTGACTACTAGTCATTTAAGTGACTTTTTATCAACTGTCAAAAACGAAATTTTGTTCCAAAATCGTTCGTGTTACTGGCGTGTGACGTCACAGTCTTTGACGAACTTATTTTCTGATTGTAATGAATATAAGATTTAAAATGAACAAAAACATCAGCCCAGTAATATTTTTCGCTATTCTAGGACAAATGCTATTTAGTGAATAATATTTTTCAATTTAATTTTGATAGAGTCAAATACCCTATTGGCATACTTGAAAAACCTTAGTTCAACAACTTGGCTACGAATTTGCATTTTTTTAAATTTCCATATCAATTAGCCGATTGGCAAAATTTGTATGGGAGGTAATTTTTTTGTGAATTGACCATTGGTTCTTCGGATAAAGAAAAAATATTTAGTTTCACGAACCCATACATTTTTTGTTGACTGATCGATCGATTGAGTTTTAAAACGACAAATAATTTTAATTAGACTTACCAAACAAATTGCGAATATTAATAACATGCTGTTATATGCTATTAAATTGTATAATTAATCCCCTGCTTGGTAAACTCATTGGTTTTACTGCAACAATAATATTGGTATTTTCCAATAACTCAGATCGGAACCATGGATGATTTACATTAAGAGTCGTACGCAAATGACATAAAATTATACATAAAAATTAAAGAATTATACATAAAATTATCTTTTAAACGCCCTTTATTATAACTTTCTTCGTTCTTCTTCTTCTCCATGACACGATCAGGAGATGACGATTATTTTGGGGAAGATGGAGGGAAAACGTGCAAAAGGGAGAGACCAACGAGATGATCTGATCGATATCGACATTAGTAAAGTGGTAGCAGTCTGTACCGAGACTTCCACTTAAATCTAGATCGCTTCCAGTGGAATATCACATGTGGTCACGATCCTCAGCTATGAGAGAACGACCAAGGAAAATAATGTACCAGGACTATATAAGCCGGTTAATAACGTTTTAACCATTTGGTAGTTAACGGGTTTTTAATATTTAATATATTAAACCGCTTTCCGTTCGCAGTCGGTTAAATAACCGTAGTTAACCAATTTTAGTGTTGGTAGCTAACGACAAATTTGATTAAATAAACATTAGTTATTGATGTAAATAACCAGGATTGTAAAATCTGGCTAGACTAATTGTTTTAGGCTAGACATGTGATTCTAGGTATTTAGTCTTGTGGACGACCCCTTACCTATATCGAAAACTCGGTCAAATTACTTACAGAATGATAGTAACATTTATTCGGTGGCGTAGTGACTATCCACTCGCTTCGTATCAAGAGATAGCGGGTTCAATTCCCAACGGGACCCAAGTTTTAGCCCTGTCAACGAGAAGTTGTATATGTGGAGGCCCTAACTATAATTCCTTTATCAATGAAACTTTGCATGATTATAAATGATAAAGATTAATAATAACCTAACTATATTATTGTAAAAAAAAATAACCGGACTGCATAAAAATGTGTCCTGTCAATCTGGGGATCAAGACGAATCTAACGACACCTCTCCAGCTAAAATCCATCAAGCCGTTTAGGCTTGCCAAAGTGCCAAAGAAATATACATACATGCATACACTCGAAAAACATAACCCTCCTTCTGACGGAGTCGGGTAAAAGTAGATGACAAAGAAGTCAAAAGATATTATGGCTGGCTGGCTATTTTAAACCTAAACATGAAAATTGCATTTAGGACTCTAATTTCTTGGTGTTAAGTATACGTCAGTTAGTAGTAATTTTATGTTACAAATACAGGATGTAAGGGACAGGTTTCCGAAAACTTTAAGGGCTTGCTCAGTAGACGAAACTTAACAACTTTCCACAAGATTTTTTTTCAGGAAACGAGAAAAAAATCGGCTTCTCCATACAAACTGTCCAATCAAGTTTATAATTTTAGATTATATTTACTTCTACGGACATATGGAAGGCATCCTTCGTAAATGTTTCAATAACATGATACCTGATAACTTGGGAAGGTTAGGCCATACTCCACACACGGAGGCCAAGTCCGGATTGGTGGAGGTTTCGGGGCTAGTGGCCAACCCCAGTGTCAGAAGTTTTCAAGCCGCCTGTAAGGCCATGACATGACATGACATGTTTTAAAAACTGCCATCTAGTGATAGCAGCCGGCACCAATGCAACTAACGTACCTTGCGAAGCACGGAAACGATCGAGATAAATGCCACTAACAGTAAAACCCATCCAAATTTTAATCGTGTCTGTAGTCATTTAACCTACGTGATCGATACAACCACGCAAGCCGCACTGAGTCACGACCGCTTCTTAAATAGTACTAAATATTATTATAATAACTGAGAATAAAGTGTAATGGGCAAAGTGAAAGTTAATGTCAACAAAGCAATCGTTCGCAAGCGCTGTAATGTATTCAGCCGAACGGTGGGGTCAAACGCGTAAACAATCTTATAGTGTGTGGTACAAGTTACTGGAGTTTTGGGTTGGTTGCCGGGCGGGACTTTGAATAACTCGGTTGCATATGTAGAGAGAGGATGGTAAAATACATTAGAAGAGATTCTAAAAATATGTAAACAAACAATTTTTGTTTGTCTGTTTTTAAAAAGTACATTTTAATATAATGTATTTTTTTATTTTTATGGCAGAGGTGGCAAACGAGCAGACGGATCACCTAATGGTAAGCGATTACCGCTGCCCATAGATACCCGCAACATCAGAGGAGTCGCAAGTGCGTCTCCGGAAATATTATGCTGCGAAATCTCCATTAAGTTTTCCTTTTACTAGTTGTATAGATTTTACAGCTGTTATTAAATTGGACATCGTGTCAGTTTACTCGTATTTAGTATTGTCATACGATAAGGCCACTCGTTCCCTTTTCTAAAGAGGAGTCCCCCCTTCTAAGATTCGTAAAATTCGATGAGGGTTGCTTAGCGCAAGCCACGGAACACACACATTTACGCGTATACATACATCATATTTTTATGCAATAGGTAGAGTAGTAGCTAATTTATTAATAACAATATATAAAGGGAAACTTTAAATTAGTTTTGATACCAAAGAGTGCATTTGCTCATGATAAAAAACAATTTCCCTAAGGAACCCATGGACAAATCGCAAAAAAAAAATTGGCCTCTTCATAATAATTTGATGGGTCAGTTGATCGATTTGTATAGAGAGTCTAAATTTTACTATGGGTTCCTAAGGGAAAGTTGTTCGTTATCACAAGTATATGCATAGCCTTTCGTATCAAGAACTAATTGAAAGTCATCATATATAACGCAACGTAATCATAACACACATAAACGTGTGTACAAACGTCATATATTTTTGTAGTAGCAGTAGTAGTCGTAGGTTATTACAACGCCACAGTTCGTTGGAGTTTCTTAGGCTGAGCGCTTATCACTCAGACCACCCACTTCATAAACAGTGCCTTCCCTTCCCACAACCGCAGCTGGTCGCAAAGGGCATCCGCGGGACTATTTGTTTTTCGGACGACCCTTTGTGTTAGTGATCGAACCCAGGCCGGTTACGGGAATAAATCGTAAATAAGCCATTTTATACTTCGACGTATTAGGTATTCCGGGGAATATTTGAATAGTACGTGATAGAAGCGCTAAGTTGTAAATGATATACGGAAATGAAGGGATTTCTAAAGTCTGTGGCGTGTCGACGAAAAGCATCGGCTAATAAATCTTGTCAATTTTGAAGGAAAGTCGATCAGCTGTTCAGTCAGTTTAGTGTCATCATCATCAGCCGAAAGACGTCCACTGCTGGACAAAGGCCTCCCCTAAGGATTTTCACACCGACCTGTGTGGTCCTGTGCTGCTCGCATCCATCGGCTTAATATAAGAAATCAATTAACTATAAGACTGTAGATTATTTTAATGATAATGACATTTGGAATATTGCTCCAGCAATATGATATGACGTTTATAAGAGTGCCTTATGTACCTACGTAAAAAAAATAGATTTTGATTTTTTTTGAATTTTGAATTTTGAATTCACTGTTTTCACTATCGAAACCTTTGAAAAAGTTATTCAGTTTCATGAGTAGATACGTAGAAATGCACACCCTTCTATAGGAACCCATAGTAGAAGCGGTCGTGGTGTACGACTTGCATGGTCGCGTCGAACAAGCAGGTTAAATGAGTACAGACGCGGTCGTAACCTGGATCGGTTTGAGTGTTAGGGTTTATCATGACGGTTTCTGTGCTTCGCAAGGCGTGTTAAATTGTTGATGTGATTACTATCACTAGTGACGTAACATCTGAGGCCTAATAGGGGCCTGAAAACTTCTGGCATTATCTCTATCTAGGAGAAATGGGCCCCTATTGACTGTGGAGTATAGCCTAATGATCCCGAGGTATGAAAGAGATCCGTGTCCCAACCGTGGGGACGATATGGTTACGTTGGGCCCATACGTGATTAAGTTTGTTTTTTGTTTTCTAATTAACAAAACTAGCCACCACCAATGAGTTCAAACAGTTTTTTCAGAAATTACCTCAACCAATTTAACTTTAAAAGGTGCGACGTTGTAAAAGTTTATAATGAAATCTCGATTACTTTGTTATGCAAAGTACCGCTTTTTTCTCGCCAACACGGGATATGAATACAAATCTGGTGAAATCCGGTGAAAACCAGTTTTCTAAGAGGGGAAATGAAGAGCAATTACTTTGTGGTCGCGATTTGGGAACGTATTTTCCTGGCGACCACGAATTTAATCCGTCTTATGGTAAGTAGATGTACATTGACTTGTTAATGCTGATACTTTTCTATACCGTTTTAGGAAAACAAGCAATGTAATTTTACTGCTTTTGTGTAAGTAAAAAAAAAAATGGAAATTAACTCGAATGCTTTAGTCAAAGTAAAGATTTTTATTTAAGATGTTTATCTTATTATCTTTATTATTTACCTTTATGGAGGTTTTAAAACTAGCAAAGGAGAAAAGGAACATCTTGAACGTGAACACGGTAGAAAAGAAGAGCAAACTGTTTTAGACACATCCCACGCCATGCATTACACAAATAACAGAAGGAAAAGTGGGCGGTAAAAGAGAAAGAGGAAGACCAAGAACCACTTACTGTCAACAACTTAAAACATGGTCTAGGACCTAGGTAGGCAGTCGTACCAGCAGTTGAAGGAGAGTGCGAGGCATAGAAGGAAATGGGGAGGTGAGGTAGCATTCAGAGAGCGGCAGGGAGTGTCCATACTGTATAATGTCCTTATACTGTGGTGTTTACACTTCGAAACTTGTCACTCAGTGTTATGAGAAATGTTTGGCTAGTGTAGTAGTCTAAGTAAAGTTAATAGTAATACAGGGTCGGTGGCTTACTGCAATGATTTGGACTTCCTAACAGGTCTCGAGTTCAAATTCTGGCCAATGTACAAACGAAGTTTTTGAAACTTAAGTAAGGAAGACATCGCGAGGGAACCTATAGATTTATACTAGATGTGTATAAAGTATAAGGGTCGCGTTGCACACGTCCGTAGGTTTAAATCCTGTAATTAGTATTTTTTTGTTCTTAATTATTATATGGAATTTTTAGAAAGTAATATTATGTGTTGAATTTAGGTTATAAACAGAAAATAGAATAATTTTGAAAATTTATGTCAATCCCGTAGACTTTAAGACATTTCCTTTATTTTAGGTTTTTCTAGGAAAAGTAAACAATATAACTCTCCAAAGGAGGTTTTTATGTCAAACATAAAAAATATGTGTCGTCAGTGTGGAGTCATTTTTCAGTCACCAAAGAGGGTAACGAAACATGAGCATTGCCCAGCTATTCCAGCTATCCAGCGAACGGTCATCTACTTTAAAACCTTCCATGAAAGTAGATTCTTCATAATTGACCACGCTGAATACGTTAAAAACAACCGACTTCAATCGCAACAACTCTAATTTTGCTATGTTTTTGTTAATTTTCTCAAAAACCGCTGAATCGATTTAGATAAAATTTATATGGGACTACCTGTGAAGTAAACCCTTTTAAACAAAAAAAGAATTTTCGAAATCGGTTCAGGCGTCTTCGAGTAATCGGTGAACATACATAAAAAAAAAAAACAAAAAAAAAGATTCCGACGAATTGAGAACCTCCTCCTTTTTTTTGAAGTCGGTTAAAAAGGTTAATAGAGTTACCGTAATCTACTTCAAAGATCTGTAATTGTGTTGAAAATTACAGTCACAGAAGATGTAAACAAATAAAAGCTTAATTGTTTTAACTAAAAAGCGGCCAAGTGCGAGTCGGACTCGCCCATGTAGGGTTCCGTAGCAGCAAGTAACATAATATAAAAGTTTTTGTAGTTCGTTGTAACTTGAATGAAAGGTAAATTGCGGTTTACGATTTATGACGTATTAAAAAAAACTACTTACTAGATATCGTTCAAACCAATTTTCGGTGGAAGTTTGCATGGTAATGTACATCATATATTTTTTTTAGTTTTATCATTCTCTTATTTTAGAAGTTACGGGGGGGGGGGACACACATTTTACAACTTTGGAAGTGTCTCTCGCGCAAACTATTCAGTTTAGAAGAAAATGATATTAGAAACCTCAATATCATTTTTGAAGACCTATCCATAGATACCCCACACGTATGGGTTTGATGAAAAACATTTTTTTGAGTTTCAGTTCTAAGTATGGGGAGCCCCCAAAATTTTTTGTTTTTTTTCTATTTTTGTGTGAAAATCTTAATGCGGTTCACAAAATACATCTACTTACCAAGTTTCAACAGTATAGTTCTTATAGTTTCGGAAAAAAAAGTGGCTGTGACATACCGACAGACAGACAGACAGACAGACATGACGAATCCATAAGGGTTCCGTTTTTTGCCATTTGGCTACGGAACCCTAATAAAAAACGAAGAACAACCGTTTAGTTTTAAGTTTATATGAATAAACATCTAATTCTATTTAAAAGATATACTGATGAATACAAATATTCATTCAGAACAAACATTTTTGGAATTTCGGACTCATTCGCATATTCTATGAAAGTTTTTTTTTTATTAAAAATTTGAGTTCTTTTAGCTTTTGATTTTAGTTATGTATTAGTAACACCAGGTAACACTATAGTTTTACACTAAAGATTACATATTTTAAAAAGAAACAAAAAAGTCACAAAAAGTAACAGCCCTAAAGCTCCCAAATAAAATCCCTTCTTATTAAGAAGAGTTTACACAGAAACTGTTTGTATTTACCACGTACCAATAAGGAAAACTTTGGTACCAACGTGTACTACATCTACATTTATATGTTTGCGAATACAGCTGCATGTCTATTTTGTAGTGAAGTTACACGCGCGTGTGTCTGAAATGAAGAAAAAGGAAATAAATAAACATTGTTTTATTGACGTGTATATTGACAGAACTTATTCAATAATGTAACGACGTGTTTTTACGTGACACCCTCGGCTCGGGATATGTACAGGATGTAAAAATGGGGTTGAGAAAGTGAACTGACATTTTTATCTGTCCTAGTTTTTTTTTAAATAACATTAGTTTCATAACTTTCATAGTCAGTTTCTTTCACTATGTAAAGAAGCTACATTCACCACGTTGCCGTTAAGACATTCGATCTATGTATCTATTTATTATTGTATGATAATGAATTTAATTAAGCACGATGATTAATAAAATAATTATGTCTCGATATTAATTAATATTTATTAATTAAAAAATAATTTAATCAAACAATTGTATTAAAGCCTATTGTTAAATTATATTATATTTTGTATAAACGTAACTAATAGGAATTTGGAAGGAACACGTGATACTTGTTTACGCAGGTGCGGTTGCACGTGGGACTGCAAGTGTTCTTATGACAGCTAGTGGGGGTTATTTACCCTTGCTTTTATAAGGCACCTCGGTTGCAGTGTGAAATCATCTCGCCGCAGCAGCCATGACCCCCCCCCCCCGTCCCAGAGTAACACCTGCAAATATAACAAGTTTATCCGAAAATAAGTTTAAAACTTATGTAAAGAAATGCCTGTGTTCAAGAGGATATTATAAAACCATAGATTAGGTAAATGACAAAGATGTGTGGACATGTATAGATCCTCCAGCTCATAGCTTTAGTAATAACATCAATTGTAATAGCTATTAAGTTATTATTTCAAAAAATGTGTTGGGGCGAGTTTCTCTTGGGCTCGACGTTTCTTGTCGCTCCGCTAATACTTCCCGAAACGTTGAGTGTACAAGTTCTGAGTGGTAGGAACTTTGTACTAGGTAGAAAAAATATGACGATTTAAAAGTATGTGTGAAGCATCTACTTAAATAAAAAAGATTTTTGATTTTGACACCACACCGACATACTGCCCTCGCCGGCGAGGGCGGCGTGCCCCCGCTTCTCGCGCTTACCAGCGCTATCGGCACATTCCGGGCCGATTCTCTCCGATCCTCCCCGTCCAAGCAACGTCCTAGGCCGAGGTCCGAGCCCACCTGGGCGCCCTTAGGCAGTTGCATCTCTTTGCTTAGGCTGAGTACCCTACGTACTCGCCTTCCCTGCCCGGCGAAGTTGTAAAGGCCCAACGGCCAACAACAAACATGTCCTGTCGAAAAAAAAAGTGTGAAATCATTATGAGTTAGACGACCAAACATGAAACATCAATAAAAATAACTAGACTTGATTACATGACTGCGAAGGACACAAGCGCGAATTACCTTACTGCGAATGTACGTTACTGCGAAAATAAAAACTTTTGATTTTGATAATTGCAAACGTGTAGCATAATCCATATGTATTGTAATTTATATGTGAAACAGTTTAATTAAGTCGATGCTCTGTAAATTAGCCTCAAATCTAAAATAATAATAATTATTAATCTACCCACTTTAACTTATTTTTTTACAATTTTCTTTACGAATTCAGTTTCTATTAGTAGACTTGGTGGCTCAGAGGTTAGTGCTCCTGACTACTGATCCTGTGTCTGGGTGTATTATTTATATACGTATATGTATATCAGTCTCTGGTTCCCATAATACTGACGGGGAATCCTACAGTTTGGGGCCAGATGACCGTGTGTGATTTGTCCCGGATATTTTTATTTATTTTATAAAAAATTGAGTGCGTTTGACTAAATCTCACCTGATGATAAGTGATGATGTAGTCGAGGATGGTACACGCAAACTCAAATAATGCCGTTTCACTCTCGCCTTGAAGATCCCCAGATTGTAGGAATCGGGAAACACAGACGCAAGTAAAGAGTTTTACTTACTGCTTCGCAGTCCGCTTAATAAATAAAGGAGCATAGCGCTTCGAACGAATGGGTGGAATGTCAATCACGAAGGGATGAAAAGCCTCCCTGCGCCTGGTTGACCGAAGGTGGAATGGAACTGGGGGAGTAAGGTCATTTAGTTCTTGAGCACACTCTCCGAAATGAATCTGATAAAAACCGATAAAGAGGCAACTTTGCTGCGATCCTCAAGGTTTTGAAGCTTCATCATCATCATCATCATCAGCCTGCATTAGTCCACTGTTGGACATAGGCCTCCCCAAGGCACGCCACCTATCTTCGGCCACGCGCATCCAGCTGTTACCAGCAACCTTGCGCAGATCATCGCTCCACCTAGCCGGGGGCGTCCCACGCTACGTTTGCCCAAACGCGGTCTCCACTGTAGCACTCTGTTTGTCCATCGGTTGTCAGTTCTTCGACATATTTGTCCGGCCTATTGCCACTTCAGTGTGCTTATTCTCTTTATTATTATTCGCTTATTCAGTTACTTTGGTTCTCTGGCGAATAACCTCATTTCGGATTCGGTCGGCCTGTCGGTCGATAGCATCCAAAGCTCCCAGCTGATAGCGGGCCGAGCCATCCCCCCATAGGTGTAAACAGTACTCCACACATGATCAGACTTGCACTTGAAGAAGAGAAGTAGTGTTAGAAGCTCTCCAGGTGTGAAGTACCGTCTCACCTTGGAAAGGACACCAAGCTTCATTGCAGCTAGACTAAAATTATTATTAATGACAGTCATTTAAAGTTTTGATCCTCAAATTTATTTTTATTTCCTAAACTCATTTTCATCTTTTGTTGTAGTTCCTTACAAAAAGTAGATAAGTTTGATGACTAGCACTACCGTTTTCAGCTTTTAGTGAATAAAATCCCGAAATTCTTGAACGTATTTCATAATAATAGTTTCAAAAACTCCCATTAATACGTTTCGCACTAGTGTACTTCGTAGTATCATTTTCGCAGTAACGTACTTCGCAGTAACATTTTTCGCAGTAACGTACATCGCAGTAACGTTTTCGCTGTAACATTTTTCGCAGTAACGTACATCGCAGTAACATTTTCGCTGTAACATTTTTCGCAGTAACGTACATCGCAGTAACATTTTCGCTGTAACATTTTTCGCTCTTGTGCTTTTCGCAGTCATGTAATCGAGTCAATATTCAGCTACCTATTTGATTTTGAGTCTGATTACTTTTATTTATCGCAAAGAAAATGTACCTTATAAAAAGGACGATAATCCCCTTCTCTAACATGTATGTGTCAAGTACAGCGATCTTAGAATTTACTTTTGTAACATCCTTTACAGTATATATAATGTGCGAAACTGAAAACCTGTAGGTAGATATACCTACGAAACTTGGAACGAATTTACGCAAGATGGAACAAAATAGGTGTAGGTCTTATTAGCAGGGACTTGTACACATTACCTTTCTCATCTCACTAATATTATAAACGCGAAAGTATGGATGTTTGTTTGTTTATTTGTTTGTTCCGCTTTCACGCTGAAACTACTGAACGGATTTGGATGAAATTTGGTACGTAGATAAAAAAAACACTCGACTAACACATATGATAATTTTTATCCCGGAAAACTCTTAGTTTCTTTTTTTCCCTCCATTGGTGAGCCCTTGGCATCATCTCACCTGATGGTAAGTGATAAGCGGTCATAAAAAGAGGATTAGCTCGGGAGACAGCTCCGTATTCCGAGTTCCAACAACAAACCACCACGTGGAGCGTCTTTAAGTGCCCATCACCCTTAGAGCCGCGTCTTTCACTTGGCATTGGCATTTCGCCATTTTTTTTTATTGAAGATTCTCCCTTGTTTCACAAGAAATTGGCAAAATCACGCTCGTTTTGAGATGTGGAATGCAAAATAGAAAAATAGAATAGAAGTGATGATGATGCCGAAGATGGAAGCGGGCTTACCAAGATTCCCCAACACAATGGGGAACTGGCTATCTTATCTTCATGCCGGAACACATCAATGCTGTAAACATTGATGTTTGGCGGCAAGACTTAGATAAGATGGTGGTAGCTAGCCAGGCCGGCTCAGAAAATGCCCTACCACCAACCAAACCGAGTCCTATAAAGTTGGACCCCGCCGGGATCGAACCCGCGACCTCCTGATGTGAAGCGAGCGGACATGTCACTAGGCTACGGAGGCGGTTAAAAAAAGGCAATTCCCGGAGGAATGGCTAAAACTGTAATTTTTACTTAGCCACTATATGGTACTGTCTTAACATTTTATCTAACTGGACCCAATTCTAAAGTTTACGGCGACGAAGTTAGTATTTTGTAATAAACGAATTTTTGTTTAAACACTGCTGAAATCGCAAAGAAATTTTGTTTCGTCATACGAACTGAACCGCTGTTTGGCCAATTTAGTATGGAGTTGGATTGATATTCAGAAACTTTATTTTAAAACTCAGGAAATATCCTATCACTAACCCTATCTACCTATAAAGTTGGACTCCGTCAGGAATCGAACCCGCCACCTCCAGATACGAAGCGAGTATCCTAGCCACTACGTCGTCGTCGCCGAGACGGGCATTCTTTCCTTACATCCTGTATAATAAATTAAAAGTATCTTTTCGTAACATTAAGTAACAATTTCATAGCAATATCATTCCTCGAATGTTCCTCCTAATATTGCTTAAATAACTTAGGAGAGAATATCTTACTTTGACATTTCTCTAATTCCAGTAATTAATTAATTCGGGTAGGTCATTTTTCAGATGGATACTAAAATATATTTCTTCTTAAAATAAAGTAATAAAGAAAACATTTTATTCTCAAAACATAACACTTACAAAAAAATATATACAATAAGCGATCTTTAATAAATCCGTTAATGGAATACTGTGCTTTTCATATATTTTTTTTATAATTTTCATTATTTTTCTTTGGTCCTGTTGTTTCTCGTGTCGTCTGAACGCGGCCTAATAGGCACCTCGTATGAGGTAGAGAAAAAATAGTGTTCGAAAAGTGTACAGTGCTACCTCCTTTATACTTCATTCCAATCAAAAAAAAGCAAAAGGTAAACAAACATAGTATGCAGATGACATTGACATGTGTCAGATCCATAGTAAGTTTGTTTACGTTTTGCTTTTTTTTGATTGGAATGAACCATACATGAAATAATTTTCCAAAGAAGTTTAATATGGTTGCTTCGCTGCGGGGTGCAAGTTTATGTAATTTTAATTCGAGTATTATAGGGTGATTTTCCACAACCTCCGCCAATCCGGACTTGTGTGTGGAGTGTGACCTAACCTTCCCGATGTATGGGAAGAGACCCGTTCCTGCAGTGGGGACGTCATCATCATCACTGACTGACTGACTCGGTCGCTATGTGGTTAGCGATCCTGACCTCTGATCCGAGAGTCGTGGGTTCGATCCCCACACAGGGCAAACTTTTCTGTTATGAGCAGAATTGTTTGCTCTGAGTCTGGGTGTATAATATCTATATAGGGTGACCCTAAATTAGTTCTTGATACGAAAGTCTATGAATGTGCTCATGATAACAAACAACTTTCCCTAAGAAACCCATGGTCAAATCGCAAAAAAATATTTTGAGTCTCCATACAAATCGATGAACTGACCGGCCAAATTAGTATGAAGAGTCCAAATTTTTTTTGCGATTTGACTATGGGTTCTTTAGGGAAAGTTGTTCGTTATCATGAGCACATGCATAGCCTTTCGTATCAAGAACTAATTTAGGGTCACCCTATATATGTATGTATTTAAATTTATATGTGTATGTATATCAGTCTCTGGTTCCCAAGATACAGGGAATCCTAGTTTGGGGCCAGATGACCGTGTGTGATTTGTCCCGGGTATTATTATTATCAGCCGAAGGACAAAGGCCTCCCCCAAGGATTTCCACATCGAACGGTCCTGCGCTGCCCGCATCCAGCAGCTTCCCGCAACCTTTACCGGGTCATCGGTCCAACGAGTGGGAGGCCTGCCTACACTGCATTTTCCAGTGCGCGGTCGCCACTCGAGAACTTTAATGCCCCAATGTCCCCAGTGGGGACGTAATGGGTTGTTAACATAGGGTGATTTTAAATTCTGAAACAGTTAAAAATACATGTTAACTAGAATAAATCTCTCACAAAGACAGGATCATCAAGATCTAACTTTATTCAGGCATAGCTTCAGGTAAGTTAATTAGACACGGACTTTTTTATGCACGCTTTTCCTAATCTTGCCAGGGGCTAAAGCCCGAATAGGGGCTAAAGTGCGAATCTCCTATATCGATGGAAATGGCGGATTTCCAAGTACCCAACAGAAAAGTAATTTTCGGAAATCTTATTTACCTTCGATACACGAAGAAAGCAGTATTATTTACATTACGTGTGTACATATACGACATTAAGAAATAAAATGGTTTAGACATGGTACCTAACAGAATATTGGATTTTTGTTATGTTATTGGTTTCATATATTGCCCTCATAAGAGAGAAGGCCGCAAAATATTATACAGGGTGTAACAAAATTGGTGTAGGACTGAGGATTATACTCATCGTACTGAACAACTTTTGTTCTAGAACTTGGCTTAATTAGCAAAAAAAATTTGGGCTCTCCATACAATTGTGGCAAAAAATGGTAAAACAGATGATCAATTTGGATGGAAAGTCCAAAAGTTTTTTTGCTATTTTAGCAAAGTCGTTATTTTGCTAAAGAGCAAAATTTTTATATTTTTTTCAAATTTCCAGGCTCAGTAGTTTTCGGTGATAAAGCGCAATACAAACACCGCGGGCGGTAGCGTTCCCAAGGCGGTTCTGTGGGACGCGAATTTAAAGCGGGCGGGCGGGCGCTTCCCGGTTTGGGTGTGAAGGGTTTCATAGTAATCCAAACATTCCAAAAAATACCGCTCCCGCCGCCTCTCTCTGTATGTGTTTTTTAAATCATTTATTTAAGAGGGTTTTTTCAAAATTTGTAAATGCCACCCTTATAGTACTTCACAAAAATACAACGCTCAAATATACAACAAAAAAGCGGCCAAGTGCGAGTCGGACTCGCCCATGAAGGGTTCCGTAGAAGCAAGTAACATAATATAAAAGTTCTTGTAGTTCGTTGTAGGTAAATTGCGGTTTACGATTTATGACGTATTAAAAAAAACAACTTACTAGATCTCGTTCAAACCAATTTTCGGTGGAAGTTTGCATGGTAATGTACATCATATATTTTTTTTAGTTTTATCATTCTCTTATTTTAGAAGTTATAGGGGGGCGACACACATTTTACCACTTTGGAAATGTCTCTCGCGCAAACTATTTAGTTTAGAAAAAAATGATATTAGAAACCTCAATATAATTTTTGAAGACCTATCCATAGATACCCCACACGTATGGGTTTGATGAAAAAAAAATTTTTGAGTTTCAGTTTTAAGTATGGAGAACCCCCAAAATGTATTGGTTTTTTTTCCTATTTTTGTGTGAAAATCTTAATGCGGTTCACAGAATACATCTACTTACCAAGTTTCAACAGTATAGTTCTTATAGTTTCGGAAAAAAGTGGCTGTGACATACGGACGGACAGACAGACAGACAGACAGACATAACGAATCCATAAGGGTTCCGTTTTTTTGCCATTTGGCTACGGAACCCTAAAAACCTGTAGACCTGTGTGTGTGTGTGTTGCGCTTAAGAGGGAGGAGGGATGATCAATTTTCGTCTATTTACTTAAATATTTTTTTAACTACTTAAGTATTACAAAATATAAAACAAAATTATAAAATAAAATATATTTGATCTTTACAACAAGCCTTTACAACAAGTTTACAAAACTTTTTTTATTTTCTAATTTGTCCCTTAAACTCAAAATTCGCTTATTTAGGTTACACGTCCGTGTTTGGGTCACAAAAATCTATGTGTGTACTAAGTTTCAAATTAATTGGTCCTGTAGATTCGGAGCAAATTGGCTGTGACAGACAGATTGAGAGACATACAAATGATCCTATAAGGGTTCGTTTTTTCCCTTTGAGGTATGAAACCCTAAAAATATTAAATACACTGCTGACATACTTTGCATAATTAAGTAGTAAATTTTCACGATATAATTGATAAATAAAGCAAACCTAAAGAAGATTTTAGATTAGAATTCTTGTCATTTAAAACCAGGGTTCGAAAATATCCGATATTTATAATAAATATCAAAATATCAGATATTTTTGATATATATCCGATATTTTCGATATATTTGATATTTTTGATATTTTTGATATTTATCAAAATTACATAGTAATTTCAATTTCTTACTTTAATACATGATTTTCGAAATAGCTTAATTTAAAATGTAGGTATATGTTTGATAATTTGAAGATTTTTATTAAAATATCATTCAAATTTTATACTCTGATATGTTTTTTCGAAATAACTGAATCTAAAATGTATATTTTATTTTTGCAAATTTGAAGATAGTTAATTAAACTAAACTCATTTATTTATTATTGTGATAATCATATCTTTATTCTTTGCATTTAGCACATTCATTCGTAAGAAGCAGCTCTTAGAAGCTAGGAAAATATAAATATCAATATTGATATATATCAAGCATAAATATCAATTGATATATATCATGATATATATCCGATATATATCAATTGATATATATCATGCGAACCCTGTTTAAAACTCGTCTAGTTAATAATAGCATTTGATTAATAAGCAGTCCTTAGTTCTCTTTGAACGACTTTTACGTTGTTTTCGCTTCGGGTAGTTTGTTAAAGATATTATTTAACAGGACCATAGTTCTCTATGTGTATTCGACATATACCGTTGTTATTTGACCTTCAGAAGATGAAGGTTTGTCATTGTTTGACTGTAAGGTGTATATCAAAAAGTAACGATATAAACCTAAAATAACAGTTAGGTTAACCGCCTCCGTAGCCTAGTGGCTAGTCCACTCGCTTCACATCAGGAGGGCGCGGGTTCGATTCCCGGCGGGGTCCAACTTTGTAGGACTCGGTTTATTTGGTGGTAGGGCATTTTCTGAGCCCGCCTGGCTAGCTACCACCATCTTATCTAAGTCTTGCCGCCAAATGTTAACAGCATTGATGTGTTCCGGCATGAATATGAGATAGCCAGTTCCCATTGCGTTGGGGAATCTTGGGAAACCCGCTTCCATCTTCAGCATTACCATCATGACTTACCATCAGGTGAGACGATGCCAAGGGCTTACCAATTGAAGGTAAAAAAAAGGTAATTTAATGTAGATTAACTCTGTCTTTGACTTCGATCGTGTCTGTTCCGTTATTTCTAAAAATAAAAGTGTTACTGCGGAGGGGGAAAGGGGTGGGAAGAGGGGGAGGAGGGGTAGTAACCGGCATTTTCATGTTCAACGGGGTCGAATTAATATAAAAAGGTGCCGCGTCACTGTTTTAGGTCTGTGGAGTTTCCACCTCCAGGGCGGTTTGGCGGAGAATTATGTCGTTAAGGCTGTCAGGTAGATGAAGTTAGTGGCAGCTAGGTCATCTTGACCCTAGGTGGGTGGAGCGGAGGCTAGGATATAGAGATCACTCCATGATTGCTGTTCAGATACTGTACACTTTATTGCTATAAAGTAAGAGTACCTACTTAGATAGATAGATAAAAAGTTTATTATATACACCAGGCATTAAAAACAACATATAAAACTTACAGCATTAACCTAGGGGTATCTCATAATATATAGGAACTTAACTTTAATTAAACTATAAATATCAATCTTCTATTTCATGCAATTTGATAAATTAAACATTAAGACTAGCCTATCTATCAGCCGAAAGACGTCCACTGCTGGACAAAGGCCTCCCCCAAGGATTTCCACACCGACCGGTCCTGTGCGGCTCGCATCCAGCGGCTTCCTGCAACCTTTACCAGGTCGTCGGTCCGAGACTAGCCTAGTGAAATATAAAAGGTCCCAGCTCAGCATATGTAGCAGAAGCAAGGCATCTTCTACACTGATTATTCTGCCGTAACCTATTACGATACGAACGCACTTCGATGGTTTGCAATAATTTTGTCAGATAGAAAAGTAATAGATTAAAATTAACGTTAAACATATATTGGTATGCAGATGTGATAATATGGAATTGTGGAATCTTACAAGGGCGCTATAGGCAGTAAAAATCAGTATCGGTTTCAAAATAAACCTCTAACAATAGCAAAGCGGGAAACTGGTTAAGTACACAACTGGAACAGAGAATACCAATTCCAACACTACGGAAGTACAAACTATATTAACTATCCAAGTTCTAAGCGCGTTCTTAAGTCCTCAGTGAAGCTCTGTTGCTGTTAGTTAAATTGGGTTTTGATTAATGGAATGGTGACATAATTAATACGAGGCAATAAATTATCTAATGAATTATTATTAGGATGAATTATTTCTTATTATGCCTAAGAAGGTTTAATTTATTTTTCGATTTTTAGTTTCTGATTTCGTTCGTTAATTTATTTGTTAAAAAGTTTTTATTTTCTATTTTTGGTTGGTGGTTTTAATCTCTTGTTGTTATTTCGTGCTACTTTTACTTTACTTAACTTCATCCCCATATAACACGGGACAAAATTATGCGTGGTAGAATCGTAATAAGTCAAAATTTTGTAGGGAAGGCGGAACAATCAAGTATCTAGTTTTTCTTACCCTTATGGATTGAATAAATTTTTCAAATATAACCCTTACCAATACATAAATCATCATCGTCATCAGCCAAAAGACGTCCACTGCAATAAATAAAAAAATCAAACAACCAACACATAAATACATACATAACCAATACATAAATAAAAAAAAAATATCAGACGACTGTGAAAAATATGCAGGGTCACACATAAAAAAATACGTGTCGAGTTGAGAAGGTCCTCCTTTTTTCGTCATAAAATTAAACGCCGTACATCTTCTTATCGTATGGCATATTTAACCGTTCTATCCACAAGGTATAGACGGCAGTTGCCTAGTGCACTTAGCATCACCTGCGGTCACGTGTAGGGCATTTCGATTTTCACTTACGGACGTGTGCAACGCGACCATCATACACATCTAGAAATCAGATGTGCAGGTTTCTTCGCGATGTTTTCCTTCACCGTAAATAAACATCAGGTTTTGAAGAGCACCGTTCAAGACCACTGTACCTACTTGTAAGTCAGTTTTTCCACAAGGCATATGGTTAAATTGTGCCACACGATAAGAGAGAGAGAGTGAGCCAGTTTTTTCAAATAATTTAAAATATTCGTATTTTGAAAATGAAAAATGAAATCCTTCTGGGGGGGCCGTTGTCCAGCAGTGGACGTCTTTCGGCTGATAATGATGACTTTTATTTTGTATTTCTCTTTATTTTTGGGCCATTAATTGATCGTACTTAACTCGATTTATTTAATTGAGCGCGAGAAAATTTTGTGACTTCTCATAGCTACCATCTTTCCGTTACTTAATTTGAAGAAATAAACCGTCATGCGCCGCTAAAACATCTAGGTATGTTTATTTTCTCGTAAATGAAGTGAAAGTTTGAGTATTTACCTCGGGAGAAAGATAATTTTTACATTCAATTTATGTAAAAAAAATGATTTAGGGTAGGACCCGTTACCTGGGGATCCTACATATTATTCTGAACAACTTTTGTTTTACAACTTTGTTTTAATACACACTTCGTTGGCCGTCCGTCCGCATGTCTGTCTGTCTGTCTGTCAAGATCCTTTTTCTCAGAAACGCGTTGATGTATCATGTTGAAATTAATACGAAATACTCAGATCTACAATCCTTTGGATTTGTAAAAATATCAAACTTCTAAGTCAACACAATCATAAGATATGGCCGTTATTGCCGCATATTTTGACGCTCGCAAGGGAATCAAAACCTACTTCCCCTTGATCTAGAATCATGAAATTTGGCAAAAAGCAGTATCCTACAGCACAAGTATAGGAAAAAGTCCGAAACCCGTAAATTTGTAGTTACGTCACAAACAATTTTATTTTTTGCGGTTGTTAAACTGACCGCGACCTATGTCGATATAAGGGGGACAACAGTTTTCTAACGGCAAAGTTAAGTTTGTCCCTCAGTTCCAATGTACTTGTACGGAACCCTCGGTGCGCGAGTCCGACTTGCACTTGGTCTGTTTTTTTATACAGAGAGACCCTTTTTTCCGTGTAATAAATATAATAGTTTAAAAGGAGCGGTGGTTTCGTCTCATATCACAGGAAATTGAATCAATTACTTTCCAAAAAATAAAAGGTTTGCATCAAGACACTGTAGCTAGCTATTTTTTTAAATATTTCAAATATTTTTTATTACTTAGAAAATAACGTTTCGTTGTAAATTTAATGGAAGACTAAAGACTCTTTTGTTTTTACTTGACATCCTCTTTAAAAGTCAGTGTCTCTCCATTAAGTTGTAATGAAAATTAGATTAGGCCTTATCTTGGCTTCTTTCTTGAACTTTTATTGTTGCCTTGTGACAAAACGCAATTTGGCTTAGGCAATTTCAGATTATTATACCGTGTACGTGTGTGTGTGTGTGTGTGTGTGTGTGTGTGTGTGTGTGTGTGTGTGTGTGTGTGTGTGTGTGTGTGTGTGTGTGTGCGTGTGCGTGCGTGCGTGTGTGTGTGTGTGTGTGTGTGTGTGTGTGTGTGTGTGTGTGTGTGTGTGCGTGCGTGCGTGCGTGCGTGCGTGCGTGCGTGCGTGCGTGCGTGCGTGCGTGAGGGTGGGCGGGCGTGCTTCGTGTTCGTGTGTGTGTGTTTATTATAAGTGATATAATAATCAATACAAAATGAAATTTTCAATACACGGATTTTTGTCAGTCGCCTCTATTTCTCACAATCACAGCTTCAAAAGTAGAAATATCGGTAAGGAAGGTTATACTAAAATGTAAAGTGCGCATAAATTATAGACAGGATAAGTATCTCATATATCATTTCGGTATCTCGTATATCATTTTCCCATCTCCAGGAACTGGATTTCAATTTAAAAAAGAAGTTCAGAAACCCGGCAATCCTGACAAGAATTCCGGAGATCGAATCCCGTAACGAAAATGTTATGCCAAGTTATAGCTGTCAAATCCACTGAGTGATTAGAAATACATATATCTATAGTTATCATACAAAATAGATATGTCTGAAATCGGAATACATACAAATGGTACACACAGTATGAAATGAAATGTTTCTACTTTATTTACCGTTTAACGGGGTACATTATGGTGTTAAAATAGTACTTTATTGTGTTAAACATATTTATTATTCAGGGTTGATAGGTGTAACCCTCTCAATTGGCAACAAGTCATTTAACTGAACACCTTTTCTTCTATTGTTACTGGATGGACTACACAATATTTAATAAAATACCGCGTTCAATTCAGGAATTGCCATTTATGAAATTTAAAGTAGCACTGCATGAGTGGCTTCTTAAAAACATGTTCTATACGGTTGACGATTGTTTGAAACATAAACAATGTTAATGTGTATAATTATCTATGACATGTAAACTAATTGATTTGTATTGAGAATTTGTTATATTTTGTGTTGATACATATTTGCATGCTTTCATTTATATAGCTAGACAAGAGAATCTATAATTTTATATCTAAGATCTCACCAATGTACCTTGTTTAAAAGCAAATAAAGTATTCTATTCTATTCTATTATACGAATTCGCTATAATAGCAAAAAATTGGACTTTACATACAAAGTTTTAAAAATCTAATTTTATTGCGATTTGAACTACATTGCAGAACTAAAGTTGTTCAGGTCCTAAGTAGAGCTACCAGTCAAAAGATTTGCAGGTATGTTACCCCGTATATGCTTATTCAAAAATCTTTTAGCAACTAAAAGATTTTAACGATCGCGCAGTTGAACCAATTATTTTCTTTGAAGTTCGAGTTTTCCCGTATACTTATTGCGTACTTTGAAGCTATTGGAAAATTATTGTAACCTATATAGGGCTGTTTTGAGTGGAGGCCCAAGTATTTGATCCCATATTATTTTCGTTTAAAGCTTGTGAATAAATGTGGATATTTGGGAAACCTGGTACTAAAGATAGTCAAAGGGAGATTTTTCCGCAGTGACAATTTATTGTATAAAAAAATAAATAATAATAAATATGCACTCTGGTTATCTGGTTCCAAACTGGAATTCCTTAATGGTCATCATCAAAGACTGATAAACGTGCACGTATACGTTTAAATACAACAAATCATTTAGATGATATAATAATAATAGACACAGAGCAAACAGATCTGCCTATTATATAAGTTTTTGCCCTGGGCGGGAATAGAACCCACGATCCTCGGATCAGTTAGCCAAATATTTTGTGCTTTTTAAATAAGTTGCTTGGATAAACTTCAGTAATTTCCAGGTTTTTGATTTTGAGATGATTTTAATTTCGCTTGTCATTTTTTAATTGAAGTATAAGTTTTATTGCGACCGTCATTTCGCAATCTAAATGCAATTTATTGTTTCTCATTTTCATTGCTTTATAAAATATAAAACAAAACGACCAAATGCGGAAATAAGACACAACATACTCCTAATGTATTATTTCTATAAAAAAATATATTTCAGTCAACCTTTGCGCAAGAAGACAATAACAGAAAATAAGATTGTAATTTTGCATTTTCTACTCGATTATTATATTATTAACAAACGCCCACAATCTCAATGTTAAACTCAACTCAAATTCTCAAATACCGAGTCAATAGCCAGTGAACCATCAGAGCGCGACTGGCGGCCGACCAAATTGTCTCACGGTATAAAGTGACTGTCTGTCTGTCTAGTGACTATCTGGCTGATACATTCCTGTCAGCAGCTTCGGTTACATATTGCAAGAGCACTCGCCGTACCTATTTTAGATCGAAAATCAATAGTGGCTATGAGATTTCATGTTGAATAACCGTAGGTGTTCTTAACATATACCTGCAGAAGTTCAAACTGAGGTTTGCACATGTGTTACTGTGAGTAAAACTAAATCTTGTTTATTTGTATTTCTTTGTAGCGACATCTAGTTTTATTTGACTTCGACTTGTCTGGATTTGACTCATAATGTACCAAGGAATATTATAAAATCACCACAGAGGCCCCGTGAGGTTATAATTACGATAATAGCACTGATATAGAGTCCGAGAAATCATATAAACTGGTTGCGATTGACAAAAATCCCTGAAATTTAAAACTATAATATCATGAGTTTGACAATATCACTACGACATAATATAAGGTGCTACTTTATTAGTGCCCGATATTTTAGTCAGTGCTTCTACTCCTGATTCTGATCAACTATCCCCAAGGAACCCTTAGTCAAATCGCAAAATGTTTTTTGAACTCTTCATACAAATCGATCAGCCGAACGGCCAAATTAGTATGAAGAGTCCAAATTCTTTTGTGATTTGACTATGGGTTCCTTGGGAAAAGTTGATCAGAATCAGGAGTAGAAGCATCGACTAAAATATCCGGCACTAATAAGGTAGCACCTCATACAGCGTGTAACAAAATTGGTGTAGGACCCGTTAACTGGGGATTCTACTTATCGTACTGAACAACTTTTGTTCTACGACTTTGCTCAAATCGCAAAAAAAATTTTGGACTCTCCATACAAAAATGGCAAAACAGATGATCAATTTGTATGAAATGTCCGATTTTTTTTTGTGATTTGAGCAAAGTCGTAGAACAAAAGTTGGTCAGTACGATGAGTAGAATCCCCAGTTAACGGCTTCTACACCAATCTTGTTACACCCTGCATATTGAATCCCCTTGGGGTCTTGGCAGAGCAACTTTTAAGCTGCTTATAGATATGCTGATAGATATATTAATATACAAAGTGAGTTCTGATGATAAAGGGCCAAACATTCGTATTACTTACATTCGATTTACGTCATAATATCTTTAATTCATAAGTAAAATAATTTGTAATAATAATAATAATATCTGGGACAAATCACACACGGTCATCTGGCCCCAAACTAGGATTCCCTGTATCTTGGGAACCAAAGACTGATATATACATTTACTTTTAAATACATACATATATAGATATAATATAATACACCCAGACTCAGAGCAAACAATTCTGCTCGTCACAGAAAACCCACGACTCTCGGATCAGAGGTCAGGATCGCTAACCACTTAGCCACCGAGTCAGTCAGTAATGTCCCTTCATGATTGTATTAGCCGGAACGCTACTGCTAATTAATAATAATAATATATAATAATAAATAATAAAACTTTATTTAAACTTCTTAAGCCTAAATTACAGCTTATCTTAGCTTAAAATATTTTACTTATGTTAATATGATACATGAAGGCTAATGCACATCTTTGTGGGCATGGTCTTGAAAAATATATTTTAATATCTTGTGTTTCAAGACATACTGCTCCGAATAATTAATTTACAATGTTAAGCCTGAGGGGCAATCAAAATAAATATTTTATTAAACAAATGCTGTATTTTTGTTAGATTGTTAGCTTAGTACACATTGCCATGATTTTAGGTAACAAATTCATTTAAGAATACACTATAAATACAAATAATTAGAATTCTAACCAGATTTAGAATGAATTAGCAGCATATCCTCCCCAATACTTATCGTGGTTTTAAACCACATATATCCAGCAACTTCCTACAAGCCTGACTAAATTATCAGTCCACCCCTGGTGGGGGGCCTTCCAACTACTATAGCTTCGGGCTCGGCTATCGCCAAGAAGCGGTCGTGGATGGGTTTGACTGCTAGTGGCATTTATCTCGACCGTTTCCGTGCTTCGCAAGGCACGTTAAGCCGTTGGTGCCGGCTGCTATCGCTAGACATTACAAACGGGGCTAAGCCCCCCAAATTTCTATGAAAATACTGGTGCGGCTGGCTTGTGGCTTGCGAACTGCGGTCCCTCAACGATAATCACAAAAAAGATATCCACGCGGGCGAAACCGTGGGCGAAAGCTAGTTAGAAAATATGAGGAAAATAAACTTCTTTATTCTACCCTAGCCGAATGTCACATAAGTTTAAGTTACTAGATAGTCAAATAGGTATATTAAATGGCCTGAAATCGTTTCCCCAGCTTCCTAAACACTTAAGTATAAGTTTCGAACTAACTTTCAAATCTTGTAGGCTGCGACATCTTCGTTTGTTCGCGTAACACCCTTCCAAGATGCGCGAACACAATACCCCGAAATGTTCTGTACACTACAAATAAAGTTCCATATAGTGTACAGGGTGTAGTGAAAACAGGGCTATTCTGTTACTAGTAAAACGCTTTTTTGTTTTACTATTTGCTGAAATTACAAAAAATTTATTCCCCATTCAAATTTGGAAAACGGAAATCTCCAGTTTATGTATAAATATGGTCCGTTTCCTTGGTAGCATAGTAGATATTTTATTTACAACTGGTTTGCCCTTATCATCATCATCTTACTAGTCAGTAGATGATGCCGGTTATGGAGGCGGGCTTAGCGAAAATTCCCTAAAGCAATGGGATGGACCGATGACCTTATGAAGGTTGCGGGAATGGATGCGGGCAACACAGGACCGATCAGTGTGGAAATTCTTGGGGGAGGCCTTTGTCCAATGGGTAAATTGGGGCAAATTAATACAACAGGAGCGGTAAACGCTTATATTATATAAAACTAAACAACTTTCAGTTTGTATAGGTTGTGCCCCAAAGTTTTTCAATTGACGGTCTTCACTGAACAAAAACTCGCCCTGTAGACGTTATAACGTACAAAAGTGCGATACTTTACTACATGAATAATTCATCCAAACGCCAAGTTTCAGCGCTCTGCCTATTGAAGGGATTAGGGTTACCAAGTAATGCGGTCAAAATGTTAACCATGTTCTGCTACCGAGATTTATATTAGGAACTTTTTTCTCAAAATGTTTTTTTCTCATGTGGCGTCACATACCATGCCAGTGACACGAACAATTTCAGAACAAAATTAAGAATGTAGGAAAAAACTATAAATGAACCCGGCAAAATGTAATGACTCGCTTAACAAACGTTTCGCCCATAACAAATACATAATATATTTCTTGTTTATAGTATGATTTACTAAAAAAATGTTTGCTTTTTACCAATAGAGCAGACAGAAATACTGTATAGGCTAGGCTTAGTAATAGGCAGGGTCAAGTAACTTCTCATTGTGGACATAACCCTAAAAAGGGCTAGAGATATAAAAAGAAGTATCTACTCTAACCCAAATTTAACCAAATCCGTCCAGAAACTTATGAGCACTTAAAAACACAGACCTTTGGAACACAAGCCTTTTTTGAAACTGATTTTTGGACTCTATTAATGTAAGTCAATGAGTGTTTTTCCTTTGACTGGCTCGGTACCGACACACCGGCCTAGTAACCGGAGAAACATCTAATGAACACACGTATCGTATATGAATTGTTTATTCTCTGACCGGTAAAGGTGACAGCAGGCAATGACCTCCACCGGTGTCAATACCAGTGGAAAACCGCTCCATTGATACCCGTCAATACCAACACAACTTAGATTTGTTGTCATGACAACACTTCTTTACTCCCCCGTATAGTCCGTATTCCCTCTTCCGTTACAAAACCAAAGTTAGATTTACCTGACAAGGGTCTGTACCTTTCATACTTAAAAAAATATATTAAGTTATCCTGTATAGATCGTAGAAGAGATGGCCGTTGGGGAATTAAAGTTCTCGAGTGGCGTCCGCGCACCAGAAGATGTAGCGTAGGCAGGCCTCCCACTCGGTGGACTGTAGACCTGATGAATTTCGCGAATAGCCGCAGGATGCGGGCAGCGCAAGACCGGTCTTCGTGGAAATCCTTGGGGGAGGTCTTTGTTCAGCAGTGGACGTCTTTTGGCTGATGATAAGGACGATGATGATGATGAACCTGTTCTTAGTGTAAAATTACTCTCACAAAAGTGTTCTGAGTCGCTTTCCATCAGGTGATCCGTCTGCTCGTTTGCCACCTCTGTTATAAAAAAAAAAACACTCGGATGACTGTTACAAATTCTATTATCAAAGAAGCGTAAAGAACAAAAAGAGAAAGAACTTTTATTGCTAGAACTCTCATGCGATTCGCACTTTTGACACAAAATAAAACCTTTTGACACAAAATAAAACCTTTAGACAGCACTCGTGCATGTTATTTAAATCCTATAAGTACTGCTTGAGACTAAAGGCATGAAATTGCTCTGTACGCGTTCTTAGCAGAGAACAACCCTACATCGACAAATCTTAAATTGAATTCTGTAACGTGTGTTGCGTGACTTGGCAAGTTTCGATAAAATATCGGTCGCACTTTTTGGAATAAAGTTATAGGCCAGTAAATTATCTTTCGACTCAAAGGAAAAAAGTAAATCGTCAGCCAATTTTTTTGCAAGCTATTTCAAAGCTGAAAAGAAGTGTTATACTCGTATACAGGGTGTGAAAATTCCAAATTTTTATAGAAATTTATCGATTAATCGGTCAGTTTGGAACATATGGACAGTCCAAATTTTTTGAAATTTCAGCATGGGTTCCTCGGAAAAAGAAGTTAATTTTTATGAGTAGAACCCGCGATTAGTTTCTGGAACTAATATTTTTATACCCTGTATGAATGAGTGTTTGTATGAGACAAGATTAGGGATATTAGTTTTTACCTGATTTTCTAATTGGATGATAATTTTTTTAACCATCAGTTGGTAAGCCCTTGGCATCATCTCACCTGATGGTTAGTGATGATGATGATGCCGAAGACAATAAACGTAACATCATCAGTCCAGCCCACGTCTTCCGGCCCAAAATTCCGTCAGAATTATCACCTATATACTTAATTAAAATGTACATATTATAAAAATAATCCATAAAAAAATTTTCAAAAGGAAAGTTTATGCTGTTGCTTTTTATTTTTCTCTAAGGGGTAGTGGTTAGTCCACTTCGTTTACATCTGGCGGTCGCGGTTTGATTCCCGGCGGGGTCCAAATTTGTAAAACTTAGTTTGCCATTTTCTGAGCCCGCCTTGCTAGCTATCTATTATATTTCTGCGTTTAGTTTCTAGCACAGTATAAGAACATTATACAGTACGGACACTCCCTGCCGCTCTCTGAAGGCTACCTCACCCCCCCCTGTGTGACCGATCTGTGACCATTTGTCAAGAGGTTGGCACAGTTCCAAAACGGTTCCAAAGCACATATATTATAACCAAAGACAATTTTATTTTTTAAGGAAAGAGCAAAGTCTTCTAAGGCTATACAGCCTTGTCTGGTGTATACAGCCTTTACTTTATTTGTAAAAATCTAGCTAATAATAAAGAACAATGAGGGCCCATTGAATCTCGATTCAACCCTAGTTCATCACGCACACATTTACATGTGTACAAACATGAATGTCTTTGTAGTAAACAATGGCGCCAAATTTGTATGAAGTTTCTAGGTAAGGTTAATCAATATGTTGAAAGTTGAAATATAGGTCTATCCTCTTTCTAGGTACTATCTATTAATAAAGTACGTTCATCATAAAAAATGTAATTGAGACAGACAGGGAAGTTACATAGAAGCAGATTGGGCTGTCTCGATAAAATTGAATAAGAATAAAACTTGATGAACCTGTAATGTCTTCTCTGATAAGGTGAACGAGGGAACTTCGGCGATAAAGTTCCCGGTGGTTCAGGAAGCACGCGGTAGATTCCAACTTGGGCAGTGGTTTATCTGAACCCTAATCCGAAGGTTAGATGTCATTATTGTGAGCTGATTGTAACTTTGTTGGGACTGGATAGAAAATTAGTATATCTGAATACCTTTTCACACGATTACATACAATACTGACAAGGGAAGCGGTGGCTCAGTGCCGCTTGCATAATCACTCAGGTTAACTGACCACATATACGGTTATAACTTGGATGGGTTTGACTATTAGTGGTGTTTATCTTAACCATTTGAGAGCATTTGAGCTGGCGTCCTTTTGACACCGTACCTAATGAATAAATAACTAGATATCATTGTAAAGGGCTCAACAGAAAACCAGCGTTGCAGCCAGCCTTTTACAGAATTTTTAAGTTTTGTTTTTGTATTCTTTGTTTTAGTTTATAAGCTGCTGTTTATGATGTCGAATAAATGTATTTTCTTTCTTTTCTTTCTTTCTTATTTCTATCATAAAACTGAAGAAAAAAAAATATATGGAGAGTCCATATTTTTTTTTAGCTTCGATTATATGTGTTTGGGAAAAGTTGTCTAGTTTCATGAGACGAAGCCCCAGTTAATGGGAACGAACGAATACCTCGGGATTTATGATGTTAGAGGGTCTTGGCTTAGCTCGTAGAAAGTGGAATTTACTTATTTAGATTTTCACTAAAGAGATAGTATAGAAATGTATTTTTTTTTGTTGCAGTGCCAACTTCGGCCGTCCAAGGAGTTTTAGGCAAGAAGGTTGCACTGCCGTGCGACACACAGCCACTGACCGCCAACGATCAAGTCTCCATGGTGCTTTGGTTTAAGGAGGCTGATGGGGAGCCCTTGTACAGGTATTTTAATTATGTACCGTATTTATATTTTATCATGTGCACTCTCACATACATACAATACCGCCCAGATTGTACTAGTTTTTTATTTTTTTATTGTGCGTATACTTTATTTTATATGATAGTTATTGATTGATTGATATTTACAAGCACTCAAAGAAGGAGCGGGGTGAAGTCTGCGCAAGCAACTTTAAACGTATGCACGTACGCAAGCACGCACGCACGTATACGTACATACGTATACACATGAACACATGCATGCTATATCTTTTTATAGAAACTTCAGTTTAATATTTTGCTTTGCGTTATCGCAGAACCACTATTAGCAATACAGGGTGTTAAAAAAGTGGGTTTCACATTTTAAGGGGTTACTCAGAATCAAGTATAGAATACAGAAAAAATAAAAAAAAACGATATTTTTTTTCAGTTTTCCATACTGAATCCGAATAGTGAATCAAGAATTTGTATGAGAAACTGAAATAAATAATTAATGATTTCTCTATAGACCCACACCTTCAAAATTGGATCTAATGAGAAACAAATGACTCAGTAGATCCATTATGGATTTCCTCAATGGATCTATTGAGAAATCAATTTCTCCATAGATCCATACCTTAAAAAATGGATCTAATGAGAAACAAATACCTCAGTAAATCCATCATGGATCTACGCATTGGATCTACTGAGAACGAAGGATTTTTTTTTGGTACTCCATACTTGATTCTAAGTAACCCCTTAAAATTTTAAACGCAATTTTGTAACACCCTGTATAAACGAACCTGGTAACGTTTGTAACCTTCTCTATTGAATTTACCGTAGTTGGATACAAGCGAATCTCATCTCATCTCACTAAAAGTATGGATGTTTGATTGTTTGTTCCACTTTCACGCCAAAAATCTTGAACAGATTTTAATTAAATTTGGTATGTAGATAGAGAAAACACTCGGCTAATACATAGGATACTTTTTATACCGGAAAATTTAAGGGTTCCCGGAGGAATGCTTAAAAACTCAAAATTTCCACTTCGTCACTAGATGGCGCCACCTTAACATTTTCTTTCTCTGGACCCAATTCTGAAGTTCAGGCAGACGAAGTCGCGAGCGGAAGCTAGTGAAAATATAAAACCTCGTCAAACTGTAGAAGAGCGAGCGAAAACTGTATTTTTCTCAGAATTCCCTTCTTTCCCCGATGAAGTATGAACCGTAACAAATGAGAACACTTATAATGATTTATATTAATACAAGCCTCTTGGTCGGTTGCTGTATAAATAATATTGAGCTTGATAAATCGCTCGTGATTTAGGGGAATCATTCGCCTATTTAAGTCGCTCGATAAAATTGTGAATACTCTGCTACTCTGGTAAACTTTTTTTAATGATCCTAGTAGTGGTATTATGTTAAGTTTACGTTTGTTCGATGTAATTTGTAGGAACCTGATAAAATTTAACTCACTTTATAAATGAACTGTAATGTTCTTGAAATAAAACAATAACCCGAATCAAGCGTTTGACATCCAGGTGAGGTGTAGAAGAACCTTTAATTTAAAAAAAAAGTTATGCACAAGTTTTATGACATCGTTTTTTCTTTTATTATTTACACTTAAAATAAACGTTAAATAATGTTTTTTTTTAGTTTGAGCACGTAGCGAACTGACATTTCGTTTTTTTATAGAATGCAATAATAAAATAAAACGCACATTAATGTTTTGCTTCAGTTGGTAACAATAATATGTAATTTTTTTTAAAACGCCAATTAACCAACATCTGGTACCTATTTAGAAAAATATAAAAATAAATCGAAAAGAATAGTTAAAAAATAGACAAAGTCATAGACATAGACAACATTTATTTAAAATTTATTTTTATGCATAATGATTTTTTACTATTTATTGTTTATTGTTTATACAGCTAAAATTTGAAATTTTGCCATTTATATAGTGATTTTATGAATGGAAATGTCTAAAAAGACGACAATAATAAGATTGATATTCTCTTAGCTCAGCGTAGATCTGTTTTGTAAATGGTGTAAGTTTTTGTCATTTATTGAAACTTGTAATAAATTATTCGGTTCAGTCACTTCGGAAACTGACTCGATGGAGTGGCCCTGACACATAAGCGCTCCTGACTTTATACCAAGGGTCGTCCATTCGATCCTCACCCAGGTCAAACAATCCGGTAGTTGACTGCTAGTCATTTGAGTTACTTTTTATCAAATGTCAAAAACGGCATTTTGTTCTAAAAATGTTTGAAATTTTGTACAATGACGTCATTGTTCAATATAGTAGGTTGCATACTAATTAAGAAATTCTTATAAATTAAAAATTGAAAATGCGATGAAAATTAAAGTGATTTAAGTTTTTCAACAATTTCAGTTAAAGAGCTATTTAGTCAATAATATTTTGTACTTACCATCAGGTGACCCACTTGCTCGTTTGCCTTCCTTATCACATAAAAAAAAAAAAAAAAAAAAATATTTTTCATGCAGTCAACTCCCGGATTGTGTGACAACATTTATTTGCTCAGTGTCGTATTTTTTAATATAATAATAATAATATTGCGGGACAAATCACACACGGTAATATGTACTTTTCAAACTTAACTACTAGCTTCCGCCCGCAACTTTATCTGCGTGGACTACAGAATTGAGTCCAGAGAGAAATAAAATGTTAAGACAGCACTATCCAGTGACAAAGTAAAAATTTCAGTTTTTAGCCATTTCTCCAGGTACCCTCGAGTTTTCCGGGATAAAAAGTATCCTATAAGTTAGCCGAGTGCTTTATCTATCTACTAACCATATTCCATCCAAATCCGTTTAGTAGGGTTGGCGTAAAAGTGGAACAAAAAAACAGACAAACAAACATCCATACTTTCGCATTTACAATATTAGTGAGATGTGTATTATATAAGGTGCTACTTTATTAGTGCCCGATATTTTAGTCAGTGCTTCTACTCCTGATTCTGATCAACTTTCCCCAAGGAACCCATAGTCAAATCACAAAAAAAAATTTGGATTCTTCATACACATCGATCAGCCGAGCGGCCATATTAGTATGAAGAATCCAGAATTTTTTTTGCGATTTGACTATGGGTTCCTTGGGGAAAGTTGATCAGAATCAGGAGTAGAAGCACTGACTAAAATATCGGGTACTAATAAAGTAGCACCTTATATAGTACTAAGCTTGTGGCCAGATGACCGTGTTTTATTTAACTTTAGTTGTTTAATTTACATTCGGTAATGGTCGTTGGTCGGTTTGTCGTCGTTCTCACCTAATATTAAATGATGATGATACCGAAAAATTGAGGTGGGCTAGACTTATTAATAAAAGAGCGTACTCCCATATCAAAAGCTGGCAACGCACTTGTGACTCCTCTGGTATTGCGGGTATCTTTGGGCGGCGGTAATCGCTTACCATCAGGTGACCCGTCTGCTCGTTTGCCACCTCTGCCATAAAAAAAAAAAAAAAAAACTTATTAATTATGTGTGTTTATCCCGAGAATTATTATACTGATATCATAATACATTTCAACAAAATTGCTCAGTGTCTGAGTTGCTTCGTGAGTAGATTTCTTGTGTATTGATAGGCAAAGTTCAAAATTTACAAGTAATAACCAAGGACGTAAGAATATTACTTTAACATAAGTAACTACTTATTCTAATCTAGTTTTATAAAAAAATTCTAGAGTTAAAATTGGAGTACAAGCCCGATAAACTACTAGATTTTAAGAACTACTATGTTAAAATGTATTTCTGCATTTGTATCTATGTTTTCTTCGTCATAATGCCTATGGTGTTTATCATAAACTATTTATCTATCTATAAAGAACTTTGAATTATTTTCCTGTGATTACTTCATTGATTTCTTACTGTGATGCAATAAATAAAATAAAATATCCTGGGCAAATCACACACGGTCATCTGGCCCCAAACTAGGATTCCCTCGGGGAACCAGAGACTGATATACATACACATATAATATGTTGTGTTGTTTGTCAAGTAAATGTTTTATCAGTCTCTCTATCTATTTTTACGTTTTTGTTCCATCAGCTACGACGTCCGAGGCCGGCTCGCTACCCAGCCCAAGCTCTGGTCTTCTCCCAGCGTCTTCGGCACTCGTGCGCACTTCAGGTCCTCAGCAGCGCCGGCCGTGCTCCTCATCGATAACATCCTGGCCAGTGACGCTGGGGTCTACAGGTGCAGGGTAGACTTCAGTAACTCTCCTACCAGAAATATGAGGATCAACTTTACTGTTATCAGTAAGTGTTTCATCATTTTCGTTACTGGGATTACCCATAAACCTCTCTACTGAATTACATTAAAGTTAGGTTTTTATTCCGATAAAAAATATCCATATTGGATCCTCAAATATCTCATATCCGTATGAGATATTTGAGGATCCAATATCGATATTCAAAAGAAAAGGCTTACCTAAATATTTGAAAAGCTATACTCTCAATGTTATATAGAAAAGGTTATACTTATGTAAAAGTTTAGTCTGAGAATTTAAAGGTTGGTTTAAAAAAATGATATTGTGATGGATGGATATTCATATCAAAATAGAAACAAAAAATTTTTAAGGACATTTCGATGGTAAAATGTGATAAAAACCAAGTATAAAATGGATGACCGTGAAAAATTTTATGATTGTAATGAAAATTCCGCGGAAAAGTAATAACCAGCCTGTATAAGTCAGATTCGCGGCAAGGATTCCGAACTGAATGAAAAATATAAATATTTTGCCAAAAATATATTATTATGTGGTGGTACAGAACCCTCGCTGAGCGAGTCCAACTCACACTAGATTGTTTTAATTTACTTTCAAACAACAGCTTCACGGAGTGATTATATTCTCTTTGAACAGCTTATAAAGTTCAAATCATTAAAATGTTCACGAAGAATGTATATTTTTATCCGCTTAACCTAAGATCAGACCATTTTAAAAATAATCTTAAGCCTTAAAATAAATGATTTCTATACACTAAAATAATATTTCACTGACAAATTCAGAAGTCCTAAGGATATGCATATTGCATAGTGATTACAAAGTTTTTTAAATCCCTTATTGATTAGGCCTTACAGTCCATCTCATCTCATCTCACTCATATTATAAATGCGAAAGTATGGATGTTTGTTTGTTTGTCAGTTTGTTTGTTCCGCTTTCACACCGAAACTACTAAACGGATTTGGGTGAAATTTGGTAGGTAGATAGATAAAGCACTCTGCTGACACATAGGATACTTTTATCCCGGAAAACTTAAGGCTTCCCGTAGGAATGTTTAAAAACTCAAAATTTCCACTTCGTCACTAGATGGTGCTATCTTAACATTTTATTTCTTTCTGGACACAATTCTAAAGTCCACGCGGACGAAGTCGCAGGCGGAAGCTAGTAATTCATAAATCTCTCTTTTGATGTGTTAATCCTGTAGCACATAGTGCGGGCATATTGACAATAAATAAAAAAAGATTTGATTTGTCATAAAAATTATCAAGAGCAGTGATCGCCTTTCGGGGGGTTGAGCAGCTGAAGAGCGTAGGTGAGTTGTGTTTAGTAAAAAAAACAGCCAAGTACGAGTCCGACTCGCGCATGAAGAGTTCCATACCGTTGTATAGCCTATTAAGCCTTTAAATCGAGCAAGAAACTCCAAAAACACGTATCTTGTATGGGGATCCCCTTTAATTATTGTTTTTGCGATTATAGCAATACAATTTCTGTGAGCATTTTAAGCGTCTACCTGTTGCCATTTGCCAGCATAAAACGCCAAGGAGCCTCTTTATTTTATTTTTTTATTTGTTGTTATAGCAGCAACAGAAATACACACACTCTGCTGTGAAAATTTCAACTGTCTACCTATTACGGTTCATGAGATACAGCTGACAGACAAACGGACGGACGGACGGACAGCGGAGGCTTAGTAATAGGGTCCCGTTGGCCTTTGGGTACGGAACCTAAAAAACACCAAAGGCACGTGTAATAACAATATTCCTTATACAGTAGTACTATCAATCACACAGGATGGACACTATATGCAAATATTACCCTCCACTTGGGCATATGAACAAAATAATGAAAAAACTGAAACCCAAAATATTTTTGCTCAGTATAAAGTATGTATATTTTCTCTGCTCAGTACAAAGTTCCAACCCGCTGAGCTTGAACAGTCAACGGTTTTCACACTCAAAGAAGTGAGATGAGTGACATTACTACAATAAGGCGGTTATTGACGCTACAAAAACTTTATTGTTTAGACTGTAGCTACCGACGAACAAAGATCTTCTCTTATAAACACCCTGTTTATTTAACGTTCCGAGGCTCAGCCTAAATGGCAACCAATGACAATACTCTTGCCAATTCATATACAGGTTGAACTTTTATGTCGCTGATAGGCGAAAAAGGTTAAACTGAATAAGTTTCTTAAAGGAGCATTGCGACAGAAAGCACCCAGTCTAAAAAGTATGATGTCTATGTCAAAACTATTGCACTCTTCTTTAACTTATCCTTTTAGAGGAGCATCCTTACTCCTTTTTTGTTTGTCTTTTCAAATCAGTAATTAGATTTTGTATACCTATCGTCAATTACAAGAAAAATGTGAAAGATAAGTACTTGGCGCTTGTAAGCGCTCTGGACATATTCGCACTTGAGCGATAACACGGTTTTTAATGGCCGCTCCTGAGGGGTTAACTCTACCATCTGTTCATCCGTCCATCTCGGTTTTATTCGAACAGTATTTTTCAGTCATTTGAATTTTTACAAAGACGTGTTTTTTGTCATTGAGTTGATACGTGTATTATACGTAGCATAGGGAATCCGAATTTTAGGGAAAGTTATACTTTTATTTATTTTATAACTTACTAGCTTCTGCCCGCGACTTCGCCCGCGTGGACTTTAGAATGGAAAGAAAATATTAAGATAGCGCCATTTAGTGACGAAGTGGACATTTTGAGTTTTTGAGCATTCCTACGGGAACCCTTAAGTTTTCCAGGATAAAAAGTATCCTATGTGTTAGCCGAGTACTTCATCTATTCCGTTCAATAGTTTCGGCGTGAAAGCGGAACAAACAAACTGACAAACAAACAAACAAACATCCATACTTTCGCATTTATAATAGTGAGATCTCAATTTTCGTTTTTTAAATTCAGTGAAACATATTTATGTCCTTCTATTGTATAGGTTTTTTTTGGAAAGTTGTTCAGTTTTATGAATAGCATCTACGATATAATTTGCTGCTGTTCATCGATATCATCATCGTCATAATTGAGAGGCAAAAAAGATAAAACACCATCTACAAGCTTTATTATGCATAGCTAGAGTAACGCATTAGGATTCCATTTAGAGCAACACTTGAGGCGTAAAAAACACGGTAATTTAAAAAATATATATTTTTAAGACTTAATAAAATATCACTCTGTATATTAGTACCAACACGCCAACGACTTAATAACAAGTCCACTGCCGACTCACCCCGCGTGGCCCGCCTTCAATAATAGCATTCTTCCACTTTCCTTTAGTCACCCCGGGTCTACTTATCACAATCATCAGTAAGGAACGGACAATACATACTGACACAGCATTTCTAATTTCATTATTAAAAAAGGCAATCGCAAAAAAAAATAATGGAAAAAGGAATCCAATCATAACGCGGAAATCGGTAGCTTTAAAAGGTTATAGCGAATCGATTTTTTTGTGCGGACGTGCATGACATTTCAATAAGGTTTGAAGCGTTAAGTAATGAAAGAATCGACAGAATACTAAAACAATGTTTACGAGTGCACTGAACTACGCAAAAGCTGTAAATAATATCTGGGACAAAATCACACACGATCATCAGGCCCCAAACTAGGATTCCCTGTACTATGGGAACCAGAGACTGATATACATACACATATACGTTTAAATACAAACATACGAGGAGGGATCAAAAAGTAGTGAGAATGAGATAGAATATAATGACTATTGATATCTTAATAATTTATTTTTCTACATAGTCTCCGAGTCTCTCTACACACCGAGTCCAGCGCTTTTCCAAGGCTTCAATCCCTTTCAAAAAAAAAGTTTTGTCTTGGTCCTGCAAAAAGCTCTCCACGGCATCCATCACCTCGTTATCGTCTTCGTACCTGTTTCCCCTTAAGTATTCTTTCAATTTAGGGAACAGATAAAAATCGCTAGGTGCCAGATCTGGTGAATAAGGGGGGTGGTCAACCAATTCGAAGCCAGCTTGTTGAATGGCAGCCATCGCAACTGCCGAGCTGTGCGCGGCCGCGGGTGCGTTGTCGTGATGAAACAGCACGCCCTTTCGAAGTTTCCCTCTCCTTTTCTCTTTGATGGTATTCCTCAACTTGGGAATTAATGCTGCATAATATTGGCCTGTAATAGTGGTTCCACGCTCCAGGTAATCAATCAACAATATCCCTTCTGAGTCCCAAAATATTGAGGCCATAACCTTGCCAGCCGATGCCACGGCACGAAACTTCTTCGGGGTCGGTGATGATGGCCGTTTCCATTGTGAAGATTGCTGTTTTATCTCGGGATCAAAATGATGGACCCATGTTTCGTCCATTGTTACAAAACGAGACAAAAAGTTTTCAGAATCGTCTTGAAACTTGTCCAACAATCTCTTCGAAATGTCAAGTCGATTTTGTTTCTGACTGTCTGTTAACATTCTCGGCACCCATCTTGCGGAGACTTTTCTCATATTCAAAGATAGTTTCAATATGGATTGAATACTTCCATATGAAATGCCCGTTTCTTGAACTAAGTAACGGATGGTAACTCTTCGATCGCTCAATACAATTTTCTCGACTTTAACAACATTTTCTTGGGTGACTGACGTCGATGGGCGGCCGCAACGATGTTCGTCTTCCGTGCTCGTTCTCCCTACTCGAAATTGAGAAGCCCACCTTGCGACAGTGGAATACGGCGGAGCAGACTCTCCTAATGTTGCCTCCAAATCGCAGTGAATCTCTTGCGTCGTTAACTTTTTTAAACAGAGGTATTTAATAACGGCTCGCACTTCGTTTTTCTCCATTTTCGAGAACACGTTCTGACACGAAGTAAACAAATGACTACATTCAGAAAAAAAGCGGCCAAGTGCGAGTCGGACTCGCCCATGAAGGGTTCCGTAGCAGCAAGTAACATAATATAAAAGTTTTTGTAGTTCGTTGTAACTTGAATGAAAGGTAAATTGCGGTTTACGATTTATGACGTATTAAAAAAAAACTACTTACTAGATATCGTTCACCACCTTACCAAGGAGTATTGTACATATATCGGTCTCACTACTTTTTGATCACTCCTCTTATATAGATATAATACACCCAGACACAGAGCAAACAAATCTGCTCATCACAAAAATGTTTGCCCTTGGTGGGGATCCAACCCACGACTCTCGGATTAGTAGCCAGGAGCGCTTACCACTGAGCCGCCGAGTCTGTCGATACTAAAACAATGTTTACGAGTGTTTTGAACTACACAAAAGCTGTAAATTCTTGTTACTTAAAAGGTTTTTTTTGTAGAAATTGTCACAGGCCGACTTATTTTAACTTTATACCCTATTCGTAGGTATATTTATTTCGATACCGCGTTCTTTGTTTGAGTTACGTAGGTATTTCATTGAAATCGTTTAAGGCGCGATGTACACTCAATCTGAGCAGGTTGATGCATGATTATATAATATCGACCGTAACGCCACTCATTTTAAGTTCAGATCAGTATCGGTACCATCGCGGCGGTTACGTCAAGGCCGAACGCAAAATTCTCGAGATTTAGATGTTTTTATTACTTTTCTTGGCTTTCAAATAAGTTAAAAAAAATCCGTTCAAGGTAAATTGAAGGTATTGAAATGGCCGATTTGTGTGTGTTGGTTTCAACATAAACATATATTGTGTTTCCGAGAGAATTTGCAATTAATGCAAAATACAGGGTTTACTGGATATTTTTTTTCATCAAAGTTTTTGTGATTTTTATGATTCTATTCAAGGCGATTTTTTTATTGTTTCAAGTATGTTATATATTTTTTCCATGGTGATAGCTTTAACCATTATTTCAAGAATTTGAATTGAATAATGCGATTTGGCGATACTTAACGCCTTAATAGGCGCTGGAAATAAATTTTCGTTACGTATTTTACTCTGAAACGAGAAGTATTGACTTAGTGTCCAAAAGGCGATTTAAAAAAATCATTGCCGAACCGATATTGGTTATAATAATATTATGGAGCAAAAAAAATGGAAATAGATTTTTACATAGTATAATTTTTATGGCAACGGCAAATGGTGAATGCTACTCGTTAAACTGAACAACATTTCCAAAAAAAAAACTATATTGTACAAGGTAATTTTTAATCGCGGATATGAACATTTTTTTTTACCCTCAACTGGTAAACCCTTGGCATCATCTCACCTAATGGTAAGTGAGGATGATGCCGAAGATGGAAGCGGGCTTATCAAGATTCCCCAACGCAATGGGGCTATCTGATCTCCATGCCGGAATACCTACATCAATGCTGTTAACATTGATGTTTGGCGGCAAGACTTATATAAGATGGTGTTAGCTAACCAGGCGGGCTCAGAAAATGCCCTACCATCAACCAAACTGAGTCCTACAATGTTGGACCCCGCCGGGAATTGTACCCGCAACCTCCTGATGTGAAGCGAGCGGACAAACCACTAGGCTACGAAGGCACTAGGCTATTCGATTTCAATGAAGCTATAATAAGTGCGCCTATTCTTTAAGAGTAAACTAAACATCAAAAACTTTAGTCTTGTATTTCTACTTACGAGCAATTTTGTTTCCCTTTGAAAATATAAAATTTAACCGCGATGTCGGTACCACAAGGATTTTTTAACCGACTTCAAAAAAAGGAGGAAGGACTCAATTCGACTGTATGTTTTTATATGTTTGTTACGCAATTACTCCGCCAATTATGAATTGATTTTGATGATTATTTTTTGCTTGGTAGGCCATACTTCAAACTAACAATAACTTATAACTTTTTATCATAATTAATTCAACGCTCTTATCATAATATTTTCGAAGTAAGCACTGTATATTATTCAAAGGTAATTTGTTTTGTCTACCTTATAAAAAAAATAACCTTGTTATTAATCGATCTAACTAGCTTTTGTTCGATTTCAATACCGTTATAACGGTACTAACGATATTACCTAGGGCTTAGCAATCGTGGATAAAAAACATTGATATACAAAATCCGATTACAGGTATATAGATGTATAAGCTTACGATTATTATTCGTATGATTGTTTATTAATATACCAGAATGGATTAATGTACGAGTACAAAAATAATACTGCCTAAATAATTTTAAAAATATACAGGGTGTAAGGGACAGTTTTCCAAATACTTTTAGGGCTTGCTCAGTAGACGAAATTGAACAACTTTCCACAAGAATTTATTTCAGGAAACGAAAAAAAATCGGCTTCTCCGTACAAAATTATAAACTTGATTGTACAGTTTGTATGGAGAAGCTGACTTTTTTTCGTTTCCTGAAATATATTCTTGTGGAAAGTTGTTCAGTTTTGTCTACTGAGCAAGTCCTTAAAGTTTTCGGAAACCTGTCCTTTACACCCTGTATATTATAATGTGACCTTAAATTACATTTATAACACGTTCATGGATTCAGTAACTGTACAAATAAGACCGATAAAATTTTACTATCCCAAAACCTTTATTTATTTTTCTTCTTTCTATCTTATAAAAGAGCTTTCCCAATTTCTGTAATGTCCACAGGAAAACCATTAGAGACGACGTTTTCAATAATATCGTACAAAATTAGTTTCCTTTGCTTTCCCGCGCTGAATTCGGAGATACAAAAAAAGGATAATAAAAAAATATTACGTTCTTGCGCGCAAAAACTCTCTTTTATTTTCACATTTTTAATTTATGACCAGTCTGTGCGTGCGTCTTTCGAGGCGTTCAAGAAAAATTGTACAGCCTCGCTTTGCATACTTTCTCACGAAACCTTTTACTATCTGGAATACGTAGGGTTATCTTCGCTCAATACAAATCAGCAATTAACAGTCATTAGCCAGGAATAGGAGTAAAAAAACAAGCTTAAGAGAAATTTACAAATAATCTGGGTTTGTATGGAAGGTTAATTTAGTTTTTACCTGAATAAGGAAGTACCTATGTACTATCAAAATCTTAACAATTTTTTCCCCATGGCAATACTTCCGTACTCCTCCGTCGCTCGCTAGCTCTCGCTCCTCAGGCGCTCGAAAGCAGAAAGGCAAGAAATAAGTGAGACAAGTTTTGAGATACGGGTGTTCATAGCAAACTTTTTGGATCGCGGTTTCTTTGGTTCACTTAACTTATTGCAATTGAAATTAAAATAATATTTTTGTTGAATGAACCCACGCTTGAAAAGTTTTACCACAGGTTTTTGTTTTACAGACATTTTCTTGGAATTCTTCTGGGTGACTGGATTCTTTATTTTATGAAATGTTGTTTTATTTATATAATATCTTAAAAAAAATATTGGAATATAATGAATTGTAAATGACCCGATGATCTTGGCTGCTGGTGAACTTACAAAGCATTTTGACAAAACAAATGTGTTGGAGGGAGTTTCTTTTGGATCCGGCGTTTCTTCTCTCTCCGCAAACACTTCCCGAAACGTTGGGTATATGAAACTTCTTATTCAAGATATCTAAAATATATTAAACTTCTTCTTATTCTTATTAGAGTATTGTTAACAACCCATTTGTCCCCACTGCAGGGCACGGGTCTCTTCCCATAACTTGGAAAGGTAAGGCCATACTCCACACACGGGGGCCAAGTCTGTATTATATTAGGGTCTTAAGTGGATTAAAATACTTCGAATAGATATATTTTGATTTGATTTGAAACTAAGTCGACAGCCTCCAAACTATCTGTAACTTATGACATATTGTTCACTAAATAACTATTTTGATATATAAATTTCACTTATAGAGCTTATAAATACTCTTGGCGGTGGAAATGCCATTATTTTATACTCATTGCTAACTCCTTGTCTTCTGGGTACGACATTACGTTAATTTTCGTCTTCACTTGATCGATAACCCGGATTTTTATAACATGTAAAATTTTTAATTTAAATTAATTGGTTATGAGTATACTACCAATACAGTCTTGGATCTCGTATGTGGAGTATGGCGTATGGAGCTATGGGCAGAGAATACTACACGATATAAACTACTACAATTGTGTAGTAGTTTATATCGTGTAGTATTCTCTGCCCATAGCTCGGAAAAGTTTGGCCATACTGAATATTGAATAATGACGTCATTGTCTTTCACAATTTCAAACATTTTTAAATTACATTTTCGTTTTGGTCATCTGATAAAAAAAAAACTGGCACACAAGAAAATATTTAGATAATTTTGAGTCATTTTTATGAGAAGCTACTTTCCATCTCACCTATCATCAGTTTGTTGCAAGCCTAAGTTAGGATTTTTCAAATTTTTGAACTCCAAATATTCTCGAAGTTGGACCTAGCTGATCTGTTTGTCCCAGGTATACACATTGGTCAACAACATCGAGTGTAGAGTCTCCAATCTACAGATGCAGGCAGGTCTCCCACTCTCGGTGGACCGATGCCCTGGTGAAGGTCGCGGAAAGCCGCTGGATGCGCTACGGCCTCGTGCTCCTACTAAATTCTATGCGGGCAACGCAAGTCCTGTCAGCGTGGAAATCCTTGCGGGAGGACTCTGTTCTGCAGTGACGTATTTTGGCTGATGATAGTAAACTCCCAATTTCATGTTTGATGTTCTTTGTCCACAGCCCCGCCCGATCGGCCGACCATCACTGACGCGAAGACGAAAGATCAGCTCAATCTTCTGGAGCCGTACAATGAAGGTGACACCATAGAACTCACTTGTGAGACCCGAGGAGGTGAGTAGCTTTCGAGCTAGCTATAATTGACCACGCTGAATACGTTAAAAACAACCGACTTCAATCGCAACAACTCCAATTTTGCTATGTTTTTGTTGATTTTTTCAAAAACCGCTGAATCGATTTCGATAAAATTTATATAGGACCACCTGTGAAGTATACCCTTTTAAACAAAAAAAGAATTTTCCAAATCGGTTTAGGCGTCTTCGTGTAATCAGTGAACATACATAAAAAAAAAATAAAAAAAAAGATTCCGACGAATTGAGCACCTTTTCCTTTTTTTTGAAGTCGGTTAAAAATGGGTTCGACGGCGCACTACAGCGAAAAAACGTGATCATCACTGGCATTATACAGGGTGTAATAAAATTGGTGTAGGACCCGTTAACTGGGGATCTCTCCATACAAATTGATCATTTGTTTTGCCATTTTTGTATGGAGAGTCCAAATTTTTTTTGCGATTTGAGCAAAGTTGTAGAACAAAAGTTGTTCAGTACGATGAGAAGAATCCCCAGTTAACGGGTCCTACACCAATTTTGTTACACCCTATATAAAGTGATTTTAAATTAGTTCTTGATACGAAAGACTATGCATGTGCTCATAATAACAAACAACTTTCCCTAATGAACCCACAGGCAAATCGCAAAAATTTTTTTGGACTCTCCATACAATCGAGCAACTGATCAGCTATCAACAGATGGCTAATTAGTAAAGGTCTTTCGTTTAAAAAACTAATTTAAAGTCACCCCATATTATGTATTTTATTTTTGTAGCTTTATATTATACTTATCTATTTATTTCTATGCAGTAGTTTGTGATTATTTATCTCTGTTTATTTATCTTTTTTTATGTCTCTTTATTCTTATTTTTGTATGTTATTATAAAATTGCCGATTAGTTAAAAAAGTTCAAAGAGAAAAATAATATTAAATAATTAAGGTTTTAAAACATTTAACTATTTCCAAAGTACCATTGGACATTTAGAAATAAAATAATGCTTGCTAAATGCACGTTGTCTGAATATTTTGAGAGCACAGTGGTGTAGAAGCTATGAAAATGGATTTTTTCGTCACTGAAAATCGCCATTTTTTTCATAGAAAAATACTTATTTTTGATTTTTGAAGGCTACACTTACACCAGTGTAAGTCTTCGTTACCATATGTATTTTTGAACATATTGCACATAATATTTCACGATTTTCAGATAATTTCGATTTTTTTTTGTAGAAAAATTTGACCCAATTGACCTCTAAGAAAACGCCAATACAGTATTTAATGGAACCCTGCTCAGTCAGTTCTAATTCATGAAAGACTTTGAATGTAGCTAGAAAAAACTAGAAACTAATTCATGAAAGACCTTGAATGTAGCTAGAAAAAAAACATCCGTATCCGTATCCGGCCGTTTAAAAAGAACATCTCGTATCTCGGACCTCACCAGCAAGCTCATGGAGGAAAGACGAAGCCTGATTCTGAAATCCTCTGAAGATGCTTGTCAGTATCGGCGACTAAACAGACAGATCTCCAAGTCCTTGACCCGTGATATACGCCAATTTAATACCAATCGTATTAAAGAGGCTATCGAGCGCAATAAAGGGTCAAAAGTATTCGCAAGGGATCTGTCTGCTGGTCAAAGCCAACTGACAAAGCTGAAGACCGAGGATGGCAGAGTCGTGTCGTCCAAGCCCGAGCTGTTGGAAGAGGTTGAGAAATTCTACGGACAATTATACATGACTACACGCTTACCTGTCAGCAATCTGGCTGAAGACCCGAGAGCCAGATTGTCCCGACACTATACCGAAGATATCCCAGACGTCAGCCTGTGCGAGATTAGACTGGCTCTCAAACAGCTTAAGAACAACAAGGCACCGGGTGATGATGGAATTACGGCTGAGCTTCTGAAAGCAGGTGGAGAACCGGTACTTATAGCTCTTCAGAAGCTATTTAATTCCGTCATGCTCGAGGGACGAACGCTTACAGCATGGCACAGGAGTGTGGTGGTGCTCTTCTTCAAGAAGGGTGATATAAGTCTCTGCTGAAGAATTACAGACCCATCTCACTCCTGAGCCATGTCTACAAGCTAGAAAAAACTAGAAACTAATTCATGAAAGACCTTGAATGTAGCTAGAAAATTATATATGACGAGCAGAATTGTTTGCTCTGAGTCTGCGTGTATTATATCTATATGTGTATGTATTTAAAATGTATATGTGTATGTATATCAGTCTCTGGTTCCCATAGTACAGGGAATCCTAGTTTGGGGCCAGATGACCGTGCGTGATTTGTCCCGGATATTATTATTATTATATAATTTAATGGAAGTAAATTAATTGTTGGGGGAATATTATTCTGTTGAACTTTCAAAACTTAAACGACAATTTCATAGGTAAGCACCTAATATTAACGACTCCATCGTCACTTACTATCGGTGAGATTAGAGTGAAATGCTCCCAAATCAGCAATAAAAAAACTATTATATATTTTAATTTTTCCCTTTTTTTGTGTAGTTTTGAAGCTGTCATATATTTTGTATTTATTTATGTTGAGTTGTAGTCTTTGTGACGAGTAAATGAGTTTTAAGGGTTTACGTTGCAGAGTTTTTTTTAAAGTAAGCTAACGAACCATTTTAAGCTATTTTAAAGCAACTAATCAAGCCGAGGGTAATGTTATTCGAGTGTATATAAAATGTACGTCAGATTCGTGTGTTGAAAATAGACGTTATTTAGTGAAATTCTTTTGCATTACGTTACGTCATTTTATATTATTTCGTGACAAGTGAGCCATCGTTTACGCAATCATCCGGCTTTTCAGTAAACATTATTACGCGTATATTTATGAAAAAACAGATCACCGAAACTTAAAACAGTAAAATTTTAATTGTTTTGCTTATTTAAGAACATGCCTTGATCATCTTCTTTAAATTTATCTTCTACTGTAGTCTGCGTTCTCACCAGGCGATCCTCCACCACGGCTCATCTGGCTCCTAGAGAACACAATCATCGATGACTCCTTCGAGCTTCGACCAGATGGCATCACCGTCAACAATTTGACCTTCCCCAACATCGGAAGGCAGCACCTTAACTCAAGGCTGGTCTGCCAGGCTTCCAACACGAATCTGTCAGCGCCTCAGACCAAGTTATTGATAATGAATATCAGTTGTAAGTTTGTGATGAGATGGGGTTGTTAGTAGTTGTTAAGGTGGATTGTTTTTGTCTTGGTTCGTTTTTTTTTTCTTAAAAATTTATCATGATTCACTCCTCCATGTGCATCATTTATTATGTCAGATCTATTTACCGAAAATTTTAATTTATTAAATAACTAGGTACTTAATATTTTGTTTGTTATTTTATTTTATATCGATTAAAATCTTAAAATGAACTCAGGAAAAACGTTACACACGTATGAAGTCATTACTGTGTAAGCGAATAATTTTAGAAGGATCATACAAACATTTTAACTTTTAAGTTAAGAGTCCATTTAATTCCCACTGCTGCGGAATATGTTTGAGATGGATATCTTGGAAAAAGTTTTTAACAGATAAACTCCTGTATACACTCTTCCTAGCCCAGTGGCTAGTCCACTCGCTTCACATCAGGAGGTCGCGGGTTCGATTCCCGGCGGGGTCCAACGTTGTAGGACTCGGTTTGGTTGGTGGTAGGGCATTTTCTGAGCCCGCCTGGCTAGCTACCACCATCTTATCTAAGTCTTGCCGCCAAACATCAATGTTAACAGCATTGATGTGTTCCGGCATGAAGATAAGATAGCCAGTTCCCTATTGCGTAGGGGAATCTTGGTAAGCCCGCTTCCATCTGAGGCATCATCATCACTTATCATCAAGTGAGATGATGCCAAGGGCTTACCAATTGAGGGTAAAAAAAAAGTTGCTTATTTAAATGAAAAATACTGTACCAGATTTATTGCCTTTACTCACCACTCCTAATTATTTCAGTAAGGCCACTGACAGTCCAGATCCTGAACAAAAAGCAGCAGTTGTCAGCAGACAGGAGTTACGAGGTGGAATGTCAGAGCACCGGCTCCAAACCTGCTGCAATTGTCACCTGGTGGAAAGACAAGAGGCAGGTGAAGCGAGGTGTGAAAGTGGTAAGTCCACTGATGAACATTTAATTAAATCGTACAAGCTTCTGCTTCGCCCTCGTGGATGTCGTTTTTAGGGTTCCGTAGCCAAATGTATATATAATAATAATAATAATAAAGATTATTTATTTCTCGTTCACAAAGGGAACAAAAACTTATAGGTAAATACAGCCATAAAATAAATTTATAAAAATTCTCCTTTGTGAGAGACTGGTGTCTGTACTAGGATATCCTGTCTTACAGATTACCAGGCTCAATGTCAAAAAACGGAACTCTTATGGATTCGTCATGTTTGTCTGTCTTTCTGTCTGTCCGTCCGTATGTCACAGCCACTTTTTTCCGAAACTATAAGAACTATACTGTTGAAACTTGGTAAGTAGATGTATTCTGAGCACCGCATTAAGATTTTTACACAAAAATAGAAAAAAAAAACAATAAATTTTAGGGATCTCCATACTTAGAACTGAAACTCAAAAATATTTTTTTCATCATAACCCATACGTGTGGGGTATCTATGGATAGGTCTTCAAAAATGATATTGAGGTTTCTAATATAATTTTTTTCTAAACTGAATAGTTTGCGCGAGAGACACTTCCAAAGTGGTAAAATGTGTGTCCCCCCCCTGTAACTTCTAAAATAAGCGAATGATAAAACTAAAAAAAAATATATGATGTACATTACCATGCAAACTTCCACCGAAAATTGGTTTGAACGAGATCTAGTAAGTAGTTTTTTTTAATACGTCATAAATCGTAAACCGCAATTTACCTACAACGAACTACAACAACTTTTATATTATGTTACTTGCTGCTACGGAACCCTTCATGGGCGAGTCCGACTTGCACTTGGCCACTTTTTTATTTTATTATAACTATCGTTGAGCTTGCACAGCCTGAGCCGCAAGTGGCTTCCGAGCACGGTAGTGAGATATTCTGGATAAATACTCTCATGTTTTATTCCCCTTCTATACTCATGGACAAAAAAATCGACTCAAAGTTTCATGCACGACTTTTGGAAAATTAACTCAATCTAGCAAAATAAAATAAAACCAAAAGTTCAAAAACTGTGTGTTTACTGTTTATGAATTCAGTTTGATGGTTTTCTAGTTTTTTTGCTTTTAGTGTTTAGCAGTTTTGTAGACTGAGTTATTTTTTCAAAAGTCGAGCAACAAATCTTGAGTCGGTTTTTTAGTCCACCAGTGTATTTAAGTTCTTTGCAAAACAATGAAATCAGTTGAATACTTACTTATTATACCAATAAATAGCGTTTCATTCTCATGGAGCCTCTGTCATTTCTCATCCCGTTAACTATATATATCTGTGCACAAAATCGTGTCGATCCGTTGCGGCGTTGTGACGGAGAAGGGGACAAACAAACTCACTTTCGCATTTATAAGTAAGGATAATTACATCATAAATAAATCATAAATATTGAGTAAGGATAATTACATGATAAATAAATCATAAATATTGAGTAAGGATAATTACATCATAAATATTAATTAAGGTTAATTACATCATAAATAAATCATCATCATTGTCCTGCTGAGAAAAGTAGAAATTGAGCGGACCTTCCTTTTAAGCTTATTGCCTGACAAGCATAAATTAAGCTGACAGTTTCTCTCTCTCTCTCTCTCTCTGTGTGTGTGTGTGTGTGTGTGTGTGTGTGTGTGTGTGTGTGTGTGTGTGTGTGTGTGTGTGTGTGTGTGTGTGTGCGTGCGTGCGTGCGTGCGTGTGTGTGTGTGTGTTGACTTTTAGTATGTTAACTATGTACAAGCAATGCCGCTATCTCGTCATAGCTTTTATCCTGTAGCCATGCAGGTATGACTTTTTAACACTAATAGATTAGTTTATTTTATATATTTAATTATTTATTGATTTTATTATAAAGTTCAGCTGAACGTCTGCCAAATTGCCTACAAGCAAATACTGTATTTGTTCTAGGTACCTTTGTTAGAATATCGTTTCTCCTTTTATTTAAATTACTACAGTCATAGGGTACCATTTCGTGTTTCGTTAAAACTGTATTAGTAATGTACAGTTTCAATACATAACCTTAATCAAGCAGCGTTGTGCCCGCTCCAGTTCGAGAAAACGCGTCTTTGCCGCACCTCCCCAAACCGGTATGCAGTAGACCAATATTGACTGTATTAAAGATACATATATTTATTTTATGAGATCTCTAGAAGAGTCAGATGAATCAGCGCATGCACTTGGCAGTACATGTCTCAGAGACTTCAATATCCTTGTTAATTTCCTAATTCTTGTTGTAACGTGCTCGAGATGTGAATACCAAGAGAGCCGCTGATCCGCCATTACTCCTAGATATTTGGTATGAGCAACCCTATGGAGAGCGGGGCAAATACAGCAGCTTCTGTTTGCCGTAGTCTCGCATTCATGTATTTTTATGGTATAATTATCGTAAGGTTGTGTATCGCTGTAAATACTGTAGCAGATATAATTTGTTTTTGTAGTATTTAATTTAAGATAGTTATTTTTTAACCAGTTATTAATCTGCTCCATGCCTAGCTCAGCGCTTTCCCTAACAGCGTCCTAGGTTTCACAAATAAAAACTACAGCTGTGTCATCAGCGTACGCAAATACTATTTATTGATGAGCATGTCACATAAATCGTTGATGTACACAAGGAATAGGGTTGGTCCTAGGACGCTTCCCTGTGGCATGCCAAACAAGACATCTGCTACTTCACTACTATAGTTTCCTAGCTTTACTTTCTGTATCCTGCAAGAAAGATAATCCTAAAAAAGAGAGAGTGATCCCTCTTATTCCGACCTTTTCGAGTTTGTGCACGAGGATGGGGATATAGACAGTGTCAAAGGCTTTTTTTAGATCTAAAAATACAGAGATGCATTTTTTATGTTTATCAAGTTGTTCAGTCAGCAAAGAAGTAAGTGCTAGTACTGCATCCTCTGTCGATCTTCATTTCCTAAATCCGAACTGATATGGGGACAAGATATTAAAATCAAAGTAGTTTATGAGTCTCTTGTTGATTAGTTTTTCTAAAATTTTAGAAATTGCCGAGAGTACCGAGATAGGCCTATAATTACTGATACTGTCTCTATCCCCTCCCTTATACACCGGAGTAATAATGGATTTTTTAAGTGATACTGGAAAAGTTCCAGTATCGAAGCAAAGGTTGGCAATATGAGTAATTATGGGAATAACTTCAGATTTGGCAAATTTAAGAAAGCTGGTAGGGATATTATCCCAGGCTGGGGCACTATCTGATTTTAAGCCCATCAACACAGAGTTAACCTCATCTGGAACAGCGTGTAAATGAGAAAGGAATTCGATTGAGATGGCGGGTTCTGTATGTAGTCTTTCCATTGATGCTCCGTACTCTGTATTTTTTGGGCAAGCTCTCTACCAACATTGGCAAAGTAAGTATTTATAAAGTTTGCTGACGCTGTAGGAGACGGTTTAATCGTGAGCAGTTCTGAATTTATATATTTAGATTTGCTAGTGTATGTAACGGTTTTTATGTTTTTCCATAAAAATTTGTTATTTTTACTGATTTAGCTAATAATTCTCTTTCATATTTTCTCTTCTGTTTTTAGGGTTCCGTAGCCAAATGGCAAAAAACGGAACCCTTATGGATTCGTCATGTCTGTCTGTCTGTCTGTCTGTCTGTCTGTCCGTATGTCACAGCCACTTTTTTTCCGAAACTATAAGAACTATACTGTTGAAACTTGGTAAGTAGATGTATTCTGTGAACCGCATTAAGATTTTCACACAAAAATAGAAAAAAAAACTATAAATTTTGGGGGCTCCCCATACTTAGAACTGAAACTCAAAAATTTTTTTTTCATCAAACCCATACGTATATGGGTATCTATTGATAGGTCTTCAAAAATGATATTGAGGTTTGTAATATCATTTTCTTCTAAACTGAATAGTTTGCGCGAGAGACACTTCCAAAGTGGTAAATGTGTGTCCCCCCCCCCGTATCTTCTAAAATAAGAGAATGATAAAACTAAAAAAAATATATGATGTACATTACCATGCAAACTTCCACCGAAAATTGGTTTGAACGATATCTAGTAAGTGGTTTTTTGTTAATATTTCATAAATCGTAAACCGCAATTTACCTTTCATTCAAGTTACAACGAACTACAAGAACTTCTATATTATATAACTTGCTGCTATGGAACCCTTCATGGGCGAGTCCGACTCGCACTTGGCCGCTTTTTTTTATAAGTTTGTTACAGAAGTTTCTGTACCTGACATAAGTAATTTTTGCCATGACATTAAAAGGATCACTACGTGCTATTTTTTGCAGTCTATTTCGATGTCTAATACACCTTAAAATGCCAGGTGATATCCATGGCTTAATAGTACGGTATTTATTAGGTATATTAAGAACGGTCGTATGCTTTTTTAATGTCTCAGTTCGTAAATAAGTTAGTCTATCAATTACAGCATGCGGGTCGTTGCAATATAGTAATTCTGCCAGTAGTTTTTTTTGTGTTGTAACACTTAAATGGATATAAGATACGAGTACATATGATATGAATAGTAGATAAGGTATAACGTTAAAACATTATCTGTCAAATTTTATCTAAATCGGTTATCTAGAAATACCTTATTCGCATTTTCAAAGTATCAAGGTTGTACTATTTGAATTCGCTTCGAGAACTTATAGTAGTTAGCGTTCACTTTGCTAATTAAAACCTTGTCATGATCTTCATAATTAGTGTTTTTTGTAATATTTTTAACTTCCAACGCAAAAGAGGATTGTTATAAGTTTGAAGACTATCTGTGTGTCTGTCTGTATTTTCATAGCTCGGGTTAACCGATTTAGATGCGGTTATTTTCACATTAAAGCAGATTCATCGCGGTGGTTTTAGCTATGTTTGATGAAAATCTGTTTCGTAACTTTCGAGTTACAAATATTCGACTTGTACTGTAGAGAATGGCAATTTTTTTTTGTTTTTATTCCGTCCTAAGACATTATGAAAAATCTGGTGATTTAAAGAAAACTATGCCAGCCAGTTTAATTTCCACTCCCAAAATCGATTACTCCTTTGGTACCACTTACACTAATTCGAATGGAGCCATAAGGATCATGGCCATAAAAAGGGTCCGCCAAATTAAGGAGAGGCTGAACATCTCCCTTTAGGGGCAGAGTAACTGCACAAAAACGGGAATTCTCTGTTCGGAACGAGGACATTTTCCCTTCAGGGCCGTAGAGTCTGAAAGGTCTGTTACTCAGCGTGATTGGATTTAGGTAAAAAATATAATTATGCCTTTGCTGTTATGAACAGGTAAAAAAAGGTCTGGCAAAAAACAGCCGTTTACTTTATTTAACTGTTCAATTTGGAATAAAGACACAATATGATGTTTAGCAGTTTAAAAAATATATATTATGTGACTTTTGAGAAAACTGCCCAAGAGCGTATCGGAACAGGCATAGTGTAAGGTTTCGTAAGTTAATAGGAGACAAGCCTATTATTTTGTTCATGTATTTCAGAAGCACTGCATACCAGACTATTTTCGGAACCCCGCCAAAACTTCACAGTTGCTTTCTACTCATATGAAACTAAGCAACTTTTCCTAAAGAACCATGGTAAATTAGCAAAAAAATATTACCCTTCATACTAATTTGACCCGCTGATGGGTATAGGTACTTTGTTTACGAACCCAATTATATTTACGTTGTAAATATACATTCATATATAATTGTACAAAAACGTATATATAGCACAACACAAGCCGAAAAGATGACCAGTCTTGTTTCTCGCATCCAGTGGATTTCAGCTTCACTCGGCTTCTCAGCTTCACTTCATCGGTCCATCGAGTTATGGTGGTGGTCTGCCTACGATACAGTCTACGATCTTTTGGCGTGTGGAGACATTGACAGGGCAGCGTTTTTGGCGCAAATCTGACATTTATTGCATACAAATTACGAATAGTGTCATTTTCAAGATGGCGGCGTTAGTTCCGGCTTTTGACCACACGTCATTCCTGCTCCAAAGGCCATCCGTTCTACGAGCTATACGACCCATAAAAATATGATAACTTTTGAGCTAGTAGGTTGATTCTGTAATCTCAGTCACGTCGAGTTTCAGTTTTGGATTCGATTTTAATTTCACTGACATCACATCTAGATGGGAAGATGACAAGCTCTGACTAGAAGTCATAGTGTCCGCTTCCTTATATCGATTCAATAGATTATAGATAATATAATAAAAATTACGATATATGTATTATTTCTGTATTTGTTTGCAGCTATGAAACGGTTGTGAAATATATTAATGATAAAAAAAAATATTTTTATTTCTGCCTAGTAATAAAAAAAGCTTTTTGATTTTGTGAACAAGTAAGCCACTTAAGTATTTTTGCTCTCAATGGAATAGACCTTTTTAAATATTTATAACGTTTTTGGAAGTTTTATTCTTAGCAACTTTACAGAGATGTAAATCTCGCTTCTGCAGTGAAAGCAATCAGCGAAGTAATTTTAGATCGGGCTAAACCAAAATCACTAGTTTCTTTCTTGTTATAAAATTTATAAAGTAGGTATATTTTTTTGGTTGAGTTTGTGTGAAATAAAAAATTTCTTAACTTGCTATTATAAAGGTACCTACATAATACAAATGTTAAATCAAAAATGAAATCTCTTCTTCAGCCATAGATAATCAAAGTTTTTTTAATGCAAGTCCGGCCTGCATGCGAAGCGCATGCAGGGAGCGGCATCGCGCCGGATCACACCATGTGGTACCCTTGCCGCAACGACATCGCAACGCACCGTGTGGTCCTACCCTAATCCTAACTAATCATCATATTATTTATAAATGAAAAAATGAGTCTGTTTCTTTGTCTTTCAATAACGTCGCAACGGATCGACATTTCAATAGATTGTTGACGGGGTAGGACACTTCCTAGGAGAGATAAATATGAAACTCCATAGGGAATCACACTGAAAACCTAAAAGTAATATTATTTGACAAAACAAGGCCTTTAATTGCTATAACTACCAACAGTTTTCATTAAAATTTGGCAACGATATTAGACAGAGGGCGGGGAACAATATAAGACAGTCTTCTCATGAAAATCGAATTTCTTTGCACTGCGGACCCTCAACGACCACCATAAAAACAAACAATATCCACGTGGACGGAGCCGCAGTCAAAGTCCCTTTGCCAATAATATGTTCACGCTGCATCCGCACTTATTGTTGATACGGCTCGCAATTCCGAATCTCACTTGCTTGGTTTTATTTATATACAGGGTGTAACAGAAAGGTATGATAATACTTCAAGGTTGGCTTTTACCCATCAAACTGAATAGCTTTTGTTCTACAACTTTGTTGAAATCGCAAAGAAATTTTCGGACTTTTCATACAAACTTGGTTAGCCAGCTGATCGATTTGTATGAAAAGTCCAAAAAAAAATTTGTGATTTGAACAAAGTTGTAGAACAAAAGTTGCTCATTTTGATGGGTAAAAGCCAACCTTAAAGTATTATCACACCTTTCTGTTACACCTGTATATCTGTCCAATACTAAATAAATAACATACCAATCAATCCATCAGCTATAATTGAGTAATAAAATGAAGGAGAATGTTTGAAAAGCTTTCAATCAATACACAGAAAAAACAACCAAACAGACATCACATTTTTATACGTTTTAAATTTCGACATGTACGTATTCGTTTGGGCTTAACGGGTGGGTGGTATGATTTTCTGGCTTGAATGTTATTTTAGAAACATTGGTTAGGTAAATAAATAATATATTTTGAAGACTACACGAAGAGGACGCGGATTGGATTTCAATTTTTTTTATCCTCAATCGGTAATTAGATGCAAAAAGCCCGTCGAGCCGGTTGGAAATTTAAATTTTCCAAAAAAAAAAATGCTCTGGTATCATTTATTTGTATCATCAAAAACCTTCGGTGGCACCACAGTTACGACACGAACCTTCTGTGTCTCGAGTTAAAATCCTGATCAATGTACCAATACTTTTTTCTAAACTGCGTAAATTTTCATACTGATGACTTTAACTGTGAAGGAAAATAAAATTAAAAAAATAAAATCGTGAGAAAACCTGCACATTTCATTACTACATGTGCACGAAGGTCGCGTTACACACGTCTGCAGGTGTAAATCTAAATGCTGTACACGTGACCCCGGGTAATAAATAATAAGTGCAAAACCTGGCAACCGCCATCTGTAGCTTGGGAAAGACGATAATTATGCCATATGATAGGATGAGTTTATAATTGACCACGCTGAATACGTTAAAAACTATTGACTTCAATCGCAAAAACTCCAATTTTGCTATGTTTTTGTTGATATTCTCAAAAACCGCTGAATCGATTTCGATAAAATTTACATGGGACCACCTGTAATAATTTTTCAAATCGTTTCAGGCGTCTTCGAGTAATCGGTGAACATACATAAAAAAAAAGATTCCGACGAATTGAGAACCTCCTCCTTTTTTTGAAGTCGGTTAAAAATAGGATGAAATTTCTTCTTCATAAAAACATTTCGAAGCGGTGGCTATGCGAGTTCCAAATGGTAATAACCTCGTATTAGGTAGACAAAAAATAACTTTGAAGACTGCAAAAGTTTCTACCCATTTCGAACAAAAAAGACTTTAATTATCATTTTTAATTAAAATTCCAGTACAGGGCTTAACCGAATTGATGGATATCTTTACCACAGACCTGAAACTGCTTTAGAGGAAATCGTGTGGAATTTGTGAAATCTTCCTTATGATCTGCTGAATAACACCTTTCTAAGAAATATCTTTCAATTAAAATTTCTGGTGCCGAAAAAACTTTGCAAAACAATGTCTGAGTGAACAATGCTCACTGCGCTGCGGTAGAGAGATATTTCTGGATGTAATTTAATTAGCAGTTGTTTTTGAGTTTGAATTGAAAACGGGGGAGTTAAGGAAGACAAGCGAAAATATGCTCTGTCACATTGTGAGAGCACCTCAAGTTTCTTTGATCGCTACAATATTATTTGTGAGGATCAAAGCATTTGTCCAATCCTCTTCTTATTCTTTCCCTCATATTATAGCTTAACGATCGTGACTACACGTGATCTTCCACTAGTCGTGATTTGAGTTGGTGCAGACTGCACCCTACTTTAATTTTCACGATATCGGACCATCTCGTTGGAGTTCTTGTTCTTGCTCGCTTTTCCTCCATCGCTCTAAAAATATTATGTGGATATTTTAGTTGAGAGAAAGGATAGATCGCATGAATTATATTATCTAGCTAGACAAGGCTGTTATTTTTTTAAAAATTTCTTTATTTAGAATCAAATAACAGTATCTTTGTAACAACATAATAATAATAATAATAATAAAGTTTATTTCTCAGATAAGTGTTTTACAGGTTGGCTTACATATTATAATGGCTAATATATTTCACAAAAAAAGTTACGGAGTCGTCTGTAACTGAACTAGGTTTTTGAAAAACCTGTATTTCTGTATACAGAGCCCTCCCCCGGAAGATCATACAGGGAGTCCCAGTTTGGGGCCAGATGTCTGTGTGTGATTTTTCCCAGATATTTATTATTATTATAATCATTTGTTTTATCAGCCCAATTTCTGGTAATAATAACCAATTCATCAGTTTTACAATTTATCAATTTATTAGTTTGTTCAATAATTAAAAAGAAACGATTCGAGCATTTTTTATATTTTTTAACAGATGGTAATAGTCAATAATAATTATTTTAAATTAAGCATATAAAAATTAAAAAAAAATGTTATTACTTCTTTTTCCCCACAGTTCCCTTCAACCAATTCCACCACCAGCGTCTTGACCTTCACCCCGGTGGCTGAGGATCACGGCCTGTACCTGGTCTGCAGGGCAGAGAACCCTCGAGTGCCAATGGCCGTTTTAGAGGACCGATGGCTTCTCAACGTACACTGTAAGTTCTATTAGAATCGAGACTTTAAAGTTATTATGAAAGGGAGAAAAGGGTTTACCAATTGAGGGTAAAAATAAAGAAATAGTTCAAGTAAATGTAGCAATCAAAATATGAGTGGTGTCTGCGACTGAAGCAGAAAAAAGTAACACGTAGGAAAGGTACTTACTAAAATTTGCTTCTAGACTCATTTCACTCATTTTCGACACCTTTTTCTTACTCCACACACGGGGACCAAGTAAGTATAGATGGATTTCCGAAAGATGGAGGTTGTGGGGCTAGTGGCCAATCCCACAGTGAGATGCTTTCAAACCGCCCTCCTCCAAGTAGGCATAACGTCTGCCATCTAGTGATAGCAACCGGCACCAACGGCTTAACGCGTTTTACTATATGATAATATACTCGTGTACTAGTACTATACAATTTGGCTACTCACACATGTGTATAAGTTATAGTTTTATGTAAGTATTAGACCATATGCAACTTATACGCGACATTTGGAATATTCAAGATGCAATAGATTTAATCAGAAGCGGTCGTGGTTCAGTGCTGTTTGCGTGGTCTCATCGATCACGCAGGTCAACTGACTACAGACACGGTCATTACCTGGATGGGTATGACTGTTAGTGGCATTTATCTCGACCGTTTCCGTGCTTCGCAAGGCACGTTAAGCCGTTGGTGCCGGCTGCAATCTAGCGATGGCAGTCGTTAAGCCATGTTGGAGGCCTTATAGGCGGCCTGAAAACTTCTGACACTAGGGTTGGCCACTAGCCCCACAACCTCCACCAATCCGGACTTGGCCCCTGTGTGTGGAGTATGGCCTAACCTTCCCGAGTAATGGGAAGAGACCCGTGCCCCTGCAGTGGGGACGTAATGGGTTGCTTACAAAAACAATTTTTTTTTACGAATAGTTTCAAATATTTGCACCTTTGCAGTTAAGCAATCATAAGGATGTACTTAGGAAGGCAGATGTTTCACCAAATTGAGGCAAACAACATCATTTCAGTGATTTCAGACCGGATATAAGCAAAGTAATGCCTGGAATAATTAATTATTCCCTTGAAATTTAAATAAAACTCCTTCCTGTTTTCCCAAGGGGAAGTGCACTTGATGAAAATGGAAAGAGCCTGATTTTAATTTAACGGGATGAAACAAAAGGTAGCAGCAATATTTTAAATTGAACTTCAAACATAAAAGTTTTATGTATTTAAAGCAAAATATTTATACCTATAAAACTTAAAAATATATATGCTGCTTCAAATATACATAACTGTTCAGTTACAAAATCTCCTTAAAGTTTTTGCTACCTAATTTCCCAAAGGAGGAGGTATAAGTAGTATATACAGGGTGATTGGTAATTCGACGTGATCCTTGAAAGGGGTTATACTGGAAGTCATTTGCAACAAATTAAGTCCAGTTAACCAGGGGTCAAAAATGGTCAAGTATGGTTATTGAGATATTACTGTTTTTAGATTTTTTTGAAATTTTCTATCTTGTTACCAAAAACAATTAATTAACGTCGTTTTAGTAAATTAACAAGGATATCAACTATTATTTAACAAATACTGTGACTTTTCTGTATGCACGAACTAACCATCTGGTTGGAAACTGTGCGAGTTCGTGTCTACGAACTGTCGCGAAGATTGCTACAAATTATCGAATCATGTTAAGCTCACGAGTCACGCACGACACGAGTAAAAGAGAGGGTGGCACCGTGCAGGATATGTATGGAAAAAAATTGTTACTTGTTTGGTTTATTGGTGTTTTTTTCGATCCCGTGCAAAAGTTTTTTTTTTTTTTTGTCTGTGACATATCACACACAGTTGGTAACATTTGTACCTTTTTAGAAAGCTTATGAAGCAAGGAACTTTTGTCATTAATTTGTACGCCAAGTTCGCTACATTTTTTACTCAATTACTTATGGAAAATTTATACAAAATAATATTTTTATGCAACTTAAGACCGTTTATTTTTGAGATTATGTGAGTTTTGGGCAAGGATGTTTTTTCAAAGCAAGTGCTCATTTTTCAGCTTTTAAAAAAATATCAATTTAATGTAAACGGCGTAATGTTTTTTTCATAATTAATTGTTTTTGGTAACAAGGTAGAAAATTTCAAAAAAATCTAAAAACAGTAATATCTCAGTAACCATACATTTTTGACCCCTGATTAACAGGACTTAATTTATTGCAAATGACCTCTAGTATAACCCCTTTGAAGGATCACGTCGAATTACCAATCACCCTGTATATGTATATCTTTATATTATACAATATCCACACATTAATGAGGTTAAATGACTGAATCGTTAACAACCCAAAACGTCCCTACTGCAGGGGCACGGGTCTCTTCCCATACCTAGGGAAGGTTAGGCCATACTCCACACACAGGGGCCAAGTCCGGATTGGTGAAGGTTGTTAAACCATGTCCGAGGCCTTTCAGGCGACTTGAAAACTTCTGACACTGAGGTTGGCCACTAGCCCCACAACCAAATGAATGAATGTATGAAAGAAAACACTTTATTACACAACATAAACGACATAAACAGGAAAACATAAACAATATACATATAAACGAAAATGTAGATCCGATGTCAATTTTTAGGGTTCCGTAGCCAAATGGCAAAAAACGGAACCCTTATGGATTCGTCATGTCTGTCTGTCTGTCTGTCCGTATGTCACAGCCACTTTTTTTCCGAAACTATAAGAACTATACTGTTGAAACTTGGTAAGTAGATGTATTTTGTGAACCGCATTAAGATTTTCACACAAAAATAGAAAAAAAACAATAAATTTTGGGGGCTCCCCATACTTAGAACTGAAACAAATTTTTTTTTTCATCAAACCCATACATATGGGGTATCTATGGATAGGTCTTCAAAAATGATATTGAGGTTTCTAATATCATTTTCTTCTAAACTGAATAGTTTGCGCGAGAGACACTTCCAAAGTTGTAAAATGTGTGTCCCCCCCCCCCCGTAACTTCTAAAATAAGAGAATGATAAAACTAAAAAAAATATATGATGTACATTACCATGCAAACTTCCACCGAAAATTGGTTTGAACGATATCTAGTAAGTAGTTTTTTTTAATACGTCATAAATCGTAAACCGCAATTTCCCTTTCATTCAAGTTACAACGAACTACAAAAACTTTTATATTATGTTACTTGCTGCTACGGAACCCTTCATGGGCGAGTCCGACTCGCACTTGGCCGCTTTTTATTATTACTAACTATATTAGGATCTGGCAGACGAAGTGTAGGCAGGTCTCGGAGGGCCGAAGACCGTCGTGGAAACCTGGGACCATAACAGAATGATGAAATTTGAAGTGCGAGATGTCATAAAATCTTCTTGACATTTCTATTGATATACGATCCTTAAGGATGATTGTAGTTGTTTCCATTCAAGTCGAATGTTTATAACATGTTCAACAAATCAAATCAAAACAATTTATTTGTGTAATTTTGGGTACTTAATTGTTCTTATATTAAAAAAGTTACTCCAAAATCTACCAAAAGCGTGCAAATGTTTAGACAGAGCAATTAATTAAGCTTACAATAATTAAAATTTTGTATTACTTACATTAAATTAAGCCGGTCAGCAATATTATTTATCAACATGTTATTAATTTATTCATCTGTATTAAATTAAATTATTAACAATTAATGTTCTCCCACGCAGATGTACCAATAGTGACCCTCAAGATGGGCTCCAGCCTGAACCCTGGCCACATCAAAGAGGGAGACGACGTGTACTTCGAGTGCAGTGTCAAGGCGAACCCGAGGAGCTATAAGCTGACCTGGTTTAAGGGGGTGAGTAAGTGAGATGACGTCACATACGGGGTTCACTCCACATAGAATAGAATACAATAAAAAAGCAACTTTATTCATTGCATGATGTACATTATCACAAAACTGATTAGTGATGACCACGCTGAATACGTAAAAAACAACCGACTTCAATCGTAACAACTCCAATTTTCCTGTTTTTGTTGATTTGCTCAAAAACCGCTAAATCAATTTCGATAAAATTTATATGGGACCATCTGTGAAGTATAAACAAAAAAGAATTTTCCAAATCGGTTCAGGAGTCTTCGAGTAATCGGTGAACATACATTAAAAAAATAAAAAATAAAAAGATTCCGACGAATTGAGAACCTCCTCCTTTTTTTGAAGTCGGTTCACAGGTGGTCCCATATAAATTTTATCGAAATCGATTTAGCGGTTTTTGAGAAAATCAACAAAAACATAGCAAAATTGGAGTTGTTGCGATTGAAGTCGGTTGTTTTTAACGTATTCAGCGTGGTCAATTATAGTAAAGTATTTTTGTTGTAACTACCATGACACACACATTAATAAATATTTTTGAAGTTTTAATGTTTGAAACCCATCCAACTTATGACCATGTCTGTAGTCATTTGATCTGTACATCGTCGCAAACCCCGGAAGCAGAATTGAGCCATAACCGTGAATTTATAAAGACAACATTTTTAGGCACTTAAAAAAATTGGCGAAGAGTCCGAAACCACGTCTTAGAGTCGCAAAGCCAGCGTTATAAGTACTTAAGTCCCTCCACTTTGTAATGCAAAATCTTATCACCGGGCTTCGAAGCTGTACCTACCTCACTCACCCTTTGAATCCCAATAATATATTGTTAAGCTTTCGCCATCAGCATGTACAATGGTAGGTAAACTCTGTGGATCAAACTGGCTTTGAGTGACTCGCTATCACATCCCTGGTGTGTTACCCCCAGGGGCTATTAAGATGGGAAATTACCTTTCAAAGATTTTCTCAAGGGCATAGAATATTGGACTCTTCTATAAAGGTCTGAAATGGATCAGTGAAAGGGTTGGGAACTGATTATCGCCAGTGTTGTAGTATTATGTTACATACACTGAAAAAAATCATGGCTTAAAAAGTTACAATCTTGCTTGATTGAAAAAAATATGACTGAATCATTCAAGGAAATATCAAAAACAATAATTGACGGTTTCTTGCCACGATAAAGCTGAAATAATTGAACGTTTATCAAATTGAAAGTGCTGAATTTAATACACTGAAAAAAATAATTGTTAATATACATCAAAAATTTTTTTTATATTATCAAGTCACTTGTTTATATACGAGCGCACAAAGCTTTGTGATTCCGGGAATCAAGCCTTCTTGATTGAGAAACGAAACAAGCATACATAGTACATTCCAATAAGTAATTGTCAGCTTAATCAATTCTAATCATTATTTTATAATATTTTATTGGATGAACTAAGTGTAATGTGTAGTAATAATTAAAGCAACTAGATGGATCTAAATAAGTTGATGATAGAACTGACTATGCCTCGACATGAATAAAGTAAACTTATAGTGACGGTAGTAAAACATTTCTCGACTAAAATGAATATATTTTTTATATTACTATGGAAACCTCAACTAGGTATATTATATAACGTCGCCTGAGAGTGAAAAACTTGTATAAGCGGAAAGGGTAATTTTTCAGGAAGATGGAAAAATCTCGTTATAAAAATTATAATATTACTACTCCATTTTGTCCCCTTAATGTGTTTATTCATTAGCTTTGATGAGATTTGAGATGCTTCCACAATTAATTTTGAATTGTCGTCTTAAAGTCGTTAAAAGCTACAAATAAGAGATAAATAATCAATTTTGCGTTTCCGAGGCTTTCACTCTCAGGCGAAAGTCGTGTTAGAATATCAAAACAATTCCAGCTACGAAGGGAAATTTCGTATATGTATATTATAAACACAGGCTCTTCCAATAAATTTTAAGATCAATTTTTTCGAGAAGTTTCTCATCTTGGGGTAAGTAGATTTATGAGTAGCATCTACAAAACAATTTGCTTCTTTTTACCCATTCATATCGATTGCTGTAACGATTACTTCAACGGTGAAGGAAAAGCATCGTGAGGAAACCTGCACATCTGATTGCTAGATGTACATGATGATCGCGTTGCACTCGTCCGTAGGTGGAAAATCTAAATGCCCTACACGTGATCGCGGGTAATGCTAAGTGCAACACTAGGCAACCGCCGTCTATCGATTGTGATAGCACGGTTAAATTTGCCACATGATAAGAAGAAGAAGCGAATAAAAAGTTTACTTTATTTGTACCGGATGAATAAGTTACTTAATTTGCGATGTTTATTCTAGTCCAATAGCAAGCGTTGCCAAGTATTTCTGTTTATCGCTATTCGCTTCCTTCTTGGCAAGAGAGGCTGCTCCTTAGTCAACCACGAAGCCTTTATCGGCTGAATATAAGACTTAATATAAAACGCGGTCACAGTAGTGATTCTGTTTGAATATTTGGACCGAAACTTATTGGAAAAAACAAAAGTTTACAAAAGGAATCTTTACAAAATGAGGAATCTAAGAGGGAGTTTCGTTCAAAAGAAGTTGAGCAAAGTATTGGAACAAAATTTGTTCATTTTTATGAGAAGCCTTAGTTAAACATGTATTTTATTACACCCTGTATACTGTGTCACAGATGATTAGGCCCATCTCCAGGTGAGATGTAAGTTTAGATTGCGTACATTTATAACTGGTACAAATTATAATTTATTTTATACATATAATAATTGACTAAACTGAAATGTGATTTTTGTAAAGTATTGTAATAAAGTATCATATGATAAATATTTTTTTAATTTGGTCCAAGCTTAAAGTAAAGCTCACACCGCCAGACAGTCCGTTATCTATTTATTTATTTGAAAACAATACCTCGTCTTCAAATAAATTAAACCTGAGTACAACTCTTGGCCTTCCCACATTCATCTACAGGGAGAACACTTCTATTTCATATTTAATATAATATAAATTACAACAGTTCTTCAAGAAACGGTCATGGCTCAGTGCGGCTTGCATAATCGCGTTGATTACGCAGGTTAACTGACTACAGACACTGTCACAAGCTGAATGGGTTTGACTGTTACTGGCATTTATCTCGACCATTTCCATGCTTCGCAGCATGTTAAGCCGTTGGTGCCGGCTGCTATCACTTGATTGCAGTTGTTAAGCCATGTCGGAGGCCTTATAGGCAGCTTGAAAACTTCTGACACTGGTTTTGGCCACTAGCTTCACAACCTCCACCAATCTGGACTTGCCCCGTGTATGGAGAATGGCCTAACCTTCCAGAGTTGTGGGAAGAGACCCGTGCCGCTGCAGTGGGGACGATGGGTTATTAACGAACGAGAGTTCTGCCAATTTATTACACATTCTCACTGGTGTGGTGCCTACTAATACTGACGATAATACATTCATTTGTCTTGTTTTCTTTAGGCAGCTTATTCATTAGTCTGGCTGACCAATAGAATATTTATATTTACCAGAATAATAATTATTGGGAACACGTTTAAGGCCATGTACGTAGTTGTCGCAGTCAATTTGTGAGTTTTGTCCCTTAAAGCCTCCTTGCAAAGTACCTAATTCTCGTTCATTTCTACGAAATACCGACCAATGATCTTTTAAGTACTACGTCAAGTAGTATATAGAAGTTATTTCATCTCAACATCTAATCTAAGGTTGGATTAGGGTAGAAGACAAGATTAGTTTTTGTGGTTCGTTCCCAAATTGTTTCAACGGTCTACATATACATACGAATATATGAAATAATATGACGTTTTTACAAGCGTAAAATTTACTATATATTTAATATGTAGGTATGTTTTTTTTATGTGATAGGTGGCAAACGAGCAGACGGATCACCTGATGGTAAGCGATTACCGCCGCCTATCGACACCCGCAACACCAGAGGAGTCACAAGTGCGTTGCCGACCTTTGAAATGGGATGGGGGATGGGGGAATTGGGGGGGGGGGGGAAGTGGAATTATTGTGCGGCTTGCGCTAAACATCCGTTTTTGAGTAGCCCCCGCGGGCCGCAAGACGTAGTGTTGGTTGGCCTTCCACCTGGTGGAATGATGACCTAGTCAGATTTGCAGGAACCACTGGATGTATTTTGCTCAGAACTGTGTTCAGTGGAAATTTCTGCAGAAGGCCTATAATCTGCAGTGTACATACATCTACCGGTCCTATATGATGATAATAAGGCACTATAGCGACGGGGAAGTGCCAACAACTCCTAACTTACATTTTTTACGAAAACGACTCATGAATGCAGTTCGATAGAGAATGAATTTGCGCGTCTATTGGTATATGAATTAAGTTGGAATTCGCAAAATTGATGTAGCTAGGCACCGAGGAAATATCTCCTTTATTAAGGTCCATCACAACTTGATTAATTTTGGCTGGAAATATATTCTAACTAAGTTTTTTAAACTTTGTAAGTTAGGAGTTGTTAGCACTTCCCCGTTGATAGGTGGCTTGAAAGCTTCTGACACGGGTTGGCCACTACAAACTCTCAACCTCTCCTCCTCCTCCGGACTTGTAATTGAATGGGAAGACTAGTGGAGACGTCTCTTCTATTTTGACATACTTTCTTGCTAATCACTGCTTTCTTTTTTGATACAACTACATTTTTAATTTAAAAAAAAAAACCTTGATCGCCCATTTTTTCCCGGTTCGACATGCTTCTCTTGCTTCTTCCAAAATCACTAAGTTTCATTAAATTTAATCGGTCTGGTTGATCTAGGAGCAAATTCACTGTGACAGACGGACAGGCAGGCACACGGAGTGATCCTATTAAGGATGCCTTTTTTCCTTTTGAGGTTACGGAACCCTAAAAGCATTCGTGTTTGTTCATGCATATCCTAAATGAACCACTCATAAAATTGGACGTATTTTTTTTAAATGCTGTCAATATATACCCTGTCTTCTTATCGTGTGGCATATTTAACCGTCCTATCCACAAGATATAGACGGCGGTTGCCTGGTGTTGCACCTCCCACATCACCCGCGGTCACGTGTAGTGCATTTAGATTTACACCTACGTACGTCTGCAACGCGACCATCATACACATCTAGAAATCCGATGTGCACTCACGATGTTTTCCTTCACCGTTAAAGCAGCCGGTATGAAAATGCACGTAAGTTTCGAAAAACTCATTGGTGTACTGACTAGGATTTGAACCCACGACCTCTGGTTAGGAGGACGGAGTCACTACCCGCTGCGCCACCGCCGCTTTACACCCTGTATAGTATACAAACAAAAGCTAAACCTCTTAATCCGTCATCGAATTCCAATCATTGGAGCAAATAGATTAATGGAGCATCGGTCTGATGGACGTGATAGATGTTGGAGATTGTGGTCAGAGATAAGATGATTTGGATTTAAAGGAATAGAACGAGATAGTTATGAGGTTTTACCAATCAAACTTAGTACTAGCTAATACTTACAAAATTAGATTATCGGGGCCAGTGACTTTATTGATTTTGACGGTCTATTTTATCCTATACTCTTTGGGTCTATTTACAGAGCTGTTTTCTTTTCTATGCTTCCTGCAAAAGGACAAAATTGGGTTTTGCAAGTCACGCTCACGCCCATGCAAGGGCCCAGGCTTACAACACTAGCTAAGGGTGTCGCCGTCAACGGATATCTCTGGGAGGACATTATCATCATTACAGAGCTATCCAATCCAATCCAATCCGTTGCTCCCTCAATGCTAAGGATTGTGACCGTCATGGCCTAGAGAAGGCGCAGAGTGCTCTCCATCCCGCTCTGTCGCTCGCTGCGTGCACTGCCTGCTGCAGCTGCAGATTGGTGGTACTGGTGACTTAACTGCACCACTGAGCACTCTCTCGCCCTCTCTCTCGACTCTCTTGCCCTCGAACTTTCCCGTCATTATCTGATATTCCAGGCTGTTTTGTCGGCGTGCGCAGTGTCCAAAGAAAGAGAGGAGTTATACCAGGATATAATCAGTAACAAGTACCAATTATTTTACTTTCACAAAATAATAATTGCAAGAGTTTACAAACAAACAAATAATATGTTCTTCTTGAAATAAAGTGCTTAATCTTAATTTTTTTTTAAGAAAACTGGAAAACGAAGATTCCCGGTTTGCAGTAAAGATGTAAGAACATGACAAAATGTTGAAAATTTTCGAACTTTCAAGAAACTTCTCGACTAAAATATGTTCTAAATATGTAGCTAAGCAATATAAAAAGGTTTCTATACAATTTCTAAACATAGTAGGTATACTAATAATATGTCAGTAAATATAAATAACAAGTAGCTTTATGTGTCTATATAGACACGCATATATATAATTTACAACCGCATTTTTCTTTGGATAAAAATATGTAATATTATTATTTTTTATGTGATAGGCAGCAAACGAGCAGACTGATCACCTGATGGTAAGCGATTACCGCCACCCATAGACACCCGTAACACCAGAGGAGTCACAAGTGCGTTGCCGGCCTTATCATCATAAAATATTACGCATATTTTTTTTATTCGGACCAATACAACATTAAGTCGACGTATAATAATATGACACTGGGAGTTCCCAATCGGGCAAATAACTATATATATATATATATATATAAGATCATTCTCGGAGGGGTAGGCAGAGACCACATTCTTCCACTTACTACGATCTTGACATACTTCTCTTGCTTCCTCTACATTCATCAATCTTTTCATGCAAGCTGACATTTTTTCAAAACGTCTTCGACTTGGTCGCGATACGTTCGTCTAGGTCTACCCCTTCCAGTATTACCATTCACACTCGCTTTGTAAATCTGCCTCGTTAATCTTCTGTCATTCATTCTTTCTACATGACCGAACCATCTGAGCATACCTTTCTCAATAACTGTCACTACATCTTCTTTCACACCACACCGTTCCCTCATCACACTATTCTTGATCTTATCAATTAGTTTCACACCGATCATACTTCTCAACGCTCTCATTTCAACTGCATTTACTCTACTCTTATGCTTCTTCTGCCATACCCAACTTTCACTTCCGTAAACCAAACTAGGAACGAGAACTCCTCTGTGCACAGCCAGACGGGCCTTTTTGGAAACTTTTTGGCTACTCATAAAGGCGTGCAGTATACCATTTACCATATTTCCAGCAGTCACTCTCCTTTCAATATTACTCTCACACAGTCCATCCCTTGTGAACATTGATCCCAGGTACACAAACTCTTTCACTTGCTCCACTTTTTCTCCTCCAATCATAATATCACACTTGGTCATTTGTTCATCTCTTTCCAAAACCATGACTTTCGTCTTAGTTACATTCACTTTCATTCCTTTTCTCTCCAACGCTTTGTACATAACTGTTACCATCTCCTGTAACTCTTTAGCCGACGACGCAACAATCACCTGATCGTCAGCATATAGAAGACACTTGACGAGTAACTCATTCATTCTCAGCCCACATTCCTTATCTTTTAAACCTGTCAAGCAACTATCCATGAATAGGTTGAAAAGCCACGGTGACGCAACACATCCCTGCCTGACACCTTTATTGATATCAAACCATTCAATGTACGCCCCGTTGATCCTGACACAAGCCCTGGAATCCTTATATAGGGATTTCAGGGCTCGGATCAGTTCGCCGCTCACCCCATGCGCAGATAGGGCTGACCACAACTCATTCCTCGCAACTCGATCATAGGCCTTTTCCAAATCCACGAATGCGCAATAGACTTTTTGGCTTTTAGCCAAGAATTTTTCAGCTATGCATCGCAAGGAAAAGACCTGATCCGTACACCCCATGCCCTTTCGAAATCCTGCTTGTGCATCCCATATCTTTTCATCAGTTTCTTTCACGGCTCTTTCAATCAAAACCTTTGCATACAATTTGCCGATGACGCTGAGGAGGCTTATACCGCGGTAATTTTTGCAGTCTTGCTGTGACCCCTTTCCCTTATATAGCGGCACAATAACAGCCTTACACCAGTCTCCTGGTACACGGCCGCTTCTCCAGCACAAGTTGAAAAGGCGGTACAGCTGACTGGCTACTACGCCCTTTCCAGCCTTCAACATCTTGACTGATATCCTGTCATACCCTGCTGCCTTGCCTGATTTCATGCTTTTCATCGCGTTCCCAATCTCATCCATACTTATACCACTTTCATCATTATCACTTACATTTCTTTCCACTGCTGCAACTGGCCCGTTTGTTGGCTCATCTTCTTTTTCAAACAAACTTTCAAAATATTCCTTCCACCTTTTCAATACATTTACTTCTCCTTTCACAATACTTCCATCATGACTTCTGATTTTGTTGTGCTCCGAAGATGTAATTTTTCTCCGGGCTGATTTTACGCATTTCCAGAACACCTTGATATTGGTTCTGAAATTATCAGAAAGCCTTCTGGCAAACACATCTTTTCTCTCATCTTTCTTTCTTGTGACTGTCTTCTTCACCAGATCTTTTAGCCTCACATACTCCTTTTTTGCTTCTTATACGTCATCATTCGACGCCTTTTGCACTTTTTGATTAGCTTTAATTGCTAGCCAATCCAACCAAGCTTTTTTCTTCTTACCTACCACTTCTTGTACCTCTTTATCCATCCATGCACTCTTCTGCTTACGACCTTTTCTCCTTTTAGAAACTCCACATACTTCTGTAGCAACGCTCAAAATACCTTCTTTAACTGACGTCCAAAGATCATTTATTTCACTTATTTCATCCAGATATTCAAATTTACTTTTTAACTTTTCATAATACTCTTCTTGCACATTGTCGTCTTGCAAATTTTCCACTTTCACTCTTTCCAAAACACTCGCTGGCTCGCGTACTCTGTGGCGCCATCTGTTGAAGAGACCACTTATTCGGGATACCACCAGGAAGTGGTCAGTGTATATTCCTGCACCACGGTACGCTCGAGTGTCCGCAACATTTTTTCGCAGTCGTTCATCCACTATCACAAAATCAATCATAGTCCTGCTACCACTTACTTCCCTTGTATACAAATGGATCTTTTTGTGTTCAAACATTGTGTTAGACATGCAAAGGTTCCACTCCAGACATATGTCAAGTAGGCTTCTCCCGTTCTCATTAATTCTTTCATCCCCAAATGCTCCAATCACCTTCTCATATCCACTCCGTTTTGTACCTACCCATCCATTAAAATCTCCTAGCATTATAATCCTTTCATTTGCCTTGCAATTCTTCAAAGTATCTCTCACACTATTCCAGAAAACTTCATTTCTGTTTTTAGATTTCGCGGATGCATTTGGACCCACATCATTCGGTGCATAAGCACCCACAATAACTAAGCGAGTCAGTCCAACTTTCAGACTTAACCAAAGAAGTCTAGAACTCACACACTCATGCTCAATCACACACTCAGCCATTCGCGCAGACAAAAGAACTCCAACTCCTTCACAGCCTCGACTGGAATTGGGTACCCCAGACCAATACGCCGTATAGGTTCCATGTTTCGTGGAGTCACTACCTTTGCGTTTCGTCTCATTCACGTATAACACATCTAAACTTCTTTCATCCATCATCTGACATACTTCATCTATTTTGTTCTCCATTCCTCCCCTGACATTCATCGTAGCGAAGCGGCTTTCTGTGGACCGCTTTCCGCGCCCGCCGGGACCGAAACGTGATGGGTTGCGACCTCCCACATCGCCGCCATTATGATTTTTATAATTTTTAGACATCATAGCGTTCCCACGAGTCAAATATTCGGCACGCAGCCAGGCTAGATACAACGGGGTGTCGCTGAAATCCCCGAGGGGACCGTTCAGACCCAGACATTAGCGCGCCCTGGAACAGTCGCCGATCGACACGGTTCCTCACACCTTTAGCTGGCGCGGGGGAAAAGGAAGGATCTGGGATCATGGATTGAGGATAAGAAAAAGGGGGTAAATGGGGCAGGAAAAAAAAATCGAAAGGACACTACCACAATGGACTATGAGAAGTGATAGTGATAGTGGGAAGCTGGGGTCGCGTACCCATGTATCCCAAACAACTGCCGGACAGGCAAGTAGTTTGATAGACCCCCTGACTCGGCAAATAACTACATACAAAAAATAAAATCTTATTAAAACGATTAAATGATGTCATTTTTATTAACCGTTATTATTTAATCAGAAACTTTTGGATAATTATTGAAAGCCATGAGAAATTTATACGGCGAGTCATTTGTGAATTTTTTGGGCAAATTTTAATCCTTGTTCCAGACTAAAGAAATCCAGCACAACGCGAGTGCTGGTGTCATTCTGAGTGATCAAAGCTTAGTTCTGCAAAACGTGAACCGCTCAGCGGCTGGAGACTACAGCTGTCTAGCCCACAACGCCGAAGGGAGCGCTTCAAGCAACCCCGTTTCGATGCAAGTGCGATGTAAGTAGATATCTTCCTCTTTTTGAAGGTTACCGTCATGATTAGCCCGTGTAAGTTCATTGTATAACATAGGTGTAGCACGCCACTTCTATCCCAACTAGCAAAGTAGTGATAAAAGGGTTGCAATTAACACCAAATAGTGTTATAAGGGTGATTAAAAGCATCGCGGTGGCTGGTGTCACTAACTCTGAATATCACCGATATATCACCAAATAGTGATAAGCGTTGCTAAAATACAACCCTCATATCACCAAATAGTGTTAAAACTGGGGCCATTTCGCGGTGATGGAAACGTTTCTACCACTGATATGTATATCACCACACTTTGCTAGTTGGGTATGTATCTAGTTGTCGCCAGCGACCTTGCTGAAATCATCACTCTTCTGAGTTAAACGCTCATGCCAAACTTTTTTTAAATGCTCCACTACAGAGCTCCACTCCAGAGCTAGCTCTTTCCGCAGTTGTCAGTTCTGTGACAGATGAATTGATGACCTGATGCACGAATCAGCTGATCTTTTGAACATACAAGATGTAACAAAACAAGTGAAGGACCAGTTAATTGTGCCGTAACTTATCATACTGAACATTTTTCTTTTATTAAGACTTGGCTGAATTTGCAAAAAATGGATTCATATGTAATTGGCCAAATAGCTAAATAACATTTTGTGAATATACAGGGTGTTATAAAAAGTAACTTTTTTAGTTTCCCTTTCCTATAAGGAAAACTATAAATAAAAGTTGTAGATCGGATTTTATTTTTATTTTTCCTGTATTCTCTACTTAAATCTGTGTAACCCGTTAATATCTCTGACACTGTTTTTTAACACCCTTTATATAGAAAAGGTTCGGTATTAGGAGAAGTTATTCAGTTTTACGTGTAGGACGCCCTGTTAAAGTTTCCGAGAATATTTTTTTTTTAACCTGTATATGCATTATGTGAAAATTCAATCGGGTGCCTATTACGATTAAAAAGATCCATTTAAAGTCGGATATATATAGACTGCGACGCAGGTTTAGTTCCGTTGGCATCCTAGGGAACCCTAAAAAGAGGCATCTAAAATGAAGTTAGCCAATTTATACACGCTTCACCATCTTAGGGCAATCTTGGGGTAAATGCTCTAAGGGCATAAACCTGTTAAGTTTATTTGAGCAAAAGTCCCATATCCCGTTGCCTGCGAAGAATAAGATGGCTTTTAAATAATATTTTATCGGTCTACCGAAAGAGGTACAATAACAAACGGTTCCGCTTAAACGCCATAATGTAGCATCATTTTAAGCGGCCGGCAGTCTAACTTTCGCTGAAATATTGAAACTTTCAAATCTTTCGAAAGTTCTTAAGTGCCCCCTCATAAAACACAACCAATGCACGAGGATTTTACGGGATCCTTTCTAGGGGTAGAATTATTTTTCTAAAAGAGCTGTCTATTTCATAATATTATTATCTTTTTAAGCTTGTTTTGATGTGAATAAGTCTACTACTGACTTGGTGGCTCAGTGGTTAGTGATCCTGACTACTGATCCGAGAGTCGCGGGTTCGATCCCGACACATTTCTGTGATGAGCAGAATTGTTTGCTCTGTATCTGGGTGTATTATATCTATATATGTATGTATTTAAACGTATATGTGTGTGTATATCAGTCTCTGGTTCCCAAGATACAGGGAATCCTAGTTTGGGGCCAGACGACCGTGTGTGATTTGTCCCTAATATTTATTTATTATTATTATTATTGGGGTAGTGTTTTTACTCATTATTGCGAGGGTCCTGGGTTCCCAGTCTCAGTTCAGAATTTTAATTAAGTTTAATTTTGCTTCGTTGTTCTTTTTTAAAGGTAAAAATAGGTATAATAAGTGAATTGGGTTGGTAATAATAAACTAATTCTCTCATGAAGCTCCCTCGGAGCTCTTATAAAATTTTAGACAAAAAGACAAAGTGATGTAACCTAAATTATTGACTGAATTGAATGAAATGATTTAGTTTTTAGTACACAATTAAATATTAAAGTTAATAAACCTTCTACCTATATAAAAGAAGAATAGAAGTTTCCACCACTTCGTTTTTTTTATGTGATAGGTGGCAAACGAGCAGACGGATCACCTGATAGTAAGAGATAATGACAAAATAGAGAAGAATAAGGTTATAAGAGATCAGGTTAAATGAAATGGCAAGATGTTAATTAATTTTAAAAAACAGAAGAAAAAACCAAGAACATTTTAAAAATAACCTTCTCGATTCAGACCTAAAAAAAGTCTTTATTTCATAAAAATCCACAAATAGTAGACATGAAAGTTTCACTTACTCTACGGTTGGGACTTTTTGGCGGGACTTTTGAGACTTTTTTTTCGTAGCAACAGTTTGTCAGTTTTCTTTTATTATCCGAAAAAATAGATATCGTGGTTTTTAATACATAATATTGATAGTATATTGTTCAATAAAGTGCCATTTGAGTGTCTAATATGTAGGATAATTAAATAAAAGTATGTAGACTGTGTTTCGAGTGCTATCAAGAAGTCCATGAAATCGTAATGGCTTTGGCCTTAATTCAATTTTTCTATGAAGACGAAGAAATACGGAAGAAATTGCTTTTGGCCTTTAAATACGACAGAATATTTTCAACAGATTAGGCTGTATGGCTCTGATCCTTTGCGTTCCCTATCTCGGGGTGAAATAAAACAAAAAAACTCTATGGCTGGTCTACCTGTCTACCTAAAAAAAAAGAAAAACCGTGTTATTTTGCCGCGCATAAAATATTTTTAATCTATGTTGCAGATGTCCAGTCGATTTAAATAACAAACAAACAATATTTTTACTTAATTTCAATCTTTTTACCCGACTACCTAAGCAAGGGATTATGTTTTCGCATACATTACTTAGATAAGCTTGTTATTGCTTCGGAAAGAACGATCAGTATCAACATTTTTTTTTCATTACCAGATTCTCCACAATGCAAGACTCAGCACGAAGATAAAGTCTACGGGGCTCAGAAGAATGAGACCATAGAGCTTCACTGTCTGGTAGACTCCAGTCCACCTCCAGCCAGCTTCAAGTGGGCCCTTACTAGGGATGGAGAGCGTTTGGAGTTGGACCCTGGGTAAGTGTAGCATATTCTTCTTTGTCGTATCCTCATGTCTGAGGGCCGTGACCATCATGGGTCGCAGGTGCCACCATATAATTATGAAAATTATAACGTAGTATATGTATGAAATGGGAAATATATTTTTACACTCTATAAAATATAGGGTGACTTTAAATCAGTTCTTGATACGAAAGGCTATGCATGTGCTCATGATAACAAATAACTTTCTCTTAGGAACCCGTAGGTACATAGCTCGTAGAACAGATGGCCGTTGGGGCAGTAAAGTTCTCGAGTGGCGACCGCGCACCGGAAGACGCAGTGTGGGCAGGCCTCCGACTCAGTGGACCGACGACCTAGTGAAGGTTGCGGGAAGCCGCTGGATGCGAGCCGCACAGGACCGGTCAGTGTGGAAAACCTTGGGGGAGGCCTTTGTCCAGCAATGGACGTCTTTCGGCTGATAGATAGATAGATAGGAACACGTAGTCAAATCGCAAAAAAAATATTTTGGACTCTTCATACTAATGTGGCCGGTCAGTTGATCGATTTGTATGGAGTCCAAATTAATTTTGGCGGCTTGACTATGAATTCCTTAGGGAAAGTTGTTTGTTACCATGAGCACATGCACAGCTTTTCGTTTAAGAACTGACTTGTTTGACCATAACTTCCACTCGCGAAACCGTCTCCGTAGCCTAGTGGCTTGTCCGCTCGCTTCATATCAGGAGGTCGCGGGTTCAATTCCCGGTGGGGTCCAACTTTGTAGGACTCGGCATGGTTGGTGGAGCCCGCCTAGCTAGCTACCACCATCTTATCTAAGTCTTGCCGCCAAACATCAATGTTAATAGCATTGATGTGTTCTGGCATGTAGATAAGATAGCCAGTTCCCCATTGCGTTGGGGAATCTTGGTAAGCCCGCTTCCATCTACGGCATCATCATCAATTACCATCAGATGAAATGATGCCAAGGGCTTACCAATTGTGAGTAAATAAAAAATATGAAAAAGTTCTTCAATGTCATGAGTGGAAATTACGGCTTGAATTACCGAAGTGGTCTTTTATTTATACCTCAGTATTGTACACACCCGTTTGTCCGAGTCCAGCTTTTGTTTGTTTCATCTCATTTTCTCTTATTACGAATTCTCGAAACAAGCACCTATTACAAGGATTCATTGTAGTCATAATCGACTCGCCATTACGAAGATAAATCGCCAAGTTTCAGAACTAGATAATTGTTAACTAACTTAATGCTAGTTAATTACGCAATTACCGTTCTGAGTAAAGTAAGATTTTTACGGACGGTTTTCTTAATTAAAGAATAACTCAAGTTGCCTTGCGGCCATTTTGTTTATTACCTAAACAAAACAAAATGCGTGGCTTTTCTTCCTGGTGGGATATTTATCGAATGACTTTGGTAGCAGTTGCTCAGTTGTTAGTGCTCCTGATTACTGATTTAAGGGTTTTGGGTCTGATACCCACCCAGGGCAAACCATTTATGTGATGAATAGTTCTGTTTGCTCAATGTATGGCTGTATTATTATATCTATTCTCTATAATCTGTAAAAAAATACCTTTATGTGTATGTCTTGTTTTTTTTTAATTCAAAAAAGAAAAATAGAGTAGTTTAACACAAAACCTGGAAAAAAATGTCTAATAAAATTGATTTGAAAGAGACCGATTTTGAGTAGTAAGACTGCCATCCTGTACGACTTTTTTTTTCCGTGTATCTATACTGTTTCACATTTGTCTGTTTTATCTTGTGCACAATAAATAGCAATTTCCCATTTATTTATTCTTTGTTTAAAAAACATTGACGTCTTAACTTTGTTCTTTGTTGACATTGAATATACTTGTTCAAAGATACTGGCTTTTAACACAAAAATTATTTTGGGAAACGGCATTGGACGTGAAGCTCCATCAACCCTAATAAAATAAAATGGGTTCAAAGCTTCTCTTTTGAGGTTGAAATGAGAAATGAGAGGTGAGAAAAACGCCCTTTTCACAGAGGGAAGAATCCTTACCAAGTTATTTAAATGATATCTTAATTAGTTGCGTAGCATAAAAAAGGTATGCGTTAATTAAAAACGGTAGACTAGACGAGATTTAGGCCACTGACTTAACAAAATACGATTCACTGACTTAACAGGTTAAAGATTTTATTTCATTTAGAATTCAATGGTTACCTTTTTTGTTAGATTTGATTACTCAGTTGTATTTTTTTAAATTTAATTGTTAGATTGTTAGTTTGATCAATATTGCATGATTTATGCTATAGAACTATGACTAGATAGGCATGTTCTAAAACGAATGTTTTAGAACATGCCCATGTGTGAATACACATCTGTGATGTATTAAGTTCATTTTTCGCAAACAAATAATTCACAACAAAAAAACCTTTTTTTCTCTTGACTCCTCGGACAGATTTTGAAGCGCTTCGGTTTACAGAATAGTGTTGACCTGAGGAACAAAATGCACTGTGTTCATTCTGGGCAGTCACTTGGTCCAACTTTCATACATAGATGGTCAATGTCCATCGCATTCTTTATTGCTGTAAATAAATAGATGGATACCTATGTAGTCCATATTGTGGTAAAGGATTTTATATTATAAGTTATAATTAGTGATCGGAAATTCGGGGGCAATTATACCTAAAATTAAGGAGCTAGCGTAATATGGATATGCCGTTTTGAATTAACAGAACGTTGAATTAACGTTTTTTAATAGCATACATAAAAGTTTCAATAAGATCAACATTCACTACAATCAGATCGTTACAATTAAGAATCCCAACGCTTTTCAACCGACTTCAAAAAAAGGAGGAGGTTCTCAATTCGTCGGAATCTTTTTTTTTTTTTTTTTTTTTATGTATGTTCACCGATTACTCGAAGACGCCTGAACCGATTTCGAAAATTCTTTTTTTGTTTGAAAAGGTATACTTCACAGGTGGTCCCATATAAATTTTATCGAAATCGATTCAGCGGTTTTTGAGAAAATCAACAAAACATAGCAAAATTGGAGTTGTTGCGATTGAAGTCGGTTGTTTTTAACGTATTCAGCGTGGTCAATTATTACGATCCCGGTATCCCGGGAATTTTTTATATGAAAATCTATAAATTTATTCAGAGCATATCCATACTATTATTTCTTGAGAAAAAATGAAATTGCCCCCGAATTTCCGATCACTAGTTATAATATAAGTAGTAGTATAGTTTATATTATAAGTTATAATATAAAATCCTTTATCACAATATGGACTTAAAGATATGTCTATGTCTTTTGTGTTATAATTTATAACACAAAAGACATAGACATATCTTTAACACTGTCATTTTGACGTTTACCACCTTTGATCACGATCTCAGTTTTGAAATCAAAGAAAGTTTCCAAATCAAAAAAATAAGTCATAAGTATTTATTGGTAATAAACAAATTACAAGTCAAAATAATACAATAATAATACCAATACAATAAGTCCATACTTTTACATATTGTAAAGGAAATATAATTTATATTTTAAAAATTTACTTATGTATAAATTTTAATTGAATGAAAATATTTATTATTTTGTACTACACAAAAATTAATTAAAGTTATAAAACGCCTGCTCGATCAGCCACTGCTTCAGTTTGTGTTTAAAAGTAAACAGACTGGGTGCATCAGTGATGTTAGCGGGAAGTCGGTTGAACACTGTGGGGCCCATCACGTGAGTCAACTTTTCAGACTTTGCCAGTTTTCTTGCACTGCTACCAATTTGTGACCATTTCTTAAGCTATACCTACTCCCATCTTGCCGTCTGCGGTAAATGCGGTAATATAGGGTGACTTTAAATTAGTTCTTGATACGAAAGGCTATGCATGTGCTCATGATAACGAACCACTTTTCACAAGGAACTCATAGTCAAATCCCAATATTTTGGACTCTTCATACAAATTTGGCCGGTCAATTGATCGATTTGTATGGAGAGTCCAATTTTTTTTTGCGATTTGACTATGGGTTCCTTATGACTATCGGAAAGTTGTTTCTTATCATGAGCACATGCATAGCCTTTCGTATCAAGAACTAATACGTACTAAATTGACGATGAGCGAACACGCGTTACTCTCTTAATTTGATAAAAACTTTTTTAACTTTACTAAGGAGCATAAAGTAGGTCAAAGAAGATGTTAATTCATGGAAAATATTTTTTATTATTATTTATAAAAAATATTTTCCATGAATCTCAGCAGACTTTATTATTTAATATTTTACCTATATACCGGAATTTGAATTAATGAAATAAAATGAAAATGAAATGAAAATATTTTATTCGAAGTAGGTAGCAGTGTACACTTTTCGAACGTTATTCTTTTATCTACCTAACACGAGGTTCCTACCACTCGGAACTCGTATACCCACCGTTTCGAGAAGTGTTTGCGGAGTGAGAAGAAACGGCGGGCCCTAAAGAAACTCCCTCCAACACATTTTAATTAATGTTTATAGGTCATGTAAGTTCAATGTAATCGAAATTTAATTGTTATGATTCCAAGAAGCCATGTATGTTCTCAGTAGGCACCTTCGTTACTGTAACCACCAGAAACTATGTATATTGCGATAAATTTGTGTGGATTCTGTTTTGATCGGCGTGCGAAATGTCCCAAGAATTTTATTATTAAAATACAGATAAATTGAAGTGGGATAAATCCTTTCTAACTTAGCTTTCGTGCAATTGTTTGATAATTTTATTATTTTCTTTGTTTTAACATACCGATTGATTTTAATAATTTTATACCTGTAATCAGATAGGTATATACATAAATATTATGTTAAAATCGTATTATAATCGTCTTTGAAACTTAACTGTTGTAAGTTATTGTAGACCCATATTTGTTTTTTTTTCTATCGAGCCTTAAATTGTTGAATCGTGTTTTGATTTCGTTTCGTGTACGATCGTGGGAAATATAGTCAAAAATAGGTTCTATTTTTTTTCAGACTTTAAATTTCTATAGTTTGTTTGTTTGTTTGTAAATTCTTTGTTGTACTAAAAACACAGTTACACGTTAGTTTTAAGTGATTAAAGTCCAAAAAATTACATTTTGGCACAAGAGAGCCTTAATACTGGTTAATATTTAGGTCAAGAGACCACTTTAGGGACACGTACAATTACTAACCAATAGGGCATTCAACCAATTTTTGCCATTATTTTGTTTCCCAAAGGAATACAGCAAAATTGGCATTAATCTACTCCAGAAAGCCTTTGAAACATTGCATTAGACAACCATCTAAATGAAAGACAGGGAGCCACAAAGTTATTAAAGAGTGGTTTTTCGTTAGTGAGTTTTTTTAAAGAATGTACTTTTTTTTGTAATGTTGTTTTAGTACTAAATGGTACATAATATTTGGGATGGACAGTCCAAAATTACTATATTCCAAAAATAAATTATGTTAATTTTTGAAAAACAATAGGCAAAACTCAATATGTATGAGAAGTCTAAAATTTTGTTCCAATTGCATTTGGTTCCCTGTAGATAGTTTTTCAGTGTCATGAGTATACACTGTAAACGGGCTATAAATAAATAAAGAATGTCTATAAAGGAAACTTTTTAGTACCTATAAATGATTTCAAAAGTAAAACACTCATATTTTTTTTTACTTTCATGTTTTGTTCAGGTCATACACAGTCTCAAGCTACGTGTCAACACTTAGCTACAAACCAATGCAGGACCAAGACTTCGGCACTGTCGCCTGTTCTGCTACCAACTACATTGGGGATATCGAGAAACCCTGTATATACAGTGTTGTCTTTGCTGGTAAGATTTTGTTCTTCTTCTTTTTGTCATTCCACATCTATGAAGCGTAATCTGGCCAATGTCAAATCATATTTGGGAGGATTTTCATAAATATGGCGAAATGCCAATGTCAAGTGAAGTACTGGCACGGAAATAACGGTTGTGGCTTTCGAGAGCCATATTCTCAGGCTAAAAATTAACTTAACCAATGAAAACAAAAATAGACTGCATCACTTTTATCCATGTCAAACTGTGGATGGAAACTAATCTAAATCTAAGGATACCTCATGTGATTGTGGCAGCAGGCGATAAAATACGTTTACGCATACTTTCATACTTGTAGTACAAACGAAAAAACAAATTTTGGAAAATTAAACGTCTTTGTACTGAATACTGATGTATCTCGGAGGCCTTACTGCTAATAAATAATTGACTTGAAACTTGGCTTAGATAATTGAAATATTCAGGTCGTTATTATTGAAACTCGAACCAGCTAAGCTAAGTAGAGAACGTAATTTGCACGTGGATAAGGTTCGGCCATCCCAAAGGACTTCGTTTATCAAAAGTGACTTTGTAAGCTGAGTAGCATTATTAAGTAAATGTACTTGATATTTGTTCTGAGCAAAGATTATTATGACTGATTTAAGTAAACAACGAAAAACAATACAGCTAAATGTTAATTGTTTAATAAGTAAACCTGTTCAGTGTCTACGGCTTTGTTCAGACTTATACATGTATACGTATGTATATATATCAGAATTTAGCCCTTCCAGCACTCTGTGCTTCGAGTCTTTTGAAAATTCAATTTTCCATACCAAATTGAACATCCTGTTTAAACCACTTTAGAGCTAGGTATTTATATTTATGTGTTCTTTTCGTTCCCGTGATAGATTTGTCACTAACATCCTCGATCTGCCAATTTTGTATAGGAGTCCAAAAATCTTTTCAGACTGAGTATAGGTTTCTTGGGGAAAGTTGTTTAGTTTCGTGAGTGGAAGCCGTGGAATTTTTTTTCAGGTATTTCTTAAGGAACTTATATACATGCTAGCAGGCAACTGATTTCAGATATCTATACTTTTTTTTTTAATGAAAATGAAAATATTTTTATTCGAAGTAGGTAGCAGTGTACACTTTTCGAACGTCATTCTTTTATCTACCTAATACGAGGTTCCTACCACTCGGAATTCGTATGCCCACCGTTTCGGGAAGTGTTTGCGGAGTGAGAAGAAACGGCGGGCCCTAAAGAAACTTCCTCCAACACATTTTTTTTAAAAAGTCTTATATTCTTAATAGAATAAATTCTTAATGCTAGATCAATAAATGAATTATACAATGTCATGTCTGTAAATAAAATATACAAAAATAAGAATAAAGAAAGAAAGGATTCAAATTAAAAAATATATATTTATTCGTTCAACCAAGTTTTACAAATTTTAGGTTGAGAACTCCTTTTAGATATTATAATACCTGTATTAGGAGATCTCGCTCCTTCATTACATAAATCGTCACATACAAGTGTACTTAATAAATTTTAAAACAGAAATGTTAACAGTTTATATTCTAAATAAAAGTTTAAAGAGTAACAACAAAAAAGAGAAATAAAAAATAGTGGGTATCTGAGATTGTAATTGTGCGTGCGTGCGTGCGTGAGTGTGAAGTCACTTCCTGGTCATGTTCTCTTATTCAGACTATAACAGATATAGTTCGTTTTAGCCACATTAAGCGTTAGTAGATTAGTATCAAGCCATTTAGCCACTTCAGAAAGAGCAAATTCCGCATATTTATGTACAGAGTGCCACGAAAGGCCATAGAAAACTAGTGCAGTGTCATCTGCATACGAAAATATATGTTATACTTTGAGGTTTCACAGATCATTAATATAAATAATAAACAAAGTTGGCCCTAGTACGCTCCCTTGCGAAACACCATAATTTACATGAGCTTCGGTACTTATATGGTGTCCTAGTTTAACCTTATATTTCCGCTCAGAAAGATAATCCCTGAACAAGGAGAGCGGGGTTCCTCGAATGCCTAGTGCCTCGAGTTTTTGTATACGAATGGGAACAGAGACGGTGTCGAATGCTTTTTTGAGATCAATGAAAGCAGACAAACATTTGCTACCACGGTCTAGGTGATGGGTTATTAAGAAGCTTTTCAATGATTTTCGAGACGGCTGGCAACACTGAAATAGGTCTGTAGTTGTTCACGTCGTCTCTGTCCCCATTCTTATGGAGTTATGATTGCTTCAAAAGAGATAAAAGCAAAAAATATTTGTAGCTAATGACTAACAATTCCAAAAACCAAAGACAAGAGCAGGCCAGTTCACACGGACAGCACCCGATCACGAGTATAACGCGAGAGTCAGCCATCGCTCCCCTCAACCATATTTGAGGGAAGGGAACGACCCGGCTCCCGGATCTACCTTTATTGATATACAGGGTGTAAAAAAGTGCGTTTGAAATTTTTAAGGGGTTACTAAGAATCAAGTATAGAATATAGGAAAAGTATCGAAAAAATCCGATCTACTATTATTTTTTTTAGTTCTCCATACTAAATTCGAATAGTGTATCAAGAATTTGTATGGAAAACTGGCAAAAATAAATTGCAGATCGGTTTTTTTCAATACTGTTCCTATATTCTTCTATACCTACTTGATTCTGAGTAACCCTATACAATTTCAAACGCACTGTCCATTGCTCAGCGGAGGATAATGCTTTGCGACGTGCATAAGATTCGTTTTGATCCATACCAACATTGACATAACATAATATACATTTTATATGCAGTTCTTTTTTTTTTGTTAAATATATTATCCGTTCAGCTGTGTAGTTTTTTTGTTTCGTTAATGGCTTTTCCAGTCAGTTTTTCTAGCCTATAAAATCTATACATATTTCGTTTGGCTCAGCTACGCAAGAGCAGCTGTAGTTCTTATCGTTTTCTTGTATTAAGTCTATGAATATCGCCTGGGGTGGATATTATTATCATATGACATACAGATTGAAATTTACTCACCGTGGCTGTTTCTTCGTTCAGGGCGCCCCTCAGCCTTACAAAACTGCACCATAGTGGACCACAGTGCTGTCAGCCTGGCCGTGGACTGTGAAGAAGGCTCTGACGGAGGTCTGCCGCAGGTCTTCTTTATGGAAGTGCTGGAGCTGCCTTCTATGCTGGTAAGTCATCTAAAAAACATCCCTGGCTCCGCGGTAGTGACACATACACGGACGAGAGGTCTCGGGTTCACGTCCAAAAGCATCGCTAGCTCCATGGTAGTGACACGGACCTCCTAACCAATGGTCTCGGGTTGAAATTCTGGCCAATGTTTTTTTACTAATGACACGAAACTTACGTGATTTTTTATTCCGATTGCTTTAACGGTGCAGGGATTCTCTCTAGCGGTCCCCCCCCCCCCTCCCAGTGTGTTAGATCCGGTGCCAGTCCGTAAAGGCGCATCTCGCTTACTTATACGTGTTAGAAAGCGAAGTCGAAGTAAGTAATAACTCTGTATTTTTTTTTATTTTTGACTCGCTCTATAAATCTGTGGCAAGTGGGCTGAGGTAGCCAGCGCCATACCCACATTATGAAGAAACCCATCTTACTCATCACATATTTGCCAAATCACTGATTTTATCCTTCTGGTATTACAGTGAACATAAAATAAGTCAAAATCTAAGTTTTGCAGTTTAGTTAGTATTGACTGATTTGAGTCGAACGATTCCCACACCGTGTTAAAAACGTATACAGGGTGTAACAGAAAGGTGTGATAATACTTCAAGGTTGGCTTTTACCCATCAAACTGAACAACTTTTGTTCTACAACTTTGTTCAAATCGCAAAATTTTTTTTGGACTTTTCATACAAATCGATCAGCTGGCGAACCAAGTTTGTATGAAAAGTCCGAAATTTTTTTTGCGATTTCAACAAAGTTGTAGAACGAAAGTTGTTCAATTTGATGGTAAAAGCCAACCTTGAAGTATTATCATACCTTTCTGTTACACCCTGTATATAGCAAATTCGATTGGTATTTGTCTGGGTGCAATAATTTTTATATTATTCTCTTATATATTTAAGTTTATAAGTGTGTAATCAGTCTCGGGTTTCCTTCATACATGGAACATAATTAATAATTAATTCTCTTAACATAATTATAATAACAGTCAATAGGTGTATTGGGAAAACATAAATCATTGTACATTAATTTGTAGGTCACGTCTCGTTCGAGCCTAATAAGCGTCTAATAAGAGTAGGGGATGCTTTACTAATCCATCTTTCATTAAGACGAACGGAAGTATGTTTGTGTTACTTGTGTATGGTTTGTAGTTATTACGAAAATACAGGGTGTAACAGAAAGGTGTGATAATACTTCAAGGTGGGCTTTTACCCATCAAACGGAACAACTTTTGTTCTACAACTTTGTTGAAATCGCAAAGAAATTTTCGGACTTTTCATACAAACTTGGTTCGCCAGCTGATCGATTTGTATGAAAGTCCAAAAAAAATTTTGCGATTTGAACAAAGTCTTAGAACCAAATTTGTTCAGTTTGATGGGTAAAAGCCCACCTTGAAGTATTATCACACCTTTCTGTTACACCTGTATATTGTATATTTGTATTATTATTTGGCTAGCGAAATAAGAAATTGTATGTTGTTAACAACCCACATCGTCCCCACTGCAGGGGTAAAGGTATCTTCCACTACCACGGAAAGGTTAGCCTATACTCCACACACGGGGGCCATGTCCGGATTGGTGGAGGTTGTGGGGCTGGTGGCCAACCCCAGTGTCAGTTTTCAAGCCGTATATAAGGCCTCCGACATGGCTTCACGACTGCCATCTAGTGGTAGCAGTCGGAACCAACGGCTTAGCGGTCGAGATACATACCACTAACAGTCGAACCTATCCAGGTTATGACCGTGTCTGTATTCAGTTAACCTGCGTGATCGACGCGACCACGTAGCCGCACTGAGCCACGATCGCTTCCGCGACTTAAGAAATTACTTCGAAGATATTTCTTCTCCAATCTCCAAAGTCGGTTAGTTCAAATCCTAGCTAATCAAAGCTTATACCAATAAGAGTTTTTAAACTTACGTAGATATTCATACTAGTTGCCTTAACGGTAGCAGAGGAGGTTATTCGCCAGAAAACCAAAGTAACCGACATTGCTCAGAGAATTAGCACACTGAAGTGGCAATGGGCCGGACATATATGTCGAAGAACTGACAAGCGGTGGACAAACAGAGTGCTACAGTGGAGACCGCGTTTGGGCAAACGTAGCGTGGGACGCCCCCCGGCTAGGTGGAGCGATGATCTGCGCAAGGTTGCTGGTAACAGCTGGATGCGCGTGGCCGAAGATAGGTATAAGTGGCGTGCCTTGGGGGAGGCCTATGTCCAACAGTGGACTAATGCAGGCTGATGGTGATGATGATAATGATAATGGCAGAGGAGGAATCGTGAGGAAACTTGCATATCTGATTACTTGTTGTGTATATGAAGGATGCATTGCACACGTCAGTAAGTGTAAAGGTCCTACTCGTCACCGCAAGTGATGCTTAGTACAACACTAGGCAACAGCCCTCTATCTCACAAACCCATAAATTCGTATACATAATCAGTTCCAAAAATGACATAAATTGTGCCAGAAAATCACTATCCACAGAGATATATTTTGTACCCTCATTAAAATGGACACTTAATTGGTAAAAACTTTGTAGAAGTTGGATAATTTTGCAAATCCACGAGCGACAGTTGTGATAGATTAGCCAAAAAGTTCCAAATTATATCGCTTACTTCTGTTCTGTACAAATAAAGGTACCTTCGTGAAAACACTGCTATTGAAAAAAAACATGAGCTTATCTCTGGAATAAGTCATCATATCAACCGGAAGACGTCCTCTGCTGAAAGTAGGCCTTTACTTCCTGTGTAACCTAATACATATGTGTACTATGTAACCATCTCCATGGTTTTGATTTCTATAAAAATGTAATAGATGGCGTTGGTAGTCTTTTAAAACTCGCTATTGTTACGAATAATTAATTATGGACTACTCCTAACCGATTTTGTATGTTTGACCTGAATAAACCACTGGGTTACTGGAAGTTGGCTTATAATTGAGTACGGCTTCTGATTTAACCTCCTTGATTGACCTATATATTGTGCCTAGTTGTACACTTCCAATTAGCAAGGTTCTGGGGAGGCCTTTATCCAGCAGTGGACGTCTTTCGGCTGATACATAGATAGCAAGGTTCTGGGCCTCATATACCCCGGCTTCCTGCAAGCCTGACTAGAAAATCAGTCCACCTGGTGGGAGGCGGGGGATTCTTAGCACCCCGTGCCCTGTAATGGGGGACTAGTGGAACTGCGGGGAGGGACTAGGAGCCTTGGCTGTTCCGTATTCATAATTATCTGCCATGTCATACGTAACTTGGATCTTTTTGACGTTTGAGTTTAAAACTCTTCAAGATTTTTATCATCACCGTTTGACACTAGTCCTAACAAACGAATCAGACAATGTCGGGGACTATACATTATTTTGGTGACTACACAGCTCATTGGCTCATTGTCTCGTTCATTCAGTTCATCGTTTGTCTCATAAATTCATCTAAAACTCAATATTTGGATAGAAAGTTTGGCGTTGGAAGCTGGAAAGAAAAACAACTTCTGTCAGAAGAAGTAGTCTACTCCACCACGTATACTGCTGATTTTTTTTATAGCTAGAGTAAATTTCGATACTATCCGATGGAAGCGGTCGTGGCTCAGTACGGCTTGCGTGGTCGCGTCGATCACGCAGGTTAACTGACTACAGGCACGGTTATAGCCTGGATGGGTTTCACTGTTAGTGCCACTTATCTCGAGCGTTTCTGTGCTTCGTAAAGCACGTTAAGCCGTTGGTGCCGGCTGCTGTCGCTAGATGGCAGTCGGTAAGCCGTGTCGGAGGCCTTATAGGCGGCTAGAAAACTTCTGACACTGGGGTTGGCCTAGCCCCACAACTTCCACCAATCCGGACTTGGCCCCCGTGTGTGGAGTATGGCCTGACCTTCCCGAGTTATGGGAAAAGACCCGTGCCCCTGCACTGTGGACATAATGGGTTGTTAACACATTCGATGGAAATAACATTTTCAGTTGTGAATGAATGACTATCAGTCATCACATCAGTGAATGACTGACTGATATCAACATCATTATCGTTTTGAAATTAACTAAGAATTAAGTTCAGTGGATGAGAAAACCCCGGTAAAGTTCGGTTTTGTTTAATTCGGCACGGAACTCTAAAAGGTTTTCTCGTGAATATCTCCGAAATAATATTAATATCTAGGAGAAAATTATTTCGTGTGAGCCTTTGAGCCGAGTTGGCGCTGTTATATTTCGAGACTAAACCTGTCGGTAACTTCCAAAATAATATAATATTAGAACGTCGAAAGTGGGTATTTACACGAACGATATCCAATTTCTTTTTTTTTATTAGCTACAATCTTCGATGTTTTGGTATATTTGTATATGATATACAGTTGTAACAAAATTGATGTAGGACCCGTTAACTGGGGATTCTACTCATTGTTGTTCTACTTTTGTTCTACGACTTTGCTCAAATCACAAAAACAAATTGAGACATTTCATACAAATTGATCATCTGTTTTGTCATTTTTGTATTGAGAGTCCAAATTTTTTTTTTGCTGTTTGACCAAAATTGTAGAACAAAAGTTGTGCAGTACGATGAGTGGAATCCAAAGTTAACGGGTCCTATACCAATTTTGTTACACCCTGTATAAATGAAATGTTGTCTCTAAGGTGATACAGCGAGTTTCTTTATGGCTCGACCTTTATTCTCGCTTTGCTTACATTTTCTGATGAGTTGAGTGTCCTAAAAACATTCCGCGTGGTAGGGACTTTGTACTAGGTAGAAAAAAATGGCGATTTAAAAAAAAAGTCTCTATTGTAATAAAATACATTTTGTGTTAAGCTTGAGTTTAGGCTATTTGTGTAAAATTTAACTTTTAAGATAGATTATCAAATATAATATTCCCTTATCATTAAATAGACACACAAATAGGCAAATAATAATAATAATAATAAATATCCGGGACAAATCACACACGGTCATCTGGCCCCAAACTAGGACTGATATACCCTACCGCAGTAAGCATTGTTCACTCAGACATTGTTTTGCAAAGTTTTTTCTGCACCTGAAATTTGAATTGAAAGATATTTCTGAGAAAGGTGTTATAATAATTATAATAATAATATTCGGGACAAATCACCTGACGCCATCTGGCCCCAAACTAGGATTCTATTTACTATGGGAACCAGAGACTGATATACATACACATATACGTTTAAATACATACATATACATATATAGATATAATACACCCAGACACAGAGCAAACAAATATGCTCATCACAGAAATGTTTACCCGATCAGTTGTCAGGAGCGCTAACCACTGAACCACCGAGTCAGTCAAGGCAAACTGAAAAAAAAAATGAAACAGTAAATATTTATACTTCGTTACCTGACATTTGTGTTTCCGGTTAGTCCATCATAACCGAGTTGAGATACACATTTAGTTGTTTTATCCCTCTCTAACCAAGTATATTTACAGAAGTTAAAAAATGACCACGCTGAATACGTTAAAAACAACCGACTTCATTCGCAACAACTCCAATTTTGCTATGTTTTTGTTGATTTTCTCAAAAACCGCGAAATCGATTTCGATAAAATTTATATGAGATCACCTGTGAAGTATACCCTTTTAAACAAAAAAAGAATTTTCTAAATTGGTTCAGGCGTCTTCGGGTAATCGGTGAACATACATAAAAAAAAAAAAGATTCCGACGAATTGAGAACCTCCTCCTTTTTTTGAAATCGGTTAAAAAGGGATACAGTCTTACTTGCCGCTCGAAATTCAAATAAATTCGAACCAGATTTAATTTTCGTACTGCTCACAGTCCCAGTCCCACCTTTAGGTAGGTGGGTTAGAAGCTTCTTGGTCACTTAAGACTTAAGTTCAGTCTACTTATTAAAGAGAAAAAAAGTGTTTTCTTTATAATGCAGAGTATTAAAAATGTGGCCTGTATCAAAATTTTGCTTTATTGAAAACTTTTTTCTGTTCCCTTTAGGTCCATGCCAACATTAGTGGCAAAGAAACTCCGAATTTCGAAGTGTTTGGTCTGGACCGAGCATCCAGTTACGCTGTCAACGTGTATGCTGCGAATGCCAAAGGACGGGGTGACATGGTGACCTTGTATACCGTGGCTCTTCGGCCTCCTGATAAGTATATTGGTAAGTTTGACACTGTGAAGTAACTTTATGTGTATTCCTAATTGTCTTTACATCTTTTATTACTTGAAAATAATTGAATCTCGCAACTAGCAAAATGTAGTCCTATATTTATCTCAAGACTACTTTTTTTTTACTCTCATTTCACTCCTATATCCTTATGTCCTTATATCCGAAAGTAACTTAAAAGCGTAAATAGGCATAAATAGACGTAAATAGGCTTTTATTGGTCATACGTAAGTAACTTATAAGCCTGTATAGGCTTATATTGATCATACGTAAGAAGCTTCTAAGCCTAAATGATCTTATTATGGTTTTACTTAAGATCAAACGTGCTTACTATGCGCTTAGTAATGCTTTTGTGGGTCTAAAATGTATCCCGCATAAAGCTAAAATAATACTGCGTGTGTTGTGCACATAAGATGTGAAATATAAAAATATGAAAATAAGATAAGTTCTATGTCGTATTATTCATAAGTCACATAAATGTCTGTTTATAGTGTTTATAATAACAATTTGTATGGGGAATTTTTATTTACTGTAAATTGATTGAACCCTTGAAATTTTGATGCGCCTTACTAAATATGAGTATAAAGTATTCATGTTTTATTATTTATTAGCTAGAACAGTACTGACGCCGCCATTTTTAAAAATCAGCATTTCGCAAGCGCCTTGTCAAACTATTGTTAAACCATGTTAAACCATCTTGTCTTATATCAGCCATCTAAAAGACTAGCCATGTTAAAAATATTAGCGCCATGTTACTAATATATTAAAATACGAAAGTCTGTACGTTTTCACACCCACGCAACCAATTTTGATGAGTTTTGGTACGGAGATAGATTGTACCTTGGAGCACATAGGCTTTATTTTGTTGCAAAAATAAAATATTATATATGTAATAAAATAAAATATAGGGGATAAAAGTTAGTATGAAGAACTAATTATTTCTCAAGTTAGGAATACAAAAATATCATATTTATACTTAAAATACTTTTTCTGATATTAACAACCACTAAGGGTGATTTTTGAAAGTTCAACCCCCAAGGAATTAAAATGGGGATTGGTTGAAATGTAGCAATATATGATAGTTGGTATAGAACTAGCCTTTTCCATCGGTCGATTTACTTGTAAATTGGAATAAATGTTCATCCGTTAAAATTATTATAAATACACGTGTTTCTGTATTTGAAGTCAGAAATACAGAAAGTGTTGTTAAGCCTCCTGTATATACTCGCCTTACCCTTGGGTTAACCTACCGCGGTGCAACTTGGAAGTCATTCCATAACCAAGTTAAGATTCACCTGACAAGAGTTTGTCCTTTTCACACTTACACAAAATATAATGGGCTATCCTGCTGTCAGAGTAAAAATTACTCTAACGAAACTAATTTTGAACGCTTTCATAAATAATTCGCGCGCCAAGCACCATAAACGATGTTGACGCGGGCGGAGCCGCGGTGAAAAGCTAGTATTTTGATATTTTACCCTTGTCCTTTTATTGTCTTCCCAAGATGAATACAAGATAAAACACACTTAAAATTATCCCGCTTTATTCTCTTGTAAGTATGCTCATCCTCGCTGAAGACAGGAAGCGATCACCGAATGGTAAGAGGCACATTGAATCTAAAAACAAAGCTAGAAAGATGTCGACTGATGAAGTCCACGCTCCGACCAGCGCCTATCCAACTCCAAAACCCCGAAAGCTTTCAACTCGAGTTGCACAACCGCTTCGAATGCCTAGGAGAATGCGAAAATGTGGACAATTATAACGACAGGTTCATGGAAATTGTCCAAACGGCTGGGAATAAGGCCTTCAAAACCGGCCGTTTAAAAAGAACATCTCGTATCTCGGACCTCACCAGCAAGCTCATGGAGGAAAGACGAAGCCTGATTCTGAAATCCTCTGAAGATGCTTGTCAGTATCGGCGACTAAACAGACAGATCTCCAAGTCCTTGACCCGTGATATACGCCAATATAATACCAACCGTATTAAAGAGGCTATCGAGCGCAATAAAGAATCAAAAGTATTCGCAAGGGATCTGTCTGCTGGTCAAAGCCAACTGACAAAGCTGAAGACCGAGGATGGCAGAGTCGTGTCGTCCAAGCCCGAGCTGTTGGAAGAGGTTGAGAAATTCTACGGACAATTATACATGACTACACGCTTACCTGTCAGCAATCTGGCTGAAGACCCGAGAGCCAGATTGTCCCGACACTATACCGAAGATATCCCAGACGTCAGCCTGTGCGAGATTAGAATGGCTCTCAAACAGCTTAAGAACAACAAGGCACCGGGTGATGATGGAATTACGGCTGAGCTTCTGAAAGCAGGTGGAGAACCGGTACTTATAGCTCTTCAGAAGCTATTTAATTCTGTCATGCTCGAGGGACGAACGCCTACAGCATGGCACAGGAGTGTGGTGGTGCTCTTCTTCAAGAAGGGTGATAAGTCTCTGCTGAAGAATTACAGACCCATCTCACTCCTGAGCCATGTCTACAAGCTGTTTTCGAGAGTCATTACGAATCGTCTCGCACGCAGGTTTGACGACTTCCAGCCTCCCGAACAAGCCAGTTTCCGAAAAGGCTTCAGTACCATAGACCACATACATACGCTGCGGCAGATTATACAGAAGACCGAAGAGTATAATCGGCCACTATGCTTGGCGTTTGTGGACTATGAGAAAGCCTTTGATTCGATCGAGACCTGGGCTGTGTTGCAGTCTCTCCAACGGTGCCAAATTGATTATCGATACATCGAAGTGTTGAAGTGCTTGTATGAAAACGCCACCATGTCGGTCCACCTCCAGGATCAGAATTCGAAACCTATCCGGCTGCAGCGTGGGGTGAGACAGGGAGACGTTATATCTCCGAAACTGTTCACCGCTGCACTGGAAGACGTTTTCAAGCTTCTGGACTGGAGAGGACTCGGCATTAACATCAATGGCGAGTACATCACTCACCTTCGATTTGCTGACGATATCGTGATCATGGCTGAGACCTTGGAAGACCTAGGCGCAATGCTCGAAGGACTTAGTAGAGTCTCCCAACAAGTGGGTCTTAAAATGAACATGGATAAGACGAAAATCATGTCAAACGTCCGTGTTACACCCACTCCTCTGAAGGTTGGAGACAAATACCTGGGACAAACAGTCCAGTTAGGTAGGTCCAACTTCGAGAAAGAGATCAATCGTCGAATCCAACTCGGCTGGGCAGCGTTCGGGAAGCTTCGCAATATTTTTACGTCCAAAATACCGCAGTCCCTCAAGACTAAAGTCTTTGACCAGTGTGTGTTGCCAGTGATGACATATGGATCCGAGACATGGTCGCTTACTATGGGCCTTATAAGAAGGCTCAAAGTCACCCAAAGGGCGATGGAGCGTGCTATGCTTGGTGTTTCCCTACGTGATCGAATCAGAAATGAGGAGATACGTAGGAGAACTAAAGTTACCGACATAGCTCTCAGAATCGCTAGACTTAAGTGGCAGTGGGCAGGGCACATAGCTCGTAGAACAGATGGCCGTTGGGGCAGTAAAGTTCTCGAATGGCGACCGCACACCGGAAGGCGCAGTGTGGGCAGGCCCCCGACTCGGTGGACCGACGACCTGGTAAAGGTTGCAGGAAGCCGCTGGATGCGAGCCGCACAGGACCGGTCGGTGTGGAAATCCTTGGGGGAGGCCTTTGTCCAGCAGTGGACGTCTTTCGGCTGATAGACGTAGACGTAGATACTCATCCTATATCGCTCTATACCTGTCTTACGTATTGCTGTTCATCCTACAAATGTCTTGAACAAGATTACAAATGCAAATTATTATAGCACTCTTACGTTATGTTTATATAAAACTAACATACTTGCAGTAGCATGAGTAAGCCTATTATGAAACCAAACGAACTTACAAAATGTGTATATAGGATAACAGTTTTACAACATGCTATTATAGGACACTTTCCTTACAACAGTTTTATAAAATTATCCTAAAAGCGCATATAAGGCTAAGCAATAAGACTAAACGTTTTTGAGTCTATTCTGGCTTATCTATTACTTTTATAGGAGCGATGACATGTTTCAAAACTGTTATAGGAGCTTTGTAAGTGTATTACTCTGTAGGGACACCTACATATTTTTAATTATTCAACTACCTGCAATTATGTGATTTTGTGTTCTCGTAGTTTAATTCTTCACCAATTGTGATACTCAAATATTATATATTAGTCAGGCAGGCAAAACCAATAAATGTTCAAAATCTTGGATACTGTACCACGGTACAATTCGAACGAAGAAATCTCTTTTATTTCACCTCTCAACCGATCGCATATGATCTATATTGGATCAACACACCCATCCAATAACTCCTATAAGGTGCGCGTTTTGAGACTACTTTGCTAGTTGGGCGGTTTCTACTTATACAAAAAAGAACCCTAAAGGGACCTGTTCTCAATTAGCAATTCATTCCCGTACTAATTTACCAGCTGATTAACCAACATTACAGAGGAGTCCAAAAAACAAATTTACTAACTGAGTATAGATTCCTTGGAGAAAATTTAACATGGCCCACCATCTGATCGGCTTTAATGAAAAGTCCAAAAGTTTTAGAACAAGTTTTATGAATGGAATCACCAGTTGACAAGCTTCGCAAACTTCCCGAAACGTTGAGTGTACAAGTCCCGCGTGGTAGGGACTTTGTACTAGGTAGAAAAAAAAATTGACGTTTTAAAAGCATGTGTAAAGCATCTACTTAAAAAAAAACATTTTGAGTTGAATTTGAGTTGAGTTACAGGTCTGCACTTATGTACTAGTTCCTCTGTATGCGTCACCAATCCGAACGTGGTCCCCGTGTATGGAGTATGTCCTAACCTTCCCGAGATAAGTGTAGAGACCTGTTCCCCAGTAGTGGAGACACTATTGTTTCCCTGCGTATTTCCTGACAAAATATCTGTATGTGTGTCTTCATAAAACATGAGAATTTTTAAAATAAAAGGTGAAGTCACTGAAGCGATTTGTCCATTAACATAAGTAACTTAGGTACTTTACCTAATTTCTAATGATTCAATCGTTTGGGAAAATCTGCAGAAAGTTTTAAGGCCCGCGTTCATCCTAATAGAAATCCTATTCCCTTTGTTAAAAGATGTCCACAAACAAAGACCTGTGACGATCTGTTGGACACAGGTCTTTCCAATCTGTTGGACACAGGTCTTTGTTTGTGCGAAGAATTGCTGAGAGAGCTGATGGATGATGCGGAGACGAAAATGAAAACTTTCATTTCAGTAAGCAAAAATGTTTAATTACTCAAAATTAAGTTTCTACCTAGATTTTAGGGAGAAAATGTAATAGGTAATAGGGTACTTGAATGCATCGAATTACCCATAACAATTTTGTCCTAGGATCATCATCACCTCTTCCGCTGTCACCAATGCTTGTGTCATTTCTGGCGGTGGCAGCGTTACTCTGCACAGGAGTATGCGGAGTCATCGCCGCGTTATACCGACGCCATGTTGCGAGGCAACATTGCGATAAACATCCAGCGTAAGTAGGAAGTATATTTTTTATTTTGCAGGGTTATACATAGCTAAAGGAGGAAATTATAATGAGTGCTGGCACGTACCAAGCGCGGAGTGAGAGGGCTGCAAGGGATGGACAACGCAGCCACTCTTCATCCTTTCTGCCAAAGATAATATAGTTAGAATACATTGCTAAACTAGGAGATACATGGAAGAAGAAGAAATGTTGTACCAATCCCGATTAAATAAGAACAGGACAGTAAAATGATGACATTGCTAACTTTAATACTGATAATTATATGTATATCAAATATTATTTAATTTATCTTAAATCAAGATGACACCAGGTAGTTAATGTCTGTAAATGGTCTTTGATCTGACATTTAAGCTTGATTATAAATTAAAAGAGCGTACTCCCATATCAAAGGCTGGTAACGCACTTGTGACTCCTCTGGTGTTGCGGGTGTCTATGGGCGGCGGTAAACACTTACCATCAGGTGATCCGTCTGCTCGTTTGCCGCCTATCACTTTAAAAAAACACTTAAACTAGGTATATTGCAAAATGCAGTCGACTGTTTTTATTTGACCCATTGTAGAGAAGTGGTGTGACGTTAATCGTATACGAGACATGACAGTAATTTCTGGGGCTAAGAAAAGCTTGCAGTAGACAGAAGCGAATGACCACGCAAATGTAAGCGATATGGTCGCAAGTTTTGTGATGAGGCCTGGTTCAAGCCGAGGAACTGAAGATATCTAGCCACATCTAATCCATCTGTCGGCAATTACCCCTGTCAGTTCTATGGTTGACTATACCAGACTCGCTTATATTGACTGTACAATCACATTGTATCCGAGAAACTGACTGTATTGTCTGCTTAGATGATATATTGATGCAATACTGATGATGATAATTAATAGCCGGGACAAATCACATGCGGTCATCTGACCCCAAACTAGAATTTTCCTGTATTATGGGAACCAGAGAATGATATACATTACATAGATACGTGTATATGCGTACATATTTTCTTTATTATATGAAATTCTTCTGTATAGTACCACCAACTTATTTGTAGAATGAAGGATGGCGCCACTATCGAAAATTCCATACAAACTGACAACAAAATGACGTTTTCATACTGGCGTCAGTAGTTCCGTTTTTTTCCATTCTACAGATAAGTTGGTGGCACTATACGTGCGTATGTCCAGAGACACTGGTATGTCATAGATTTTAATATTTGTGCGTTCGAGTGGATCTCTGGTTGGTTTAGATTCATAATCAGGCAGGATGTCTGGCGGGTCCGCCATTTACATTTATAGATATAATACACACACAGACACGGAGCAACAAATCTGCTCATCACAGAAATGTTTGCCCTGAATGAGAATCGAACCCATGTTTTCGAATCCATAGTCAGGAACGCTTACTACTGAGGCACCGAGTCAGTCAAATATGCTAATATCAGTCTGTGGTCCCTAGTTTGAGGACAGACGACCGTACGCGATATCTAGGTTTTTTAAATTATTATACACTTTCAAACTTTATTCATTTAGTTTACACTGAATTGACTTACTGTGCTCTAAACTGAATAACTGCTTCCAAAGAACCCAGAAAAATACAGCAAAAAAGAAACATTTGATCATCTTTACAAAGCTAGTTTCTAAATTTGTGAGGTTATGGTGAGATTGAAACGTCAAAGTTCCTCTGTACATGTTCATAACTCACTTCGTCATCATTAATTCCATTTCCCTTGTCCATTGCTTTCGTGACATTGACTTTTCTGAAGTTAAACGTACCCATCCTACGTGACGACACCCGGCCCGACATTACGCATATCAAATCCATACAAATTCTATACGTAGAAATAGACTGCAAACACCTGCATTCGCATTTCGTCGGCTATTTGCAGTCTCTTTCTACGTATAGAATTTGTATGAATTTGATATGCGTGTTGTCGGTCAGGTTATTGGGTTGTGTTTCAATAGTAGGTTCTCGTATGCATTGTAAGCAAACTCCTTGGTGTCGGTAGCTGTCACTGAATTGCAGTCAGCTTTAGAGGACTTGAAAAGTTTTGATTAGAACATCCACAAGTTTATACCTCTGTGACCTTTAGCTGAAGTTCCAGCGCTCGAGCAAGATTGTGTTTAAAGTTCCTTCTGGCTCTTTGTAAACAAGACAAGAACACGGGACTCATTGATTTGTAAGACTAGCATTCTGTAATACTTTTACAGACTGGTGTTCGTGTCTAAATAAATAACAATAATAAGGCCGGTTTTCGTAATAAATTACAATAAAGGTAACGTTAACAACCCAGATCGTCCCCACTACAGGGGCACGGGTCTTTTCCCATACCTCGGGAAGGTTAGGTCATACTCCACACATGGGGGCTAAGTCCGGATTGGTGGAGGTAGTGGGGCTAGTGGCCAACCCCAGTGTCAGAGGTTTTCAAGCCGCCTATAAGGCCTCCGACATGGCTTAACGACTGCTATCTAATGATATAAATAACAAGAATAAAATGTAAATTGTTTTAAACTTAATTAAACAATAAGTTTGTATTGTACATTAAATCTTGTGAAATAAGTAGGATATATAGATTTATAAGGTTCCAGCTATAGCCCGACTACGAAAAGTGATGTTTGAATTTCAAGTGACTTTATGTAAAATAATATCTTCCTTAACTACATACAAAATAATAAAACAGTTGTTGTGCGTTTGTAACAAAAATAGGTGTAATTCACTGGAGCTTAATCTCAATACTGAAAACACAGCAAATATATATTTTTTCAATAAAAAACTTTAAATTAACGTGCCATATTTATCTATAGGAACGTGATGACAACACTCGGGTTAAAATAAATTTAGCGATTCAAGTACATCGGTCAGCTTTTTACGCATGTCCTGATCGAGTATTTTCTTAATATGTGTAGAGACATAGAGACATAAACATCTTTATTGGTAAAAATATTTTTCACCTTAGTATTATATCTCTTATCCCGTAGAAGTCCTAGGAAGCACTGGCTTGACGTAGTCAGAGCGGACATGAGAGCAAATGACCTCACTGAGGAGGATGTTGAAGATCGGGCAAAGAGAAGTAGATTAAGTCGGAAGGCAGACCTTTGCTCCAACCGGGATAGCGCTAAGTAGAAGTAGAAAAAGACTAAGATGAAGTACCTAGTGTTTTTTTATGGCAGAGGTGGCAAACAAGTAGATGGATCTGTCTTACTGCCCAGGTCTTGTATTAATAGCAGATTTCTTTACCAGGCAAGCCATATACAAAGACAGGAGCCTGGAATCCTCGAAACAAGACAATCTTAGTACCTACTGCGCGTCTCCAAAGCTGGAGTACAGCAGTCAGTACGATCTGAAGGAGGTCACCGAAGTGGAGTCCGACCCTGATCTGATTCCGTCCTATTATGGTAAGTTTTAGTTCTAGTAATCTGTTAACATATGGATGAGGGGGTTGAGGGTTTTAATATAAAATATTGGGGGGGGCTTAGCCCCGCTGGTAATTTCATTGGGGGGGGGGGGGGCTCGGGTATGGAGTCGCCTATGGAGTCGCGCGCCAGTGGTTGAGGGCTGCTAATGCTGACTTGCATGATATACTCATGAACAGGGGCTGTCCGTGTTACTTTCCGTAACATATTGCCACTTGGGTAGTTTGGTGAAAAGGTGTTACTTTCTGCAATTGTAAAAGATCTTCAGCCCTCTGTTTTTAATAGACTTCCAAAAAGGAGGAGATTGTCTTTGTATTAACTTTTTGACTTTTTTTGTGTGTGGGTAAGTATGTAATGCGGTATCTTCTTCGATTGTTAACCGATTTTAAATGTATATAGTTTTTTTATTCGATACAGGTTACGTAACACAAATCTATTCTAAACTCAAAATGTTTTTTAATTCAATGTTTTAAACATTCTTTTATTGAAATTATAATTTTTTGACACATAATAGTCCCGGTAGTCTCATATAAATTCTCCATTATACCGGTTATATAACGGTATATCTTTTGTTAAATATAAACAACAGTATCCTTGTAGTTATTAAGACTGAAGTAGGTTATTTTCAATGCGTTTAGCGCCGTCAATTATGTCTAGCAAGCTCATGCTTATATTAAGCTCCGCTCTAGTTTGAGAGTTATACAACATTTCCTTAAACTGAAATTAATTAAATACCTTCAAGCTTGTTATTAAATTGTTTCAGACAAGAGGCCTGGTGAATATACAAAGTTACACAGTTTACCTGGCACTGATCAAGACTTCAAAGTGTATGGTGATTTTGGTCATAGTTCACCACTGGGTCTGGTGAGTATTTGTCGCTGAAAATTTTTGAAAGTCACTGGATGTTTTGGGTTTTTACCTATGCACTACATTTTAATACGGCTATTATTATAAATTACCACTAATTTGTTCGTTAATTACACATGCGGTCCCCATTACTGGGGCACGGCTCTCTTCCCATATATCGGAAAGGTTAGGCCATATTCCCACATGGGGACCAAGTCCGGATTGGTGGAGGTTGTGGGGCTAGTGGCCAACCTCAGTGTCAGTTTTCAAGCTGCCTATAAGGCCTCTGACATGGCTAACGACTGTCATCTGTGATAGTGACTGGAACCAATAGCTTAACGTACTTTGGGTAGCATCAGCAATTATGATTAAAGTCTCTTTTCTCCTACCAGCCAGTACAAAGCATCGGCGGCGGCGGCGTAGTAAACCGAGGTGTGACAGCAAGGAGTTCAGATATCGCAGCAGCAAGAAGACCGGAGGTCATCACCACTGCAAGCAAAGTCAGGGAGAGCTGCATATGAACAAAAGTAAACTCGATTGTAAAAGAAAAGAGGAATAAAATATTATATAATAATCATAGGGGCTCTAAAAAGACGTCTTGAAAACTTAAACTGGTATTCTACTTAACATGTTGAACTATTTTTCCAAAAGCACCCATACTTGTTAGGTAGATGACGATACTAGTTATTTGGATTACTTTTTATCATCGCTTAAAAGGAGATTTTGTTCTAAAAATGTTTGAAATACTAGAAGTGGCGTCATCGTTTTTTTATTATATTTATTGCTTCGATTAACTAAAAATTGAGAACGGGATGGAATGCAGAAATAATGTGTTTTTCTTAATATTTGTGTGTACACGAATTTAGTGAAAAATGCCCCCTAATTTATTTTTGCATGCAGTCATATAACATATTCTCTTTTTTTATACGTATCTGTTCATCCCATCGGTCAGATTCGTATGAGAAGGCAATTTTTTTTTAGGAATTCGTTGTCTTTCCTGATAAAAGTTTTTTAGCTTGGTAAGTAGAAGCTCTGGCTTAGATCAAGAGGTCTTTTTTTATCCTGTATATAAAATATTGACCTAAATGACGTAAGTACCTTACCTTTGATGGTTGTTATTGTCTTTTAATAAAGATGAAAGTAAATTAGTTGCAATAAGATAGTATAGAATAGTTAGGTAGTTTTAATGAAAATTGTTCCTGTAATGTCTTTTATGTTCGGATATTTCTCATAATTGGCAAAGTAGACAAAAGGTATTATTTCCAAAAAATACATTGAAAATACATAGAATATCGTAATTCGTAAGAACAAAAATTCTATTTTACAACCTTCTTAATATTATTTTATCCATCGTATGGCTAATTACTGGTCAGAATCCTATGGTAAAAGCCTGATATCTCGAAAACCATTGAAACGATTTTCAACAAACAGCTAATAGCTACAGCGATAAAAACTATTTTTAAGTGAAACAAACCGCATTAAAATTGGTCCACGCGTTTCAACGCTACAATGCTATAAACAGACACACATGAACACAAGGGCTTTAAACCTATTAACATTTTTTCAAGTTATGATTTTGTAACTTTCAGCAAAGTTTCAGGGAAGTTATAGAATAAAAGTTATATATATGTATGTATAAACACTTTATTGTACACAAACACAAAGAAAAAATACAAATAAAATTGTAAAAATTGTTCAGGTACTACCTTACTTTAAGGTATTAAGGTATAATAATACTTAATAATAATATCCGGGACAAATCACACACGGTCATCTGGCCCCAAACTAAGATTCCCTGTATCTTGGGAACCAGAGACTGATATACATACACATATACTTTTTTAATACATACATATATAGATATATAGATATAATACACCCAGACTCAGAGCAAACAATTCTGATCATCACAGAAAAGTTTGCCCTGTGTGGGGATCGAACCCACGACCCTTGGATCAGAAGTCAGGATCGCTAACCACTTAGTTACCGAGTCAGTCAGGTATTGCTACAACTTTTTTTTCACACCTGTACATTTTATACCTTCTTGATAATAATTATAATATATACCTTACATATTAAATACCGCTAACAAGTTCTGGAGTTATTCAACTTGAGCTCTGTTCCAGTTTGTACCCGTAACTAGAGTTACTGTGCTAAGTTAAATACGTAACTACAGTTAAAACTGTTACGTAGTTGTACTACCTACAATAAGTACCAAATAAGTAGTTTGAAATCACCCTGTATAGTAACTGGCTCAATTACAGTACGCGTGATTAGTTATAAAATGAATACTCTGAAATAACCATTTGTAAAAGAATTTACTTAACTTACTTCGCTGGCTCCGCGACCCAAAGAGGACTTGGCCTCCGACACCGAATTCCGCCACTCTCCTGTCCTGTATCGCATCACGCCAATCGGTTTTTTGTAGGGTAATCAGGTCTTTTTGGACTTCGTCACTCCAGCGGTACCAGGGACGCCCAACAGGGCGTTTCCCTGTCGGTCTTCCCTTGTACGCTCTCTTTTTCTCTCTTTTCTCTTTCTCTTTGCTTTGGAAAAGAATTTGATTTATTTTAAATGTGAAGCGTAGAGTAGGTATTAATCAAGTTACAAGTACATGGGCTAAGGTTAAATCAACGAAAGTTTGTAAAATTGTAATCTGCTCAAAAGTTAACAATCATATTAAGCAAGGCCTGATTTAGTAATCAGTAAAATTCGACTCGACTGTGTTTTTCTTTTATAAAGTTAAAAATGTTTACTTTAATGAGTAGCTTAAATATGTCATTTTTTTAAACAAAAAAACAGCCTTTATGACGTCTAACAAATCGGCTGAAACTGTAATATTAAAACTGGGGCTTTTACATATTAAACTGAACAACTTTCCCTAAGGAACCCACACGTAATTCGCAAAATTTCGCAACTTCCATACAAAGTTGGCTACTCATCGATTTGTCCCGTTATTTTTTTTTGCTCCAACTGAATGGCATCCTCAGAGAAAGTTGTTCAGTTTCATGGACAGAAATCACACTAAAAGGCTTGTGGTTTCATTTTCACCTGTATGTATATTACGCTCCCGACTTGTGGTCCCACCGCGTTGACCAACTGGTGGGTCGACGAGTTATTGACTGTTTACTCGGGGTCCCACCGATTCACTCTTGGCCAGTAATCGTAGCATGCATTATAGTATGCTATAGGCTAATGTTACAATGTCTATTATAATAATTATTAATAAGACATTTGTATCTGAGGTGTTTCCGCCCAAATGTATAAAAAAAGTAAATCTTAAATTACGTAGATATTATAATTATGACAAAACGAGCTGATTGATAGAAATTGTATTTAATTTAATAAATAAATATCCGGGACAAATCACACACGGTCATCTGGCCCCAAACTAGGATTCCCTGTACTATGGGAACCAGAGACTGATATACATACACATATACGTTTAAATACATACATATATAGATATAACACACCCAGACACAGAGCAAACAAATCTGCTCATCACAGAAATGTTTGCCCTGGGTGGGGATCGAACCCACGACTCTCGGATCAGTAGTCAGGATCGTTAACCACTGAGCCACCGAGTCAGTCAAAAAAATATATAATTTGTTTATTCATGTTATTTATGTAGTAAACATGAGTTGAAGTCCGAACAACTTTCATGAAGTCATGAAGAAGAACTTTGAACGTCATCGAAAGAATTAAATTAATTTTTAAATCGTTCCACACATTTGAATAAGATTTTCATATTGTTTAAATAAAATACCCTTAATATTTTTCAAATTCCTTTTTTATGTCAATAGTTGTTACTTTGTCATTTAAATATACTTAACTGAAACCTACATAGATATATACCTTTAATTAAATACATGAAACATATAGATGTTAAAAAAAATGCGTTTGAAATTTTAAGGGGTTCAGACTAAAGTATAATACAGAAAAAATACTAATTACAGTATAAATTCAATACTTATATTTATTAATATCATGACAATATGTACAATAATTATAAATCTAAAATTTCACAGTTGAAACTGAACCACATTTCCCAAAAATTGTCTCTGGTTCCCATAATAAGTTATAACGTATACGTTATACGTTAACCGTTATTTGGATCCAGATGAGCCTGTGTGATTTTCCTGGTTAATTATTTATTTAATATCAGGCCACAGCATATGGATACTTTCTGCCGCTACGTGTATCTAATCTGTGATTAGAGGGAAGTCGCAGTAGGTAAATAGCTCAAACGATTGATATAGAATGTCCGGGGATCCGTCAGGGGTAGAGGGTGGTATTACTTTATTCCTTTGTAGGTTATAAATTAAATACCTATTACCTCTGCCTGTCAATTACGTTTTCTAGAGGCACAATTTTTTGCGCGCTTTTGACGTTTATTTATTGTAGAACCTCCCTTATTAGACTTTTTCTACCCAGTATTCTTGATGCGGAATGTAATCAAATCGTCCTTATAGTAAGTGTAGACATAACAAAGAAATTGAAGCACAAATGACTTCATCGAAAGGAAAATCTGAGATGGGCCGATGCGGCAAATGCCTGACCCAGTACCTAATTAATTGAAATGTTTTCCTCGCGAATATAAAATTAAGGGTAGGTAAAATAAAATATAGGTTACACAGAAAAAATAAAATTTCTAGAACTGTCAGCGCCCTTCTGAATCTGTGTCACAATTATCGACTGTCAGAAATAAATTTGGTCTCGTCCAGCAACAAATAAAATATAATAGAAACTGATCAGGGTATACATTTTGAATTGACATCAGTTGATTTGATACAACAATTTAAAAGAGACAGTTAAGACAACTTAAAACTAGAGACAGTTATAATAATAAGACAACTTAAAACTAGAATTTTGGAAGGTATCTTTGTATTGCTTCCGATAGTTCGACTTGACAGTCGATGGTAGCTTTGGTTACCGATGCCAGTTTTCCGGTTCGAACAAAATATCGATATTTTAATGTTTTACTAAATTATCGATATAGGTATCGATTCTAAATTAATCTTGATTTATGATGGTATCACTTAGTATGAAGGTCTCTACTCTGCGAGTTACACAAAAAAGGGTAAAAAATATAAAATGGCATTAATTGAATTGACTGATGCGCGCGGACTGTCAAGTAGAGTTCTTTTGGGAAAAAATATCAGTTTTATAAACTGTATTTTTTTTTATCAGTCAAAATGGTGAAGTCGTGTTAGAAAGATCAGCACGGGTCTGGCTCTTTGTCGATACTGAAGTTGTACAGGTCCCGTCAAACTTTAAGATCGCTGAAGGGTACTGAGTGGGGGAAGTGTGCGTTCACTTAGAATCCTCATGCTCGAATTTCGAAGTAGTTCCTTGGTTCCAGAGATGAGGCTGCCAGCGAAACATTCCGCTAGCAGCCTCAGTGAAAAACTCGATTTTCTCTTAAACTACGATAGCACATTTTTTTCCTTTGGACACTATTAGACAATAAATATTGGCATAATCAGAATATCAAAATTCGAGCATGAGGATTCCAAGTGAACGCACACTTCCCCCAGTCAGTACCCTTCAGCGATCTTAAAGATTGACGCGACCTGTACGTATTAGTGGTTAGTTTCTAAGTTGTGTCTGACAGCCCATATGACCGTCGGCTACCTGGTTTTAGGCGGATAACAAACTGCTCTGGAATCCGCTCTGGTGTGCGGTGCGGCGTTTTTTTTACTTTGGACAGTATCAAGTAAAACCGTTGACCGGAGCGGATTCCGGAACAGTGTGTTATCCGCCTTACGGTTTCTGTTTGGTCGGCAAATACATACGAGTACGTATTCGTTAAGTCTAAAAGAAAAATCTCCAAAAAAAGTTTATTTCAAGAAATTTTAAAACAGGAAGAAATTACTGAAATAAGCTGTTACTACGATAATTTTAAGTGGAAAAATAAAATGTGAAACCAAAATTTTTTAAAACATTGTTGGTTGTTGTCAGAAGTTATTTTTTTATAAGATGTTGTGCTAGACGAAACGACTGAAATGATTTATTTAGTCTAATATATGTACTTACTTATAAATGAATTATAATGAATAAATTTAAGCTATAATTAAATTATAGTTACTATAAGAACATAGATAATAAAATAATGTATTATGGGGAACGGTACAATCTTTACTTAATACAATAAATGCGCAAGTAAGTTTGTTTGTCTTTGTTTTACGTCGCAACGGGGAGTGTCAACAATTTTTTTTGCACAGAGATAATTGACATGATAGTAAGTGACATAGTGACATTTTATTTTGTGAAAATATCAAATTCTCTTCGGAAATTACACCTAGAACTCCAAAAATCTCCAAAAACTAGACGAAGCAACGCCATTTATTACTGATTTCAATGAAATCTAGCAAATAGCTTAGAGAGAGGGCGGGAAACAGAACCGCGGGCAAAGCTAGTGATAAATATAAGGTGCTACTTTATTAGTGCCCGATATTTTAGTCAGTGCTCCTACTCCTGATTCTGATCAACTTTCCCCAAGGAACCCATAGTCAAATCGCAAAAATTTTTTTGGGCTCTTCATACTAATTTAGCCGCTCGGCTGATCGATTTGTATGAAGAGTCCAAAAATTTTTTTTCGATTTGACTATGTGTTTCTTGGGGAAAGTTGATCAGAATCAGGAGTAGGAGCACTGACTAAAATATCGGGCACTAATAAAGTAGCACCTTATATAATGTGTAAACATGTGACTGTTATAATAAAAAGTACAAAAACATTATATTTTGTATTCATTTTCGTGTTATCCCAAACCAGCCACCAACTTGATACCTAATGTAATTTTCAATTGTAGGTAGGTAATGGTGTTCAGACGTATATACTATATATGTATGTATATACGTCTATATAGGTTATCGTCTATTCAATACACAGGTATAGATATATATAGTTAACATATAATACGACATAAAACTCGATGTTAAAAAACGTTTGGTGAAAATAAGTGAATAGTGTGCAAGCGGAGTTTTCGGCAAAATCATTAATTCTCCCATCAGTAATAGAGATGAGTTTATTACGATAATTTCACGGAATCATCAATCATTTCAACATGAGCTTTTATTAGTTCACTGTTGGATATAATACAGCTGTCATCAAGCGGTCGCAGCTGCGTGCGGCTTGCGTGGATCACGCAGGAAAACTGACTACGCAAAACCCTGGATGGGATTATTAGTGGCATTTATCCCGACCGTTTTTATCGGTCGTGGCTTAGTGCGGCTTACGTGGTCGCGTCGATCACGCAGGTAACCGACTACAGACGCGGTCCTAACCTGGATGGGTTTGACTTGTAGTGGCGTTCATTTCGACCGTTTCCGTGCTTTGTAAGGCACGTTAAGCCGTTGGTGCAGGTTGCTACACTAGACGGCAGTCGTTAAGCTGTGTCAGAGGCCTTATAAGCAGCTTGAAAACTTCTAACATTTGGTTAGCCACTAGACTCAAAATCTTCACCAATCCGGCTTCGTCCTCGTATGTGGAGTGTGGACTTACCTTCCTAAACAATGGGGAGAGATCCGTTGCCCAGCAGTGAGGTCGATATTGGTTGTTAAACCAAGATATGATACAGGATTTTACAAAATATGCCTGTCATCTAGAGGAGGTGCAAAAATAATAGTATGACTATGAGGATATATCCCCGTAATCAAAATAATACTGGTATAACAAACGAATGTGACCACGAGGAAACGGAGGTTTCTACTTAACCATGAGCGCGAGCAGGATTATTTCCAACGTAGTGTACCTGCATCTACACATCATACTATCAGATGTCACTATAACTCAATATGCTTTGCGGCTTTCTTTCTTATGAGGGTGGTATTTTTTTTATGTGATAGGTGGTAAACGAGCAGACGGATCACCTGATGGTAAGCCATTACCGCCGCCCATAGATACCTACAACACCAGAGGATTCACAAGTGCGTTGCCGATCTTTGAAATGGGATGGGGGATGGGGGAATTGGTGGGGGAGGAGGTTGGGCCCTTGGGCCTTCGGTACCCTCACTCATTCGGCGAAACACAACGCAAGCGTTGCTTCACACCGGTTTCCTGTGAGGCCGAGGTATCACTCCGGTCGAGCCGGCCCATTCGTGCCAAAACATGGCTCTCCCACGCTCAAGTAGGTATAAAGGTTTTATTTAAATATTTTTTGCATATTTTTCATAGCAAGAGGGTGCAAAGCGGGTCGCCCCTGTACACCCTGTACAGATCTAACGAGAAATAAATAACTCAATAGATCCATCATAGAACGAAGGATATACTCAATATTTAGTACAACATCGGTTCTATGACTTTGCTAAAATAGAAAAAAAACTCTTTTATCGTAGTATAGTTAGAAAAACAATCATAAAAAATCCAGACCATTAGAAAATCTTTACACTACGAAGCGGTCATAGCTCAGTGCGGCCGCTTGCGTGGTCGCGTTTATACTATACGCAGTTTAACTGACTGAAAACTACGGTGATAACCGGTCTGAATAGGTTTGACTGTTAGTGGCATTTATCTCGACCGTTTCTGTGCTTCGGCAATTACGTTAAGTTAGTGCGGGCTGTTATCACTAGATGGCATTCGTTAAGCCACGTCGAAGACCTTATAAGCGGATTAAAAACTTGTAACACACAAACACATGGGTTAGCCACTAGTATTAACTCTACAACCTCCACCAATCCGGACTCGGCCTCGTATTTTGGAAGAGACCCGTGCCCCTGCAGTGGGGACGATATGCGTTGTTAACGTTGTTATGTTGTTAACAACCCATTACGTCCCCACTGCAGGGGCACGGGTCTCTTCCCATAACTCGGGAAGGTTTAGGCCCTACTCCACACATGGGGGCCAAGTCCGGATGTGTGGAGGTTGTGAGGCTAGTGGACAACCTCAGTGTCATAAGTTTTTAAAGGCCGGCAACGCACTTGTGACTCCTCTGGTGTTGCGGGTGTCTATGGGCGGCGGTAATCGCTTACCATCAGGTGATCCGTCTGCTCGTTTGCCACCTCTGCCATAAAAAAAAAGTTTTTAAGCCGCCTATAAGGCCTCCGACATAGCTTAACGACAGCCATCTATCGATAGCAGCCGGCACCAACGGAGTAACGTGCCTTGCGACGTACGGAAACGGTCGAGATAAATGCCACTAACAGTCAAACCCATCCGGGTTATGACCGTGTTTATAGTCAGTTAACCTGCGTGATCGACGCGACCACGCAAGTCGCACTGAGGCACAACCGTTGTAAAGTAGAAACGAATGTAGTAATAAAATTACATTTCAAAAGATTACTCAAAAAAGTTGATAAACAACTGGCTTTTGATCTAAATACAGTAATATACGAGTAGGTAAATACACAGTATAACATGTAATCGGATTTGTTCCTAACAAATACAAACAGCCGTAGGGCAGATTATAAAATAAAAACACAAACAAAAACACTCAAACGTTGTAAAATTGCGAATGGATGTAATAATTAATCCTTTTATACATTGTTGTGCCTAAATACCTACCTCAATTTGCCTGAAGGTAAGTAAGAGATTGAAACAAAGGGGCCCCATTAAGCCTTCATTTATAAAATGCTAAAATGAATTTGATGAATACGTTGAGAATAATATGGATTTGTTTAAAAAAATGTGTGTAAGTAAAGCATTGTGTGTGTTCAATTGCGATAGTAAAATACGTAGATGCAGTGCGTGCATGGAAGCTACTAAAATCTAAGTTTTTTAAATTGTTATGTTAATAAACCATATCTTTCCCACTGCATGGGCACTCTCTTCCCATACATCGAGGAGGTTAGGACCCCATATACGGCGGCCAAGTCCGGACTGGTAGCGGTTGTGGTACTAGGGACCAGCGCTAGTGTCAGAAGATTTCAACCCACCTATAAGACCTTCGACATGTCTTAACATCTGCCAGCTAGAGATAACAACCAGCACCAATTTAACACGAAGCACGGAAACGGTCGAGATAAATGCCACTAACAGGTCATCCATGTTATGACCGTGACTTATTCAGTTAACCTGCGTGGTCGACGCGACCACACCACGCAAGCTGCACTAAGCTACTACTGCTTCGATTTTGCATTTTTTTATTGTATTGTTAATTTCCTGTTACAAAAACTGAGTTAACTTCATTTAAAACTTGTATTTGCGCTCGATTGATTCGAAACTGCATTTTTAGGTCTTATTTTAAATATCTTTTTTTGTACGAAAACCACAAAAAATATCATAATCACATCACAATCACAATCACATCACATTGTAAAAGTCAGGAATAGAGACGTCATGGTCTACAATGTCATTTTCATCATTATTGTTATAAATCGATAATGACTCTGAATATTAAACAAAACATGCACTTGTCTTGTTGTATATTTCACAAAACCATTTTTTCAAGATTTTTTTAAGCCGAGGCTTATCCACACAAATCCAACCATTCAAATTTTTTGACGCAATCAAGGGTTAATTTCTTTCGCGTTGTCACCTCAGGGCTCCATCATACCGCCATTGAGTTCCGAGCGCGGGTCCACGGGATTCCGGCCCTTAACGAGTTTCCCGAAGATCCCACTATTATTAACGGGACTGTTTCGCAAACTCTATTTTGTTTGGCTAAACCTGATTGCTACGGTTTTAATTGGGATCGTTTCTGTAATTTGTTTGACGTCGTTGATACTATATAGTTGTTCCCTTTGATTCTACGGGATAAATTCGGGAGCGAGAAGAAAATGCTGCTGTACGTTCAAGACCCTTTATTGGAATGCAGCAGAGGCGACCTCTGTCTAAAATGTATGGTACAAATAGGTGTTAGATCTAATAGATCGATACAAGATCGTTTTATAAGCTAACCTAGTCGCTTTATTACAAATTCATAGATGGCGTTAAATGCTATGGGTTTTATCATGTTATACAGCGACATCTATGTCTAGATATGGGAACTAAAATAACTCAATGCTAAACTAGATTACTTTACAAATGGAAGCTAATTCATAAAAATATTAGCCATCTGATATAGATGGCGCTGTCCGTGACAATAGTTGCAGGTATTTAAAACGAGACCATTTTATGAGTCATTGTAGAATTTATGTCATCTTTACGTAGAAAAAGAAAATCACTGCACTGAATTTTAAAAATGATGTACTACAATGTTTCCCAGTACAAAAAGGGGTATGCGAGTTTTAGCTCTTTCTGGAAGTGGTACGCAGGCAAAATTAATTGGGATCCACTAATGTACCTAAAAGATGAGTTAGTAGGACCATCCATCCATCGGGTTTTTAAAAATCCCGACAGATTGGTGCCTGATTAACCGGATCAGAACAGGTGTGGGCAACTGCGCATACTTTTGGAATAAGTGGGGTTAGGAAGATTAGTTTTTGTCACATCGTTTTTGGTTTCTCTATAATAATAATATATCCGGGACAAATTACACCATTTCACACCGTTATCTGGCCCCAAACTAGGATTCCCTGTACTATGGGTGGGTATCCAGAGACATCAGTCTCGTTATATACATACACATATACATAAAAATACATATTTATATATTAAATATAATACACCCAGACACAGAGTAACAAATCTGCTCATCACAGAAATGTTTGCCCCGGTTGGTGATCGAACCCACGACTCTAGAATCAATAGCCAAGAGCACTAACCACTGAGCCACCAAGTCAGTTAAACGTGTATAGGATGGGTGTCATAAAAATTTGTGTAGCCAGGTCCATTGCTTTAGTAAATTGTTAACAACCCATTACGTCCCCACTGCAGGGGCCACGGGTCTCGGGTAGTAAATTAATATACTCATATTAGTAAAGAGAAATCCGTTATACGCCTGAACGTCCGTTTGCTGTAAAACAAGTTAGAATTTCGTTCGTGAAATAAAAAGTCCATCAAATATCGTAGAATAAGCAATCAATTATACGATCTTTTGGTTTTTCGTAAAATTATACGTACATATGTTCATGCAAAAAACGTATTAAGCTATCTAACGGTGGTATTATCGTACTTTGTCTTTGAGGGTAAAATATGTGAGTACGATGTCGAAATGTGTTCCAAACATCAAAGGGGAAGTTATATTAAGAAATAACAAAGAAATTTTGCAACATAATGTATATCAATCTATTTACCTATACCCATAAGACGGGGTACCGCGACAGACAATTCTTGCCGCCAACCGTCAATGTTAACAGAATTGATGTATTTCGGCAAAATCCATTACATTTAAAATCCTCGCTAATGCAGTCCTCGGTACTAAGGTACATTTTCATACCAATTGCTTAAACGATGAAGGAAAATATTGTGAGGAAACCTGCACACCTGATTACTACATGTGTTGAATGATCGCGTTAAAAAAGTCTGTAGGTTTATCTTAATAGCGTACATATGTAATAGGTCGGGGAAAAAGTATTTTCGTATTTTTTAGGTGTAAAGTTGTCATATTTGTTTTTAGTTTCACTGTCTGTATCTAGCTGATTTTGATACCATCATTGGCTTATACTTTTAAAATACAAATAACATACAGGGTGTAAGGGACAGGTTTCCGAAAACTTTAAAGGCTTGCTCAGTAGATGAAACTGAACAACTTTCCACAATTTTTTTTTCAGGAAACGAAAAAAAATCGGCTTCTCCATACAAAATATAAACTTGATTGGGTAGTTTGTATGGAGAAGCCAATTTTTTTTTCGTTTTCTGAAAAAAAAAATTGTGGAAAGTTGTTCAGTTTCGTCTACTGAGCAAGCCCTTAAAGTTTTCGGAAACCTGTCCCTTACACCCTGTATATTTTTTTCTGATATTTTTCAATTGTTTTTTTTTCCATGGTTTAAATGAGTCGAAGCGTCGAAGAAATTTTTTACATTTTGAAAATATTAAATAAATAAAAAAATGCGACTCAAGCTTCAAAAACCAAAACAGGCTGTTTACGAGCCTAGTACAGTTAGTAACAGTAGTACAAAGTCGGTTCAAGCGTTTCCAGTCTCGGAGATTTGACCTCAAAGATGCGCACAATTCAAAGGAAATCTTTCATTTTCATACAAAATACGAAGAAACTTTTTCCCCGACCTAATATGAGTGCGGGAGATGCTATATCCTTTCGGCTGTAGTGTGTCACAAAATAATATCTTGGATACTTCGTTTCTGTTTTTATCATTGTCATCGCTTAATTTTGGATGAGATGGTATGTAATTATAAAGATACATATGTATAGATATGATCCCATAAGATTCATAGCTCTCATTTCTGTTTCTAAATGAAACATATCAATAACAATCCCCCCTTTACGATGTGAAACGAAAAAATAATATTTCATGCAACAAAAAAGTAGCTGAAAAGGTAAAAACTCAATTTTATGCTGAAAGATCACTCTTCATTCTTGGTACCAACTCGACATGAGTAATGGTGACCGGTGACGTCATAAAATAATATATTACTGGAAATGAGGAAAAATGTTCCCATTTCAAGGCTGAGAAGAATTGGTTATTTGCTTGGAGGTGGATTTTGACATGCGGAAAAAGCAGGGTGTAAATTAAAAATTGAATTTTTCTTAAATAGCCTATAACAAGTAACAAGTTTATCAACAGATTGGCCAACTTAAGTCGGGAAGTCAAAAAAATTGTAGAATCTATTATAGAAAACTTGTTCAGTTTCACGAGTAATCTACATTTTAAGAGAAGTACGATTTTGTAGTTACACCCTCCATTTGCCGGATCAATAGGAACGAAATGTTATTTTGAAAAAAAACACTGTAATCTCTAATTTTTCAACCATATCAATAAATCAAACAACATTTTGACGTTTATTGGTCGTATTGTCTTTTAAAAACAGTGCATAACATTGAAAAATCTTTATACCAAGTCTAATTATAAATCGTGTTGCCATAACCTCAAAAAAAAACCGAAAAACACTAAGGTAAACATTTATCGAATAATTTTTTGGATATTTTTCCTATGATACCAGTATTATACCTATTATATTTTATTGTACTGTAAATATATACCCATGGATAATAAGATCTATTAATAGCCGAAGATTATGAAAGTATAATACGGGATTTTGTTCGATATGGATACAGGTTGGACTTAGAGGTTCAAACTAAAGATTTTTAGCATTATCTATTCCAAAATGTTATGACCCCAAAAATTTTGTAGGTACTGTTTCTTACGTAGCAGAATACTGTGTCCTATGTAGGAATACAACATTTAATTGACAAGCTCCTTCCATTCAATCATTTAAGTCGCAGATTAAAGAACATCTCTTTGCGCTGTCATAGGTAGTATTATATCCACTGCATAGCTTCACTGTCGTTCATTGTTTACTTTATATATACATATATATATATATATATATATATATATATATATATTATGTATTTATATATTTTAATGTTTATATATGTGTATTTATTTATTTATTATCATTGTATTTTATAGGTTATTATTGTTTTGAAATTAGTATAGTTTAAATTAGATCAATTTTTTTGTATGTAAATTGATAATTACGTAATTTCTGTTACTCGCGTTCTACCTTGATTCCTTGTTTTTTTCCGAACCCCGGGTTGTCTGGAAGAAATCGCTTTTAGCGATAAGACCGCCCAGATTGTACTACTTGTTTCTTTTTCTTTTTTGTTTTGTATGTGTTATGTGTATTTGTATTGTAGTCAATAAAGAGTATTTGATTTGATTTGATTTGATTTGATTAATTGTAAGCTTGATAAGATATTTCATTTTTTAGCCGAGTATATCTGTAACAAAAAGAACAACGACAATATTATTATTATTAGCTTAAGAAAATGTAAATAACAAACATTAAACGTATTTTCTTTAATAAAACAATAGATTTATTATTTTTGTAACAAGCATATAGACTAACAGAGAAATTACATATTTACTAGCAAACATGAAACAATCATATTATCTATACATATAAAAAAACTGTAGAGGTCCAATTTCTGTACATAGAAAAAAAATGCTAAAAACCGAGTCAGGGGGATGTAAGAAGAGTAATAGAACAAATCCAGATTGTTTTCAATTTTTTGTTTCTCTATCTGTTTGTCTGTTTGTCTGTTTGTACGGGCTAATCTCCGAAACTGCTGCCTCTTAGTACACAACAACTTATGCACCTAATTTTGTAAAATCTGACATGCTGATACCTTATATTGCCTGTCAAACAATGTGTATTATAAAATTTATAAATCCCATAAAAGTGACGGGTTCCCGCGGGAAAGTAAAACTTTACAAAAACAGTGTCTAGCATAGCGTCTTTCATCATCATACTAATAAAACTTTAACGGGGTCGATTCTGTACATAAACTATTTTTTCAAAATAGTAACGATGGGGGGGGGGGGCATAGCTATCGATATAGAGACCAAAAAAAAATTAATTTGGAATTTTTGTCTCTCTGTCTGTCTGTTCGCGCATCACGCAGAAACGGCTGGGCCGATTTTGATGACACTTTGTACGATTATACTACCCGGAGTAACATCTTAGATACTTTTTATCCCGGAAAAGTCAAGGGTTCCCGAAGGAATGGCTAAAGACTGAAATTCTTGAATGATTCAATGCTCAATAACTATTAGTATGATTTTATTGATATTTGGCATAATGATACCTAATTTCACGACTAAACACCTGGTAATTTTTATGCCGGTTGAATCGGTAAAAATATCAGTTGAATGAAATTAACAAGATTTCCTAAGGCAGGACTGCTATTACTAATAAGCAGTCGATAGATGGCGCCATAAGTAATTTAAAACGCGCTATAATGTTGCGTTCAGTTGACTACCTTAGTAACGCGATTATATATTATGCTTTTTTTTTTTACGAGAAAAAAATTCGAGATTATCTACAATTATTATCTATCTATACACTATACATAATAATATAATAAAATTGTAACGGGGCCGATTCTGTACATTTAGAATTTTTTTTGAAAATAATAACTGTCTATCGATATAGAGACCAAAACAATTTAATTTGGAATTTTTGTTTGTCTGTTTGTCTGTCCGCGCATCACGCAAAAACGGCTGGGCCGATTTTAATGAAACTTTGTACGATTATACTACGTAAGCCGGAGTAACATATTAGATACTTTTTATTCCGGGAAATTTAACATGGCTTCAACCAATAAGTCCACGCATACTCAAAAAAATATTATGCGTCTTGCGACTCCGCCTGGAGTCGTGGACTGTGAACGTGTTAAGGGTTCCCGGAGGAATGCATAAAAACTTTAATTCTTAAAAACCTTATTACTCAAAAACTACGAAGCCGATTTTATTGTAATTTGGCATAATGCTACTTTATCATTACTACTAAATATCCAAAGTTTTTTATCTCGGTTTCATCAAGGGTTCCGACAGGAAAACGACAACACCGTATCTCTCAATTTATTAAGATAAAACCCAAACTTTTTGAAAAGGCGTGTCGATTACGGTACTTTCGTATCATTCGATTCTATTGGTCCTGGGAATTCAAAGAGATCTCGAGGGAAAAGCTGGAAACTGTATCTAAGTATTAAGGTGAAACCTTCACTCTTAGGCGAATCAAAGGTATATTCCGTTTGCGGGTGGTAGGACCTTGTGCGAGGTCCGTCCGGATCGCTACCACCATCTTACTCGCTAATCCTGCCGCTAAGCAGCAGTGCTTGCACTGTTGTGTTCCGGTGTGGAGAGTAAGACAGCCGAGGAAATTACAGGCACAAGAGGCATTTCATCTTAGCCCTCTAGGTTGGCAACGCATCTGCAATCCCCTCCGGGGTTGCAGGTGTCTATGGGCAGTGGTGATCACTTACCATCAGGTGACCCACTTGCTCGTTTGCCTTCCTTATCACATAAAAAAAAAAAAAAAAAAAAAAAACATTTTTCACCCGGAATTGTCAAGGGCTGTCCCGAGGGAACTAACGGGATTCTCTGTTTAGATATTTTTATATAGCTTTACGGTGTAGGTAGCTGTAGAATATCGAAACTTTACGTATAACGTAGTGAACCTGAAATAAGCAAAGCAAACTACGTTTGTAAATGGTATTTTTATTTCGTACCCAACTATTCAAGTGTAGGGCAATATTTATCAAGTGGTGTTATACAGGGTGTTATAATGACGTAGGCATTATCCTGGACCTGTTCTTCAACTTTTTCTTTAACTACCTAATGTAGGCGGCTGAAAAACTTCTTAAGCTGGAGTTAATCATAGCCTCATATCTTACCACTATCCAAACTTGGACCCTGTGTGTGGAGAATGACCTAACCTTCCCTAGCTATAAGAAGAGATCCATGCCCCAGTAGTGTTGGTTGTGAACATAAATTCTATGCAATTATATTTTCTTTTTCTTTCTCTGTATTTTCTTTTTCCTTTTCCTTTTTCTTTTTCTTACATTCGTTTTATTGTTTACTTAATTTTGTTTTTTTCTTATTTCTAAAGAATAATTTAGCAAAACATATGAACTATTGTAAAAACTCCAACACTAACGCGTACGAAGTCGCGGGCACCAGCTAGTTTTTATATAAAGGAGGTTCTAAAGCGGTATAATTTATCTTTTTTGTATAGGAACCAAGCTAAACAGTGTATCTATCACTTTATAAATTATACTAAAAGAGTGGAGGTAAAAAATTCGATCTTAATTCATCCCTTTTCGTTTGTTCTTTGTTTTCGTTTCTTTGGGAGACCCTGTAGATGTTTTTAATTTGTTTAACGGGCCTGGAAATCATCCCCTGTTTGTTCTTCATTTCTTTAAATCAAAACACCGGAACAGCAATTTCCGAATCGATTAAATGAGTAAATTCCAGTGGTTTTAATCAAATCGGATTAAACTGGAACCGTAAGAGGACGTCACTAGGGATTCAGTTAATGTAGGCTTTGGTAGTCCATTATGTACTTACTTTTAATTAAAACATGAGTAGTGCACAATTCGAATTTGGAGTTCATTTAACTAAAATAATTTCAGGGATCCGGAACCCGATTTGTGAACGATGAAGGTATAATGCCGATTCCTAAATGTGTATGAAGGTCGCGTTGCACACGTCCGTATGTGTGTTAACAACCCATAGCGTCCCCACTGCAGGGGCACGGGTCTCTTCCCATAACTCGGGAAGGTTAGGCCATACTCCACACACGGGGACCAAGACCGAATTGGTGGAAGTTGTAGGGCTAGTGGGCAATCCCAGTGTAGGAAGTTTCAAGCCGCCTATAAGGCCTCCGACATGGCATTAGGACTGCCATCCAGTGCTAGCAGCCTGCACCAACGTGCCTTGTGAACGTCCGTATATATAAATTTTGTTGTATCACCAGGCAACCGACGGCGGTTAGCGAAGGTATAAACGGTTATACCTTGGGGACAGACGATTAATTGTGCCACATAATAAGAAGAAGAACTTATGACATTAATAGTTGCATGTGGTTCATAATCGAGCCAAGCAGAAATGTATGAAGCCTATGTTCAACAGTAGATGTGATGATCCAGTCAGAAATCGCCCATCTCCGCGATCTTCCGTGCTTTACCAGAAGAGTCGTTAATTCAGACTGGTATCACTAGATGGCATTGGCAAAGCATTTGAAAATTCTACAGTGGCATTAGTTACTACCTCTAGAAGGGTTAATAGTTTTTATTTCATTAGTTATAGTAGCAGGCTTCATTTTAATCATCGAAGATAGGTAATGGGTAATAAAGTCATCCTGTTTATTAAATTTATCTACCTATTTGTTTTGACGTTAAATTATAATTCATATCTATGGCGATTATCACACGGGAGGCTACCGCCGCGGTTGGAAACCACCTCCCGTGTGATAATCGCCTATATGTTACACATTGCCCCTATGATAATCTGTAGCCTCACCTCCTGCTGATAACAGGAAACCCGTGCTGCAGCAGTGGAGACATTGTACACAGGTGCGGTGGACAATACAGAGTGCAGTACAGAGGTGCGGTAGGCAATACAGTGTACGACGCAGAGGCGCGGTAAGTAATTCAGTGTGCGCTGTAGGTTGTAAATGTAAATATTTTTTTAATTTAATAATTTTACCTGGACAATAATAAGCAGGTAGTTAATACACACATCCAGCAGTCCAAGTGGAATGTTCAAGTCCAAAGAAGGTAGCGTAGTGCTCATGTACATTGGCTTCTCTCTCAGCACGCTAACATACCAGCGATGAGCCACCTTGTGTTGAGTTGGATTTATTTCTGAAATTTCATTGTAGAATTCATATATTTTGTACCTATACATTGTATCTATCAAATAGAAAATAAAATCCGATGATGATATTATAATGGATGTTTTTTTTCGATTTAATTTAATATCGGCTATACTGCTTTGCAAAATATTGTAGATTATTGAAACACATCACAAGTAATTACATATAAGTCCGGTTTTATCTTAAAATAATTTAAGCTGACAACAAAGCTTATTATTAGTGTTTCCATCAAGAACTTACAGATAATTAAGTCTCACCTTTCTTTAAACTTGGATCTTGTACCAGTCTCTGTCCGATATGTAAAGTTAAATGCTTACAAGAACAAGACGTGTCCGATGCAGCTAAGCAGAGGAACCACAATGATACCAGTGACTTCGACTGACGCCAAATTATAAGAAGCATCTGTGACTGGAATTTGAAAATGTAGGTTAATAAAAAACTATCTACTTGTATGTTAGATTATATTTAATTATAAGAAAAATACTAGAGCAATCAGGCGCATTAGGATTAGAACGAGAAAGACGTTCAATTATCATTCAATATTGACTGACTCAGTGGCTAAGTGGTTAGCGATCGTGACCTCTGATCCGAGAGTCGTGGGTTCGATCCCCACACAGGGCAAACTTTTCTGTGATGAGCAGAATTGTTTGCTCTGAGTCTGGGTGTATTATATCTATATTCTATATGTATGTATTTTAAAAGTATATGTGTATGTATATCAGTCTCTGGTTCCCAAGATACAGGGAATCCTAGTTTGGGGCCAGATAACCTAGTGTGATTTGTCCCAAAAAAAAACTATATTCTGGGTCTTTGAATGCCCAACGTAATTAAATAAATTAGAAGCACACTAAAGTATTGAAGGTAATACGAGTATCAAACACAAAGTAACATAATACTTTACACAGAGCATACATTAAAATATTTTCACGTACCATTTCAGGCTTAATAATAAGGAACTGACTCGCAAAAAATATAGTTTTGACCAAAACTGTGAACAGCATCAACAAAATCTAAAACAAGACCATCACTTTAATCGATCCAAAAATAAAAGAAAATAAAGATAAGAATTTAAGGTAAATTGGCAAGTTCCCCAAAATTAAAGACGCTATTAATTGTTATTTATATACAAATGTAAGTAATTCAGTGAAATGTAAGAAGCAGATTAACAATTTAAGTAATCATAAAACAAACGTTTAAATTTTATCATCCACATAAGGTATGCCATTAGAATAGTTTCAGTTCAATTCAGTAGGTTTACTTAATTGCATTATAAACAACTACAAGAACACAGAAAAACCTGGTGACAACAATATGTATGCGACCTTGTTAGGCGTTTTATTGATGAAATTAGACAATTTTTCATGCCTGCATAGAAACTTAAAAGCATTGAAGAAGTGACCAGTGTTTATGCTTTTCTCTTCTATTGTGTGACTCTTTATGTATTATTGTAATTATGATATCCCAGTGCTGTCTGCTATATGCTATATATTTAATATAATAAGTCATTAAATTGTTCAATTGACAAAGTCTTACCCTAGTGTTGTATTCTTCGCCCATTTGCGCAGCGGCTAACAAAACATGTCTATATACCTTTGAACCTTCTAACGGTTTAGCATCTATAATCTGTTTTAACCTTACATTGAATCCTTCAATTAAAAGTCTAAGCAAATCAGTTTCCATATCGTAAATAATGGTTAATATAGTGTAGAGAACTGCGCCCAGTGGATTATTTTCCATTTCAAAAGCCTTTGCAGTACTAAAGTTTATAATCAGCGATGGAACTGATATTACTGTAGTAACAAGAACTTTTTTATTCATTACTTGGCTGTGTTCATCAATTCCACCATAAGTTTCATCCAATCTGTCAATAGCATCAAATGTTTCCGATTGTTTAGCACTTAGAGAAAGATAAACAATTTGTATTAACATAAGCATTTGAAGCACTCTCATCAGAAAATTTGTTTCTACTTTGAGAATAAATAAATCCATTACAAAAGCTCCCAGGATTGCGAATATTGGAATATAAAATATAACATTGCCGAATCGGCGTAATTTTTTACAATTGATCAAGTAGTTTCGATTTATACAAACCAAATTCTCAATGAAAATTAGAATCCGTAATTGATTTAAGGTACTTCTTGCAGGTGGGCGATCTATTTCATTTGGCTTAAAAAAATTGAAAAACGAGTTTTTAAAGCCCATTTCTAATGGAATTCAGTTCGAAAGCAAAAAATATTGTTAGAACAAATATTAAATAGTTATATTTTTCCTTTTCCATGAAACGTGTGTATTGTTTGTATCAACTATAATTGAACTAAGTGATATCTTGTATTTTATCCAATACAATATCGTAAAATAAACAACTAAGTGATTGATATCAAACAAAAAAATCCCTTGGGTCTGATCATTACTGACTCACGCAATCACAAACTGTAATACCGATTTATTGTATTTTATTGAATTTTATTGAGTGCGTGACGACGAACTTAAAGGTTGTTTGTATCGATAAAACAACGTGTTCTTGTCAGTGATTTTGTACCTTCGTACGTACGTGAAGTTATAAAATAATTACGAAAATCTTTTTCATCGTCTTCTAGATTTAATTATTTATTCGGGCCTTCTTAACTTTTTGTTATTAATATTAATTTATTTAGTACTGAAAGTGGAAAACTTTGAAGGAGGCCCACTGTATGCCAAGAACCCTTCGGATTCGGATCGGATTAAAATGTCCGATCCGTGATGATGTGAATTGATTGTACAGTGGCCAGCGGACAACGGTGTCCCCGAATATTTTTTTTATTTTTTATCCGATTTACAAATTTATTTATTTATTTATCCAGGTTATGACGAGTATACACATATAGTTAGTTAACCAGCAAGTGTGCTCGGTTACGACCCCTTGCCGCGTAAGAAACAGAAATATAATAAGAAAATGGAAAAATAAAAGTTTTCAATATTGTCCTTTTAACAAAACAAACAAAGAAAAAGATATCAAATAAAGACTTTGTGAGCACTAGATCGTGCAAGGGTGAAATTCTGACTGATTTGGCAAGGGTAGGGCATAACACCAATACGTTATGTGCCGTTTCGCTAGACGTGGCCAAACAACACATGCAATGATTTACAGTATAGCATGAAACCAGTAGTGAAACGAAGAAAATATTTGAATTTAAATTTAAAACCTCTAAATACTAAAATATTGGTGATATAAGCGAGAGATAAAGTTTAAGTAAAGTTCCATCCGAATGGAAGCGCTCTTATATTGTACCGGTTTTTAAATCTGGCAACAAACATAATATTGAACAATATCGTCCTATTTCGAAGCTGTCCATTTTGTCTAAACTTTTTGAGAAATTAGTGCTTCACACTCTTTCGCCTCTAGTTTATCCTATAGTTATTGAAAACCAACATGGCTTTATACCTAGAAAACCTACTGAAACTAATTTATGTGAATTCACTGATATTATTTTAACAGCAATGGACAAAGGCTTCCAGGTAGATGCAGTTTACACTGATTACTCGAAGGCGTTTGACAAAATTTCCCATTCTATCTTAATAAATAAACTTGAAAACGTAGGAATCCATGGAGATCTTTTACGCTTTTTTTTTCTTTTTTTTTTACTTCTTACCTAGAAAAAAGATGTCAAGCTGTTTCTATTAAAGGATACGTATCTTCTTTTGTTCCTATCACCTCAGGGGTACCACAAGGGTCCCATTTGGGTCCTTTTCTTTTTAACTTATTCGTTAACGATGTTATAGAAATATTTAACTCATCTAACCTACTTATCTATGCTGATGACAAGAAAATTTTTAAATTGGTAAAGACCAGTAATGATTGTATAGCTTTGCAAAATGATCTAAATTGTTTTTACTCTTATTGCCAAAAAAATGCCTTATTTCTTAATGTTGAAAAATGTAACGTTATAACTTATACTAGGAAGTCACGTCCTATTAAATTTAATTATAAATTGAATAACTACTCTATTAAAAGAGTGACTCAAATTAAGGACCTTGGGGTTATCTTAGATCATAAACTTTTGTTCGACAAGCATATTGACTACATAACTGGAAAGGCCTATAGAATGCTTGGCTTCATAATAAGGAACTGCCGTGTCTTTAAAAATATATTAACTTATAAGACTCTTTATAACTCCTATGTCCGGAGTATTTTGGAGTACGCGAGCACTGTTTGGAACCCACAGTACTCTATTCATATTAATAAGATTGAGCGTATTCAAAATAAATTTATCAAATACGTGTCCTTTAGATCTAAAAACTTTAACAATGATTTTGATACCCTTACTAATAGGCGTGAGAAGAGAGACGCTGTCTTTCTCTTTAAAATATTAAGATCTCACATGGATTCTCCTTATCTTCTTTCTCGTATATTCTTGAGGTGTCCTTCAAAGCAAACCAGATCTAAAATACTTTTTTCTATTCCTTTTTCACGGACAAACTACTCAAAAAATTGTTTTCTAAGACGTGCATGTGATCTTTATAATAAGAGATTCTGTGATCTTGACTTATTTCATCTCAGTCTCGGTAAATTTAAATATCTTCTTAACAATTCTTATAACAATGTTTAAAATAACAAATGTAGCACTTTGTAACTTTCATGTAATTACTTTCATTTAGTTCATGTGATTTATCAGTAAAATAATATTAAGGTTTATTAACTGCCCTCTGGCTCTGTGTAATACACAAATTATCAACTTTGTAAGATTAGCCTATCTGCGGAAACTCTGTTGGTTAAGCATCTAGCTATAAGTTAAAGTTTATAAATAGATTTTGATCCTGTATGTTTCCCAAATAAATAAAATAAAATAAAATAAAATATTTGCCAGAAGAAAAACCGCGCAAGAAGCAAAAGCTGGATAAAAAATCTTGTACCTATACAAGTAGTTTTTAATGACAATAGACTTAATTTTATTGATTGATTATTACTTCGTAGTCGAGTACATTACTGATACAAAGCAAAAGGGGAGGTAACTTTACCGATGAACGTTATCAAGGTTATTTATAATTAACCCGAAACTCGAATTAACGAGAAATTATATGTAGAATTTGGTAATACGAGTAAAACACTTAAAAATTCATGATTAATATTAACCGTTCATTACAATAGATTTCATTTTTTCTAACATCCTTCGATGTTTCTGAAGTAAAAATATTCCCAGATTAATACAAAGTTCAAATTTAAACTCTTTGACAGCCCCTATAATGTAGGGCATTACTGTCTAAGCCTCAACTGAGAAATAGCTCGACAAACACAACTGCTAAATATTCCGGCAGCGTTTAGAAAATAGCGTCTTTTTCAGCGCGAATCTCGCCGAGAGCCGAGTTCCAACGCTTTTGGCTGAAGCGGCCGGATTTGCATCACAAAGCGCTATGTTTTCCGTCTGTGTGGTAAAAGGAGAATTTGTATTTAGGATACCATGCTTAGTGATGATATAAAAAGCGGCCGGGGCACGCGCACCTTTGTATGTGACGCATTGGCGCAAGGAGCACAGTTGACTGACTCGGTGGCTAAGTGGTTAGCGATCCAGACCTCTGATCCGAGAGTCGTGGGTTCAATCCCCACGCAAAACACATTCACACACACAGTTTTTTGTGACGTGCAGAATTATTTGCTCTGAGTCTGGGTGTATTATATCTATATATAAATATGTATTTAAAAGTATATGTGTATGTATATCAGTCTCTGGTTCCCAAGATACAGGGAATCCTAGTTTGGGGCCAGATGACCGTGTGTGATTTGTCCCAGATATTATTATTACTGTGGCGGTAACTGTTGTGTGTTGTGTTGACTTCCTTCACTGACTGATGTTTGAAAAAGCATCGGTGACTCCACGGTAGTACCTTGATCCTCCAAACCAGATCAAATGTGACTAATACAGTTTGACCGGAAAATTTCATTTTCTTTTGAAGTGGAGAAACTATGGCTAAAAATAAAAAAAAAATCAAAATAAACTAGGTGTCAAAATGAACGGTTTTGGAGATGTGGCATTAACACTTTTCTAGCACTTTTGTCTGCCTTAATATATCGATTGCTTATCGGTGAAAGAAATGAACGTGAGGAACCAATAATTTCTATAAAAGGTCGCATTGCACATACCTGTAGGTGTGAATCTAAATGCCCTACCACATGTATCGCGTGTGATGCTAAGTACACGGTAACCGCTGTTTTATACCTCGAAATAGCATGATTAGTTTTGCCACACGTTACGAAAGAGACAGCAAGGGTAAATTCTGACGGATCTGGCAAAGGCAACGCATAATACCAATGAATTATGTGTCGAAACTACTAAATGACATTCGCTGAAGTATAACAAAAAAGTAAGATATAATAACGTAAAACAATAGGTACTTCTCGAGAAAATGGATATAGAAACTAATTTAGAGAGATTAGGTTTGGTTCGGCCGCCTACGTTACTAAAGCTTCGTAACCAGTTACGAACTAGCAAAATTCTTCTTTATACAAGCATCAACGCAGAATTTTACTACAACACTAGTCTAGTCTTTGTAATCACACCGGATGTCTTTGCAATCACCGAAAAACTTACCGAAAACCGCTTCAGATGGTATGGACATGTTAGCAGAAGAAGCGAGGACCATGTCGTAAAAATTGCGCTAAACCTGCCAGAACAGAAAAAAGGCAGAGGCCGCCCGCCATTGACCTGGTGGTCTAAAATCGAGAGAGACCTCAAGTTAGCCCAATTGCCAGAGCCGACAACCCAGGATAGAATATCCTGGAGCAGAATAGTGAGGAGAACCGACCCCAAATAATGGGAAAAGGAGAAGACTAGTCTAGTCTTTGTACAAGGTAGAAAAACAATTACGATTTAAAAGAATGTGTAAAGCATTCTACTTGTAATACATAAAAACTTATTGAGTTTTGAGGCCTAGTCATGGGCAGTGCTAGTGATTTTTGTACCCTCAATTGGTAAGCCCTTGGCATCATCTCACCTGATGGTACCTAAGTGATAATGATGCCAAAGATGGAAGCGGGCTTACCAAGAATCCCCAACGCAAGGGGAACTCACTATCTTATCTACATGCCGGAACACATCAATGCTGTTAACATTGATTCTTGCGGCAAAGTTAGTGTAACCGATGGATGACGGGCGTTCGTGGATACCATGTTCCTTGTACTATGTATCTGCACGGTTGTCACTCCAAGCTCTACAACGGGTAAACCGAAACGTTACTCACATTACCGGATTTTTCTGGTGGCATCTGGATTGTGGGACTCTTTTGTGTATGCTTTTTAAAGGTTTTTTGTATATTTTAATATTATTTTACTTTGACTATTGTATTTTTCTGTGTATTTCATTTCAGCTTTTCATCATACCTATTTGTCTGTATTAAATAATAAAATGTGGCATTGGTTACTGGAATTCAATATTTCTTCCATCACGCTTTCTATACTGACTGACTCGGTGGGCCAGTGGTAAGCGCTCCTGACTGCTAATACGTGAGTTGCGGGTTCGATTCCACCCAGAGCAAACATTTTTGTGATGAGCAAAGTTTGCTCTGTGTATATTTGTGTGTGTGTGTGTGTGTGTACCTGATATCTATATCTGTATTTATTTAAACGTATATATGAGTCTCTGAAAACCAGGAATCATAGTCTGGGACCATTTCACCGCATGTTTTTAATCGACTTCAAAAAAAAGGAGGAGGTTCTCAATTCGTCGGAATCTTTTTTTTTATGTATGTTCACCGATTACTCGAAGACGCCTAAACCGATTTAGTAAATTCTTTTTTTGTTTAAAAGGATATACTTCACAAGTGATCCCATATAAATTTTATTGAAATCGATTCAGCGGTTTTTGAGAAAATCAACAAAAACATATCAAAATTGGAGTTGTTGCGATTGAAGTCGGTTGTTTTTAACGTATTCAGCGTGGTCAATTATCTACGTGTTTGTTCTTCCCGGATATTTATTTTATTGTATCGTATTTATTTTTATCGGTTTAGTGGGCCTAGAGACTAAAGTTAGTCAAAAATCAAAATGTTTTTTTTAAGTAGATGTTTTGCACATAATTTTTAATAGTCTTTTTTTTTCTACCTAGTACAAAGCTCCTATCACACGGAACTTGTACACTCAACATTTTGGAAAGTGTTTCCGAAGTTGTAGTTGCTTTTAGATTGTTTTATTAATTTACCTTGTATATGTTCACAAATTAATTAAACGATTTGTTTGAAATTTCTACTTAAATATTGTTACAACCCATATCATTCCCACTACGAAGGCCATATTCCACACAAGCGGGGGCCAAGTCCGGATTAAATACTGATATTTTTTTAAGATTTTATGTCGAGAATCCGCATGCATAATGTAACTGAATCAGTTATTCAAGAAAGGGAATAAGTCAAATGCCTTCTGGTTCTTACAGGCAAAAGTTACGAAATAGTTAAGAAATGGAACACGTAAAAACATTCGTCTGAATCTTATATGAAGCGTCAAGCTTACCTTCACAAGAAACAGAACATTTTAGAAAACAGAAATCCGTTTTTTTCATCTCCTAAAAAGTAAGGTCATTTTGACATGTTCCCTTTCTTAAATAACCGATTCAACTACAAAACTCTAATTCCCTCTCCCAAGTTATATGAGTATTTTTTTAAACACTAACACTGTACTGTAGCCTTGTTGTGACACAGTATTTCAAAACTAATGAAAAAACTTCCCTTTTACATCTTACCCCATAAATTGCCAGCAAAATAACCGGGTTTTCGCATCTTCAGTATAATTGTGTGCAAAATTAAAGCCCTTTCACACTGCTCCGGAGTCGGGTGTAATTACTACGCGGACTTGCAACGGCGAAAATACTGGCTGTATAGTAAGCAAGGAGATTATATGCTTTTCATTTTGATAAAAAGATGTTGAATTTTATTTTTGCTGTAGAAATTAGGGAGTTAATTAATGCATTTTAATAAATTATTTTTTATTGGGTAGGAGTAAAAATAAACATTGAAATAGATTTGATTATGACACTGAAAAGGAAGATGTTGTAATTATTTTTTTCACTCACTCGGATCTATTACAGAAATCACTAAAAACGGTATAATTCTATGATCATGTCAAGTTTTAAAATTATTTTCAAAAACCTTTTAAATTCAACAAAACAAAATTGTTTTTAAACCTCGTCCTAGGTAGAAACAAAGACGATTTAAAAGTATGCGTACAGCATCTACTTAAATAAAAAATATTTTGAATTTGACTTTGACGTCACAAAAACGTCACATAAACCACTGTATATGCATTTTACTATTGTCATACAGCCTACAGTATGGACACTCTCTGCCCCGCTATACCACAAAATAGACACAGAAGGTCCGCTCAATACAAACCACTAAAATCGTAAGCATATACATGCTTATAGAAATATACGGTCGTTCGAGGCAAGGTCACGATCGCCCAGTACGTGATCTTGCCTACAACGACCGTATACGTCTGTAAGCATGTATATGCCTAGGATTTTAGTGAGCGTATTGAGCGGACCTTCTGTATCTATATATTTTGTGGCTATGCGTCCTGCAACGGTCGGTTGCTAAGCGCGAGCCGCACAACGCACACATTGCACGCGTGCACAAACGTAACATATTTTATGTACTCTTTAGTTACGTTAATGTTAACAACACATATCGTCCCCACTGCAGGGGCACGGGTCATTTCCCATACTTCGGGAAGATTAGGCCTTAGTCCACACCAAGTCCAAATTGGGGAGGTTGTGGGGTTAGTGGCCAACCCCAGTGTCAGAAGCCGCCTGTAAGACTTCCGACATGGCTTAACGACTGCCATCTAGTGATGCCAGCCGGCACCAACGACTTAAAGTGCCTTGCGAAGCACAGAAACGGTCGAGATAAATGCCACTTGCAGTGAAACCCATCCAGGTACTGACCGTGTCTGTAATCAGTTAACCTGCGTGATCGACGCGACTACGCAAGCCGCACTGAACCACGAGAGGTTTGCTTCGGACTTGTAATTATAACTCAGCCGTTTGTTGTACTGTCCGGGATGTTTCTAAACGTTGTTTTGTAACTGGTAAATGCTCGTACGAACAAACCACTAAACAAGAACTCGCTTACATTGTAACTACAATTGTAAGGACTAATTTAGCTGAATTTATCCTGTCCTGAGTCTAAAATGGCGTTCCGTTATACTTTGTTCCACTATCAAACTATCGTTTGCAAGCGAAATATTCTGCGTACAGCGGAACGTAACGACAAATATTTTCAGTTTGCGATTTATGAAAATGTTCGCCGGGGACTGCTAAGTTGTTTAGCGTGTGAGCAATTAGACAGGGGAGTATTTGGGGGTAACAGTGGGTAGAATTAAGTTTTTTTGTAAGACATAATTTTATTTAATGATAAATTGAGACGTAGAGGATAGATAGACGTGGGAGAGCCATGCTTCGGCACGAATGGGCCGGCTCGACCGGAGTGATACCACGGGTCCATGGGCGGCGGTAATCGCTTACCATCAGGTGATCCGTCTGCTCGTTTGCCACCTATCACATAAAAAATAAAAAAAATTAAGATTTTTTATGATTATTCTAAAGATAAATTTGTTTTGAATATTGTTATTTCAAGGACAGCTCACTCATTCCTTAAAACAAAAAGTATTTTTTATTCTTAATTGACTAGCATGTATTCAGTGTAATCGACGCATTTTATCTAGGTCTCGAAAAGACGCTGGATGTGGGCACAATCCGTCATCGTGAAATTTTTTTGTTCAGCAGTACATAGTCATAAGACAGGCATTACTCTAATATTAAGTCTTTAAATAGTTTTTTATCTCTAATCTTTTTTTATCTATTAATTTGAACAAAAAATAATATTTAAAATTCCCTGACTCTGTCTCTGTACGAGACGTTTAATGCTTTTATGATAGTCCTTCCGTGCCCGTTTCAGAAGTTCCAGAGTTTCGTTGATATCAGTTTATAATTGGGTAACTTGTTATGTAGCAAAAATTACAGGACGCGAACCCGTGTTTGTAAGTAATTTTTTTGGGTATCCATGTCAAATGATTGTTCATCAATTGCAAGATTACATTGCAATTCAGTCCTTTGATTTACGTTTGACCTAGTGGACTAGTGGTATTTGATAATAATAATAAAAATAGAAGAGTGCTTACACCTAACCGCTGTGCGCGTGTATTGGCGCGTGCGTGCGTCCGTGCGTGTGTGTGTGTGTGTGTGTGTGTGTGTGTGTGTGCGTGTGTGCGTGTGTGCGTGCGTGCGTGCATGCGTGCGTGTGTGTGTGTGTGTGCGTGAGTGCGTGTGTGCGTGCGTGCGTGCGTGCGTGCGTGCGTGCGTGTACAATGAAAATGGGAGAATTTAAAATGTTTTCTTACACTCACAGCATTTTATTTATATCGAGAATCTTCAAGCTGTGGAATGAAGCTAGAGGTTTTCCCCAATAATATACTATAATAATATACTTCACGCACTCAGTAGAAATATATGGGTGATATAAAATATACGGAAAATAAATACAAAACTTTCCTCGCTCCTCGTCAAGTAAACGAGGCAGCCTCCCAGTTTCACTGAACTTACCCTCTGGGTGGGTCAGTAAGATTATCTCGAAAACCTTATATTTACGCCAAGACTATATAAAAGCATTACTTTATGAACGGACATCAAAGTAACGAGCCGTATATTTTTCACACAACAAACCCATTTTAACCCACCAAGTGCTAGTCCAACTCGCTACATAAGGATTCCGTCATTTTATTTAAATGGGCAGACGCCAATTGTTGAACAAGTCAACCTGATAACCGTACTTTAAGAGGCCGGTCTCTAAAAGGCTACCCACATTCTTCCAGTTTCTTCCAATAATTACTTGAAGGTGTCACCAAATGGTTAGTCCATCTCTGAATGGAGGAATTAACATGAAAAAATGAAACCTTTGAGATGATGATGTCTCGCCACTAGAATAGAGTTTATTTATTCCTATCAGCCCGAGTCGAATTGGTCTATTACCGTCCATTTTCAGGGGCATTTTCTCTTTAGAAGCTTCAGTCTGCGAAATTAGCTTCCCTTCAAGGTTTTTCGCGAGGACTAACTACTTTATAAGACTCTTTAAGAAGGGATGGAACAGTTGTTTAAAGATTTTTACGGCACTGATAACGCTCCAGGTTTTGCAAATGTCTAAGAGATGGAGCATTATCTCATCAAATGAGCTGTCACCTGTCATGCTCCTTGCCACCTATAAAAATATAATAAAATGATAATTGTTAAATTTATGATAGACAGACAGACAAACGGCGCACTAAAAGGAAAAGGAAACATACAATTTTCATCCTTTGTGTGCGGAATCCTAAAACTATACTCTACTATAAAAACACAAATAATGTTTCCCTGCCCGTATGATATGATATCAGAACACTATCTAGTTATTGTGCGAACCCCAATATGTCTAGACCCTTGGAAACTAAAGATTTAAGACTACGTTCGTACGATTTCTCTTAAGCTAGAGTAATGAAGTAGATCTAGTTAGATTGGTCACTTTGTTTTCCGTAGGGAAATTTGAGTGTATGCTTTAATAACATACCTCGGTCTTTTAATCTTGTTACGTTTCATATGTTATTAAGAATAATAAATTAGTTTAATATTCTTTGAAATGGCCTTTCTGGAATACCTAAAAAAATACATATATTTTTAACCGACTTCAAAAAAGGAGGAGGTTCTCAATTTGACTGTATATTGTTTTTTTTTGTGTGTATGTTACGCGATTACTCCGCTAATTATGAATCGATTTTGATGACTCTTTTTTTGTTTGGTAGGTAATACTTCAGAGATGGTTCTTTATAAATTTTCTCTAGATTGATTCAGCACTTTTTGAAAAAAATCAACAAAAACAAAAACATAGCAAAATTGTAGTTGTTACGATTGAAGTCGGTTGTTTTAACGTGTTCAGCGTTGTTAAATATCTATTCACAGTGCAGAACAACTTTCATCATGAAATCAACGCTTATTTCACGCACACACACATACACACACACACACACACACACACACAAACACACACACAAACACACACACACAAACACACACACACACACACACACACACACACACACACACACACACACACACACATACTTTTTGCTTGCACTTTCTAATGTTATTGTTATGTTTAGTCATTATCATTGTTTATCTAGCTTTCAATGAATACTTTATTGTGCTATTTTGCAATAAGTAATTAATGTTTTTTAAGTATATCTGCAGCCTCGAATCATTTGTTAATCGTATAATTGATCGCCACGAGACAGGCCTAGCCTAGTGTGGGATCTCTGTAAAATAATTTGCTGTTTTCATGTGTTTTGATAATAAACTTATTATTTTTTTTTTATTTAGAAGGCAAAAAAAATGAAATTTCCATAAAAGTTGACGATCTCATTTCAAACACAATAAAATGTCTCAAACCGTGTCAATAGATGAAACGTCAAAAAGTGCGGTAAAAAGGGAATAAATTAATATTCTGGAGTTAGATATTACTTTGGGGGCAGGCGCGGTCGAAGCCTATTGGTTTGGTAGGGGTCATCATCAGCATCCATGAATTTCGGGGTAGTTTTTGTTACGTAAAAAGCTTCTCAGCATTTAATTGTGAAGGCTCAGTTTTTCTAAGCTCTGTTAATTGCGAGCAAAATCAACTAATGGCAGTGGAAGATGGAGAGTATACAAAAACACAGTAAATCTCCTTCTGTAATGAAAAATAATAACAGATATATTTCATTGTTTAGGTAAAAAAACGTAAACAATCTTGATATGTCTTTTTATTGATACCTGCTTATTAAAATTCTCAAACGAGTAGAATGTATTACGTGTTTAATAGAAATGCAAAAGAAACTTAGTACCTACGTTTGCAAGAAATATCAGAATTTAAACATGCACATATGAATAAAAATACATATCAAGATTGTTTAAGTTTTTTTAAGTACCTAAACAAATGAAGTATAGCAGATAACATCCGCTACTTTTGCACTTACAGATATTTAAATATGGTGTCTGAAGTTATTGCGAAAAAAGCAGTAGTTTAACATATCAAATCAAATGTTTTTTTTATTTAAGTAGATGTTTTGCACATACTTTTAAATCGTCTTTTTTTCTACCTAGTACAAAGTTTCTACCACGCGGAACTTGTACACTCAACGAGGAAGAAATATTATGAAAATCTGTTACTGAATTCTTTGTCTCCACAATAAGAATCCTAAATACTACGTAAAGACATAAATTAGATAATTGGTAAAGAAACGACACTAACCTCCTCCTGCCAATACAGAGTGAAATTGAAACGCGGAACAAAGTGGCTTCTGCTCTTGAAACTGAACAACTTTATCTCTAAGGAACCAATTCAAACGGAGCAAAACAATTTTTGACTCTTCATACAAATCGAGGAGCAGAGTAGACGACTTTGTATGGAAAGTCCAAATTTTTTTTTGCTCCGATTGAATTGGTTCTTTAGAGAAAGTTGTTCAGTTTCATGAGCAGAAGCCACAATTAAAATTTGTTCCGCGATTTCAATTTCGCCCTGTATATCGTGACCAACGTCTCACCACAAAACACATAGATACAGAAGGTCCACTCAATACGCCCACTAAAATCCTAAGCATATACATGCTTATAGACGTATACGGTCGTTGTAGGCAAGATCACGTACTGTGCGATCGTGACCTTGCCTCGAACGACCGTATATTTCTATAAGCATGTATATGCTTACGATTTTAGTGGTTTGTATTGAGCGGAAGTTCTGTGTTTATTTTGTGATCTCACTCAGTGGCACGTTCAGAAGTTCTACAATGCCGCTGGCTCCTACAGGTTAGACAGAGGATCACGAAGTAGATATATACTAGGTATAACCGCGGCCGTAGCTTAGTGACTAGTCGCGGGTTCGATTCCCGGCTGGGTCCAACTTTGTAGTACTCTGGTTGGTCGTAGGGCATTTTTTGAGCCCGCCTGGCTAGCTACCACCATCTTATCTAAGTCTTGCCGCCAAACATCAATGCTCATAGCATCGATGTGTTCCGGCATGAAGATAAGATAACCAGTTCCCCATTGCGTTGGGAAATCTTGGTAAGCCCGCTTCCATCTTCAGCATCAGCATCACTTACCATCAAGTAAGACGATTAAGGGTAAAAAAAAAACTTTCGACCACCTTGTGTCGAGTGTCGGGGGTTGCCAGCATATTTATAATTAAAACAATCCGGATGTAACTGATCTCGCTTGAAGAGTCCTCCAGATATTTGAATAACAACTGAGAATACAAAAGAGCGAGCGAAATGAGCGAAAGGCGATTACTAAATTTAGGTTTTATATTAACGTAAATGTCATGGGGATCATGGCCCCCGCCCAAGTCCGTCCCCTGAAACCACGCCTGCTCAGAGGAGTATTAACAGCTAAATTGACTTATATCCGTGTTGGGCGAGCGAAATTACTTATAGGAACACAAAATTTTGTGGAGCAGACATATTAAATTGAACAAAGCTTAACAAATAGTGTAAAGGACTCATTTACTGGGGCTTCCACTGATCAAACTGAATAATTGTTGACGAAACTCTGGTAAAATTGCAAAAAATGGCCTCACAATATAAAATTAGCCAAAAAAATAATAATAATAAAAAAAATATATATATATGATAAAAAATAAAAAATAAATAATACAATAAAATAATAATAATAATATATAGGGTGATTTTAAATTAGTTCTTGATACCAAAGGATATGCATGTGCTTATGATAACAAACAACTTTCCCTAAGGAACCAATAGGCAAATCGCAAAAAAAATTTTGGACTCTTCATATTAATTTGGCCGGTCCGTTGACCGATTTGTATGGAAGGTTCAAAACTTTTTTTCTGATTTGACTATGGGTTCCTTAGGGAAAGTTGTTTGTTACCACGAGCACATGCATAGCCTTTCGTATCAAGAACTAATTTAAAGTCACCCTATATAAAATAAATATTTGATAAATATATGTGAAAAATGTCCATAAAATTTGCGGTTTGTTATACGACAGAAAAGTTGTTCAGTATGGTGAGTAGAAGAGCCAGTTAACGGGTCCTACACCTAATCTGTTACACCTGTATAAGGTGGTCTTTTCATCATCAGCCGAAAGACGTCCACTGCTGGACAAAGACCTCCCGCAAGGATTTCCACACCGACCGGTCCTGCGCTGCCCGCATCCAGCGGCTTCCCGCAACCTTCACTAGGTCATCGGTCCACCGAGAGGGAGGCTTGCCTACACTGCGTTTTCCAGTGCGCAGTGGCTTGAGAGAGAAAGAACGGAAAGGTAGTCTTCATTATCTGCCGGGGCTAACTGAAATTATTATTACACATCAATTTGCTCAACAATTTGATAACTCCCAAAAAAAGTGGAATCTTCATCTTCACACAAAGATGGCCGATCAACCGAGCAATTTAATTGAACAGTTCATAAACACGAAATGATTGCGAAATAACTACGTGTTTCTCGGGAAAACTTGTTCAAATTTATGTGCAGAAACCCTATATTTGTTATATTCAGTCTGTAAAAAAATGCCACCTCCATTCCATTTCGAACCATTTTGTTCCTGGATAGAAAACGATCACATAGTCATTTTGGCCCATTCCAGTCCATTCGACGTTCTCTGTATGCAAATGAGTACGAAATTCGAATCGAGCAGATCAAATTTCGGGTCCACAATGAATTCGGACTAAGATCCTCTTTCGGGACCACGACCGATTCAGACTTTGTATCTTTGAAGTGATATTTTGGGAAGCGAATTTTGGTACGAATTATTTATTTGATAAAGTAAGATGATGTGACTGTAAATGTAAGATGTAAATTTCATTTATTATATTTGTTTTGTTCATATTTTGCATGCTAATTTTAGTATTAGCTGGACAGAAGAGACCTTTATAAATATCAATATCTGTTAAATATTATTATTATAAAGCCTATTTTTAAACACTAACCGATTATAATTGAAAACCTTTTCTTTATACATTTTCAATCCATAAAATAACTAAAATCCTAGACCTAATCTTTCTATATGGTGGGAAGATAAGATAATTCTTTCACAATTCATCATTTTAGTACTGAAGGCATGACTTAAAGTCACTTACCGTAGTAATCTATGCTACGTATCAAGATACAAAAGCTATTTTACAACAAGAGTACGCATAAAATAGTTTGTGAGATAAAAATATGATAAAATTGATAAAAAATTGGTTTAATTGGTTTGGTTAAATTGGTTTAAATGATAAAATGTGAAAATTGGCACAGTCATTTTATTTTCAATAAATCATATTTTATAATCTAATGACCTCGTTTTATTAGTAAAGTTATAATATAATAATATTCTCTGTGACTTTCTGCTACAATAAATTTGGACAGTGGTGCAACACTTTATGCCAATTACTCTAAAAAACAAACCTGGTCCGAATTTCTCATGAACCCAATCCCTGAAATGCTCTCTAAATCGTGAGGGGTGTAAAATTGCTGACGCGCTGAAAAAAATGGCCCATCGTTTTGTATGAGCGATTGGAGACCTTTATATAATATTGACTAGGGAAAATGGAGGATTCAGTGACGATTTTCTTGATTTTTCCCTGTCTGCTCAAAAGTACGTACGTTAACTATTAAAGAGTTCTAGAAGAGATAACGAAAGGGATTTGCCCGCCTTTGCCATGTTGTTTTGTACATTGTATTTTATATGTTATGTATGCAATAAAGAGTTTACATACAAACAAACAAACTAGGTATTTATGACAGTTTTAACATTGTAACAGCATGTAATAAAATAAAAAAAGTCAAATCAAATCAAATCAAATACTCTTTATTGTCATACAAGAAACATACAAACATATAATAGCACAATAAAAAAGGAACAAATCGACAACCTGGGCGGTCTTATCGCTAAAAGCGATTTCTTCCAGACAACCCGTGCTCCGGCGAAAAAGGCAAGAATCAGAGGCACAACGCGAAAGATGTTTGAACGGTGTGTTCCCACTCTTCGGAGGAAAAGGGAGGCTCCTCCGCCAGGCTAAGTGGTATGCCTGGGGATAGGCCGTAGTCTAACCTTTGTTGTTGGTTAGAAGTCAATAAATAGTCGAAACTTCGAAAACGCATTCTAGAAATTGTAGTTTTTGTCGAATACTGCAGTGGTCACCATAGAAAGAAAACACGTTTTATAGAAAATTGGATAAGCCCTCGGCATTATCTCACCTTATGTTAAATGACGATGAACCGAATACAGGGATTCGAACCCGCGACCTCTTGATGTACTATGTCAGCTAGCAACTAGACCACGGAGGCGATAAAGGGTCCAAAACAGTTTCATAAATTTTGGTATGCGAAGAGTGGTTACATTCGTGCAGATACACAGATTAATATAGTCGACGAGGTTTTAAACTGCTTAATTAGCTTATAAGTCATGATCCTTGTTTTGAAGTTGTCGTTAAAATAATTGAAGATGTTTTGGTAAATTAATTTGTAAACTGTATATTAAGGAGTATTCTAACAACAACTATTGTACATTATACTTAGCTAGGTATGTAAGTAGGTACCTTAGTCAGAAACCTTAATTAATTTTGATAAGATCAGTTTTGCTTTGTTCACATCATCATCCCCATTGGTAGTGTTGATTCTGAAAGCGGAGGTGAGAATACCTAGAACTCCCAGTACAATTAAAGGATTACTAACATTGACAGCCAGAAGCGTTTATTCAATTGCCTGATAACCAATATAAAGTAAAACTACAATAGAAAAAAAATGTTTTTGATGTACATTTTGTAGGCAATTTACATAGCGAAATAACTGAGAAACAAAATTGAGATTCTGAGACGAAATTAAATTCTGAGGGATATATTTATTATCTACTAGCTTCCGCCCGCGACTTCGTCTGGGTGGACTTCAGAATTGGGTCCAGAGAGAAATACAGTAAATTGTTTAGGCAGCGCCATCTAGTGGCTAAGTAAAAAAAAAACTGTTTTTCGCCATCTTTTCAGGAACCCTCGATTTACGTATATGTACCTACCAAGAAGAACCTACTAAGAAGTTTTGGCGTGAAAGTGGAACAAAGAAACCAACAAATAAATAAACAAACAAACATATTCATACTTTCGCATTTATTATATAATACACGATTATCGGCACAGTGCGATTAAATATTATGTAAGTATTGCTATTTCGCTCTAGAACATTTTGTCGTATGGAAACATTCTTCGGAAAATGATTTTTCTAAGCGTCTACAATGGGGCTTAAGATTTTCTTTTTAACTTTTGAGTTGTTTCAAAGTTCTCATAAAGAAGCGACCTCTCACTATCTCTATAGAACTTTAATGATCTCCCCACTTCCCACTTCCCACTTCCCACTTCCCACCATTTCTAATGAGACCTGCGCTTGCTCATTAGTGGACAATGGACTTGCTGACACGAGGGAGAAAATAAACACGCTTTCATTTTATGTATTTTTTTACAGTTTTTGTAAACTTTGTGAGTTTATGTAGAACCCGATATGTGATGGAAATAAAATATGATTAAGTTTTACATAATGACTTAGTTACGTTTTGGTGGAGGCACTGTTGACCTATGATAAATTTACCAGATATTAATCAAAAATTTGAAATCATCAATTTGAATCATTTTAAAATAAGGTCTTGATAAAAAGTGTCTATTACACGACCCCGAAGCAAAATAATTTTCTCTTAAATAAAAACAGATATTTTCACTGCTCCGTCTAGTTTTGACCAACCAAAAACTAACTGGATCCACTATTAAAAGACAATATTTGAATACAATTCTTATTAGCAGTATATTCTACCCAGATTTTCTTTAATCCAGCGAAGCAGCTTCCTGCTTATTTCACTAGATTATCAGTCCACCACACGGGGACAGACTTACACCTGTGACTATTATGTAATCTGTATCTACGTCTTCCTTTCCTCGGTCACTTTATTAATGTCTTCCTTTATTTGTAGGAGCTGGACCCTAAGAAAATAAAACGTCAATTTGATGTATTGTGTAAGTGAATGGACCGGAATTAGCTCATCACAGGCTGCAGAACGTTCTATTGTTAGAAACGACGTTTGCTTAGTACGACAGTTATCCTCTAGTGATCATTTGTTCGGGCGTGTGGCTTACAGACCTGAATGTGAGCGATCTTCGTGAAGGTTCCGCTGGGTGTCGCTAGATGGCGCTGAAAGTATATCGGATGATTCAACCAGAGTACCAGCGACCTGAGTGGCGGTTTTGTTTGGTATCGTTAAATGGTGCTGAAAGTTACTCTGTAATTGTCTCATTGCAAATCTAACATTTCATTTCATTTATTTATTCAGTAACAATATACATTGTGTGTGAAACTTACAATATACACAAAAATTAAAACTAAAAATTAAAATATAACCAGATAATGTCAATATAAGGATCATCATAACATTAGCTCATAAAAATTTGAGAAAAATAATAATAATATAAAAATCCAGAAAACGCAAACTTAAAATGTCATTGCAGAAGAGAACAGAATAAATTATCATATCAATATCAGTCAAAACAAAATAAAATAATAATAAAAAAATATATAATGATAAAAATTAATTCGTGGTCAATATATCTCATTATAAATTATTTAAAATAGTCATCCAAGCTGTAATAACATTTTTTCAACAGATATGACTTAAGTTTAGACCGAAATTGGCCAGTCATATAAACCAAGCTTTTTACATTTTCAGGTAATTTGTTAAATAACCTAACGGCTTGATAATGTGACCCGTGCTTGACTATGTTTAGTGCGGTTTGTACCTTACTATGCAAATCTTTCCTTCTGGTACTTTCCCTCAATTGTCGTTCTTGTATAGTTTCAAATTCATGTATGTTCTTTGCCAGATTACATAAAACCACCATGATGTATAGACTAGGAACCGTCAGAATTCCCAAATTTATAAAGTAATCATGGCATGAGTCCATTTGGGAGATTCGTACCATGGTTCTGATGGCCCGTTTTTGTAGTACAAAAGCTTTTTGGACATTGTAATCATAGCTATTACCCCACAACTGTATACTGTATCTCAGTTTAGATTCTACGAGGGCATAATAAACTGTCTTTAGATGTTCCAAACTAACTTCATCACGCAAGCTTCTTAAAGCGTAGCATGCTGAACTCAGAACACTCTCAATGCTTGTTAGCTCACATTTCCAATTCAACTGTGCATCTATGTGTACCCCAAGAAATTTAGTATTTTCAACTATATCAATGCTATTACCTTTGAAGTTAATATCTAGTGTATCTTTGTTTCTAGCAGTGGACCGAAAAAGAATAATATTTGTTTTTTTTTCATTGATTTTTAGGCCGTTCATTTCAAACCACACGTTGAACGCATTAATGGAGTTATTTACTTTGTCATTTAAACTTGTTAGATGATTAGCGGATAAAATTGCATTTGTGTCATCGGCAAAGACCACTAATTTTGTGTCATCAGAAAAACGATTTTGCATATATGTCATCATGTCATTAGTGAAAATTATAAAAAATATAGGACCTAATACAGAGCCTTGCGGTACACCCCTTGTCATGTTAAAAATATTAGATTTATGTACTCTCCCATGTCCATCATCATCAATAGAACTAAGTTCTACAAACATTTTTCTATTTTCAAGGTATGTTTTAAACAATTGTAAGGCTTTACCCCTGACTCCGTAAAAATCTAACTTTTCTATTAGCAGTCTATGGTTTATTGTATCAAATGCAGAACTTAAATCTAAGAATAGTCCGGCTACTTTCAGTTTTTCGTTCAATTTCAAGAGTACATCATTAATGAGAGTATCGATAGCATCACTTGTTCCAACATTCTTGAGATAACCAAATTGTCTTTTATTCAGAATTTTGTTTGAGTTCATGTGTCTCAGAAGTCGATTCTTTAACAATCTTTCAAATATCTTACCTAGTGTTGGCAACAATGAAATTGGTCGATAGTTTTTTGCATCAACAAATTAAACATGTTGATGGTTTCCGCTACAAAGGTCGTAACTTCAAATGCATAGGTTTGGCAGTAGCCAAAAAACCAAAAAATTAAAATATTTTTAACAATTTTTTTTTTGTTTTTAAAGTGATTTTTTATTATTTAGATCTTTAAAAGATTTTTTAAGTATTTTTTTTTTGGATTTTTTAGTTTTTTTGGCTATTGCCAAAACTCTGCATTTTGGAGTTACGACCTTCGTAGCGGAAATCATCGATGTATAAAATCGTCATTAATGTATTACGTTTATTAATGGACTATTTTCTTCAACGATTTTCTTTTCAATGATTTATCAAAACTTTGCATGCTATATTTTAAGTGCTGTGCTACGCTGTAAACAATAAGACCTGTATTTTACTGTTTTCTGGCAAAAAAAGTGATCTGACGTTCTTTTAGTTTAAATCATGTATTTATTGAGGTTATATTGAGACTACGAGTATTGAGAACTGGCTTAGTCGCATCGTCGCAGCACGTCGCAGGCATTTTTGCGGCCACCTTTGGTGACAAATCTACAGCACAACAAGCGGTAAGAAATAATACTTAGTAAATTGACACTGGGAAGAATCGAGGAGTGTTCTTTAAGAAAAGGCGAGTTTAGTTTAATCGATGTTGTCGCATGACCGAAATGGATCGAATGGTTCACTAGTTTAAAAAAAGGTAAAATTCCAGGTATATCCAGAATGCTATTAATTTGTTTTCCATCCTCCGCGACAGTGTGTCACCCCGCTTATCAGACGCACCCGCTCGACTGCGCACTCGAGATGACGTCATAATCTCACGTACCGCCACACTCCGCGAACATGTGACGTCATTATTAACGACCGCCTTTTTTGACGCGATGTATCATCTTCAGAAAGGAAATAAAGAGATTTGGATGAAATGCTTGGGGTGGTAAGTGATTTGTGTACGTTTTTGCCTCGGTATTTCTGGAAGTTTTTTCTCGCTTCACTTAATATTAGTATTTACCGAAACGTCGTCGTTTAGGTACAGTCTGGGTAAATAGCTTTATCATGGAATATTGTGACAGGTATTAAGAAATAGAGAGAGCGTAAAGTTTACATAGGGCGCGGAACGAACATATTTTTATTTTAGAGATAGCCAAATCTTATTTTTTGTGAATTGACTTTTAAATTACTTAAGGAAAGTTTTTTAACTGAAACTTCAGGAATAGAACACCTACATTAAACTGTTCAGTAGCTTTATAAACACACTATGGTCACAAAATAGACACAAAACGTCCACTCAATACAAACCACTAAAATCGTAAACATATACATGCTTATAGAAATATACGGTAGTTCGAGGCAAGGTCACGATCGCACAGTACGTGATCTTGCCCACTCTTGCCTACAACGACCGTATACGTCTATAAGCATGTATATGCTTAGGATTTTAGTGAGCGTTTTGAGTGGACCTTCTGTATCTATGTGTTTTGTGCTATGGTTAAGGTATTAATTATTGATAATTATTGAAAAAGGGTTCAGTAGGTGTATTCAAATAGGTAACTGGTACATAAGAGTTTCGTTAACAACCCATATCGTCCCCACTGCAGGGGCACGGGTCTCTTTTCGTACTTCGGGAAGGTAAGGCCATACTCCATACTGCTTACGGCTTATGACTGCCATCTAGTGAGAGCAGCTGACACCAACGGCTTAACGTGCCTTGTGAAGCGGGAACGGTCGAGATAAATACCACTAACAGGTAAACCCATCCAGGTTATGGCCGTAGCTGTAGTCAGTTAACTTGCGTGATCACCGCGGCCACGCAAGCCGTACTGAGTTATTTGACTGTAACTTTCGTGGATGGTTTTCATACCCAGTTAATTTTATGTTATGGATATGTAATGGACTACACGTGGCGAATATACGTGGCGGAAATGAGAATATTAAGGTGGATGTTGGGGGTGACGTTGACGAGAATGGACAAGATCAGGAACGAGTATATTAGAGGAAGTCTAAAAGTAGCACCGATCACGGAAAAGATTAAAAGCCATCGACTGACATGGTTTGGTCATGTGTGTAGGAGAGAAGGGGACCATGGGATACGAAGAGTGATGGTTATGCAGGTGGAGGTGGATGGAAATAGAAGCAAAGGAAGCGTTGGCTGGATGGAGCGAGAAAGGATATGGAGGAGTGTGGAGTGACGCAAGAAATAACTCGTTTGAGGCCAGAATGGCGACTTAAAACGTATAAAGCCGGCACGAAATAAATAGGAATAATAAGGGGAGAAAGAAGATGGATATGTAATGGACTTTACTTGTATCTTTACAAAGAAAACCTATACAAATAAAACACTGTATTCCCCTTACCATTATCATAACAAACAAAAAGTAAAATGGTTTTACTATTTATCGATAAGGATTAATAAAGGTTATCGATTAGGTTTATATTGTCTTGAACATAAATTATAAATATTTCATTTTTCAAATTTCATTTCATTTCCTCTGCTTCTTGCCTTTTTTCCGGACTACGGGTTGTCTGGAAGAAATCGCTTTTAGCGATAAGACCGCCCAGATTGTCGATTTGTTTCTTTTTATCAACCGACTTCAAAAAAAGGAGGAGGTTCTCAATTCGTCGGAATCTTTTTTTTTTTTTTTTATGTATGTTCACCGATTACTCAAAGACGCCTGAACCGATTTCGAAAATTCTTTTTTTGTTTGAAAGGGTACACAGGTGGTCCCATATAAATTTTATCGAAATCGATTCAGCGGTTTCTGAGAAAATCAACAAAACATAGCAAAATTGGAGTTGTTGCGATTGAAGTCGGTTGTTTTTAACGTATTCAGCGTGGTCAATTATTGTGTTATTACCTATATGTTTGTATGTTTCTTGTATGACAATAAAGAGTATTTGATTGATTGATTGAATAAAAACAGCTGAATATTTTTTATTTTTGCTTTTAATCAGCATTTCTTCTTCATTTATAACAAGTATACTAAATACCGGCCACCTGAATATGGTAAGTTCAGTATTTTATTATCGCGAATTACTTCGACTGACTCAGTGGCTCAGTATTTGGCGCTCCTGACTACGAGAGTCGTGGGTTCGATCCCCACCCAGGGCAAACATTTTTGTGATGAGCAGTTTTTGTTTGCTCTATGTCTGAGATAAGATAAGATTCAAGATAATTTATTGTGCTTAGAATTTAAGTAGGTATTACTACTACTTTATCTATAATATTATGTACTATGTATTTAATACATATAATTATGTGTATATAGATCAGACTCTAGTGCCCATAATACAGGGAATCCTAGTTTGGGGCCAGATGACCGTGTGTGATTTCTCCCGGATGTTATGTTAACTACCCATTACGTCCCCACTGCAGGGGCACGGGTCTCTTCTCCCGCATATTTATTATTATTTATTTTTTACCTAACTTTGGGTTCCATAGAAAAAAAACTTGTTCAGTTTACTGAGTAATAGTATAAATCGTTTCAGCTAATTTTAAAGACCTTATACAGAATATTAAAAAAGTGAATTTGAGATTTTAATGGGTTACTCAGAATCAAGTATAGAATACAGGAAAAATATAAAAAAAACCGATCTACACCTTTTTTTTTTAGTTTCCCATACAATTTCTTGATTCGGATTTAATATGGGAATCTGAAAAAAAGTTTGAAGAGCGTTTTTTTTCAATATTTTTCCTGTATTCTATACATAATTCTGAGTAACCCCTTAAAATCTCAAACGCAGTTTTTTAACACCCTGTATAAACTTCCATAACCCTCCTACTATTTAGTAACACGAAACCTAAATAAAAACCATTTATTTTGTTGGAAGACCGGCAAAAGGTAGCCAGGTATTAATTTTGTTCCCATCGGATGAAATATTGATGAATGTTGGGTAAATACGGACAAGTGGGCTCGCAAGGGTTCTGTAGTAATGTGTAAATATTATACTTCCATAACAACCCATATAGGCCCCACTGATGGGGCACGCGGGTCTCTTCACTCTTCCTATATCTCAGAAAGGTTAGGCCATACTCCACACCCGGGGGCCAAGTTTTTTTTATTTTTTTTTTTATGGCAGAGGTGGCAAACGAGCAGACGGATCACCTGATGGTAAGCGAGTACCGCCGCGCATAGACACCCGCAACACCAGAGGAGTCACAAGTTCGTTGCCGGCCTTTGATATGGGAGTATGCTCTTTTCTTGAAGGTTTGAATGTCGTATCGGTCCGGAAATACAGCAGGCGACAATTCATTCCACAGTTTGGTTCTATTACAAAGTCTGAATTAATGGATGTTCTAAGTCAGTATCAGAAGTTTTTAAACCAATACGTATAATATGTAAATACTTACCTATCGATATATTTTATTTACAGGGTGTGACAATAGGTAGGATGTAAAGGGTGTACGAGTAGCAACACCATAGGGAGGATTTTCCTCATCAAAGTGAATTTTTGATCCACAGTTTTGTTTACGATGCAAAAAAAATGCAATTACACTCATACAAATTTGGCCGGTCAGCAGATAGATTCGAATGTATGAATGAATTAACACTTTTTTCAACAACATGAAACAAGAAAACATAAAGTAAAAGTGCAGGTTCCACTGTAATTTTTAAAAATAAATTGAAAATTCGTTCTACAGCTATGAAGAGATTTCGACCTTTCTTGTAATTAAGAATTATTATTGTTTTTTATGTGATATTATGTACTATTTACGTACTACGCAACATTTTATTGTACTGACCTGTAACTATTGTTACTAAATAATATCGGCGTATCGGGAGCCGGGTCGTTCCCTTCCCTCAAATATGGTTGAGGGGAGCGATGGCTGACTCCCGCGTTATACTCGTGATCGGGTGCTGTCCGTGTGAACTGGCCTACTCTTGTCATTGGTTTTTGAATTGTTACTCATTAGCTACAAATAATTTTTACTTTTATCTCTTTTGAATCCTTTCTTTCTTTATTCTTATTTTTGCATGTTTTATTTACAGACATGACATTGTATAATTCATTTATTGATCTAGCATTAAGATGTAATAGAATATAAGACTTTAAAAAAAAATGTGTTGGAGGGAGTTTCTTTAGGGCCCGCCGTTTCTTCTCACTCCGCAAACACTTCCCGAAACGGTGGGTATACGAGTTCCGAGTGGTAGGAACCTCGTGTTAGGTAGATAAAAGAATAACGTTCGAAAAGTGTACACTGCTACCTACTTCGAATAAAATATTTTCATTTCATTTCATTTCATAAAAAAAATATTTCATTTCATTTCATATATTATAAGTACATGAAAAAAGTAAGCAGTCTTATCGCTCATAAACGATCTCTTCCAGACAAAGACTTTGCTCTAAGATTTGTATGCAAAGTCGTTTCTTCTTGCGATCTCAGTAAAAAAAAAATCCTATGCCTTTTTTGATATAGCCTGTATAAGCAATGAAGCCGTCGTTAATTTTGATGACCTAAATGTCTATGTTAAAAAAAAACAGTTAAATTAAACCACTTATCATAAACATTTTACCGTATTTCTAAGCAAATAATATAGCTGAAGACCCTTTTGTCTTACGGTACTTACCCTTAAATCTGATGTAGCTTACCCTAAAAGAGATTGCCCGATTTCGTACCATGTTGCGTCTTAACCAGACATTTGTCAAAAATCGTAATTAAATTTATTAAGCACACTTAATTTTTTCTAGACCTATTCGAACTGCAGGAAAGAAATGTATGAAAAAAGATTTTAATTTGATATATCCCCTACATTTTGTACACTCTGACAGCCAACGTTCACTCTGACAACAGGATAGCATAATATAAATTGCCTAAGTGTGAAAGAGAGGGTACAAAGCGGTTGCTGTCAAGTGCACCCTCGGAACGCGGCTCTGGATTCATAAAATGTGTTCCGAAACTACATTATGGTTGTATCGAGATTTTTATGCTTCATCCACATATTTCTTCTTCTTAATCTAAGAGATGTCTTCGCATTACACCACCATTTTCCTATACCCGCGCCCTCTTCTTCAACTCCTGGTAAGATTGACTATCAGACGATGTTTTATAGATTTGATTCTTGATCACATTGGTGCGTCCCAGGGTTGCCAGACGTACAAGAATTTTTGTTTGGACGTAACGTAGGGCCATAGTCACGTTGCGGAGCGGCATTTTTTTAAATCCACATATGCCACACAGTACGTTGCAAATCGGCATCGCACACACGCCCCGTTACGTCATGTTACGCCGCTGCACTTTACGATATTTAAATAAGTATACATAGTATAGTATAGTTTCATTGTTTTGTCAAGTTTCAAGCAGTGTTAATCACAAATTACAGTCTGACTACGATCTTTTGGTAGGTGGATGACATTGACAGGACAGCTTTTGTCGCAAATCTGGCATTTTTTTCATACAAATAGTGTATGCCGCCACATCCCCCCTCCTCCCCACCCTCACTTAAAGGAATACAGTGTAGCTGTATGATATAATAAAATACAAGACACTATAAACTAGAGAACACGAAATAATAATTTAAAAAAATATATTAAAACTAGGTCTCAAATCTAAAATATCCTCTTAAATCTAACCCTGATCTGATCGTGTGACGGTGGGAGGATTTGGTGCAGAGTGAGCTGTTGGTGGGACAGACGTAGGACCTGGACATGTGGTTGCATTGCGAGGCCGGGGGCGTCGCGGGCGCCTGTGCGCTCGGTGAGACCTCCTCGCTCGGGGTCTGCAGCGATGTGTGCAGGCTTCCATTCGATCCAATTGACACTCACCTGTACCTTATTACGTGAAACATCTAAGGTAAAAGTCTTCAGAGAATGACTGAGGACTTTATAGGGGCCGGTGTACAGTGTTCGTCGCGAAGAAAAACGTGAGATGCGTCTGCCAGGTCCTTAAAAGCGAACGACTTCGGGAAGCAAGTCGGTCATGGCCAGGTGTGCCACGAAGTCCTCACTTTCATTTTGCGTGAAAGCGCTAGGTACCAGGAGCTTCCCTGTAAGCATACAGGAGGTCTGCAGCAGAGCATTTGAGGTCCTCCTTGAGAGCCAATCTGATACCAAGAAGCACAAGAGGTTGGGCTCTGTGGCAGGTTTCTCGGTGGCACATGAGTGCAGCCTTCAGATGGCGGTCGAAGCGCTCCACCATGCCATTCGCTTGCGGGTGGTAGCTGGTAGTTCGTACGCATTTGGTAGCGCCTAGGTCGAGGAATCAGTTGAATAGCACAGACTCAAACTGGCGGCCTTGATCGACGGTGACCGTGATGGGCACGACGAATCGCGCGATCCAGCCGCGTACGAAGGTAACGCCAACATCCTCGGCGGTAATGGATGACGTGAGCCACGCTTCGGGCTATCTCGAGAACCGGTTTATTGCCGGGAGACAATAGGTGTATACCTCAGAGTGCAGCAGGGGGCTGACGATTTCGAGGTGGACATGGCTGAATCTCCCAGATGGGAGGGAAAATTCACCGAGCGGTGCGGTCACCTTGCGTCGCTGGCAGTGGAGGCAGTGACAGCCCAGGTTCGACAGTCGCGCGCCACGCCGGAGCGCACGTAACGGTCAGCGACGAAGTGCGCGGAGGCGCGGCCGCCGGGGTCGCTCAGCGCGTGCAGGCGCGCGTGCGCGGCGCGCAGCAGCGCCGCCGGCAGGTTCGGCAGCTGCCGCCCGGTTGACACGTTGCACGCGATGGTAATATTCGTGCCTGGAATTAGCGTCGGTTCCAATTCGAGAGAAGAACCGAAATCGACTCGACGTGGGAAATCGCGTCCGCGACGATGTTGTCTTCGCCTTTGACGTACTCGATCTCGAAAAAACTGTTTATTTGTAATATTACAAATAAACACATTTTTACATTTACATGTAACTGTAAAAATGTGTTTGTTCCCAATTGACGACTAAAACTATTAAATTTCCCATACAGTATTGATCGATCAGTTAATTGTATGGAACATCTTTTTTTTTAAAATTCATAATGGGTATTTTGGGTTTTTTTTCAGTGTGATAGATAGAAGAGGCCCCTTTTTCATTTTAGAAAACATTATGTTTGCCTTCATTACTTTATTAATATGAAACAAAAATGAAGAATTTCAATTATGGTTGAATATACATAGAAAAATCAGTTTTTCTTTTTACACATCAGGAAAGCCAATTCGATCAGCTTATCCCACTATTTATATTATTCTGTGGTTTATCCTATGCTATTAAGATTCACACTCTTGGAGATTAAAAAGATGTCAACGTACCAAAAGTGGGATATACCACTTCAAAATCTATGATGTCCTTTAAGCATTCAGCCTGAAAACCGCACAACACAAACCACAAACCTGAAAAACAACAACTTTCTACAAAAATCCATATCTTTCATACAGCATCTAAGTACTATTGTGGTTTATTGTAGTCAAGTCAGTAATTAACGAGTTAAATCTTTGTTCATGGCTACTGTTGCAGAACCTTTTTCAATATTTTTATATTTTATAGTTTTTTGTATTTTACAAACAGACAAATGCACGTTTTCCTTTTATAGTTTTGTTTTTATATTTTAGTATATTACTGAGCTTTACCAAATACAGTCATTTTGGCTTTATTTCTGTATTTCGCAGCCCTGGAGCTCAACTTCTTATGTTATGCAGTCCACTTCGCCCCATCGGCTTCAACTACCTCTCGCATAGCGCGGTCCAAAACCAGAGTAGAGAGAGTAGGTGATCTGCTCGCCGGTAGTAGACTATAATACTTATGTATATGGTGTTGTTGACCAAACACGCAGGGTTGTGCCTCACTGTATAAGTGTATATATTTACCTATTCTGGGTGATGCAAAATGACCGACAAAGTTTTAACTGTGGCTTCTAATCATGAATTTAGAGAAATTTCCCTAAAAACACCTATAAATAGCAAAAAATCACTTCCCATACAAAATTCGTTAATCAGCTTACAAATTTTTATGAGATGGCAATTTTTTTTGGGATTTGACTCTAAGCTTATTATCGGGCAAAGTTTTAGGAGTAGAATACCTGCATAAAGTGCTACTTTATTAGTGCCCAATATTTTAGCGAGATTCAAAATCAGAAGTAAAAGTGCTTACTAAAATATCGGCTACTAATAAAGTTAGTACCTTATACCTATAATTAATTTTGTAATTTCATTTAAAAAAAACTGATTGACTCAATGGCTAGCGCTCTGTTGATCCGAGGGTCGTAGGTTCGATTCCCACCTTGGCACACATGTGTTTGCCCTGTGTCTGGGTGTATTTTAATGATTACGTATTTACGTTGGTATTTAAAACGCATTAGTGTAAATATGTATGTATGTTTATATAAAAAAATTGCCTGCAATAAAATAGTATTTTATTTTATTCATATAATAATTATCGTCCAAAAGTGAAACCCACTATATTATGTTTTTATAAGTAGCGCAGTGTTCAAAATTCAAATTTCCTGTCTTTCCACTCTGACTAACTTAAAACTAATTAAAATTGAATCACATAGGTACATCATAGGTATCAAGGAGAACTACGAAGCCGTGTATTTATTAGTAACTTACTAAACGCTCTTAGGTCAGTGATCTCTGAGAATAACTATCGTCACAGAATACCCAATAGTACAAGTACTATAGTAAACTACGACAGACCGAGTAATAGAATATTTTTACCGTGTAACGTATTTCATACAATTTCTTATAGATAACATATAAATAGGTACGGTAAAATATAACAAGCGAGAAATCGTGTCGTCGCGTCGTCGTTGGTGCGGCCGGCGGCGTCGCAGCGGACAGCGTGCGGTACGGCCGGCAGATACTCATGTGACTGAGCTGAGCGGCGGCGCGGCGTTGCGGCAGTTCTCGGTCGGCACACGGCGCATGCGCGGCGCGGCCCGCGGCCGTCTGCGTGATTCTAGATGCGTCATGTAGACCGGGAGCTTACTGCATTTTATCAGTCACATCATTGCGTATTTGTATTTTGTATGGTACTAACCATTATAATAATTAATTGATTGTTAAACAGCAGATACATACAAATACATAAAGATATAGGTCATTTCAACCAAATGGTACCTAAATAAACTTAGTAGGCAACTGAAGTTGACATGTGTCAGTTCCATAGTAAGTTTGATTTTTACCTTTTGCTTTTTCTTGATTGGAACAAGGTATATCCAGGCTATTTATTAGTCGGGTCTAACGTGACAACTTTTGTTGTAACACTTTTTAAAAAAATGATACAAAAATTGACTTGTAGGTCAAATCAGAAAAAAGAAACGTGGTAGGTAACCCAAAAATAGCAAATCTGAGAATAATGAGCGGTACCACCGCACGAAGGAAAGGAACGACAGGCTTAGAAAAAGTTTGTGAAAATAATCAGAATAAGAGCGGTTCAATTAAAAGGAGCTAGTATTTAAATTATATTATTATTATTGCGCAGTGGCGATTTGATAGCAATAAAAAAATCTTAAGTTCAGACTGTATTTATATTAAATGAAAAATTAAAGCCCCTTGGCTCCTGGTCTATAATCATTGTAAAATTACCTCGATAAAGCCCATCAATTAAAAGTTTAAACACAGTGATAAATTGATAATAGTGATCAAAAATATACAGGATGACTGCCACATACCCAAATGCTAACCTCTTAATTGGTGATTTTACTTATGAACTGAACAACTTTTGTTCTAGAACTTTCCTTAAATTGCATAATCTTTTGGGCTTCTCATTATGAACTACGCTCAATAAGCTGATCGATTTGTATGAAAAGCATAGAAAAAAATGTGATTTGTCCAAAGTTATATAGAACAAGTTTTTCAGTTTCAAGAGTGGAATCACCAGTTAAGAGATGTGCAGGTATTACTAATCACTTGTAGGTATAATGTAAATGTTCCTCCGTCAGTTACCAAAGAATGGAATAAGTGGCTTTAATATTTTGTTTGTTCAATATCATATCAGTCGGTATCTTGAATAACGACAATTCTGGATTTGAATTCCAGAAACACAACAATATTTTTGATTTGTAGATGCAGTCATTTTTTTTACACGCGATGGCGTCGATGTCGTGTCGTGTCAAGAGACGGCAAGTGACTAACACGTCACGTCACTCGGCCGCGGTGCAGCCCCAACAGTTTCACCTCGGTCACCTCGGCATTTTCTGCTTTTGTGTGCGTAGACGGCGGTGCCTACTGGCGCGCACACATACAAGCCGCGCGATGTACCATTGTATGAAGATAACCTACTATTTATACTATGCCAAAACTAACGAAATGGGAAACTTTATTACAATTATTCCCTAAGCACCGATCCATTATGCTTCACTGCTATCTACGCTCAAGTTGAACGTTTCACTGCCTGTAAACTAGCGTCTATACGTTTTAACGTCAACTAACATACATATATGGTTTTAAAGCCCCTAAAGACTTTTTGCTCGTTGAGAGAGAGATATGGAAGCGAAAATGTTTTTTTTTTTTTTGTAGACATGGTAAATATGTAGAACGTAGCGATACAGATTCGTTAATGGTTTAATCCCCGCTGACCTGGATCATAACCTTAGGCGGCTGGGACTTCGAGGCAGACCGATAATAGCGGCTATGCAAAAGGCAGTCCTCCTCGACAATGCCCGGATAGTCCGGCGCTTTCTCTCCTCGTCGCATTGACCTCCAGCCGACTGTGCTTCTGCTGGAGCAGCTCCTGCCACTTCGCCTAATGCGAAGTGGTCAGAGTAGCCCAAATGTATACTTCAAAGTAATAATAATATCTGGGACAAATCACACACGGTCATCTGGCCCCAAACTAGGATTCCCTGTATTTTGGGAACCAGAGACTGATATACATACACATATACTTTTAAATACATACATATACAGGGTGACCTTAAATTAGTTCTTGATACGAAAGGCTATGCATGTGCTCATGATAACAAACAACTTTCCCTAAGGAACCTATAGTCAAATCGCAAAAAAAAATGTGGACTCCCCATACAAATCGATCAACTGAGTGAGTGGCCAAATTAGTATGAGGAGCCCAAAAAGTTTTTTGCGATTTGACTATAGGTTTCTTGGGAAAAGTTGTTTGTTATCATGAGCACATGCCCACCCTTTGATATCAAGAACTAATTTAAAGTCACCCTATATAGATATAATACACCCAGACTCAGAGCAAACAATTCTGCTCATCACAGAAAAGTTTGCCCTGTGTGGGGATCGAACCTACGACTCTCGGATCAGAGGTCAGGATCGCTAACCACTTAGCCACCGAGTCAGTCAAGATAAGATAGCTATTTCCCTATTGCGTTGTGGAATCTTGGTAAGTCCGCTTTCATCTTCGGCATTATCATCACTTACCACCAGGGAAATAATGCCAAGGGCTTAGTAATAGTGGATACAAAAATATATTATTAAAAGGTAGGTACTTACACAACATGCAGATAACTTGCAGATTGACAGACTCGGTGGCTCAGTGGTTAGCGCTCCTGACTATTGATCCGAGAGTCGTGGGTTCGATCCCCACACAGGGCAAACATTTCTGTGATGAGCAGATTTGTTTGCTCTGTGTTTGGGTGTATTATATCTATATATCTATGTATTTAAACGTATATGCGTATGTATATCAGTCTCTGGTTCTCATAATACAGGGAATCCTAGTTTGGGGTCAGATGACCGTGTGTGATTTGTCCCGGTTATTTATTTATTTAACTACCTATTTCCAAATACATTTAAAGAGTTTTGATAAAACGGCTTTGACAGTTTATTTATAATAATCCTATTGACCTTTAGGATCGCTCTTTTTTGAGAGACCTGTCAAATGTATCTTTGATCAAGCCGTGAAATTAGCCCGGGGGCATTTCGGTCCTCAAACGAATGTCGCGGCTTATTTCGTGTATAATCTTTTTTTTTATGAAATTCAGTCGGAGTAAAGAGTTATGACGTATACTCGACGAAAAAAGAGGGAATATTTTTCATAGCAGTCTATTACAAACTCTAAATATACTCTTACTTTTTGATATGCATGTAAGTACATAGAAACAGAGTAATTAGCAAAATTAAAAAAAATACCAACAAAGACTGTAAAAGTTGCCTAAATAAAATAAAAATTTGGGTGTTTTCTGTCACTACCACTCACATACAGACATTGTAGCTCAGTGGTTAGCACGTCTGAATGTTGATTTGAGGGTCTTGGGTTCGATGCCCTCTCAGAGCAAAAAAAAGATAAGCAGCTATGTTTGCTCTATATCAGTGTGTATATCTTTATAGGCATATGTTTAATTAATTAAACGTATCTATTTGGAATTGCGTATTAGTCGCTGATTCCCATTATACGAGTAGTTACAGAAAATCCCAATTTCGGGCCGGATGATCGATGTGATTTGTTCCTGGATATAGAAAGACAGTGATAGTTTTAATTTGCTGACTAAAGTCAAAATAACGACTTTACCCAAGGAACCTAAACAATTAGAGCAAAAAATGTCGACTTCATCTATGAAAATTAAAAATCTCTGTTTCCAGACTTTTTTAAGAGGTTACTTGGGAACTTTCTTCAGTATCAAGAATAGCATCCACCAAAAACATCTGTTTCCTAACTATCTGTGTACTGGCTATTTTCGTTTACATATAAATTGTGAATTTGTGTGTGGTACCACAAAAATCACTTTCCGCGGACAGCGTCCGTCTCGCAAGTTTCATCAAGTCGCATATTGCTTTCCATAAATTTTCTTAGTGTTGGGATGTGGATTTTTTACTTTAGGTATAGTCCGGAATCCGGGATTTCTTTTTTCTTTGGGCAGACAAGAAATTGGTGTATTATTCATGAATAGTCGCTGATAAGGTACAAATCGCACAAGATTATGAGGCCCAAGTTAGGATTTTTTATTCTATCGGAACTAATAATTTTGATATACATACTCCAATATATTTAAATTCATAGTTTTAGATAATAAAAATTCCAGACACTGAAAAAAATTTACATGTTTTTAATTCCAAATGTTTTTCTCCGAGGAAAGGTGACTCTCACTTTAGTTTAGATATTTTCTTCCTTAAAATTGTAAATCCTTGGGTATTTAGTAAATTAAAAAATGATAAATTTAAGCATTATATATGTTTAAATTCATAATCATACTATGATTAAATTATTATGATTTGCGGAAACAGGCATCTGAAGTTGACGTTCTTCGCTCTTCCAGGGTTAACCTCAAATTGGATTTAATCTAGTTAACCACGAATATTAGTTACTTTATTTCCCCGGGACCGGGAAATTTCCACACAAAGTTGACACGAGAGCACAACCCTACTATTTTGAGAAGGTATCCTACGAGTAAACTCGTATATCACGTGGTCCAACCAATTTCTTGACCGAAAAATTTATAACCGTACCCTCCTACTGATTTATGCGAGGAGACATTCTTGGAGGCCTATCCCGTTGGCCTCTGATAAGTGAATGCGGGGATGGAATCATTCATATCTTGAGCTATTGAATGTTTTCAGAGGATTGGACGATTTTTGAGTCTGTTGTGGATCTTTGAGTCACGGCCTTTAAAAGAAATGTATTAATTACTCTTATTTTGAACTGTATTATGTACCAGAAGGCTGACGATCAAAATTGTGGGAAAATTGTGGGAAGTAGGTACTTATAGCTGAAAATCAACTTGTATCATAGAATGCACCTTACGTAAGCATAGAAGGGAACTGATACTACTATCAACAATGAACGAATAATACAAGGTATAATCGTAAGAATACGAACCAGTGTGTATGAATAAGTACATCAGGGGTATGGATGATCTAACACTAAATAATGATAAACATTACTATAAGAACGTGAAAATCGCAAATCTTGTCTCCCAATAACGATACATAAAAATGTGACAATTCAATTACCTATTTATTTATTTACACTTTTTAGTACATAAAAAAACTAAAAATAATTATAACTAGTACATAATTATGGGACTGTACAGGTAGGCGGTCTTATTGCTATAAGCAATCTTTTAATTACCTACTTAGCCCTTGGTATCATCTCACCTGATGGTAAGTGATAGTGATGCCGAGGATGGAAGTGGGTTTACTAAGATGCCCAACGCAATGGGGAACTGGCTATCTTAACTCCATACTGTGCCATAACACATCAACGTTGTTAGCATTGATGTTTGGCGGCATGACTTAGATAAGATGGTGGTAGCTAGCCAGGCAGATAATACTTGCGAATGTCAGAAAGAGAAAAAGTATAACTAACTTGGTTACGTATAGCGTTACCCTTGTCCCTTGAGTGATAAAATCATCGACATAGGAGCACATTATATCGACGGTGATAATTGATTGATAACCCTAAACTACTAATTTTTGTACATATACATATAATGTGTATATGGGGCAGGCTGGCATTTCTGTAGTAACCCGGTAGTTGAATAAACATACAAAAATTACGTGCGTAGAGTGCGTACTACAATACAATCAATTTATACAGTAAACAGCACAGTACAAACAGTCAGTCAACATACAAAAAAATAATATTAATTACCTTAAAACACAAACACTTACGAGTAACATACCTACAAGGCACAAGGAAACAAATAATTCAAATACTTTACATATACTTCAAAATTATTACATTACGCCAAATCTTTTCGCGTTCAAAATAACATCCGATTTCACATACTTACATATACAATAATATAACTCGCTTTAATATTGTATTAGAAGAGGGTGTACCTTTTGAAGTCCCTCCGAAGTACTCGTAATCAGTTTCCCAGTGGGCAAAGACCCAACTATTTTTCAAACTGGTATCGTTTAAGGAAAGATCTGAATTGCTATGAGAGCTTTATCGAAAATATCCTCGAGAACCCTACCTTGTAGGCCCTTTGAGAAATTGGCAGTATAAAGTTTTGTTTATTCAGGTTTGAAGGAATTTTGTAACTTTGAATATAGCGAAAGAGTTCTCTTTACAAAATTCGAATTATGAAATACATTTTCTTGACTACGCCAGAAAGGAAATAGTTCTTTTTTTATTAACTCTTCAATTCCCACGTCCAAGTTAATAAAGAATTTTGGTTTCTTTTTTAATAAAATACCTTATGTACACTTGGTAATGACAAAAAATATATATAAATAAAAAAAAACTAGCCCAATTTTTTTATGGGGTCGTCAATTCTGAAGGAAACAGATTAAATTACACAAACAAAAACTGCTCGAATTTCGCGTGAAATATCTTATTGTATTTGACATTGATGACATTTGGTTAGTGTTGCCAGAAAAAAAAATAGTATAGCAGAACTTGGAAAAGAGTAGTCGCGCTAATGTCACGTCCCCATATGAATTGTATGGGGACGTGATCACGTGACATTAGCGAGACTACTCTTTTCCAAGTTCTGCTATAGCTTTACTTATTGGCTTTGCACCAATGATAGTGGAATTTAATAATAAAACCTCCGCGTGGTATAAATAAAATATTAAACTTTTATTACCTACAAGTGACACTGGTAATTAAAGAGTTAGGGCGTCAAAGTGGTAACGGCCTATCTAATGGTACTCCTACCTCCTCTAGACGCATCTGTGTCTGTGGCCCCAAAAGGGTTAGCAGTTTTTTTTTATATTCTTTACAATTATTCATTAATTAATATGATTTTATACAACACCTACTTAGAAATACCTTAATACTTTATCAAATTTGAGGCAGAATGTAGGTACGTCATTACTATCGTACAAATATGCGGGAAGAAAACGCGCTGAGCGGGAGAGAAAAGTGTATGAAAATCCAGACTATGTCGGTAAACGAAATGTAAAATGCCAAAAAGTTTTTATCTCCAAGTTCGCAAAATAATACTGGCCACTAGCTTTTTCCAAACATTATTTTGAACATTTGAGTGTTTTTTATTTTCCTCGTAGGTGTAGTATAAAGCACTATGTATCACTTGGAAGAAAGTGCGATTCCTAACTCGAGTGTACCTATTAAGTCAAACTACATCTCTCGTCGGTAATCGGTCATTTTCTCGCCTTGATGAACAATATACTATTATTTCAAAGTATTGTTTTAAAAAGGTAAGTGCATACATAATTTGCAATTTCTACAAACTAATATGCATAATAAAAAAAGGAAAAAACTGTAACAGACTCGACGTTTTGCATACGAAACGACATTTATGAAACGTAGGCATTCTAATGAGACTCCGCGCAAAGAGACGCGTCGTAAGAAAAATAATACCTCTTTTGCACACACATTCTGCCTGTCTCCAGTATAGTACACAATTTTGTTTTCCTCGAATCAGGGTAGCTGGCTGTTACGTAGCGGTCTTCGCAAACACTACAGTGTGGAGAGACCACTTGTGCACCACAAAGGCTGTGCTCAGTTCTGGTTTACAATGAAACCAAATTCATTGAGAGACAGTATATTGAAATTGCGATTTCCGGAAAATACTGCTAGAGGTAAAATTAATTTATTTGTGTCTCGATGCTTTACTTTAGCGCTGATCAGGAGCATCGTATATCAATAGTCATTGATCTGAGGGTCGTGGGTTCGATTTCTACTAGGGGCAAGTTGTTCTGTGATGTGCAGTTTTGTTTGCTCCGTGACTGAATGTATTGCATTTAGGTACGTGTTTAAATAAATTTAAATATATTTATGTATGTATATCAGTCTTCGGTTCCATGATACAGGGAATCTTTTGGAGTTTCTTTTGGACCATGTTCGGACCGGATGTGTATTCTCTGTCCGTAAGTAAACACTACCGGAAACGGCGAGTAAACAAAAACAAGTACCTAAGTAAACAAAAAAAAAACATTTGAAAAGTGTACAGACAGTACACTTCGGAATAATGCAGAAAAGTGCCCTACAACATAGCAGAACAGAATGCCCACACAAAATTAAAAACAAAAGAAATGTCACGCCCGTGATGGCACCTTTAATTGTGCCACAGGATAAAAAAGAAATTACGTTGTCACTCAGCACAAACGAGAGGCAAAACAAGTAAGTACCGATTAAAAATATCATAAACAGTTTCTGCGTTTATAATCAAAACTGTGATTAACATTAGCAAAACTTCATAACCGGCCGTTCAAATAAAAGCTGGCCGCTGACATAATCCTGTTTATACTTGAATTCGCGACTGTTCGTGAGGTGCCCGACTGCCCGAGGCATTTTGCTGCTTCATAGATAAAAGAAATAGATTTGAAGGAAAGTTGTGGGTTTTGTAGGTAAATTGTGCTTGATTCTAAGAGACAATGAACGTTTTCCAGCATATTTTTTTGCATCACAAGACGACACTAGTGGTTTTTATTTTACAAAATGAAATCTAAATCTAAAATCTAAAGCCCTATGAAATAAAATATTACTTTTGCATAAGTATCTTGTCACTTGTTGCTTAGTCAAACTGACTAACTTTACCATTCAGTGTACATCGTCAGTCGGCATACATAAATAACTTTTGCATTTCCGTGTTACAATAATTTAGCTGGTCTCTTAGTGTCTTAAATCATATAATCCATACCACTAATATAATATAAATATTTTTTTTTTTTTTTTGGCAAAGTCGAATCAGATCCGGATATAAATTATTATCTAAGAGCGTGGCAACCCTGACGACATAAAATCCGGATAAAATGTAAAACTGCTGTAGTTCCTAAATTACATGGAATTGGAATGTGAAATTTATGTGGTGTTTAGGGGAGGTAAGTATGATTATTTCAGTATAAATAACTATTCCTACTACGGCGGAAATTTCGAGAAAATTAAGAAAAACTGAAAACAAGAAAACAGTGCGTTTCACTCAAAACTTTCTGCCCCGCACAACCAAACTGTGGAATGAATTGTCGCCTGCGGTTTTTTGCGGACCTTCAAAAAAAGAGCGTACTCCCATTTCAAAGGCCGGCAATGCACTTGTGACTCCTCTGGTGTTGTGGGTGCGGCTACCATCAGGTGATCCGTCTGCTCGTTTGCCTCCTGACCCATAAAAACAAAATGCGTTTTTAAGTGGGTCTATCAAAACTACCAGATTCGTTTAAGCTTTAAAAGGTGAAGCAAAAGACACGTCATCAAATACCTGCCATCATTATTGTATATTATGCTTAGATTAAGAGAATAATTTTTTTTCTAAATACATATTCGGATAAAAAAACATGATTTAAAAAAAAAAAACGTAGCAACTAGATAATAATAATAATAATATCTGGGACAAATCACATACGGACAAATTACATAAGCTAGATAAATGGGGATTTGAAATCTTGCATTCAAATGATAATATCTATCAGTTTTTTAATAAAAATAGGATGTCCGAAAAATGGCCTTCTTAAAACACTGTTAAGTGTAATAGCTTATTAAGAAATTTATATTTCAAGAAATTTAGTATACGAATTGTATCTATTTCAAGAAAATAGGCACATAACTTCGTTACCAACCGCTACATAATCTGTGGTCACAAGTGGTCGGATTTCATTTAGTATTCAGGCCCATTTCTCTAATCCTTGGGTGGGTCGGCTCGCGCGCTCCGAGCATCACAATTGACCCCTCCTTATTTTGAGGAGTGACTTCTGTTTTTATTATTTTGGCTTTTAATAAATCATAGAATTCAGTCTTCACAAAAATCAACTAAGGTCTTAAGAATCATTTTTGGTAGGGCTTTTTCAATGTAATGTTCCACCAAGAACCTACAATCCAAAAGTTTCAACTATCTTAGGCCTTAAGAGCTTTAGTAGTTATGGATCTTGGCCTCCGATATTAATTTCCAGTTTTGTGTGAAGCCTACAAAAGTAGTGGTAGTGCTAGTTTCGAAAAAAAGTTACTACCCAGAATAGTTATTGTAATAATTAATAATATTGTAATTACTGAAAGCTTAAAAATTCAGCTACTATTATTAGTAATAAAATAAATCTTAAATTATGTTTTTAGGCTTTTTGTAATTTTTGTTTTGGAAATCCGTTTTTTCGTTTTTTCGTTTTGTTGAACAATAATTACATCTGTTTCCACACTCCACACACGGGGGCCAAGTCCGGATTGGTGGAGGTCGTGGAGCTAGAGGCCAACTCCAGTACCAGTAATTTTCAAGCCGCCTATTAAGCCTCTGACACGGCTTAACGACTGCCATCTAGCGATAGCAGCCGGCACCAACGACTAAACGTGCCTTGCGAAGCACGGAAACGGTCGAGATAATTGCCATTAACAGTCAAACCCATCCTGGTTATGCCCGCGTCTGTAGTCAGTTAACCTGCGTGATCGACGCGACTAATTAATCCGCACTGCTCCACGACCGCTTTCATTATTTAAGGCAATAACATTTATTTAAATTCTCTACAAAAAAATCTCTAGAAAATTTAGGAATAAATACACTAGTTATTTTCATTGTATTATAAGTGTAAAAATACGGGTGGCAGAAACCACCATTCAGTTTTTTCCCCGAGTTTAGGGTTGAACGGTGGGAGGTTTTAAATTGCACTCTGGGGCAGGAAAACCCTCTCAAAATAATAGGTGTGGTCTAGGCTCTTAACACCTGCACTTAACATTGTATGAAAAGGGTTTTGTGTTGCATTTTTAATGGTCTAGTTGAGAGTTATAAAGGGAGTTTTATTTAATAGATGGAAAATGATAAATTGTTAAAGAAAACTTATTGTTTTGACTCGTCGGCTCAGTGGTTACTGGTGAGCGCTCCTGTCTACAGATCCGAGACTCGTGGCCGGGTTCGACCAGGGCAAACATTTCTGTGCTGAGCAGATTTGTTTGCTCTGTAGGTGTATTATATCCATACGGGTGCGTCTCATTTTATATAAAAACAGGAGATATATTTTCATTTCAATAACGCTCAAATGCTATAATTATCATGAGATATACCAACAGATGATATAATTTTGTTGAGTATAACAATTATAAGCTCTAACGATTACATTATATAAAATCGTTTGATATAACATTTATAATACATATCATTATTATCATATAACATTCTCGAGATATAATGTTCATAAGATATAATAACTTTAGATATAATGCTCCGAGTGAGCAGAGAAATTACCAGGGTTTTATTTTCTATTAGCTTTTTTAAGAAAATTCTACTTATTCAGAATACATACAAAATTCTCACGTATTCTAAATAGGATGTGGGAGCGAGCGAAGCGAGCTCGGGAATTCGGAGCACCCCGACTCGGATAATTTAGGTTCGGAGACTGTGATGTCCACATCTCGCCTCCACATCGCCTCCACATCCGTGTTAGGTTTGATCAGGTTTGATTGATAAAATAACCACAGACCGAGTGCTTGCTTGCATGTTTGCTTGCCTGCCTTCATGCTTGATTGCTTTCATTGCTTGCATGCTTGCTTGCACCTGGTGCTTTTATACTTGACAAATAAAATTCAATTAATTTAGTATAAAAATATATTTTATAAAGAGTTCACATTAGTTATGTAATATTAACAAGAAAACAACATTTTACACTTCCCGTAACGCTGAGTGTACTAGGTAGAAAAAAATGACGATTTAAAAGCATGTTTAACACATGCTTTAAATCGTCATTTTACATAAATAAAATAAAAAATAGAGTTTGAGTTTTACCATTTAATTAAATTTAAATTAATTATTTCTCAAACTCAAGTTAGAGGCCAAAGCTCTTAAAAACTCGCATTCTGTATATTCCGACATACGATTCAATAGTTTGTCAACTCAGTTTTGTCATCTCCGCTGTTATATCTTTTAAATTTATATCTAAGATATGTTATATGTTATCAATAGTAGGTTAAATGAGCCTTATATCATATGATTGTTATATTGTATGTTTATTATATACAGCGTTTATTATACCTTATGAAATTATTCTTTTTAAAATTATATCTAGAGTTTATTATATCTGACTATCGTTATATTTAAGAAAATTATATGTTTGGTTTGTATATCTTCTAAATGATATATCTTTTGTATTTATAGATTCTATTACTTACCCTATCCATACAATATGTAATATTTATACGTATATGTGTATGTATATCAGTCTCTGGTTCCCATAATACAGGGAATCTTAGTTTGGGGCCAGATGACCATCCCAGGCATTTAAAAAAAAAGCTTCGTTCAGTGGTTATGGGAATGTAGAAAAATATGTAGGTTTATAAACGATACGGAGTAATACCCGTAAGCTGGCGCTTTAACCTCATCATCTTCTGTACTTTCGTTATACCTACCTGCTACTTTGCTATAATCGCAAAATATTTTAATAATTGGTATCATCACATTACTCATCACTAGTGATCGGAAATTCGGATGCAATTATACCTAAAATTGGGGAGTTAGCCTAATATGGACATGCCGTTTTGAATAGAATTGGAAACTATTGGCCATACATATGTAGTGTTAAATGTTTCACATTTTAGCCCCCCTATCACCTCCTAAAAGGATTACCGGTAACCCTGTGTATATAAAATAAGTTGTGGATATAAACACATAATAGCATACATAAAATTTTCTATAATATCAATATTCACTACAATCAGATCATTACAATTAAGAATCCCAACGATTTTTACGATCCCGGTTTACTGGGATTTTTTTCTATGAAAATCTATAAATTTATTGGGAAAGGCATATCCATACTATTCTTTCTAAAAATGAAATTGCAGCCAAATTTCCAATCACTACTCATCACTTACAGCGTTAAGGCCGCCTTTGCATACGAATGATTTTAATGTTTCTTTTGTGTTTTTCTAATTTCTTTTATCAATTTCGGCACAAGGTAAATTCTTACTTTGTGATTTCGGTATACAGTAAAGCACATCCATCTTAACATTTCTCGATATTGCGAGCAAAGATCTTAATCAGTTGCGGTTCGGAATTCGGAGTAAGTATAATTAACAGCCATTAACATCTCACGTAGTCTGTCTGTCTGTCAGTCCAAAGCACATGGCTTAACGTTCAATTCGTGTAGTAATTGATCAACGCGATATTGAACGGAATGCTGTCAATGCAGGTTCGAGCTAGTGCGAGCTGTTTCGTTCGATGAAGCCATTTTGTATGATACGGTGTGTGGAATTTTCAAAGTTTCTTCAGTTTAAATGGGCCTGAAGTTGACCGAAAGGGAATTTATTGTACTATGGAATATTTTTTTATGTATGTATGTCGACGAATAATTAATACAATATGTGAATGTGATGTAAATGAAAATATTTTATTCGAAGTAGGTAGCAGTGTACACTTTTCGAACGTCATTCTTTTATATACCTAACACGAGGTTCCTACCACTCGGATCTCGTATTCGTATACCCACCGTTTCGGGAAGTGTTTGCGGAGTGAGAAGAAACGGCGGGCCCTAAAGAAACTCCCTCCAATACGTGTATCGGTGAAATGTTAAACGATTGAGAAATTGTATGGCAATTTCAATTATCTTTTTATTTAAGAATAAACGGTCAGTTGTTACACATAATAACGCAAACGAATAAATAATTGCAAGAGAGAGCTCAAGATAAGGGTCTACGGAATGCGAGTAAAGTCGAATAACAAGCAATCCATCAACATCTCCGATAAACCTCTAGAATCTGTCGCCAAGTTTATGTATCTGGGCAGCATCGTTACGAACAGCGGTGGATCTGATGGAGCGGTGGGCAAATAAACATAAAATAATCAATTACTTGGTTTTTAAGGTAATGATGGTCCGCAGCGATACATTGGTAGCAGTAAAATACGTGTTGCTAAGATATTTTAAAGCGTGTTTAGGTACCAAAACCAGTAAAATAACCGAAACCAAAAAGAACATTGACCCGTGAAGGATTTGAACCTCCGTCCTCCGATGATCAGTAAAAGAGAGTATCTAACCTACTGAGATAACGAGTCTTGACTATCTCATCTCGTCTCACTTCTCATCTCATCTCATCTCATCTCATCACTTCACCACTAATCATCACTATCACTTATATATTATAAATGCGAAAGTATGGATGTTTGTTTGCTTGTTTGGTTGTTTATTTGTTAGTTTATTTATTGGTTTGTTTGTTTGTTCCGCTTTCACACTGAAACTACTGATCGGATTTGGATGAAATTTGGTAGGTAGATAGATAAAGCACTGGGCTAACATACATGATACTTTTTATCCCGGAAAACTTGAAGGTTCCCGGAGGAATGACTAAAAACTGAAATGTTTACTTTGTCATTAGATGGCGCTGCCTTAACAGTTTTTTTCTCTCTGGATCTATTTCTGAAGTCCACGCAGATGAAGTCGCGGGCGGAAGCTAATCTCCTATGAAATACAAAGTGGGGGTTAGTATCGAATGGTCGTGAACGTAGGTGGTAACTGTGCAACTCGTCTAAATATCAACTCGTACACAACGCGTTTCGTCGAAATCGTTACTGGTCTTAACTGATATCTCATCTCATCTCATCTCACTAATATCTCATCTCATCTCATCTCATCTCATCTCATCTCATCTCATCTCACTAATATTATAAATGCGAAAGTATAGATGTTTGTTTGTTTGTCAGTTTGTTTGTTTGTTTGTTCCGCTTTCACGCCGAAACTACTGAACGGATTTGGATGAAATTTGGTAGGTAGATAGATAAAGCACTCGGCTAACACATAGGATTTTTATCCCGTAAAACTTAAGGGTTCCCGTAGGAATGCTGAAAAACTCAAAATTTCCAATTCCTCATAAGATGGCGCTATCTTAACATTTTATTTATTTCTGGACACAATTCTGAAGTCCACGCAGACGAAGTCGCGGGCGGAAGCTAGTTTTGTCTAATTTGCAACCAGTTTCAATGCGTACTTAGTCTACGCTACAAAAGGTGTAAATATAGAACTCGTCTAAAGTGGAACATTACGTAAAGAGATCGGCGTAATGGATATAGCGAATGAAAATGGGTGTAGCGACTGAATAAATAAGATCAAATATTGCGTTGCTCTTATAAATCAGCAGGTACTCCATTTGGTATGATTCTTAGTCAGGTTTCAACAAAACAAAAATCCAGTTTCTTCTACTAAACAAAAGTGCAACGGTGGTGTATCTGATGATGATATTCGTCGAGGCCAAGTAAAAGAAGGCGCATTTGCTCAAATAAAACCTATCCAAGTCGTTACTCAAACTCAAAATGTTTTTTATTTAAGTAGATGCTTGAGACATGCTTTTAAATCGTAATTTTTTTTTTCTACCTAGTACAAAGTACGCGGGACTTGTATACACTCAACGTTTCGGGAAGTGTTTGCGAAGCGAGAAGAAACGTCGAGCCCAAAAGAAACTCTTGTGTTGCACTTACCCCGGTGGAGTCCTTTCTGCTGTTAAGCTGGGAAACATGGTAGGAGACGAAGTTATTGACGAACAAATTATAGGTATTTGTCATCAAAAGCCTGAGATCAATCTTGTTCATCTTCTAGCTGAACACAGCAACGAAGAGCAAGGCGCAGGTCAAAGAAGTATGGCGCCAATTTGCAAAGGCTTTTGTACCTTTGATTTACAAATGGAATGACAACACACGATACTAAAACCAAAATCTTAGAAAGTTAGAAGTTCTTTTTTACCTTCAATTGATAAGCCCTTGGCATCATCTCACCTCATGGTAAGTGATGATGATGCCCAAAATGGAAGCGGGCTTACCAAGATTCCCCAACGCAATGGGGAACTGGCTATCTTATCTTCATGCCGGAACACATCAATGCTGTTAACATTGATGTTTGGCGGCAAGACTTAGATAAGATGGTGGTAGCTAGCCAGGCGGGCTCAGAAAATGCCCTACCACCAACCAAACCGAGTCCACAAAGTTGGACCCCGCCGGGAAACGAACCCGCGACCTCCTGATGTGAAGCGAGCGGCAAGCCACTACGCTACGGAGGCGGTCAGTAACTTTGCTTTTCTTCTCTGTTTTTTCACATTATGTTTTTGACCACGATACTGTACAGATTTCTTGGGGAAAATAATTAATTTTATGAATGATCTATCATTCATCCTTGTCAGTAAATAATTGACTCGATGGCGTAGTGGTTAGCGATCCTGACTACTGATCCAAGAGTCGTGGGTTCGATCCCCACTCAGGGCAAACATTTCTGTGAGGAGCAGATTTGTTTGCTCTGTCTGGGTGTATTATAACTATATATGTATGTATTTAAAAATTATATGTGTATGTATATCAGTCTCTGGTTCCAAAGATATAGGGAATCCTAGTTTGGGGCCAGATGACCGTGTGTGATTTGTCCCGCAATATAAAAAAAATTAAGTCACCTGTACATAAAATAAATGGATAATAAATGGAACAGAAAATTAATAGTAGTAGTAACAGTAGAATAGAATTGAAATTAAAAACAACGCAACAAGCTTAAAAGAAAAACCTATTCTGCGTACTTAACACTTCTTTCCATTTTAGCCTGTTACATACCTCACCGCGTTTAACCGCAAATGGCGCTGCTATCGAAAGTTTAATTAACAAAACGGATTAGGTGTAATATTCTGCGCTTTCGTTCGACACAAAAGCTTTTTCACTAAATGAATTTCTGAAAAAACTGCTATTAGGGTTCCGTAGCCAAATGGAAAAAAACGGAACCCTTATGGATTCGTCATGTCTGTCTGTCTGTCTGTCTGTCTCTCTGTCCGTCCGTATGTCACAGCCACTTTTTTCCGAAACTATAAGAACTATACTGTTGAAACTTAGTAAGTAGATGTATTCTGTGAAATTCTGTGAAATTCTGTGAAAAATAGGAAAAAACCAATAAATTTAGGGGGTTCCCCATACATAGAACTGAAACTCAAAAATTTTTTTTTCATCAAACCCATTCGAATGGGGTATCTATGGATAGGTCTTCAAAAATGATATTGAGGTTTCTAATATCATTTTTTTCTAAACTAAATAGTTTGCGCGAGAGACACTTCCAAAGTTGTAAAATGTGTGTCCCGTCCCCCCACTGTAACTTCTAAAATAAGAGAATGATAAAACTTAAAAAAATATATGATGTACATTGCTATGCAAACTTTCACCGAAAATTGGTTTGAACGAGATCTAGTAAGTAGTTTTTTTAATACGTCATAATTCGTAAACCGCAATTTACCTACAACGAACTACAAGAACTTTTATATTATGTTACTTGCTGCTACGGAACCCTTCATGGGCGAGTCCGACTCGCACTTGGCCGCTTTTTTTACTCCTTCTTCTTGTCGTGTGGCACATTTAACCGTTCTGTCCACAAGGCATAGACGGCGGTTGCTTAGTGTTGCACTTAGCATAACCCGCGGTCACGTGTAGGGTATTTAGATTCACACCTACGGACGTGTGCAATGCGACCATCATACACATCTAGAAATCAGATGTGCAGGTTTTCTCACGATGTTTTCCTTCACCGTTAAAGCAGTCGGTATGAAAATGCACGTAAGTTTCGAAAAACTCATTGGTGGAAAAACTCACTGGCTAGGATTTGAACCCACGACCTTTGGTTAGGAGGACGGAGCCACTACCCGCTGCGCCACCGACGCTTTTTAATTTTTTTAATTATAGGCGACCGTGTGATGAGAGTTTTCACTTAGATTATATGCATGTAAAGTAAATTAACCACTCCTGTAAACTTTAACGATGCATTTCACGTGAGTTTCATGAGGAACTGAATAACTTTTTCTGAGGAAAGTGAATACTGGATTCTCAAAAACATTTTACCTCTCCATACAAACCATACAAATAAAGTGTAAATTCTCTTCGTTTTGTGTCATAATTTTGTCAGTGCAGCAACGGTACAATATTCTCATGATATCCTGATTCCTGATAATCATGATGATACCCAATCATGTTGTTTTTGGAACAAAACATTTTCGCTCGTGATATAAATAGGTAGATACATGTGCTCATGCTTATTCCTAACTGGAGGTTCTACACATCACACTCAACAAACTTTTTTCGTTTAAACAAAACTCATGTAATTCTAAAAGAAACTATAATTTTCATCAAAAACCTGATCAATCACATTTATTTATATACAATTTTCAACCGACTTCAAAAAAAGGAGGAGGTTCTCAATTCGTCGGAATCTTTTTTTTTTTTTTTTTTTATGTATGTTCACCGATTACTCGAAGGCGCCTGAACCGATTTCGAAAATTCTTTTTTTGTTTGAAAGGGTATACTTCACAGGTGGTCCCATATAAATTTTATCGAAATCGATTCAGCGGTTTTTGAGAAAATCAACGAAACATAGCAAAATTGGAGTTGTTGCGATTGAAGTCGGTTGTTTTTAACGTATTCAGCGTGGTCAATTATAGAATATTTTTTGAACATTTGTTTTCATAAGTAGAAACCTTACCTTAGTATTTTGTTCAATTTTTGCTAACCCTTTTTGTTACCTAGGCCAATGGCGATGGCGGTGCCAAAATTTTGTAATATTTTATCCTATGTACTGGGTGTAACAAAAAGGTGGTAATACTCTTAAGGTGGACTTCTATTCAACAAACTGAACAACTTTTGTTTTACAACTTTGTTGAAATCGCAAAATTGTTTTTGTACTTTTCATATAATCGATTTGTATGAAAAGTCCAAATTTTTTTTGCGATTTTAACAAATTGTAGAGCAAAAGTAGTTCAGTTTGATGAGTAGAAGCCCACCTTGAAGTATTATTGTTACATTCTGTATAAGCATGGTGAAGGACAACGAGGCATGTCTGGCTAGACAACCTCAAACAAAACCTCGTCGTTATAGCAACGGTCCCATTAAGGACTCAAGTTTCGTTTTATGCCAGCTTAAGTCTATACTATTTACTATACAGGCATTAAATTTCAAAAAACAGACACACGTATTCCCGAAGCAACTAAAATAAAGAAAGAAACACAAAATGGCCGCGACACTGTATCAGTTGCTATCCGCTCGATAACGCAGCTCAATCGTCCTGAAATTTGTAGAAACACCTTACCCCTGTACTGCCCTCTATAAGAAAAAAGGCCGCAAAGTATACGGAAACTCCCACAGTATAAGGACATTATACAGTATGGAGACTCCCTGCCGCTCTCTGAATGCTACCTCACCCCGCTGTGTGACCGATGTGTGACCGTTTGTCAAGAGGTTGGCACAACCAAAGGCATAGTACAATAACCAAAGACAATTTTATTTTTTTAAGGAAAAAGCTTAAAGGCTCTAAGGCTATACAGCCATGTCTGGTGTATACAGCCTTCAATTTATTTGTAAAAGTTCAGCTAACAATAAAGAACAATGAGGGCTAATTGAATCTCGATTCAACCCAAGTACATCTCGCACACATTTACATGTGTACAAACATGAATGTCTATGTAGTAAACAATGACGCGAAATTTATATGAAGTATCCGGGGTGTGGGAAACTTCATACACTTTGCGGCTTTCTTTCTTATCAGGGCAGTGTACTCCGGCTGAAAGTAAGCTGTAATATATGTATTGTAAGTCTCTACGGCGTAAGCAAAGCCTTTGGTGGTGGTTACTTAGCCGTAAAAGGCGGCTTGAAATCGTCTGACATGGGCTGGCTACTTAAACCACGATCTCCACCAATCTGGACTTGGTCCCCGTTTGTGGAGTATGACCTTTTTTTATTAACGTGAGGAAATGCATTTACGCATACCAGGGCTCTGGGGAAAACACCTGGTTATGTCGGACTCAGCTCGTACTCGATGCTCCTACCGACTTAAACCTCACGGATGTCCATTTCATCGGCCGCAGTGGAGCTTTGGGACCGCTTTCGCATTCTCTGCATGCACGCCGCTATCCGCCACGGCGGATCTATCTCGGAGCGGACCTTAGTCCACTCATCACGGCTGCCCCGACCAGAGTCAGGATTCACCTCGTGGGACATGGGGCCACCACCATGTCGTGTTCCGTCCTCCGCAAAGACGCCCAGGGCACCAGTGAGCGCCCTACCTACGCGGGCCTCTAAGCGTCAGGTGACAGACGTCCCCACGTCTGCCACCCTGAGGCCTGAAGGGCTGGGGTACGGACCGGACCTCTGCCCTGCGGCGGAAAGGATGATAGGCTCCGCCGCTGACCTACTCCTGCCACGCAGAGATGATGGAGTCTTGCGCGGCTCCTCCTACAGGGGCCGCGGACCGGGAGAGTGGCGCCACGTGACATCAGATCTCTCTTCTCGCGCGGTCCCGGACGTGGCGGCTAGGAAGACCGGTGACGGAACGGCAACGACCACCAGCAATCCCACTCCACCACGGTCCCACCTTCAAGCATCCCTAAAAGGGAACTCCACTCCGTGGCCCATCACATGTGTCCTCTGCTGTGTGCTGATCAGAGGATTACACGGAGGGCCCCTCCTCCTTGTGCTGCGTTTCGTCTGTTCGGTATGGGTAACCCTATCTGGCATAGCCTTGAAGGTCGTAAGGACACGCAAGACCCTCCACCAACGACAAGGTGGCAGCAGGGGGGGGGTGTGGAGTATGACCTAACTTAACCTTGTTTCATCCTGTAATTAGTGAAGGTCAGGCACTGGGGCAGACTTTCACTGTCGGGGTTTCTAAATGATTATTTTGTTAGGTTTTTGTCCCAGGAGTTTTTTTTCTGTATACACAGGCAAGATAAGTATATGTACAAGATTTGACATTAAACAAAAATGAAATATTGCAAAGCACCAATCTATTATGAGAGAAATAAAGCACAAGCTTTATTAAGCCCATAATCGTACAGTAATGGGCCAAAGTACAGTCGTATGCAAAAATGTTCAGCCTAAATTGGCCTAGCAAAATGAAAGATCGCACTCATATTTCCGCGTCATTGGCCCTCGACCGAATATAAATTTGAATAAGCGTGGAACAGGATTTGTTCTTAATTTGAAATTCAAATTCTGCTACAGAAAAATGTAGCCCTCCGCCGCCAAACAGACAGAAAAATATACCTATTTAAATATAATTTTGCATAAAAACTGGTAAAAATAAACACATTGTCACAAAATCAGCTGGGTGGGATTTATTATTTAACTATTGATATCCTTGTCGTAATGAATTTGTTTTTATTTGAATAGTTAACATTATTTATTCGATTTTACCAGGATTTTACTATAGTTTTATTGTTTAAATTGATGTGGATTTTGTATTTTTTTAGATTATTTCCTACACAGTGTATAAAATTATATTGTGATTGAAATAAATAAAATATCATCATCTACATCATCATCAGCCGAAAGACGTCCACTGCTGAACAAAGGCCACCCCCTTAAAGGAAATAAAATATACAAATCAAAAACTTTTCCGGAGTTGTCTAGCGAAGAGTAGAGTACTCGTAGTAGTTTAGTCAGTATAGTTTCTAAGAGAATCCGAAATTTAATCGCTTCCCATTCCGTTAACAATGTTTGTGATAAAATCGTGTATATCTGTTGCTCCGTTGCACTTTTAGATTAATAATATCAGTAAGGATTGGTTAAGCTATTTTATTGTTTTTGCAACTGACTCTTATTTTTTATTTATTTCTTTAAAGTACAATAGGTATTTAGAGCGTATCCAGCCCGTTATTTAGACTAGCAATACCAAATTTTACTTGCCTTATTTTATTTTCTAACTGAATGTCCTTTTTATAATCTAAGAAGGATATTATTTATTGGATGTGAAATAAAAACACTAAACATTTATGTGGTTTATTTATTTACAGACATTACTTTGCAGCCAGTTTGCAACTTTTATTATATTGTTCGTAACAAAAACCTACATCTAAACAAAAAAGAAAATAAACAAACTGTTATCTCCTAATAACTTCTGCTCCGCGTACCTTCATTGATAGTGGTGATACCGTTTACACTTTCCACGGACGCCATCTTGTTTGCGTTTATGTTTATGCAAATGGCCGCCGACGAGCGATTTAGCCGCTTTATGGCGCGTCACTAGCCGGCACATCTGTGATACGTACGTCTAATATAGTGAGACAAGTGCGAATTGGCACATAAAAAATATATTGCCAAATATTTGAGTAAAAGTTAGTCCAAATACGTGTACAGGGTGTAAGGGACAGGTTTCCGAAAACTATAAGGGCTTGCTCAGTAGACAAAACTGAACAACTTTCTACAATATTCTTTTTCAGGAAACGAAAAAAAATGTCGGCTTCTCCATACAAAATTATAAACTTGATTGGACAGTTTGTATGGAGAAGCCGATTTTTTTCGTTTCCTGAAAAAAAATCTTGTGGGAAGTTGTTCAGTTTCGTCTACAGAGCAAGCGTATACACATAAGTGTATATTTATTACATTGCTACAGTTAATATTAAACAGCAATAATTTTATTAATAAAGAAAAAAGCTACCTGTATATTGCCTCTGACAAAAATAAAATGAAAGCGTGTTGTTTATTTCTAATTTAAAAAAAAAAGATCATATAGCACAAGACATACTATAGCAACCATCTGTGCACAAGACATTGTTTTGTAACGCGAAAATATTCTTAGTTTGTCTTAATATAGAGTGGAAGCGGCCAGGCGTGCGCCAGCATCAAATTACCATTTTTCTGCGCGAATGTACCGCAGAACGTGGCAGCGTTTTAAATGACAGCACCACTTATAAAATGATATTTTCTCTAATTTTTTCATCAACTTTGATATTTTAGGTATATTTGCTAAGTGCAAAAAAAGACAAATAAAAGTGACACCTGTATGTATATACAGGGTGTTAAAAAAAGTGCGTTTGAAATTTTTAAGGGGTTACTCAGAATCAAGTATAGAATCCAGGAAAATATTGAAAAAATCCGCTCTTCAAATTTTTTTTTTAGTTTTTCATACAAATTCTTAATTCACTATTCAGATTTAGTATGAGAATATGAAAAAAAAATTGAAGAGCGGATTTTTTCAATATTTTTCCTGGGTTCTATACTTGATTCTAAGTAACCCCTTAAAATTTCAAACGCACTTTTTTAACACCCTGTATAAGTACGTCAAAATTAATAACGTTCCATTGTTCGAAGACGTACCTCCTTTGCTAAGTTATTATGATAAATATAACCTATTTAATACGGAATAACAATTCTATTGAATTTAAATTGTTTTTTGGCAAAGCCTTGTTGATGTTGATATTTTTTAAGGTTTTCAAAAGTAGGTGAATACAATCAAAACAAAGCTAAGCGACACCCTGGACACTCCATAAAAATGGCGCATCATAATTACTTACCTACTGTCTGTTACTACATAAAAATATTATGTTGGTTTACACGCGTAAATGTGTGAGAGCTTGTGCTAGCAACCATCATAGGATCTTACCCGAAAGGATATAATGGTGTCGATTCGGTGTTAACGATAAACTTATTTAACAGGACTAGACTTAATTTCAGCGTCCTGTCCTTTTCTTTTCGATATAGAAAGAAAAAAACAGAACAGTTAAATTAAGTTTAATTCTGTCAAATAAGTTTAGTCGTGAAAACCGAATCGACACCATTATGATACGCTCTCGCCATTAGATAATACCAAAACAGGTTAATCATATGCACTGTATAAAAGCCTATTTACCCGACTGCACGACAGCAAAGTTAGGGTTATGGTTTTCTCTTGTTTTTATTGAGCTTTGATGCAAAGAATTTAAATAATGGCCGAGAGGATTTGTTGGGAAAAAATCTGAATTTCAAATTGTATGCTCTGCTCAAAACTCAGACGGGTATGCTAACAGACAGCGAGGTGAATGGTTACATGGTTACTATGTGACTAAGCAGTGAGAAAGTACTTAGTTATTATCTAGTTAGTAATAACATACCAACTGAAAAATAAATAAGTAACAATTATATTTTTTAAAGGGAAATCTTTTTTAATATCCCATCGAAGAATACTCAATCGCACAGCAAAAAAAACTGTTTCACGATGTAAGGTTAGGTTAGATTTGCAATTTTGTTAATTTGATGTGCAACTAGTATCTTTCTTGACTGACTCGGTGGCTAAGTGGTTAGCGATCCTGACCTCTGATCCGAGAGTCGTGGGTTCGATCCCCACACAGGGCAAACTTTTCTGTGATGAGCAGAATTGTTTGCTCTGAGTCTGGGTGTATTATATCTATATATATATATGTATTTAAAAGTATATGTGTATGTATATCAGTCTCTGGTTCCCAAGATACAGGGAATCCTAGTTTGGGGCCAGATGACCGTGTGTGATTTGTCCCAGATATTATATTATTATTATTATTCTGATGCGCGATTAAATACTATCATTGTGATAGTGTCTACCTGGTAAAATAAATTCTAACACTCTGATCACATTTACGCGTGTCTTTTATGTAATAATCAGGGTGTGAGGTAATATGAGTAAAGTGTCCGGGTAAAGTGTCAAAGTTAATTCCATTGTGAGTTTCAATAATGGTGCTTCTGTTCGATTTGACGTTGGCTGTTATTCTATGATCAGTCTTGTAAAGGCCACGGATTAGGCTATTCTTGGTATAAAAGCCAACTTTTCCGATAAGCTGATATCAAATATCTTACTTGTCATAAACAGTAAGTTATTAAGGACGATGTTATCGTTAGTTTTGTCATAAAACTATGTACCTACCGTGACGTGAGTTGGAAATATGTAAAATGTACCCTGAAAATGTAACTAGCTTATCCTTTAAATAAGTTTAAAACTATGTAAAGAAATGTCTGTGTTCTATCTAAAGGATGTTATTAACCCTTTGACCGCCACGCATCTTCTTTTATGTCGTAAGCCCAAGGATTGGGGATCAAGATCATCATGAGGTCAAGTCAGTGAGAACTGTAGATTGGGGCAGAGTAAGGTACATCTGTTTCCATTTTCGCCACGCTACGCTATGAGAAATCGTGCAACGAAAATGTTTGAAAATCTCAAATCCTTGTGTGTGGCATGAAAAAGTGATGTCGGCTATAGCCGACTGTGGCGGTCAAAGGGTCAAACGCTAGACTATGCTAATGAAAAAGATCTATGGACATGTATGGAACTAGTGGTTTTAGTAATGATATACTAAATTGTTTTTTCCCCTTAATTGGAAAGCTCTAGCTCTAGGAAAGTGAGCAATATGTACTTATAAGTAATATGGAATATTTTCCCGTAAATAAATAAAAACCTTTTATGTGCTAATTGAAGATCCATATGGAATATCCGGTGTCTTGCTCATAAAAAAAAGCCTCTACTGTAAATCCCAGTTGACATGAAATAAAGACTTTTTAGTCCGAGCAGTTTGTACTTTTAGTGACTGACTCGGTGGCTAAGTGGTTAGCGATCCTGACCTCTGATCCGAGAGTCGTGGGTTCGATCCCCACACAGGGCAAACTTTTCTGTGATGAGCAGATTTGTTTGCTCTGAGTCTGGGTCTATTATAACTATATATGTATGTATTTAAAAGTATATGTGTATGTATATCAGTCTCTGGTTCTCAAGATACAGGGAATCCTAGTTTGGGGCCAGATGACCGTGTGTGATTTGTCCCAGATTTTTGTTACGTTAACAAACCATATCGTCCCCAATATAGGGACACGAGCCTCTTCACATACGTCGGGAAGGTTAGGCCATACTCCACCCACACACGGTGGGAAAGTCCGGATTGGTGGAGTTTGTGGGGCTAGTGGCCAATCCCAGTGTCAGAAGTTTTCAAGCCGCCTCTAAGGCCTCCGACATGGCTTACCGACTACCATCTAGTGATAGCAGCCGGTACCAAACGGCTTAACGTGCCTTGCGAAGCTTGTGCTTGCATATTATTACGTGTTATTTTTTGTAATAGTGAGGGTAAATAGCAACACTGGAACTCTTTACATTATAATGTCCAGGACTGCTATGTAATAAATGTAAAGTATATATTTTATTGCATACTACTAAGATAGGGGAAGTTGTACTGAATGACACACGAAGCAAGGTGTGACTGCCATGTATTTTGTGCCAATTCCCGCAACCTTTCGTTGCGGGGGCAATAATATATTTTATGGGGCGCTGGAGGCAAGGCACCAAGGCATCCATGTTTGTAAGCTCATAATTCTTTGCCTAAAATAAGGTTTTATAACAGCTTACTAGATATTATAACAGCTAACTTTACAAATCCACATACTTTATCTAATAATCAACTCCACACAAAAAGTCATCTGCCAACAGCAAAGAAAAACAAAAATGGCATCGCCCAAAAAAAGGTAATAATCGTATGACAAGACCAAAAATTACCTTTATGCGGCGGTCACGTTGTCACGTACATTGAAGACCGTCTTCCATCTACGTGACCGCACCCTTACCTGGCTAAGGGAGTGTTACGTGTTTAGTGGTTAACCTAAATAGATCTTGCTAGGGCTAACGATATACAGGCTGTAACAGAAAGGTGTGATAATACTTCAAGGTTGGCTTTTACCCATCAAACTGAACAACTTTTGTTCTGCAACTTTGTTGAAATCACAAATAAATTTTCGGACTTCTCATACAAACTTAGTTCGCCAGCTGATCGATTTGTTTTGTATGAAAAGTCCAAAAAAATTTTGCGATTTGAACAAAGTTTTAGAACAAAAGTTGTTCAGTTTGATGGGTAAAAGCCAACCTTGAAGTATTATCACACCTTTCTGTTACACCTGTATATAGGTATTTTCGAAGGATAAAATCTGTACTTATTTTTTTATAGATATTTACTCATTTTTTACCGTGAGAGAGCCATGCTTCGGCATGAATGTGCCGGCTCGACCGGAGATGTGATCACGGCCTCACAGAAACCGGTGTGAAGCAACGCTTGCGTTGTGTTTTGCCGAATGAGTGAGGGTACCGGAAGCCCAACCTCCCCCCCATCCCAATTCCCCCCATCAACCCATCCCATTTCAAAGGTCGGCAACGCACTTGTGATTCCTCTGGTTTTGCGGGTGTCTATATGCGGCGGTAATTGCTTACCATCAGGTGATCCGTCTGCTCGTTTGCCACTTATCACATAAAAAATATATAATATTATCACTAGGTTATGGCCCCGCACCTTATTTTCTGTACATCTGTTACTCTCACGAAAGTTTTCTGGAACGCTCTCTAGATTACTACTACTTCTCTGAGTAAATTTTTATCACATGCCAAAAACGATATTGGTTCTAAAATATTTGAATAGTGAGATTTGGCTTCGTAATTTAATACAGTCGTTTCTATACTCATTACGAAATTTTCACTCGTATGACTTTAAAATTGCACACACATCCAAGCGTTTTTTTTCGATTTTAATAAAACAGCTATTACTTATTTTTAATGAAATCATTAACCGTATTGTGGACTGTGGTAAAGTGAGGCGACAAAATTCCCACATACATCACAGAGGCGACATTTTGCGGTGTCTTTACTGCACTATAAATTTCCTGCCTTACCTACCTCTAAGCTACTATTGTATGTAGAAATTCATAAACCCAAAACATTAGTTTCAACTATTTGGTGACGGTTACTCCGAAGATACATATACGAAGATAAATGTAATACATAACACTGAATGCTGGCTATACGGTAGAAAAAAAATAACTACGCGATAGTCAGAACTAGCTTTCTCACAAGTCCGAAACGCGCGCTAAATAAATACATATAATATAATATTTCTGAGTTATCTATCACGTCCCATCTCTCCCACATGTCACAGTTATATCACTTATTCTCTTATTTCATGAAATGCCGGAAAACTGCATTATTGATTGCATTATTACGCGATACGCGACCTCACAGAATACAAACCTAAATTTTACACAAAAAAACGGTTTAGATCCGTAAGATAAAAACGAGCATGTATATCCGAATGTGGTCGATGTTTTCCAGACGCCAGAAATTTACGTGATCTTTCGAATAAGCCTGTTATTTCGTAAAATTACAATTTGCATTCGGTAAGATCGCGTGATAAAGCATCAATAACGACATTTTTCGAAGTTTCGTGAAATTGCGCGTTTATTCATGAAATCATCATGGATTACGCCTTTTAGCGTTGACATACATGATTATCATCAGTATATTCCAATGAAAGCAAAGCCCTATCAGTACTTGTTTGAATGAATTTACGAATTGAGAGTTGTGACTAGGGCTGCTTCGTTACAAAATACTGTCGACATTTAAATCCTATTACAATACTTGTACTAGGTTAGAAAGTTATTATCATACTCCGGATACTTCATACAATTATCGCGGTATTAATATCGATTACATAAAGAAAACATATAAAAATATGATGTTTGTGTGTTGCGTTCGGTAAGGTACCGCCGCCTTTATCTTGTGGATAGGACGGTTAAATTGTGTTACACGATAAGAGAGAAAGAGAGAGAGAGAGAGGTACCGTCACCGGATCTTACCAGCGGTGAGGTCGCCTTTACACAGAGTGTCGATACTGTATGTACTACTTATTTATAATATTATACAGGGTGTTAAAATATGCGTTTGAAATTTTAAGGGGTTACTCAGAATCATGTATAGAATTTCTTTTCAGTTTCACAAACTAAATCTTAATAATAAATCAAGAGAATTTGTATGGGAAACTGAAAGAAAATGTAGGTAGATCGGATTTTTCCAAGTAACCCCTTAAAATTTCAAACGCAATTTTTAACTCCCTGTATTGCGCCAATAGGCATATAAAAACTGTTACTAGGAGCAATTAATTGCTCTCTTAATTACCTGTAATTAAATATCTTTATCACATCAATTAGGACAATGACTCGTTAACAACCCATATCGTCCCCACTGCAGGGGCACGGGTCTCTTCCCATGCCTCGTGGAGTTTAGGCTATACCTCCCACGGGGGCCATGTCCGGATTGGTTGGCACTTGATTACCCTAGATCAGTGATTTTCAACCTTTTTTAATACCCGACCCCTTTACAAGTTAAAAAAAATCTTGCGACCCCCCTAGGACCATAAACATAAAAAATGTTAGTGATTAGAAAAACTACGTTTATAATTTTCTTCAATTAGAAAATGATTTTTTTATTAACGTCTCCAAAATAGAATCACATTTTTACTAATTGTTAAAAAATTAACAGGTCCAGCCTTTTCACTGAAATCGATTTTTTTCATTGCAGTGTAGGACCTATAAACACAAACTTTTTCTTTTACCCGCGACCCCTTGAGAAAGGTTTCGCGACCCCCCAGGGGGTCGCGACCCACAGGTTGAAAACCACTGCCCTAGATAAAATGGAGTGATTATATTCTCTTTACCTTAGATATTTGATAGATTAGATTAGAAACATGATATTAAAACAAATCTTACTACTTACTTACTACGATACACCTGGCACTCAAAACTCATTTAAGTCGTTTAGGATGTAGGCTGATTTAAACAAACATACATACATGAAATCACCCTTCAAGTTTTCCTATCCTCATTAAAGAGCAGTTGGGGAAAAAATTCGTTATCATGATTCTTCATAATTAGTAGGTAATGCTCGTCCTCAATTGTAATGGTCTTTCATACGATTATGTGTTATGGTTTTTATAATGGTCTTTTAAAGCCATGGTTCTTTAAGGTTTTGTCATTACGCATTCCACTGAGTTAATTATCGTAGTAATTTGGCTCGGGTACTGTTACTGTAGCCGTTAAGCTCCCATATATGTCCTTTTCAATTTGTTTGTTTTAACAAGTCATTATTCGCAGAATACTCTTGAAACTAAACAAAAATTTACTCATGGAACCCATACAGTTTAAAAAATCCCAAAAAAAACTTGACCTCTCATAATGTAATCTTATACAGGGTGTAACAGAAAGGTGAGATAATACTTCAAGGTGGGCTTTTACCCATCAAACTGAACAACTTTTGTTCTTTTGTTGTAACTTTGTTCAAATTGCAAATTTTTTTTTGGATTTTTCATACAAATCGATCAGCTGGCGAACCAAGTTTGTATGAAAAGTCCGAAAATTTCTTTGCGATTTCAACAAAGTTGTAGAACAAAAGTTGTTCAGTTTGATGGGTAAAAGCCCACCTTGAAGTATTATCACACCTTTCTGTTACACCCTGTATATCACAATTAACACTAACTTAAAATGTATTGATACATACAGGGTTATTTTTGGACCCCCCACCAAAACTTCACAGTGGCTTCTACTCATAAACTGAACAACTTTCTCAAAGTAACCAATGGTCAATTCGCAAAAGAATTTTCGGACCTTTCATACTAATTTGATCACGTGATCGGCCTATTTTGTATGGAGATGCCCAACATTAATTGCGGATTGACCATTGGTTGTTTGGGGAAAGTTGCTCAGTTTCATGAGTAGAAACCACTGTGAAGTTTTGGTCGGGGGTCCAAAAATAACCCTGTTTAGGAACATGTACTTATCAGTTTTTCTAGCTTAAAGATTTTACCACTCGAAACTTGTACATTTAACAATTAGGAAAAAGAACTGAATATTTTTTTTACTAAATGTTAGGGAAACGAGAAGAAACGTCGATAACACAGCAAAAACCTGTTTGTTCTTTAAAATAACTGTATTATAAAGAAGAGAAACCAATTTCGTTCACAATATTGCACAAAGATCCCAACAAGGGTTCTATTGGTCTTAAAATTGCCCAGTTTAGACATTTTATTTTAGTCCCGAAAGGAAATCAACCCGTTTGCACGCATTTTGTATTCAAAGGACGCTGGCGTGGAATGAAAATGGAGTGTTAAAAAAATGCTTTCGAAAAAACATGTTGATTATTTTATAAAGTGTAGGTAGGTATAAATTTTTAAATGCCTATCGGAATTAACTACAAAATGATTAAAACGTTACACGAGTAAAATTACAACTAGTTAAAATCTAACATTAATTAATTAAAATTTTTTTTCATTTCATTATCTTAAATACAAAATAGTTTATATGTGTATATCATATAACAGCATATCAATCAATCCAGACCGATTTCAGCCTCTTTAAATGTGTATTCACTACTGGAGCACAAGTTTCTCTGATTGGTAAGTTAAAGGATAAAGATTTTTGATTTTCTGTGCGTAATTCTATGCATGATATAACAGTTATTCAAATTTAAAAAGTTACAAAATATAATAAAAGCATTTAGTTTTCATTCGAGAAAACATTGAGCGACGCTTCTTAATTTTTATCGTAATTCTGTCAATGAAAATCTTGTTAATATGAGGCAGACGTCAAAAAAAGTTCCAAGAACCAACATGCGTCTAAAAAATCAAGCCCTCGTCTCAAGCAAAGGGTAGAAAACAATTTCCGTTACTCTTAGAATTCCGGAACAAATCCCTATTCCCGAGCATCCTCAGAAACTACAAATCGTCTGGAATCACAGGAGCCCCGCGGGACCTTACACTATTTATGAATATTTTCGATTTTTAAAGATTTTTACGATATACAGGGTGTAACATTCAAGGTGTGCAATATTTGTTGAGAAGATGTATGAGCATTTATTTATTACGAATAATTTATCAAATTCATGATTAAAATTAAATTGAATTAATTAACCTATTTTTTCTGTACCAGTTTAACTATTCTGTGGCATTAGAATACTGGACGTGTCTGCTCTGTGACGCCACGGGCCACTGCGCAGTGCGCAGTCGCGTGACCTTGTCGGAGCCGCGCCGTTGGGGGATTATTATCGAAAGTCGATAGAAAAAAGTTACCTATTCTAAAAATCATTTGAAAATTTTATTTTTTTAAGATGCCTACTTTTTTAGTGATTCGTAATCAGCTTGAGAAGCTTAATCACCTCCGTAAATATTGCACACCTTGAATGTTACACCCTATATTTATTGTTATTTTGTTTTTTTCTATTAATAGCCCAGTCATCGAGGAGTTTCTTTGTATGGAGACCCCAACATTAATTTCTCTATCAATGAAACTTTGCACGATTGTGAAGGATAGTGTATAGATGGAAGATGACAAAGAAGCCAAAAGATTTTGTGGCTGGAAGTATGTGTTTTATACCTAAACATGAAAATTGCATTTAAAATTCGGTGGATAATTGTTCGATCGAATATTTCTGTACTATCCGTTAGTAGTAACTTAATGGCACGCGTATATAGCAGTATCCAATACTTTTTCGAATTTTGTGACGCTTAAGTTAAGCAAAACATGATTTTTTCGATTTTACTTCCGATGAATAATTTCTCGATTAAGTTTTATTTTTCAGTATAGTTTTATATCTTGCTGGACATCTATTTGTATAAGTATCCAAAAGATTTTCCTTTAAGATCATAGCATAATAGTTTTTATGCTATAACTAATTATGTAAAATTTCTCAGTCCATTTTTATTTATTTATATGGTACATAATAATAAATATAAACAGTATTTCATGTTATCCAATAAAATTTCGATACATTAAACTTATATGTATGAAGCGTCACACACGTACGTAAGGTCACGCGATCCGTTTGCCGGCCACTTCCCATTTCCGGCCTTTTCGCACTTTATTTTGTATAATAGTAATAGTTCTAAAAATATATGTTCGGATTCGTTTGATCTACACAAAATTACGCGTAAGTAGGTATTCCACGGATAGTAAAAAAAACTCACTAAAAGACTGTTAAATATAGATTACAAAAACATCAACATCAAATAACTTGTTAGGTACCTATAAATAATGTAAAAAAATATTATACGTATGGCGGCGTTCAACGCCATAGTACGAAAGCTAAAAAATACAATAAAATAATATAAAAAACAAAAATAAATTATTTTAATCAGAGATGTTCATGAGATACAGCCCGCTGAGAGAAAGACGGACAGACGGACAGACAGCGGAGGCTTATTAATAGGGTCCCGTTGATCTTTGGGTATGGAACCCTAAATAATAATACTAATCCTTGTTCTTTTATTAAATTATTAAAGTATTGAAAGTTAAAAACCTGGACCATTTTATTTGATTAAAAGTAACTTTGCTGCCTTTTGGTGTAATAATGTACTTTGCTACTTACTTGAAAATATTACTGGTTTATAAAATTGTCTGAATAAAAAAAACTTTTTTATAGAGCTTTTGTTAATAATTTACGGATGCGGATGATGCGGATATTAGCATCCGCATCCTCTGCATCCGCTGTATGGAGCTTTCGCATAAATTTTGACTTCCGTATCTATATCATCCGCAATATTCAATGCGGATTTTCATGCGGATGCGGATCTAGGACAGGATTACTAATTATTGTAATATTTTATTTCAGGAATATAATTTTGTAAATTATTAATTGTAATTATTAATATAAATAATTAATAATAATTGTATAATTAATAACAAAAGCTCTATAAAAAAGTTTTTTTTATTCATACAATTTTATAAACCAGTAATATTTTCAAGTAATTAGCAAAGTACATTATTACACCAAAAGGCAGCAAAGTTACTTTTAATCAAATAAAATGGTCCAGGTTTTTAACTTTCAATACTTTAATAATTTAATAAAAAACAAGGATTAGTATTATTATTTAGGGTTCCATACCCAAAGATCAACGGGACCCTATTAATAAGCCTCCGCTGTCTGTCCATCTGTCCGTCTTTCTCTCAGCGGGCTGTATCTCATGAACCGTAAAAGGTAGATAGCTGTAATTTTCACAGTGTGTATTTCTGTTACCACTATGACAACAAAGGCTGGCAACGCACTTGTAACTCCTCTGAGGTTGCGGGTGTCTATGGGCGGCGGTAATCGCTTACCATCAGGTGATCCATCTGCTCGTTTGTCAACTATGCCATAAAAAAAATTAAAAACTTAAAAATTTAAGGGGCTGGTAGGGTGACAACAGAAACGTATTTTTGGTGGAATTCCAAATATTGTACGACGCTACGGAACCCATCATGCGTGAGTCCGACTCGCACTTAGCCGGTTTTCATTTATTTATGCCCATACAAACCCATACAAAGGACTATGCAAAAATTATATGGACCCTATCCGCACCCACCAACAGAAGTGGCATTAGTTTCAAAATTATTGTGACGTCCCATTAAAATAATAATAACCATTTTCAATCCAAAAACGATAGGGATTTATTAAAATATACGAGAATAGTTATTTGTTCAACTAATGAGCAAAGTTATTTTTTGCTTCGAGTGCTAGCTTTAAATCACGAGCTAGCGAGGTAGTCTAGAATTGAATCACGAGCGTAGTAAGTGATTCTTATATAGACTACTGAGCATTGTGAGTGATTTAAAGGCACGAGACATAAAAATGACCTGCTCTCATGTTAAACATACAACTTTCGACCAGCGAGTAAAGTAAAATCGTAGTTGATTAAATTCGCTCTGGAGGAAATATAGTTTTTTTATTATATACTTCATTCCAATCAAAAAAAAGCAAAAGGTAAACAAACGTAGTATGCAGATGACATTGACATGTGTCAGTTCCATAGTAAGTTTGTTTACGTTTTGCTTTTTTTTGATTGGAATGAACCATAATGTTTTTAATTTAGAGGTTGCGTTCGGAAACTGCGCTACTTAACATTTTTATAAAAACCTTAGATATAAATATGATATTTTTAGGTAAACGATATTCATGTTTACTAGTAACTACATATTTATTTTAAATATTACGTCTTTAAAAATACAGTAGCACAATTTATAAACTTGAATTTCTTTAAATAACTTATAACATTGTGTGCTTATCAATTAAAATGCTCCCTACGCCAAAATGAGTTTCTGAACCAACCATCGCTCATCTTTTTTTCAGCGTCGCGCCAAAGGTGGTGTTCGAAATTCGAATCACTTTTTCTCACGCTTAAAGCAAAAACAACTTTTGCTGCGAGTTTTCAGGGACCAAAGGCACTCTTTTCGCGCTGGACAGGTGAAAAACTGTTTATTAATCTGTTGATTCAAAGCAGCTTGTTGCTGCGAATGTTAGGTAAAGTGTTCGAATTTCGAACACCAGCTTCTATCACTATCGTGTAAAGTTTTCTAGCTGGTAGAGGTGAAAAGTTGTATGTTGTAACAACAACTTTCTACGACTACTCATGAATCTGAACAAACCCGCAAAAAAGTTTTTGAACTCCTCATACTATTTGATCAAATGAGCCTCCAAATTAATATTGGAAATCAAATTCGATTTGCATGAAAACCCCATATCTACGGCGGATGGCGTCATAGCAAAAAAACATCAGTCTGCACAGATGTATTGACTGAGATACGTTTGTAATCTGTTGTGGGTGGGGGCGATTTTTTTGTGTAGTCCTTTTCTCTTTTTGTGTAGTATTAAGATTCGCATCCCCGGGTGAGCCTTTAAATATCCGCATCCGCGGATTTCAAAGAATCTGCATCCCCAACCTCCCTGATTTTAATGTGTCGATTAATATTCGTACATATACAGTATATCCCGAATGGCCCATTTCTACCCTAAAACAACCCCCTTTATGGGGTCCTTCCATCATCCTCTCCCTCCCTGGGACGACTATTACGCGGATATCACACTGAGGCGGAAATCGGACGGGAGCGCGAAGCGACGAAATTCGCATGCGGCAGCGTTCCGCTCCACCGGACGGTTTCCGTCCGAAGCTGCGGTGCACGACGAAGGCGCGGTTTCCGCCCCACCGGACGGTTTTCATCCGAATTCCGTCGTAGACAAAAATCCGGACGGTACTGCGGTGCAGTGGTATACCTGTGAATCGCACCGGATCCGTGTCGTGCGAATCGCGCCTCCGGATGGAGAAGCGGTGGAAGTGTGTGATACCCCGCGGTTTTTGTATACAAATCAACATTTTACATTTTTACATTTTACATTTGCGCCAGCCGCAACACCATCCTGAACACTATCGCTGACAAATGGGACTCTCCGTTTGTGGCTCGTTGGGTGCATCTGCATGTTATATGACATTGTCAATTTAAATTTATTTATGTTTTTATTAATTTATTTAATTTTTATTTAACTTGATTGTAATTTAATTTATTTATTTTTGTATTTGTTTATTAATGTAATATTTGCAATTTGAATGATTTTATTTTATTTTGATTTTAATTAATTTGATTGTAATTTAATTTATTTTTACATTTAATTATATTGTATTATTTTAAATTTGATATTTTAATTTAATTTAATTTATTTTTATATTTGATTATTATTATTTGATGTATTTAATTTTGATTTTAATTATTTAATTTAACTTTATTGATTTGACTTTTTTGTATATTATTGTTTTGTGTTTTATGGGGCTAGTACCTGAAAATAAATGTTTCAATTCAAAAAAAAAATTAAAATTTACAGTACAAAGTTCAAATCTGCTCCACCTCAATTCGTCGCGGTGAGCGGAGCAGTGTGTTTTCCGCGTTAGATTTGTGGCGACATCTATCGCACCGCCACGAACTAAACCTAGATCGCGCTATTGAAAGTTTCTTCAGATTAACTATACAACTTCCAACCATCATTGGTTGGAACACGGCCGGTCCCCAGGCATACCACCTCGCCTGGCGGAGGTACCTCCCTTTTCCTCCGAAGAGTGGTAACACACAGTTCCTATAGTGGTGACCCCAGACGCTAAACATCCTGGCGCAACCTTAGACATCACACTCCTCAACAACCCTCCAGTTGGTAATGCAAGCCGCAGCAGCACAGCAGTCCAGTACACCGAAGTTTACCAGGAGTCCAGGATCAACGAAAGCCGTCAATTGAGCTTCCTGGCCCTGATACTTCACTCTGAAGCCCATCAGGTTCGCAAACCCGTTGACACCGCATCGTACACCATGGAACCAGCGAGCTTCACTTTTCAGGCAGCAAGGTGTCGGCAGCCCACGCTGTATAGAGTACGCGCTCCACGACGCCTGCTTTCCCTGCACCGCACGCCTGAACCTCCTCGTCCTGACTCAGCTTTGGACTTGAGTTGAGCACTTCGGCCTGGCGTTCTCTACTTACCGCAGCCGCCGCATCGCGACGCGCGTCGTCGCCCTGCCGTATGCACCGGCAACACTGGACCGTCAACTCAAAACGGATTGACCTCCGGTCTCGGAGGGGAAGTGATGTGGCGACATCTATCGCACCGCCATCAACTAATCCTAGAACGCGATATTGAAAGTTTCTTCGCACTACGGATATATACGAGTTCCAACCATCAACGGTTGGACCACGGCCGGTCCCCAGGCATACCACCTCGCCTGGCGAAGGTACCTCACTTCCCGCTGAAGAGCTGTCGCCACAGTTCCTATTAAATTAATTATTAATTAATTCGATTTTTTAATTTTTATGCACCTCTGTACTAAAAACGTCAAAGTCAAAGTCAAAATATTTTTTATTTAAGTAGATGCTGTACGCATACTTTTAAATCGTCTTTTTTTCTACCTAGTACAAAGTTCCTACCACGCGGAACTTGTACACTCAACGTTTCGGGAAGTGTTAGCGGAGCGAGAAGAAACATCGAGCCCAAAAGAAACTCGCCCCAACACATTTTTTGAAATAAATACTTAATATCTATTACAATTGATGTCAACACTAAAGCTATGAGCTGGAAGATCTATACATGTCCATACATCATTGTCATTAACATAGTCTTGGGTTTTATAATATCCTCTTGAACACAGGCGTTTCTTTACATAAGTCTTAAACTTATTTTCGGATAAACTAATTACATTTTCAGGTATTTTATTGTAGAATTTTATACACTGCCCCATGAACGACTTCTTTACCTTACTCAGTCTCGAATAAGCAACTTCGATATTATTTCTATTTCTAAGATTAAAATTATGCCTGTCACTGTTTTTTGGAAATAAATCTAAATTCTTACGAACATACATGATGTTTTCATATATGAATTGACTGGCAACAGTTAAAATATTTATTTCTTTAATCTTGTTCCTCAATGACTCTCGAGATAGCATCTGATAGATAGCGCGAATGGCTCTTTTTTGCAGTATGAAAATAGTTTCTATGTCAGCCGCATGTCCCCAAATTAAGATGCCGTAAGACATTATACTATGAAAATACCTAAAATACACTAGTCTTGCAGTATCTACATCTGTTAGTTGCCTTATTTTCTTGACGGTGTAGGCAGCTGAAATAAGCTTTTCTGCTAAGGTTTCTATATGTGGTCCCCATTGTAAGGAAGCATCTAAAGTAATACCAAGAAAAACAGTGCTATTTACGAACTCTAAAATATTACTATCTAATATTACATTATCGTGAGTTTGCTTGACATTTGGTAATCTGAATTTTATTACTTTTGTCTTTGTGGCATTTAATAGCAAGTTATTAACAGTAAACCATTTATGTATCTCTGAAAGTGTGTTGTTTACTTCGTCATTTTTGCTGTCTTTCCTGTCTACCTTAAAAATAAGAGATGTGTCATCTGCAAACAACACAATATTTGAGAGACGTTGCACCATAAATGGTAAGTCATTTATATAAACAAGGAAGAGAAAGGGGCCTAAAATAGATCCCTGGGGAACGCCTATTTTTACTGTAGAGCCGAGAGAATTTGTGCCATTTACTTGGACTGTTTGTAACCTATTGTTAAGGTAAGAATTGAGAAGACTGAGAGCCCTATCTTCCACACCGTAATGCTTTAGTTTAAGAAGTAAAGTTTGATGTTCCACACAATCAAATGCTTTAGACAAATCACTCCTATTGCATCTTGTGATCTCTCAAAAGCATCATAGATGTTTCGTATAAGTGCTACTCCTGCATCGGTAGTTGATCGACCTTTCGTGAAGCCAAATTGTTGGTTATGCAGAAGTTTGTTTAAAGTGAAGTGTTGTAGCATTTGGTTGAGCATAATTTTTTCAAAGACTTTACTAAGAACGGGTAATACAAAAACAGGTCTGTAATTTCCCGCATCAGTTTTGGAACCTGATTTATAAAGAGGTATAAAAAATTATAATATGGCCAGTGCATTCAATCGAAAGACTGCGATTCGCGGTGGCTCCACTATATTACTTAAAAATACTATAGTAAAAACTACACTTCATGAGATCTGGAAAGTCACCACTTTCTATACTAATATTGAAAAGGTATGCTAAATGTGGTGCTAATATGTCAATTACATTACTAATTAATTTAACTGATAAACCCCACAAGTCCTCAGTTTGTTTCACTTTAAGCGACTTAAAAGTTTTAACAACAGTTTCAGATCCAATTTCTCTAAAATAGAATATTTCATCACAAAAAAATACATTTTCTTCTAATATTTTTTTAGCATATGTGGGTGATGAGTCCAGGGCCTCAGTTAGCTTAAGTGGAATGTTTGTGAAAAACGTTTCGAATTCCGTAGCTATTTCTGCGTTAGATGTTATTTTGCCTTTATCTGTTTGTAAAACAAAATCTTTATCGTGTTTCTTGACTTTACCGGTTTCTTTATTTATTATATTCCAAACCGTCTTAAATTTTATTATCAGATAGTTTTATATTTCTGGCTAAGAAATTAGATTTGGCTGCGCAGCATACCTTTCTGAATATTTTTGAATAACGTTTTACATAATTTCTGAAATTGTCATCAAATATATAACTTTTTTTCTCATAAAGATCAAATAAGGTTTGACGGCTTTTATAAATTCCTACAGTAGCCCATTCACAAAACTTAAATTTACGAGTATTATCAATATTTATAGATTTAGTTTTAAAAATTTTCTGAAATTCTCGCTCAATTACTGTAAACAAATCATTGTACATATTGTTGGCTTCTGGTTCATTATCAAAATTTGGTATGGGCAGCTTGTCATTTAACGCTTTTTTATACTTTTCTATTCTTTTAACAGTGACAGGCCTCGACTGTATTTTAATTTGTTTTATAATTGACCTGAAAGGAAAGCTAGCCATTAGTCCGCTATGATCAGACCTCAAGCAGTTAATTACTTTTTTCTCTACATGGCTACTGTTACAGAAAATATTATCGATACATGTGGCAGAAGTCTCTGTTTTTCTAGTTGGTTCTAAGAATAAATAATCCAAATCAAACGACTTAAAAAGACAAATAATTCTTGTTGTTAGGGACTTCTTTTCTAATAAATCAACGTTATAGTCGCCGCATATGATGACAGATTTTTTACTTTTACTTACTAAATTTAAAGCATCCCCCATTACTGATTCGAAACGAGCAAAGTTATCGTTACATGGGGGCCTATATACACAGATAATGATGTGGTTCTCCAGCTCCACACAAGATAGCTCCACAGTTCTTTCAATCGAAAGACTTACGACGTCTTTCCGTACCTTAGTCTTTAGGGTATTTTTAAGTAATATAGCGGAGCCACCGCGAATCGCAGTCTTTCGATTGAATGCACTGGCCATATTATAATTTTCAAAATTAAAAAGCATTTCATGTTCCTTGAGCCAGTGCTCTGTAATACATAAAATATCTATATTAAATTTTTCCAAAAATAATTCTATTTCGAATTCTTTGCCGAGAAAGCCTTGTATATTTTGGTGTACTAATTTCAAAGAGTTGGTGGAGAGTATTCAATAAAACAAGTGTTACGTACAAAGGCCGGTTTATTACTGACTTCATGTCGCTGCCGCACTGGGCTTATAACATACACAACATTCCTCCCTCTTTAATCTGCAAACCTGATAACAACGAAACAATATATAATTACTAATAGAACTTCTTATAATCTACCTTCTTAAGTCTAGGTCTAAGAATACGTGATTGAGGTACATCTGAATCTTCATTTTCCTGAACTTCAGCCTCACAATTTTCTTGAGACTGAGATTCAGTAATCCCAGTCAGAGGGGGTAAGGCGGAGGAACTAGCACCCTCACTGCCCAAGTCCACAGCTGGCGGAATCTCGCTTGCCTCCTCCCACTCTTCATTATCCTCCCCATCACTCACTGTCACTCTACAACTATCCCTTAAAAGTTGGGGTGAGTTTTGACTTACTGTAGGAAGCAAGGTGCCACCCGTAGAATTATGAGGCGAAGAGTCTGAGAGCTGTTGACTTGTTACGAGGGGTTCGCCTTTATACTTAAATATTTGATCCAAATGACGTCTACATAATACTTTATAATCAAGAGCAAAAATTTCAAACATTCTATTACCAACTTTTTTAATTATTGTTCCAATAGTCCAAAATTCTTTTTTTGCTGAATACCACTTTAACCACACATATTCTCCTGTATCAAAATCTCTACTTTTGCTTATTTGAATATCATTTTGTTGAATTAATAATTTTGTTTTATTAGGTAGTATTAAATCTAACCTAGAACGTAGTTCACGTCCCATCATTAATTTAGCGGGAGGAACGCCAGTCGAACAATGTACCGAGTTTCGATAATCAAATAAGCATCCCAATAGTTTCTCGTCAATTGATTTATTACACACGTTTTCCTTAAAAATACACTTTAACATTTTCTTACATGTTTTTACGGAATTCTCCGCTTGCCCATTACTAGATGGATGATAAATGGGCGACGTAACATGTTTTATTCCATTGCTGGTACAAAATCGATTAAATTCCTCGGAATTAATTTTTACATCATTATCCGACACTATTACAATTGGGATACCATATCTCGAAAATAAATATTTAAGTTTAATTATAAGTGCCTGAGTCGAGGTACCGCAATTCGTGTGAATACATTCTAGCCATTTACTATATGCGTCTATAACTATAAGATAAACCCGTTGGCCTATCGTCATGTAATCTATGTGTAAACGCTCCCACGGCCCGGCGGGACGGGGCCACGCGGCGGGCGGGGCGCGAGGCGGGGCACCGCGCACCTGTACACAAGCGGCGCACGCGCCGATCCAACGCTCGATATCACTATCGATACCCGGCCACCACATTCTACTTCGGGCATTGTTTTTAGTTTTCACAATGCCAAAATGGCCTGAATGGAGTTCGCGTAATAACTGCTCACGAAATATCGACGGCACGACTACTCTGTGACCTCTAAACAAACAACCATCTTCAACTTCTAAATCAGCCTTACAATGAAAATACGTCACTATAGACTGACAAGAGATTTTTCGTGGCCAACCATGAGTCATATACCTTATAACTTTTTGTAACGTTTTATCATTTGATGTTGCCTTCTTGATATTATCAAACGATATTGGGGCGATATTAGCGTTAAGAAATTTTAATAATGAAACATTGTTTTCATTTTGTTCCCCTTTTAATTCGTTTTCCATTGGTAACGGTGCTCTAGAAAAATAATCGGCAATCATATTGTTTTCGCTTTTTATATACTGCACAACATAGTTATACGCAGATAAAATAATCGCGTACCTTTGCAATCGCGAGGCTGCCATAACAGATATACCTATTTTTTTACCAACTATTGATAATAACGGGCGGTGGTCCGTCTTAAGAATAAACGGATCCTCACGACCATAAAGATACTGGTGAAATTTACGTATGCCAAATATAATTGCCGTAGCCTCCTTTTGAATTTGGCTATAATTTTTCTCACTGGCAGACAAAGACCTGGAAGCAAAAGCTAAAGGTCTTTCAAATCCACCTGCATCCCGCTGAGACAAGACGGCGCCGAGCCCCGCCGGGCCCGCGTCCACGGTCAGCACCAGCTGCGCGGCCGGGTCGAAGTGCGCCAGCACGCGCTCCGACGCTAGCTCCTTCTTGACGGCGTCAAACGCGTTCTGCTGTCGCTGGCCCCACTCCCACGCCGCGCCGTCGCCTAGTAACTCGTTCAAAGGAGCTAATATTGCCGACGCGTTCGGCACGAAGCTGCGATAATAATTGATTACACCAAGAAATCTCCTCACTTCTGCAACATTTTTAGGACTAGGTGCTTTTAAAATAGCCTCGATTTTATCTGGGCACGTTTTAAGGCCAGATTTATCTATGTCGTATCCTAAATAAGTGACTTTATCTTGGAAAAAACGACATTTCTCCTTTTGCAAACGAAGACCCGCAGCATGCATTCTACTTAACACCTCTCGTAATCTACTTAAATGTATCTCTTTCGTGGGCCCTGTAACGCACACGTCATCTAACCAACAGCTAACACCTTCAATTCCCACCAATAACGTTTCCATAGAACGTTGGAAAATCGCTGGCGCGTTCGCAAGCCCATACACTAACCGCGTATACTTAAATAAACCTTTACTTGTGTTAATAGTAGTCAAACTCTGTGACGATTCAGAAAGTTCAAATTGATTATAGGCATTGCTCAAATCTAACTTGGTATACTGTTGCCCTCCACCTATTTTAGCAAATACCTCCTCTATACGAGGTAAGGGGTATTTATCTATGTGCATGTCTTTATTTAAACTTTAAATAAAGACATGCACATAGATAAATACCCCTTACCTCGTATAGAGGTAACTTTAAATTTTAAAGTTATCGAAAAATCACCTGCGATGCGTACTTTTCCGTTATCCTTCAAAACTGGTACTATAGGGGTGGCGTAATTCGAGTGATTAACCGGCACCAGTATACCTGAACCTACCAGTCTATCAATTTCCTCTTCTACTCTATTTTTCAACGCAAACGGAACTGAACGTGCCTTAAAAAATTTTGGTTCGGTACCTTCTTTTAATTTTAAATCTACCTTAAATTTATTAAATCGTCCCAGTTCATCGTCAAATAAATCACTAAACTCATTTAATAATTGCTGTACCTCGCTCAAGTTATTTTCAGCAGTTACATAAATATTATTATTCATTGTCATGAAACATATTTGAAATGCGGCCATGAAATCACGCCCTAGTAATGGCGGACCGCCATTTTGAATTACATACACTTTGATCGTTTGGGTATTATTTGAATAAGAAATATTTGTCTTAAAATACCCTAGAGGCGTAATTTTATGTCCATTGTAAAGACACATCTTTAAATTACAATGTATTAATTTATTTTCAGAAAAATGTTCGTCATACAACGTTTTGGAGATAACTGTTGTACCCGAGCCCGAATCAAGTTCCATTTGCAATTGCACACCGTTTAGTAAAACGGAAATTAAAATAGGTTCACAAGTGACGTACCTTAAATTAAACAACTGGCACTCCTTGCATTCCTCGCCATCGACACATTCTGGCGTGGACTGCTCTTCCGTTTCTATATTATGAACACGCACTGAGTTTTTATTTTTACACACTTTCACCAAATGACCTCTTTCACCGCAATTACGACATCGGTAATTTTTGTATCGACACTTATCGGCGTGATGACTTTTGAGTCCACACACAGTACAATGAAGCACGTTGCTGCCCCCGGCGCCGGCGCTGCCAGCCGCGCGGGCCGGTCCGCGCGCGGCCCCGGCCGCCCGGCCGGCCGCGCCCACGCGGTACACCGCCTCCTGCTTGATGTGGGGTGCCAGCACGCCCGCGCACGCCACCACCCTGGCCTGGCGTGCGCATGCCGCCTGCTGCGCCACTTCCACCGCTTTCGCGAATGTGAGCACGGCTGCGTCCTGCTCGAAAAGCCTATCCCGCTCGGGACCGGCGCTCATACCGAGTACAAACTTGTCCCGCAGCACCGTGTCGAGCGTATTTCCAAAATCGCAATATCTCGCGAGCCCCCTTAGGCGCGCCGCCCAGGCTTCGACACTTTCTCCCGTCGCTCTCACCGCCTCGTAAAATTTTGCCCTCTCGGCAAAAATACACCTTTTTGGCTTGAAGTGGTTATTGAGTACACCAACCAGCTCGTTGTACTGAACACTTTCTAGATTCTTCGGATGCAACAAATCGCGAGCCAGACGGTAGGTATCGTCCGACAAGTATGTTAGCAACAAGGCACACTTATCCGTGTCTTTAACACTATTTAACTTTAGGAATTGCTCAAGTCGACCATAAAAAAATGTCCCAATCCTGTGAAACATGGTCGAAAACACTTAAATTCCCCAAGTAAGTACTCATAATTCACTTTTATAATTTTCGCGTGGGTAATTATAAATCGATCTCGTCGTCACTGGAGAGTATTCAATAAAACAAGTGTTACGTACAAAGGCCGGTTTATTACTGACTTCATGTCGCTGCCGCACTGGGCTTATAACATACACAACAGTTGGGCTTCCTCGTAGTCTCTGAACCTAGTTTAAATCTGGAGTTCGAGACCCGCTACAAGTGCCAGCACCGCAGAGTGCACTGTCTAGTGCAATTATAGGCTGCGCCATACCTGCGGTGCCGACACCGGCGACGGGCTCCTCCGTCGTTAATTACCTGTATTCGTTATTACCGACTGTATTCACGATGTAAAATACTGTAAGCTAACGAATTAGCTAGTCTTTTTTTCTGTACAAATGGTAGATACATTGTATCATTGGTCAATTTAAACTTATTTATAAAACTATTGGTGTCAAAAACAAAACAAAACAAAACAAAAAACACTTCTAAGACACTCAATTTCTAGGGTTCCCTAGTTGACAAGGATATAGTTTCGCCATGTTCGTCTTTCTGTCTGTCTATCTGTTTGTCCACGGCTTAGCTCAGAGACTATTAGTACTAGAGAGCAGTAATTTGGCACGGATATGTATATTAATCACGCCGACAAAGTCGTAAAATAAAATCTTTCAGGGTACCTCCCCTACACGTGAAGTGGGGATGAAATTTTTTTTCTCGACTATCTCATGGTGTGGGGAGTTTGTTTGTTTGTAATCTCTTTATTGTACAAAACATTAGTTAGGGAGTCGTTGGGTAGGTTTTTTAAAATATAGTAGGTTTGCGAAAAGCATTTTTCAATTTAGGGATCCGTTTTCGAAATATTAAGCTTTAATATGCAATTTTTTTGTTAAAGTCATGTCCCCCATCTTTCTTCCAGCTAAATGGTTGTTACTAGAAATTAAAAAAAAATCACGGCAGTTGTTTCTAGAAATGTTAAAAAATTCACGGCATAACGAAGTTAAAAGGTAAACTATCACAGCTAAGGGCGTTTTTATTGTCATGCGGATTTCTGCCCGCATGCGTGCGGTGTTTCCAAAGCGACCCGCGTGCGTGTTCCACGGATGACAATAAAAAGACCCTAAAAACATGTAATGAAACGATAGGTTGCGGGCGGCACGCATGCGGGCACGACCCACATGCGGCCAGAAAGCCACATGACAATAAAAGCGCCTATTGGCGACGGACTCCACATAGCTTTAACAGTAATATACTTACCTATAAGTAGAACATAAGTAGCTATAACCATTATGTAAACGCAAAGCTGCGACGAAAGCGTCTCGGCCCGCTGCACTCAGTCTAAGCTAAACCAACAACGGCTACGCACCAGATATTACTTATGGGTCCTGTCTTGTATAATGTTCTTCAGTTACTACAAAGGAAAATTTGTTATGTTCTTTGCTACTCAAAAGTGCGACTTTGTGAGTTTTTCTTCCTATAATTATAATAATAATAATTTTATTTATTTTTAAGCCTCTTACAAAACATGACAGTTCTTATTTAAGATTAACAACCTTATAATGGTGGCTTGCTAAACGGGCCAATAACTTGTTCCCTGACCTTCATACTAGGATAACCCTGTGTTATGGAGGTCAGTGGTTCCGTGCTAGACATTTACTGTTTTAGCAAGTGCCCTATTATTCTACTACAAAGTTAGAAATTACAAGTATTTATCTTACAAAATAAAATTACACTTGTTGTATGCGTGTGTGTGTGTTTGTGTGTGAGTGTGTGTTTGTATGTGTGTGTGTGTATTTGTGTGAGTGTGAGTGTGAGATGTTACAATAGGATTTCCTCGGTACTAATGTAATCAAGAGAATGCAACCAGGACTTAATTTTGGCTTTACTTTCAAATTTATTAAGCTTGTCAATTACCAAGACATTATTTAGCTTATTGTAAATTCGACACCCAGTGGATGCAATTTGTCTCCTAGCAAAAGTAGTATTACAGTGAATATTTTCAAAAGCCGGTTTACGTCTTCTCCTCGGTGGAGAGTCGGATTTCGACGGAAGAGTGGCGTGCTGACGCAACACCGATCTTAAGATAAACAGCTGCCTCACTGTGAGCACCCTAGCCTCCTCGTACAATAGGTTTGTTGGATATCGATAAGGTTTCCTATACATTACCTTGAGTACTGCCCTCTGCGCTCGCTCGATAGTAATGAAGGTTGTCTTGCATGCACTCCCCCAAATTGGGATGCAGTACGTTAACAGTGACTCGCAGAGGGAAGTGTATACGGTATGGAGAATTTCGAGGTCCGCCGAAGCTCTAAGTTTTTTAAAAACAAATATTAATTTCCTTATCCGACTTGCTAGAAGTTGAAGTTGATCATACCAGTTGAGGCAGTCATCTAGTAAAACACCTAAGTATTTAATATTTTGGGTCCTTGTTATAATTGGACAGTCACATATTTGGGTCTCATCAGTACATGAATGAGCTTTAAGTTCGAGACAGTCTTGTGGTGGCTGTGCGGACCGTCTGGTGGTAAAAGTTATAAATTTAGTTTTGCCTGTATTAAGTGTAAGAAGGTTGGAGTTAAGCCATTTCATTGTCTTTTTGAGTGCGGTTTCTGCATGCCGGATCGTTTCTGACCAATTAGGCCCGGATATTATAAGTGCTGTGTCGTCGGCATAGGCAAGGAGTCGACAGTGGGGAAGAGATATATTACACAGCTCGTTAACGTAAATTTGAAACAGTGTGGGCCCAAGTATACTGCCCTGTGGGACTCCATATACTATGTGCTCTTCCTTACTTATGTGAGATCTTAGTAACTTGCGTACGATTCGACAGATAGTCAGTAAATAAAGATAGTACTTTACCTCGAATGCCTATTGCTTCTAGTTTTTTAAGAAGTAGTGTGATTGAACTTGAACTGAAGAACGTTACACATAACAGGAGCTTTGATTTAAGGAAAGAAAGAATATATTAATTTTTTGCAGGGCTTCATAAACAATATGGACATTAGGATATTAGTCAGTCCATGTTGTATGAATGGTGCAAATTGTTTATAGAAGGTCGCGAAGTGTTGAAAATGATACGCTCGCTCGTCGGCCAAGAACTTCAGTCAATGAAGACAAGTTGAAGCCAAATTGAAGAATAAAACTGTTAAAGAAATAGCAGAAAGAAAAGCAGAAAAGTGTTGGTACCGGCTTCAGTCGTTAAGCATATGGCTTAAAAGCAGCTGCAGTAACTTCTGATACTGGGGTCGGCTACTAGTCCTACAACTCCACCAATCTGGACTTGCCTACCTCCATTTGGAGTATGTCTTAATCTTCCCGAGATATGAAAAGAGATCCGTGCCCCTGCTGTGGGGATGATATGAGTTGTACACACGTACACACAAGCAAACCAGAACCAAGCACATGCTCACAGACTCATACATTGAGCCATCGTATACACTTCTTGTGAAATGTTACTTCTGTGCTTCAATGTGTAACTGGCGCATACTCATGCACCCAAAGAAAGCCAATCAATCAATCGCAGATAACTGACTGACCTAAGATGCTGTTTTACGTCAAAGATCGAGCAAAGACGAACTATAGACATATTTCACTTCAGATCTTTATATACAAGCTGTTTTCGAGAGTCATTACGAATCGTCACGCACGCAGGTTTGACGACTTCTAGCTTTCTGAATACGCCTGATTTCGAAAAGTTATCCGTACCATAGAACACATACATATGCTGCGGTGCGGAAGACAAAACAGGAAATCGTAGAATATAATCAGCCATTATATTCAGCGTTTGTGGACTATGAGAAAACTTTTGATTGGATCGAGTCCTGGCTAAAGCGCTTGAACGGGAACGCTGCAATGTTAGTCCGTTATCAAAACAAAATTTGAAATCTGTCCCGCTGCAGAAAAGGGTGAAACAGGGAGACGTTATATCTAACAGCCTGTTCACTGTTGTTATGGAAGAAGTCCTGCCTGTGATTGAAAGAGCTCGGCACCAACATTAACAGTGAGTACATCACTCACATTTGATCGTTGACGATAATTACTATGATTTTGCCTGAGACTTTGGAAGTCCTAGGTACTAGGTACAGATATCAATGGACTCAATAGACTATCTCAACAACTCGGTCTTAAAATGAACATAAGACAAAAATGATGTCTAAAGTCCATGTCCTGAAAACCCTTGGCTCTGAAGTTTGGAGACTATACTCGAAGTTATTGACTAATATAGGGTGACTTTAAATTAGTTCTTGATACCAAAGGGTGTGCATGTGCTCATGATAACAAACAAATTTCCCTTAGGAACCCATAGTCAAATCGCAAAAAAATTGGCTCTTCATACTAATTTGGCCGGTAAGTTGGTCAATTTGTATGGAGAGTCCACATTTTTTTTACGATTTGACTATGGGTTCCTTAGAGAAAGTTGTTTGTTATCATTAGCACATGCACAGTCTTTTATATCAAGAACTAATTAAAGTCACCCTATATATGTACCTTGCACAAAAAGTCCAGCTAGGTACGTCTAACTTCAAGAAAGATACCTCTCAAGTGTTTTAAGACTAAAGTCTTTAATCAGTTTGTGTTGCTAGTAATAACCATATGGAACTAACAATAAGACATGTTCGCTTCGTATGAGCCTCATAAGAAGACTCAAGGTCACCCAAAGCGCTATGAAGTATGCTTGGAGTTTCCTTACGTGATCAAATCAGAACTGAGGAGGTGCGTAGTGAGAATATAAAGTAACGCACATAGCTCACAGAATCGCTTAACGAAAGTGGCAATGGGCGGAGCACATAGCTCATAGAATTGGTGACGGTCGTGGGAAGCCATTAGAGACGGGCAACGCAAGACCAGTTTTGAAAACCCTAAAGGGAAGCCTATCAATAGCCTTGAAAAATTATTATTATTAAGAAGCTTCATAATGCCTAATATCTAATAGTTTTAATTTCAAAGTTAAAAAATAGAATAAGGGAACTACTCGCACATGCCTCAGTCAGTAAGCAAATCAGTAACGGTTTTTGATAATAATCAATGTCGTCCCCAGTGTTAGCGCAGATACTTTTTCTGTATGGGGATGGTTAGGCCATCCTCATGGACCTCCGATGTGGTATAACAAGTTAACAACTGCCTTTCAAAGCACGGAAACATTCGAGATAAATGCCACTTACAGTCAAACCCATCTAGGTAATGACCGTACGTGTAATCAGTTAACCTACATGATCTGATGACCATGACCACTGCACAGTTAACAGCGTGTTTTGGCTGTAACGATGAGCATAATCATGATTTCACCTCGATAAGTGGGTATATTTTATGCTATATTTTCATAAGTTACAATAATACTTACAATTAATTGATGTAATTTTATTGCTCTTTTCTCTTTTTTTTTACTATGTTATGTTATTTTAATCAACTGTATTTGTTGCTTCCATATATGTTTGTATTTGCTGAATAAACATATTTCTTTTCTATTCTATATCAAGTACAAACTTTTTCGTTAGGTTGTGCCTAATAACTTTTCTTCTGCACGAGATCCAGGTGAGCTATCATACAAAAAAAGTTTGTACTTTGTGTGACCTATCTTACGATATAGGTCACAATGCGTTACAAGTATTACAACATATGGGCCAAAATCGCCCATTCTCCTTTCAAACATTTTCAGAACAAAATGCCGTTTTTGACATTTGATAAAAAAGTTACTGAAAATGACAGTCTTCGGTCACGAGCATACCTACATAGCCTAATATCCGTACACTCAGACGGGGTAACAATAGTAAAATTTGATTTTTTACTTTACGGTACAAAATACGCAAAAAATTCAATAGTATTAGTCAAGGAAAAATCTAAACTCTGTATCCTTTACAGTAAAAAGAATATCGGCACCCTTCCTTAGACTCCCCAAGCAGAGTATATCGTTTTTTTTTTCAAATGAATGTAGATGTATGTATCGCTTCATTGTTTGACCTTGAGCGGATGCGGTACGCGCCACGCGCATCGCGTCTACGTCCGCCGCCGCCCCGTAAGCCGTGAATGTGTAATAAACGTATTATCTAAAGAAATTATAAACTACTATTTGCCGAAATTTCATTGGATAGTTTTAAAAAGCTGTTTACTTCTGTTAATTGTGACTTCTAAAGGAATAAAATTGGACTGAGAAATTATGAGCCGTGAGCATTTATACGGAAACTATAACATTATGTTCCTATAGGAAAATGTTTTGGATACTTACACATAGAAAAGTCTAATAAGGTATAAAACCTTAGTAAAAAATAAAATTTAATCGAGAAATTATACCTTGGTAATTATAGCAAAATAACATATTTTGTTAAATATCGAAGTTAAAAAGTTCGAAAAAGTTTTGGACAGTTTTACATACATATAATAACAACCTAACACTAACATATCGCGTTGGAATAATGGATTGAGAAATTGTTCGGTACGAGTTATTAGCAATATTCATGTTTAGGTATAAAATACCTACTTCCAAAACATACATCTCCGGGATACCTTGTCACACCTCATCTATGGAACCTACTTAATCATACTGCAAAGTTTTACGGACAGAGGAGTTAATGCATACCTCAACCTCCTCGATGACTGGACTATAAATTTAGTTTTTTTTTTGTAGAGTGACTTTTCTGTCACCGTTCGTTAGGAGGATAACTGGCGATACTTACTGAATTTATAAAAAAATGCTCGGAAATATTAAGGAAGAAAATATCTTGAACCCTTAATAAAATATTGGCTGATCAGCTAATCTCAGAGGTGTATTTTTATCTATGTGCACAAGACACACATTTGTCCTAGCTCTCAAACGATTGAGCCGTTTTGAAATAGGTTTCATCGCAGTGGTTCTTACCTAAGTTTGTTGAAAATCGATCAAGGCATTTTTAAGATATTTGACTTTTACTTTTGAGGGTAGTAGTAGTTGTTTCATTATATTATAGATTTAGAACATAGGTAAATTGTTTGTTATGAGTCTGCTGTTACCATTGAAGCTGGAAATATAAGTTATTCATCTTTCTGTTATTATACAGGATTTTAAAAAAGTGCGTTTGAAATTTTAAGGGGTTACTCAGAATCAAGTATAGAATACAGGAAAAACATTAAATTTGGAAAAATCCGCTCTTCAATTTTTTTTCAGATTCCCATACTAAATCTGGATTGTGAATCAAGAATTTGTATAAAAAACTGAAAAGAAGTTGCATATTGGATTGTTTCAATATTTTTCCTGTATTCTATACTTGATTCTGGGTAACTTCTTAAAATCTCAAACGCACTTTTTTAACATATACATTTACGTACGTTTTTTTGACGTAATTGTTGTAGTTGCCTGCAGTGTCCGGGATGTTAACTTGCATTTATCCTACTTAAATGCAGACTAAGCCACGGTCGATTCCAAAAGATTTTCGAAACAGGAAATCTTTCGATAATCTCACCGATTCACGATGCATTGCCGTGGTGTAAACCACAGACCAAATCCTTAGGAAACATACAAGCTTACATTTCTACTGGTTATAACAAAATGCTGTTATCGAACCAAGCTATTTTTTTTACTCTGACTACTTGAATATTATAAATTTTATAATGCTCGTATGTAAAAGATTTAGAGTAGCGGTCACGCAAAATTAGGTACTTAGATGATTGCTAAAGTCATCTGAGTTACTTTTTATCAAATGTCAAAAAATGTGTTGAAATATTAAATTATGATGTCATAATTTAGTACGTATAGTCCTTTTCAAACACATTACGAAATTTTTATAAATAAAAAAATACACATGTAAAAAGAATCTACTCGTAAAAGTTATGCGATTTCAATAAAAAAACTGTTAAGCGAAAATATTTCTATTTCTAATATTTTTGATGCAGTAAATTAAATTTCTAACGCATCAGAAAACCGTAACGATACCTTCCGAAATATACTCCCGTATGTACTCCAGTTGTACGCGGAAGCGTTGGTCTGAACAATTCTTTTAATTGACCCACGTCCTTCGGGATAGAGGGGGGTGGCGGGGTTAGGGGCAAACTTGTGGGAGGGGGAGGTACAGAGCTCATTTAAAGTTTTTCGATTTAGCCCACAAGACCCCAGGTGCTCCGGGATACGATACGACGTCGCATTTAGATCTGAATCTGACGATAATTGTCAGCTTAGTTTGGTTTGATTCGATAGCTTTTGTCTCCGATATGTGATAGTGTTTTATTTTATTTTATTTTCTTTGGGAAACCAACAGCTTCTATGGTGTTACATTTAGTTGATGAAGACATAATTTAACAAAAAAAGCCTTTACAGATTTCCACAAATAGGTAAAAAAGACAGTACTTAATTTAACTAGTATATAAAGTAAATAAAACTAAAAATCTTAAAAACTTAAATTGAAATAATCCAACCATGAGATCTCTCTCTGTGTGTGTGTGTGTGTGTGTGTGTGTGTGTGTGTGTGTCGGAGAGAGTGTGTATACATAATATGTGTGTGTGGATGTGCATTTGAGCAAGAGCAGAAGAAAGTTAATATAATAGATAAGTGGACGGGTAACATTAATATGAGTATGTATTTACGGATTACAGACAATATCAGTTTGTAAGTTTATTACTAATTAGCGACTTAAAACGGATCTTCGAGTTGTTAAAAGGATCTAATTCACCAAACTTGTCGTTATACTTTCGGGTGATACGAGTCAACACAGAGTTTTGAGAGTAGTTAGTACCTACGACAATAAGGCACGTAAATAAGAGTTGTTTCACGGGTACGCTTAGTGGGTGTCTTAAGGCAAATTTTGGAAACTAGTGAGGGACAGTCTACTTTAGAATTCAGTAAATCGTATAACAAGGACATATCAAGCAGTTCACGTCGTTCATTTAATGTGAGAAGATGGTGATGGCGACAGATTTCCCGGTAATCTGAAATGAATGTTCGAGTACGATAGTTAAGGAACTTAATAAATTGTGATTGAAGTCGTTTAATACGATCTATGTACACATTGTATTGGGGACACCAGACGGGACTAGCATATTCTAAGATGCTTCGCACGTAGGAGAAGTAGATAGACTTCAGACATATGGGATCGGAGAGTGGTTGGCATACTCGTTTAATGTAGTGTTGTAAAATTTTGTATACAAAAAAAAGTATTTGAAGAGGACAGATGATCGGGCGTGGTTCTTCCCAGCCAGACCACCACCGCTTTGGAAGTTGTAAGTATGCTTAAAAAAATGTATTTAGTTTTTTTACATAAAATTGGTTTTGTTAAATGTACACGTCGTCGGTACTATAATAATTACTATTTTGAGAAACTTAAATGGAAGAGATTTTCATTAATTTACGCTAAATTAAAATTTAATGTATTTTAGTTATGAACCAGTTACATAAGAACAAAACAATTGAATTGAATTTTATTTAAATACATAACAACTACTTTTATTTGCGACTCTTATTAATTAATCAATTTCTACACCATATATTTTTAATTTTATTATTTTTTATGTTCCTTAAATTGTTATATGTACACTTATTTAATTAATTTAATGTAATTTCCAAAAAAAAAATCATATGATTGTTTATGAATAAATGAACCTATGAAATTCAGAACACTTTGTTAAGAGTAGTTCTATTAGTAGTTAAAAAAAATCAATCTTGATGTTAATATATAGGTATTTGAATTTTCTTCCCTTTTTTTCAAAATACGAATTTGATACGTATTTCAATCTTACCTGTATGTAATCTTGTCTGTACCATGTATTTTTACTACTATAAGTATATAAATGTAATTATGTATTTTAGTTTGATTTTTAGTAATATTATACAGGGTGTAAGGGACAGGTTTCCGAAAACTTTAAGGGCTTGCTCAGTAGACGAAACTGAACAACTTTCCACAAGATTTTTTTCAGGAAACGAAAAAAAAATCGGCCTCGGCCATACAAGCTGTCCAATCAAGTTTATAATTTTGTATGGAGAAGCCGACTTTTTTTTCGTTTCCTGAAAAAAAAATCTTGTGGAAAGTTGTTCAGTTTCGTCTACTGAGCAAGCCCTTAAAGTTTTCGGAAACCGGTCCCTTACACCCTGTATATATGTAAGTGAACTGTCGCGTCCGCACCTGACTGACAGCCGAGGGTACCAACAGAATACCAGCGCTTCGCTTTCGGGCCCAGCTCGCTCATGTTGAGTTGGGGCCCTGTGGTTGCAGTCTTGCAGTTACACCACATAAATTTGTTAATTTCTTTTATTAGTTAGCCATATTACATATTTTTGTAACTGAGTCGTGTTACTGTTTTCTTTCTTTCTTTCTTTCTTTTAATTGTGTAATACGATTCGCAGTAAATGATTATTGATTAGTGTTCTTTGGCGGGAATTTATCAAGCATCTAAAACAATTTCCAACTCAGCGAAGCATCCCCTTCTAGTCTATCTATTGAACCACTTAACTATACATATCTCTCAGCTCTTAATTGTTTATTCGATACGCATCTAACTGAGTTATTCAGCTACTTAACATTGCGATAACTTTCGTTAAGTCAGGGTTGTATTTGGGATGATATAAGCGTCGGTAGCTCTGCGGTTAGTGACTCCGTCCTCCTAACTAGAGGTCTCGGGTTCAAATCCTGGCCAGTGCACCAATGAATTTTTCGAAACTTACGTGCATTTTCATACCGACTGCTTTAACGGTGAAGGAAAACACCGTGAGGAAATCTGCACATCTGATTTCTAGTTGTGTATGATGGTCGCGTTGCACACGTCCGTAGGTGTTAATCTTAAATGCCCTACACGTGACCAAGGGTGATGATAAGTGCAACACCAGGTAACCGCCGCCCATACCTTGTGGATAGGGCGGTTAAATTGTGCCACACGATAAGAGAGAGATTTGGGATGATTTGATAGTAATACAGGATGTTAAAAAGGTGCATTTAAAATTTTAAGAGGTTACACAGAGTCAAGTATAGAATAAAGGAAAAATATTAAAAAAATCCGATATAAGTAAAGTTTTTTTTCAGTTCTGCATACAAATTCTTGATTCACTTTTTAGATTTAGTATGGAAAAGTGAAAAAATAAGTTGTAGTTGGAGTTTTTTTCATATTTCCTGTATTTTATACTTGATTCTTAATTCTCAAACGCAGTTTGTTAACAGCCTGTATAGTTAATTAAATAAGGTAATTTCACATCGCGCTACAGAACTATCTACGGAAAACTTCCTCCTCCTTCAGCGAAGGAAGGAAGAAGCCAACCTTATAAAAGCATAGTATTTGGAAAGGTAAGGTTTAATATTTGCTTCCGACTCGGTGGACCGACCGGGTGAAGGTTGCAGGAAGCCGCTGGATGCGAGCAGCACTGGACCGGTCGCTGTCGAAATTTTTGGGGGAGGCCTTTATTCAGCAGGGGACGTCTTTAGGCTGGTGATGAAGGTTTAATGAAAAGACAAGATGACTTTCACATCGGCTCCAGTAGTATTAAAAGGCATCAACAAAGATGGAGCAAAAAAGATGATTAATAGATAGATTAGAAAAAATATTACCAAAAAAGAATTAACTAAAAAATACATTTTAAACCAAAACATTAGGTAGGTACATAAACATTTATTTTTCAGTAGATACTTTACAAGGTCTATTAAATTATCAAAAGGTTGTAAGTAAATAATAGTTCTATGCGATAAGACACTGGATACAGAGACACTTTATATTTTCCAGATTTGTCCAGAGTTGAATGCCTGAAAACACTATTGTTTTCAGGCATTCATATTTTTTTCTACCTAATATATACTAAGTTCCTACCACATCCGTTACCATGTCTACGTAATAAATAACGCTATTTGACCTTACTGAATAACTACATTAAAAAAACTTATTTTTGTTTTCAAATACCGCCCTGTATGAGCAATAATTGATATCTATACATTAGTAAGTAACCTTAATCGATTCCATTAGCACAAAATTATATCGGGGAGGTAAGGTTATTTGAAACCCATATTAATTTGTCTAGTACTATTCTAAGTGTCTAATTATTACAATATAAAGTCTTTTTATTATTATTATTAAATCTCTTTGGATACTTACCTAGTTCAGGAAGAGTTTGACATGTTCTTTTTATAAAAAGAAAGTGAAAAAACAAAAGAAGATCGTTTCTAGAAAATTTCGGACGATATGTATTTGTATTTGCTCACTTTTGTGCAATTTCAGAAAAATATAAGTTTGAAATAAAGGTGATATAAAAACTCATAAAATGTAGTATTTTCTTATTCATTAATTTAATAATTTTTTTTTTTTTACATTTCATTAATTTCGAAAAATAATTTCTGCAACAGTTGATCAGTTCGATGACATTTCCGTAAGTTTCGGGATTTATCTCGGCTTAAAGTGGGCAGATGTTAGTTTTAAGGCGCTCCAACGTTGCAGATTTGACGATATAGACCGAAAATCCCACAGACAAAACCGTGGGAAAGCCATGCTTCGGCACGAATGGGCCCGCTCGACCGGAGGGATACCACTGCCTCACAGAAAACCGGCGTGAAGCAACGCTTGTTTCGCCGAGTGAGTGAGGGTACCAACCACCCCCATTCCCCCCATCACCCCATCCCATTTCAAAGGTGGCAACGCACTTGTGACTCCTCTGGTGTTTCGGGTGTCTATGGGCGGCGGTAATCGCTTATCATCAGGTGATCCGTCTGCTCATTTGCCACCTATCACATAAAAAATAAACTGTAGCATAATATTGGCGGCCAGTTGACCTCACCGTGACGACACCTTACTAAATACCTATAAGATTCATAAAAAAAATACTAAGAAAATATGACATCCTGTATGTATTTTCATAAATTAAAATTAGAAAACTGGAATCGTATAACCCTTTACCAAAAAAAACAATTAATTTAAGGTAAAATTCATAAGAGAACCTGGCTCGTGAAGGATTTGAACCTCCGCCCTCCGATGATCAAGCATTTGTAAATATCGGCGCTCTAACCTATTGAGCTAACGAGCCGTGGCATCAGTAATGGAATAAGTGATATAGTCTCCGAGAAATGACGTCATTGTGACGTAAACAAGTGGGGGCATCATGCATCGGCGCGGCGGCGGCGGCGAGCCGTTTGGCGCGACCTTGCCGTCCTGAACATGGCGAAGAGAAATGGGTCTAGCACGTGAATGAATAAGGTCAGATATTGAACGGCTTTATTTTGTAATGAATCAAAGCGTTTATCGAAGCAAAAACATAAACGCTGTAACCCATAAACTGCAATTTTTACATCAGAATTGCCGAAAAACTTTTGAGATTTCAGAAAAAATACAATTTCAACGCTGTAAAAAAAATATTTAGGCCAAAAATCCGATCTACATTTTTTTTTTCAGTTTCCCATCTTAAATCTGAATATTAAATCAAGAATTTGTATGGGAAATTGAAAAAAAAATTGAGTTTGGAATTTTTCGGATATATTTCCTGTATCCTAAACTTTATTTTGAGTAACCCCTTAAAATTTCAAACGCACTTTTCAACCGACTTCAAAAAAAGGAGGAGGTTCTCAATTCGTCGGAATCTTTTTTTTATGTATGTTCACCGATTACTCGAAGACGCCTGAACCGATTTCGAAAATTCTTTTTTTGTTTGAAAGGGTATACTTCACAGGTGGTCCCATATAAATTTTATCGAAATCGATTCAGCGGTTTTTGAGAAAATCAACAAAACATAGCAAAATTGGAGTTGTTGCGATTGAAGTCGGTTGTTTTTTTAACACACCTGTATATATGACTATATCTTAGTATAACATATTAGTTGTATAAGAGGACCACGTTGTCTCGGTAGTTCGCGTTTCTGCCTACTGGTCTGCAAGTGGTGGGTTCGATTCCCATCCAGGCCAACAATTTATGTGTTTGTTTGTTTGCTCTGTGTCTGCGTGTTTTATATGTATGTATGCATGTACTCGTATATCGCCGTGACCCTGTGTGATTTTATTTATTCATTTTTTTAAACCACAGATTAGATAACAGTATGCTAAAACGATGAATTTGATGATGGTGACACATTTCAATAATACCGGCATACAACAGAATTTGTAATCCTACCAATTTTAAACGTATAGGAGTCGTTAGTGCAACACCTGGTAACGCTTCTCTTTTTAAATAGCAGGGTTATACGTGACACAATTTGCAATGCACGATGAATTTCGTGAAACCCGCGGCCATTTTTGTTTATATCAGTTACCGAAATATCGAATGGTATTCGATCAATTTTCTGACAATGTATTCGTTACTCGTAAGGGATCTTCTACTAATCACGTGATGTATTTAGCAATTTTTTAACCCCCCCTCCCCCCTGGGAGGATATGGAGGGAGGGATATGTGGTGAGGTTTCTAAAACCTACCCAACCCCTCCACCCCCTACCCAAAATCACGTGTATTTTTTGGTACAAAGTATCTTAAAATTTTCTATACAAATTCTTTTCAGATTTTGTATGTTAATCAAAAAAAAGTTTCAAGAGCGGCAGTTTTAATTTTTTTTCCTGTATTCTATACTTGATTCTGAGTAACCTCTTAAAATTTCAAACGCATTTTTTTACAGCCTATATAATCTAATTAACAAACACACCTTTGGAACTTATAGAAATCGCGCGTTCAACGAAAATATAAATACACGTTATATCTCACTACACCCCGCCCCCTCCCCCTTGTGATATTTCGTGATTTTTCCGAAACCCCTCCCGTCCCCCCATTTGAGCCTCATGTGATTAATGGACGACCCCTAAGTTAACCGCTTCAGTGGTCTAGTGTCTATACAGGATGTTAAATAATTGAAGAGCGGATTTTTTCAATATTTTTCCTGGCTTCTGTACTTGATTCTGAGTAACCCCTTAAAATTTCAAACGCACTTTTTTTAACACCCTGTATAATGCTCGCTTCACACCAGGCGGTCGCGGGTTCGATTCCCGGTGGGGTCCAACTTTGTTATGTAAGTAGAATATTCAACTCTGATTTGTATTCAAAAAAATATTGTTGATTTGTTGGTGAACAATAAAATGACTTAAGTATAGTTTGTATTTATTTTATTATATTAGGAATTATAAGTGTAAAAAAACTACAGAGATACGAAAATGGCAGCTAGAATTATCCATAATCCATAAAAGAATAATTTTATTTAAGTACATTAATAATTGCGATTGTATATTTTAAACTAGTGGGCGCTCGGTGCGCGAGCTGCATGCAGCTCGCGGTGAAACTTTTTTTTTATACAATTTCATAAAAAGATAACACACATAGTACACGGTCGTGCATTAGTGAGGAGTATGTCGGAATTTTGCAGGCTACCATATACAGAACGTAACAGAAAGGTGTGATAATACTTCAAGGTTGGCTTTTACCCATCAAACTGAACAACTTTTGTTCTACAACTTTGTTGAAATCGCAAAGAAATTTTCGGACTTTTCATACAAATTTGGTTCGCCAGCTGATCGATTTGTATGAAAAGTCCAAAAAAAATTTTGCCATTTCAACAAACTTGTAGAACAAAAGTTGTTCAGTTTGATGAGTAAAAGCCAACCCTGAAGTATTATCACACCTTTCTGTTACACCCTGTATAGGCACGGATATGTAAATAAACTAAATTCTTCTTAAAACTCAGATTAGTCTTTATTTCATTATTTTAAAAAAACTTTCCTATCCAAAATTATGAAAATCGAAAATATAATTAAGCAATAAAACCAAAAAGTTAAAAAAACTAAACCAAGGTAGTTGATTTAAAACATCTTTGCTGGCATTTTCTTTAGCCCTTCGATCATACAATACTCTTCAATTGTACTTTATAATATAAAATCTCATGGATGAAAACCTTTTTTTAAAATATATTTTTCATGTATTTTAAGCACGCAACTTCGACCGCGTTGAATTCGCACAAAAAAATATAATGCACCAACTATTAGGTCGTACACTACTGCGGAGTTGGCATATCGTACTATCGTATAGCGGGCTACTATCTAGTGGCGCGGAAAAAAAGAAAAAATTAAGGCGGAAACATATTATTAAAACGTCACCCGACGTGCGCGACGACACCCGAGTTTACCCGACCCAACAAACGCATATGGTTATAGAAGCCTTTGCTTCATTCTTGCGGAATAGAGAAAACAAAAAATGTAAAACGAAAAAAAAATTTCTTAACGAACCGAAGATTTTTCATATCAGACAAGACTGTATGGATATAGAGCCTATGCCTTATACTTACGGAAAAAAAATTGTTTCGAACTACGAAGCGGCGCTTTTTCTTAATTCGTTTTTTTTCAGGAATTGATTGCTTTATAAATTATCTGATGTGGAATCGGATAAAACTTTCTTTTATAAGGTTTCAGAAAGGATACACGTATTTGCCCATGGACCCATCAATCGCACCTTACTGTAACAGAGTGTCATACCAAAACTGATCAAGTCTGCAGGAAATAAAAACAAAATAAGCATCCCAAACAGTCTGTTGTCTCGACACAGGATATCTACAAGGTGAGCAGAACCTTCTGCAGCCCCAAAGCACCCAAAGTAAAGCAGTAAGCAGAAAAGTAGGTCTAACCGATTTTGATCCAAGACAATAAGAGTATGGAATCTGTCCACAGTACACATTAGGGAAGTGCCTGATGTCCCAGCAGTAGGGTCCCTATGGGTTGATAAATGATAATATTTCTGGTAGTTTGTCTACAGGTGACATTAAAACAGTCATACATACTGAAACTCACAAAAACAAATCTGCAACTCAACAATTGTTACCTTCCCATTTAGGCAATCTGTTAATAATTTTGTATGATGCTGTGCTGTTAAGGGTTACTTATGTTTTTCAGATCAAGACGTTAATCGATGGAATACCTAGTTGGACTCCCAAGTCCACATTTGAATCATAAAAATGATGTAATAACTGCCAATTTCAATAAATGAAGTCTACGGAATGTAGAAAACAGACGCTAAGGAATCCAAGAAGAACAAAATATAATAGCAAAAAACTTATAACTGTTTGTTTTTAATTATGTGACTCAAAATAAATAACAAATTGTATTCTATTGCGCAGGCCCCAACTTTAAATTTTGAATAAGAGATGACGGCTTACCTTATTTATTAATTATTTACAACTGGAAAGCATCTTTCTATGACATTCCTTATTATGATGTGTGATATAGAAGGAATATTTTTTTACTGGAAAATTAAAGATACCTAAAATATTTTTTTTATTTGTAAAATTGATATATCTTATAGTAAATTAACTTTATTTTCATCATTTTAATATTGTCATGACTATTTTAAAACTGTAATACTAACAAAAATGACCACAGAAATTTAAGAACTTTTTATTATGTATGTTGCTTTTTAACAATAATAGGCTACTATATTGCTGTGCTCAAGAAAGGTATCACAAAGGAACTTCATTTTATTAATGTAACACCAATATGTAACTGTGGTTGCAATAAATATGTACGGAACCCTCAGTGTGTAAGTCAGACTTGCTTGGTTAGTAGAAATAAACTGACAAAAATTATAGATATACCTAACTATCTGGATAGAAAGTTGTGAGGGGTTATAAATTAAAGTTTGAAATTGATGAACTGACTATAGTTGTAAAATATTGCCAAAGATAATATAGGTATTTAGTGGCAAAATAAAGAAACATTTGACAACAATGAGCTATGATTTATTTATTTATTAAATTCATCATCTCCGTGAGCTAAAAGACATCCACTGCCGATCAAAGGCCTCCCTAAACACAAAGATTTTCACACCAACCGTCCTGCCCTGCCTGCACCAGTGGCTTCTCGCAAACTTCACCAGCTCATAGGTGTATGGGGACGCCTGTAGGTGTGTCCTTATAATAGCACTACCTCATCCCCTCCTATGGGTTTCGATAGGTATAACTAACAAAATAAATAAAACAACATATTACAACATTAATATTTATTAACAAAATTATTAATGTTATTTTAGTAACTTTAGATGGTTTTTTCATAATTTGGCATGGACATTGATCAGTATCCTTGTTGCTATTTCTGAATGCTGATTGCTGCTCACATAACTACAATCAATACTTTTCACTTCATAGCTTTAGCTGGTTTTTTCACAGTTTGGCATGGACATTGATCAGTAAACATCTCTAATGGCAAACGCAGCATGTGACTCTTCCTTCCCGTATTCTTCTGCGCAGGTGTCCGCCTCGTAAAGAGCCTCCCAAGGCCGTAAACGCAAGACCTGTGTAGTCCTGCTGAAGAGTAGTTTGGGGACTCCCTATCGTCTGGATTGAGAATCAATTGGATTGGATCCTTTGTAGATCGGTCGTATATAGGCGTTGATTAGCCATTTATTCTTGAAGACAAACTTGCCTCTTACTTATTTAATATTGTTTACGTTTGATTTGCGTATTCTGTAGTAAAAATATTTGACATCAGAGTTTGACATTTTCACCTTGATTGAAAGCAGGATAGTTTATTATAATTTGTGTAGGTGTGAAAGGGACAAACTACAGTGTTGCACCTTAATTAGCTCAAATCCCCGACCGTAAGGCACTCGATAATTTAAGTCATAAATAACAAGAGAAACATACGTAATAAAATATTTCTTTATTACCTGAGGCTAAGCAAATATAAATACATAAAAACAAAATGAATTAATACTTTTCCGGAGGAAATTTTTCATCTTATAATTATTCCAACAATCACCAACTTTTTCAATAGTTCATAATACGGCAACATTTCGTGATTTGCTTTTCCATTATGAACTCTAATGACATGAAGTCGTATGGAGTTCATAAAATCTTAATTATGTTAATTTTATTAAATGAAAGTGGCTTTTTTCGGACTTTTCCTCTACTCACTGGAAAAAACCACGAACTTCTGCATTCAAAGTCATACCCTCCAACCCCCGCAACAGGACAAACAACCATGTCAATCAGTCAGTCAGTCAGTGGTAATCGAGCTTTATATAGTATAATTAAAATATATTTTAAAAATTAACAAGCATAAGCAATGACCAAACACTATTACAATAAAACGTATTTGCGAGAATACTTGGCGTAGGCGCTTTTACGTATATTAATTTAAACTGCTTATATATACTTATTTCATGTTTATTTATATTTAAATAATTTGTCATAAAATCAACTACTTTTGTCGAGTACATTTTTTTACAACTATTAATTTATACCTGCTATGCGTAGAATTGTAGATTTTCATATATGTTTGCTTTACAGCAGGACTCCTTTTAATCTAATTGGATTTTAAACTACAGAGATATATATATTTTCAAAGAAGTACTAATACAATTATTCCTTATCACTGAAAATAAAAAAAATCGTTAGAAAATAAATTGCGTACGCGCTTTTACTTACTTTAATTTATACTGCTTATATCTACTTATTTCATGCTCATATTTCCATAATTTGTCATAAAATCAACTACTTTTGTCGAGTACATTTTTTTTGATACTATTAATTTATACCAAGGGAAAGGTGACCGCGGCGATTGTAACTCTTACCGCGGCATTTCCCTCTTGAGCATCGTCGGCAAGTTGTTCGGACGTGTCATCTTAGAAAAGCTTCAAAAACTTGCTGGTCGTATCTATCCTGAGGCGCAGTGTGGTTTTCGTCCCCAGCGCTCAACCGTGGACATGATTTTCACGCTTCGGCAGCTACAAGAAAAGTGCAGGGAGCAGAAGTCTCCGCTATATGTGGCGTTCGTTGACCTCAACAAGGCCTTCGATACTGTAAGCAGAGAGGGCTTATATGCTGCATTTGAATGTATTGGATGCCCTTCCAAACTTCTAAGCCTCGTGAAATCGTTTCACGACGAAATGAAAGGCGCTGTCGTCTTCGACGGCGAAACATCCGAGCCGTTTGACATGCGCAGAGGTGTTCGTCAAGGCTGTGTCCTGGCTCCTACTCTGTTCGGTATCTTCTTTTCGCTACTTTTGAAGGTTGCGTTCGGCGAAGACCAGCAGGGTATCCATCTACACACGAGGACCGACGGAAAGCTTTTTAACATCTCCTTACTCAAAGCTAAGAAAAACCGCGAGGATCTTTTCGTCGATAGCCTTCTGTTTGCTGATGACGCGGCTTTTACTGCGAGCACTTCCAGCGAGCTTCAGTGCATTATGGATAAATTTTCCCACGCCTGTGCTCTGTTTTCTATGTCTATAAACGCCAAAAAGACCGTAGTGCTCTTTCAGGGTTGCGAGAATCCACCAGCTATTTTGCTGAATGGCGTACCTTTGGAAACTGTTGAGAGATTTTGCTACCTTGGGTCGACCGTGTCGAACAATCTCTCGCTCGACGCGGAGATCGATATCCGTGTCGGCAAAGCGGCGACTACGTTCGGGAAGCTAAGTACAAGAGTATGGGACAATAAACACCTCACGGTGAAGACCAAGATGGGTGTTTATCAAGCTTGTGTACTCAGTATACTCTTGTATGGCGCTGAAACCTGGACGTCGTATGCAAAACATGAACGCAGGCTCAACAGTTTCCACATGCGCTGCCTAAGGAGCATTCTAGGCATATCATGGGCCGACAGAGTAACAAATGAGAGGGTATTGAAGATGGCACAGATTCCCAGTTTCACGGCCCTGCTGAAACAGCGACGCCTACGGTGGCTGGGGCATGTGTACCGAATGGAGCCCACTCGACTGCCGCGACGTGTTATGCTAGGTGCAGTTGCGCACGCGAAGAGAGATATTGGGAGACCGCTGTTGCGGTTCAAAGACTGCGTTAAGCGTGACATGGCGGCTTTTACCATCGATTCCCGAAGCTGGGAAAAGCTCGCCCTAGACAGGGACGAATGGCGCAGGTGTGTGGGGGATGGTCGCAAGGCGTGTGATGAGGCCTGGTTTAAGCTGCTATCCGAACGGAGGAATCGTAGACATCTAGCCGCTTCTAATCCGTCTGTGGGCAACTTTCCCTGTTGGTCCTGCGGTCGACTGTGCCGGTCTCGTATTGGGCTGTACAGTCACCAAAAATATTGTATCCGCGACACTGACTGAATCGTCTGTCATAGACGCGTTAGGCCAATGAATGAATGAACTAGGCGTAGAATCGCAGATATTCATATGTGCCGCTGGGGAGTATGCTCTACAGCAGCACAACTTTTAATCTAATTGTACTCTTAAATTACAGAGGTACAATTTTTTTCAAACAAGTACTAATTGAGTACCAATTGAGTACAATTATTCCTTATGACTAGAAATTAAAAAATCGTTACATGTGCTGCCAGGGAGCATGATGTAAAACTCTAGTTTTACAAGTAAAGCCAGCTACGGTTAACTGGAATTTAACAAATATAACTTCACGTTCATATAGCTACATCTTGTTTAAATTGTTATAGACAGCGGTACTTTCTTCATCTATACGTTTGCTCGTCACCAAACCAATAGCTTTAGCAAAGGTTCATGCATAAACAACCTCGCAAGACGCTTCAGGCTTCAAGTGGGCTTTATTTGTAACTAGTTCTGGAAGGTGCTGACAGATGGCGGTACTTGTCTCGTTTTCAGATTTCAAAGCGTTTTCGTGTGCAACGTGTATTTTCAATTTGCATATTGATTAAGTAGGTATATGTATTTTTATTAGAAAGTGGAAAAAAAATGAACTGATCTTTAATAGAATTTAAAAAAATGTTGTTTTTTCGACCGTATCAGTTAATTGGTCAAAGATACTTTATTGCATAAAATAAGAAATAGGGTGTCCAAAAAGTGAAGGATAATCCTTCACCTGCGGATTGGTCGAATCATTTCCTACTAACCAAAAAAATTTCTAGTAAAAATCCCACCATTTTTGTGATATCGGTATTTTTAGTTTTTTTTCAAAAAATTGACCTTCTTAAGTTTAATGCATGCCATTCCTACAAATTATGACATTTTTAAGTCCTATTTTTTTTAAAATACTCGTGGTTACATAATTCATCAAACACAATGGTAAATTATTTCTTAAAGTGCTGGCAAATCCTGTAAAAAAATAAGTTTTGCAATTTTTTTAAAAAACTTTTTCGAATAGTTAATTTCGATAGCCTGTGGTGTAAAAAAAAATACTAAGCTGATCGTGCCAATAACTTTAAAAAAATGCTTAGTTATGGACAATTGTAAAATGGTATAATCGTTTGACATTACATTAAAAACATTTTTTTATGATAATTCTAATGCACCAAGGTCGAATTTTTGGAGTTTTGCTATACTAAAATTCTATCGAAATAAAGTAACTAAGCAAGACTTTGGTTGGTTTGTTCATTTGAATAACGAACTGACACGCTTCGCCAGGATACAATGGATAAAAATAAAAGACAGTATGGATAAAAAATATCTTATTTTTATAATAAATGTTCAAAATTCCTGCCATTAGCCCTTATGCATGCTCTACATCTTTTTACAAAGGACCTATTTAGGCGGCGGGCGTATCCTTCTCTTGAAATTTGTTCTGCAGCTCTGTCTATTTCTTCTCGCAGCTGCGTGATATTTGAAGTCTCCGTTGTATAAACAATCTTTTAAGCAGCCCGAAGACTTGTCGCGTCATAGAATTTATGAAAAAACTCATTATCTTCGTTAATTTATTCTGCAGAACTCTGATCTTCATGGGTAGTTGTTAGGTTTCAAGGTTTGAACCCGCTGCACTTGAAATGGCCAGCAAGGTCGCCGGACCTTAATCCCCTGGATTTATTTTATTGGGGCTGCTTATAAGATTTAGTCTATGCAACGGAGACTTCAAAATCACGCAGCTGCAAGAAGAAATAGATAGAGCTGCAGAACAAATTTCAAGAGAAGGATACGCCCGCTGCCTAAATAGGTCCTTTCTTGGTCCTTTGTAAAAAGATGTAGAGCATGCATAAGGGCTAATGGCGGGAATTTTGAACTTTTCTTATAAAAAAAAGACATTTTTTATTCATACTGTCTTGTATTTTTATCCATTGTATTCTGGCGTAACGTGATAGTTCGTTATTCAAATTAACCAACCAACCAAAGTCTTACTTAGTTACTTTATGTCGATAGAATTTTAGTATAGCAAAACTCCAAAAATTCGACCTTGGTGCATTAGAATTATCATAATTTTTTTTTTAATGTAATGTCAAACAATTATACTATTTTACAATTGTCCATAACTAAGAAATTTTTTAAAGTTGTTGGCACGATCAGCTTAGTATTTTTTTTTACACCACAGGCTATCGAAGTTAACTATTCGAAAAAGTTTTTGTAAAAAGTTTGCAAAACTTTTTTTTTTACAGGATTTGCCAGCACTTTAAGAAATAATTTACTATTGTGTTTGATGAATTATTTATCCACGAGTATTTAAAAAAAACAGGACTAAAAAATGACATTATTTGTAGGAATGGCATGCATCAAACTGAAGTTAAACTGAAGATCATTTTTTTGAAAAAAAAAAACTAAAGATACCGATATCACAAAAATGGTGGGACTTTTACTAGAAAATTTTTTTGGTATGTAGTAAGAAATGATTTGACCAATCCGCAGGTGAAGGATTATCCTTCACTTTTTGGACACCCTGTATAATAACCAGTATGTAAGTATGTCGGTGGCGATTTACTGAAAATCTACTAAACGGATTACAATAGAACTTGTTTGAATAGAAAGTTTGTAATCTGCGTTGAATGATATTAAATAGATTTGATCTATGTTATTTACGATGTTCAAATTTTTTACATACCTGATTTTTAATATTTATATCAACGAGTTCTGTAGTACACGTTGATGTCTTTTGTGTGACCAAGACATTTCACTTGATCTTTGATACTAAATATTATATCAGAACTCAAAAGTTCATGGTGCTAATATTTTTGAAAAGCGACTTCAAAGCTTGAAGTTCCTCTTATCACCAGCCGGAAGACGTCCACTGCTGGACAAAGGCCTCCCCCAAAGATTTACACACTGACCGGTCCTGTGCTGCTCGCATCCAGCGGCTTCCCGCAACCTTCACCAGGACGTGCCTCGTACTAGAATAATAATAATAATAATATCCGGGACAAATCACACACGGTCATCTGGCCCCAAACTAGGATTCCCTGTATCTTGGGGACCAGAGACTGATATACATACACATATACTTTTAAATACATACATATATAGATATGACTGACTCGGTGGCTAAGTGGTTACCGATCCTGACCTCTGATCCGAGAGTTGTGGGTTCGATCCCCACACAGGGCAAACTTTTCTGTGATGAGCAGAATTGTTTGCTCTGAGTCTGGGTGTATTATATCTATATGTGTATGTATTTAAAAGTATATGTGTATGTTATATCAGTCTCTGGTTCCCAAGATACAGGGAATCCTAGTTTGGGGCCAGATGACCGTGTGTGATTTGTCCCAGATATTATTATTATTATTATAATTATATAAAAGCTAAATAGTAGCTTTACAAAAAAAAAACAAAATAAAAATTTGATTAATCGAGTCTGATAATATTATCAGTTCACAGACAATTAGCAGACTCATTGGCTAAGTGGTTAGCGCTCCTGACCACTAATCCGAGAGCCGTGGGTTCTATCCCCACCCAGGGAAAACCTTTCTGTGATGAGCAGAATTGTTTGCTCTGTGTCTGGGTGTATTATAACTATATATGTATGTATTTAAACGTATATGTGTGTGTATGTCAGTCTCTGGTTCCCATAACACAAGGAATCCTAGTTTGGGGCCAGATGACCGTGTGTGATTTGTCCCGGATATTTATTATTTATTATCGTTCAGAAGACTATAGGACTTAAACCCATAGGACTGGTGGTTACCGAAGTGACTTTTTATCAAATGTCAGAAACGACAATTTGGTCAAAAATATTGAAATAATAACCTAAGTAAGTAAATACAGTCGTTTCTGTACGCTAGTAAATACACTAATCTATGGTTTCTGTTACGTTACGTACGACTCATTATGATTTATTTTATAAATTGCATTTAAAAAACTGTATATGTTATGTCATTGCAAGCTAGGTACTAAGATTTCTACTGTTTCGTAATAAAATAGGAATATTATAGTAAAAAACATTTCATAATTTTTATTTTTAAACTTGGTATCCTATCAAATTCAACGCTTCCCAATCCTGTGTGTGCTGTATAAAACAGTAAAGTTCCAAATTTGAAACCAAATTTCAAACAAGAAAGCGCGCGAAGTGACAAAATTCCCAACAAAGAAACTTGTTAGCTTGTAACCGGATTGCACCAGTTCGTCGCGTTTTCCGCTACGGACCTGCACAGACTATAAAAGAACATAGAATAGTCAGTAAGAGGTCTCTCTCTTATCGTGTGGCACATTTAACCGTCCTATCCACAAGGTATAGACGGCGGTTGCCTAGTGTTGCACTTATCATCACCCGCGGTCACGTGTAGGGCATATAGGGCACACCTACGGACGTGTGCAACGCGACCATCATATACATCTAGACATCTGATGTGCAGGTTTCCTCACGATGTTTTCCTCAACCTTCAAGCAGTCGGTATGAGAATGCACGTAAGTTTCTAAAATCTCATTGGTGCATTGGCCAGGATTTGAACCCGAGACATCTGGTTAGGAGGGTAAGATGGGGATATCCACTAATAGTGTCACCCACTAGAGGGCGCATGTGCTATTATCATATGCTTACATTGGCATTTATCTCGACTGTTTTCGTGCTTCGTAAAAATGGAGTAAAAATTGTAAAAATTTGTGTAGGACACGTTAACTGGGGATTCTACTCATCGTACTGAACAACTTTTGTTCTACGACTTTGCTAAAATCGCAAAAAACATTTTGGACTCTCCACACAAATTGATCATCTGTTTTGCCATTTTTGTATGGAGTCCAAATTTTTTTTGCAATTTGAGCAAAGTTGTAGAACAAAAGTTGTTCAGTACGATGAGTTGAATCCCCAGTTAACGGGTTCTACACCAATTTTGCTACACCCTGTATAGTAAGGCCTTACCTACCCTAAGTTTGTGTTGAGAGTTGAGACCCTTGCCTCAGCAGTGGTGATGATATAAGTAGTTTGTTAAAATTTTATGGGACTATGCAGTCGGGTCTTTATAATGGTCAGGTTATGCCTGAATCAATAGATTATTAAAATTATTTGCTATAATAATATATTTTATAAATAAATAGGTATAATTTGCTATAAAAAGTGATTATTTGGCGAGCAGCTAATAGCTGATATGCCTATATCTGTATTGGTGTTTTGTAATAGTCCATCCAAGTTCGCACTGAGGATAAACTAAACTTTATTATCTTTGCACAATTTGTCCAGTCTGTTTTTTAAAGTATTATCGGAGGCATCAAGTACGTCTTGAGGCAACTTGTTCCATATTTTTACGATTCTGTTGTTGGAAATCGTCTGTAACAATCACTAGTCCTTGACGTACTCCTCTAACTTCTAAACGAGTTAGCGTCCCGGGAGGACCGCAGCCGCGGCCGCGCGTGATCTTTGAGGAATTAACTGCAACTTTGCCATCGCCCTAACTTTGTTTCGTTGGTTGTCTATAGTACTCTGTGGTCGGTGGGTGATAAAAGAATTAGGCGGTTAGGTTTAGAAGAGAAAACTTTATCGGTCTTGAAGGGAAAACTTTATCGGTCTTGAAGGGAAAATCGTTTTATTTTGCTTGGTAGGTTATGTTTTCTTCTTTTCTGTTTGGCATTACACATTTATAAAAGTTATTTGATTAATGTTAAGTATTAAAAAAAAAGGTAATAACGTTGTTTATAACTATTATCAGAGACAAGTACCGCCATCTAAAAGAGAGAGAGACATAGATAGAGAAAAGTATTTTTTTTATTAATTCTGCTATTATATTCTTTACAAAAAAAAATAACATAGACTTCATAACTTCGTCTAAAATAAATGTATTTAAGGTCTAACAAAATCAGCCGAAAATATTTAATCTGGAGCTTCTTTTAATTAAAAAAAAAACAGTCGAAAGGAGATTAAAAAGGACTGTCTCGAACAACCAAAGTAGATAGAACCCTTTTTAGGGCTATTTCACAACTGTCTATTCTGTCATCGTCTAGAAATAAGGGCCAAGTCGTCCAAAAGGCTAAGAACAAAATCAGAAAGGTCCGTATTTGTACTGTAACACTATATAAAAATCGACTGACGGGATCTTGCCGGAATTGACATAAATATACCTTTTGCCGTGAGCTCGGAAAATAAATTAACTAATCTGGCTGGATTTGACTACATCAAAAAGACATTATGAAATATTATTCACTCAATAATGGAAATTGCAGAAAAATTGTGTCGCTTGGGTTTTCTATAAATATAAATATGATAAATCAAAAAAATTCAAACTACTAACTACTACCCATACTACACAAACTAGACTGGTGGACTAAAAAATCTACTCAAGATTTGTTCCTCGACTTTTGAAAAAATAACTCAGTCTACAAATCTGCTTAACACTAAAATAAAAACAAAAAAAACTAGAAAACCACCAAACAAATTATAATCATAAACAGAAAACCCACAATTTTGAACTTTTCGTTTAGTATTTTTTTGCTAGATTGAGTTAATTTTCCAAAAGTTATGCAACAAACCTTGAGTCGATTTTTTTGTCCATGAGTATATTAACTAGTAACTATAATATGCAATATTATTGCCTGTCGCACTCGCACACTCGCTTATAGCCCAGTGACAAAACTATCGGAACTATAGTTCACTAGCTTTCCCCGCGACTTCCGACGGAGAATTGGACTTCAGAATTGGGCTCAGAGAGAAAAAAAAAAAAAAACTTTATTTTTTGTTTTCTTTATGTGATAGGTGGCAAACGAGCTGACGGATCATCTGATGGTAAGCGACTACCGCCGCCCATAGACACCCGCCATAAAGAGGTGCCATCTAGTGACGAAGTAGAAATACTGAGTTTTTAAGCATTCCTCCGGGAACCCGCAAGTTTTCCGGGATAAAAAGTATCCTACGTGTTAGTTTATATATTTAGTACCAAATTTCATCCAAATCCGTTCAGCAGTTTCAGCGTGAAAGTGGAACAAAAAAAAAACTTTCGCATTTATAATATTAGTGAGATGAGATGAGATAACGTCATAAATCTCAAGTTCAAATATATTCAAAACAAATTCTGTTTTCGACGTTTTTAAAACTAATTCAAATGACTAGCGCTAGCAGTCAAAACTGGATCGGTAAATAATATCATTATTGCGTGAAATTGAAAAAAAAACGATGATATAACAAGAAACAATAATTAATTATCAAAATATGACTTCTTAACTAACACAGAATGCTGCTTACGTCGACAATCACCTTTTCAGGCGTGATTAATGAATAATGATGCCACAATTATTTAGGAAGTTGAATGATTTTTAAAAATAAAATACTAAACTGATTTTGATTGTGAAATCCTAAATGTAGCATACTGGAAATTATATGAACGTTACTACGGTTGACACTTGCCATCGAGCTGTCACCGGGTGCGGTTGTCTAAGCAAACCTGTGTTTCATTTATTGTAGTTTGTGCATCTGTAAATATCGTCTTATAATTTGGCCGTATTTATGACATAACGATCCAACTGACATAAAGTAAGTTAGAGAAAATGTACTTTATTTCACTGACATGGAGTACATTATTTCCTAACTTACTTTATGTCAGTTGGAGCGTTATATATCTACACCCATTTAAAACAGGGCAGTGTCATTCATTATACCTTTTCAACTTCAGAGAACCTTAAACTTAACAAAACCTTTGTTCAGAACAACTCTTGCACTCGGTCTGGTAAATAGTTTATTACAAAATAAACATAAGTACAATCTCCTTGATAAATAATAAACAGGGATTCCACTGTTCCACCATCCAAATCTTACACCAGCTGCAGTCATCGGTCCAGAAGTTGCATCCCAAAAACTGCTGCGTTTAAATCAAATGCGCCTTTAGAGTTGTTTTAGTAATTGTTCATTCGAGTAATTGCAGCGTTGGCGGTGGTACTACTGGTATAAGTCGCTTTGAACTCGCGTTTTCCATTGATATGATTAAGTATCTGTGGAAATGATAATGAGGAAAGAATAAAGGTTATACGCCAATACTAAGCAACTACGTATCCACAATGAGTGTTTTACTGCAAAGCATTAGTACCATAACTAAACTATTAAGTGCTACTTATACAGGTGTTAAAAAAGTGCGTTTGAAATTTTAAGGGGTTACTTTGAATCAAGTATAGAATACAGGAAAAATATAGAAAAAAAACCCGCTCTTCAATTTTTTTTCAAATTTCCTTACTAAACCTGAATAGTGATTCAAGAATTTGTATGGAAAACTGAAAAAAGTAGTAGATCAGATTTTTTCAATATTTTTCCTGTATTCTATACTTGATTCCGAGTAACTCGGAGTAACTTTTTTAACATCCTGTATATACATTTGCCTACGTTATTTCAAATTATTGAATCTTCACAGCAATAAACACCTAAACTCAAAATATTTTCTCGTATGCGCCAATATGATGCGGATGTGTTTCGTTATTCGTTTTAAATCTAAAATAAAAACAAGCATAGAGACTAGTCTATTAAGTTTAAAAATTATCAATTAGTATTATGATTTCCTATTTTTTTCTCAATATTTCTTCACTTCGAGTGACATTCCGATGAGTTGCAATAGTATCCCTCCTAGTAACTGCGGATGCCGTACTATTTACACTTAGCTAACTTGATTCATTTCAGCGTTGCGCCAACGGCAGGCACGCTGCAAGCTGCAAGCTGCAAGTCGACTCGCTCTGGGGTGAAATAATTCAGCTTAACACTCCTACTTTAATTGTCTGCGGTGTTTTTAAAAGGCACGAGTATGCTATAAAAGTCAACGCTTTTTCATGGTTATCAAGTTATTTTATGAAATGCGAAAAAAAAATAACACGAACTGTGATCAGCCAATCGAGTGTACCTCGAAATAAAGTTTCTTTAGTCTGTTACAAAAAAAAGGATAGCGGTTTCTATGATTTCGCCAATGACATAATACCAGGGTTCGTAAATATCCGATATTTGTAATAAATATCAAAATATCAGATATATTTTTTTTATATAGGTATATCCCATATTTTCGATATTTTTGATATTTATCAAAATTACATAGTAATTTCAATTTCTTACTCTAATACGTTTTTTTCTAAATAGCTGAATTTAAAATACTTTTCTTTAAGACTTTATCTAATTGACTGACTCGGTGGCTAAGTGGTTAGCGATCCTGACCTCTGATCCGAGAGTCGTGGGTTCGATCCCCAGACAGGGCAATCTTTTCTGTGATGAGTAGAATTGTTTGCTCTGAGTGTGGGTGTATTATATCTATATATGTATGTATTTAAAAGTATATGTGTATGTATATCAGTCTCTGGTTCCCAAGATACAGGGACTCCTAGTTTGGGGCCAGATGACCGTGTGTGATTTGTACCAGATATTATTATTATTATTAATTGAAATAGGGTTATTTTTAAAAACTTAAGAATAATGAGGTAGGAGAGTTAGAGAGGGACGTTACGTCAGAATCCTTTTCAGAAATTTCTTATCTAAATCTGGACTTAGTCAAAATACTTATCTAATACTGTATTTTATCATTCATTCTGGCCTTTTTGGCAAAATTTAACCGCCAATTACTCTCTTCCGAGAGAAGGCGAACTGAAGTAGTGCCTCTTACATTTTAAGTCGGTTAAATTTAACCACACCCAGAGCACCTTATTAGATTAGCTAAGAGACTGCCGAGAAGTTGGGAGTTAATAGAGAACTCAAATAAAACTGCGCGGTGCTGTAAGCAATGTACTTTTTCCCCTTTCATTATTTAAAAAAACCCCCCGACACAAAAAATAAACTAAAAACTAACAAATAATATTTTAAACCTATTATAATTATTATCGTCACATATATTATGTAAGTTCAAATATTTTTATTTTCCAAGCGTCGTCGCGTCGGGGGACCGCTAAAGTTTATAAAGTATTTTTTCAACAACAGCTAATTAATTATTAAGAATTACATTTAGGTACGAGCGATCTTTAATTTCATGCATAGTCTACGTACTACGTTTTTCTCACTTACCGGTCCCCCGACGCGACGACGCTTTGAAAATAAAAATATTTGAACTTACATAATATATGTGACGATAATAATTATAATAGGTTTAAAATATTATTTGTTAGTTTTTAGTTTATTTTTTGTGTCGGGGGGTTTTTAAAATTTTAATTTTACTTTTATTTTGTCCTTTTTAAAGTAGGTATAAATATTAGGAAGGTATTTATAATGATTAGTTAGTTGAGTTAGTAACGATAGGACATATGGAAGGTAGTCAGATCCCCTCACCAACTATTAAAGAGCTGATGATCTTCAAATGGCTGATCAGGTCATGGTTACCTTACCATATACTTTCAATATCATTGAAGTAACATGGTACCAAATTTCGAATCGATAGGACATATGGAAGGTAGTCAGATCCCCTCATCAACTATTAAAGAGCTGATGATCTTCAAACGGCTGATCAGGTCATGGTTACCTTACCATATACTTTCAATATCATTGAAGTAACACGGTACCAAATTTCGAATCGATAGGACATATGGAAGGTAGTCAGATCCCCTCATCAACTATTAAAGAACTGATGATCTTCAAACGGCTGACCAGCTCACGCTTGCCTTACCATGTTCTTTAAATATCGTTGAAGTAACACGGTACCAAATTTCGAATCGATCGGACATAAGGAAGTTAGTTAGATCCCCTCATCAACTAGAAAAGAGCTGATGATCTTCAAACGGCTGAACAGATTTTCATGAAACATAGCTAAGAACACTCGGGATAAAATTATCTATGACACAAAAAAAACAAAACGAAAATCGGTTCATCCGTTTGGGAGCTACGATACCACAGACAGATACACAGATACACAGATACACAGATACACAGATACACAGACACGTTAAACTTATAACACCCCTCTTTTTGCGTCGGGGGTTAAAAAGAAAAGTGAGAATTAGATTAGATCAAAAACAAAAGAAATTTAGTTTTATACCTATTTACACTTCCCGAAATGTTTGGTATACGAGTTCCAACTGGTAGGAGCTTCGTTTTAGGTAGACAAAAATATACCTTCTAAAAGTGTAAAGTGCTACCTACTTAAAATAAATACTTCGATTTAATTTTAATCCCCAATTTCAAAAATTTTTGTGTACTTACTTAATTTTAGTAACAGTTTGTAGATTCTACAATTGATTGAGACTTTTACTGTAACCACTGTTTTCCATCTTGGATTATTTAGGTTCCCAGTTTCATAAGTAGCATCTACCATTAGCAAATTTTTCCGATATGATTGATTTCCGATTTCCGTTAACGGGTCTAACAATAATTTTGTTATACCCTACACATACAGGCAGGATGTAACAGAAGTGACAATACTTCAAGGTTGCCTTTTACCCATCAAACTGAACAACTTTTGTTCTACAACTTTGTTGAAATCGCAAAAAATTTTTTGGACTTTTCATACCAACTTGGTTCGCCAGCTGATCGATTTGTATGAAAAGTCCAAAAAATTTTTTTAATCAGCGTTCGGCCCGCAGCTTTCTTTAAAAAAAATGGTTCTCCCACGAAAACCACTTGAGAAATCGAAAAAAAGAATAACCTACATCCTTCTCCATCTTCTTCTCTTTGTAACAGGCTACGTAATGCATTTCGTCAAGATTGATTAAGGCGTCAAGATTGGTTAAGGCGTCAAGAGGTAACAAATAAATACATTTTCATGTTTAAAAGACACAATTTGTCTTTTTAATAGTCAGTCATTCATTCATTCATTGTTTCCGAAAATAACGATTCATGTTAAAATCTGTCAAACAAAAGGAAAGAACGATTGTAATCAGAAATTCTTGGGTTTGTGGCTTCTGGTTACCAGTGGCGTTAAGTTTATGAGGTCACGGTATATTTAGTCGTAGTTAGCTCGTAGAACAGATGGCCGTTGGGGCAGTAAAGTTCTCGAATGGCGACCGGGCACCGGAAGACGCAATGTGGGCAGGCCTCCGACTCGGTAGACCGACGACCTGGTAAAGGTTGCAGGAAGCCGCTGGATGCGAGCCGCACAGGACCGGTCGGTGTGGAAGTCCTTGGGGGAGGCCTTTGTCCAGCAGTGGACGTCTTTCGGCTGATAGATAGATAGATAGATATTTAGTCATAATTGTGTGGAAGCTTGTTACTTATGAAGAATTTCTAAGTATTCATATACCAAATAAGTTACCCGACTATCCAAAAGGAGGGGAATGCTTATGTAATCAGTTGGAACCAAATCGACATAATGTATTTTGACGTATGAGGCATCAAATCAAATCAAATATTCTTTATTGCACAGAGACATAATACATGATATTATAATATTTAAAAAATCTAGCTGTACAATTTAGGCGGCCTTATTGCTTAGAGAAATTTCTTCCAGGCAACCTGAGGTATCGTTAGATTTGTTTAGATCGCCAGATTTTTATTTTTATGTAGTCTAATAATAACAGATTCCTAGGCAATTAAGTCCCGGACCTTTAGAACCAACGCCGTATCGTGGACAGATCGCGCAGTCGTGTCATTTTTAACCAACTTCTAAAAAAGAAGGAAGTTTGCAAATCTGCTATGTTTTTGTGTTTATGTTATGCAATATCTTCGCTGTGTTCAGACTGTGTTCCATTTTTTATTCAACAGATTTGGGTATCCTTCTAAATACATTGCATAGAATTTACTTCTCACTATCTCATCTCATCTCACTTCTCATCTCATCTCATCTCACTAATATTATAAATGCGAAAGTATGGATGTTTGTTTGTCAGTTTGTTTGTTTGTTTGTTTGTTTGTTTGTTTGTTTGTTCCGCTTTCACACTGAAACTACTGAACGGATTTGGTAGGTAGATAGATAAAGCACTCGGCTAACACATAGGATACTTTTTATCTCGGAAAACTTAAGGGTTCCCGTAGGAATGCTTAAAAACTCAAAATTTCCACTTCGTCACTAGATGGCGCTTTCTTAACATTTTATTTCTTTCTGGACATAATTCTGAAGTCCACGCGGACGAAGTCGCGGGCGGAAGCTAGTAGGTTAATATAATACTTTTTCAAACTAATTGACAAATATAAAATAATAACATAGTAAAATGTATTTTTTTAACATAGTAAAATGTTATTATAATTCATCTTGAGAGACGAAAGGCTACATAGACCAAAGGACAGTAATTCCAATTCAAATTCCGACTGAAATGAAACAATCTGGACCCCAGTTATTATTCCTTCTTCTGTGGCTAGTCACAGCTGGCCACGGCAAACTTGAAATAAGTACTGAAATTATTCGAGCTTGTCAAAGACAAAATCGGTTCGTCACAGACCTCTTTTGAATTGATTGATTTACAATATTTGAATTCAAATATTGAAGTTATTTCTATCATTGGACATTGACTTTAGATGGCTGACATTCGCGTTATACCAAGGAATTTATATGTAGTAATATTAAACCTTTAGGAGTTTGACGTCTACTTCTAAGGAACGGCCATATACAAGTTCTTTGCTTTATACATACTTGTGACCGGGTCCGTGAAGACTGGGGCGTGCTCTTTTCATTGGTGTTTGGTCATTAATTATTTACAAATAATATTTTTTGTACAATCTTCTACTTTAATTTATAATAGGTAATATACATCTGAATTTAATCTCTCTTATCGTGTAGCATAATTTAACCGTGCTACACAAGGTTATAGACGGCGGTTTCCTAGTGTTGCACTAAGCATAAAAAAATATATATATAATCAGATTTGTTTACCCGATTTATGTAATAGATAGAACATAAGACTTTTATATGAAAAAGGTTTAATATGTTGAAGGGAGTTTTATTGTATAGGTGAGATTTATTTTCCCCTCATTTTTTAATTTTAATTATTTTGTTTTATTATTTTTAAGTCAATGTCAAAGCGTTAATTAGGTAACAAAGATGTTTCAATAATACAGTATTATCGGTGTTTGATCTAGCGTTGTTAACATTGTTTTGATAAGCGGTTTTTAAGCGATTTATTTATTTTATTTATTTATTTATTTTATTGTTTTCGGGGAGCTTACAGCTATATTTACAATATGGTTAAGCATTATACATAATAAAATGCCAATAACAAGCTTCCACATATGGACAGAAAATGTAGACTTAAAGAAGTACAAATAGTTATATGTTACTAAGTTATTATACTAAGCTAAATTAGGACATAGAATAGCGAGGAACATTAATGTAGAAATTAATCCGAGATCGAGCGTGTTCTAATATAGGATTACAAGAGAACCCTATTATATACGAACGAAGAGAATAATATCTGAACTGCATAATAATTTGTAATCGGCCATCATTAACATAAGTGTTGATAACAAACCAAATTTAAGTACCTAATGTATTGAAACAATGAAACAAAATTAACTGCATAAAATCTATTTCATGTTTTTCTGGATATTAAGGCTAAACGAATTATTTCGATGTTTCTTTCTTGTTAAAGTCAGATAAATCATCATTTTTAAGCAAATATTCGTTTAAAGCTGACAAAGTTTTAGTCATATGTATTTTCCAGGTTTTTAATACTGCGCTTTAAATTGAAAAGTCTGACAGACAAACAGACGGTGCCAACACACACAATAAAAAAACATACTGCGCTACAGATAACGAAGTAGAAATTCTAAAAACAGAACAGTGGCGCTAAGATTGGCATAAAATTCGAAAGTCAGACGTAAAATCTCATATTTTATTACCTAAAAAATAGCTATATAATTTAGATGACTTCTTCTTAGAGACTCATTTATTTATTTATTTATTTTATTTTATTTATTAAGGAACAAACAGTCTTAAATAAACATGGTTACAAATTTACTTAACAAATAGACCTATAGTCCCATTAATTTAAATAAATTGAACTTATATTTACATTATCTCATCTCTTTTAAAGGCAAATTGCCTTCGTTCGTATATGTATATTATTAATAGGGTTCTCTTAAAAATTAAGTCAATATTTTCTAAAGGATAACGCTTATAAGCTATAAGACCTTCTTACCTAATAACTTTTTTCTTTGTGTCATGTTCTCGTGTAATGTTTTGTAATCAAGTATTTTCATTCATTAATTTATTCAATAATTCCACGCAAATTAATCAGACATGTCACATGTATATATAGGGTGACTTTAAATTAGTTGTTGATACGAAAGGCTATGAATGTACTCATGATAACAAACAACCCATAGTCAAATCGCAAAAAAAATGTCGACTCTCCATACAAATGGATCAACTGACCGGCCAAATTAGTATGAAGAGCCCAAATTTTTTTTTGCGATTTGACTATGCGTACCTTAGGGAAAGTTGTTGGTTATCATGAGTACATGCATAGCCTTTCGTATCAAGAACTAATTTAAAGTCATCCTTTATACATATTCCATTAATTAATATTTATCACTACATGACAGAGATATAGTTGAAAACAAATTAAATGGACTACGCATCAAAGTGTCATTCAGAAAAATATTTCACCGAATAACACAATTACGCGCCCAGCGTACAGATTGAAGCTCTCAAAAACCTAACGCATCACTCTGACAGCCTGTTATTGGTAACAAAGTTATTTTTTCAGTTCCAAAAACGGTTTTACCCTTTTACTGCGGTGCGGTTCGTAATACTGTTGGACGCAATACAAGTTTTTTTGCAGCGTTGCACATTGCACGTTGTACAGTTGAGACAAATGACACTGATATTGGCAGTTTTAACCGAATATTTTTTGTCCTGATTTTCATTCGATCGGACCACTGTGCGATGTAGCGATGGACGAGCAATTTTATGTATACGAATACGTGGTGTTAATAACATATTATATAGGGTAATACTCTTAACTCTTATTCTTATTTTTGTATATTTTATTTACAAACATGATATTGTGTAATTCATTTATTGATCTAGCATTAAGATGTAATAAAATATAAGACTTTTTTTTTAAATGTGTTGGAGGGAGTTTCTTTAGGGCCCACCGTTTCTTCTCACTCCGCAAACACTTCCCGAAACGGTGGGTTCCGAGTGGTAGGAACCTCGTATTAGGTAGATAAAAGAATGACATTCGAAAAGTGTACACTGCTACCTACTTCGAATAAAATATTTTCATTTCATTTCATTTTAACTATTGTTAATCACTTTTCAGTTTGTAAGGTTTAATAAACCTAGAATTAGGGAGTATCGAAATTATAATAATAAATTATAAATTAATATATAAAAATATAAATTATAATGATCATCGTGCCTTAACGTTTTTATTATACAGGGTGTTAAAAAAGTGCATTTTAAATTTTAAGGGGTTACTCAGAATCAAGTATAGAACCCAGGAAAATACTGAAAAAAATCCGCTCTTCAAAATTTTGTTTTCAGATTCTCATACTAAATCTAAATACTGAATCAAGAATTTGTATGAAAAACTGAAAAAAAAAATAAGAGCAGATTTTTTCAATGTTTTTCCTGGATTCTAAACTTGGTTCTGAGTAACCCCTTAAAATTTTAAACGCACTTTTTAACGTCCTGTATATTCTCAAACAGTCAGACACGTGCATCATTCCAACACTTCATGTGATATAATAATCTAACTCCACAACCTAACAAAGAACTAACATACTACCACCACTACCAAAGCATCATAAATTTGACCACTACATTCATTACAATAGGAAGTTAAAATTCCGGTCGCCCATTAGCTAACACTACGAATGCGAGTCGGTAAAGGAATTAAATACTTATTCAAATACACTGGATCGAGTTTTCGGAAATGAGGAGATACGCAGTAAACGACATAGCTCACATAATTGTTAACCTGAAGTGGCAGTGGGCGGGGCACATAGCTCGTGGAACAGATGGCGGTCGGGGCAGTAAAGTTCTCGAGTGGCGACCGCGCACTGGAAGATTTTGCAGGCAAGTCTTCAGTCGGTGGCCGATGACCTGGTATGGAATCCTTTGGAGGCCTTTGCTTTGCAGTGGACGCCTTTCGGCTGAAGATGATGACACTGGATCGAACCTATTAATTGTAATAATATCCAGGAAACAATCACACATGGTCATTTGGCTGCGGAGTTCCCTGTATACTTAACTTAAGTCTTAGTTTTTGTTGATTTTTAGTTCATTTTTATTTTTATTTTCATGTTATTTTTGCTACCCCCTATCATAAGATAGATCTATCGATGTTTTCCTACCCAAAGGTTGCCTGGAAGAAATTGCTACCTAGCAATAAGGCCGCCTATTGTATCTCTTTTCCATTTGTAACCTCACTTTTGTATAAGTATGTATTTATTACAATAAAGTATACTGAATTGAATTGATTTTTTTCAAAAAGCGCTGAATCAATTTTGATAAAACATTATGGGACCACCTCTGAAGTATTACCTACCAAACAAAAAAATAATCATCAAAATCAATTCACAATTGGCGGAGTAATCGCGTAACAAACATACAAAAAAGATACCTAGATGCCGTTTCTTTTTCGCTTTGCTAATATTTCCCGTAAACGTAACAAGCTCCGCATAGTAGGGTCTTAGTACAGGTAGAAGAAAATGTCGATATGAAAGAATGATTACATAATTCATTTAACATTTTGAGTTTGAGTTGAATATTTGATTTTAAAACCTAGAGATAGAAGAGCAAATAACTCATTGCTGATGGTCCTCGATTAGTATTCAGGAGCGCTAACCACTATGACACAAAGTCAGCCGTATTAAAATAATTTACTTTGTAATCAAACGATAACCATTTTGTGATTGTGTTTATCGATCGAATGTGATTATCGTAGTAATTTCCTAGTCCATTGGATTAGCAATAATTGTTATAAGCAAATTTGTCCTTTAACTTGAATGAAAAAAAAAAAAAAACAATTAAATATATTTACTTTTAGAAGGTCATTTTTAGGGTTCCGTAGCCAAATGGCAAAAAACGGAACCCTTATGGATTCGTCATGTCTGTCTGTCTGTCTGTCTGTCCGTCCGTATGTCACAGCCACTTTTTTCCGAAACTATAAGAACTATACTGTAGAAACTTGGTAAGTAGTTGTATTCTGTGAACCGCATTAAGATTTTCACACAAAAATAGAAAAAAAAACAATTAAAGTTTGGGGGTTCCCCATACTTAACAACTGAAACTCAAAAAATATTTTTTTTCATCAAACCTATACGTGTGGGATATCTATGGATAGGTCTTCAAAAATGATATTGAGGTTTCTAATATCATTTTTTTCTAAACCGAATAGTTTGCGCGAGAGACACTTCCAAAGTGGTAAAATGTGTGCCTGTAACTTCTAAAATAAGAGAACGATAAAACTAAAAAATATATACGATGTATATTACCATGCAAACTTCCACCGAAAATTGGTTTGAACGAGATCTAGTAAGTAGTTTTTTTTTAATACGTCATAAATCGTAAACCGCAAATTACCTTTCATTCAATCAACTCAAATATAAAAATATAGAGTTCAAGACATATGTGATTATGAATTTATACGGAACCCTCGGTGCGCGAGTCCGACTCGCACTTGGCCGTTTTTTTTGTCTACCATCCACGAGGTTTCTACCACTTGGAACTTGCATAATGTATACTCGCCGTTTTGGAAAATGTTTACGGAGTGAGAAGAAACGTCGAATCAAAGTAAATGTCTCCCAACATATTTTTCAACTATTTATTAATTCACTTACTTCAACAAGCTATGTCGCGATTTTGCCTTTCCATGATCCTACATCTGTGACGTTGGCTCAGCGACAAATCGTGGTATACATCACACTGGAACGGAGGCTGTTGTCCGGCGTACGATTAATTAGAGCATTATGGTGGGAATTGTCACTTCCAGGTTTTAGTTCAACTTTTAGCGTGTTTCCAGCATCACAATTTGACCGTCTCTGTTGATTAGTAGTTACTGGTTAGTCCACTTGCATTTCATCAAGAGTGCGCGGGTTCAATTCCATATAAGACTCGACTTTGAAGAAATTGTTTTCATTAGTTTCGTGTTTATACCGTAATGTTGCTTTTAAACTCATCTGGTTATAATTTTAACGGCCTCCGTGGACTAACGGCTTGTCGGCTCGCTTCACAAGAGTAGGTTTTGAGTTTGATTCCCGGCGGGGTCTAACTCTGTAGGTCAGTTAGGTTCGTGATAGGGCATTTTTGAAGCCCGCCTAGCTAGCTTCCTCAATTTCATCTAAGTCTTGCCACCAAACATAAGTAATTATATAATTTATGTATTCTGGCGTGGAGATAAGAGAGTAAGTTCCCATTGCGTTTGGAAATCTTCTTAACTCGTTTCCCTCTACATTATCATCATCCGTTACCATGAGGTGAGATAATCTAAGGGCTTAAAAATTGTGGACAAAGAAAAGGTTGCGTTAGGATTCCAGGTGAGGTTCAACTTTGTAGGACCTGTTTTCATTGGTTTTATACTAATAACATATTATCTAATACATTGTAAGCATAAAATAGTTTGTTTCTCATTACATTGGGGAATCTTGGTTAAACGGTTTTTTTTGTATGCGTTCCTTAGTGAAGGTTTTCCTGTTTCATGAGAAGCATTTTCCGCGTGTCAGCAAATCAAAAGTCCCCTCTACATTTCAGAAAACGAGGCTAATATTGAGAACGACATTTTAGGATAGTTTTGATCAAATAAATTGTTTTAAAAATCTTTAAAGTATTTTTGTTTGAGTAGATGCTATTTTTCAAGGTGATGCAGGTTTTTAATTTTCCCATGTTTTTTGCTACCAAATACAAAAGTTGTTTAACATGTTGGGAAGTGTTAACTAATTCATTGAATAATCTTATTGACGATCTTTTAATATCAATGGATTTGAATAAACTGATTTTAAACTTTATTCTTAAAGTTTTGTTGAAATTCCGGAAAAAACGCTTGAGTATACACGTTGTTAAAAAAAGAGAGTTTGTTTTAAGAGGTTACTCAGAATTAAGTAAAGAATACAGGAAAAATATTGAAAAAATCCGATCTACAATTTATTTTCTTTACTTGATTTTGAGTATCCCCTTAAAATTTCAAACGCACTTTTTTAACAACCTGTATGCACCTATGAAGTTTTGAATATAAGTATTAATTTAATTTACTTAGTGTTTTGTTTTTTTTTTTGCAATAAAAACTGGTTGGAACTTGAACGTAACTGGTTTCCACTGAGTTATATAAATTATAAAATTATTTTGTGTCATTATAATTTTAAGGTCTTGTATACCACAGATTGTTGTTGCGTTCTAGATATTAGACGTGTTTCAAGTTAAAAATGACAAGTTTAATTCTCGTATTGTGGTTCGTTTGTATCCTTTGGGCTTACATTCGTTTGTGCACGAAATCTAACAGAAGCGAACCTCCAATATACCCAGGCGCGTGGCCAGTTATAGGACACAGTCTTTCATTAGTTGGTGGACGAAAAAGTAAGTAATGGTGTTTTTATTGTTACATTTTTAAAGTCTTTTTTTATTTTAAGGGTATAAAATGACGCCTCCGAATGAGATGTCTCCTTGTTAAAATCTTCTTCTTATCGAGTGGCACATTTAACCGTTCTATCCACAAGGTATAGACGGCGGTTGCCTAGTGTTGCACTTAGCATCACCCGCGGTCACGTGTAGGGCATTTAGATTTACACCTACGGACGTGTGCAACGCGACCATCATATACATCTAGAAATCAGATGTGCAGGTTTCCTCACGATTCCTTTTCCTTCACCGTTAACGCAGTCGGTATGAAAATGTACGTAAGATTCGAAAAACTCATTGGTGCACTGGCCAGGATTTGAACCCACGACCTCTGCTTAGGAGGTCGAAGTCAATACCCCTTAGCCACCGACGCTTCTTGTTAAAATGAATTCTATTGACACTACTTATTACGGTTCCGTAGTCAACAAGGTACCCGTATAGTGTCGCCATGTCCGTCTGTCTGTCTGTCTGTCTGTCTGCGGCTTTGCTCAGAGTCTATAGTATTAGAGAGCTGTAATTTAGCAAAAATATGCATATTAGTCATGTCAACAAAGTGGTAAAATAAAATCTTAAAAAATATTTTTTTCAGGGTACCTTCCCTACACTTGAAGTGGGGATGTTTTTTTTTCTCGAGTATCCCATAGTGTGGGGTGTCGTTGGATAGGTCTTACAAAAATATTGTGTCTGTCGAAGTAAAATACTACGGAACCCTACACTGCGCGTAGCCCGACACGCACTTAACCCCTTTTTTTAGGGTTCCGTAGCCTAATGGCAAAAAACGGAACCCTTATAGATTCGTCATGTCTGTCTGTCTGTCTGTCTGTCTGTCTGTCTGTCCGGCTGTATGTCACAGCCACTTTTTTCCGAAACTATAAGAACTATACTGTTGAAACTTGGTAAGTAGATGTAGTCTGTGAACCGCATTAAGATTTTCATACAAAAATAGAAAAAAAACAATAAATTTTGGGGGTTCCCCATACTTAGAACTGAAACTCAAAAAAAAATTTTTCATCAAACCCATACGTGTGGGGTATCTATGAATAGATCTTCAAAAATGATATTGAGGTTTCTAATATCATTTTTTTCTAAACTGAATAGTTTGCGCGAGAGACACTTCCAAAGTGGTAAAATGTGTGTCCCCCCCCCCCTGTAACTTCTAAAATAAGAGAATGATAAAACTAAAAAAAATATATGATGTAAATTACCATGCAAACTTCCACCGAAAATTGGTTTGAACGAGATCTAGTAAGTAGTGTTTTTTTTAATACGTCATAAATCGTAAACCGCAATTTACCTACAACGAACTACAAGAATCCTATAGTTAAGTGTCCCAACGATTTTGAAAACGGCTTGAAACCTTGTGACGAAAATCTAGAATTAGGGGTTAAAACTCGCCAGAAATCGATCTATGGTGGAATTAACTTCGAAAAACTCATTTAAGGGAGATATGAGCGAAATTACATAATATGTCTACACATATGATGTTTATTTTTAACACCACCTTCAAGCGCGAACTGGCCTAAAGGTTCGGTGCTGGCTTTTTTTTATGTAGGTTCGGATTCGAATCCCGCGAGACTTTATTGTTTTTTGTCTTTTTATTTGTGTTATTATTATTATTCCTATACTATTAAACGAGTTAGGTGTCCCGAGGATTTCGAAAACGGCATGAAACTTTTTGAAGAAAATTTAGGATTAGGGGTTAAAAATCACCAAAAATGGATTTGGAACATTTCAAATCAGGTGCTGCAGCGTGAATGACGTAGGTACATTTTTTACCTATTTTATCGAAGATAGTATTTAAAAAAAAAATCGACGTGCGCTGATTTATCAAGTTTTATATAAAAGACATCAACGACTGCTACAATGTTTATGTTTCGAATTTACTGTGCATTAAATTTTGTTTTTATTTTTGTCGAAAACGATTCTAACAAAAATTATCCTTCCTTGTCTTCTAGATTTAATTGGTTAACATGTAGTAGTCCTCGTCTACGTTTGACCCACTCGCACGTAGTTTAGCGCCATAAGAGAAAAAGAGACAGCTAGGTACTCTCCCACCTCGGCGCCATTGCATGGTCCAAGCCTCATTCGTTTTCGTGCGCGCACGGCTACCGCACGTAGTAAAAAATATTTCTTAAAAAGTTCGTTAATTATTTGAATTTAACAAGTGTGCAAAAATGTGCTTAGAAGAAAATAAATCCTTACGTTACTTTTAGATAAGGAGATTATGTGGAAAGGAAATACGAAAATTTTTTTTTTTTAAAAAACAAGTGCAGTGAAAGTTATTTTTATTTAAACATGATGGGAGAATATCAAATAATTTTATTTTGCTTCGAGTCAACGCGAGACGTTGACCAATAGCTATTTTTGCTTCGAGTCAATGCGGGACATTGACCAATAGCCAGTTTTGCTTCGAGTCAATGCGAGACATTGACCAATAGCTACTTTTATTAGAGTTAATGCGAGACATTAACCACACTATAATATTCCTGTTTCGTATGAACTGGAATCACCAGCTTTCTAATGCTTATGCGGCTGCTCCATCAACCCTCGCTCGCCGCCACAGGTGAAGCGTTGGCACTTGGCAGCATCGTGGCTCATATCACTGCACTGCCACCACAGCCACCGCCGCTTATGCAGCTGACAACGATGCTGAAAAATCGACAACGACGATGGACGGATTGCCTCCCGAAACCTCCCCAACGGCGCTGCTGTAACCGCCGTCCGCCAAAACCGCTGCCGGCGCCGCCACCAAAACTGCCGCCGCGTACAGGTGATATGTACCATAAGCACCATCACGTCTATTTAATCTTCCGGCACATATCCACCGCCATCGTGCGTTTATACTGATGCCTACTATCCGCAGTTGAGATTCCTTCTAGTGTTTCCAAACGCGTGTGTTATTATTTCAAAACCAATCTCGAGAAGGACGGTCTATTTAAAAAAAAAATTAAAAAAAAATTCTCGAGTTTGTCATCCGACAATAACTCCAGAAATTGAGGCGATGCTGAACTATTAATCTAAGATGGAGCCAAAAATAGGGATATTATAGCTATTTTTCTTAACCATAACCTTTATGTCCAATACCTACCGCTAACCTGATTTATTGAAACAACAGACATCCTGTCATTTCAGTTTATATAACTGATTGAATGAATGATGAAACACCCGACCGATTTCGGTCATGAGTCATGGCGACCACTTCGACTCCTAGTAGACTTGTTGACTGTGGGGCGCCCGAAAATAGCTAATATAGCCAATCTTCGCGGCAAACCCCCGTGCACAGTGCAGTTTAATTAAGTAATATACCAGCCTTTTATTTATTTCTTCATCATATTATAAAATACTTATCTGCGAGTAATAGTGTTCTGTGATACTTATACACTGGAATCGAAAGGGAGACATTTATTCGGTGTTGTGTTCGGTGGTTTTGTGAAGATGTCAAAGGGCATATACAAAAAGTTAAAAGAATTGAGTTGCATCGGATAGCGAGCAGGGAGATACGTATGTATGTATGTGCCACTGCCACTCAGCCAGCCCAAAGGCAACCCGTCGCGTCGCCGCCGCGCCGACGACGCGCTGCCGCCCCCGCGCTGGCGCGCTGGCCGATCGCTGCGAAGCGCGCCCTCCGCAGCTCAGCCGCATTGTAGATAGAAATATTTTATGGATGCATTAAAAAGGTATTGTTTGATATAACTAGACTATTTACACAAAATATTGAGATAAAGACTCTCATTACCCCAGATGAATTTTTTGGCCCTGGACAAGTCGTGGCCAAAATATGGTATATTTTTGATCAAAATTGTAAAAGTTAACGCAGCAACCCTATGAAAAACTCTTTGCTTCGACTATTATTTTTATAATCCATAAAAGTGAAGACAAGTTTAATTTATACTGGATTTAAAATGTTAATCAAATTTTGAATATTGATAATTTGAAATCTATTTTATCGTACCTACATAGTTGCCCAGGGCAGTTACATGGTAAAAGCAATAAATAAAATAGGCCGATATCCTCGTGCTCATGCACGATTTTATCTTACTTAAAACACTTTTTTCTATATAAGTATTTGTGTTTTACCTTTCAGCCTGTGCTCAACTTTTATAGGACTATAGTCCTATGAACACTATAGTGTTCATTAACTTTATGAACAGATTCAGGAGTTTTTTCAATCTGTTTTTACTATATTATTCTATGTTATTATTCTTTTCGGTCGATAACAAACCTAAATAGTCTCGGCCCAAAATTTAGCCACGCGAATTGCACTGTCCGTGGCACTCATTAGATCTGCCTGCCTGCGGTTATCTGGGCATGCAGGGCACGACGTCAAATACTCCATTGTTTGGGGAACTACGCCACACTTAAACTCCACGCCAACACAAAACTTGGAACCATCTGAGGATGTTATCACCATTATATTATTATCTTATTGAGAGGTGTTAAACTTAACACCAAATATATTTTAAATCAACGAATTAAATTGTATTTACAATATTGTACACATTAATTCTTTAAATAATTAATTGATAGAAACCAGTTCGGTATACGATTCAAAACCCTTTCGATTTACAGTTACCATAACTGACAAGTAATCGTTAATAATTATAATAAGAAAAATAAAAGTATTTTATAAAATAAGGTTTTCTGTACCTTATACTTAAAATTGTCTTTTTTGTACCTAGCTTCTGCTTTTTACACGAAACTTGCAATGACAGCGTTTCGGGAAGTATTAATTATAATAAATACATATACCTACGTTATTTTTTCTTATGAAGCCATGTCTTCAGTCTAGATGACAATGATTCATAGGTGTGCCTGTTTTTAAGTTTAATGCAGGTTAAGTCTTAATAAAGCTGCCGCAATCACCAGATAAGAATAAACAACAATGATAAGAATAATCACAGATTTCACCCATCAATGAAATCTGTGATTTCTTAGATGGTGGATAATCAAAATTTTGACTTAGCATAATCAAAATTTTTGTTGATGCCTCCACAGCACACTGGAGATGTCCTTGTGAGGATGGTGAAAATTATTTATTGGCATTGTTTAAGATCGCCTCTAATCAAAATATACATTAAAAAGATTTATATATGTTGAATGAATTAAAAATGAAAAATGTGAACATCAGCGAATTTTGCAAAAACAAAATTATTATAAGTCATAGCTTACGTGAAACTTCTGGTATATTTTGAACTAAATTATTTACAATTGAAAGTTTATTAACCGCGATATACTTTCGTGGCTATATAAAATTACAGCAATTTTTTTCTCTATAAACCAAACAGGTAGTTTTTTTTAAGTAAACACACAACAAAAGAACGAGAAATTAAAATGTTAAAAAGTTGTGATAATAGAATACTATTGCTGGTATTGACAATAGAATACATATAAAACTTGCTGAAATTACCATTATCGATACAGTTTAGATAAATATACTAAACATGTTTTCTACTTCATTCCAAAACTTATTAAATAAGCTTATCCAGCCTACAATAATAATTTTAACTTAAAGAATAAATACAAAATGTAATAAGTACATTTTTACATCTTTGTAATGTTTTCCGTTTATTTGTGTAACTATCTTCAACGGTTCCCACTTTTTCCAATTATTATGAACTTCATATTATTATTTCGAAATTATGACTTATTATGTAATAAGTCTTAAAAAAAATGCTGCTCAAGCTACTACCGTTTTCATACCTGACGTAGGGTCAGTTATGAAATCAGAATTTATCTATATTTTATTTCTTATAAGTGAACCTGAAACTTATATTTTCAATTATTGTCTCAAATATTTACTTATTCATTCGTATAAGGAACGAACAAATGCATATCGTCAGTGCTGGATATAAAATTCCTATCACTGGTCGATAATACCAAGTTTCGGTTAACGTCTAGCTTTAAACAGTGGGGGAATATTATCGATCAGGAGTATAGATTCGTTGGTTTGTTCACGGCTCATCCCCATTGCGGGTATACCTATAGTTATTCGGGTTTATTTTGTGATACATTTTTTGTCAAATTACCTAAAAATGAATTTCAGATGTTCAACGTGAATTATTCAAGCAGTACATGAAAGATGTACAGGTTAAAACCATATTTGTTAAAATACGATAGGTACATAGTGTAATTAAGGTTCCAGAATATCGTATTAGATTACCATCTCAGCAGTTCTTTGGACTTAGAACAGATGTTCCGAATAGCTAAAAGGATGGAAATGTCAAACAGGTTCCATATGCATCGACGTCGGTTCCCAACGACGCTGCATATACCTTTCATGAAACACTATCGTCTATCGCTGCACTTATGCTAAGTGTAACCTCATCACTCAGAACCTAACGTCAAGTTCAACTAACAATCACATTTATAAAATTGAACAATATTTAATTTTATTTTCATATTGTTTATTTGATAACCTTCTAGGAAGTGTTATTTTTTAATAATTTATTGTGTACACAAAATGGGCATAATATAAAAGCTTACCATCAAATATACGCAAGGGGTGCAACTTGTTTCTAAAAGAAATTTCTTCCAGAAATAAATTTCTGTTAATTGAATTACAGTTATAAAATCTCTCAGATTATATTTTATTGCAATAATTCTCATACCTATTACCTACAACATTGTTAGTCTCTCTAAACATCTACATGTTAACCAATTAAATCTAGAAGACAAGGAAGGATAATTAGATGATCAAACGAACTTACCTCAAGTGAAGTTCGATCTTAATTATCCTTCCTTGTCGGAGAGATTTAAGGTCCCTCCCTGCCCTAGAGTAGACAATACTAGGATGCTAGTATTAAAACCCCTAATACCAATACAGACCTCCAACTATCACCTGAGGTCAAGTACCTGGGGGTGATACTTGACAGCAAACTGAATTGGAGCAGTCATCTCAACAGCAAATTAAATAAAGCAACGATTACGCTCTGGCAGTGCCGCAGAATGGTGGGTAAGAAATGGGGACTTACCCCCAGGATAATGCGGTGGCTGTACACAGCGGTAATACGTCCAATGGTGAGCTACGGCGCAGTTGTATGGTGGCCACGCACCAAACTTCTAACAGTCGTAAGTAAACTCCAACGTTTCCAAAGAACAGCATGCATGGCCATCGCAGGCTGTATGCGGACAACTCCAACGGCAGCTCTTGAAACGATGCTGGATGTTCCACCCCTACACATGTTCATCCAGCAGGAGGCAGCAAGCGCTGCGACTCGTCTAAAGCTGCTAAACCTGTGGAGTAAGGAAAGGGTTCCTCACGCTGAACTTCTGCACAACATTGTCGCGGAAGAGCCGCTATTCGCGGCCGTCAACGACAGAATCCCAAAACAGTACGTCTTTGATAAGAAATATAAAATACAACTCTTCGAAGACCCCTACGAAGGACAGAACCTGAGGGACCTCCGGATTTTCACCGATGGTTCCAAAACAGGCTCGGGAACCGGATGCGGTGTCTTCTCAGAGGACTTAAACATAACAATAGCAACTCCACTTGGTGCGTACAACACGGTCTTTCAGGCGGAGTGTATGGGCATCATCATGGCTACTAAGGCAATCACCGCCAGAGGAGTACGGGGCTACCCTATCCGTATTCTATCTGACAGTCGGTCAGTCCTACAGGCTCTTCAAAGTAACACCGTTACTTCGGGGCTAGTTTACGAATGTCACCAAAGATTGACAGAGGTATGTTACCACAGCGACGTAACTCTGCAATGGATTAAGGGACACAGCAACTCACGCGGTAACGACGCGGCAGATGAACTGGCGAGGAGAGGGTCGGACTTAATTGCTGTGGGACCTGAACCTATCATACCTCTACCCACTGGGTGGCTAAAAACAACCCTGCGTCAACGCACAAGGTCAGAACACAATCGGTATTGGACAGAACTGGAGACCTGTAGACAGGCTAGACAAGCACTACCGGTGACCAACCCTAGCCTGTCCAGAAAACTCCTGAGCTTAGGGAGACTTCAGCTCCGGAAGGTAACAGCAGTCATCACTGGCCACGGTTACTTTAACAAACACCTGTACACTTTAGGTATCACCGACAGTCCCCTGTGCCGAGCATGCATGGAGACCGAAGAGACAGCTGCTCACATTCTTCTGGAATGCAAAGAGGTAGCTTCATACAGGGTCAAACACCTCAAGGACCCGAGGACACTCCCGGAAGTCGTCGGCAACCTGCGGGGGCTACTGGGCTTCCTGGAGGAGCTGGGCTGGCAGTGAGGCCAGCCGAATCACGCAAAATGGGCGCACCTGTCGCCTGGTTGCGGAAACCAGCCCGTCCTTATTATTATTATTATTTATTAACCCCTAATGAAAATGAAAATGAAAATGAAAATGAAAATATTTTATTCGAAGTAGGTAGCAGTGTACACTTTTCGAACGTCGTTCTTTTATCTACCTAATACAAGGTTCCTACCACTCGGAACTCGTATACCCACCGTTTCGGGAAGTGTTTGCGGAGTGAGAAGAAACGGCGGGCCCTAAAGAAACTCCCTCCAATACCAATGTTGTAGTATGTAGGTTGCCTTTTTTATTCTCTAAAATGAATGAGGCTTGGACCATGCAATGGCGCCGAGGTGGGAGAGTACCTAGCTGTCTCTTTTTCTCTTATGGCGCTAAACTACGTGCGAGTGGGTCAAACGTAGACGAGGACTACTACATGTTAACCAATTAAATCTCTCCGACAAGGAAGGATAATTAAGATCGAACTTCACTTGAGGTAAGTTCGTTTGATCATATAATAATTCTATCGATCTATGGTTAGTTGTTTCGGATCTACAATGGATCTATGAGGGTCTAAACCTAAACTTATCCTTACAAATAAGGAATTTATTTTGATAGTTGGTTTTTTGTTTTGTAAATATATTTCACTAATGGCGCCATCTTTTGTCGAGTAGGTGAATTACCAGTGAATTACATTACTTGGGAGGCCTTGGAGCCCTTTGTTGCTAACATTGACCGCGCTACTCGACAACAGATGGCGTGCAGTTCTGAAGGAATGAACAGAGGAATGACAACATGCACTGATATGTTCGAGTATTTTTCTGCCATTTTTGGCGTGGTTCATCTGGATATGTCGTTTTCAGTTTTTTTTACAAACGCTCCGATTGAACGTGCGAAGCTCGGTCACCCAGCTAGTTTTTATATTATGTTACTTGCTGCTACGGAACCCTTTATGGGCAAGTCCGACTCGCACTTGGCCGCTTTTTTTTAATATACAGAGGACATTTTTCAAGCACGCCATTCTACCACCAACTTATTTAAGTGTTCTGCAAAATGGTAATATTAAGGTGGATATCCACACTGTGCCGGAAACCGCTCCGGTGTGCTGTGCTGCGATTTTTTATTTGACACTGTCAAACTGTATGATTAACTTAACACTTTTATGGACAGTTTTACTGTACGGTGTTATTACTTATACTGTATATCATTTAGTGTCCTCGAAGTGTTAATGTCATAATCCACTCACGAAAACAGGGTGAAATAATGTTGTCACAGTGTTTTTCTGAATCCAGAACTCTGGAGCTTTGTGCGGCAGCTGTCAATCGATGTGGCTCACCAAGGAGGAGTTAGTTCTTTGTTGATTGGTTCATCTAAAGTATACGGTAAGCACATTCCGACTAAATGAACTAGTGCTAGGACCCTGATATGCAAAGTCCGGTTGGATGGATAATATTGCTCGCTCTATACCTGCCACGAAGCAGCGCACTGTGTCCCGATGGGTGACGCGAAATAGCCAGCGCAATTACCAGCATCAGAGGCATTTCATCATAGCCCTCAAGGCATGGCACTTATAACTATTTCTGTCTGGGGTTACAGATGCTCATAGGCGGCGGTAGCTACTTTACATCTGGTGGGTCGTCAGTAGTTTGCCACCTAACACAATAAAAAATAAACTACAGAAACGCAATGCTGAAGATCCTTGTATTGTCCAGATACATGATGAAGAAAATGAAACTTATATTGAGTTTACATTTACACACATCCCGTTAACTGAGATTTCTTTTGATTACACTGAAAAATATTTTTCGACTCCGTTAAAGTTGCCAATAAATAAATGTTTTACTATTCATACAAAATTGGCCAATATTGTAAAAACTTGAATGGTAAATTAAATAGACTTACACCTGCACACTGCACAGAGTATGGGTGGGTGAAAAATATGTCGCGAACATGACTAAATGTTCTAGAAAGTTTAGGAATTTTAAAAAACTAATTAGCTGACATGCCGACAAATTCAAGTCGAGGACACTATTTAGTTACTTATGACAGCGATTTAATTGCAGTGGTATGTGACCCAGAGGATGCCTTGCTGATAGCAAACACCTATTTGGATAAAAGTGTTCACTACAAATTTATCAAGAAATGGGTTGGAGATAGTCTTCTTACTTCTGACAGTAAGTATTAAATACAGGATTTTTTAGATAGATATTACATGTATTTACTTACACGACACACAATTTCTGAAGATAAAACAAGAATAGAGAACACTGTCCAAAAAGAACAATCACAGTAAGATAGTTATTAGTAGTAACTCATTAGTTTAATATTAAACCTTTAAACATCTAAAAACAATAGACGGGTGCCGTGATAAGGAAACAGTTCCGAACTCAGCACATGCTACAGTTTCCTGCAGCACTGATTTTTAGTTTCTTAAAAATTAGTAGCTATAATGCGTGTTGGCAACCATTCTTATGTAGCATGATGATAAAATGATTGCTATAGAAATGCTCCAAACAGCATGTGTTTATCAATTTCCAGGTACAATTTGGAAAAATGACCGTAAGCTATTGATGCCAGCGTTCAGCCATCAAGTACTCATTAGTTTTTTGGAGAGTCTGAATAAAGAAGCTCGAAGAGTAGTCGAGAAATTTTCAATGAAAGCTGACCAAAGGGAATTTGACCATGTGCCATTTATAAAAGAATACGCAGTAAATACTCTTTGCTGTAAGTAGAAGATTGTAAAAGAATATTTCAAGAATATACAAGGTATATTCCGGGTGTTAGGTAAAATAGTGAATCTGTTTTAAGGACTAGAAGGGCACGCTAGATACAGTACATTTATGCTTTTTACAAATGTATATTCGCTTAAATAACTGAGAAAAATGAACAAAAATGAGCATCTTCTGGATGATATTTAATATTTATATGACTCAGTTTAAATTGCAACAAGTCGCTAGATTCATACATTTTATATCAAGATCAAATGAGAAGCCAGATTTTCAGGAAGACTATTTTAGTAAGCGCCATTTTCGTGGTACATTTTCGATATCTTTACGAATACAAATTAATCAGAAATAGATATATCTTTATTAGCGCCATAACTAACTTAGATATAATTGCTATTCTGGCCAGTATATTTTGGCGCTTATGGTGGTTTTCCTGAAAAAGCTCGGTTTATCAGTGAATCTGGAACAGAGATTTTTGTTAATCGAAATGTTAATGACAATATTTATAAATGGACTAAATTTTCTAACAATACTCTGCAACTTTTTAGAAGAATAACGTCTTTTTTTTCGGCACACAGCTTCCGTTTTAGGAATAGATTTTCCTGAGAAAATAAAATACGTACACACAGCTGAACAGCTCCTTGATATATTTATCAAGAGATCACTTAACGTCTTTTTACATCTAGATTTTATTTACAACTGGACAAATTTAAAGAAAACGCAGGATAAATGTATAAATTTCGTGAATACTGTAGCTGATGATGTAAGAATTATTCCTTTTAAAACATTAAAGTCAAATTCGGCTTCCATTTATATAACACTATAAGTAAAAGACAAATATTGATATTTTCCAGATGATCAAAACGAAACGATTGGAGTCCAAAGGGCAATCAAAGAATGAGACAGGTTTGATATGATTATTTGCTACGAAATAACCTGGTGAGCTTAGATCTGGTATAAAATTAAAGCTGATCAATTTTTATGAAGAGCCCAAAACATTTTATGATTTCAAGCAATATCGTAGATCAAAGTATCAGCATGATAAGTAGTAGTCAGTATACATATTTTGTTACATTTCTGCGCTGCATAGGTATTTGAGAAGGTATTTCAAAAAGATTTCTTAGACATAAGCCTAGCATCGATAACAGGAGGAGAAAGTTGTGTCGTGGTAATAGCAATCAACTATATGACAGGTTTTCAAAGAGAGAGACATGCACTTCAAATAAAATAATTGTTTATTACAGATACAAAAAATAATTTTCTTGAATTGATTCTTCATCTTAATCAGTCTGCAGAAGAATCTTCTGAAGAAGAAATAATCAATGACAAAAGATTAAGAGATCACCTCAACATCATAATAACTGCTGGTATTGACACAATACTGAGCGTGGTTCCAATAATTTTAGTAAATATTGGTTCTCATGCGGCTGTTCAAGAAAGGATTATGAGAGAGTATGTTTTTAAATTCACATACGCCTTAATATGTAATTACAGTATGGTTTTCAATTTAAATTGTATTTCTTTGAGGCGTCCATTTTTTATACTCTACGTCCTAGATAAAGATATAACCTACTTCTCCGATGAGTTAATATTTTAAACAGTACATTTGCACTAATTTTCAGAATCGATGAAATATTTGGCGATTCTGACAGAAATAATGTTACAAAGGATGATTTAAGCCGACTGGTGTATTTAGAAGCAGTAATAAAGGAGAGCATGAGACTATTCACCCCCGTTCCGATAGTAGCAAGGAAACTAGAAGAAGACGTAAAATTGAGTAAGTAGAAACAAAATCTTAGAACTTCAAGACAAAAGTATACAGACTAAAAAGAACCGAGTTTGATCGATATCCTTAATATTATAAATTCGAATGTGAATTTGTATGTTTGTCCTTCTTTCACGTCGCAACGAAGCTACGGTTCGGCATGATCTTTTGCGCAGAGAACATAATAAAGAAATAAATAAAAGCAAAAAGAATAACAAGAGAATTATATTATGGCAACACTTAAAACGAAAGTTTCTCTTTCAGAAAACTATACATTATCTGCGGGGAAAAACTGCGTTCTGCTCCTATCTGGGTTAAACCTACACCCGGTTTGGGGTGATGATGTGCTGGAATTCAGGCCGGAGCGTTGGTTGCAACCCTGCATCCCACCAGAACGCCTTGCCGCCTTTGCTGCCTTCAGTATTGGGAGAAGAAACTGCATTGGTAACTGCATTTGCCACTTTACTCCGCCCACGTGGATACCGTTTTTTGTTTTTCGGAAAGAAAATAAAAGCATACCTATAAGAACTTTTTTAAGAAAAGTGATGGAAGGAGTTTTTTTGGACCCGTTGTTTCTTTTCACTTTTTTTGTTTTTCGGAATGAAAATAAAAGCATATAAGAACTTTTTAAAAAAAAAATGATGGATGGAGTTTCTTTAGACCCGTTGTTTCTTCTCACTCCGCAAACACTTCCCCAAAACGACGAGTACCTATACAATTTCCGAGTGGTAGGAACGCCGCATTAGGTAGACCAGTGTTTTTCAATCTTTTTCAATACCCGACCCCTTTACAAGTTAAAAAATTCTTGCGACCCCCTAGAGCCCTAAACATACAAAATGTTAGTAATTTAAAAGACTACATTTATAATTTTTTTCAATTAGAAAATGATTTGATTATAAACGTCTCCAAAATATAACCACGCTTTAATAAATTGTTAAAGAATAAACAGGACCAACCTTCGCACTGAAATCGCATTTTTTCATTGCAGTGTAGGACCTATATCCACTTAAATTTTTCTTTTTCCGCGACCCCTTTAGAAAGGCTTCGCGACCCCCCCAGGGAGTCGCGACCCACAGGTTGAAAAACACTGAGGTAGACAAAAGAATGACCTGCTGCTAAAGCTGCTAACTATGTACTTAGAATAAAATATTTTGATATATCTTAATTTTAAACTAGGTATTCTCTGTTCTTCCCCGCCTTCTATCTAAGTTCTTAACCAAATTTCAATGAATTGGTGGAGAGAATCTCACTTTTATTATAAATGCGAAAGTATGGACGTTTCTTTATTTGTTTCTTCCACTTTGATTTTTTAGGTGAAATTTGGTAGGTGGATAGATAAAGCACTAGGCTAACATATAGGATACTTTTTATCCCGGAAGGGTTCCCGCAGGAACGGCTAAAAACTGAATTTTGTCTTTGTCACTAGATGGCGCTGCCTTAACATTGTATTTCTCTCTGGACCCAATTCTGAAGTCCACGCAGACAAAGTCGCGGGTAGAAGCTATTATTGTAATAACTGGCATTACTTTGTCAAGTTTCATTATTTTAAGGTGCCCGGTAATATTCCCGAGGGAATTTCATATTTTTCTGGATAACATTACCCTATGCCATTTCTTGCCCTATCAACTACATTGTGCAACAAATTAAGTCCATGAGTTGCTCCGTTGCGATGTCAAAGGACAAACAAAGTCACTTTCGCATTTATAATACTATTTTTTTTATTTTAATATTTTAATTTTATTAATTATAACACATCTTATTTATTTAAATTAAAAAACTGGACTAGTTCAAATGTATCCTGTTTCAATTAGGACGGACACAGTAACAAAATAAATAAATAAATAATAAATAAATAAATCTTTATGCTATGTTTACCGTAAACCCGTTTTTCGAGTATAGTCGAGTATGTCTGATTCATTGTTACTGCCTCAAAACAATAACTCGAAACTTACAATTATTTCATTAAGTGTCACATTATCAATGACACATTATATTAAAACAGTTTTTTCCTCCATAGTAAAAAACCAACTGCAAAACTATACGATGATCTCAGGTTCAAAAAGTCTTTATTTCATTTATGATGATTATACAATATTTCATTTGAGTCAATAGGGAGTTTTCAGATGACGTATGTCACACCGTTCATAAGTGTTTCAATAGATGGCGCTTCTAAACTTTGGAAAAATATTTTTAATAACAGCGTAGAATTTACGGTAGCAAAATAGATTTAGTATGGTTAAAAACATATAAAAAACCACCTGAACATAGAATCTTATTAATTGAATTAACAGAAACAATAAATTTCCAACTTGGTCAAGTATGGATAACCTGGGTGCGTTCTGGTTCCTCTGTTATATGTAATTTCTTCTTCCGAACTAAAAATAAATTGATTTCAATAAATTCTTATGATTAAAATGCAATTTATAACTCGGTATCATGTTAGAATTATTTTAAGAAATACAAAAACAATACTGATAAGCGCATCAAAACTTATGAAAAGTATTTTTTGGATCAAACTGCAAAAAAATATTCAATGAAAAGTAATCTTCGAAAGCTACTCATCATTATTAGGATATTAGTCGGTTATATCAGTCAGTTTTGACGATTTTTAAGAGATTTTCTTTTTTCCAATGTTGATCAGCGCCATCTAGTTGAGTTTAGAGAAACCCGTGGAAAATTCCCTATTAAAGACGAGGCGGTATGGCCATGGAGCCTTAGCCTGCCCTAGAAAGGGCAAAAAAAATATATGGTTTGAGACCTTAGACCAAGGAATTTATATGTAGTATCTAAGATATTTATGTTCTTTGCCTCAGACTAGAGAATCTTTTTGAGACGTCTTCATATATTTCTTTTTTTTTTTTCAGGCAAGTACTATGCAATGATGTCCATGAAGACTTTATTGGTCCACATACTACGAACATATGTCATCTCCGCGGACTGTACGAAGATGCAGTTGACAGAGGATGTTATCACGAGAGTTGATTCGGGGCATCACATTAGCTTGAAAAGAAGATTCTAGAAGTTGTAGAAGTATTCGTTTCTATCGTGGTCATGATATAAAAAAAGAAGGTAGGCGGATAACACACTGCTCCGAAATCCGCTCCGGTGTGTGGTGCGGCGATTTTTTTATTATCGAAATTGTGACGTAAAACAACACACACACCCGGAGTGGATTCCGAAACAGTGTGTTATCCGCGGTAAAGTCTGGCCAAGGAAAGCTGTCGACAAGAAATGGCGGCAAATTAAAATCTAATAAAAATGTGGGCAGTTTTCGTTCGCCAAAATCTACCTATACTATATGCAGGGTGTCCCAAAACTAATGCGACAAATTTTGGCTGGTGATAGCTTTGATAAGGCCTATCAAAATAACGAAACATATGTTCAGCAAAAGTTTATGGTTTTCAGGTTATACCAGATTAAAAAAAAATGAAAATCACTACCTTACGGTGGCCTTTTGAGCTTATATTATTTAAAAAAACCACTTAATTTGTAATTTTTTTGCACTCAAATATTTTCGATTAGTGTCTCTACTCAAATCTACTATTTATTCTACAAAAAATTTAAAGATATCGTCAGAAATACATCATTAATTCAAGAAAAATCTTTAAAAATATCCGATAATGAAACTTTAAACATTGGCGACGTAAAAAAAATGTACTGAATAATTTTGTCTAAAATATTTTAAAAAATCCTTGTTTCATGCCCATTTTAGAAATGTATAATAATTGGAAATTTTCCTTGCAAACATTGAGTTAATTGCTATTTTTGACCTCAAGGTGCTGATTTAAAAAAAATCTTATATTCAAGGTTTTTCAAATAAAAATAATTAGATTGATTAAAATAGAAAGGAGATCATGTGTGTGTTCTACAAAGTCACCGTAACTTTTTACCTGAGATAAAAAAAAACGGCCAAGTGCGAGTCGGACTCGCGCATGAAGGGTTCCATACCATCGTACAAGAAACTCCAAAAAACACGTCTCTTGTATGGGGACCCCATTAATTTTAAAATATAATTTTATTTTACTATATTTTTAGCGACTATAGCAATACAAACTCTGTGAGCATTTCATTTAAATCGCAAGAGTGACAGAGCAGCGGCGACACTGTGCCACAAAAGTACCCTAATCGGAGACAACTGTACTATTAGATTTTGAATATACCCAAGCTACTGTTTGGCAGACTGCCTGGCCGAAGTAGACAAGATGAAGACGTTGTTTTGGAAGAAAGACGGAATAGTGGCGGCAAAATGTTTCTTTTTTAGGGTTCAAAGTTTAAAGGCCAACGGGACCCTATTATTGTACTAAGGCTCCGCTGTCCATCCGTCCGTCCGCCCGCCTGTCTGTCTGTCAGCGGGCTGTATCTAATGAACCGTAATAGGTAGACGATTGAAATTTTACAGAGTGTGTATTTCTGTTGCCGCTATAATAAAAAATGATAAAAATAAATTAAAGGGAGATCCCCTACTAGAAACGTGTTTTTTGGGTGGTTTTGGCTCGATTTTAATAATAGCAAGAGAAAGACGCTTGATTCAAACGCTCACAAAGTTTGTATTACTGTAGTCGCTAAAAAAATATAATAAAATAAAATAATATTTAAAAATTAAAGAGGGTTACCATACAAGAAACTTATTTTTGGAACCCTTCATGTGCGAATCGAACTCGCACTTGGCCGGTTTTTTCTGTTTTTTTATCTCAGTTAGTAAGTCACGGTGAGGTGACCTTGTAGAATACACACATGATCTCCTTTCTATTTTTAATTAATCTAATAAATATTTGAAAAACCTCTAATAAAAGATTTTTTTTTAAATCAGCACCTTGAGGTCAAAAATAGCATTTAACTCAATGTTCGCAAGGAAAATATCCAAGTATTATACATTTCTAAAATGGGCATGAAACAAGGTTTTTTTAAAGCATATAAGATAAAATCATTCAATATTTTTTTTACGTCGCCGATGTTTAAAATTTCATTATCGGATATGATTAAAGATTTTTCTTGAATTGATGATGCATTTCTGATGGCATCTTCAATTTTTTTGCAGAATAAATTGTAGATTCGGTAGAGACACTAATCAACAATATATGAGTGCAAAAGAAAATATAAATTAAGTGGTTTTTTTATATCGAAAACTCAAAAGACCCACCGCAAGGTAGTAATTTTCATTTTTTTTAAAATCTGGTATAACTCGAAAACCATAAACTTTTGCTGAACATATAATAATAATAATATCTAGGACAAATAATAATATCTAGGACAAATCACACACGGTCATCTGGCCCCAAACTAGGATTCCCTGTATCTTGGGAACCAGAGACTGATATACATACACATATATTTTTAAATACATACATATATAGATATAATACACCCAGACTCAGAGCAAACAATTCTGCTCATCACAGAAAAGTTTGCCCTGTGTGGGGATCGAACCCACGACTCTTGGATAAGAGGTCAGGATCGCTAACCACTTAGCCACCGAGTCAGTCAGTCATTCATATGTTTCGTTATTTTGATAGGTCTTGTATCAAAATGATTTTGTTCATTTTGTTGGCCTGTGGTGTGGCCTTAGAATAGCACCACCCCATCTCTTCCCGTGGGTGTCGTAAAAGGCGACTAAGGGATCCATAAACCGGAGGATGGGCAGCAGCGTCTTTCTCGCGTACCATCTTGGCTCACGCCACACTGCGATCGCCAACCCGCATGCCAAGCGTGGCGATTATGGCAACTACCCCCCAAATATGATTAGGAACCCGAAACAACGGCCCCTAGTCCCCGGCAGCCCCGCTATTCCTGACTCCGGTAGCGGTCACGGTAACGGCGGGGCATGGGGTGCGAAGAATCTCCGGCAGAGGCCAGGCTACCAAAAACAAAAACCTTTGGCCCTGGCAACCTATAACACGCGCACACTGCGAACGGACGAAAGACTCGCTGAACTGGAGGAGGAATTGAGCAGGTTACGATGGGATATTGTGGGATTATGTGAAGTCCGAAGAGAGGGTGAGGACACCATAATCCTTAAGTCCGGAAACCTGCTCTATTTCCGGGAGGGCGACCAACTGTCCCAGGGTGGTGTCGGGTTTATTTTCCACAAGTCCCTAGTCAACAACGTGGTCCAGGTCGAGAGTGTTTCGACGAGGGTAGCGTACCTTATACTCAGAATCACCAAACGGTATTCGCTGAAGGTCATACAGGTATATGCGCCGACCGCGGAACACCCCGACGAAGAGGTGGAGGTTATGTATGAGGATATCTCCAGAGCCATACATAGCTCCAGAACCCATTTCACCGTTGTGATGGGGGACTTCAACGCGAAACTAGGCAAACGAAGGGACAACGAGCTGAGAGTGGGGAAATTTGGATACGGAGAGAGGAATGCGCGGGGTCAGCTGCTGGCTGGCTTTATGGAGAAGGAGGGCCTCTTCATGATGAACTCCTTCTTCAAAAAGCCAAAACAGCGCAAGTGGACATGGCTGCATCCCAGTGGCGTAGTAAAAAATGAGATTGACTTCATCTTGTCTACAAAAAGGCAAATATTCAATGATGTCTCTGTGATCAACTCGCTGAAGACAGGAAGCGATCACCGAATGGTAAGAGGCACATTGAATCTAAAAACAAAGCTAGAAAGATGTCGACTGATGAAGTCCACGCTCCGACCAGCGCCTATCCAACTCCAAAACCCCGAAAGCTTTCAACTCGAGTTGCACAACCGCTTCGAATGCCTAGGAGAATGCGAAAATGTGGACAATTATAACGACAGGTTCATGGAAATTGTCCAAACGGCTGGGAATAAGGCCTTCAAAACCGGCCGTTTAAAAAGAAAATCTCGTATCTCGGACCTCACCAGCAAGCTCATGGAGGAAAGACGAAGCCTGATTCTGAAATCCTCTGAAGATGCTTGTCAGTATCGGCGACTAAACAGACAGATCTCCAAGTCCTTGACCCGTGATATACGCCAATTTAATACCAACCGTATTAAAGAGGCTATCGAGCGCAATAAAGGGTCAAAAGTATTCGCAAGGGATCTGTCTGCTGGTCAAAGCCAACTGACAAAGCTGAAGACCGAGGATGGCAGAGTCGTGTCGTCCAAGCCCGAGCTGTTGGAAGAGGTTGAGAAATTCTACGGACAATTATACATGACTACACGCTTACCTGTCAGCAATCTGGCTGAAGACCCGAGAGCCAGATTGTCCCGACACTATACCGAAGATATCCCAGACGTCAGGCTGTGCGAGATTAGAATGGCTCTCAAACAGCTTAAGAACAACAAGGCACCGGGTGATGATGGAATTACGGCTGAGCTTCTGAAAGCAGGTGGAGAACCGGTACTTATAGCTCTTCAGAAGCTATTTAATTCCGTCATGCTCGAGGGACGAACGCCTACAGCATGGCACAGGAGTGTGGTGGTGCTCTTCTTCAAGAAGGGTGATAAGTCTCTGCTGAAGAATTACAGACCCATCTCACTCCTGAGCCATGTCTACAAGCTGTTTTCGAGAGTCATTACGAATCGTCTCGCACGCAGGTTTGACGACTTCCAGCCTCCCGAACAAGCCGGTTTCCGAAAAGGCTTCAGTACCATAGACCACATACATACGCTGCGGCAGATTATACAGAAGACCGAAGAGTATAATCGGCCACTATGCTTGGCGTTTGTGGACTATGAGAAAGCCTTTGATTCGATCGAGACCTGGGCTGTGTTGCAGTCTCTCCAACGGTGCCAAATTGATTATCGATACATCGAAGTGTTGAAGTGCTTGTATGAAAACGCCACCATGTCGGTCCACCTCCAGGATCAGAATTCGAAACCTATCCGGCTGCGGGAAGCTTCGCAATATCTTTACGTCCAAAATACCGCAGTCCCTCAAGACTAAAGTCTTTGACCAGTGTGTGTTGCCAGTGATGACATATGGATCCGAGACATGGTCGCTTACTATGGGCCTTATAAGAAGGCTCAAAGTCACCCAAAGGGCGATGGAGCGTGCTATGCTTGGTGTTTCCCTACGTGATCGAATCAGAAATGAGGAGATACGTAGGAGAACTAAAGTTACCGACATAGCTCTCAGAATCGCTAGACTTAAGTGGCAGTGGGCAGGGCACATAGCTCGTAGAACAGATGGCCGTTGGGGCAGTAAAGTTCTCGAATGGCGACCGCGCACCGGAAGGCGCAGTGTGGGCAGGCCCCCGACTCGGTGGACCGACGACCTGGTAAAGGTTGCAGGAAGCCGCTGGATGCGAGCCGCACAGGACCGGTCGGTGTGGAAATCCTTGGGGGAGGCCTTTGTCCAGCAGTGGACGTCTTTCGGCTGATAGATAGATTTATAGATAGGTCTTGATCAAAGCTATCACCAGTCAAAATTTTTCGCATTAGTTTTGGGACACCCTGTATAATACATATGAGTTTTTTGAAATGAATCTATTATCCAAAGCGGACATAGTGAAATTCATTAATTCCATTCTGAGTATGGGTTCTTTTAATTTAATAATATTGCATAATTAGTTGCTTGTCTGTTTAAGGATGATGTTTGACATATTGTTCAACTTAATGAAATATATACTTTTTTAGACTGAGGTTCAGCTGGTTAAGGGTTGCTAAGAGAATGTACTAGACTAGAGTACTTTTTGCAATCGCGCTTAGAATATGATACTGAAATGTAACGATTTTATGCACTCTTATATTTGCGTAGGTAGCTGTTTGTATAACCCTACATTATAAAACCAAAAAGTAATATTAAAAATATTATTAACAATTAATAAACTGCTCCGTAATTTAAACTGCTACTAAAGTTTATCTGAACTGGTATTATTATTTAAAACACTCTTTTTGATTTAAAAGAAAATCATAAATGCATACTTTCGTACAACAAAACAACTAGCTCTATCACAACAATAACAACAAGTACTATCACCTACTATTAATTTGTAAATTAAATAACAAAATGAAAAAACAAATACACCACGCAAGCCATCGCATTCTGAGCGCGAATTTAATTGAATAAATTCGTATATAGAGGAAGAAATTTTAATAATGTTGTCTTTGTGCTACAGATTCTATGAAAATATTGACTAAATCGGCTAAGTGCCATAGTAGGCATCCCGCTACGAAATCGAACTAAGAGTATTAAACTAAATTAAATTATATTTAAGCTTCTTTTTCATACTTATAAGAATCAGAAATGAAGAGATACGTAGGAGAGCCAAAGTCACCGACATAGCTCACAGAATCGCTAAACTGAAGTGGCAGTGGGCGGGGCACATAGCGTAGAATAGATGGCCGTTGGGGCAGTAAAGTTCTCGAGTGGCGACAGCGCACCGGAAGACGCAGTGTAGGCAGGCTTCCCACTCGGTGGACCGATGACCTGGTAAAGGTTGCGGGAAACCACTGGATGCGGGCAGCGAAGGGCCGATCGATGTGGAAATCCTTGTCCAGCAGTGGACGTCTTTTGGCTGATGATAATGATAATGAAAGCTTCTACCTAGTTATGAATCTGAACAACTTTTCCCGAGAAACTGTTCGCAAAATTATACTTCTCAGCTAATTGACCAACTTAGCATGATAATCCAAATTGTTTTTTAGCTAATTGGTTACTTGTTTCTGTAGAACTTAACTTCCTTGAGTAGAACAGAATATACTATATTTAACCAATGCAGTTTGGTTTCGCAGTTCTCTCAAGATGCTACTCAGTACATATAATAGACAGATCTGTTAGGTAAATAAATAAATAAAATAAATATCCGGGACAAATCACACACGCGGTCATCTGGACCCAAACTAGGATTCCCTGTTCTATGGGAACCAGAGACTGATATACATACACAAATACGTTTAAATACATACATATATAGATATAATACACCCAGACATAGAGCAAACAAATCTGCTCATCACAGAAATGTTTGGGTGTTTTTGGTGGATATCACTATTCCACACGACGAAAACCTCGTGCAAGCAGATGCCGACAAGAGGTTGCGGTACCTGAACCTGGCGCACGAGGTTACGGATGTGTGGCAAGTGCAATCCACTGAAATCATTCCTGTAGTCCTGTCCGTAAATGGTTTGATTCCAGCTGACCTGGATCGTAACCTTAGGCAGCTGGGACTTCGAGGCAGACCGATAATAGCGGCTATGCAAAAGGCAGTCCTCCTCGACAATGCCCGGATTGTCCGACGCTTTCTCTCCTCGTCGCACTGACCTCCAGCCGACTGTGCTTCTGCTGGAGTAGCTCCTGCCACTTCGCCTAGCGCGAAGTGGTCAGAGTAGCCCAAATTCATGTTTCAAAATAATAATAATAATCAATAATTGTTTTCAAATTTCAACATTGACTTATACAGGGTGTAACAGAAGTGTGTGACAATACTTCAAGATTGGCTTTTACCCCTCAAACTGAACAACTTTTGTTCGACAACTTTGTTGAAATCGCAAAATTTTTTGGACTTTTAAGTACAAATCGATCAACTGGCAAACCAACTTTGTATGAAAAGTCCAAAAAATTTTTTGCGATTTCAACAAAGTTGTAGAACAAAAGTTGTTCAGTTTGATGGGTAAAAGCCAACCTTGAAGTATTGTCACACACTTCTGTTACACCTGTATGAAGGACACGCCCAGCGGAAGCGACAAATGGCAGTAAAATTCTCGAGTGGCGACCGCGCACCGGAAGACGCAATGTGGGCAGGCCACCGACTCGGTGGACCGACGACCTGGTGAAGGTTGCGGGAAGCCGCTGGATGTGAGCCGCGCAGGACCGGTTGGTGTGGAAATCCTTGGGGGAGTCCTTTGTCCAGCTGTGGACGTATTTCGGCTGATGATGAACACACTTAACTCCTTAGATAAAAATATTGCTCTTTTCGTGCAATCATAATTTATTTTGTAGTAAAATAATTTTGTAGTAAAATATTAAAACTTCACATGCGACATTATTATCTTCCAACACAATTTGTCGTAAGAAACTTAACTTCATATAAGATGTTTTCCACGAAACCAAACGCTTTAGTGAAAAGAGGCTAAACTTGAAATACAAAGGTTTTCACTATTTCCTTTTGTGCAAAAACACCTTCCTTAATATTAAATTATTTTCCTGTTACTAAGTCGAGTTAAAATAGTTTACGCGTTTATGTGTTTGAACTTGAGATATTTTACACAATTCTGTTTCTGGAACTATGGCACTTAGCGCTATGTTTCTTAGACCAAAAGAAAGAGAATTTTTCATAGACGACATATCAATAATAAAATGAAAATCGACTTAACTCGAGCTATGCGTCTTCTCACAGGAGGTATAGTATAAGTCGATGAATTTCAAATATTTTTATTGTAATTGAAGATCAGCGGATAGTGGGCACGGACAGTTTTTCGGAAAAAATAACTAGGTATTTTTTAATATAAATTAATATGATACTTTATTGATTTCAAAATTATCTATAGTTTAACTATGGTAGTAATATAAAAAACTACTTAAATCTAAAAAACCTGTTGAGCGTGATTTGATAACAGTTACACGATTAAACATTAACAACTGGACCTACAAGTTTAAGAATAAATAAGCATAACCTTACAAAAAGAGATGGAATCTTAAAAAAAAACATTCTATATAGCGTTACTCTGAATCAAACGCACTTTTTTAACATACTGTATGATTTCGTTAAAGATTATTATCACCCCATAAAAGAACTATACTTAATTTTTTCTTACTTGTCTTATTTTTGAAAATATTATAGCGTACCTACTCATTATTATTAATATTTCATGAATTTGGAAAAGCTCTTTATTAAGTTTATATAAGGAACTTCACAACAAAGTATCACAACAAGGTATCCCAACACTATAGGTATAAAATGTCAATGGTAATGAGTAGGTACGCTATAATATTTTCAGAAATAAGACAAGTAAGAAAAAATGAAGTATAAACGAACCATGTGACAATGAACAACGAAGCCTGAGACAATGAATGCCTACCTGAGTACACTAATGAATGATTATTCAACTGGTTACTCATTATGGAAAGCCACAAAAAATCTGAAAAGACCGATCATGCACATACCACCTATAAAAAAACTAGCGGCCACTGGGCAATTAGTAACGAACAAAAAGCAAAGACATTCGCAAAGCACCTAGAATAGATATCCCAACCTATCGTAGAAAGCTCGCAGATCCTGGCTACAGATGAAATACTCGAAGATCAGCTTGAAGTAAGACTCGTTACGCCCAAAGAAGTGCAAAACGAAATTAAGTACTTAAACCAAAATAAAGCTCCTGGGTACGACCTTATTACCGGTGAAGTGTTAAATTATCTTCCCCGCAAAGCCACAGTCAAGTTAACCACCCTCATTAATGCTGTTTTAGACTAAAGTATATCCTTGATGTGTGTAAAGTTGCCGAAGTCATAATGATAGCGAAACCGGACACGCCACCTCATGAAGCTACACCATATAGACCCATTTCCCTGCTTCCAATTTTGACAAAATTGTTTGTGAAGCTCTTTCTTAAACGGCTAAAACCTGTAATAGAAGAAAGAAATCTTATACTAGACTATCAGTTTGGGTTCAGGGAAAAACATTAAACTATAGACCAAGTTCACAGGATAACTAAAGTTATAGAAAAAGCACTGGAAGGTAAAAAAGTTGACACTAGTGTTTCTGGACGTAGCACAGGCTTTTGACAGGTATGGCATGAGGGCCTCATACACAAACTAAGAAAAATGCTGCCAAAGCAGTTTACACAGATTTTGGAGTCATATCTGTCTAATAGAATGTTTAGGGTAAGAAAAGACGATTCTTACTCTGAATTAAAACAAATAAAAGCTAGAGTACCATAGGACAGTGTTCTAGGTTCGGTCTTTTACCTGATATACACTTCTGATATCCGAGTACTAGAGAACAACACCATTGCAACCTTTGTAGATGACACAGCCATCATGGCAACAGGGTTCACACATGCGGAGGCAGTGGAAAAGGTCAAAATATCCGTTAATAAAATCTGCGACTGGACGAAGAAAAGGCGAATTAAATTGAACGACACAAAGTCAATTCACATAGACTTTACTAATAAGAAGCAAAACTATCATCAGGCAATACCTTACGAGAATACAGCCAAACATCTAGGCATGACTCTAGATGCAAAGCTTCGCTGGAAAGCACATGTCAAAAATAAATGTGATGAGCTGGAGCTACGTTAAAACAAAATGAACTGGCTTCTTGGTAACACAAAAATAAGCTATTAATATATTAACAAGTCCTTATGCTTGTATGGACTTATGGCATACAGCTCTGGGGCTGTACCAAACAAAGCAACATCCAAATCACACAACGCTTCCAAAACAAAGTACTCAGAGGTATAGTAAATACACCCTGGTATATAAGAAATGATGACCTCCATCGGGACCTCAAAGTGGAGTTTGTCGCTAATATTATAAAAAAATTCGCCGAAACTTATCAGCATAGACTTCATCATCATGTGAATGTTAAGGCTATACAGCTCCTCGACAACTTGGACCTAGTAATAAGACTGGAAAGGTCAAAAACTTTTGACTTATTTATTTTACAATTTATTGTGTACACATAATAGACATAATACACAGGCTTAACATAAAATATACACAAAGGGTGCAGCTTATTTCTAGTAGAAATTTCTTCCAGCAGACCCGGGTTAAGGAGAAAGTTGTACAAAGTGTTGCTTAGTGCAGTGTAGTGAGTGCTACAGTAAAGAACAACAAAACAGAGTGTCTTCCCCTTAACTAGAGACAATAAGAAAAGTGCTGTAGGACATATTGTTAGTGTAAATAAAATTAGCAGTATAGGTTAAATTTAAATTACTTATTAGCATTTAGGCTAGATTATGATGTACCAAGATTTATTGGTACATCATACAATAAAAAAAATAGGTATGTTCAATTGATTTAAATCACACAATTCTTATTAGGCAATTTAATTAAAATTATTTAAATTTTAGTTAAAATTCTCTTTTGCAAGCTAATACGATTACTTGGTTCCGGTGTATTCAAAAGTTTAAAAGTAAACTCCATTTTCGTCAAGTCTGCATTGATGACGTAATTTCGGATGATGTATGCCAAGATAATCTTCATAGATATCATAGCGTAGTATTTTCCTGAAAAAAAGGGTAAATCAACTTGAGTTTAGGAATATACAAAAATATTTCATACAAAGACTCTAAGAGTGCGTGTAAACGAATTTGGTTTAAAGGTTTTAAAACTAGGAATGTGATAAAAGTGTCTATTAGAAGCTTGAAAGTTCTTTTATCGACGATCATATAATTTCCTCATAACTGCATTTATTGTTAATAGACACATAACTAGTATTGCGACTATAAAATTAGAAGTCTGCCAATTGCATACTTTGACGCAAGACGTTGGTTTTAACTCAGCAAACACTTAAAACCTTCAAAAATTTTACCTGCACTACTACCTGCTATAATAAACAAAAACCTTGATAATTTAATACCTATGTCTGCGCAGAACTTGTCCAAGCTAGAAGCCAAATTATTATCAGTATACGTAATTTCTTCTTTTAAGGTCACTACGAACTTTGATCCACTATGTGAATCCATACAGTATGTTAAAACTATTGGCTGTGAGAGAGATAAAAGCGTAGGCAGCCTTAAAAAATAATATTCTGGTATTAATTTGTTGGTATGACCCAATGATATTTTACTAAGGATATTGCACGCTAAAGCAACGCGGCATCGTAGCGCGGCACAAGACACTATACGTAGCTATACATTAATAGTAAACATCGTAGAAACAAACGAAACACAGCCCATCTCTTTCTTACAAATGGAGCGCGTGAATTGCTATTTCATATTACGTCATCTCGCAAGCCGAACGCGTGACTCTTGAGAACATAAAAAGCGTGGAGTAGCATTTGAATTATATTTTTTTGTATTGGGCATCCTAAAGTAGTGTTTCAAACACTGTCATTCGTAATGTTTTATGAAATATTATACAATTGACTTAATTAGAATTCCAGATATATATAATGATTTTTAAATGACGGATATGAATATTTCAGGCTAAATTATTAATCGGGATAAATATGTCAAGTTGTCGACTTTTGTTGTACCGCTTAAAAAAAAGGAAAAGTTTTTTACTCTGTCGACCATTGGGTATGAAAAAATGGTCAATTCAACGATCGATTTGTATGGAGCGTCATTTTTTACATTTATTATGTATGTTTAAGATGTTGTTACATTTGAACCGAACAATGGTGATTTTCAAATTTGCCATTAAAAATTACCTTGTATACAGGTTGTTTAAAAAAGTGCGATTGAAATTTTAAGGTGTTACTCAGAATCAAGTATACAGAGTGTTAAAAAAGTGCGTTTGATTCTACAGGTTGTTAATGAAATGCGTTTGAAATTTTAAGGGGTTACTCAGAATCAGAATCAAGTATAAATAACAGAAAAATATTGTAACAATCCGATCTGCAATTTCTTTTTCATTTTTTCATACAAAAGCTGAATAGAGACTCAAGGATTTGTATGAGAAACTAAAATATTAATTGTAGATCGGATTTTTTTATATTTTTCCTGTATTCTACACTTTCTGAGTAATCCCTTAGAAATTTATGTTAAGGCTGATTTCGAAAAAAAACAATAACCTAACTATATAAAAAAAAGACTGCATTGGAAGCTGAAATTAATCAAACTGCTTAGGCTACAGAATCTGCCAAAGAAATATACATACATACATCCACTTAAAAACATAACCTTCCTTCTGGCGCAGTCAGGTAAATAGATGATATCGACATAAAAAATAGAACTAAATATCCAAACGACAGGATTACACGCCAAAACGATTTAGAAATGAGAAAGGATTGAAATCTATACGTTAATTGTAAAATAAAACAACTGTCTTGAAATCTTCATTAGAAATTATTCTTATTATTATTTGTATTGATATGAATTACTTGAGCTGCAAAATTATCAAGAGTATTATTGCACAATACTGATAAAAGTAAAATTATGTATGATTACAACCTATTGACTGACTCGGTGGCTAAGTGGTTAGGGATCCTGACCTCTGATCCGAGAGTCGTCGGTTCGATCCCCACACTGACATTTTGAGTCACTGACAACAAAACATAGTTGTGAATGTGGCCGATTTGTTTCTCCGGAATGTCAACCATCAATGCCCAATAGCGTGGGTGGCGCGGCCGGCCGGGGTGACGTCACCGGTACCGCGAGCACCGCAAGTGCGGGCGGCTCGCCGGGGCCGGCTGCGACGTTCCCCCCTGTTCCTCACAAATATTGTAAAACATTTCTTTTTTCTGACGGTCTTGGCACTTGGCTTTATTGTAGGAGACACACTAATGTTATGTACTTGCGCCTTTATAAGATGATCATCTTCATTTTCTTCTCCGACCTGAAATAAAAATCAGCATCTATTTAAAAACATAATAACATTTATACGTACACCCGAAAAATATTATCTTCCGTTTCGGCAGTATGGCTTTTACACTTAAAACATTTAAACAAAAGCGACTCCACTCTTTTGTTTTATGACTATGTTCTTGTCGCGTACTAACGCATATCTCTTTCTGGCGCACGTGAAAGAAAAGAATAGGAATACTCCCTAATAATTTACGATATTTATTGAAATTTCAGTGCTTTTCTACTTTTTTTTACACATTTTCGCGTGTTATCTTTTATAAATAAAATCAACTTACCGGTGGTAGACCACACCATCTTTTTTTAGGGTCGTTCGAGTGTTATTTCGACACTTTTGCACGACACACTTCGGCATCCTTACTGCTTTGCGCTCAAAACACGACTAAGGTAAAAAGTGTGCGCACATCGTATTTGAGCACACTTCTGCTGTGCCGTTTACAGCGCGCTGATGCAAAGTCCATGTATAGAATGTCATTGGTGTGATCAATAAAGGTCCCCTTTTTATTCTGTTCAATTGATAAAAACAAGACACACCAATTGATAATTTTATTTGATTTTTGTCCGTGACTCTAAGGTAGTAACTCGGTACAGGGTTCAATTTCTGGCCAATGTAACGGTGGGCTGTTTGAAACATTTTTTTATACCAATAACTAAAGAAAACATCGTTGTGAAAAAACTGCACAACTGATGAAATATGAAGAATATTTAGATGCGTATGAAGGTTGTGTTTTGCATACGTTAAAAGGTGTAAATCTAAAATCAGTACACGTAACCAAGATAGATGTGTTTAATACCAGGCAATTGTCGTCTATTCTTTGTGATAGCACGCTTAGTTTGTGCTAAAAAATTATTACAAAAAATTTATTTACCTATGCAATTTCTTCTACCGATGCTAAATCCTGCAAAAGCAGCAGGGTGATCCGGAACAGTAGAGGGAGGGAGCCAGCGCTCCGGCTTGAATTGTTGTGCGTCTTCTCCCCATATTTTCGGGTGCATATTCAGCCCAGCCAGAAGCAGTATACAAGGAGTTCCCGCATACAAAGTATACTTTGCTGAAAGAGAAACAAAAAATGTACGACAAAAACAGATTTAAAAAAAAAATAACAAACTTTTCAAATCAAATTAGATTTTATCATATTTACCAAGTTTTATATCTTCTTTAATTTCTCTCATAACCACTGGTGCTATAGGATATATTCTCATGGTTTCTTTTATAACCGCCTCAAGGTAAACCAATCGATCTAAATCTGACAGCGAAATGTCCTTATTCGTATCGCCAAGTATTTCAGTGATTCTGAAAGCCAGTATATTTTTCACTATCTTAAATCAGTTAATTTTTATGGCCTATCAAAAATGCAACTCAATTTTGAAATTATTCGTGTGACAAAAACATGATACTACTAGCATACTTATGTTCTTGGTTCTAGCCAAATTATGAATGAGGTACCTATTCTGTTTTTATAACAGGAATACTGTTTGGTGTAAAAAGTAGATTTATTAGTTACTTGAAAATACAAACGTTCTTATTATTATGGTACAGGGGACTTTTATCATAACTTGGAATAGTTAAATCATGCACGCACGGAGGCAAAATTTCTTCGCAGCAGGGAAAAAAAGACTATTTGTACACTAAATGAAAGACAATATGCCTGTTTTGGATTCTACTATATTTTATACAATTATTCATTCGTAACTCTTAGCGCCCTCTCTGCGTCTCTCGAAATGGTCCTTACTATTTTCCATGCAAGTCTTCAGAGAGAGTGGTAATTCAGAAGTTCATTTCTCTACTCTGCCTATAATATGGCCTCGGACAAGGCAAGACATAATGATTGACATCTAGTAGATTAAATTAGTGTGGTTTTAAGGAATACGATATTATCAGTATTAGTCAAATCCATCTAGGTTATAACCCTCTCCGTACTTAGTTTATCTACGTAATCGATATGATCAGGCAAAGCAAACTGAGCCACGAGAACTTCCTGAGTAACGATCGGTATATTCATTTATTCTTTTACCATATTTTTGATTAATATTATCGTTACTTACTCTTTATAAATATTGTCTTGAACGTTTTTATGAGACCCAATTACAATCAGTACGGTTGAAGTCATAATTGATGACGTATCGTAGCCAGCTACAATCATCAAATTCAGTTGGTCCCTCAGCTGTTTGTCAGTCATTGTCTCTTGTGTACACATATCTAGTAGGAGTTCCAGAAAGTTTCTTTTTATACCTTAAACAAAATTAATCATATATTTCAACTGTAGTCATCATCAAATATGTATGTAATATATCATCATTATCCTATTGATTGATTTTTTTATACCAAACTATAAACTGAAACTCAGAATTAAATAAAAATTGAGTATTTTTGACGCTGCTTCCAGCACCGTCAAAAAGGCTGTAAGCATGATTTCCTTACTAAGACCGAAATTTATTTGGCACAGTTGTTTAGGTGCCGCTTTAAACTGTGCGATAGCGGTATCAAATCTCCAATCGACTAACATTCTTTTATTAGATTGGGTCAACTTGCTGTAAAACAAAGCTCCAAGAAGATGTTATATTTGTATAGCTTTTTACGAAAAAACCTGGGTATGCTTTGACTCTTGTTACATAATACATAGTAGAGTAGTACCAGATGATCAGGTGTGATCTGTTCCCGAATATATACTTCTTTACTTATTAATTCGGTTGCTTATTTGTATGATTTATTCAACATTCCTTTTCTTCAACTAAAAAAGCAAATACCAATTTTAAACATACCAAAGTTATTTTGGGGCTTCGATTTTCTTTCGGACCTTTTCCTTTCAATCAACTGAAATTCAAAGCATTGTTAATGAAAATAAGGCTAAGATATTATTATTGACACAGGCTTTTTGGAAGCTTTTGACGAAATGAACTATCAAATTCCGTGTCAAAAAAAAGAATGCTACTCAATACATGGTTCCGTTTTATATGGGTATCTTCTTATATGAACAATAACAGTCACAATTATTTTCAATGAGTTGCTTATCGATATTTTTGATCACTATTTAATTTAGATTACCGCAAGGGTCACATTTGGGACCGCTATTTTTCATTGCTCCAAACAAATCGATTTATGTAAAATATTTGCCAATAGATCTAGTAATCACTTAAACTCTTGTATATTACTATTGTTAACCATGTTAAATTCAAGTTATTTACTTACACCTTTTCTACCTACCTACGCAATTTATTTCAGTGTACTTACTTCATCTGCTATGGAATGAATGTAATTTGTGTACTTGTCTTCTGTCTTCTTGAGATTGCTCCAAGCGTAAATGGTGTTGCTGTGGTAGAAAGGATTCAGGAATCTCTTGAGTAACATGCTCATAATAGTTTCGGTCATGTAAATATATTTCTTTTTATCGGGCATCTCTATACCTAACACAGTTTCTGCGAAAAATAAAAGTAGTAAGCTTATGTTTAAAAAAATCCTTTAAATCACGGTTAATTATGTAAACTAGGACTATTGTCTGTATTATAACACCTAAAGATTGACATAAATACACATTTATAATATTGTAGATACATAATAATAAAGGTCGCAGAAATGCGTGTCTAAGGTGTCGAAGGTACGACCAGAAGTCAGAAGAACAAACCACTGAGCTAAAGAACGAATGAGATTTAGATTATATTAGTGAGAAAAATAGTTTATTATAATGAACTTACTGCACAATGTGTCCATTGAATATTCGTTGAGATAATGTAAGTGTTCAAAGCTGCCTTTGCCTACTTCTACTGACAGTTCTTCCACCGTTAGTCTTGCTTGTTCATTGAAGGTGTCCAAAAAACTTTCCATTACATCATGATGAAAAGCTGGCATTACCATTTTACGATCGTTTTTCCAAAGTGAACCTTGAAATTAAACATTGACGGTCAACAGCTATACAAATAAATATTAAACATGATTTCTCATTCAAGAACATACACATTTAAATCAATAATAATAATTACTACTCTAAAAAAAGGTGACGTTATCCATGATTTTGCTATTAAAAAAATAGAGAACAGTAAAATTATTAAAGAAATCAAGTTCTATAAAATAAATTTATACCTACTTATAAAAAAATAAAAAGAGAGAAAGAAATAGCGAGGAAGTTTTTTAAAAATAATTTGATTACAGCTTAATAAAGGTAGGTAAATGCCAAAACGGTTGGTTTGCTAATCATAGTAAACATAGACTATTACACGGACGGATGTAAGTGGTGGTTTGTACTTGCTCATACTAGCTATTTTAGTCACAATAACATGACATTTCGTTGCTTAATATCTCGCGGTATTAGGTCTCGTTTAGGACATTTCGATCTTATTGCGTTCGGGTGTACCCCAGGGTTTAAAAAATGCGTTTCATTTCCTTGATTGACTGTTCATTACACTTTTTTATCCACAGTTTGTAAGCCTTTGGCATTATCTCACCTGATGGTAAGTGACAATAATGCCGAGAATCGCACCCCTATGTTATAACTGTTCTATTTCACCTTATATTAAGTATTATTGATGTAAAATAATACTTACTCTCAGAAATTATTATACTTTTGCCTATCCATGTTTCACCAAAACTATAATAAACACTTTTATCCAAACATTGATTAGATACTAATAAGGCGTCGTCAGGGTCGCAGATAACTGAAAAAATGCCGTTATAAATAAACAAAAATTACAGGATAATAATAAAGATTATAGCAGGGTTTCCATACTAAAAATGCCCCAACATCGTTTCCAGGTTATTACCTCCTAAATTTATTGTTCTCTCTTTGAAATTCCAGCTTTGTGTAACTTTTGTAAGTTATTACTAGAAAATAGACGAATATAATACATGTTTTTGGTTGATGTCACTCCGGAGGTAAGTATGAAAAACCGAACCTAAAAATTAAACATTTTTTTGCTCTTTATTAATAAAATAAAAATCTGAAAAAAGTCGATGACTCAAATCTTATAAATAACTGTGTGCATTTTAAATTTCATTATGATATCTCAAATAGTTTTAAAGATAATGCATTTTTAAGTTAAGGGTTGACACCCCCACATCTCCCTCATTGTTGAGAGAAGGGGGATTGAAATTTGGTGTAAAAATGTTTATCTCAAAGAACAATAAATTTACGAGGTAATAACCTGGGAACGACGTTGGGGCTCTTTTAGTATGGAAACCCTGCTATACCCTTTACGATTCCCATTTGTGACAAAAGTGTGTAGTCATATTTAATGTGGTGAATCACCTATACATAGAGATAAAAACAATCTCAGATTCTAGTGTGCGTAAATAATGTCTGACCTGGACCAATATTGTGTTTAGCCCATGACTTTGTATGGGAATCGTTTTGGCTTCCTCGGGGAAAGTTGTTCAGTTACGTACACAAATAAAAACTCAAAGTCAACGAGTTTTGTAAGACATATTACAGTAATCCCTCATTAAATATGACCATAATATTATTATTAATTTTGTCGATAGGTCAAATTGCTACCATTAAATTTTAAATACTTACCATACATTTTTTTCGGACCAACCAAAATGTAACTTATACCCTCTCTGCAAGGCAGGTCTAACGCAGCTTGACGAAAAAATTTATTAATATCTAAAAAAATGTATAAAGAAAATAAAATGTATGCATGTATGTATGAACACTATTGCACACAAGGAGAACATTACAAAATAAAAAAGTAAGACTATGTAAAATATAAAAAAATAAATGCGTGAAAAAAATTAAAATGTATATCCATCCATATTAATAGGTAATATACTGATTGTATTCTTTTTTTTTTTACCCTCAAGTGGTAAGCCCTTGGCATCATCTCACCTGATGGAAGCGGGCTTCCCAAGATTCCCCAACGCAATGGGGAACTGGCTATCTTATCTTCATGCCGGAACACATCAATGCTGGTAACATTGATGTTTTGGCGGCAAGACTTAGATAAGATGGTGGTAGCTAGCCAGGCGGGCTCAGAAAATGCCCTACCACCAACCAAACCGAGTCCTACAAAGTAGGACCCCGCCGGGAATCGAACCCGCGACCTCCTGATGTAAAGCGATTGGACTAGCCACTGGGCTACGGCGGCGGTTCTATTTTTGTACCTAATAAATTAAAAGTAAATTTAAATGAATGTAGTGAATGCACTTACGTTTGCCTCCGATTATAGAGAGAACGTGACCTAACACAGGCCAAGACCCCGGATAAATGGGCGGTTCATTGAAACGTCTTGATTGATTTCTCCAAATTGCGTACACGCATATAATAAAAACTGCCAAAATTAATACAAAAAAAACCGCCATCCTATCGTATTGTATTATCACTTTGTATACGAAAAAAATAATATAAATGATAAAAGTAATACACTGTTTAAAATGTAGCTTTTTCAACAAATTTAACAAGCATACATGGCAGTGTAAAAACCTACAATAAAGAACCACCTTAATATCAGTTTGTGTATTTATAGCTTCGGATTCTTAAATTAACGTTAGGCTTTCAAGGACGCCAACTACAAGGTAATAATATTATAGTCATCAAAGGTAAAGAATCAAATGCGTCCAAATAAAAAAATAAACTTTTTAGGAAGCTAGAATAACGTATCATTTAATGTGGTTTTAGGCGCTAAGTATAGCCAAATCGCAATATTCAATTCAAATTCTTGAAATAATGGTTAAAGCTATCACCATAGAAAAAATATATAACATACTTCAAACAACGAAAAACAAATTGTCTTGAACAGAATCATAAAAATCACAAAAACTTTGATGGAAAAAAATATCCTGTAGACCCTGTATTTTGCATTAATTGCAAATTCTCTTGGAAACACAATATTTGTTTGTGTTGAAACCAACACACAAAAATCGGTCATTTTAATACCTTCAATTTATCTTGAATGGATTTTTTTTTACTTATTTGAAAGCCAAGAAAAGTAATAAAAACGTCGAAATCTCGAGAATTTTGCGTTCGGCCTTGACGTAACCGCCGCGATGGTACCCACACTGATCTGAACTTAAAATGAGTACGGTCGATATTATATTGTCATGCATCAACCTGCTCAGATTGAGTGTACTTCGCGCCTTAAGTTATGGCTATAATAAATAGCTAAAAATTGTTATTTTCTTATGGATATAGTTACGCTTTCAGGTGTTGTTGTGGTATGTTAATAGTTTATGTTTTAATTTTAATATATTATTTAATAGAGAAAGTGAAATTTTACATTTAAACAATATTAATTCAAATCGGTTTTTTTTTAATCAGCGGTTAATTACTTAGGTAACAATGGCAAAAACTGACAAGTAAACATAGAAAAAAAAGGAACCCAAAGATGATTTTGGGTTATGTTTCAATGCACTGGCAATGGATATGTTTCAATGAAAATAACAAGAACAACAATTGGTAACGCACTAGAAAAAAAAAACATCCGAAATACTGAGCTCGCTTCGCTACATTGTGATTTTATGACTTCTAGATTCCTAGTATTATAGCAAACGCCACAGCTACTGTTTCAAATGAATAAAGATGTAAGTAATAACATTATAGTATAGTACAAGCTATTACTTTCAAATTGGAGCCATTTATAGTGAGAAGTTTAAAGTGGAAACTATGAAAAATGAAAATGTTCTATTCGAAGTAGGTAGCAGTGTACACTTTTCGAACGTCATTCTTTTACGAGTATCTACCTAATACGAGGTTCCTACCACTCGGAACTCGTATACCCTATTATTTTTAATGTTCATTTATATACCTAGTATAGGATGACTTTAAATTAGTTCTTGATACGAAAGGCTATGCATGTGCTCGTTATAATAAACAACTTACCCTAAGGAACCCATAATAAAATCTAAAAAAGTTTTAGACCCTCCATACAAATCGGTTAACGGACCGGCCAAATTAGTATGAAGAGCCTAAAATTTTTGCGATTTGACTATGGGTTCCTTAGGGAAAGTTTATATATTAGCATATCCTTATCAAGTACTAATTTAAAGTCACCCTTTATATTACCTATCGGTATATTTGTCTTGTAAAAAATCTACAGAAAATTAATGACAAAAGATGGATAGATATATTAACAACAAAAGGTATGAAATTAATGACACTATTTCTTTTTTGTGTTCGGACTTTTCCCTTTACATGTGCTATAAGGCATTGCTTCCTGCCAAATTTCATGATTCTAGGTATACGGGAAGTACCCTATAGGTTTTGATTCCTATGCGAGTGTCCAAACATGCGGCATAAACGGCCGTATCTCTTGATTGCGTTGGCATAGAAGTTTGATTTTGTCATAGCTTCAAGGGATTGCAGGCCTGAGTATTTGATATAGAGTTCAAGACATGTGTGAATATGAACTTATACGGAACCCTCGGTGCGCGAGTCCTCGCACTTGGCCGGTTTCCTTTAATTAACCCCATCATGTTTAAAGCTTGTATTATACATACATAACTCTATTATTATTTTTGCGGTAGACCAAGAACAAAAACGCGTTAATAAGTTTTTCGTAATGAGTAACCATCCCACCCCCCTCAATTTTTTTCTTTTGAATTTTTTTTATTAATAAAAATCTCTGCAGGCATTTTCAAGTTTTTACTTTATTTAAGGATACCACGTTAACGAACAAGAAATAAAAATGCCGTTTTCGGTGATACAAACAGATACATCAGGTTTGATTATGCACTGTCAAGGGCTTACCAATTGAGGGTAATAAAAAAACTATAAATGTTTCTTATATCATAGGCATAAGAAAGCACAATGTTCATCAATTCTTTAATCTACAGGGTGTAACAGAAAGGTGTGATAATACTTCAAGGTTGGCTTTTACCCATCAAACTGAACAACTTTTGTTCTACAACTTTGTTGAAATCGCAAAAATTTTTTTGGACTTTTCATACAAACTTGGTTCGCCAGCTGATCGATTTGTATGAAAAGTCCAAAAAAATTTTTGCGATTTCAACAAAGTTGTAGAACAAAAGTTGTTCAGTTTGATGGGTAAAAGCCAACCTTGAAGTATTGTCACACCTTTCTGTTACACCCTGCAGTATTGGCTATCGTTTTTATTATGACTTGTTAAAGATGAGCGGATGGTGGGCACGGACAGGTTTTCGGAAAAAAATAACTAGGTAAGTATTTTCGTTTTTTATTATTTCATTATATTATGATAGTTTATTGATTTCCAAATTATCTATTGTTTACTTGTGGTAACAATGTAAAAAACTATTGTACTTAAATCTAAAAAAACTGTTCACCGTGATTTGATATCCCTTGTAGCCTTAAAGTAATATAGCCGTTACACGTGTAAAACATTAACAACTGGACTAAAACTAAAAGAAATGGGATGCTAACAAAAACTTTGCATATATTATACAAGTTTCAAGTCTCGCTAAAGATTATTATTATCCCCATGAATATGTATAAAAACCATGTTCAAGGAAAGATTGAAAGGATGCGAGTGATTTTTGCAACTTTTTTTCTTTTTAAGCCTTGTACGTCTATTACGAATAGAGATAGGAAGATAGATAAAACTGAATCCAACTAACCCACCGCCAGCGAGAATGCGACTAACTATGAGTAACTATGAGTACCTTTTTAGTGTCACTATGCAGCACCTACATTTATTTTTAGCTTAAGAACGAATGTCTTACTTTAAGGTGTTGTGTTTTTACATTAAATAAAGAGTTTCTATTTCTATTTATTTCTATTTCTATTAACTATCGACTATTATCTCGCTCAAGAAACGTGCAATAGCAATAAGATGTACATCCCGACTCCCGTGACAATAAAAGGGATACATATATTAATATTTGATCGCTGGCTGTTCACACTGCCGACCGGCGAGAACTCTCTCTCCACTAGTTTATTACGGCGACAAGAGCTATCAAATATATTGTAATATTCGCTGAGCGATGCTCGCTTAACGATCAAAACACTCGCCGAGAAACAACCAGCGGCCATTTTACTTTACAGTGCGAGTATCGACCATTACATTCGCACGCTTGCTAAGCCCAGCGACAAAACTATCGGAACTAGTACATACTCGCTTCTCGCTAACTCGTACCTATGTACGCAAAACGCAAGCGTTTCTTTTCACCGCCAAACGGAGTCCTTTTAAATTGACTCCCACTTTCCAAAATGTTGACTTACCTATTTCCGACCATCTGGAACTTCTTGGCATGGACTTGACGAGTAACCTTAATTTTGGGCGTTACATTGAGTCCAAAGCAAAAACCGCTGCTAAGAAGCTGGGGATCCTCTCCAAGGTCAGGCGCTACTTCACACCGGGGCAGCTTTTAACACTGTACCAAGCTCAAGTCCGTTCATGTATGGAGTACTGCTCACATTTGTGGGATAGATCCGCCCGCTACCAGCTGGAGGCATTGGATCGATCATCGTGCCAGGAGACTGATTGGCGACGAGGAGCTTACTTCGTCTAATCGTCTAAACTCCAAAGCCTAGAGCATAGGTGTAAAGTCGCCAGTCTCTCAGTTTTTTATAGGTTGCATTTCGGAGAGTGTGCACAGGAATTACACGAATTGATTCCACCAGCCCCATTCCACCTTCGGTCGACCAGGCGTCGGTGAGGCTTCCACCCCTACGTAGTAGACATTCCACTCTTACGCACGAAGCGCTTTGCTTCATCTTTCATTATGCGTACTGCAAAGGAGTGGAATTCCTTGCCGGCGTCGATGTTTCCCAAGTCTTATAACCTAGGGGTCTTCAAGGCGAGAGTGAATAGGTTTTATTTGGTGCCCATTATGCTTGCAGCATTTCCAAGCTGAATAGCAATGGGCAACCTTTGCATCAGGAAAGAAATGTTTAAATTGTCGCTATCCACCGAAAGAATTCTGTCAACTAGTGAAGTGGCCCCATTGACGGACGCCTAGAACGCTGGAACGCTGACGTCACGGGCGCACCTCAATCACAAACCACCATACCGAATTGGCAACGATGCTTGACTCCACTGGGTGTCACTTAGTTCCAAGTTTAGAACGGACTCCACCGTACCCATCAGAGTGGAATCAAAAGATAAAATGGCCTCTGAGTATAGCCAGGTGGGTGAAGTCCGTAGCAGGTAAGTGATTTTTGGCATAGCGAAACACATTATGAGCTGTAGCAAAGTGGCATGAGCGGAAAGTTCTTGCAGGCGTGCTCGGGCAGCCACGAGAAGGCGCCTTCTAATCTCTAGAGCTTCTTGGACTACACCAGGGAAAATCGGTGAACCCAAAAGATAGAAGGCGTCACTGTCTAGCTCCTGCAAACCAGGCACGATTACCTCAATGCTGATGAAGACTGATCGGAAAGCGGGACTGCAAGGGAAAAACTCGCATTTCTCGGTGTTTACCTCCAAGCCCAGGTCCTTGAAACGAGCGAACAAAGTTTGGATGTCCTTTTCTACCACTTCTGGCCTGCCACCCAGGGTCCCATCATCGAGGTACCAAATATTTAATGGTGAATTCAGCTCGACGATGGCATTCTGGATGACAAGACTAAAAATAAGGGGGCCCAGCGGATCTCCCTGCTGGACGTCAACCTGCGATAGTATGAGGTTGTCCTCATAATACAAATTGCTTGGGGATTGGTAGGCTTGGTGTAGAAAAGGATATAGCGATGGCACTTTATCCTGAACTTCGCTCAAACAGAAGTCCCTCTCAAGGCTATTGAAGGCGTTCCGAATGTCGAGCTTCACCACAATACAGTCCGCGTTCTATCTTACCTAAACACAACATAAAAAATATTTAAAATCGTTACAAATTGTTATGTTAAATTGATTTAAATTACAAAATTCTCATTAAGTAACCAAGTAGATTATTTAAATTTTAGTTAAATTTCTCTTTTGCAAGCTAATACGATTGCTTGGTCCCGGTGAATTCAAAAATTTAAAAGTAAACTCCATATTCGTCAAGTCTGCATTGATGACGTAGTTTTGGATGATGTAGTTATGCCAAGAGAATCTTCATAAACATCATAGCGTAGTATTTTCCTGAAAAAAAAAATCTGCATGAGATTGGACTATCTATGAATAATATAAAAATACTTATAGATTATATGAGTGCTGATACAGGCAAGTTGCCTATTGTGGGGTTATTGTCAATATTTTAATTCTGTGTATGTTTTCTGGAAATAAACATTTTTACTTCTACTTTACATTGATAAACCAATTTGGTTTAAAGGTTTTAAAACTATTTAGGAACGTGACCAAAATGCCTATTTGAAGCTTAAAAGCTCTTCAATCGACGATCAAATAATTTCTTCATAGCTGCATTTAGTAGAAACTTAACTTGAATTGCGATTATAAAATTGAAAATATTGCAAGTATAATTATATTATCCCTATTTTGATGCAAGTTGTTGGTTTTATCTTCGCAAATACTTAACACCTTCAAACTGTACTTGCAATACTACTTACTTTAATAAACAAAAAAACTTCTTAATTTAATACCTATGTCTTGTCCTTGCAGAACTTGTCCAAACTAGAAGCCAAATTATTATCAGTATACGTAATTTCTCCATTATTACGAACTTTAATTCACTTTGTGAATCCATACATACAACTATAGGCTTCGAGAGAGATAGAAACGTAGGCAGCATTAAAAATTTATATTTTGATACCATAGTAACCAATAAAGGTCCCCTTTTTATTCTAATCAACTCTCAAAAAACAAGAAAGACCAGTTTATGAATTTGATTTGATTTAAACAAAAAATATACGGTAGTGACTCGGTATAGGATTAAAATTCTGACCAGTGTAGAGATGAGCTGTTCGAAACAAATCATACCAATTACTAAAGAAATAATTGTAAAAAAATGCACAACTGATGGTATATGAAGTATATTTCGATGTGTCGCATTTTTCATTACGTTCGAAGCGTAACCCATTATGCATTACGTTTGCACACGTAACCAAGATATAATATGCGAAATGCAATATCAGGCAACCGCCGTCTAGTCTTTGTAATAGCATGCTTAGATTGTGCCACAAAACAATTTGAAAAAATAATTTACCTATGCAATTTCTTCTGCCGATGCTAAATCCTGCAAAAGCAGCAGGGTGATCAGGAACAGTAGAGGGAGGGAACCAGCGCTCCGGCTTGAATTGTTGTGCGTCTTCTCCCCATATTTTTGGGTGCATACTCAGTCCAGCCAGAAACAGTATACAAGAAGTTCCCGCATATAAAGTATACTTTGCTGAAAGAGAAAATAAAAATGTACGACAAAAACAGATCTTAAAAAAACCTCTTAATATAATGAACTTCTCAAATCAAAATATATTTTATCATATTTACCAAGTTTTATATCTTCTTTAACTTCTCTTAAAACCAGTGGTACTGTAGCATGTAATCTCAAGGTTTCTTTTATAACCGCTTCAAGGTAAACCAACCGATCTAACTCTGACAGCGAAATGTCCTTATTCGTATCGCCAAGTATTTCAGTGATTCTGAAAGCCAGTGATCTTTTAACTACTTAAATCAGTTAATTTTTATGATCTGCCAAAATACAACTCAATTTTGAAATTATTCGTATGACGAAAATATGATACTACTAGCATACTTTAATTATGTTCTTGGTTCTAGACGAACTGTGAATGAGGTATTCTGTTTTTTTTATAACACGAATACTGTTTGGTGTATAAAGGAGACTTATTATTTGAAAATGCATTTGTGATTTTATTTTCAGGCGCAGTCGGGAGCTCGTTGAAAGATGAAAGGAGGCATGCCAGAGAGGAAACGGTTTAAGTACTGTGACCCCCCGTGTTTGGATAACGGATGCGGCATGAACACTGCGCAAGCAGGGTTCTAGATGGCTCGAGTGACATCTGCTAACCTTCCGAAAGCCTGTAACCGACTGTGTACGAGCTTGGGCTCTAGTATGCATTGCGGGGCTAGATGAGCAATTCATCAGAAGGTCGGCGGAGCAGCTCGACGACGTGGTATTGTGTAGCAAAGGGGCAAAGTCCTGGCCTACAGTATTGCAATTTATAGCATCGATAAATAAATATGCAGGTAAAAGGAATAACTTCATGGTTCCCAAGAGCTATGTTTATTTCGACCATATAACTTAGGTTATGTGGATTACACCGAATATGTTTCATTGCTGGAGACTCTGACAAAGTACTGTTGCTGAAACTGGATCATTGAACGTGAAGTACGAGTGCGATGGATATATCGTTGCGCTGTGAAACAGCTCAAAAGTATCCGGGACTAAGCATTATGTGTTTTAGTCTGTCGATGAATTGGCTTTGAAACAGTGGTGGTTCGAATGTATAAATCTCAGAGAGGTTTTGATTTGGAAACAACTCTATCTACATCAACTATCTGTGTGATACAACGAATATTTATACTGCGGCATATTTGGCATTGCGCACTCGCTATTTACGTCATATTCGCAGTGGGGACTCACAATCCTTTCACATAGAGTTGACATAGCAGGGCTTGGGTCCTGAGTGTTGCGTGACCATTATGCTGCTTATTTTATTCAGTCGGACAAGTATCGACTCAATGGATGTGGCCAGATTCTTTCGAATGTTGGTTCTATCATGAGGTTCTGTTGAGGCCTTCTTTCAACGGTACTGAGAGTTCCACTCGCCGAATGGGGACGTAGTCCTGAAGTCAGCTGGCTTCCTTTCATAGAGTCTGAATTATCTCCTATCTGCAAATGTTGATTTAACCATGGGGCATGCAAATGTCCTCTTTCAAGAATCCTGCGGTCATATTTCAAATAAGAGTCATGATGCTATAGAAGACTGAATATTCTTCGACGATGGTGATGTTTCCGCAATCAAAATAGTATTGGGGATTTATCCCTGGGCTTATGCCTAATACAACCGATTGCGGGCACCTGGTTAAAATGCTAGGCTGCCAAGATCAAGGCGGCGAAGGCCGGAGCCGTCCTTCTCCTCATATCTCTTTTAAAACTTATAAGAGTTTGAGAGGTATGAGGTGCGCAATGCGACGTACTCTCCCAGAGGGATTGAGGACGACGCGAAAATCGGTTTTAAAGAGTTCAAATTGTTGCGAGAGTAAATAAATTGGACTGAAGTATGAAGAGTCACCCACAGTAAAAGAATCAGGTTGCTATGGTTCACAATTTTACAAAGGGTTATACACTAAACGATCATTGGCCTAATTAAATGCACAAAGATGCAAGTTCAAAAATGAACAGAGAAAGCGATTTAACGATTGAATAAGGAGAAATTCAATAATGTCTGAGGAGGGAAGCCTTCCGCTACCTTCCTCTTATTTTATGCAAAATTTCTGGGACAAGTGCAATTTAATTTATTGGGAAGGGTCTGCGACTGCTTCCCGGCTCTGAGTCTTTTAGACGAATGAGTTAGTTATAATGACAGCCGACACGGGTGCTGCTCAGCTCCTCGATCAGGTCATTCATGTACAGGTTGAAAAGGGTGGGGGAGGTCAGGCCGCCCTGCCTCACCCCACACCACAACCTGTACTCTTCGGACACCGCATCTCCCCAAAGAACTTCGTTAGTTTGATTGGCGTACCAAAATGCCAATAAATTTATGACATTTTGTGACACATTTGTCCCACGTAATTTATTCCAGAGTATTCTGTAATTAATTGTGTCGAAAGCCTTACTTAGATCTAAAAAACAACCATAAACTGAAGTCTTTTTTTTTTAGTAACTTTTTACAGTCTGTTAAAGAGCAAATATAGGCATATCTGTTGATAAATTAGAGCGGAATCCGAATTGTGCACTGTTCAGTTTAATATTTTTTGTAAGATTAGGTTGTATAAGTCTTTCGAACACTTTGGAACAAACAGTCGCTAACAAAATAGGTCTATAATTCGACAAACTTGAAACATCGCCTTTCCTGTCTTTAATTCAGGGTATGACAACAGTTTTCATTAAACTTTTAGGTAAATAACCGTGTGACAAGCAAGCGTTATATAAAACTGATAGTTTCTCAAATAGCGACGTACCCCCATATAACAAATGCTCAATACTTAGCCCGTCGTGGCTCGGCGACTTACCGCGTTTCATGTTACGTACGTAAATTAAAAAAAAAAAAAAAATTACGCAATTATATAGGGTGCTACTTTATTAGTGCCCGATATTTTAGTTAGTGCTTCTACTCCTGATTCTGATCAACTTTCCCCAAGGAACTCATAGTGAAATCGCAAAAAAATTTTTGGACCTTTCATACTAATTTGGCCGCTCGGATGATCGATTTGTATGAAGAGTCCAAAAAATTTTTTGCGATTTGACTATAAGTTCCTTGGGGAAAGTTGATCAGAATCAGGAGTAGAAGCACTAACTAAAATATCGGGCACTAATAAAGTAGCACCTTATATACCGAATCTGCAGTTATAATTATATCTAGGTTAGAAGCCGCGTCACCACAGGCCGCAGGCGCATACACCATAGGGCTGTCGCATTTTGACTTTGTTACTTGAAATTGGTCAACAAACATGTTAGCTAAGACGTAGTATTCCGAGGCAAGTGCTTGCTGCAATGGCACCAAAAATTGGTGGTGTTAACCGCGATCTCCACGAACAGTAGCGCCTTCTCTGCTGCAAATGGCGTCGAAAGTTGGTGGTGTTAGCCACGCTATCAACTGCAGTAAACAAGTACAACTACGCCATTGGCAGATAACAGTCACCGCAACAACCAGCTTATAGCGCCCTAGTGAGTTGCAAGCAACGACACCAAATGCGACTACATCACCGAATGTTAACGGCACGTCCACGTCAAGCGGCTGCAGCGCCTTAGTATGTTGTAACGGAATGGAAAGTTGGTGGTGTCAGCCACGCTATCAACTCCAACAAACCAGTACGACTACGCGCTGATACATGGTGTGACAATCCAAGACATCTGCTGCAGCGCCCTGACACAACAAAGCGCTTACGCCAACGTACATGGATGGGGTTCCACGATATTTGGCTGCAACGCCGTGACACATTAAAGCGCACACAACGATGTACATGGATGGGGGGTCCACTATATTTGGCAGCAGCGCCCTACTCCTCTAACACCGCGATTACTAGTTTACCGCTCGACATTAGGCACGAGGGCCGACTCAAGCAGTCAAACATAGCAGCCATCATGGCAGAGCAATACAGTCTTTCATGGACACGTCGTCTACATCTCCATAACTATGAACGCCGTCTCACCCCGGTTGGACCAAAGTCTACTGTGAAGTTGTTGACAGCTGAACCTAGATAGGATTCAGAAACGCGTCTACTAGTCACCGATCCCTCTACGGAATGACTAAGTTTTAGGGTTTGATAAAGTTTAACGAATAAAAAAACAAGCTAGTTCGTTTACCATTTGCATGGCCTAACAAACAGACTTGCGATGAACGTCCAAGTACCTGTTTCAAGTGAGGAGGTAGGCTTACACCATCAACCTACACTAGACAGTGTACTTATCATTGCTCTACCTCACAGCGCGACGAGGCCTCAATCGTGCCGTTATAGTAAACCAACGATGTGTTCGTTCAAATACAACAGATGGGCAAGCCCAATATGTTATCACGTCTCAGAATACACAATTCAGTGAGACGGTGAGGAGCGAATGGATGCGGTGAAACATCTAGACGCAGCGATTCTGATCATTAAAGATCTCGAATCGTATGACTCCGCAGAGACGTAGTGCGTTCGAATGCAACAGATGAGCAAGCCCAACATGTCGCCTCGTCTCAGAATACAAGATTCAGTGAGACGGTAAGGAGCGAATAGATGGTTGTGAATCATCTAGACGCTTGTTGTCGTCGCTCAGCTCATCGCTATTGCGACTTCTTCTTTCTTGGTCCATGGTCCAAGTCTTCCACTCTTCGCCATCAGAAGGTACTTCACTTCACTCTTGATCGGTATTCGACGTGCCCGTCGTCCACCTTTCGCCTTTTTCTTCCTGTCAACAGAATGTAACTGTTACACTATCGCTTTGTAATCAACGTCGACAGTTTACGTTGTTACTTATGAATTCTTGATCCATGCTATCGCTTTGTTTTGCCATCAGAAGGTGCTCCACTTCACTCTTCATCGGATTTCGACGTGACCGTCATCCGCTTTCCGCCTTCTTCTTTCTGCGAACAGAAGAGGCATAACATCATTACTTTGTAATCAACGTCGGCAGTTTACGTTGTTACTCATGGATTCTTGATCCATGCTATCGCATTGTTTTGCCATCAGAAGTATCTTCACATCATCGACCGGTAGTCACACCTTGCAGCTTACGTTGAAAGAACAGGGGTTTTATTCCCAAATCTTCGCTCTGTTTTACAAATAGAAGGTCGATCGGCTGTCGATCCCTCTGATTAAAAAACACGCTACGTGCAGCTAAGTCGCCAACTCTCTTCCATATGATGCAACGACCCATCATTGTCGATAGTCAATACTACCATATGACCATAGCTATTACATTCCATCAATGTGGAAATTGTAAAGCACTATCGCTTAGTGTTTGAGTTTTACAAGTTTTTATGACTTTTCCTAACTTTTATTTTTCGAAATTTTTTAACATTTTTCGAAAAATTTTACAAGATTTTCCAACTTTTTTCTAACTTTTATTTTCCGAAATTTTTCAACATTTTTCAAAAATTTTAACAAGTTTTTATAACTTTTCCGAACAATTAATTTTCGATCATTTGCAACATTTTTACTTAATATTTTCAAAAGTGTGTATGGATTTTTCCTACTTGAACCAAACATGATTTTCCAACCATTTCAATATTCTTTCCACCAATCCAATATCTGCGAGCCCTTCATCTTTTCTACAAGCTTTAGACCACCGTGACAGTCTTTAATATAATTCACAGCTTTATTTGGAATTTTAAAGCAAAAATTTTATTGGCATTTTGATATATGCGGAGGGTGTTACATTATGTAACAGGAGAATGCCTCAATAACCTCAGTTATGCCGACGACATGGCGCTGCTGAGCCCCTTGGTCAGTGGCCTAAGAACTCTTTTATCAAAATGTGAAAACTATGCTAAAAGTCACTCTTTGACGTACAATGTAAAGAAAACTGAAATTGTTGTTTTTAACTATGGTAAACGACCTGACTACATACCTCAAATTACCTTGAATGGTAGCCCTTTAAAAATAGTTTCACAGTTCAAGTATTTGGGGCACATTATAAGAAATGATCTGAATGATAATGACGACTTGGAAAGGCAGCGACGGGCCATCGCTATGAAAAGCAATATGCGAACTGTTCCACAACCGCAAAGGTGACGCTGTTCAAAGCGTACTGTCAGTCGCTCTTAACTGCCCACCTGTGGGCCACGTACACGCAGCACGCCTTCAACAGAATGCGCGTGCAATATAATAACGCATTTCGGTGCATGCTGGGGCTACCGTGGGGGTGTAGTGCGACTGGCATGTTCGCTGAGAACAAAGTGGATAATTTTCACGAATTAATGCGCAGACTTAACCTCTCCTTTAAGGAAATAATGTATATAAACAATAATCCTATTGTTAATGTCATATATAGGTAATTATGTTTACATGACTGATAAACAATTTATCAATACCTATTGACTAATTTTGTTTTTTTTTTGGCAGTGTAATCTTTTTGTATGGGACTTTGTACCTGAAAATGAACATTTATTATTATTATTATAATTGTGACTCCTCTGGTGTTGCGGGTGTCTATGGGCAGCGGTAATCGCTTACCATCAGATGATCCGTCTGCTCGTTTGCCAGTTATGCCATAAAAAAACATTATATTCTATTGATAGAAGGTAGTATAGGTAACCTACATACCCCGAAGTAAACGGCGAAAGTTAGCCAAGCCATGTCCTGCATATTAAGTATCTGTTATATTACCATAAGTTCGCATTGTTTGTATTTATTTGAACCTGTGCTGATGTTGAAACCAAATAATTGGTAACACAAATCACGTTAAAAAAACAATCGACTTCAATCGTAACAAATACAATTTTGCTAGTTTTTAGGGTTCCGTAGTTAACAAGGAAACTTTATAGTTTCGCCATGTCTGTCTGTCTATAGTTTATTCAGGGAGACGAACTAGTGGAGCGCTGTCTCTATCACACAATTGCATACAAAAGACAAGGATGGAAAACTGCGTCACACGAGAAAGGAGGCGTCAACTTTTGCTTCGAAGCTAAAGACGCGTTCACATACCTCGCGCTTCTTTTATATTCTTACTGAACTTTAATTTTGTAATAGAAACGTTTTTATTTTTTATTACTATAAATTTCGATACCCATTTGATATACTTAAATTAAAAGTAGCGCGTAGCTTTTATATAGTAATTATAAACTTATACATTCAGAGGAAAAATAAAGAAGATTTGGATAAAATATGTCGATTTTTATTTAAACTTATTAAACTATGCACATTTTTTTTGATAAAATAACAATAATTAAAACAAAATATTCATTATTCGCTATTCCCTGTTGTATCACTGCTGCTACTGTCGCTTCCTACATTTATTATCAAATTTTCTGTCATTACCTCTATATTCCTATCCATTTCATTCATTTTAGGTTCAATAACTTCTGTTACGTGTTGTGTGGATTTTTTCCATTTCCTACTGTCAATTTTTTCTATCCCTTCCATCATTAGTTTTTTTACCTCTGCCATTTTAAAAGTCTTATTGTTGGAAGCGACGTGTCCTTTGATTTGAGCCCATATAAGTTCTATTGGAAATAGCTCGCAATGATAGGGAGGAAGGCGAAGTACAATTTTATTTTTGGCCTTTGCCATTTCGTCAACTACACGTGCCTCGTATCGGTCTCGGTACCTTTTAACAATGTTCAACAATTCCCTTTTAAACATATCTTCCAGGAAAAGGATGTTTTTTTCTGTAAGCCAGTCGATGATTTCTTGTTTTCTATTTTTAGCTGTGGGGACTTGTTCAAATTTCCGAGAGTGATACGAGGCATTGTCCATCACAACAACACTATTGTCTTCCAATTTGTCCAAAATATTAGAAAACCAATTTTCAAACACCTGGGCGTTCATATCCTGATGGTAATCTCCTTGTTTTTTTGATTCAAACATCAATAGGCCGCCATTCACAAAGCCGTCTTCACTTCCAATGTGGGTTATTATTAGCCGCTTCCCCTTTCCTATAACAATATATAAACATTAGTTTTGTACATAATACAAAAATGAACCGAACCTGATAACAAACAAATAGATTGCGCACGTGCATAACGTTGCGAGTCAAAGTATGCCGGCAAAGTGGCCGGCTTGCCAAAATTAAACAAAAGAATACATAATTCAAAATAAAATAGGAAGTAAAAGATAAGGTAGTAAACGTACCAGAAGGGTTTTTAAGGCCCGTAGATAAACCTCTGATAAATGCGTTTCTTGCGTTACCTACAATAGTGTCAATCCAAGTCTTGGATGTGGTATGGCCTTCATTTACCCAGGTTTCATCCATGTAATAAATTTGTTATTCCATGTAATAAAGTTGTAGAACAAAAGTTGTTCAGTTTGATGGGTAAAAGCCCACGTTGAAGTATTATCACACCTTTCTGTTACACCCTGTATAAAATGTTTTTTTTTCTTATATTAAAGAAATAAATATAACTCTCAAACTACTATCATAATAAAAGAAAATACGTTCATACAAAATGAATTACATTTACACAAAGTACAAAAAACTCAAACCTCATTACTATATTACCTACTCCTTATTTGCCATCTTAGGTAGTTAATTTAACTTAAAACAGATCCAACATAAAAATAGATATAATTAATATTTAATATAACTTACCACTGAGTAATGGATAAACGAAGTACACGTCCGGTATAAACTCGCCAAGTCGTCGATAATGCAATCAATCTCGAAATCCAATACACAAGCCAGGTTACACAGTAATAGAAGAAACAGTCCAAAGTAATGACAAAATCCGAAATAATACATCGATCGCAACGCGGTAGTGGTGGAGACGTCTGAACAGCACGAGTCGCACGAACAGACTAAAAAGTTGTGTACTGTGAACAGAGCCCTAGCGACGTTACTCCGGCCAATGACATAAAAGTTAAATTCGTCGGTACTAGCTCGTCTCCCTGAATAGACTATAGCTGCGGCTAAACGCAGAGACTAGAGAGCTGTTATTTGGCACGGATTGTGCATATTAATCACGTCGACTTTTAGCTAAAGTCCTGTCCCCCCCCCCCCCGCCAGCCAAACGGTTGTTTCTAGAAATGTGAAAAAAATCACCGCAGTAGTATAATATAATTTAAAAATAATCATACAAAAACATGCAGTCGAACTGAGAGCCTCTTCCTTTTTTGGAACTCAGTTAAAAATAATATGCGTACGTGAATGACACAGTTAAGTGCGATTCGGGCCTCGTTTTACTAGGACTCCGTACAAATGACCAACAATATAAAATACATCCAGCTAAGTGTAATTCACGCCTCGTTTTGCTAGGGCTCCGTACAAATGACAAACAATGTAATGATTGTTTTTTTAGTAAAACTACATTTTGAGTTCTTTACTATTTCTACTTATTCTCTTATATACTCGTATATTTTATAAAGGAAATATTTTCGAGCAAGCAGACGATATGGAGGTATAAAAGTAAGAAATTAGCAAGCTGGACAAAAACGCAACGTGATTTCTATGAAAAAGTAGAAAGGGAGTGAAAAATGCATAGAATGTTAGGCTAAAAGTGATCAATTTTTTTGCATGGGAAGATATTATATTATAGTAAAATTGTACTTGTATTCCTTATATTTGAGTCTTACATACATAAGTAACTACGGATCCCTAGCTAGGCGATTTGGTATTCAACACACATTTTTTTTGTAAACAGCATTCAAATAAAATAACATTGACGAATAAAGTAACAAGTTTAGTAGTGCACTCTCTAGTTACTGGACGTCTTTGAATAGATTTTAGCTAAAGCAACTAAAAAAGAAACTAAAAAAACCCTAAAAACTAATAAAACAAACAAAAACTTTTTATACGAAATTGATTGGTTTTTGCGAATTGAGTTTGGGTTTCTAAAATCAAGTTAAAATTTGGGAGCCCCAACGTAATAGTGTCAGCTAATTTTGGTACTGATATTTTCCTCCAATTTTCGTTTTTAATAAATTCTTAAAGCCACATACCATGTCAGACCTTCTGCTAGTATTAATTGGGCTCATTTGTGTTTTACTTGTGTACTTGAGTTGGCTTCAAGTGATAAGGTCGGACGAACCGCCGATGTACCGTGGTGCTTGGCCTGTGGTAGGCCATATTCTATTAGTTATCGGACGCAACAGTAAGTTATTTAATATAATATATTCGAATTAATCTTTTTATTCAACTGTTCTTGTATCGTGTGGTGTGGCTCAATTAACCGTAATCAATTACTTATTAAGGCCTATAACGGTTAACATTATGACTGCTTGTACTATAAATACCTAAAGTATTTTTTTTCATTAACCGTAATATTCCAAGAGCTAGATGGCTGTTGCTTGGTATAGCACCTAGAATAGCCTCGTTTACTATATACGGTTTATTAAGATATTATTTAAACGTACGCTACATGATCGTATCAAGCAACGACCGACAAGACGTCCACTGCTGAGCATAGGCCTCCCCCAAATACTTTTTCGCCGCCCAATCTTGCGCTGCCCGCATCCAGCGGCTTCCCGCAACTTTTACCAGGTTATCGGTTGGTCATACCTTGTAATAGCATGGTTATCATTGTACCATGCACTTGTGTAACGGGACCTTCGTACAGTACCGTGCACCTAAAACTATGACTGACTGACTCGGTGGCTAAGTGGCTAGCGATCCTGACCTCTGATCCGAGAGTCGTGGGTTCGATCCCCACACAGGGCAAACTTTTCTGTGATGAGCAAAATTGTTTGCTCTGAGTCTGGGTGTATTATATCTAATATGTATGTATTAAAAAAAAAGTATATGTGTATGTATATCAGTCTCTGGTTCCCAAGATACAGGGAATCCTAGTTTGGGGCCAGATGACTGTGTGTGATTTGTCCCAGATATTATTATTATTATACAGGGTAGCCGTAGTATCTAGTACTGCTTGCACTACTTGGCTATGACTCGGCTGTATACTTTTAGTTGCACGAGATTTTTAATGACGAACAAAGAAAAATACAATTAAGCGTATAAATAAATGAGACTTCATAACTTGCCTGTAAGTAAAATTGACCACGCTGAATACGTTAAAAACAACCGACTTCAATCGCAACAACTCCAATTTTGCTATGTTTTTGTTGATTTTCTCAAAAACCGCTGAATCGATTTCGATAAAATTTATATGAGACTACCTGTGAAGTATACCCTTTTAAACAAAAAAAGAATTTTCCAAATCGGTTCAGGCGTCTTCGAGTAATCGGTGAACATACATAAAAAAAAAAGATTCCGACGAATTGAGAACCTCCTCCTTTTTTTGAAGTCGGTTAATAAAATAATAAATAAATATAATGACGAATAATAAACATGTCCAGACTGTAAATCAGTATTGGCCCATAATCAATCTGTTATTATATTATGGCTATTGCCCTCATATGTTCACATTTTGGGGTTACCACTTGTTTCAACAATTCATTTCATTTCTGTTTTAGAACTTTTGAATTACATTCGGCAAGTAGCAGTGGACATCGGTCACGGAGATGGGGTCTGCACGTTACTGGTTGGTCCTGTCAAGTTATATGGTAAGTATCAAAACCTTAAAAAGATTTTTAAGCCTGAGATTGTAAAATGTTTTGTGAATATTTTTACTGTAAAATAAATGGATGCAATTCAAAAGAAATAAATGGCGGAAATCGAAGGCACAATAGGGAGTTTTCAGATGACGTATGTCACACCGTTCATAAGATTCTCAATAGATGGCGTTTCTAAGCTTTGGCAATGTATTTTTAAAAGCAGCGTAGAATTTACAGTAGCAAAATAGATTTGATATTGTTGAAAATATATAAAAAGCCACATGAACATAGATTCTTATTAACTGAAATAACAGAAACGATAAATTTTCAACTTCATCAATTATGGATGATCTGGGTGCGTTCTGGTTTCTCTGTTATATGTAAAATCTTCTTCCGAACCAAAAATAAATAGATTTTAATACATTTTTATGATTAAAATGCAATTTATAACTCAGTATCATGTTAGAATTCTTTTAAGAAATACAAAAACAATACTGACAGCTTTGTGCATCAAAAATTATGAAAAGTATTTTTTGGATCAAAATACAAAAAATATTTAATGAAAAGTAATCTTCGAAAGCTATTCATCATTATAATGATATTAGTCAGTAATACCAATCAGGTTAGACGATTTTTTAGAGATTTTCTTTCCAGTGTCGATCAGCGCCATCTAGTTGACTTAAGAGAAAGTGAAAATGAAAATGAAAATGAAAATATTTTATTCGAAGTAGGTAGCAGTGTACACTTTTCGAACGTCATTCTTTTATCTACCTAATACGAGGTTCCTACCACTCGGAACTCGTATACCCACCGTTTCGGGAAGTGTTTGCGGAGTGAGAAGAAACGGCGGGCCCTAAAGAAACTCCCTCCAACACATTTTTTTTTTAAGTCTTATATTCTATTACATCTTAATGCTAGATCAATAAATGAATTATACAATGTCATGTCTGTAAATAAAATATACAAAAATAAGAATAAAGAAAGGATTCAAAAGAGATAAAAGTAAAAATTGTTTGTAGCTAATGACTAACAAATTCCAAAAAACCAATGACAAGAGCAGGCCAGTTCACACGGACAGCACCCGATCACGAGTATAACGCGAGAGTCAGCCATCGCTCCCCTCAACCATATTTGAGGGAAGGGAACGACCCGGCCGACAAAGCCGTGGAAAATTCCCTATTGAGTACTGAATATAAAAAGTACAACCTTATAAGATAAGTTTGCGAATCTTTCGTTAATGTCTAATGTAGAGAGGGATACCTTTTTTAATTTAATTTAATTTAATTTAATTTAATTTAATTTAATTTTTATTCGATAACAAACGACAATTGGTGAATGTTACTAATCGAACTGAACAACTTTCGTTGTTTGAAGGGAATCGTAATGTCTCCGCTTCGACTGAAAATTCCTTAGCAAATGTTGTTTAATTTCCTAAATACCTTTCACATTATGTTTCATGTCATTAACTACAAATAACTTTTACTTTTACCTCTTTTGAATCCTTTCTTTCTTTATTCTTATTTTTTTAATATTTTGTTTACAGACATGGCATTGTATAATTCATTTATTGATCTAGCATTAATATGTAAAAGAATATAAGACTTTTTTCAAAACATGTGTTGGAGGGAGTTTCTTTAGGGCCCGCCGTTTTTTCTCACTCCGCAAACACTTCCCGAAACGGTGGGTATACGAGTTCCGAGTGGTAGGAACCTCGTATTAGATAGATAAAAGAATGACGTTCGAAAAGTGTACACTGCTACCCACTTCGAATAAAATATTTTCATTGCATTTCATCGAAACCTCTTCTGCTGGACAAAGGCCTTACCCAAGGATTTCCTCGACGATTGATCTTGAACTTCCCGCACGTTCACCAGGTCATCGGTCCGCGACTGGGAGACCTTCCTACGTTACATCTTTCTTCATAGTTACTTAACCTTGTAATTTTAACATTGCATTTAATTTTATGATTTGAAACATGCATTTTCTCACATTTTTAACAGACTTCAAAAAAAAGGAGGAGGTTCTCAAAACGTCGGAATCTTTTTTTTTACCGACTTCAAAAAAAGGAGGAGGTTCTCAATTCGTCGAATCTTTTTTTTTATGTATGTTCACCGATTACTCGAAGACGCCTGAATTGATTTGGAAAATTCTTTTTTTGTTTAAAAGGGTATACTTCACAGGTAGTCCCATATAAATTTTATCGAAATCGATTCAGCAGTTTTTGAGAAAATCAACAAAAACATTGCAAAATTGGAGTTTTTGCGATTGAAGTCGGTTGTTTTTAACGTATTCAGTGTGGTCAATTATTGTTTCAGCTGTATGTAATCCTAACGATAGCTTAACCATAGCCAATCGGTGTCTAGAAAAGAGTGTTTACTACAGATTTGCTAAACCGTGGTTGGGTGATAGCCTCATAACATCTGAAAGTAAGTGTTAATTTTGAGTATTTGTTTTAAAAACAGTGAAAAATTATGCCAAATTATGTACAAGGCTTACGGTTTGTTTTCATTATGACTCGAATATCAAAATTTTCGTGCTTCTTTGTGATTTGCGGTGCCATGTGTTTTGTTTTATTGTTACGTTTATTTTTCAAAATTTTGATCTCTCCGTCGTACGCCGTAGGTCATCTAAAATTACTTTCTTTTCGCCTGTTTTTGGGTTGCTATTTGGTAACCTTTATTCCCCATCATGATTTTTAGTATGAAATCCTTTTAGACTATCTACATGGTCTTTTGGATATACTTGACTATGTTTTATCATGGTTTCTACTCTATGAATTTGAACATGTTTAAAAATTCTGAATTCTCAAAAAAAAATTACTTCCCACACGAAGTTTATGTCTCATATTTTTTTTTCACAAATTGAGTATTGCTTCCTTGGAGAAAGTTGTTCAGTTTTATAATTTCATCAGGAAAGCCCACGGTAAAAAAACTGATATTTTATAATGATTAAGTCCAGTGACATTTTCTGAGGATATTTAGTATAAAAACCATATTTCAAATTATTTTTCAGGTGCCATATGGAAAAAGGATCGGAAGATGTTAATGCCAGCCTTTAATAGTCATGTGTTAGTAGGTTTTCTGGAGACCTTTAATGAAGGCTCGAGGCAGCTAGTGGAAAATCTGTCAGCAAAAGTAAATAAAGGCAGCTTTGACCATTCCACTTATATCAAAGAATATGCAATTGAAACACTATGTAGTAAGTTTTTTTCTAAGAAAGCCTTTTTTCTTTTTTGATCAATAGTCGCAGGATGATGTCCATGATTAAGTTCATAAAAAATATACTGATCTTTTTCTTTTCACACTAACTGTGGTTTGGCAGAGGACCGCCTAAATACAGGGCTTTCGGACAGCAAATGCGATTTGAAAACATTGATTCCCCATTATTTTCAGTTCCGTAAGCTTTATTGCATGCTCATTATCAATTCACTTGCAAAATCAAAATCAAAATGTTTTTTATTTTATTTGTATTTTTTTTCTACCTAGTAAAAAGTTCCTACCACGCGAAACTTGTACACTAAACGTTTCGGAAAGTGTTTCCGAAGCGAGAAGAAACGCCGAGCCCAAAAGAAACTTGCTTCAACACTTTTTTAAAAATAATACTTAATTACTAATACAATGTATGTTATCAACAATACAGTTTTAAGGAAGAGCAATACATTTCCAAATGTCTTTGTCATTTACATAATCTATTATCTTATAATAACCTTTTGAGCACAGACATTTTTTTCGCTTGCTTCTTCTATGACTTATGACACTATGTGATCAAAACACTCTTTTGAACTTATAATTATGCTCCTTTCGAATTCGGTTCATTGTCATCATATACTTATTGGCCGGCAAACCATAATATGTTTCCCCTATAGACTTCCATATTTTTAGCAGGTTCGAACCCACATACATCCAGCGGTCTAACATGAAACCGGCTTGCTGGCTGATACCATCTTATCTACGTTTTTGCGCCAAACTTCAATGTTAGTAGTATTAATGAATTTCAGTATGGAGATAAGATTGCCATTTCCTATTTCGTATGCTGGAGAATCTTGGCAAGCCCTATTCCATCTTTGGCATCATCATCACTGACCACCAGGCGAGATAATGCCAAGGACTAAACAACTGGGGTTAAAAAAAATCTTGCGAATTAAGAAATATTCAGGATGCCACGGACGGAAACGATAATCCTATATCTAAGCTTTATTTTCACAGAAACGGTGCTGGGAGAAGATATCCCTAATAAACCAGAATACATACAGATGACGGAAGTTCTAAGAACAATAATAATAAAGAGATCCGTGAACTTGTTATTTCATATTGACTTAATTTATAAATGGTCCAACCTTAAGAAAGTTGAAGAAAAGTATGCCGAATTTTCACATGGAATTGCTGGTAAAGTGAGTATTTTCTATCTGGCAATATTTATTTATTTATTTGTTGGCTGTTTTTATTGGATTTCCTACAAGCAGTTGTATATATAAGCCCATGATAAAAAATAAAAAAAAACGAAAATAAACAGGTCGAATTCTTAAAATGTTATTAAAGAAATTAAGAAAAAAAAGAAAACCTCTAAATAAAAAGTATAGTAATTTGATTTAATTTAATTTTCAGTTGATAGAGAAAAAAAGGTCAGAAGTAAAAGGGAAATTGCAAATAAATAAAGGTATGTGACCCTTATTATTAAAAACCTCACCCCCCCAAATTCCCCAATCCCTCCATCCCATTCCAAAGGTCGGCAACGCAGTTGTGACTCCTCTGGTGTTGCAGGTGTCTACGGGCGGTGGTAATCGCTTACCATCAGGTGATCCGTCTGCTCGTTTGCCACCTATCACATAAAAAAATGGCAACTTTGAATGATGCTACAGACTGCCTTATTCATACTCAACTCATTCTACGTTTATTGAATAGCCACTACTTGTTTGTCTGTGACAGCGTACTTTTATTTAAGCAAAACAAAGTTTTGGTATCTGGTATATTTCCTAAAATACAAATGAGCTAAAAGTATTTTTCTTTATTAGGTACAAGAAAAAACCTTCTAGACCTTTTATATGATATTTCAACTGTGGAAGCTATGAGTGACGAAAAGATGCGCGACCAACTGAATCTGATGATAGCAGCCGGCTTCGATACGATTTCAGTCGTATTAACCATTGCCTTGGTCATGATTGGATCCCATGAAAATGTTCAAGAAAAAATTTATGAAGAGTGAGTACCTTGTTAACTATACCTAGCCACTTTACTCCCATTACAAAGCAATCTTGATGGACGTATACCTACTTTTAAAGTTGTCAACTGCACCTGTGACTTAAAAACTTCTAACACTGGGTTGTAACCACTAACCACTAATCCGGACCTAGTGGGGACCTTCCCAAGGTATGGAAAATAAACTGTGCCCCAGCAGTGGGACTTATATTGATTGTTAACGTACTTATCTGTCATCTTCCAGAGTTGTTGAAGTTCTTGGTGATATGTCCGAAGAAGTTAAACAAATGGACTTGGATAGACTGGTCTATCTTGATGCTGTTATAAAAGAGACTATGAGACTATACCCTCCAGTGCCAATTGTGCTAAGAGAGATAAAAGAAGATATCAAACTTGGTTAGTGTGGTAACTGTATAGTAAAAGATCTTGTTTAATATTAAGAATGCGAATGATGCGTTAAAATATCACTTCTGGAAATTTAAACGGATCCAAACTTGATTGGCCTCAAAAGATAGGTATTATGATTAGTCCTTTTTTTTGCGAATTCCATGGGTAAATTGTCCAGTTTATGAGTAGAACACACTGCAAAAGTTTCTAAATGTTTTTCTAAGTGGTCTTTTTACTCCAATGTATAGGAAGATAGTTTTTCGGAAAAGATTTCTAGAACCTGTAAACTGGGACTTCTAATATTTAAATAACTGTAGAAAAAAATTAAAGTCAGCTTTAATAAAATAACGCGTTTGTACTTTAAACGTTCCTAAAAAAATGCGTTTAAAATTTTAAGGGGTTACTCAGAATCAAGTATAGAAGAAAGTTTAGAGAAGTTTAGAGAAAATCCAATCGACAACTTTTTTAAAAATTTTCACATACAAATTCTTGATTCTATTCAGATTTAGTGTGTGAATCTGAAAAAAAATTTGAGGAGCGGATTTTTTTTAACCCCTTAAAATTCCTTACGCAATATTTGAACACCTGTATTATCACATATTTAATTCTCGGGCATCTTGTATAAAGACAGGTTGTTTATGTTTTAGAAAAGTACACGTTACATGCGGGACACTCTTGCCTGCTGCTTTTGAATGGGATGAACCTGCATCCGATATGGGGTGATGACGCGCAGCTTTTCAAACCAGAACGCTGGCTGGACCCCGCCACACTACCCGACCATCCTGCTGCGTTTGCTGTCTTTTGTATTGGTAGAAGAAATTGTACAGGTGAAAAGAAAAATGCTTTTTATGTTCTTTTATCCCTAGCGCCCATCACGCAAGTTGACTAAAGACATGGTCATAACCTGTATTTTAGTTGCTATTTACCCTTTGCCTTTGCTTATTACCCTTCCCGAGTTATAAAAAGAGACTCATGCACCAGTAGCGGGTACGCTGTGGGTTGTAAATGTAAAAATATGGTGAATTTTCCATGAAAAATACAATATTCTGCTGTAAAACATTTTCATATTACTGTTATTATTAGCCATTAGTGTCCCACTGCAGGGCAAAGGCCTCCCAGCGTTTCTTCTACACATCTCTATCCCGGGCCACTTTCATCCAGTTTTCGAGGAACCCATCCAACTCGTCCCGCCACCTCCTTCTTGGTCTGCCGCGACCTCTGCGGCCTTCCGGCGCCCAGTTTGTGACGATCTTTGCCTACTTTTCCAGGTGGATGCGGCAGACGTGTCCCGCCCAATCTCATTTTTCATATAATGGGCGAAACATTTGAAATACATATACTGAAAGTATTGGTTTACCTTTTATTACACACTCTGTATAAAATAATTCATGTTTTCAATTCGGTGTAGGTATATGCTTTCTTTGCAACTTCACCCTGTTCGATTTCGTGCTCTCACTGAAATGTGTAGCTTTTCGTGTAGTCAAACCTAGAATTTAAATACAAAGTGAGTTATATTGTCCTTAGAAGTAATATACTGCCACATCGACTCAGTCTAATAAAGACAATGCTGGATTGTATAGATAATGACTTTCCGATATTCATCGTCCATTACGACTTGAGTAAAGCTTTCTACTTCGTTGTGTTAAATAAGACAATAGAAGAACCAAAGAATACATAATAATTTTGGTAAATCCGATAATGAACTTATATTTTAGGCCTAATTAAAAGAAATCGAAATGTACTTTTATTACTCATCAATAATTTTTGCTGAGGATTTTTAATCTTCAATTGGTTAGCTCTTGGCTTTACCTAACCTGATGGTAAATGATGATGATGCCGAAGATGCAAGCGGGCTTACCAAAATTCCCCAACGCAATAGGAACTAGATAAGATATATCATCTTAATGTCGGAACATATCAATGTTAACATTGATATTTGGCGGCAAGACTTAGAAAAGATGGTGGTAGTAGAACAATGCAGGTTAAGCAGGTAATATTTTTGCATGACGGTCTTTCACTATAATTTAATCCGTTTATACCGGTTGGTTTCATTAGGTGATAGTCGTTAGGTCATATCGAAAGGCTTAAAATTTTCTGACACTGGAGTTGCCTAAGCCCCACAACTTCAAACAATCCGCCCGTTACTAACATTTGACCAAGAAACCTTTGACTAAGATGCCCATGTCTCAGCAGTGAAACTGTAAATGGTTAATGGGAATAAAAATATTTGTCGTTTGATCTGATCCGATGTTTATTTTTCAGGAAAGTATTACTCCATGATTTCCATGAAGACATTTCTAGTGCACGTCATCCGCAACTTTGTCATCACCGCTGATTGGACAAAGATGGAGTTGGTAGAAGATGTTATCTTAAGAGCTGAGTCTGGACACCACATAAGCTTACAACGGAGATCATCTTCTTAGCGGATAACGGGGATCATAAAAAGTTTTTATATTTATTAATTTTCGTTGTAGTAGTTTTTATGGAGAACGACATAATTTCAATTTCAATTTCAATTTATTTTTGATAAAAATAATTTACACGTCAAATGTTAAGTTAATGTTAATTCTAATAATGTTTAAAATATTCATTAATTATTTGCTATACATTTGATAAACATTTTATTTATCAGTATTGCAAGGTCAATGCAGTTTGCACGCGAAAAACTCATCTATTGAATAGAATGCTTTTTTAGCAAGAAATGTTTTTAATTGGGTAACAAAGCTTGAGTAGCTAGGGGCATTTTTTATTTCGTTAGGGAGTTTATTGTATGTTTTAGGTGTAATAACTCGTAAAGATTTATCCGTTTTTACTAATCGAGTTGAGGGTATACACAACCGGTTGCGGTGTCTTGTGTTGAAATTGTGCTGTTGACCGAGTGTAGTGAATTCACATAAGTGCTGTCGAGCGTACTTAGCTACTGCTAGAATATACAGGCTCGGGAACGTTAGTACTTTATAAGCTATGAATAAGTCTTTTGCGGGATAGTCGAACGGTTTACCTGCAATTGTGCGTATGGCGCGTTTCTGCAACCGAAACGGTCTTAACCTATCAGCTGCGTCCCCAAAGAGGTCAATTCCGTAGGTAAGTAAGGAGTGAAAATAGCCGTAATACGCTTTTAGCATGGATTCCTTTGATAAGCTAGGACGGAGGCGTGTAAGGGCAAAACAAGCTGTCGAAAGGCGAGCGCAGAGAGCATCCATGTGTGACTACCATGTTAGACCTGAGTCGATAATAAAACCAAGCTATTTGACTTGCTCGACCTGTGGCACTTGAACCCCTTTGCAAGTGGTTATGGTCCAGCTTTGATGCTTTTTTCAGTTGGTAGTGCATTATATTTGTTTTTTCTATGTTAAGCATCATTCCGTTAACAGTAAACCAATCGGATAGTTGATGCATAACGCAAGAGAGTTTGGCCTTTAGCTGAATGCTGTCAGGGGCGGTAACAATCAGGCAAGCGTAATCAGCGAACAATACATACTCAGCGTCTGTTGTAGCGATAGGAAGATCGTTTACAAGTATAAGGAACAGGGTATTTCCCATTACGGATCCTTGGGGAACAGCGCTGTCTCCGATACATTCGAGGTGTGACCGGGCTTGACCTACAAAGATGCACTGCTTACGATTTTTAAGGAACGTTTAATGATTTTTAAGGAAATTTAATAATAATAAATGGAAATTTCATTAAAATCATCAATCTATCACCATTTTGTTTGTCGACTTAAATATATATATTACGTGTATGGTATGTTCCTATAGGTTCAATTTAGTCTACTTGCAAACATAGTCAGTCTAGGCAGTTACTTCTGTTCTCATAGGTATGCTATGTTCCCATAGGTTCAATTTAGTCTACTGGCAAAAAAAGTCAGTCTAGAAAATTAATTCTGTTCCATTACATTTTCATCAAAAGGTAAATTTTAAACTCTGAGAGTTCTCAAAAGATGATCTTTCATCATAAAGCTCAAACGCTTGAAGACTAAACAAACTATGAAGCTGGGTACACCAAGACCCATAATACTGCAAACTTTAATCTCATCTTGTTGCCAACACCGAAAATAAATAACTCCACAGCATTTTTCCTACTAATATTTCCAACGTAAACTATGCATGCGGCTTGTGAAAAATGTACGTTGTTTACAACTTATGAGGTCGTGTTTAGACGTCAAGACATAACGATAGAAATCTTGTTACGATTTTTATCTTTACCGAGTTAATAAAATCTGTGAAGTATACAATAGGGTAGACTTTAAAAAGTTGTTCAGTTTTATGAAAAGAGTTACCAGTTCAGACGTTTGCTATCACTCACCCTATATTTTAAGTTTCTGTGGGATACGTGCGTCCCAACTAGAAGGTCCAGTGGAGGAGTCAAGTAAAAGAGTAGTTGCTGGTTGAGCTCTCAGTTGCGAGTGTCTTTATTGTTGAAATGTCACCTATATTTATACTAAATGCTAATCTATATTCTACAACTATAACTACGTATTTACTTAACTCTACCTTATATCTAAATATTAATCCTAAACTACCCTAAACTACTATTTACAAAGTTACCCTACATACCTCCCCCCCAAGCGAAGCGATACCAACAAAAAATAAAAAATATATACAAGTTAATACACAGTTTCGAAAGAACAACAAAAATATTTTACGAAAACAAGCTAGCTACTACCATCTTATCTAATTCTTGCCGCCAAACATCAATGTTAACAGCATTGATGTGTTCCGGCATGAAGATAAGATAGCCAGTTCTCCATTACGTTGGGGAATCTTGGTAATCCCGCTTCCATCTTCGGCATCATCGTCTTACAACGAGTTGAAATGATGCTAAGGACTTACCAATTGAAGATTTAAAAAAACACTGTAATACGATACTACAACTAAAAACATCACGTCGTATCGTATCGTATCGTTGGGTTATAAAACAACCACTATTTATGATGCAGTGCGCAGTGCACGTGGCGGCGCGGTCGCATGATTAATGGGCGAATAACACCCGCTCACCAGCCAACGCGATGCGAGGCGCTTCGCTCGCTCGCTCGACTCTTTTTCGCTTACCATTTACGTATCTTTGTGTCAGCTGTGTTGACGCAGTATGAGTTAATGCATACAATTAATCGTTAAAAAAAAATATAAAAGAGATTTAAAAAAGTCATAATTCATGATGTTGTTTATTGTTTGTCCTTGTAGGAACCAATGTGGTCGTAGTTTCAGTGGCCCATCGAACACACCTTATAGGTATGCTTCATTAAATAATAAATTATGTGTGAGGAAATGATAACCAGGGATTTTTTAAAGTCCAATAAAGACTTTAAAAAGTGAAAAGTACAGCAGTACTTTTCACAGAGACATTTGTCCACCTCTTAGAAACAGCTCGAAAAACTGTCATTAAAACCTACTCAATAATGTTAATTACATCAACCATAATATTTTGTAAGTGTATGATTTTCAAATTATAAATTTTATCGATTTATCGATTGAAAACCGAAAGCTTCTGACACTGGGGTTGGCCACTAGCCCCACAACCTCCACCAATCCAGACTTGGCCCCCGTGTGTGGAGTATGGCCTTACCTTCCCGAGGTATGGGAAGAGAACCATGCCCTGCAGTGAGGACGGTATGGGTTCTTAACGATTTAACGATAAAGCTAAACATCATGAGGCATCTTGCACACCTGATTACTAGATATACATATATGAAAGTCACGTTACACACGTCCGTGGGTTCACCTGATCTTAACGCCCTAGACGTGACCGCAGGTGATGGATGCTAGTACCATACCAGGCAACTGCCGTTTACCTATACCTTGGAGCTAAGAAGAATGAAAAAATGAAAATGAATGGAAAATGAAGCGGTCGTGGCTCAGTGCGGCTTGTATGGTTGCGTCGATCACGCAGGTTAACTGACTACAGACGCGGTAAATACCTGGATGGCTTTGACTGTAAGTGGCATTTATCTCGACCGTTTCCGTGCTTCGCAAGGCACGTTAAGCCGTTGGTGGCGGCTGCTATCACTAGATGGCAGTCGTTAAGCCATGTCGGCCTTATAAGCGGCTTGAAAACTTCTGACACTGGGGTTGGCCACTAGCCCCACAACCTCCACCAATCCGGACTTGGCCCCCTTGTGTGGAGTATGGCCTAGCCTTCCCGAAGTATGGGAAGAGACACGTGCCCCTGCAGTGGGGACGATATGGGTTGGTAATAAGAAGAATGAATAAATGAATTAAAGAACTACTAAAGGTACTAAACTAAACTAGCTTCTGCCTGCGACTTAGTCTGCGTGGACTTCAGAATGGCGTCCAGAGAGAAAGTAAATATTAAGGTGGCGCCATCTAGTAACAAAGTGGAAATTTTGGGTTTTTAAGCATTCCTCCAAGAACCCTTTAGTTTTCCGGGATAAAAAGTATCCTATGTGTTAGCCGAGTGCTTTCTCTATCTACCTACAAAATTTCATCCAAATCCGTTCACTAGTTTCAGCGTGAATGCGGAACAAACAAACAAATAAACAAACATTCATACTTTCGTATTTATAATATTAGTGATGATGAGATACTCAGTTTTGGACCCTATTTTCTTTGTTAAACCAGGTAAGAAAGTGTAGTTTTTGTGGCAATTTAGGCAACCACAAAACTTTGGTGGCTTCTGTAATTAATTGCTTCGCTATTCACTAGCTAGATAATAATATGCTTTAGAGTATCCTGGCTTACGAGTATAGTGGTGGATATTATTCGTTATTAATTTTAATTCCGTATGCACAAAGACTATTGGTATTATTATTTTTGATAATCAATTAGTAGATAAAGTAGACAGATAGATAGATAAACAATTTATTTAACAAACAACATATTCAAACAAAACAAGCAGATCTGAACAATAAATCACAAACAAACAAAATAAATAAATAAACTTAATAGGGTTTTTCACCATTTTTTGAAAAGTATCTCAAATTGATCATTAGGTGGGAAAAAGTAATAATTTTTTTTTTTGAAACCTATAAGTGCCCCAAAAATACATTTTAAATTACCATTGCCAATTAGCGCGCGAAAACGATAGCCGCCATGATGCTTAGGTCGTGACGTCATTTCAGGAGTAAACAATACAGCTCTGTACTAAAATTTAGACACACATCGCGAACAAAATGTCATTGTTTACCACTATTGTGACGTCACCTGACAACCAGCATGGCGGCTGTCGTTTCAGACATTTGAATAACAGATTAAAAAACTTGATTTTTGTAAATCAAAAATAAAATGTTTTTTCTCATTTTATTGTATAGAAATCATATTAAATCGATTATGTATTACAAATACCACAGTAAATAAGCAGTTTTAGATTTTTTCTTGTATAGAGTAAAATACCCTATTCTAAACAGAAAAACATAAACAAAATTAATAAAATTAAAATATTTCTGTTTACGAAGCTGTTATTCTGCCGCGGTGTTGCCTAGTGATAAGTGATGATGACGCCGTTAATGGAAGCCAGTTTACGAAGATTCTTCAACGCCCCGCTGTGAAGAACTGACTGTTTGATCTCCATGCCAGAACACTTTAATGCTGTTAACACTTTTATGCGACAAGACTTAGATAATATACTCATGGACAAAAAAATCGACTCAAGGTTTGTTGCATGAATTTTGGAAAATTAACTCAATCTAGCACAAAAAAACTAAACCGAAAGTTCAAAAACTGTCTGTTTACTGTTTATTATTTTAGTTTGGTGGTTTTCTAGTTTTAAGGGTTCCGTAGTCAAATGGCAAAAAACGGAACCCTTATGGATTCGTCATGTCTGTCTGTCTGTCCGTTCGTATGTCACAGCCACTTTTTTCCGAAACTATAAGAACTTTACTGTTCAAACTTTGTAAGTAGATGTATTCTGTGAACTACATTAAGATTTTCACACAAAATAGAAAAAAAAACAATACATTTTGGGGGTTCCCCATACTTAGAACTGAAACTCAACAATTTTTTTTCATCAAACCCATGTGTGGTATATCTATGGATGGGTCTTAAAGGATAGATATTGAGGTTTCTAATATAATTTTTTTCTAAAGTGAATAGTTTGCGCGCGAGACACTTCTAAAGTGGTAAAATGTGTCCCCCCCCGTAACTTCTAAAATAAGAGAATGATAAAACTAAAATATATATATATATGTACATTCCACCGAAAATTGGTTTGAACGAGATCTAGTAAGTAGTTTTTTTTAATACGTCATAAATCGTAAACCGCAATTTACCTACAACGAACTACAAGAACTTTTATATTATGTTACTTGCTGCTACGGAACCCTTCATTGGCGAGTCCGACTCGCACTTGGCCGCTTTTTTATTCTTAATGTTTAGCAGTTTTGTAGACTGAGTTATTTTTTCAAAAGTCGAGCAACAAATCGTGAATCGAGATTTTTTTGTCCACCAGTGTATAATGATGGTGTTTGCTAAAAGAGTTAAGTTCAAATGAATTGCCATCAAAAAAACCGAGATCCCAAAAGGACAAAATTCAAGCTACTAGACTAAACTTTACAACACGAAAAAGGTTTATTATGCATTTATGACGCTAGCTTATCTAAGTCTTGCCGCCAAACATCAAAGTTAATATTGATGTTTCAGCGTGGCGATAACCATTTCGTTGGGGAATATTGGTAAACCCGTATCCATCTTCGTCATCATCATCACTTACTACCGGTGAGAGAATACCAAGGGCCTTCTAGTCGTGTATAAAAATAAAATATTATAATATATAAGGTGCTACTTTATTAGTGCCCGATATTTTAGTCAGTGCTCCTACTCCTGATTCTGATCAACTTTCCCCAAGAAACACATAGTCAAATCGAAAAAAAATTTTTGGACTCTTCATACAAATCGATCAGCCGATCGGCTAAATTAGTATGAAGAGCCCAAAACAATTTTTGCGATTTGACTATGGGTTTCTTGGGGAAAGTTGATCAGAATCAGGAGTAGGAGCACTGACTAAAATATCGGGCACTAATAAAGTAGCACCTTATATATATTTTTAATTTTTAATTTATTTAATAGGTGGCAAACGAGCAAAAGGATCACAAATAAATAAAACATACACGTTAAAAAAGTTTTAGTTGTCCTCATTTCAGCCACATAAAGTGTCTACAAATATGGTTGTCACTGGCCAACACTTTAAAAAGGATATTTAGGAACGGAAGGAAGCAACTATTTGCTTTCAACCGGTTACGGATAACAGGATGCAAATATCCGGCACATCCCTACACTATACAGAGTGTTCCAGTAATTAATCATACAGCTAATCTCAAGGGGATTGCTTGTTTTGTGCAAAACGTATTCATCGTATGTGCTTTACAGTTTAATGTGGGTCATAACATAAGAGCATAAATTAGGAATGTCTTTATTGCAATAACTAGTTATTAAAGGATGTGACGATGCTTTATTTTAAGACACTTTGGGCGCATCTAGTTTAAAAGCGTAGTAAGTGTATACTAGTACCTCCATAACTTTTTAATTATCGTTAGTAAAAATTCATAAAAAAATATATTATTTAATTTAAAAACGGATTTGTAAAAAAGTACTCTAAAGTAATTGTAGTCCATATTATACAGGCTGTAAAAAAATTGGTGTAGGACCCGTTAACTGGGGATTCTACTCATCGCACTGAACAACTTTTGTTCTACGACTTTGCTCAAATCGCAAAAAAATTTTTGTACTCTCCATACAAAAATGGCGAAACAGATGATCAATTTGTATGAAATGTCCACATTTTTTTTTGTGATTTAAGCAAAGTCGTAGAACAAAAGTTGTTCAGTGCGATACGTAGAATCCACAGTTAACGGGTCCTAGACTAATTTTTTTACACCCTGTATACAGGTTTTTTTAAACACAAAAAACACAGATATTTTTATTTATTTTATTTTATTAACAGTGGACAAAATTGCATGTTTCAAAACTAACAAAGAACAAAATTTGACAACATTTCAAGTTGAGCTTCAATTTTTATGAATCTTTTATGTAAAAAATTAAAAATCTGTTTTTTTGTATCTTTTAATAGTTAGATATTTCTCAAGATTTTTTTATTCCGTTACGCTGTATAGTGTATGGAAACCTTTCTTTCAGAACGAGTTCACAAGTTTTATTTAATTATTTGCCACCCAATTTGTTTAGGCACCTTATGCATAACAGCCTATAAAATTGTAAAAGAAAAGTTATTATTTTTTTCGAAAATTATTTAATTATAATATTTTAAAAATGGAAAGAGTAGGTTGTTTACTATTTCTTAAAAAAACAAAAGACTTATCAAAATTGAATGTCAAATTGTCACTGAAATGTCAATTCCCAATATTAAGGGATTGCCTATTAAGGCCTTAAGATATGTGAAATGTCCAAATTCTTGGATATTTCAGGCAAATTGTTTCAATAACTGTTAATCTAATCTATAAATAAAAAATACACAATAATAGACAAGGGTTTAATTAATCTTTTGTCTTGATCAAAATTATATTTTTGACAACCGCCTCTCAGAAAAAAAATCCCTAAAGAACACCTATTTTGCCATAAATGTTATTTTCTCTCGGAAACGGCACAAGATATCGTGTTAATTTTTACACATGATAAACATCTTAACAATATTAACAGTTTGTCTTGAATATTTTATTTTTACTGCGTAATTTATTCGTGAAAAGTATTTATTTCTCCAAAATGGAAGTAAATCCGCGCGACCCTGCCTGCTCCACCATCCTGTAATCCCCCGCGGACTCTGCCGGCAGTCCGCGTCGCGATCTCATCGAGGGTGGACTGCGCGTCTGTTTCGGAGCGACGTCCTTGACAAAAACACTTCGCTTTTGAAGACTAAGCTCACTTGTGCATACTTTTTTTAATATCAGTAACTTAGTTAAGATATTTTCTACGCATTAGTGGGCGAAAAGTAAATGTAAATATTTTTTCACGAAAAAATATTTTTTTTATCTCGTCAAAGTAAAAGGAACCAACGATTGTTTGTTTCATGTAATAGAAATGCCTAAATACAAGAAAAAATATTAAGTCTGTTAAAGCAGGACGGCGATTACAAGAGTACTGATGTTATGACTTTTGGTTCAGTGATCAGGAGCGCTATCCTGACTACTGATCCACGGGTTGCGGGTTCGATTCCCGCCCAGAGCAAACATTTCTTTAACGATAGATTTGTTTGCTCTGTGTCTGGATGTATACTATTTATATATGTTTTTATTCCAAAAACGTATCTATTTACATATGTATATTATTCGTCTCTGGTTCCCATATTACAGAGAATCCTAGTATGAAGCCAGATGACCGCAGGATGATTGTATGTTAATTGTCCTGGATATTTATTTATTATCTTATAATTTTTGGATATTTGCACAGAACCCCTGAGGGTACCCTCTGACCGAAATCTAAATAAATAAAATAATATACAGGTTGTCCTAAAACTAATGCGACAAATTTTGGCTGGTGATAGCTTTGAGCAAGACCTAACAAAATAACGTAACATATCGTCGTATCTTACGAATAAGGGCATAATTGCAAAACGACAACTTTTCAGGAAGTGGTTTTAACTAGAGATGGGACGGATATCCGGTTACTATTCGGTATCCGGCCTATCCGGCCAGTATTTAATAGTAGGCCGGATACCGGATAATAGCTCAATAATCCGGCCCCCGCCGGATAGTTACAATTTCGTAAATGAACATCAAAAAACACAAAACCAATTTTTAGTCTAGTCCAATGGAACTCTTTAATGAGGTAGGAGAAAAAGAGTAGTAGAGTAGGAAAAAAAGCGTCGGTGGCGCAGCGGCTACTGACTCCGTCCTCCTAACCAGAGGTTGTGGGTTCAAATCTTGGCCACTGCATCAATGAGTTTTTCGAAACTTACGTGCATTTTCATACAGACTGCTTTAACGGTGAAGGAAAACATCGTGAGGAAACCTGCACATTTGATTTCTAGATTTGTATGATAGTCACGTTGCACACGCCCGTAGGTGTAAATCTAAATGCCCTACACGTAACCGCGGGTGATGCTAAGTGCAACACTAGGCAACCGCCGTCTATATCTTGTGGGAAGAACGGTTGAATGTGCCACACGATAAGAAGAATAATGAGGTAGTAATTATGCTTTTTGAGCGCCGACGTTTCTGCCTTCTTCCCAGTGATACCTCGAGAAATCACCTCACATAAATTACACTTAGAAAATTGTTCCTCTTCGACGAAATCTCATCTCATCTCACCAATATTATAAATGCGAAATTATGGATGTTTGTTTGTGTTTTTGTTTGTTTGTTTATTTTAGTTTATTTTGTATTTTAGTTTATTTATTTGTTTGTTCCGCTTTTACACCACAACTACTGAATGGATGTAGATGAAATTTGGCAGGCAGATAGATAAAGCACTCAGCTAACACATATGATACTTTTTGTGCCGGAAACTTAAGGGTTCCTGGAGGAATGCTTAAAAACTCAAAAATTACCCTTCGTCACTAGATGGCGCCACCTTAACATTTTTTTCTCTCTGGATCCAATTTTAAAGTCCACGCAGGCGAGTCGCGGACGGAAGCTGATACGTCCATAAAGGCGACTTTTTCTGTACACTTGCCATTTTTACAAACACAAATTAAATTAGGACCACTATCACGATTAAATTTTTATCAGTAACTTAAAAAAGGAATCGCTATAAGCTATAAGATCGCCTACATTTTACCACTGTAACTTTAATATTGTGCCTTTTGTTGTTATATATTGTTTGTGTGTGTACAATAAAGAGTATATCAATCAAAAACGTTGTGATTGTTTGATTGAATACATAAACAAAACAAGCGAGTAAAGTAACTGTCCACGTTCGCTAGGTGTCAGCCCGAAGAAAGCCCGAATCAATGCAAAGCGTGGGCGCCACGCAGCCTCCCGCAGCTGCTGCGCATAGTCACGTCATAGCAATTAAGGCTGCCATCCGTTTGCAGACATTTTTAGACGGCAGGATAATTTAGCCGAATATTCGGTATCCGGTTATCCGGCCAAAACACTATACGTCCCATCCCTGGTTTTAACATTATATTTTCAACAGGAACTGATATTTTTGAAGTGTTGACATTCAAAACATAGATTAACTACTCTTGGGTTGTTATTAGCGATTTTATCTCAATAGGTATATAACGTTATGTACGCAATTTAACTCTTTCAGGATCTTGATCAACAATTAGGATATTACTGAGAACTTCGCGAATACAGCCGATACGAGTATAAAAACTATAGTGGTATCAAGGTGATGTATCAAACAATGAAGTAGGATAATCGAGTCATAGATACTTGTAGTCGACTGAGCAGGGAATGTTCGCTCTCTAGTTTGTAGTAGATCTATTAACTGCAGGTCAATGTTCACAATAACCATCATTGCTGATTAACATAGAGCAATTGACCCTTAATCCCTTCTAGACCTGGGAGTAGTTTTGCGTTTGATTATGTGTTTAGAAGTACCTGGATATTCAGGAAAGGAAATATACCAAATGCTACTAATACATTACCTATCAAACTGATGAAGTTGGATGATTGAGTCACAGAGGTCAACTTGGCAAGGAATGTTATGACTCCCAGTATCAGTACGGATTTGTGGTAGGTCTGTCAACGGTAAGTCAATGTTCACAATCACCATGATTGCTGAAGAACATAGAGCAAAATATTTAGTTTTGGCGATCCACTGCGAAGCAGAAAATTTAAACGCTTGATGTAGGTGATAGCACTCGAATTAGTGATTCGATCATATAGAATAATCTCTAAACATTTTTGGGAAATCATAAGATTACTAGATGTCATTTTGAATGGGACAGCCTAATATTTATTGTCATAGCGGCAAAAGAAATACACACTCTGTAAAATTTCATTTCTCTACTTATTACGGTTCATGAGATACAGCCCGCTGACAGATATACAGACGAACGGACGGACGGAAAGTGGAGGCTTAATAATAGGGTCCCGTTGGCTTTTGAACTTTGAACCCTAAAAAAGATAAATTTTGCCGCCACTTTTCTATCTTTCTTCCAAAACAACATCTCTTCTTCGGCCAGGCAGTCTGTAAATCAGCAGCTTGGGTGTATTAAAAATCTAATAGTACAGTTGTCTCCGATTAGGGTAGGTACTTTTGTCCTACAGTGTCGCCGCTGCTCTTTCACTCTTGCGATTTAAATGAAATGCTCACAGAGTTTGAATCGCTACAGAGTTTAAACACTACACAGAGTTTAAAATAATATTAAAAAATTAAAGGGGCTCCTCATACAAGAGACGTGTTTTTTAGAGTTTCTTGTACGATAGTACGGAACCCTTCATGTGCGAGTGCGACTCGTACTTGGCCAGTTTTATTTTTATTTTAGGTAGTTAGTCACGGTGACCTTCTAGAACAAACATAATATGATCGCCTTTCTATTTTTAATCAATCTAATTAATTTTATTTGAAAACCTCGAATATAATAAGTCAGCACCTTGAGGTCAAAAATAGCAATTAACTCATTGTTTGTAAGGAAAATATCCAAGTATTATACATTTCTAAAATGGGCATGAAACAAGGATTTTTATAGCATACTATGCTCTATCTTATAATGTGAGACAAAAATTATTCAGTATTTTTTTTTACGTCGCAGATGTATAAAGTTTCGTTATCGAATATTTTAAAGCTTTTTTTAATTGATGATGTATTTCTGATGGCATCTTTAATATTTTTGTAGAATAAAGTAGTGAATCCGAGTGGAGACACTAATCAACGATATTTGAGTCCAAAAAACAAATTAATTAAAAAACATAGTAGTGTTTTTTTTTTATTAATCTGGTATACCTCGAAAACTATAAACTTTTGCAGAACATATGTTTCGTTATTTTGATAGGTCTTGATCAAAGCTATCACCAGCCAAAAGGAGATCATTAATTTTGAGCCTTTTATGAAAGTGCCGGCCAACAAAAAAGAAGTACGAATTGTTAGAACTATTTGGAGCAATAATTAATGTTAATATGACACAAAAGTTGAAAAATGTAAATTGTACCAGATGATAAACTCTAGTTATATCTGAGCTTTCAGGAATCAATAAATGTATGAAAATGACGACTCATCCATCTTATATAACATTGTTCAGAAAAACCCTACAACTTTTGTGTCATTTTAACTATTGCTCCAAATAGCAAGTTCTAATAATACATTTTTTTTTTGGTTGACCGGCACTTAAAAAAAAGGCCAAAAAATGTATGGAGCCTGAATGATCTCCTTCGTCGCATTAGTTTTGGGACATAGTTAGTTAGACACAGTTAGAAGAATATTTTTTATATCACACCTAGTCCTAAAATCTAAAAACATAAACTTGACGGACTCGTTGGCTCAGTGGTTGTGCCCCTGACAACATCCGAGAGTCGTGGGTTCAATCCCCACCCGGTGCAGGTCAAATATTTCTATGATGAGTAGATTTATTATTTTTCTCTCTGTTGTCGCGGGCAACAGCTAGTAATAAAATAGTGTACCCCATGTCACTCCCACAACTGAGAAAAATCTAATAACATCAAATACTGCAATCCGACAAAAGAAGTTGAATCCGATTTGGCTGTAGGCACGCTCTACATACTTACATACTTCGTATTGGTTCCTGACGCCTACTGGTCATAAAAAATAAAACTCAACACTTTGCACGTAACGATGACGTCAGTTGCAGTGATGTGCAAACAAAAATAGGCAGTTGTGTAGGATAACTAATAAATAACACTTGTCCCTTCTGCAGTTTTTATAGTATTTCAACTGTACCGACCGTTGCCGCTAGATGGCACTGACGTCTGCAAAACTCTCAGCGATCTCCGTTTCAGCAAGGTTATTCAGACTACTTAAAGCCTTAAGAGAAAGTCACCCTGCGGTAGGAACAAAAAACATCTAGGTTTTAAGCTTATCCTATCCAGATCTAGGTCCAGAATAACAGTGGCAAGGTACAGGTGTAGACCCAGATTTATGCTGCCATTTGTCATCGCGCCAAACCACGCGTTAACACTGGCGAGGATTGGGTCTCTTGAATTAATGGGTTAGCATTGAATTTTATAATGTATTTTTTACTCTAAAATGGCTAAAACTGGTTTTGCTAGTAGAAGAGTTAGGTTGGTCATTTAGGCAATAGATTAAGTAAAACAAATATACATACGCATACATAATTACTTCTTTATTTTTACTTTATTTTATTTATTTGTTTATTTCAGGCAATGAGGCCCATATAATATATACAATAATATACATTTTATACTTAAAATATTATACATAAATACTTAATATTAACTAACTAACAAAAAATATCATATTATTTAGTACAAGGTGTCGGTACTATTTCGGTGGTAGTGGTCGGCAAATTTCCTCGGAATCTCCGAAACACTACACACTTCGGCCAGAATTCCTCCTTTGTCAAGGACTCCAGATGTTCCGTCTAGTGTTCTTTCTAGTGTGATCGCCCAGATAAATAAACAAGTAAATAAAACAAATTATAATTGTTGATTTTCTTCGATAACGCAACCAAAAAAAAGATCATTGCTTTTCAAAGTACCTAAAGTTTGATCATAATTTGCGTGTGAATTAAATATGGATGTCCGTTCTGTTAGTGTGACGTCATTAATCTTTGCCAGCCAGCGGTCAAGCGCGCACCTGCCGCGTGACTGACGACATTGTCATCGCCCTGTATATCCTGCTTATACAGCGAGTTGCAAAATGTGTTTCGGACACGTCAAACTAAAGCTTTCTAAAAATTCATTTTTTGCTTTTTGACTTTGGATCTTTTTGTAAAAGTTGTTTAATTATAATAAGTAGGACTTTTTACAGTTATCGGCTTCTATAACTTTTTTGTTACTAGTAATCTCCATAGTATGGCCATTTTTTATATTTATACTTTTTTAAATATTTCTATAAATATATTAAAAAAAAACCAGGAACAATGCTCATTACGTGGTTGCTAACTAATAGTACAGCATAACCATTTAGACAAAAATGCAGTGTAAGTAACAAGTCAATCGAAAATCAATACTTGGCCAACAATAATATTTTAAACTTATTTCATGCGAAAAAATCAGACATTAGAATATTTTCTTAAGCAAATAAGATCGAACAATAATTTACAAATTTCAGTACAATGCATTAGAAAAGTGAAAAGTTTCATCAAATATCACCATCAAAATATTCGGCTCGATCACACGAGCAAATTAGAAGCAAATTAAATATGTATTTAGACATCTGAAATGCAAACACGAGTAACATAACGTTTAACCAAGTTAATTAAACGAGATATTCAAATAAATTTTAAGCGTAGCTCTTTGACAAAACATGGATACCTACCAAGCAAATATTTGAAATTCAAATTGGAAAGAGGCCATATTTAGGCTAACATTTAATTCTGAGTACGTAGACGAATTGATTTTATTTTATTTTATTTATTTAATAATCAAAATACAGAGAAGTTTCGAAAGTGATATAACAGACAGTGCTACAAATACCATTTACAGGTTTATCTGGGCACTGTGGACTCGTCTTAACACAATTTGAGGTTTCCATTTACTTAAAGCTATTTTACAAAACAAAAAGAATCCAACATAAGTATAAACTTAAATCTATAGCATCTATTCTGCATAGGCCTAGTGCTAATTAACTAACGGTACCTATTGAATAATAATAATAAAAAAATAGTAGATAATATAGACAAGTTTAAAGTAACCAATATAAAGGTGTTAAAAAGTTTTGTTTTAATCGGTTACTCAAAATCAAGCACATTCTTACAGAATACAGGAAAAATATTGCAAAAATCCGATATTATTTTTTTCTTTCAGTGTCATATAAATTCTTGATTCACTATTCAGATTTATTATGGGAAACTGAAAAAAAATATTATTATTGTAGATCGAATTTTTTCGATATTTTTCCTGTATTCTATACTTGATTCTGAGTAACCCTTAAACGCAATTTTTTAACATCCTTTGTGCATCCATGTATTATTTCATAAATTTTTGTTGTGTTATTTTGTCGTACAATAAAGAGTATACAAACAAACATCTGTAGTTATAATAATATGTAGAATATTCATATACATTTACACTGACTCGGTGGCTAAGTGGTTAGCGATCCTGACCTCTGATCTGAAAGTCGTGGTTTCGATCCCCACACAGGGCAAACTTTTCTGTGATGAGCAGATTGTTTGCTCTGAGTCTGGGTGTATTATATCTATATATATATATATATATCTATTTCAAAGTATATGTGTATGTATATCAGTCTCTGGTTCCCAAGAATCCTAGTTTGGGGCCAGATGACCGTGTGTGATTTGTCCCAGATATTATGTATTAATATATTATTATTATACATTTTCTGTTAATGGAGCAGTACATTTTTATTTAATCGTGCTATCCAGAGGTGCTATTGACTTACTGCTATGCTCAGGAATTCGTTATCCATAAGTAAAAACGTATTACAATTTACACATTACACATATCAATTAAGCAGATATGAAGATTTCCTTACGATATTATTCTTCACACCTACCGCCTACCTATGTAATTTAAACTATATTATATAAAGTGACCAAGCGAAACTCGTGACACTTAAAATATACAGGGTCTTACAAAATTGGTATAGGACCCGTTAACTGGGGATTCTACTCATCGTACTGAACAAATTTTGTTCTACGAGTTTGCTCAAATCGCAAAAAAAATTGTGGACTCTATACAAAAATAGTAAAACAGATGATCAATTTGTATAAAATGTCCAATTTCTTTTTTTATGATTTGAGCAAAGTCGCAGAACAAAAGTTGTTCAGTGCAATGAGTAGAATCCCCAGTTAACGGGTCCTACACCAATTTTGTTACACCTGTATAAAATAGGCTATCCTGCTATAGGGTTAAAAATTACTTTTACAAAAGTGTTTTTGAACGCATTCTAATTGTTTGGTGAAATGCTTGTGCTAGTGCCAGCAGAGAGATCACACAATGGTGTCGATTCGGAGTTTACGATTAAATTTATTTGACAGGACTAAACTTAATGGGGAAGAAAACGCAAAGCTATTTGCAGATGGCGCTACGGACGCTTGACTCATAACAACTTTCAATTAGTTCCGCGTTTTTTATTATCGAGGTGTTATAAATTAGTTTTTTTTTTCTGTAAAATTGTTAAATGGGCAATGTATGCGACTTGGACTGTTCCTCAATTAAAGGCGAAGTTGAAAAGTACACAATTGAAAACGTAACTTTCCCCACGTTTTCTTCATCCAAGAATCTTAAGGAATTTAATGATTTCCATTATTATTGCGACCAATCGCCACACAACGCGGCATTTTTTTTTCATAATCTTATGTTTAGTTCACAATTTTTTCTATACGTTTTGACAGTTAGTATGAGTCAAGCGATATCAGCGCCTCTATCGGCGAGCTTTGTCAGTTTTCTTCCCCATTTAGGCATCCAATCCTTGTCTTTTCGATACACAGAGAAAAAGACAAAACACTTACATTACGTTTAATTCTGTCAAATACGTTTAATCGTGAAAACCGAATCGACACCATTAGCGACTCGTCCCGAACGGCTCCGAATACTCCCGAAGTCCGGCGCGTAATGTACTGTCGTGTTAAGTGCGCAACACGTAAAGTATGCAGCTAAATGCTAACTATAAATTTTGGTGGTTGCAGCCGGCCTGCATTGGCAACGGGTTGTTTTAGGACACATTGTTAGGAAGGATGACCAGCAAATAATATTTACAGGGTAATTTTATATTTTTTGTTCCCTGTGACTTTGACTTAAGGGGCGGGGGCTGATTAAGGGGTGCTATCAGCACATATGTATCCATAGGTCGTGAATTCGATTCCTACCTACGGCAAACATTTCTGAGATGAGTAGATTTGTTTGCTCTGTCTCTGAGTATGTTATAAATACGTATAGATAATGACTGTGTGTGATTAAAAAAAAATTAAATTAAAAATTCGTCATGCAGTCAGATTCATAAATTCTACTCTACTTGTAGAAGTTATGACAACCTTTAGAAAAATTTTGGTACAACAGTGTTCTACATGTTAGTATAAAAAAAATCTAAATAATATTTATTCGGAGTAGGTATCACTGTACACTTTTCGAAAGTCATATTTTTTACCTAATACAAAGCTCTTACAATCTGGAACTCGTATACCCAAATTTCAAATGATTTTCATGCCAGAGTACATTAAATAGTATTAGATACAATATGGATACTCCCTACTGCATTCTGAAGGCGAGCTTTCTCCACTGAGGGTATGAGCTACGATCAGTCGTTACTCAGATACAACACTCACTCACCACCAATCACCGACCGTCATGGCCTAGAGAAGGCGCAGAGTGCTCTCCATCCGGCTCTGTCGCTCGCTGCGTGCACTGCCTGCTGCAGCTGCAGATTGGTGGCACTGGTGACTTGGCTGCACCACTGAACAGGAGGTCTGCCTCGGGCTCCCTTGCCCTCGATCTTTCCCGTCATTATTTGATATTCTAGGCTGTTTTGTCGGCGTGCGCAGTGTCCAAAGAAAGAGAGAATGCGTTTGCACATTGTTGAGAGGCGAGATGTAACTTTCAGCTCTTCTAGGATAGAAAGGTTGGTCCTCATAGCCGTCCAGGGTATACGTAAAAAACGACGCCAGTACCACATTTCGAATGCATCTATCCTGTTTTGCATCACTCACTTAGATACAATCTTCACTCAGAGTGCGGGTCGAGCCACGCGCAGTGAAGAGTTCCGTAGTACTTCTCTTTAACTTGTAAAGCCTACTTAGCTGTGATAGTTTTCATTTTAACTTCGTTATACAGGGTATTAAAAAAAGTGCGTTTGAAATTTTAAGGTGTTACTCAGAATCAAGTATAGAACTCAGGAAAAATATTGAAAAAAATCCGCTCTTCAAATTTTCAAAAACTAATTCTAAATAGTGATTTTTTTTATGACAGAGGTGGCAAACGAACAGACGACTCACCTGATGGTAAGCGATTACCGCCGCCCATAGACACCTGCAACACCAGAGGAGTGACAAGTGCGTTGCCGGCCTTTGATATGGGAGTACGCTCTTTTCTTGAAGGTTTGAATGTCGTATTGGTCCGGAAATACTGCAGGCGATAATTCATTCCACAGTTTGGTTGTGCGAGACAGAAAGTTTCTAGTGAAACGCACAGTTTTGGACTGCCAACCATCTAAGTGATGGGGATGAAATTGTTGTCGCGTAGAACGATGGCGAAAAGAGGCGGTAGGGATCAATCCGAACAATTCCTCGGAGCACTCCCCATTGTACATGCGATAGAGAATGCAGAGCACCGAACCTGCGCCTTATAAAGTTGCAGGCGATGGGCCGCAGTGAAATACCGTCTCGATCTATTGAGCAATTAAGAATTTGTATGAAAAACTGAAAAAAAATTGAAGAGCGGATTTTTTCAAAATTTTTTCCTGGATTCTGTACTTGATTATGAGTAATCCCTTAAAATTTCAAACGCACTTTTTTTAACACCACTACTACCGTGAATTTTAGTCGAAAGAGTCAAAAAAAATTCATCCCCACTTGACGTGTAGGGGAAGAACCCTAAAAAAATTTTTTTTTTCAAGATCTTATTTTACTACTTCATCGGCGGCGTGATTAATTATATATCCGTACCAAATTACATCTCTCTAGTATTAATAGTTTCTGATCTAAGCCGCGGACAGACAGACAGACAGACAAACAGACGGCGACTTGTTGACTGCGGAACCCTAAAAATGGAGATCGGAGAAGTTAAATAACTCTGACGATTTGTATGGAATGGACAGGGTGTGTCCATGTCCTTACTCAATACAATACAAGTTTATGTTTCGTTAATATAAAAATAATATATATATATATAATGAAAATAAAGAAATGTTTAAATTTAAATTTACATATTAATATATGCATCAGGAATCTTCTTTTAAGTATATAATACTTGTGACAGAAGAATCCGCTCTTACATAAATTACAGTAAATATTTAAGATTTTTCTTACTAAAAATAAAAAGAATACAAAAATAAACTTTTAGCTTACTAAATAACATCTTATTACTATTGTGATTTATATGTATGTATGTGTGTGTGTGTGTATGTGTGTGTGTGTGTGCATGTGTGCGTGTGTCTCTGTTTTATTTATTCACAACAACAAATTGCAAGCCCTTACCTTACAGTCAAGCCAATACAGCAAGCAAGTTAATTTCTATTTGTTTGTTTGTTATTTGTTTTGTTAGTTTGTAAGACATTCACTTTTAGTTTTAGTAAATATGCATCAGGAGACCTCAACCACTTTATCAACTTATTTTTACAATCCGTATTCAACGTACGTACGTGTTAATATACGTCCTACACGGCTGTGTGTCAAACTAGTAATAGTGTATGTACAACTATGGATGTTTCCCCAGTAATTAATGTAAAACGGTACTCGTTTTTAGACCTGCCGGAAGCAAGGGCTGTTTTGCACCACCCCCTTTGTTTTATGGGGAACTGCCGTTTTCGACAAGTAGTAGGCTTGCAATGCAAGAATAAGTTAACTTCTGATATTCCGTTCAAATTATTTCGATTAGTAGGACTTTATTGTGCTAGGTTAGGCTCTTTATGCGGATAATGTCCCATTCACAAAACGTCTATTCGAAAAATAATGACCCTTTCTCAAAATATCTCTTAATAAGTTGGCCCCGATTATCTTCCGATTTTCATTTATATTTATACAGGCAAAATATTTTGGGCGCCGCTGTAAGCTGTTTGCTGTCACATCTCGGACACTTAATAAAAATCTTCCGAGTTATTTTCCAACTGTGAATTCCCTTTCTATGTCTTCCGGCTCATAGATAATGATAAGAAAATGCAATTTTTTTCAAGTTGCTTTGTTTGTATGTATTTACAAGTACTGATATTAGAATTTGAAAGTAGAACATTTCGTCGAGGCAACGCCCCACAAGAAAATTTTCATGGAAACTCGTAATTGCATCAAGTTTGCCGTTTAAGTGCTTTAGAATAAAAATTTCAATTTATTTAACAAAATTGTAATCAGTACGGATACCATTTAACTTTATAGCTTTTGCTCAAATAAGCCATTCCTAACGCATACACAAGCCGGCCGATCGTAAATTCTGAGCATGTCTTAGTGTTGCCAGGTACAGGTTTTCAAGGCGAAATTCTAAAACGCTGAAGTGTCTAAAAAGTACCTAATATTCTTCTAAAATTACGATTTAAAAAAAAAAGTACGCAATCTACTTATATTTAAAAAAATAATTTGAAAAATGACTTAATACTATGAATGTCTGTGCTGAATTTACTTATAATGGCAATTTTCTGTGTCAAAAGAAATCTTGTTTTCCCACTTTGTGTGAGCTAATAGGGTAACCGATTGATCGACACGTACAGAATTGCCTTGCCTTGGGGAAAAGGGTTGTCTCAGATAAAAAATATATTAAAAAATCAGTCCTGGCATAAAATTAAGGTTTATAGCTTTAGAGAGTCTTCGTAAACCTAAAATCTGGTCATACGAAGAGCTTACTAATGTTGGTATAATATAAAAAAAATCACCTGGCAACATTCCTCCCACGCATCAAAAAGAAACATTTCCCATGTTTCTCTTTTTATCGAAACTAATCAATTTTGGGGTAACACGTAATGGGGTCGTTCCTTCACCGAAACGTCCGGCCCACACTATGGTATTAGGTCAAACATACATCAATTCGCGATAAAAGATCGCTTATCGCGCGCCCGCGGCGTGTATGAACAGTTGGCACAAACTGGTTGTGTCCAGGGGTGTCCCTGCAAAATGCAATGTTACTTTTAAATCTGCGATGCAATACAAAGCAGTTTAAAATTTGATTCCTATGTATGTCTATCTATGGCATTGTAGCTCACAAACGAGTAAACCGATTTATATGTGGTTCTACTCATTTGAAAGCAGGTTTCTTCAAGGTATTTCTTGGTATGTTTAGTGAAAATTTGTTTTGTAGTTTTCGAGTTATTCCGGTTTTATTTATGAGGTTTTATAAAAAATAACTTTTATGTGCCAGAGTTGCTATCTCAGTTTGTCTAATGATGTTTTCGTTTTATTTTGAAGGTCTAATTTCAAGCGACGTCTTATCTTTGTTTGTTTATTCCGTTTTCACGTCATAACTACTGAACGGATTTGGATGAAATATAATAGGCTACTTTTTATTTCTGAAAAATGCATAGTTCCCGTAGAATTGACCCAGAATCCCGTAGAATTCCTGTTCATTGACCCAGGTTATTAAATGAATGCTCACTAATTACTATGACAATGAATGTATAGTATTACTTTTTATACAATGTATAACATACCTACATTAAGATGACATGTAAAATTTTATAATAATTTTATCAATAAATTCTGTATTCTGTAGAATACCTCAGAGACAGTCAAAAAGCGACATCGACGCGGGCGGAGCCGCGGGCAAAAGCTAGAATTTTATAAATATGAGTCTACGCGTGATATTTGAGTATACAATCTTTTAACTTTCTAAAGTAGTTTTAAATGAAACAATTCACTCGCTGACACTCCATATTATAAGTTAACAGAAATATCGACAACGTGCCTCTTTAAGAACCAACGAAACTGACCTTCTCAAATTTACACTAGACTGTGACCAACGTGGACAGACCTTGTTCGTATGCCGTACACAGCGCAATCTTACCCACCGATCCCTCGTAATCCCTCCATCCGTCTGGATCCGAATCGAAAGGTGGGCCTTAATCGCTCAATCGGAATTTATTTTGTTTGTCTAGCTTTAGTTTAGATAAAACAAATTGTTGCGATTGCTCTCAAGATTGCCGATTGGTTCCGTAATAGTTTCGTATAGTGGTGTTCGCTAGGGATGCCCTCAAGTTGCTGAGTCATTTCAATGTTGTTGAAAATAGGTGGTTTTCTTTTTCAGTTGGCAACTGGACTAAGTGAGGTGGACATTGCTCTGCTCGACTGCTCAAGTGGAGGGTTATGTTTTCGGGTGTAGATATGTATGTTATGTTATTATGTATATACATACTATGTCCATTTGATTGTTATCGCCTGCAACGAATACAGTTTAATAGATTTATTTCTTCGTATAAATAAATAAATCTATCAAACTGTTTTCGATGCAGGTTTGTTAAAAATAGGGAGTATCGTAACATTCGACTTGATCCTCAGATTGTGATATAGGATTTTGTTTTTGTAAACTCTTTATTGTGCTAAAATAATTGACAGATACAAACAATTTTTTTATGCTCAAGGGTGTGTCTTCTTTCGTTAAATTAGTTTAGTTGTGGATTTATACCTGTAATAAGATAAATAAGGCGACTCTTGAACCATTTACTTTCTCCTATCTCTCACGAGAAACCCCAAGACTAGCCCCTACCACGAACCAATTCAATAATAAAAAGATCCACCTCAATCCACGTGAAGTATCACCTACATCTATTCTCCATTTGTGGTTCCAAAGGAAGCTTGTATCAGTCATTAGGGTCTTCATAAAATTGGAAAGTGCCTCGTCCAGTCCTCACGTAGTTGTCACGATGTCTGTGTCGTATTCGGGACGTGAGACGTGCAAACGTCTTTTGAATGTAGGATGGAGTTACATCTTTTTGGTGTTCAGCTTTTTATTAGGGTTCCGTAGCCAAATGGCAAAAAACGGAACCCTTATGGATTCGTCATGTCTGTCTGTCTGTCTGTCTGTCTGTCCGTATGTCACAGCCACTTTTTTTCCGAAACTATAAGAACTATACTGTTGAAACTTGGTAAGTAGATGTATTCTGTGAACCGCATTAAGATTTTCACACAAAAATAGAAAAAAAACAATAAATTTTGGGGGCTCCCCATACTTAGAACTGAAACTCAAAAAAAATTTTTTCATCACACCCATACGTGTGGGGTATCTATGGATAGGTCTTCAAAAATGATATTGAGGTTTCTAATATCATTTTCTTCTAAACTGAATAGTTTGCGCGAGAGACACTTCTAAAGTGGTAAAATGAGTGTCCCCCCCCCCGTAACTTCTAAAATAATAGAATGATAAAACTAAAAAAAATATATGATGTACATTACTATGCAAACTTCTACCGAAAATTGGTTTGAACGATATCTAGTAAGTAGTTTTTTTTTAATATTTCATAAATCGTAAACCGCAATTTACCTTTCATTCAAGTTACAACGAACTACAAGAACTTCTATATTATGTAACTTGCTGCTACGGAACCCTTCATGGGCGAGTCCGACTCGCACTTGGCCGCTTTTATTTTTCGGTGTAGCGTGATTTTAAAATACTGGTTCATAAAATGCTCTTTTATGTCAAGCAGTTTCAGTGCTTCGCAAGACACCTTAAGTCGTTGGTGTTGGTTCCTGTCACTAGATGGCAGTCGTAAACTTTGTTAGAGGCTTTATTAACCTGCTTGAAACCTTTACTCTGGGGTTGGCCACTAGCCTATAACCTCCACCAATGCGGACTTAGCCCCCGTGTGTGGAGAATGTCCACCTAATCTTGCCGAGGTATTAGTAGAGAAACAGAAAGAAAGTATATTTTGCATTTTTTAAGAAGAAGAAGAAATTACATTTATTGAGGTTAGGTTATAGGTTATGAAGACTTCATTGCAACTATAACGTGAATACTTCACACATGCATATTTATTTTTAATATTTTGAATTATGACTCAGATCTTTTCATTATTTCTTTCATAATCTTTCATTTATGAAAACACACATTAATAACACTAATTACATAAACATGAGAATTATCCATTGCCACAAACGTAGCTGCCATGAATGAATTGAATAATTTATACTATACGTAAAGTGCGTCATTATTTATATTTATCCGCAATGCAGATCATGTTACTCTTTCATTGCGTGTTGAGCGAGCTCTTTTATGGTATGGGAAAGCGAGTAAATACACTATATTGCTTTTTCTGCCTTTTGTATTCTGCTCAATAAAAATAACCATCAGTAATCCGCACTATAACAGGCTTGGATTTATCTTGAATTTCCAAAATGGCGTTAACTGGGTATTTTCTTCATTATACTGAAAATTATATATTGAAAGTCTCCGTGATCTAGTTGGCTATTCCATTCGCTTCACATCAGAAAGTCGCGGGTTCGATTCTCGGCGGGATCCAATTTTTGTAGGACGTGGTTTTAGTGGTGGTAGATCGTTTTTGAGCCCTTTTGAGCAGCTTACCACTACCTTATCTAAATATTGCTGTCGTATTATGTCAATGTTAATAGCTTTGATGTGTTCCGGTATGGAGATAAGTTAGCCAGTTCCCTATTACGTTGGGAAAACTTAGCAATCCCACTGCTATGTTTCGGCATCATCGTCATTTACCATCGGATGAGATAATGCCAAGGACTTTGAAGAATAGGGTTTTTCACCATTTTTTGAAAAGTATCTCAAATTGATCATTAGGTGGGAAAAAGTAAAAAATATTTTTTTTTAATTTTTTTGAAACCTGTAAGTACCCCAAAGTACATTTGAAATTACCATTGCCAATAAGCGCGCGAAAACGATAGCCGCCATGATGCTTAGGTCGTGACGTCATTTCAGGAGTAAACAAAACAGCTCTGTACTAAAATTTTGACACATATCGCGAACAAAATGTCATTGTTTACCACTATTGTGACGTCACCTGACAACCAGCATGGCGGCTGTCGTTTCAGATATTTGAATAACAGATTAAAAAACTTGATTTTTGCAAATCAAAAATAAAATGTTTTTTCTCATTTTATTGTATAGAAATCATATTAAATCGATTACGTATTACAAATACCACAGTAAATAAGCAGTTTTAGATTTTTTCTTGTATAGAGTAAAATACCCTATTGTGGGAATTTGAGAAGTGAAACTACGTCTTGAAAAATGGTAGGTTCTGTATTCGAGATGCAGTTCAAACCGATGCAATGGAAAAATGGACGAGAAAAATCAGCACAAATTATTATAGGTACTTAGATGCAGCGTCATCTATAAGAATATTAGGGAATTACATTATAACGTTATCTAGTAACAAACTTAATAATTTTGCATAAAAATAAAACAGATTTAATTCAACGTGTATTATGCAGAAATGATGAAAATATCACAGAAATTAAAATTTTTGCATGCTTAGTCATAGAACAGAAGTTTAGTATTTGACTGTACTCCATGAAAACAGACTCGACGTGGAGAGACTAAGGGTAAGAAGCCACGTTAGAAATGTCAAGACACACTCTAATGAGACCCGACGTAAAGAGTCGTGTAGGAACTGTGTGTTCCCACTCTTCGGAGGAAAAGGGAGGTACCTCCGCCAGGCGAGGTGGTATGCCTGGGGACCGGCCGTGGTCCAACCGTTGATGGTTGGAAATTATATATACAGGATGTAACAGAAAGGTGTGATAATACTTCAAGGTTGGCTTTTACCCATCAAACTGAACAACTTTTGTTCTACAACTTTGTTGAAATCGCAAAGAAATTTTCGGACTTTTCATACAAACTTGGTTCGCCAGCTGATCGATTTGTATGAAAAGTCCAAAAAAAAACACCTTTCTGTTACATCCTGTATATATATATAGTTAATCCGAAGAAACTTTCAATAGCGCGTTCTAGGTTTATTTCGTGGCGGTGCGATAGATGTCGCCACAGTCGCGATGTTAGGATAATATTTTATTCGATAGTGATGTATCCGCTATTCCTTGCACTATGTCCTCACCCATCTCATTCACATAAACTTCACATTCACATACACTACTGCAGTTGTTCCAGTCCGCAAAGTGGCCGACATACACTAATTACAGTTTAATTTCAATAACTTTATCTGCTTTATTATTCCCTTTTTCATTTAAAAAACAAACACACAATAAGTTATGTTAATTGTGTTATTCTCCAAAGTTTTGACTAATTAGAGGTTATTCAATATTTTTAAATACAAAAATGTATTTTTTTTACTTACGCTTCATTAGATTAGTTTGAAAGATTATTTGGTTGACTCCGTGGCTCAGTGGTTAGGTTAGATTATGCTCTTGAGCACTGATACGAAGGTCACGGGTTTTCTTCACAGGCAGTGAAAACTTTTCTTTGATGAGCAGAATTTGTTATTATAGTATATAATTATTGTTAGATTGTTAGACTGACTTTGTATGGAGAGCCTAAATGCGGTAACAGAACAAAGTCCTAAAATCTAGAACAATAAATTTTCAGTATATAAAAAGTAAAAATTACACTGTTTTGTTACAAGGACTCGAGCTTGGTAGATCCAGTGACCAAACAATACCTATGAAAAGTCCATTTTTTTAATAGACTTTTTTTTTTTTTTTTTTTATTGCAGAGGTGGCAAACGAGCAGACGGATCACCTGATGGTAAGCGATTACCGCCGCCCATAGACACCCGCAACACCAGAGGAGTCACAAGTGCGTTGCCGGCCTTTGATTTGGGAGTACGCTTCGTATTCGCATTCGCATACATTCTTGAAGGTTTGAATGTCGTATCGGTCCGGAAATACCGCAGGCGACAATTCATTCCACAGTTTGGTTGTGCGAGGCAGAAAGTTTCTAGTGAAACGCACAGTTGTGGACTGCCAACCATCTATGTGATGGGGATGAATATGTTGTCGCGTAGAACGATGGCGGAAAGAGGCGGCAGGGATCAATCCGAACAATTCCTCGGAGCACTCCCCATTGTACATGCGATAGAGAATGCAGAGCACCGAACCTGCGCCTTATAAAGTTGCAGGCGATGGGCCGCAGTGAAATACCGTCTCGATCTATTGAGCAATTAAGAATTTGTATGAAAAACTGAAAAAAAATTGAAGAGCGGATTTTTTCAATATTTTTCCTGGATTCTATACTTGATTCTGAGTAACTACATCTCTACGCAGCGCCAGGGAGTCAAGCCGATCTGAAATATCCTGGCAGTCGATGATTCGAGTTGCCCTTCGTTGAATGCGGTCCAGAGGGAGAAGCTGGTACTGGGGTGCCCCTGCCCAGAGATGAGAACAGTATTCCATATGAGGCCGAACCTGCGCCTTATAAAGTTGCAGGCGATGCGCCGCAGTGAAATACCGTCTCGATCTATTGAGCACACCAAGCTTCTTCGAGGCTAATTTAGCCTTACCCTCTAGACGGCCACGGAACTGGACTTCACTCGATATGTCGACACCAAGAATTCCGATACTAGCTGAGGCATTTAGGGGAGTGTCCTCAAAACGAGGTGATACGACAAATGGCATTTTCTTGGCAGTGAACGCGCAAACTTGTGTCTTAGTGGGGTTAAATTGGACCAAATTAAGTCGACCCCATTCTGAGACTTTCTTTAAAGAGGCCTCAATTTCCGACACAAGTTTGTTTCGGCTCTCGATGACGTTTTCCCGAGAAATGTTGGCACGGCCGGTATAGAAGGCATCACCTGTGCTGTCATCCGCATAACAATGAGTGCTGCTGATTTGCAGCATATCATTGATATGCAGAAGGAACAGTGTAGGCGAAAGCACACAGCCTTGGGGGACACCAGCATTCACAGACATAGAATCTGAGCATGCACCGTCGACTACGACCTTTATGCTTCTATCTGCAAGAAAACTAGTGACCCATTTGCATAATTCCTCGGGAAGCCCATAAGAAGGAAGCTTCGTAAGAAGTGCTTTGTGCCAGACCCGATCGAAGGCCTTCGCTATGTCCAAACTAACGGCCAAAGCTTCCCCCTTAGTCTCGATCGCCTGTGCCCAACGATGTGTCAGGTAGACAAGAAGATCACCAGCGGACCGGCCCTTACGGAAACCGTACTGTCGGTCACTAAGCAGCTGGCGGTCCTCTAGGTACCGAAGGAGCTGGCTGTTGATAATGGACTCCATTATCTTTGAGAATAAGGAGGTTATGGCTATCGGCCGGTAGTTGGACGGATTCGAGCGGTCACCTTTTTTAGGGATCGGGTGCACCAAAGCTGTCTTCCATGACTTCGGGACTACGCCAGTGGAGTATGAGAGCCGAAAAAGGTGCGTTAAAACTGGAGCCAACTCTGGAGCACACACCTTCAACACGATAGGAGGGATTCCGTCGGGCCCACTTGACTTATGAATGTCGAGGGAAAAAAGTGCTTTACGCACTGAGCGTTGGTGGAACCGGATATCCGGCATACAGCTCGTGCACCGCGGTATGGTCGGCGGCTCGTTTCCCGCGTCATCCAACGTTGAGTTGGACGCAAAGAGTTTGCCTAGAAGATCGGCTTTCTCCTTTGCGTCGTGGGCCAATGAATCATTTCCCATGTGCAGTGGTGGAAATGATGGCGTGCAGAAATTCCCCTGGACAGCTTTGGCCAGAGACCAGAACGCACGAGTTCCCGAAGGAAGACGCTCTAGTCTCTCGCCAATTCTGCCTATGTGCGCTGACTTTGCCCTGGCAATGTCTCTTTTGAAGGACCTGGAGGCAAAGTTTTCTCCTTTTTTAATACGCTGGTCTTTTCATCCCGTACCTTCGCCGCATTTGCCCAGGCTTGGTAACATTCCTGCTTTCGGCGAGAAGCCTTTTTGCAGGACCGACCAAACCAAGGCTGGGATTTGCCGCCAATGGGGACCACTGAGGATGGGATAAAAAGCTCCATACCCTGCAGCACCACATCAGCGACAGAATCGGCAGCGAAGTTGGGATCATCCGGCGTGAAGCAAACCTGCCCCCATGGGTAGGACGCAAAGAAAGACCGCATCCCATCCCAATCTGCTGACTTGTAATGCCACACACGACGGCGACAGGCGACTCGCGGTCGCGGCGGGCACGTGAGTGGCACCGTACTCCGGATAAGGCAGTGATCCGAAGAGCCGAGTGAGGCGTCAACGGATACTTGGTAGCCGTCCGGATGAGAAGTCAGCAGAAGGTCCAACAGTGAAGGTTCATGGTTCTCCACATCTGGGATTCGCGTGGGCGTAGTAACCAGTTGTGTCAAACCATATGCCAGGGCGAAGTCGTGAACAGATCTCCCCGCATGATCGGTCTTGCTAGAACCGAGCCATTCGGCGTGGTGGGCGTTAAAATCGCCGAGTACCACGATCTCAGCGGATGGGATCTGCTGCTGCACAGTATCTGCAGCCATTTGGATGTGCTCAATGAGTCGTTCAGTTTCGCCATCGCCGGTATGGGACCTATATAGGCACGAATAGACGCGGGGATGGTCATCGCCGTCTACACGTAGCCATATGGTGGAGAGGTCCCTACCTTCAAGGTTGCTGAGACGGCGAGAACTGATATCGTCTCTAACGTACACGCACACTCCAGCCCTAGGCACGAAGGAGTAGACTATGTGTCTCTTGCAGAAAGTTGTTGAGTTTTATACTCAAACCACAGTTTGAGTACCTATTGGGATATATTGTAAAAACACCTAATATACAGGTGAAATTGAAATCGCGGACCAAATTTTAACTGTGGTTTCCAGTCATGACACTGAGAAACTTTCTCTAATTTTGTACTATGTAAACAAATTTGGCTATTCAAGGTTACCGATTTGTATGAAGAGTCCATTTTTAGGGTTCCGTAGCCAAATGGCAAAAAACGGAACCCTTATGGAAAATGAAAATGAAAATATTTTTTTTATTCGAAGTAGGTAGCAGTGTACACTTTTCGAACGTTATTCTTTTATCTACCTAACACGAGGTTCCTACCACTCGGAACTCGTATACCCACCGTTTCGGGAAGTGTTTGCGGAGTGAGAAGAAACGGCGGGCCCTAAAGAAACTCCCTCCAACACATTTTTTTTTTTAAGTCTTATATTCTATTACATCTTAATGCTAGATCAATAAATGAATTATACAATGTCATGTCTGTAAATAAAATATGCAAAATTAAGAATAAAGTAAGAAGAATAAAGAAAGAAAGGATTCAAAAGAGATAAAAGTAAAAAGTAAAAGTGGATTCGTCATGTCTGTCTGTCTGTCTGTCTGTTTGTCCGTATGTCACAGCCACTTTTTTTCCGAAACTATAGGAACTATACTGTTGAAACTTGGTAAGTAGATGTATTCTGTAAACCGCATTAAGATTTTCACACAAAAATAGAAAAAAAACAATAAATTTTGGGGGCTTCCCATACTTAGAATTGAAACTCAAAAAATATTTTTTCATCAAACCCATACGTGTGGGGTATCTATGGATAGGTCTTCAAAAATGATATTGAGGTTTATAATATCATTTTCTTCTAAACTGAATAGTTTGCGCGAGAGACACTTCCAAAGTTGTAAAATGTGTGTCCCCCCCCCCCCGTAACTTCTAAAATAAGAGAATGATAAAACTAAAAAAAATATATGATGTACATTACCATGCAAACTTCCACCGAAAATTGGTTTGAACGATATCTAGTAAGTAGTTTTTTTTTATATTTCATAAATCGTAAACCGCAATTTACCTTTCATTCAAGTTACAACGAACTACAAGAACTTTTATATTATGTTACGGAACCCTTCATGGGCGAGTCCGACTCGCACTTGGCCGCTTTTTTTTGCTCTGTTTGAATTGGTTTCTTCGAGAAAGTTGTTAAGTTCCATAAGCAGAAACCACAGTTAGAATTTGGTCCGCGCTTTCAATTTCATCATGTATAAGTAAGGTTGTGCACTGAACACTAACTACTCTTTGACTGGACACTCCTCGGGGTCGGATGCGGAGTTCAGCTCCGTGTGATTGTGGGTGATTGTCTTACAAACTACTTTCTCAACTTGTTTGCAGCTTAGGAGTTAAGCTGGAAGAAGTGTTAATGTTGTGTGGACGGACTGCTGTTTGTTTTTACCCGGCTGCTTGAACAGAGAGTTATGTTTTTCAAGTGTGTATGTGTGTCCGTTACATTGTTACCAAGTGTAGGCATAATAGCTTGATGAATAGGTTATAGGTTGGGGCGGGTTGTTTTCCGCAACTAGGCCGCCATTGCGCCCATTTTGCGTTATGGGCCAACTCCTTCTAGAAGTCCAATAGCAGTCTTAGGTTACTTTTAACTTTCTGGAGTGACCCCAGGTCACTGAGATGCATGACCCTGTACAATGCCACCTTACTGCGTTCCAAAAGTATGTGAGCAGCAGTTTCCTCAGCTTTCATATTTGATTAGCATTTTATCTATCTTCTATATATACTATAATAAAACAGTAGAAACCGCGTGTCTGTACATTGAATATTTTTACCAAAAATAGTAAGGAGGTGATAAAATAAGAGTAATAGAACACAAATAAACAAAATGTTTTGTCTGTCTGTCTGTCTGTCTGTCTGTTTGTCTGTTCACGCTAATCTCTGTAACTACTGGATGGATTTTCATGCGGTTTTCTCGAGTAGATTAAGCTTAGTTTGGAGCATTATACAGTCTTTGTTTCATTGAAATCCAATGTCAAGAAAGTTGTCGTACTTTAAAGATAATTTTAAATTCGCCGCTTACCTGCCAAAAATTACATAGCAAATGAGTCGAAAGAAGGGTCCAAAACTTAATTACGTAGGCAAGTCATCGATTATAATTTTATTTTTTTACATAAACAATAAAACATCTACTTATTTAAGGTTCCGACCCTTCTTTCGACCTATATGCTATGTAATAGAATAGATGTAATTTTTGGCAGATGAGCGGCGAATTTATTACTATTTTTGGTAAATATATGCAACATCTATACATATAATAAAATTGTAACGGGACCGATTCTGTACATGGAATAATTTTGAAAATAATACCTGTATGTCATGGACATGTCTATCGATATAGAGACCAAAACAATTTAATTTGGAATTTTTGTCTGCCTGTCAGTATGTCTGCGCATCAAGCAAAATCTTATTTATCTTAGATACTTTTTATCGCGGAAATTCAAGGGTTCCCGGAGGAATGCATAAAAACTTTAATTCTTAAAAGCCTTATTACTCAAAAACTACGAAGCCGATTTTACTGTAAATAATTTGGCACAATGATACTTTATCATTACTACTAAACATCCAAACTTTTAAATCTCGGTTTCATGAAGGGTTCCCACAGGAAAACGACAACACCGTATCTCCACAATAACTCAGTTTATTAAGATAAAACCTTAACTTTTTGAAAAGGCGTGTCGATTACGGTAATTTCGTATCATTCGATACATACTATTGGTCCTGGAAATTCAAAGGGATCCCGAGGGAAAAGCTGGAAACTGTATCTAAGTATTAAGGTGAAACCTTCCCTCTTAGATAAGGCGAATCAAAGGTATATTCAGTTAACATTCTTGACCCGGAATTGTCAAGGGTGTCCCGAGGGAACTGACGGGATCCCCTTTTTCGATGAGATATGTCTATATTGTTTTAAGGTGTAGGTAGCTGTAGAATATCGAAAATATACGTATAACGTAGTGAAATAAGCAAAGCAAACTACATTTGTAAATGGTATTTTTATTTCGTACCCAACTATTCAAGTGTAGGGCAATATTTATCAAGTGGTGGTATACAGGGTGCTATAAAGGCGTAGGCATTTTACTGGGACCTGTTCTCCATTTTTTTTCTTTAACTACCTAATACAGGGTGTTAAAAAAGTGCGTTTGAGATTTTAAGGGGTTGCTCAGAATCAAAATATACAGGAAAAATATTGAAATATTCTATACTTGATTCTGAGTAACCCCTTAAAATCTCTAACGCACTTTTTAACATCCTGTATAGGCGGCTGAAAAACTTCTTAAGCTGGAGTTGGCCATTAGCCTCACATCTTACCACTATCCAAACTTGTACCCTGTGTGTGGAGAATGACCTAACCTTCCCTAGCTATAAGAAGAGAGCCATGCCCCAGTAGTGTTGATTGTGAATATAAATCCTATACAATTGTATTTTCATTTTCTTTCTCTTTTTCTTCTTATTTTTTGTTTTTACTTTTTATTTTTCTTTTTCCTTTTTTTCTTTTATATTTTTCTTTTTTTCTTTTTCTTTCATTCGTTTTATTGTTTACTTAATTTTGTTATTTTCTTATTTCTGAAGAATAATTTAGCAAAACATATGAACTATTGGAAAAACCCCAACACTGACGCGTACGAAGTCGCGGGCACCAGCTAGTTATAAAGTAAAAGTAATAAAATATATTTATTGAACCAAAGGTAAAGTTAATACAGTGTACAATAAGTAACCCTGGTCCCCACACTAGGATTCCCTGTGTTCTGGGTAACCAGTCTCTTCCCTCATTTAGAAAATACAAAGTGCTTGGTTCTTAGTATATTCTGAGAATAAAAACTAATCAATAAATTACATAATACAACGAGATATGAGACTCACTATTTGTTTACATAAATAAATGCATATAGCACGTTTACTGTGCATACTAATAAGTAGGTAAGTGTCTAGTGTCTCATTATTCTAAAGTTTAAAAAAACTTGTTTTGTACTTCGACTCTTACAAATAAAAGTACAAAATAGAAATTCCACTTCAAAACTGAAGCTTCCATTTCTGTCAATTCACTCAATAGGAAAGAACAGACGTACACTCCAAAAATGTTCTCAACTCGAACTCAACATGAAATAAATCGAGTAAAGTAGCAGAGAAAGCTCTAACAGGCAACTTCACGGAGCTGTGAACATTTCCAGCACAACACTACGGTAGGTTTAGGGTGCGGTGCGATATAGGGTTGGGCACTAAAAGAAATTCAAAATGTTTTTTTTTTGTTTCTAGAACAAAGTCCCTAATTTTTTTTTAAATCTAAAACAAAGTCCCTACCACTCGTAGCTTTTACATTCAACGTTTCAACTCGTATGTTTATTCAATTATATACTTTATTGCAAAAAAATTGGTACATTCAGAACAAAGAGTTAAAAAAATATCGTAGACGATATTATACTAGCTAATTTTTAATGACAGATATGATATTATTTTATTTTCTATTATTCGCGTCAAATGTGCATGTCGAATAATAGCCGTTATTTTTTTATGTGATAGGTGGCAAATGAACAGACGGATCACCTGATGGTAAGCGATTAACGCCGCCCATAGACACCCGCAACACCAGAGGAGTCATAAGTGCGTTGCCGACCTTTGAAATGGGATGGGGGATGGGGGGAATTGGGAAGGGGGAGGTTGGGCCTCCGGTGCCCTCACTCACTCGGCGAAACACAACGCAAACGTTGCTTCACGGAGGTTTTCTGTGAGGCCGTGGTATCACTCCGGTCGAGCCGGCCCATATTCGCATGGCTGTCCCACGGATAAAATCTGGATATATGTTCATATAAGATAAGATATATATTCTTTATTGCACATCAGTAGAACAGAGACATCAAAAAATATTTACAGACAGTGCAAAGGCGGCCTTATCGCTTTGAGCGATTTCTTCCAGGCAACCTCATATCCGCCAATAAAAATCATCATGTATACAGGCTTTTAAAAAAAGTGCGTTTGAGATTGTAAGAAGTTACTCAGAATCAAGTACAGAATACAGGAAAAATACCTATATTATCGTCACTTACCATCAGGTGAGATGATGCCAAGGGCTTACCAATTGAGGGTAAAAAAAAAAAAATGAGAAAATCCGATCTACAACTTTTTTCAGTTTTCCATACAAATTCTTGATTTACTATTTAAATTTAGTATGGGAATATGAAAAAAAAATGTAATAGCAGATTTTTCCAATATTTTTCCTCTATTCTATACTTTTTTCTTTTTTTTACCCTTGATTCCGAGTAACCCCTTAAAATCTCAAACGCACTTTTTAACGCCTGTGTAGTGTTATAAAAATCAAATCAAAATACTCTTTATTGATTACAAAACAAAATACGAAACAAAAAGAAAAAGAAACAAGTAGTAATATTATACCTCCTACATATATTTGATTATTGGACCTGTGCCTGTATTTTTATATATATAAAAATACATTAAATAAACTGTTATGAAATTAAATACACTAAACATAAAGATATTTTTATGTTCCATATTTTTTTTTTCATACTGACACTATTCCCGATGGACGTTTCTAAAGATTTTATTTTCGAATAAGTGTTAAAACAACCCACGTTCCCTCTGATAAAGCACCTGTCTCGTACCATACCTGGGGAAGGTAAAAAGCAAAGTCCAATTTGGTGGATGTTGTGGGGACTAGTCACCAATGCTCTATAGTGTCAGAAGTTTTGAAGCTGCTTATAAAGCTTCTGATATGGCTTAATGCAACCACCTAATGGTAGCAAACAGCACTAATAGCTTAAACTGACCAGCCAAGAACAGATTTTTTAAAAGCTACGTTTTCGAGTCATTGCGCAATTAAATTTATTTTTAATTAAAACCTTACGCACAAAACACTTTAAAGCAAGTCTCAAACACTGGAGCTCAACCCTTAGTGGCAATAGAAAATTGTATTTGCTGCTATCGATTTTGTACATAGGGAATACTATTTGCCTAAGATTGTCTGGGTCTGTCGCAAAATGACAAAATTTGCATATTTTACGTGCTATAAAAATAAATGTACACAGATTTTTCATACGATTGTATTTCTAAATAAGGATGCTAAAATATTTAATTGAGTGGTTCTTCTTCAAAAACTGAACCACTTTCTCTTAGCGCCATCGTCGTAAGATGATTTTACTAGCATAAAATTAGGCCTTTTCCGAGTGTAAATTAGGTTAGTTCTGATCCGAGTGGTTTCCTGCAAGCTACACAAAATCATCAGTCTACCTGGTGGGCGTTTTTCCAATCCCGCCTTCAAGCTTGCGGTTGTCAATGCAAATGGAACTCTAAGTAGGTACAATAGTAAGCGTACTTTTTGCATTCAAATAATCTGTAAACTTGTCACGCTATGTTTACAAGACGTTGGAAATTAAAGAATATCATGATTTTCATAGAACTTAGACACATTCTAAGTAATTAACTTGAAGTGTGGTTTTCACGTTTTAGTAAGTTAATATTCGAACGTATCGCTATGCCTTCAGGGTGTCATTTTGCAACCTGGTCATTCTGCGTTTGGCCTGTTGTCGGAACTTGTTTGAGTACCATGCCACATCTGGTATACGGAATACAATACTCAGGTGAATGTTTGTTCAACTTGGCCTTACTTTGACCATTCGCGTCTAGTTGCAATGTAAAAAACATGCTTTTATTCATGAAACTAACACATTTTTCCGAAATAATAAAATGTAGTTTTATTTACACATTTTCCACAACATTTCACAACTCAACAGCACTCAAAAAACTTAAAACCACATTTTTAATGTAACGCAACCCAGTACAATTCTGCATTCATATTGTTGCGAATTCAGAGGGGGCGCTGTTGTGAAGCCAGAGCCGGTTTCAGGCACTTGACGCGGGTCAACAATTTAAAACAATAAACTGGGAGTAGAGCAGTGTAGAGTGGAGTAGTCACAGAATATAATTAACACAGAAGCATGAGAACGAATGAATATTTTCACGTGTCTGATAGAGTTATCTACCATGCTCGTGTAGCACAATTTAATAAACGCCTTCACAATTTACCAAGGAGATCACTTCACTCATTTCATTCATCCATTCATTCATTTCGCTGTCATTACATAAACCATTCAATAATTCATTCGCTCACCATTCATCCATTCATTCTGTTATTTTCCAAGGAGATCACTTCACTCATATTTGGGCCTCGTTCCAAAACCTACCAAGGTAAGATAAATCTTACCTTTTCACACTTTAATGATTTCTAATTGGATATCTTGTTTCAGGGAACTATTTCTTGATTGACAAAATCGCGTCTGTTAAATAGCAACATCGTAACATATTCAACTAATGAGGGGTCCGGATTTTAGGGTTCCTTTAAGAAATATCGAGGGTTGCTATAAGAAATATTAATAGTAATTGTTGATGATAGAAATAAGTGGACTGTATTTTAGGTAATATTAAGAGAATTAAAGAAAACATGAAAGATGGGTGAAAAGACAGTTTTTTAATAATAGACAGGAAAAGAAAAAGAAACAAAGCATTAGACCATAAAAAAGTATATAAAACCAAGGAGTCTGCGACAGTAATCCTATAAGGTCGTTTTAGTTAGATGGTCAACCACCTCGGTGGATTTAAAATGGAAACACTGCTGGTAAAGGTACACACTTTTCTTGCCATGTATGAGACTTTCCGCCCACTGATCAAAACCAGATTTTTCCTAGAGTAAGTAACTATCTTATGTACTAGGTTGTATAGAAACATGGTATTGTACAAAGTTTCATCAAACAACGAAGAAAACAAAGAACGAAGTGATGTGCTTGGAAAACGCGTTGACGTTTGACGTGAACGATCGACGAACGAACGATCTTGGCCGTATTTGACGTGAACGAAGTGATGTGCTTGGAAAATAACGTTATTTTCGTTCACTTTCGGTCATTGCGGTCCTGATATTATCACAGAGTTTCAAATGTCACGAACTGCATTACACGGAAGAAAACTCAAATAATCAGAGACGGGTGAATTATGCTCCAAAATAAGATTATTTTGGCAAACAAACTGTCAAATATCTGTTATTGTACTTTCCAACCAGAATTAACGCGTGGGCAACGCAGTATACAAATCAAGTAAGACATGAATGTAATTTGTTCCAACCATCGACATACCTTTTGACCTTGTTGACACATTTTTGAAATGCAGTTTGTCTGTGGTTCGATCCACTTCTATATTTTTTGCTTGTCTATGGTTCGTGAACGGTTATTGGAAAATAACCTCGGCCTTTAATAAAAGTGTCAGTGGCTCCATAATAGTGACTCGGACCTCCTAACTAGAGGTTTTAGGTTCCAAATTTGGCCGTTCACCAATGAGTTATCGAAATTTTTGCACATTTTCATAGAAGATTGTTTTAATGATGAAGAAAAACGTCGTGAGTTTCATGAGAAGAGTAAACAATTGAGTGCTAGACATAATTATAAATATTGATGTTATAAATATAATGCATAATAATTTAATTGTATATATTAAGTGACATGTAATGAATAATATTATGAATAAATTTTGAAATTGAAATTGAAATTGCATACATAATATTAATATTGGCATCGAAACATAGAGCAAACAAATCTTCTCATCATACAAATGCTACCTTGGGTGGGGAGCAAACCCACAGCAATCAACGTCAGATACACTGAAAAAAAATAATTGTTAATATACATCAAAAAAATGTTTAATATTATCAAGTCACTTGTTTATATACGAGCGCACAAAGCTTTGTGATTCCGGGAATCCAGCCTTCTTGATTGAGAAACGAAACAAGCATACATAGTACATTTCAATAAGTAATTGTCGGCTTAATCAATTCTAATCATTATTTTATAATATTTTATTGGATGAACTAAGTGTAATGTGTAGTAATAATAAAGCAACTTGATGGATCTAAATAAGTTGATGATAGAACTGACTATGCCTCGACATGAATAAAGTAAACTTATTAAATTCAGCACTTTCATTTGATAAACGTTCAATCATTTCAGCTTAATCCGTCAATTATTGTTTTTGATATTTCCTTGAATGATTCAGTCATATTTTTTTCAATCAAGCAAGATTGTAACTTATTTAGTCATTATTTTTTTCAGTGTACCTGTGCTTATTGTCATATCTTTGATTATAATCCTGTTTGTAACGTATTATTTACAATAGTTTATACAGCATGTGCATTTGAAATTTTAAGGGGTTACTCAGAATCAATACAGGAAAAATATACAAAAAAATCCAAACTCAAATTTGTTTATTAGTTTCCCGTACAAATTCTTGATTCACTATTTAGAATTAATATGGGAAACTGAAAACAATGCTCGGTTGTATTTTTTTAACATCCTGTTTAGTTTTCCATTTTTAAATAAAAGCAATTAAGGTTGTTTTCTTTACTTGCCGAAAACGTCATAAATGAACTAAAAAGACCTTAGTCTGGATGTCTTTCCCTAAATTAAACGAACCTAGCAAGCGAAAACAGTATATTTTTCTTTAAAGATTGTATCTTAACTCCAAGCGCAAAATAACACTTACGCATTTCACTGCTTTTAATTTTCTTTTCAGAAATACTATTCTTAGTTCTACTGAAGTTTTCCATGCTACATGCAAACGCAGAAAACAGAATGAGCATATTCCGACACAATTAAATTATACAAGTCTGCAGCACAGCTTATCTTAGAGCACTGTTTGGGACTAGTAAGTGTGACACAAAGAGGATTTGTTTCACACCTTTGGTAGAGATTTCGATAAGGTTTTATGTTGCTCAATACGTTTGAACTGTCCAAAAAAGAAAACTATATTCTCATTTAGTTAAAAAGAAGAAAATATTAAAATTGTTCATAGTATAGTATGTACATGTGAGACGATACTGAAGATGTCCCCTAAGCTCAAAAATATGTCTATGTTAATTTCATTCTTGTTTTTGATGTTGCGATAAAAACGATAGCTTATGTTTATTTTTCTCGATCATAATATTAGTATCTGTCTTTAGTCAAAGAGATGAATAATTACTTAACTGAGAAATAATGCAACTAGAATCAACGAGCAAATCAAAAAATCTCAAGAAATGTAAAAAAATAAATACCGAATAGCAATAATGAATCAATTCACAGAAATTTTGGCTTAGACATTTTGATTGTTGGTAGGACACTTTCGCTAGCTACTATCTAGTGACCAAACATCAATGTTAATTGCATTGATGTGTTCTGGCACGGAGATAAGATAGCCAGTTCCCCATTGCGTTGGGGAATCTTGGTAAGCCCGCTTCCATCTTCGGCATCATCATCACTTACCACCATGCGAAATGATGCCCAGGGCTTACCGATTGTGACTTAAAAAAAACTGTATACGGTAGTAAACTTTAAACTGCATGTTTTCTTGTCTACATTATATCCAATCTCTTTTCTAGCGAAAGATACCAGTTTTATTTAGAACCGAATCAGTTATGTAAGTATGTACGACGAGGCTTAATACGTTGTCTGCTAACAATACAAAACGCAAAATATATACTGTAAAAAATTTAATACTTCTGAGTTTCTGACTCTATTCACTCTCGCCTTCAACACTATGGAAACATAGAAACGAAGAATTAGGCAACGAGTTCCATCTAGTGGAATAACACGTAAAACTATCGGAAACCCCATATTGGAAAAAGCAATTTATTTAAAAAACACTACGACCTACGTATCTTATTTTGTAAAGGAATTTATATACGATAGATAATTTCAGTACGTAATAGCTCTTTGCGACTTCGGTAAAATACGATATATTTGCGAAAAATTCTTATCTCGCGAAGTTCAAGCAATATTATAATATTATTCAGAAGGGCGATTTCATCGCGGAATTTATGATTATACGAAAAGTAATCGTGAGCTAGCTTCGAGGCCGAAGAGTATGTTTACGTTCAATATACCTAAATTATCTTTGGTCGATTATTGTTTGATCGATGTTTAGCTATCATACTTGTTATGGAGTTTATGTTTTGATAATGTAATGTATATTACATTATTACTTTTATGCGAATACATTCTCTAGCATGTCACTAAATTGAAGTGAGAATTAGGCTCAAAATCATTTGACGAATACAATACAAGTTTTTGGAATTAAACATTACATTTTTACTAAAATATACTAAATAATTTCATTCTCACGTTTCAGTATTTTTATTCATACAAAAGTTTTCGGAAACTTAGTAAATTAAGCAGTAGAAATAGTATTTTTAATAAGCTAATTTTTAGGGTTCCGTAGCCAAATGGCAAAAAACGGAACCCTTATGGATTCGTCATGTCTGTCTGTCTGTCTGTCTGTCTGTCCGTATGTCACAGCCACTGTTTTTCCGAAACTATAAGAACTATACTGTTGAAACTTGGTAAGTAGATGTATTTTGTGAACCGCATTAAGATTTTCACACAAAAATAGAAAAAAAACAATAAATTTTGGGGGCTCCCCATACTTAGAACTGAAACTCAAAAAAATTTTTTTCATCAAACCCATACGTGTATCTATGGATAGGTCTTCAAAAATGATATTGAGGTTTCTAATATCATTTTCTTCTAAACTGAATAGTTTGCGCGAGAGACACTTCCAAAGTTGTAAAATGTGTCCCCCCCCCCCCCGTAACTTCTAAAATAAGAGAATGATAAAACTAAAAAAAATATATGATGTACATTACCATGCAAACTTCCACCGAAAATTGGTTTGAACGATATCTAGTAAGTAGTTTTTTTTTAATACGTCATAAATCGTAAACCGCAATTTACCTTTCATTCAAGTTACAACGAACTACAAAAACTTTTATATTATGTTACTTGCTGCTACGGAACCCTTCATGGGCGAGTCCGACTCGCACTTGGCCGCTTTTTTTTATTTACTTTTCGGTGCATTTATTACTAATAATTTATGTTTTTTTATGTTTTAAACAAACAATATAAAAAAAAACATAAGAATTTTTCTCTCTCTCTCTGGTGCGACGTAAAATGTAAAATCATCATGTGAACCTTTCTTAATTAAGATAAAATAAATTAATTCAATACAATTAAAGTGCTTCCCTTTTTATTAACTAACAATGTACAAAACTTTGCAGTTTTTATGCGAATTAGTGCTATCGTTGCGCCCAATTTAAAGATAAAAATGCAAAATGTTGGTACCATAACTTAAAAGGAGAGTTTCAACAGATGCATAAGTTTCAACAGATGCATAAGTTTCAACAGATGCATAAGACATTAGAATTTAGATCCAACGATCCATCAGTAGGGCGGAAGTTAACGTACGTCCAACGTATTTATGGTTCAGTACTCATACAAATATTTACAAAGTCTATGGATTTTGTAAATGAAAATAAAAAGAATTCTAGCTTCTGCCCGCGACTTCGTCTGCGTGGACTTCAAAATTGGGGCCAAAGAGCAATGAAAAGGAAAAAAAGCGGCCAAGTGCGAGTCGGACTCGCCCATGAAGGGTTCCGTAGCAGCAAGTTACATAATATAAAAGTTCTTGTAGTTCGTTGTAGGTAAATTGCGGTTTACGATTTATGACGTATTAAAAAAAACTACTTACTAGATCTCGTTCAAACTAATTTTATAGTTTTTTCTTAGTTTTATCATTCTGTTATTTTAGAAGTTACAGGGGGGGGGACACACACATTTTACTACTTTGGAAGTGTCTCTCGCACAAACTATTCAGTTTTTTTTCTATTTTTGTGTGAAAATCTTAATGCGGTTCGCAGAATACATCTAATTACCAAATTTCAATAGTATAGTTCTTATAGTTTCGGAAAAAAGTGGCTGTGACATACGGATGGACAGACAGACATGACGAATCCATAAGGGTTCCGTTTTTTGCCATTTAGCTACGGAACCCTAAAAATCAGGCGATGGTTGCTACCATCATCGGATCTTACCCGGGGAGGTCGTCGTCAGAGGGAGCCAGGAAGTGTCCATACTAAACAAGGTGTTAAAGAAAGTGCGTTTTAAGGGGTTACTTAGAATCAAGTACCTATAGAATATAGGAAAAATATTGAAAAAACACATCTTTATAATGAGAATCATTATAAATCTGAATAGCGAATCAAGAATTTGTATAGGAAGCTAAAAAAAATGTTTTTGGAATATTTCGTATATTTTTCCTCGTGGGGCATTTAAAGGTTCAAATGATACGTGAGTGCACCATATATGGGTCACGCTACCTTGCGAACTAATAGGCTTGTTAAATCTCGCACGGTGTAAGTATTCCAATTGGCTTACACGTATGGGCTATGACATTGTGCAAAATAACCTGTGAATACCGGAAGATCATTTTGAATAGTGTGTAGCCAATAAATCGTAATAAGTGTAGTCAACATGGAACTATCAACGTATGTGAACACTTGAGGGGTTAACTTCTACTTTTCAATTTTCAAATTCAGTAAACGTGCTATAAATAACACATAATATACAGGGTGTAAGGGACATGTTTCCGAAAACTTTATCGGGCTTGCTCAGTAGACGAAACTGAACACTTTTCCGCTATAATTACTTAAAATTGTTTCGTAAATATCCACAATATATACCTAAGATTGTACATTTCGTTCAAAATAAGCCTACTTCCGGACAGCTGTCGCGTCGACCACGTTTATGTGGCGGCACCGATGGCACAATATGTACTATATACTAAATTCATTAATATTTGTGTAAGAACTGTATACAGGTGTAGAAAAAGGGTGTTTAAAATTTTTAGGAGTCACTCAGAATCAGGTATGGAATACAGGAAAAATATTTAAAAAATCCGCTCTTCAAATTGTTTTCAGATTCCCGTACTAACTCTGAATAGTGAATCAAGAATTTGTATGGAAAACTGAAAAAAGTTTTGAAGAGCGGATTTTTTCATGTATTCCATACTTTATTCTGAGTAACCCCTCAAAATTTCAAACACACTTTGTTTACACCTGTATACAGTTCTTACACAAATATTAATTTAATGAATTTAGTATATAGTACATATTGTGCCATCGGTGCCGCCGCCACATAAACGTGGTCGACGCGACAGCTGTCCGGAAGTAGGCTTATTTTGAACGAAATGTACAATCTTAGGTATATATTGTGGATATTTACGAAACAATTTTAAGTAATGATAGCGGTGTAACACCAGTTAATCGCCGTTTATCCCTTTGTACTACACGATAATAATTGACCACGCTGAATACGTTAAAAACAACAGACTTCAATCGAAACAACTCCAATTTTGATATGTTTTTGTTGATTTTCTCAAAAACCGCTGAATCGATTTCGATAAAAATTATATGGGACCACTTGTGAAGTATAGCCTTTTAAACAAAAACAGAATTTTTCAAATCGGTTCAGGCGTGTTCGAGTAATCGGTGAACATACATAAAAAAAAAGGTTCCGACGAATTGAGAACCTCCTCCTTTTTTTGAAGTCGGTTAAAAAAGAAGAAGTGCTGAGAAAACGAAAAAAAGTAGGTAATAAATTAATAATTTACAGTGGTACTTCTGAACAATGTGTCGTATATACTTAAGACAAAGATGCTATGACTTGTAGGTACTTACTTTTGAATAAGTTAACATTTGTGGATTTCTGTTCTCTACTAAATAGGGGTCCCACTGTATTTAAGAGGACAGTGGTTCCTTCTACGTATAGGCGCAGTTACAATAAGATAATCCAATAATTTAAAAGATCGTTGAGATGTTGAAATATATCAAAAAAAATGTGATTTCCATTTTAAACTCAAACTCAATATATTTTTTTATTTACCTAAGTACGATAGATACTTTATAGGTACATACTTTTAATCGACAACGCTGAAAGCGTAAAAAAACCGACTTCAATCCCGTAACATACGGGTCAAACCGAGAACCTCCTTTTTTGAAGTCGGTTAAAATACTAAAACCTTTTCCTAAATGTAACAAATATACTTTTCTGAAAACCACATTAAAATCGGTTCACCCAAACGAGAGATAATCTCGGACATACAAACATACACACAAACATACATACAAACATACATACATATAGGTCAAACTGAGAACCTCCTTTTTTTGAAGTCGGTTAAAAATCGTCTTTTTTGTTCCTATAGAAAGCCCCTACCACGCGGAACTTGTACACTCAACGTTTCTAGAAGTGTTAACAGAGCAAGAGGAAACGTCGACGCCAAAAAAAACTCGCATCAACGCATTTTTTCAAAAAAACTATTTAATATCGTGTAACACAAAGGAACAAAGGGTTATAAGTATTTCAAACTCTGTACTCGTTATTCTTACATGGCGTAAGCAGAAGAAAGCTATTCCAATAAAATCTATCGCAATATCATATTTTAGAGCACCCAGTTAAATATTATTGTAAGTTACGTTCCAAGACTCGACAGAGTCTGAGTTTCTTCAGATTTCAAAGCCAGGCGAGCTGCGCGCTTCACTGCGGTTTCTTAAGGCGAAGCGTTCCAATTTGACTCTATTGAAACTACTCTTAATGCTGAATTACCAATCTAAATAGACAGGTCACCTTCAGGAATCTAAATGTCGGGAGCCGGGTCGTTCACTTCCCGGAAATATGGTTGAGGGGAGCGATGGCTGATTCCCGACATTCACGAGTAATTACTCGTAATCGGGTTGTGCCCGTTTCCTTCACTTGTCATTATTTATTTATTATTATTTATTAATAAAGATACATTGTAGCATAACAGAATACTCCAAGACACTACAAGTAATAACAAAAAATATAACAGACAGTAATAAAAAAGGTTGTATCTTTATATTAAATAACAAATTTACTAAATTTAATTTAATAGATAGTACTAGCAGGCATCATACTTTCAATCAGTCGTTTACACTAAATTAAACATTGGAATTATGTAATTTTGTAAGTTACTTTTTCCAATAATTTCTCTTACCAATCCTTTCTTTTTCTTTTCTTATACAATATGCTATATATAAATCAAGATTCTAGACCTAAAAGTAATATGAAATAACATGTAAAACAAGCGTAAAAAATGTCTTGGAGGAAGTTTCTTTGGGTGCGACGTTGCTTCTTATCAGCAAACACTTCCCAAAACGACTGGTGTATGAGTTCTAAGTAGTAGGAATCTCGTATAAGACAGACAACAAAAATTTAACTTCGCAAAGTATTGACTGAATGCTACTTCGAAAAAAAAAATATCCATTTTCGTTTTTCTGTTTTTATTTATCATATGCTTTATTACACAATCAAAAATAAAATACAGTATTTTTTTTTAAGTATAAATTATAAATAAAAAAACTGTTAAGTGCAATGATTTCTTTCTTAATTTTCTATTGCTGACAATAATAATGTTGATTATACCAAGGCCCGATATTCCATAAATGTATTAGTTCTAGCTTCTCCAAGAATCATTGACTGAAAACAATAAAATAAATCCTTTATTCACTGAGGCCAGATTAAATGTAGAGTTCATATATCACAATTTTATATTTAGACTGGAACAACTGTCGAAATCTTTTCGCTAAAAACAAAAAAAATAACAATTTTAAATAATCACGCATCCCCTTAAATAAAGTTTCTTGCTTAATATTCCAATATGAAAATAAGTGCTCGATAACTAAATTTCCAGTTCCGCGCTGTACTCTAGCCTTTGGATACTTCAGGCTAATAGTGTTATGGTAATAACTTTTCTTTTTCAAATGAAGCGCCTTTTTAAAATAGTTGAATTTTCATTTCTTTAGTTTATTGAGAGAGATACTCGTAGTACTTTAGTCGAAACAATCTCCTTTTATGTCGTACTGTCCGTTGACCCATCCTTAAGCTAAGTTAAAGAAAGCCTTTGAATTAGTTAAAGTATTTATAAGTATCACAGGTCGTTTCTTTTTTAATACTATACGAGTAGGTAAAAGGTAAAAGTTTAAGGTCAAGTATAGGTTTAATGACTAGTGACTAGTCGTGAGACATTTGATTTTTAGACTTATACAAATGTCTTTATAATATTACCCTGGTAAGCAGCTTTTATGTCGTAATTGCGAGGGGTGCATCCTATAATCTCTCTTTCGATTTTTTACCTTTTAGGTAATTTTACGTAATTTTAAAATAAGATATGGCTATCTTTTACGGGCGTTGCCAATTGCGTTGGGGAATCTTGGTAAACCCGCTACATGTTGGATAATCATCACTTACCATTAATTAAGATTATGCCAAGGCTACTTGTGGTTAAAAAAATACAAAGGTATTTAATATCGTATTATACCTACTAACATTTAGAGGGCTCCTTAATAGTTATTCTGTTAAAAAAAAAACAGAAGCCACAGTAACATCTAAAAAATAATCCGGTCAACACAGTGAAACCACTCAGATTTTAGGGCAGAAATAAGCGGCGAAAACCTGGTAACACCAGCCACTCGCGCCCGAAATTACTTGGTAAACAAGTTTATCCTGATTTATGAAGGAACTTTTATATAAATAATTTTTAGGGCAAAAGTTACAACTCGGCAGGTGTCCCCCTAATATTTTTTTTATGAAACACAGCGAGTCGAGTAATGCAATTATGTAGATTAGACGCGATTCAGAGTTGCCTTGGCTTGTTTTGATGGCAGCGATTTTTGAGTTGAGCTCACATTTGTTTTTGAAGTCTAAGGGGAAGTTAGTAATAAATATTTAAATAAGATAACCATTTTAGTTAAGTACACTGATAGGGGAAAGTTAAAAATGAATAATTATAAGCTATAGGTATACAATGTTAAACAAACATAATTATATTTCACAACACTGAGTGAATCTACGATAGTGACATGTCGAATACAGTCTCGGCCAAAGGAGCAAATACTTTTACTTATAAACTGCGCGATTTGCACAAAATTGTACAAAAATATAAATAATGTAGATATTTGAAAAAAACATAGTGTAAAACGTAGTTTATTATTGAGCCTTTATCTTGGAAACTAACGTAGATTTCACTCATTTTGGCAAGGATTTTACACTAATTCCACATAAATTTTAAATAAAACTACACTTTAACTTATTCTTGTAGTTTTATTAGTAGTTTTAATAGTTTTATTTAAAATTTATGTGGAATTAGTGAAACATCCTTGCCAAAATGAGTGATATAATGTCAAAAGTATTAACTAGTGTAGATTTATACAGTGGATATTAAATATTATAATTTATATAAAACAAGTGAAAGTTTTCAAAACAAAATAAATAAGTTAAATATAATTTGTACAAAATAATGATAATAAAAGTTATGTGCTAGTAGGTGTGTGTGTGTTAATGTGTGTAAGAGAGTAATATCTCTTTTGAATCCTTTCTTTCTTTACTCTTCTTTCTTTATTCTACTTTTTGTATATTTTATTTACAGACATGACATTGTATAATTCATTTATTGATCTAGCATTAAGATGTAATAGAATATAAGACTTTAAAAAAAATGTGTTGGATGGAGTTTCTTTAGGGCCCGCCGTTTCTTCTCACTCCGCAAACACTTCCCGAAACGGTGGGTATACGAGTTCCGAGTGGTAGGAACCTCGTGTTAGGTAGATAATAGAATGACGTTCGAAAAGTGTACACTGCTACCTACTTCGAATAAAAAAATCATTTCATTTCATTACTATCAGGCTATATGTTGTGTTTGTGCAGATGTTATTATATTTTACCCTATCATTTTACCTTACCATACCCTTTTTTCTGAGTTAGTAAATGATCTTTACAATGTTAAGGTGTCAGAAAATTCAATATGACGCACACCAAACATACAGATATTCCTCATCTATGCTTTTTTTTTAGTTAATATACCTTCGAAACCATTTTTTCATCCGCAGTTATTAATAATTGACCACATGAATACGTTAAAAACAACCGACTTGCACTTGCAACAACTCCAATTTTGATATGTTTTTGTTGATTTTCTCAAAAACCGCTGAATCGATTTCGATAAAATTTATATAGGACCACCTGTGAAGTATACCCTTTTAAAAAAAAAAAGAATTTTCCAAATCGGTTCAGGCGTCTTCGAGTAATCGGTGAACATACATAAAAAAAAGATTCCGACGAATTGAGAACCTCCTCCTTTTTTGAAGTCGGTTAATAAAAGGGAACGCAACACCCGTTTGCATCAACTTTCAAACGGGCACTCAGTAAATCGCCCATCCCCAATAAACTTCAGTTACCTGTACCGTAAGAAAGGTAGTACTCTTGGGACAAATAACGGAAAACAGTAGCTACTCGATCTAGAGACAAATTTTGTGCCGAATTTTCGTTTGATCGATTTTTCTTTTTACAATTTTCAAAGCCTAGAATCACCTTAAAACTATCACTTCAGTAAAGAAAAACAAAGATAATTAATACATCTATTAGTTGCCAAATCTTTGATTTCGGGGATGCAATCATAGATCAGTTACAAAATTTAAGATGTTATTTAGTATATTTTAGTAAAAATGTAATGTTTAATTCCAAAAACTTGTATTGTATTCGTCAAATGATTTTGAGCCTAATTCTCACTTCAATTTAGTGACATGCTAGAGAATGTATTCGCATAAAAGTAATAATGTAATATACATTACATTATCAAAACATAAACTCCATAACAAGTATGATAGCTAAACATCGATCAAACAATAATCGACCAAAGATAATTTAGGTATATTGAACGTAAACATACTCTTCGGCCTCGAAGCTAGCTCACGATTACTTTTCGTATAATCATAAATTCCGCGATGAAATCGCCCTTCTGAATAATATTATAATATTGCTTGAACTTCGCGAGATAAGAATTTTTCGCAAATATATCGATATTCGATATTCGACATGTCACTATCGTAGATTCACTCAGTGTTGTGAAATATAATTATGTTTGTTTAACATTGTATACCTATAGCTTATAATTATTCATTTTTAACTTTCCCCTATCAGTGTACTTAACTAAAATGGTTATCTTATTTAAATATTTATTACTAACTTCCCCTTAGACTTCAAAAACAAATGTGAGCTCAACTCAAAAATCGCTGCCATCAAAACAAGCCAAGGCAACTCTGAATCGCGTCTAATCTACATAATTGCATTACTCGACTCGCTGTGTTTCATAAAAAAAATATTAGGGGGACACCTGCCGAGTTGTAACTTTTGCCCTAAAAATTATTTATATAAAAGTTCCTTCATAAATCAGGATAAACTTGTTTACCAAGTAATTTCGGGCGCGAGTGGCTGGTGTTACCAGGTTTTCGCCGCTTATTTCTGCCCTAAAATCTGAGTGGTTTCACTGTGTTGACCGGATTATTTTTTAGATGTTACTGTGGCTTCTGTTTTTTTTTTAACAGAATAACTATTAAGGAGCCCTCTAAATGTTAGTAGGTATAATACGATATTAAATACCTTTGTATTTTTTTAACCACAAGTAGCCTTGGCATAATCTTAATTAATGGTAAGTGATGATTATCCAACATGTAGCGGGTTTACCAAGATTCCCCAACGCAATTGGCAACGCCCGTAAAAGATAGCCATATCTTATTTTAAAATTACGTAAAATTACCTAAAAGGTAAAAAATCGAAAGAGAGATTATAGGATGCACCCCTCGCAATTACGACATAAAAGCTGCTTACCAGGGTAATATTATAAAGACATTTGTATAAGTCTAAAAATCAAATGTCTCACGACTAGTCACTAGTCATTAAACCTATACTTGACCTTAAACTTTTACCTTTTACCTACTCGTATAGTATTAAAAAAGAAACGACCTGTGATACTTATAAATACTTTAACTAATTCAAAGGCTTTCTTTAACTTAGCTTAAGGATGGGTCAACGGACAGTACGACATAAAAGGAGATTGTTTCGACTAAAGTACTACGAGTATCTCTCTCAATAAACTAAAGAAATGAAAATTCAACTATTTTAAAAAGGCGCTTCATTTGAAAAAGAAAAGTTATTACCATAACACTATTAGCCTGAAGTATCCAAAGGCTAGAGTACAGCGCGGAACTGGAAATTTAGTTATCGAGCACTTATTTTCATATTGGAATATTAAGCAAGAAACTTTATTTAAGGGGATGCGTGATTATTTAAAATTGTTATTTTTTTTGTTTTTAGCGAAAAGATTTCGACAGTTGTTCCAGTCTAAATATAAAATTGTGATATATGAACTCTACATTTAATCTGGCCTCAGTGAATAAAGGATTTATTTTATTGTTTTCAGTCAATGATTCTTGGAGAAGCTAGAACTAATACATTTATGGAATATCGGGCCTTGGTATAATCAACATTATTATTGTCAGCAATAGAAAATTAAGAAAGAAATCATTGCACTTAACAGTTTTTTTATTTATAATTTATACTTAAAAAAAAATACTGTATTTTATTTTTGATTGTGTAATAAAGCATATGATAAATAAAAACAGAAAAACGAAAATGGATATTTTTTTTTTCGAAGTAGCATTCAGTCAATACTTTGCGAAGTTAAATTTTTGTTGTCTGTCTTATACGAGATTCCTACTACTTAGAACTCATACACCAGTCGTTTTGGGAAGTGTTTGCTGATAAGAAGCAACGTCGCACCCAAAGAAACTTCCTCCAAGACATTTTTTACGCTTGTTTTACATGTTATTTCATATTACTTTTAGGTCTAGAATCTTGATTTATATATAGCATATTGTATAAGAAAAGAAAAAGAAAGGATTGGTAAGAGAAATTATTGGAAAAAGTAACTTACAAAATTACATAATTCCAATGTTTAATTTAGTGTAAACGACTGATTGAAAGTATGATGCCTGCTAGTACTATCTATTAAATTAAATTTAGTAAATTTGTTATTTAATATAAAGATACAACCTTTTTTATTACTGTCTGTTATATTTTTTGTTATTACTTGTAGTGTCTTGGAGTATTCTGTTATGCTACAATGTATCTTTATTAATAAATAATAATAAATAAATAATGACAAGTGAAGGAAACGGGCACAACCCGATTACGAGTAATTACTCGTGAATGTCGGGAATCAGCCATCGCTCCCCTCAACCATATTTCCGGGAAGTGAACGACCCGGCTCCCGACATTTAGATTCCTGAAGGTGACCTGTCTATTTAGATTGGTAATTCAGCATTAAGAGTAGTTTCAATAGAGTCAAATTGGAACGCTTCGCCTTAAGAAACCGCAGTGAAGCGCGCAGCTCGCCTGGCTTTGAAATCTGAAGAAACTTAGACTCTGTCGAGTCTTGGAACGTAACTTACAATAATATTTAACTGGGTGCTCTAAAATATGATATTGCGATAGATTTTATTGGAATAGCTTTCTTCTGCTTACGCCATGTAAGAATAACGAGTACAGAGTTTGAAATACTTATAACCCTTTGTTCCTTTGTGTTACACGATATTAAATAGTTTTTTTGAAAAAATGCGTTGAAGCGAGTTTTTTTTGGCGTCGACGTTTCCTCTTGCTCTGTTAACACTTCTAGAAACGTTGAGTGTACAAGTTCCGCGTGGTAGGGGCTTTCTATAGGAACAAAAAAGACGATTTTTAACCGACTTCAAAAAAAGGAGGTTCTCAGTTTGACCTATATGTATGTATGTTTGTATGTATGTTTGTGTGTATGTTTGTATGTCCGAGATTATCTCTCGTTTGGGTGAACCGATTTTAATGTGGTTTTCAGAAAAGTATATTTGTTACATTTAGGAAAAGGTTTTAGTATTTTAACCGACTTCAAAAAAGGAGGTTCTCGGTTTGACCCGTATGTTACGGGATTGAAGTCGGTTTTTTTACGCTTTCAGCGTTGTCGATTAAAAGTATGTACCTATAAAGTATCTATCGTACTTAGGTAAATAAAAAAATATATTGAGTTTGAGTTTAAAATGGAAATCACATTTTTTTTGATATATTTCAACATCTCAACGATCTTTTAAATTATTGGATTATCTTATTGTAACTGCGCCTATACGTAGAAGGAACCACTGTCCTCTTAAATACAGTGGGACCCCTATTTAGTAGAGAACAGAAATCCACAAATGTTAACTTATTCAAAAGTAAGTACCTACAAGTCATAGCATCTTTGTCTTAAGTATATACGACACATTGTTCAGAAGTACCACTGTAAATTATTAATTTATTACCTACTTTTTTTCGTTTTCTCAGCACTTCTTCTTTTTTAACCGACTTCAAAAAAAGGAGGAGGTTCTCAATTCGTCGGAACCTTTTTTTTTATGTATGTTCACCGATTACTCGAACACGCCTGAACCGATTTGAAAAATTCTGTTTTTGTTTAAAAGGCTATACTTCACAAGTGGTCCCATATAATTTTTATCGAAATCGATTCAGCGGTTTTTGAGAAAATCAACAAAAACATATCAAAATTGGAGTTGTTTCGATTGAAGTCTGTTGTTTTTAACGTATTCAGCGTGGTCAATTATTATCGTGTAGTACAAAGGGATAAACGGCGATTAACTGGTGTTACACCGCTATCATTACTTAAAATTGTTTCGTAAATATCCACAATATATACCTAAGATTGTACATTTCGTTCAAAATAAGCCTACTTCCGGACAGCTGTCGCGTCGACCACGTTTATGTGGCGGCGGCACCGATGGCACAATATGTACTATATACTAAATTCATTAAATTAATATTTGTGTAAGAACTGTATACAGGTGTAAACAAAGTGTGTTTGAAATTTTGAGGGGTTACTCAGAATAAAGTATGGAATACATGAAAAAATCCGCTCTTCAAAACTTTTTTCAGTTTTCCATACAAATTCTTGATTCACTATTCAGAGTTAGTACGGGAATCTGAAAACAATTTGAAGAGCGGATTTTTTAAATATTTTTCCTGTATTCCATACCTGATTCTGAGTGACTCCTAAAAATTTTAAACACCCTTTTTCTACACCTGTATACAGTTCTTACACAAATATTAATGAATTTAGTATATAGTACATATTGTGCCATCGGTGCCGCCACATAAACGTGGTCGACGCGACAGCTGTCCGGAAGTAGGCTTATTTTGAACGAAATGTACAATCTTAGGTATATATTGTGGATATTTACGAAACAATTTTAAGTAATTATAGCGGAAAAGTGTTCAGTTTCGTCTACTGAGCAAGCCCGATAAAGTTTTCGGAAACATGTCCCTTACACCCTGTATATTATGTGTTATTTATAGCACGTTTACTGAATTTGAAAATTGAAAAGTAGAAGTTAACCCCTCAAGTGTTCACATACGTTGATAGTTCCATGTTGACTACACTTATTACGATTTATTGGCTACACACTATTCAAAATGATCTTCCGGTATTCACAGGTTATTTTGCACAATGTCATAGCCCATACGTGTAAGCCAATTGGAATACTTACACCGTGCGAGATTTAACAAGCCTATTAGTTCGCAAGGTAGCGTGACCCATATATGGTGCACTCACGTATCATTTGAACCTTTAAATGCCCCACGAGGAAAAATATACGAAATATTCCAAAAACATTTTTTTTAGCTTCCTATACAAATTCTTGATTCGCTATTCAGATTTATAATGATTCTCATTATAAAGATGTGTTTTTTCAATATTTTTCCTATATTCTATAGGTACTTGATTCTAAGTAACCCCTTAAAACGCACTTTCTTTAACACCTTGTTTAGTATGGACACTTCCTGGCTCCCTCTGACGACGACCTCCCCGGGTAAGATCCGATGATGGTAGCAACCATCGCCTGATTTTTAGGGTTCCGTAGCTAAATGGCAAAAAACGGAACCCTTATGGATTCGTCATGTCTGTCTGTCCATCCGTATGTCACAGCCACTTTTTTCCGAAACTATAAGAACTATACTATTGAAATTTGGTAATTAGATGTATTCTGCGAACCGCATTAAGATTTTCACACAAAAATAGAAAAAAAACTGAATAGTTTGTGCGAGAGACACTTCCAAAGTAGTAAAATGTGTGTGTCCCCCCCCCCTGTAACTTCTAAAATAAGAGAATGATAAAACTAAGAAAAAACTATAAAATTAGTTTGAACGAGATCTAGTAAGTAGTTTTTTTTAATACGTCATAAATCGTTAACCGCAATTTACCTACAACGAACTACAAGAACTTTTATATTATGTAACTTGCTGCTACGGAACCCTTCATGGGCGAGTCCGACTCGCACTTGGCCGCTTTTTTCCTTTTCATTGCTCTTTGGCCCCAATTTTGAAGTCCACGCAGACGAAGTCGCGGGCAGAAGCTAGAATTCTTTATATTTTCATTTACAAAATCCATAGACTTTGTAAATATTTGTATGAGTACTGAACCATAAATACGTTGGACATACGTTAACTTCCGCCCTACTGATGGATCGTTGGATCTAAATTCTAATGTCTTATGCATCTGTTGAAACTTATGCATCTGTTGAAACTCTCCTTTTAAGTTTTGGTACCAACATTTTGCATTTTTATCTTTAAATTGGGCGCAACGATAGCACTAATTCGCATAAAAACTGCAAAGTTTTGTACATTGTTAGTTAATAAAAGGGGAAGCACTTTAATTGTATTGAATTAATTTATTTTATCTTAATTAAGAAAGGTTCATATGATGATTTTACATTTTACGTCGCACCAGAGAGAGAGAGAAAAAATCTTATGTTTTTTTATATTGTTTGTTTAAAACATAAAAAAACATAAATTATTAGTAATAAATGCACCGAAAAGTAAATAAAAAAAAGCGGCCAAGTGCGAGTCGGACTCGCCCATGAAGGGTTCCGTAGCAGCAAGTAACATAATATAAAAGTTTTTGTAGTTCGTTGTAACTTGAATGAAAGGTAAATTGCGGTTTACGATTTATGACGTATTAAAAAAAAACTACTTACTAGATATCGTTCAAACCAAGTTTCGGTGGAAGTTTGCATGGTAATGTACATCATATATTTTTTTTAGTTTTATCATTCTCTTATTTTAGAAGTTACGGGGGGGGGGACACACATTTTACAACTTTGGAAGTGTCTCTCGCGCAAACTATTCAGTTTAGAAGAAAATGATATTAGAAACCTCAATATCATTTTTGAAGACCTATCCATAGATACCCCACACGTATGGGTTTGATGAAAAAAAAATTTTTGAGTTTCAGTTCTAAGTATGGGGAGCCCCCAAAATTTATTGTTTTTTTTCTATTTTTGTGTGAAAATCTTAATGCGGTTCACAAAATACATCTACTTACCAAGTTTCAACAGTATAGTTCTTATAGTTTCGGAAAAACAGTGGCTGTGACATACGGACAGACAGACAGACAGACAGACAGACAGACATGACGAATCCATAAGGGTTCCGTTTTTTGGCATTTGGCTACGGAACCCTAAAAATTAGCTTATTCAAAATACTATTTCTACTGCTTAATTTACTAAGTTTCCGAAAACTTTTGTATGAATAAAAATACTGAAACGTGAGATTGAAATACTGAAAGTTGCGAAAAATTAAGTCATCATTTACTGACGTAAAACTTTTCTATCTGTACAGTCAACTAACTAGTGTCGTTGTGTAGTATAGTTATGTGTCTGGTAATGTGTCAGAGTTACTGTAAGTAGTGTCGTATGTATGTATAAGCTAGCTGACTGTACATGAGAATGGAGAGGGCGATCTAAGACCTACACAACCCTACTAGCCCTAGCGTCCTAACAACCCTAGTGCCCTAACAGCCCTAGCCCTAACCATAAAATATATACACATATATATATAAGTACGGGATGCCTGCACCACGAGACCTAAGATGACAGGCGGAGTTGGGAAGGAAATGGGATTGAGGTCAGAGGTTTTCTCACTGTCAGTCGGGCAGACTCACCAACGACGACTGATCAGCTGCCTAAGCTGACGGCTAAAGGTTTCTTGGCCACAGTGAGAGGATAGTGGAAAGGGTCGATGATGCGTCGTCACGTCGATAGTGAAACAGCGTTGAGTCTGGATACCAAGAGAGTTTATTTACATCTTACAAACTATTTATACAAATCTTATTCATATGTGTGCGTTAATAAAGATACATTCATTTTAGTGGGTTTTAGCTGATACACTACACAGCACTTTATTGTAACAATTTCGGTCTGGTCATTGCACTGCTGAGTTGCATGTTTACGAAGTGAACACTATCAGAGTAAAAACCGTTTAACCGAAAACTATGGTTAGTCATTTTTATCGTTATTCACCTATTATAAATTTAAAACCAACCTGACACATTTCATAAGATGTGGTGCTTTTTAAACTATAGCGAAATAATGGAACGAGTGCTTACAATTTTTTTTTGTTTTCCTTGTTGATTATGTTACCTAAATTTTGAGTGATATACACGTACATGTAGTGTTAAAATCAGCGATTTAGATCTAAATTGGTTCGGCAGTTATTATATCGATATTTATGTGGCTTCCTTAAGTTGTATTAAATGTTATTTTTAGATTTAATAATAATAATAAATAAACTTTATTGCACACCAACATAAAAAATACATTTCAGACTTACGAGCTAATAAAACAATAAGATTAGATTAGATTTCCGTTGTGATTCCCGATAGAATTCGGTATTTCTTTTTTTTTACTTTTCATACAATTCGATTAGATTTTACCGGAAGTCCGATTTTATGGTAATATAGTAAAACTTGGTATGATTATAGTGAAAACTATAATAGATGTGGCTCATTTGAGGACATTTCTCCACACTTCCTTCTGTACAAACTCATTACCATTCTCTACTTCTTTTCAAATACATAACCCTAATTAACATGTAGACCTGACATCTTCATACAATCTCCATGCAATACGGAGCCATTCAAAATACATCAAGCTGCCTAACCGAATCACGACTGGCAGACAAGTATAAAAAGAGGGCCATTCACACACCGTAGCGTGTGCGATGTTATCAGCACTCTTGTGACGTCACCGGTTCTAATTGGCTCAGGGAAGACGGGACGTGAATGGCTGGTTTTACATTGGTCGAGTCAAGACGAATTTTTTTTGCAAAAAGTGGAGAAAATTCTCAATAATTTAATGAGAGGAATGAGATGGAAGGAAGAAGAGGAAGAAGGCTTCTTAGAGAAAGAAAGTTGGAATCACTTAACTGGTCTCCTTCTTATCGTGTGGCACATTTAACCGTTCTATCCACAAGGTATAGACGGCGGTTGCCTAGTGTTGCACTTAGCATCACCCGCGGTCACGTGTAGGGCATTTAGATTTACACCTACGGACGTGTGCAACGCGACCATCATACACAGATGTGCAGGTTTCCTCAAGATGTTTTCCTTCACCGTTAAAGCAGTCGGTATGAAAATTCACGTAAGTTTCAAAAAACTCATTTCAATTTCAATTTATTTATTTACAATACATATAAGTTCACAGCAATAACCAAAATACTTATACGCTAGGGGAATATCCTCCATTATCAGTCTATTGGGGTCTCTTCGACTTCTTTGCGCACCATATCTAGCTTTTTTTATAGAATAACTGACAATTTAGTTTTACGAATTTACAATATCCACCAATTCGGACCTTACCGCTCATGTAGGTGGCCTAAGATTTGCAAGGTTTGGGAAGTACAATACGTGCCGCGGCCAATAAGGATGTGATAATTAACGAAACAAATATGATCAAACATGAAGGTACTTTATGTGTTTTGTGAATTTTACAATACGAAAATATGATGATCGTCATTATCATCCACTGGTCGCTAGGAAAAAGCCAGGATTTACACGCCGGTCTTGCGTTGCCTGCATCCAGCGGCTTCCCGCGACCTTCACAGGGTCTCATCGATCATGATTTAAAACAAAAAACCGGCCAAGTGCGAGTCGGACTCGCGCACCGAGGGTTCCGTATAAATTCATATTTACACATGTCTTGAACTCTTTTGTGATGTAACTTTTTTTTTTTAGGACTTTTTTCTTTACTTGTGCGAGCTTGTGCTATAAGACATTGTTTCTGCCAAATTTCATGATTCTAGGTAAACGGGAAGTACCCTATAGGTTTTGATTCCCATGCGGGTGTCCAAATATGTGGCATAAACGGCCGTATCTCTTGATTGCGTTGGCATAGAAGTTTGATTTTTTCACAGCTTCAAAGTATTGAAGGCATAAGTACAATATTTGATATAAATTTCAACTTGATACATCTACGCGTTCCTGAGAAAATGGGTCTTGGCAGACAGACAGACGGACGGACGGACAACGAAGTGATCCTATAAGGGTTTCTTTTTCCTTTTAAGGTACGGTACCCTAAAAAGGAAAATTATTATGTTCGAGGCGAGTTATCCCAGTCGCTAACAAGTGTTGAGACGCATTACCAAAACTTGCATGCAGGCAAAGTTCGCATCTATTTTCAACTACCGCGTCAACACTAATGCTCTTAACAAAACTTTGTTGGTCGGTGTAATTACCCACCACGTTTGTATAATGCTTATTAGAGATAAAAAGTTGCTTTCTGTGAAAAGCAAAATAATTCTTTTTTTGGACGCATTTGCTTGTGTGTAATTGTGTATATGTGTGTGTTTGTTTATGTGTGTTCACAAGTGCCTGTGTGCGTGCGATTTCACATACTTACCCCAAAAAAGAATACTTATCCAAATGCTTTTACGAGTACGTAAGTCATTATTGTAAAAATGTTAGAGATCATTATCGTACAAATTAACCTTCAAGTGCTCCCTATCGTTCCTAAACGACCAATGTAAAACATCCCTTGCACTTAAGCTCTCATTGACATCTACTAGAACCCCATTCACTGCGCTCAAAATATTGACAACCTCCTTTCATAACGGCTGAAAGGAGTTTTAAAAAAGGAGGCCCGATTTTTCCTTACTTACTTGGCCGTGTGTCGTCAATGGAACGCATGCAGCTTTGCCGAATAACCTCTTTGCGCTCGCACCGGACGAACTAGGGTTGTACAATACACGGGGAAGTTAAATACCGGAACCGGCCCAAAAATTATACACCAGTTGTTTTTCTAACTGTGCTTGTTTCTCTTTTTTTCCTTGTTGTAATTTGTTTTGTGTTGTTTACTGTCTGTTAAATAAATGTATCTCTATCTCTCTCTCTCTCTCTCTCTCTCTCAGTTCCACAGTACACTTTATTGTGCGTTCTTTTAATGACTGAAAGTAAAAGTACAACTTTTATTATTATTTACAGGGAAAAACTTAGCGGTCCCGGTTAGAACAAATCAAAGCATATTGTGGCTTATTGTTAGCAAACCATGTTCCTTTTCAGCGATTTTAAGACTGAAAAGGTTAAAAGAACATATTACTGAGTTTTGTTACTTAAATTAGCTCAAATTTTTACAGACTAGTGTACAAGTTACGCGACGTGTAAAACATTTACAAATAAAATAAAAAAATGATTGACTAGGGATTTTTAGGGGAAAAGAAAAAAATCGCCAGGAATTATGAAAATATCTATATATACAACAAGATGTAGATTTCAGGTTGCGTTGCATCATGTCTAAATCTGAAATTTCCTACATCAGGGATGTCGAAAGATCGAATATTTAAATAAGGCAGAAATATAAGTAGTTCGGCGTCAGATACTCCAGATCCAGATGTAAAAATAATAAGGAGCTCGCTTCGCTTGCCTTCTTAAAACCAATACTAAAGATTTTTTGGGAGCATTTCACGCGCATTATAGCTAAGTGCAGTTTCTTCTTGCCATTTCATCTTTACAATAAAGAGGTTCTTTGGAAGAAAACAGGTTAAGTACAAAGGTTATCTATCCCCATTTTCCCTCGTAGCTCAAGCTAAAGGCGACCTAGGAATAGCACAGGTAGAAGTGCATAATGAAAGAGACTTTTTAAAGATTTTATTTTTAAGATTATAACAAGGACTCGATTCAACTTAATCCCAGGTACCAAACTATCCCAACCCTAAGCTCTTAAATTGAAAGCGGTGTTTTCGTAGCAAATTGTGAGATTGGCCCGTTGCACTGAGCTCGAAAAACTGCTGACTGCATTGCTGTCGATTTGGACTCTCTTTAGCTTGCTCCTTTTACGGTAGTTTTACGGACTTTCACGAGACTTCTTTGCAAAATAGGCTTTTGATGATAGTTTGGAAAAGATCTGTTTGCCAGTTTCAATTTGAAATTTAACTGTTTTGAAAGAAGCGAGTAAAAATAGAGTCTAGTATTCTTTATTAGTTTTTTTTAAGTTGGTACTTACTCCGTGAGGTAGGTCGAATCGTTATGTAAACTTAGAAATCAAATCAGAAATGTAAGAGAGCAAAGTTAAGAAACTACTTCAAAAAAAATTATGTCAATGGTCACCGATGTGTTATATTTATTCGTATTTTACAGGTTGATATTTTATTATATTAATTTATTTAATTTTATTAGCAAATTCTGCATTAATACAAACCCAGTTCATATACATCAGAACATAAGTCCACAGCTTTTCAGAGTCATTTAGGTTTAAATTTTAAGCAATTTGAAGTAACAGAATAGAGGAACGAAGCGCTTTGCTTCCTCTTTCATTATGTGGACTACGAAGGATTGCAACTCCTTACCTGCGTCTGTATTTCCCGAATCATACAATCTGGTGATCTTCATGGCGAGAGTGTATAGGCATTATTTGAGCTTGCGTGGACGATCCTCTACTACGATATATCGTCACTTTGTATCAGGTGAGATGTTGTTAAATGCAGTCAAATATAAAGTTTAAAAAATGTAATTTTGACATGACTGTGTGCATTTCAAATTTTGAAATACTTATTCATTTCCCCGTTGAAGTTCCTAATCAAACAAAAAGTACAGTAAACTCTAAAGTTGAAACCACAGACATGCACCCCGCTCCCCCGCGACGATATAAAACTTCTTTGGTTGAAACCTATACGCAGAAAAATAAACATTATATCATCCATATAGTAGAGGTAGGTAATACGTCCACATTTCGCGTTGGACAGATTAACTCGTCACGTACTAGCAATATTTCTTCGTAGTCTGATATGTCTGCGGCTGGAAAATAAAAAGCAAACCCTATTTAGTTACTAGGCTTTCGTAAAAATTAGTCCTCAAAAATAACGGTCTTAGTTTTCGGGTTCTTGATGAGGGTTTTTAAGAGATAATTTTAACTGTAATCACAATCAAGGGTTTGACTTCATTACCCGCTCATTACCGCAGAAACATCAGATATAGGGACGAAGCCAAGTTTTTCTTCGTTACTTTTATGTGTCTGTTACTCAAAAATCGTAGTTATTCTTCGATACATTGATATGACTGTTACTCAAAAATATTGTAATTTTTTTTTCTCTGTTGGTATGACTTTATGATGATGACGGTATGATGCTGAATGATGGAAGCGGGCTTACCAATATTTTCCAAATATGCAACTATCTTCACGTCGGAATTCATCAGTGCTGTTAACATTGATGTTTGGCGGCAGGATTCAGTTAAGATGATGGTAGCCAGTCAGGCGCCCGGGTATAAGAATTGCACTTCTTAATATGAAGCGAATGGACTAGCCACGAAGACTCGGAGGCGGTTAAAAATTTTCGGTTTACACCTGTAAAATATGTCCCCCCTAAAAAGTTTAAAGATTTTGATGATCAATCAAAATAACCAATCAATCATCTCAGTCAAACTGAATCTACATCAGTTTTGACATTCACAGAACTGTAATACGTTAAAACTCGGTGTTTCCTACGTGATTGGAGAACTTAAGTAACCGACATAGCTCATAGAATCGCTAAACTTAAGTGGCAGTGGGCGGGGCACATAGCTCGTAGAACAGATGGCCGTTGGGGCATTAAAGTTCTCGAGTGACAACCGCGCTCAAAGGAAGCTGACAGACCGACGACCTGGTGAAGGTTGCGGGAAGCCCCTGGATGTGAACAGCAGGTGTGGAAATCCTTGGGAAGGCATCTGTCCAGCAGTGGACATCTTTCGGCTAATGATAAGTACGTTATACGCGATAACGAAGTCTCATAAAAAAACATAAGATTCTTAAGTACCACTAAGGTAGCTGATAAAATGAAAGTAGTGATAAATGATAGTAGTATGCTCGTTAGCCACCTATGCCATTAAAAAAATAATTCAAAGCGACTTAAAAGGAAGTTAATGCCACTACAACATAACACAATCGAAACCATCAAATCTATGGGGCAACGAATTCCTTTGATGACCTCAACTACTGCCAAACAATCGGAATAGGGGTCTATTCACGACCGATTTCCTTGTCACCTGTCGACAAATTGGCGAACCACGATCCCCAGGAGAACCTTCTGTCGTCCGACACCTGCACAGATCCGCTTACTTGTTTGTGAATTCTTATTGGGACGACAAGATCTGTTTAGTGTGTACGATTTTTGTCGTGATCATGTCGTGGTAGAAGAAGATGAAGTGTCTGTTCTCTAGATTGCTAGCTCAAACTTAAGTCTATGTGGATATGTTTCCAGTTCAAATTATTTTCCATATTTTTTTAAATGAAAATATGCATGTTATTACTAATTAAAAAATAGTACAGCCTTGTTAATAACCCATTACATCCCCACTGCAGGGGCACGGGCCTCTTCCCATACATCGGAAAGGTTAGGCCATACTCCACACACGGGGGCCAAGTCTGGATTGGTGGAGGTTGTGGGGCTAGTGGCCAACCTCAGTGTCAGAAGTTTTCGAGCCGCCTATAAGGCCTCCGACATGGCTTAACTATTGCCATCTAGCGATACCAGCCGGCACCAACGGCTTAACGTGCCTTTCGAAGCACGGAAATGGTCGAGATATATGCCAATAACAGTCAAACCCATCCGGGTTATGACTGTGTCTGTAGTCAGTTAACCTGCGTGATCGACGCGACCACGCAAGCCACACTGAGCCTCGACTAGCAAGTACAGCCTATCATCATTTATTTCCAAGACCCAGTAATATCGTACATAATTTTTATTTTATCTGAAAAAGAAATGATAAATTAAATATTATACTTTATTGTATACCAAAATTAATAATGAGAAAAACTCAAAACAATCATTAAAGAGGTCAAGTTTTGTATTAAGATATATTCGTAGCGTTTTATTTTACCCAGCGGCTTTATACAAACTTAGAATTCATAAGATCATTAGTCCACATCATCTGGGGCCTTCCAAGACTCGGCATTTACTTCTTACAGGCACAAAAACGAACTGATGTTTAACAATTTACAGAAGCGTAGATTTTTTATTTATTGATTTGTTTATTTTTACATATTAAGGAATTCAAGCATCGGTTTCTTAAATACTGCTACAGAAGGTAGACATACATTGTAAAGCCTTAACAGATTTCCACGTATTTACAGTAAGCTATGACAACTCTTTATTAACTAATGTACACGTTATAATTTAAGTATTTTATCCACTGTGTATGTATTAGTGTGTGTGTGTGTGTGTGTGTCTATGTGTGTGTGTTTGCGTGTGTCTATGTTCAAGTGTGTATGTTTTTTTATGTCGGGATAAATGCCTGAATCAGCTTTAATCTATAAGTATTTTTAGAGTTTAAAAAGGGATTTTGATCAGGGGTTCCACTAAAACCTTTTTCTATGGCGCTGTGGTTAATTAACTGAGTATTACTATTTCCTTTGACTTAGGGAAAACATTCAGATAATTTGACATCGACTATTTAATGCTGCTGTCTATGTGCTACTATCTATAAACTCTCTGTGAAGCAGTTTCTGAAATAACGTAATTATACAATTAGAACATGTTTTCTTTGTCGAACTCTGTAAATTGGATTCAAGAATCGATTTGCGCCACGCACGGCGCAAAGGGGAATCTATTAGCCCTTCTTTAGGTCTAACAGGGCATTGGGTTTTCTTCTTGTCCCAACGTTCCCATCGAGGGGACGAATGCTTGTTTGTCTATCTTGTTTTATGTGTTCTGATTGGTGACCCGATACGTTTCGAATTCCCAACAGAACCCCTCGGTTGCGTTGAGTTTCGTTTTTGTTTGAGATATTGGAAACTTTTTGAGTATACAGGAAAATATGTTATGGATTTTCTTTGAAGAAAGTATTGGGATAATTAGAATGAAAAAGTTTCGCTTGGTAATATTGTAGGTTTCTCAATTTTAAAACACTTGGGTGAAGTATTTGTAATCTTCTAATGTGACCATTAGTTAATGTTTACTTTATGACTGGATCAGAGCTATCGCTGCCTCGAGGTAATGTATAAATAAAGGCAGTTAGGGCGGCATGACATGACATTAGTACATTTGCCACAAACTTTTGTTATCGACTTGTGGGCTAATGTGTCGCCAAGTTACCAAAAATCTTACATGTTGTGAGTCTTCTTTAACAAGAATAGCAGTTTTGTCACACATTTTTTTTTATGTGATAGGTGACAAACGAGCAGACGGATCACCTGTTATATGGAATAGTAAGAGGATAGTCCAGTCTTGGTCCCGTCTTTGAATTTACTATGAATTAGAATCATAGTATAGCATAGCTACTGACTTCATTTCATAGAGAGTGAGTCTTATGAAAACATTCTATACAATTTACGACTCCCACTATCCCATTCAAAATAAATATGAAAAAATAATATTGCGTTCTTCGCCTCTCGCATGCTTCCACAATATATTTCAGAGGCGGCCTATTCAATGTGTGGGGTTGCCATCGTTAAGCGTTTCCCATTATTTGAGGGAATTTTCTGTGGAGTAACTGATGGGAAAGAATGATGCCATTATACCTATTATTCATAGCTTTACTGTCTTGTACTGTGCTGAATAAAAAAGTGTTCTATTCTATTTTTTAAGTAATTACGTGGTTTTGAGCGATATACTTTCTGTTTATTGGTATCTGTGTATCAGAATGAAAAGATCGCCATCAAAAACTTGGTCATCTTGACACTACGTTCTTTCGATACACATGTTTTATGGACTTTATTAAGACCTACTGAAACATTAGACAGCAGTGAAGATTGGCTATTAAATCTCTTCGAACTCCACTCTACAAAACCAGAACATACTTCCGTTTTTAAATCGAGTGACTACAATACTGCCGTGCTTACGATAAGAGCAGTAAATCTGTGAAACACGCTTTCGAGTTTTCGTCACATTTTTGCATTCTCCGAATTGTTTCCTTAGATTATGTTAAATACGATTTTTGAAATGTGTAGCTCAGATTCAGTATTTTTATACTACGTTATCATTTAATTGTCTTATTTATTAGTTACATTACACTTACATTATCAAATGACGAAATGGATGAAGTTACTGATTTTATGTATCTACTTACTGCTCTTAACGTAAGCACGGCAGAATAAATATCAAGACATTATAACCAACTTTTAAACTTAATTGACCTACTAGAGAGGTGCTCACTTTTTTTGTAATTCTATTCTATTCGTCTTCATTTTTCATTATTTTTGGTAAGGACGTCTAAACCTGGCAACCCCCTGTAACAAGGGGAAGGAAGTGTAATTTTACACTTGGAGATAGTATCTTCGCCGGCTGAATAATGGACGCGGTTTCCGACTGTTTTATTGATTACAGCGAGTGCAGTGTTGGAAGCACAGATTAAAGGGTACCTAGCTATCTATAGCGATATAACATCTGTACAGTGTGAATGGCACATACAGTGCAGTCCATTTAGTACGACTTCGCATATAACAACCAACCGTTTTTAGCGACGTAAGTATAGGCATATGTTTGGTTTTAATATGTGCCACTATGAAAGTGCATCCGTTTATTACGACTCCGCTTACAACGACCGACCGCTTTTAACGACGGAATTTCATACAAAATTGTCCGGTTACGACGACGACGAGCATTTTTGTTTAGAAATAAATCGTAGGTAAGAAGGTAGGTCATTCGACAATATACAATTAAGAAAAATCAACACAAGATAGAACCTTTGTTCAATGCGAATGTTTTAAAACCGAAACGTGTGAGGGGTGTCGTCTCAAAAACAAGTTGACTTGGCACTTTTACAATGATTTAAGCTGCAACGTAATCGGGGAATACCATACCAATATAAATAGGCCTATGCTTCAACCAAAGTCTTTTTTTTTTGCTAAAGAGCTAAACAGTCTTAATTTTTATTGTTCGGCGAGTTAGATTAAGCGTTTCAAGAGTAGACACCATATTGTTGCCGGAAAAATTGCTGGAGAGTAGGTATTTGTCGGTTGAACAGAGCGATGTGACCGAGTGGCAAACCAAAGTTTGGCCTAATTTGCGCGCAAAATTTAGTGACGACGAAATATTAAACTGGATATAAACTAACGCCAGATGAAACATTAAAATTTAGAGGCGAAAAATTGTTAATTCGTTTAATACGACTTCCGGTTAGTACGACGTAATATCACCGGTCCCTTGGCCGTCGTTATAACCGAATTCTACTGTACATGCAAACTGCTTACCTGGTAATGACATTTTTGGCAAAGTTGTTCAGTTTCATGAATAGAGTCACCAGGTTAAGGCTTTATTTTTACCATTTTCACTTTAATAATATAATAATAATATCTGGGACAAATCACACACGGTCATCTGGCCCCAAACTAAGATTCCCTGTATCTTGGGAACCAGAGACTGATATACATACACATATACTTTTAAATACATAGGTACATATATAGATATAATACACCCAGACTCAGAGCAAACAATTCTGCTCATCACAGAAAAGTTTGGCCTGTGTGGGTATCGAACCCACAACTCTCGGATTAGAGGTCAGGATCGCTAACCACTTAGCCACCGAGTCAGTCGTCCGTCCGTCCGTCCATCCGTCGTCCTTTAAGCCGTCGGTCAATAGTGGTTGCAACCAAAAGATGAGACTCGTTTAATTATATCAGAAGACTTTTAGGTGGCTCGAATACTGGGGTTAGCTATTAGACCCACATCTCCACCGATCCGAACTTGGCCCCCGTGTGTGGAGATTCCCTAGCAGCGTGCCTCTGCAGCAGGGAAGATATGTATTGTTAACGATGTCGGTAAGTATGTAAGTAAATATTTTTCTTGCACATAAAATACCGTACTGTGTTACTTTGAAAGAAAATTTGAAAAAAACTCTATACTTATAATAATAATAAGGACGGGCTGGTTTCCGCAACCAGGCGATGAATGCGGCCATTTTGCGTGAGGTAACTCTTTACTCTATACTTATTAAAATTGGTAAATTTGGATATTTTTGCCAAAAACCTTGACAATACAGATTTTTTAAGAATTAGGTGACATTTTTCATCGATCTTATTAGGTAGGTACGCTCCACAATACTGCTTCCAAAAGTCATCCTAAACTTGAAATGAATTCAGAATTGTTGACAAATTGAATCTTTGCCCCGGAGCAGACAAAGGGTCGGCCGGTCTGTTTTATTTGCCATCTGACTCTGGCCCCCAGGGCCCTTTGGGTCCGTAGGGGCCTCCTTCATCATCACCAATAGCATTCCAATTATAAAACCGAATCGCGCTTTCAATTTCATGTTTCTCGCCCCGATGTTGTTTGTATTTGTTTTGGTTACAATAAAGGATGGGTCCTTCTTATAAAATTAATGACTAGAAACGTTTCATGACGCCTGTGATTTTTGTAAGAGCAATGTTTCATCATTTTGGGGTTATATTTTTACCAGGCGTTTTAAAATGTGGTTATTAAAATTTGTAACTCGCTGGTCTAAAACACGTTGAATGCAAGTTTATATCCTTTTTTCCTGATATCTTCTAATAATTTCGCTTTGATATAATATTATGATTATTAATTTTAATATTTCATTTGAATTACTTAATGTACAGGTGAGACAAGAGAGGTAGAAGCTTGTTAACCCATTTACCACTACGCTACTCTTTGACAAATCGTATGAAAAATTTCGATTAGCTGTATGATCAATTTTTTATGGGATCTAAAAACTTTTAAAAGCCCCAGTTACTGGCTCCTACAGCTATTTTGATGCACCCTGTCTACTTAATAGCTAAGGCGATCTCTTTGATTATTTACTGTCTAGATAGAGCGTCACCTGTAATAACTGCGACAAAAGCGGCCAACTTTTTCAAGCTTGTGTGTGTAACAACCATGTGATAGTCACGTGACAGCTTTGTCTTACACTCGCGTCATGTCGTTCAATTTGCCTATGTGTGCGTGCATGGGGATAATATAGGTAATGCCATATTTCCCCCAAAAAAAATAGTTATAATACAAAGTACAAAATAATAAGTGTTTTTAGTAGAATTTTTTTTAATTGAAATATAACACATTACATTGCATATAAGGGGTGTGAAAAAAGTGTGTTTGAAATTTTAAAGGGTTTCTTTAGATCAGGTCTAGAATACAGGAAAAATATTTAAAAAAACAGATATAATTTTTTTTCAGTTTCCCATACAAATTCATGATTCACTATTTAGATTTGGTATGGCAAACTGTAAAAAAAAATTGAACGAATTTATCATTTTTTTTTGTATTCTTGACTTGATTCTGGGTACCCCTTAAAATTTCGAGCGCATGATAGTGTTTTTAGTAGTGATGAAACAATTACAATTAAACAATTAATTGGCCGTAGTTATGCCATAACGATCCAACTGACATAAAGTAAGTTATATATAATGTACTTTATGTCACTGACATACATTTTCGGGCCTCCAATATAAGTATATTCGATGATTTGAATAATCTCTTTATTTTAAGTCTAGTTATGAAACAATTACAATTAATTGTAATTGGTACAAGCCTCCAATATAAGAATATTCGATGATTTGCACAATCTCTTAATTTTAAATCTAGTTATGAAACAATTACAATTAATTGTAATTGGTATTTTAATAAATAATTGTTGTTGGTAACGTAGTTATGCCATAAAGATCCAACTGGCATAAAGCAAGTAAGAGTTAATGTATTTTATGTCATAAAGTACATTATCCAGAACTTACTTTAAATATGGGATCGTTATGACATAACTACGGCCAATTAATTGTTAAGATACCAATCAATTGTAATTGTAATTGTTTCATCACTAGTTTTTAGTTTTCGAGATAAACTGGTACCCCGCACATAATAACCACAAGTTTCCCTGATTTTTACTTCGCTGTAGTCGGGTAACTATTTAAGCTCCACCATATTTTAATTTGGTACCAGAATTATTATTTTAACTCAAATTTGGAGGAAATTTTGTATTGAAAAACTGGCAACACTAACAAAATGCCAAGTGCGAGTCTTTAAAAATTGGCTTAAAAACGAATTATTTTCTGTCAAAATACGATGAATCTGAATTGCTTAGCGATGGTAGGTGACTTTATTTGTTGTTTACAAACGTCCTTTGTAATTTCTGCACACTTTTATTGCATACTTCGTCATTTTAACCACCTTTTTTTTAATTCGTAACTCGAGCGGGTGTGTGCATCCTTTGACGTCAAACTGGACACTAAGGAGCGGGGAGCGGCTTATAGGCCAACAGTTGGCTGATAATTTTTTGGACGCATCTGCGCCACCAGCGCGCTATCTAGACAGTAAATAATCAAAGGGCGATCTATTCAAAATTTCGACGGGAAAGTGCTAACAACTCCTAACTTACATTTTTTACGAAAACGACTTATGAATGCAGTTCGATAGAGAATGAATTTGCGCGTCTACTGGTATATGAATTAAGTTCAAATTCGCAAAATTGATGTAGCTAGGCACCGAGGAAATATCTCCTATATTAAGGTCCACCACAACCTGATTAATTTTGGAAATATATTCTAAGTAAGTTTTTTAAACTTTATAAGTTAGGAGTTGTTAGCACTTCCCCGTCGATTTGAAATAACATACTGATATGGAAAATATACAGGATACGTTCAAAATAACTGTCAGGGTTCAAACTGGGGTTTCCAATTTTTGTTATGAATCTGAAAAAGTTTGTGTTCTGTCAAAATTCCGGGAACAGACGGAGGAACGGACGGTAAGGCAGTGGCTAATTATTTAGGGTCTCTTTAGCACCATTTGGTTAAGGAACCCTAAAAACTCCATTATCAGCTGCGTGAATCGCATACATCACAGAACTTGGCTCCTAACTCATAACATGCAAATGAGGGATCAACAAAAAGCGCATTTAATGAAATATTCAGTAGCTACTGGTTTGATAGGTATTACACGCCTAACTGAAAGTTTGTAAAAGTTACCATGTGGACTGAGTTTTAGAATAAATTCAATTTACTCTTATGACTTCTTCTCCTTCTTAGATTTATGAGTTAAATCTCTTGTCAAAGGAGCAATTTTAACTCCTTCTGTATTCAGCTAGAATAATGATCTTCTGATAAGTCATGACAATGACCATTTTCTTTACATTTTCCACTCCTTTAATAAAATATAAATTTAACAAAAACTCTGACTTATATATAAGGTGCTACTTTATTAGTGCCCGATATTTTAGTCAGTGCTTCTACTCCTGATTCTGATCAACTTTCCCCAAGGAACCCATAGTCAAATCGCAAAAATTTTTTTGGGTTCTTCATACTAATTTGCCCGCTCGGCTGATCGATTTGTATGAAGAGTCCAAAAATTTTTTTTCGATTTGACTATGGGTTCCTTGGGAAAAGTTGATCAGAATCAGGAGTAGAAGCACTGACTAAAATATCGGGCACTAATAAAGTAGCACCTTATATAAACCTGTACGCGCGTACATATTACTTAGGTAGAGGGGTATCGCCTGTGAAGGCGGATCTAGTTTCTTTTCGTCCGAGGTCGGCATGTAAATTTGGAAACCCCTATTACTACACAAGTACTGCCCAATATAACTCTGCGCCCTAGATAAAACAGCTCTCACTACAATGGATCGATCACCACTATTTACAAATAAACACTCTAAAATCAAAATCTCTTTACCCACCTACATTTAAAATTACAAAAACGTACTTTGTCAAAACTTCTCAAAGATTCGCAGTTAAACTTAGAAAGTTCAACCATTGCTCTGAATGTCGCGTCGCGCGTCGCAACTCGCGAACTCCTGTTATCAGCTGTCATACAGTTGGTCGGAGTTTAACTAACTTTTTCTGCTCTCTGCTAGTTAACCGGCAGTTTCTAACGCTAACGTTCTTTCGGTCACCCGCGGAGTTCATGACTGGAAATAATCTGAAAGGTTTAGATAAGTAGATGCTATAAATTTCAAAAGTTTCCTAAATGAATGCACACTTCGTTAGCAACCCATATACGAGTATCTCTTCACTGCAAGTGCACTGATATCTTCCCATAACTTCAGAGTATTACGCAGTGTCGCTAATGGTTGACATCTTCCAATGTTCTCTGGCGAAATTCACGGAGAGTACTATTATTGTATTATGCAGGAAAATTTATAAGATTGTAATAAGTATAATTTGTATTTATTAATAATAATATTTTGTTTTTGTAAACATTGTCGCTTTGGGCACTCTCACCTGTAAAGATATAATATGTTTTTGGAATAAATAAATAATAATAATAATAATTAGGTCTATCTTCACATAACAGAACAAAGCCTGGTAGAGATTTTGGGACTATTTAAACAATTCTAGAGCAAAGTTTTCAAGCCTATGCCATGGCGAATGCCTTATAGTGACAGTAATCGGCACCAACGGCTTAACGTGACATGCAAAGCACGAAAATGGTTGAGATAAATGCCACTAAGAGTCAAACCCAAGTTCAGTTCGATTAGTAGAACCACCAGTTAAGGACCTACCAGCCAGTCAATAAGGTGCTGCTTTATTAGTGCCCGATATTTTAGTTAGTGCTCCTACTCCTGATTCTGATCAACTTTCCCCAAGGAACCCATAGTTAAATCGCAAAAAAATTTTTGGACTCTTCATACAAATCGATCAGCCGAGCGGCCAAATTAGTATGAAGAATCCAAAAAAATTGTTTGCGATTTGACTATGGATTCCTTGGGGAAAGTTGATCAGAATCAGGAGTAGAAGCACTAACTAAAATATCGGGCACTAATAAAGTAGCACCTTATATATAATTTGGTTTCCAACAATAAGTTTTTTAACGAATTATTTCAAAATAGACGACAAAATCTATTGGAATTAAATGATAATTTTACGCGGAAAATACGAAAATAAAGTAACTTATCACGTTAAATCAAACCGCTGCACCATTTTGATGCCTCTTTCGTATTTAGCAATATTAAACAGAATAAAACCATTCCACTTGTCAACCGTGGGAAAAGTGGAATATGAAAATAATATGACGCCACATCGAGTCACAAAGTCCACTAAAACGTTAGTGGGTTTAAAAACCGACCAAGTACGAACCTGACTCGCGTACCAAGGGTTCCGTACAAACAAACAGTATTGAGAATTTTACTATCTTATTTTATGACTTTATACTTCTTACAGGTTTTCCTGTAATCTATAAGTACCTAAATAACTATTTTCTGATTTTTTTTTAATTGAAGGCTAAGTAGTTTCGGAAAAAAGGGGGAATGTTCAATCTTCGTGTATATATTTTAACGCTTCTTTCTTAAATAAATTTTAATGATTTAGGTATTTATTTAAAAAATATATAAAATTCTGATTTGCTTCTCAAAAGTCAAAATTCATTTATTAACCTTAAACGTCCGTGTTTCGTTTTATGTTCTAAGTTTCAACTTAATTGGTCCAGTAGATTCGGAGCAAAGTGGATGTGTGTTAAAGACGGAGAGATAGACAGACGGATAGGCAGATACACGAGGAGTGATCCTACAAGGGTTCTTTTTTTCATTTTCAGGTACAGGACCCTAAAAGCAGAATTGTTATTTTTCTAATATCACTGTTGCATTAATAGCTGAGTGGAACTGACATTTGCATTTTATACTAACAAATACACAAATATGATTATGGTTGGTTGTCGGGACTTGCACCGAGAACACGTCTGCTGAGTTAATTTTTTAATTATTTCCGTTTTAGAGTAGTCTCAACGTTATTTTTGTGATGGGGAAATAGCTGTGATTCCGATTCAGTGATAAGCGGTCATAAGAAGAGGATTAACTCGGGAGACAGCTCCGTTTTCCGAGTTCCAGCAGCAAACCACCACGTGGAGCGTCTTTAAGTGCCCATCACCCTAAGAGCCGCGTCTTTCACTTGACATTGGCGTTTCGTCATTTTATTTATTGAAGATTCTCCCATTTTTCACGAGACATTGGCAAAACCACTCCTTCAATGAGATGTGGAATGCCAAATAGAAATAATATATTTATATGATTATAATGAAAGAAACATTTTTTTATGGGAGTATATAAGTGTAAAAGCCTATGTCAATGTCATCCACACGCCAAAAGATCGTAGTCAGAGTATATGGACTTAAGACAATTTGAAATTGAATAGCTTGTGTAAACTAATATTAGCAACTGGCCAAGCTTGTGTCGGACTTGCTTTAACAATCCCGAACTCAATAATGACCACGCTAAATATGTTATAACCGACTTCAATCGCAACAACTCCGATTTTGCTATGTTTTTGTTGATTTTCTCAAAAACCGCTAAATCGATTTCGATAAAATTTGTATGGGATCACCTGTGAAGTATACCCTTTTAAACAAAAAAAGAATTCAACAAATCGGTTCAGGCGTCTTCGAGTAATCGTTGAACATACATAAAAAAATAAAAATAAAACCGACGAATTGAGAACCTCCTGCTTTTTTGAAGTCGGGTAAAAAGTGAAAGTTATTTTACCACACGCCTTTCTGTTATTATTGTGTCTCTCGCTTACAATATCAATAAAGTTATAGGGTAAATACACGAGATGATATAGCCCAAAGTAGAATTTGTTATGTTATTCAAACGTCATAATATATTTATAGATATCAAACACGCAGACACAGAGCAAACAATTGCCCTGGATGATAACTGAACCAACAACTCTTCACATAGAAGTCAGGAGCGTTAACCACTACGACACCGAGTCAGACAAAAATATTTATTTCATTCATTTCCACCTCTAACAATGTAGGTATCTAAAACACACACACACACACACACACACACACATACAGGGTTATTGTATAGTATAGCTGATAATCATTGCATAAAAAAAAATTCTAACATTGAAATCTCGTTTTTGGCCATTAGAATTAACCTTAAGAATTTAAATATAAGTATATTTGTGCTGTGAGATTTTTTGGATCAAATAAATAAAAAATAAAATATTGTTTTTTTTGTTTGTTTTTTTATGTAATACAATACTGACAGTCCGAAAACAATAACGTATTTATTTTATCTGACCTTTACTCCTTATTATAGATATTCTTATTTTCTCTTAGAATTTATCTGTTGTTAAGGGTACAAACCAAAAATATCTAGAAGTATCTTCCCACGCGTCGCGTCGCAAAGCAGCCGACGCATTAATTCTTTAGTATATTTTATCGATAAAATACAGGAGGTGCCCTTTAATCGTCAATCCTTATCGTTTAAACTATTTTTGGTATCTACAGCATGTTACAAAATTGGTGTAGGACCCGTTAACTGGGGATTCTACTCATCGTACTGAATAACTTTTGTTCTACGAGCAAAGTCGTAGAACAAAAGTTATTCAGTACGATGAGTAGAATCCCCAGTTAACGGGTCCTACACCAATTTAGTTACACCCTGCATATGTAGGTATTTAAACGTATATGTGTACGTATATCAGTCTCTGGTTCCCATAGTATAGGGCATTCTAGTTTAGAGCCAGATGACCGTGTGTTATTTGTCCCGGATGTTTATTTTATTTATTTAATTGGTATATTAAACCTACCTACATCTAAAGGGAACCTGCACATCTAAATCACATCACACACACTAAAAGACTATGTTTATAACTTCCTATTAATTTTATAATACATAAAAATATGACGTTTTTACAACTGCAATTGTGTGTGTTGCGTGGTTTGTGTTTAAAAACTGACGCCGGATCTTAACCGCAGGAGTGAGAGGGTGAGGTAGCTTTTAGAGAGAGGCAGGTAGTGGACATACTGAATGATTGTTAACAATCCTTAAGCTTCCCCCAAACAGGCGCGATTTTTGTAGCGCGAATAACGCGCGAATAATTACTTTTAGTACATTTTGTACTGGGACGCTGTCGCTTTTACACACTGCCGCGATAAATCGGCGATTTCGCAGCTACAGCCCCCCCTGGCCCCGATGTGGCGGCTTCACCCCCCCTGTGTAGCGGCGATTTTCCTGCGACGCCGCGCTTGCCCCCCGGGCCCCGCTGTTGCCGCTTCACCCCCTCTGTGTGGCTGCGAATATTCTGCGACGCCGCACTTGCCCCCCGGGCCCCAGGCCCCGCTGTCGCCGCTTCACGTCGCGTCGCTGTCGCGGAATTCTGCGAATTTCCTGCGACGCGACAACGGGGTTGAAGCCTCCCCCAAACAGGCGCGTTTTTTGTGGCGCGAAATTCACGCGAAACTCGTAGGTGAAGCTGCGACGTCGCGTCGCAAAAAGCCGCTACACGTCGCGGGAATATCGCGCGAATCTCGCGCTACAAGTGGCGATACTTCTGCGACACTGCGTCGCGACACGTCGCGCGAAATTAGCGCGAATTTCGCGCGACAAGCGGCGACACTACATGTGTCGCGCGAATATCGCGCTACACGTGTTGCAATATTCGGCGACGCGACAAGGTGTCGCGCGAAAATTGTGCGATATTTCTGCGACACGTAGAGGTGGGTCGGTAATAGATATTCCAATAACGTAACGTAACTGATTAACAGTCAGTATCTATAATGGACTTGGAAACTATTTATTTTTACTCCTCACAAAGGTAATAAGAGACGTTTATGTGTTTCTGTTTCCTCAATATCAATATCTCTAAATATTACATTACAGAGTGTAGAATAATAAATGCATATACGATTCAAAAGGTTCTGTAAGTTTTAATTGTCGTCCTGAGCTTGGAACAGGTTATATTATAACAAAGATAGATTATACAAGAATAAACAAGAATAAAAAAAAAAAGCTTTTTAATAATTAAAAAAAAATACTTTCTTGCATTCAAAAAAGGGTCGATTTATACAGCGGCGCGGGCGCTGTTTCGAGCGATCGCGGTGGCGCTGCTTATCCATTTATGGGTGATTCTCTGTATTGGTGCAAATCGGTCAAAAGTAAGAGAAATTTTTAAATGTTCATTTTTATAAGCTCACGTGAAACTAGGTCAGAAATCTTAGCTATGGGTATAATTTTTACGAAATTATACGCAGAAAATCAAAAGATATTAAATTACAATATTATTTTCCACTTTGATGACGGTAATGATAAAGTGAAGATTGTAATGAGTTTTAGGCGGAAAACACACTGTTCCGCACACCGCGACGAATCGCGGTGGTCCAGAATAGTCCGGATTTAAACTTTATAATAATAAAAGGCCCTACCCTTCGAAGGAGATCAATAAAGATACCAATATAATAATAAAATTCGGGACAAATCACACACGGTTATCAGACCCCAAAATACACATTTAAATATATACATATATAGATAGATAGATACACATATTCATTTAAATATATATACATATATCTGATATACCCAGACACAGAGCAAACAAATCTGCTCATTACAGAAATCCTTGGTGGGGATCGAACCCACGACTCTCAGATCAGTAGTCAGGATCGCTAACCACTGACCCACCGAGTCAGTCAGGCCAATATATTCAATACATAATTTCAGATCATTACCATCTAATCAACATCATTACCCTCACTTTAATTGCTGAAGGTAAAGAGTCTGAGAGTAATTATTTTTTGAAAGATTATTAGAGTTTACTCTGATACTTTAACATATACCTAAATTTTACTGATCAACCGTGTAAACATTCACCTAAAGCAAATATGTCAAGGCCAAAGTTTTATCAAAACAATAGAAACTTACCTTATAAACCTGCTGAGGGGAATGGAAAAAAAATGTCACAATCTCCAAAACTGCGAGAACTTTCGAAGCTAATTACGTAACTGCGTCACACATCCGTGCTTCCGAATATTCATCGGACGACTGGCAGATGACACATTGCGAGGATGGGAAGCGTTCAGAAACCGATTAAAAATTAACGCTGACGGTAAGGAGTTATTTTTCGTGACAAACAAAACCCTCCTTCTGGTCCAGTCGGGTAAAAATATAACCCTCCTTCTGGTCCAGTCGGGTAAAAACATAACCCTACTTCTGGTCCAGTCGGGTAAAAACATAACCCTCCCTCTGGCCAAGTCGGGTAAAACACATAACCCTCCTTCTGGCCCAGTCAGGTAAAAAACATAACCCTCCTTCTGGTGCAGTTGGGTAAAAAAACATAACCCTTCTTCTGGCGCAGTTGAGTAAAACATAACCCTCCTTCTGGCGCAGTTGTGTAAAAACATAACCCTCCTTCTGGCGCAGTCGGATAAAATACTTAATCCTCCTTTTGGCCTAGTCAGCTAAAAACCATAACCCTCCTGGCCCAGTCGGATAAAAAACATAACTTTCCTTCTGGCGCAGTCGGGTAATGAAATAAATACTTGCACCCAATAATCGTTATTTGAACAAAAGCTATTACGTACTAGTTACAAAAACGGAACGCGGAACGCGAATCGCGGCGCTACTCTACCTTGGCCCCCACGGTCCTCACCCCCGTTGTCGCGTCGCAGGAAATTCGCAGAATTCCGCGACAGCGACGCGACGTGAAGCGGCGACAGCGGGGCCTGGGGCCCGGGGGGCAAGGGCGGCGTCTCAGAATATTCGCAGCCACAAAGAGGGGGTGAAGCGGCAACAGCGGGGCCCGGGGGGCAAGCGCGGCGTCGCAGGAAAATCGCCGCCACATCGGGGCCAGGGGGGGGCTGTAGCTGCGAAATCGCGGATTTATCGCGGCAATGTGTAAAAGCGACAGCGTCCCAGTACAAAATGTACTGAAAGTAATTATTCGCGCTACAAAAATCGCGCCTGTTTGGGGGAGGCTTGAGGCCCGGGGGGGCCAAGGTAGAGTAGCGCCGCGATTCGCGTTCCGCGTTCCGTTTTTGTAACTAGTACGTAATAGCTTTTGTTCAAATAACGATTATTGCGTGCAAGTATTTATTTCATTACCCGACTGCGCCAGAAGGAGAGTTATGTTTTTTACCCGACTGGGCCAGGAGGGTTATGGTTTTTACCCGACTGGGCCAAAAGAAGGATTAAGTATTTTATCCAACTGCGCCAGAAGGAAGGTTATGTTTTTACCCAACTGCGCCAGAAGGAGGGTTATGTATTTAACCCGACTGGGCCAGAGGGAGGGTTATGTTTTTTCCGACTGAGCCAGAACGAGGTTTATGTTTTTAATTTACCCGACTGCGCCAGAAAGAGGGTTATGCTTTTACCCGACTGCGCCAGAAAGTGGCTTATGTTTTTAACCCGACTGGGCCAGAAGGAGGCTTAAGTATTTTATCCGACTGCTCCAGACGGAGGGTTATGTTTTTACCCGACTGAGCCAGGAGGGTTATATTTTTTATCCAATTGCACCAGGAGGGTTATATTTTTACCCGACTGGGCCAGAAGGAGGGTTATGTTTTCTACCCGACTGGGCCAGAAGGAGGGTTAAGTATTTTATCCGACTGCGCCAGAAGGGGGGTTATGTTTTTTACCTGACTGCGCCAGAAGGAGGTTTATGTTTTACCCGACTGCGCCGGAAAGAGGGTTATGTTTTTACCCAACTCCACCAGAAGGTGGGTTATGTTTTTACCCGACTGGGCCAAAAGGAGTGTTAAGTATTTTATCCGACTGCGCCAGAAAGAGGGTAATGATTTTACCCAACTTCGCCAGAAGGAAGGTTATGTTTTTTTACCCGACTGGGCCAGAAGGAGGCTTAAGTATTTTATCTGACTGCGCCAGAAGGAGGGTAATGTTTTTACCCAACTGCACCAGAAGGAAGGTTATGTTTTTTACCCGACTGAGCCAGAAGGAGGGTTATGTTTTTACCCAACTGCGCCAGGAGGGTTATGTTTTTATCCGACTGCGCCAGAAGGAGGGTAATGTTTTTTACCCAACTGGGCCAGAAGGGTTAAGTATTTTATCCGACTGCGCCAGAAAATGGGTTATGCTTTTTACTCAACTGGACCAGAAGGAGGGTTATGTTTTTTAACCGACTGCGTCAGAAGGAGGGTTATGTTTCTACCCGATTGGGCCAGAAGGAAGGTTATGTTTTTACCCGACTGCGCCAAAAGGTGGGTTATGCTTTTACCCGACTGGTCCAGAGGCAGGGTTTTGTTTTTAACCCGTCTGGGCCCGAGGGAGGGTTATGTTTTTACCCGACTGCACCAGAAAGTGGGTTATGTTTTTCACCCGACTGGACCAGAAGGAAGGTTAGGTTTTTATCCGACTGCGCCAGAACGAGGGTTATGTTTTTACCCGACCACGACAGAAGGAGAGTTATGTTTTACCCGACTGCGCCAGAAGGTGGGTTATGTTTTTACCCGACTGGTCCAGAAGGAGGGTTAAGTATTTTATCCGACTGCGCCAGAAAGTGGGTTATGTTTTTTACTCAACTGGATCAGAAGGAGGGTTATGTTTTTTAACCGACTGCGCCAGAAGGAGGGTTATGTTTTTACCCGACTACGACAGAAGGAGGGTTATATTTTACCCGGCTGTGCCAAAAGGTGGGTTATGTTTTTACCCGACTACACCAGTGTACACACTTAATAGACAATTTACATTTTCATGTACCAGTTTCCTAGCTAGTAAGATTGTTTATCTGATAGTAGCTTTTGCCCGCGTCTCCACCCGTTCTAGGCAGAACAGAATCGGTAGGTCTGGGGCCACCCAAAGACCCTTTTTTGAATGCAAGAAAGAAGTTTTTTTTTTCATTACTTCAAAGCATTTATTATTATTCTTGTTTATCCTTGTATATTTATTTTATCTTTGTTATAATATAACCTGTTCCAAGTTCAGGACGACAAATAAAACTTACAGAACTATTGAATCGTATATGCATTTATTATTCTACACTCTGTAATGCAATATTTAGAGATATTGATATTGAGGCAACAGAAACACATAAACGTCTCTTATTACCTTTGTGAGGAGTAAAAATAAATAGTTTCCAAGTCCATTATCGATACTGACTGTTAATCAGTTACGTTACGTTATTGGAATATCTGTTACCGACCCACCTCTACGTGTCGCAGAAATATCGCACAATTTTCGCGCGACACCTTGTCGCGTCGCCGAATATTGCAACACGTGTAGCGCGATATTCGCGCGACACATGTAGCGTCGCCGCTTGTCGCGCGAAATTCGCGCTAATTTCGCGCGACGTGTCGCGACGCAGTGTCGCAGAAGTATCGCCACTTGTAGCGCGAGATTCGCGCGATATTCCCGCGACGTGTAGCGGCTTTTTGCGACGCGACGTCGCAGCTTCACCTGCGAGTTTCGCGTGAATTTCGCGCCACAAAAAACGCGCCTGTTTGGGGGAGGCTTTATCGTCCCCACTGCAAGGGCACGGGTCTCTTCCCATACATCGGGAAGGTTAGGCCATAATTCACACACGGGGGCCAAGTCCAGATGGTGAAGGTTGTGGGGCTAGTGTCAGAATTTTCAAGCCGCTTATAAGGCCTCCGAAATGGCTTAACGACTGCCATCTAGCGATAGCAGCCGACACTAACGGCTTAACGTGCCTTGCGAAGCACAGAAACTGTCGAGATAAATGGCACTAACAGTCAAACCCATCGAAGTTGTGACCATGTCTGTAGTCAGTTAACCTGCGTGATAGACGCCACCACGCAAGCAGCACTGAGCCACGACCGCTTCAATTTTGAGAGAGGGCCAGGTAGTGGCCATATTGTATAATAGTACTGTACTAATGTAGATGTAGAGGGCAAAGTCGAGGGCACCAGAGCACGCCGTAGGTCCCCCATGCGCTGGACAGATCAGATCAAGTCCGCACTGGGAGTTTCTCTAAATCAGTGTTTTTCAACCTTTTTTAATACCCGACCCCTTTACAAGTTAAAAATATCTTCAATTAGAAAATGATTTAGTTATTAACGTGTCCAAAATAGATCAGCGTTATGACAAATTATTAAAAAATAATCAGGCCTAGCCTTTTCACTGAAATGGTATTTTTTCATTACAGTGTAGGACCTTCGAACATTAACTTTTTTTCTACCCGCAACCCCTTGAAAAAGGCTTTACGACCCTCCGAGGGGTCGCGACCCACAGGTTGAAAAACACTGCTCTAAATGAATGCACCAGGAGCGCTGCTGTGCGAGAAGATTGGCGACGTGTTGTTCGACGGGCCACTAAAACTACGACTTGATGACCACGACCACTCTGCCAAGAGTGAATCTACAAAGAAGAAGAAGAATGAGTAATAGAGTAATAGATGAATATTGCACACGTCCGCGGGTGTACAAGTGCAAAGTGGGGGCTGTACTAAAGGAAGATAATAAACAGTTTCAATAAAAAGCCATAGCAACACTACTGGGTCAAAAATACTTATTTCTAAATATAAGAAAAGCCTGAAACTCTAACTGGTACCTATTACAATAGCTAAGGCTTTTTATAAGCATCTGTAATATGTGGCTCTCCTTGTTTCCGAACCTTCATTCTTTTCAATTCTTTCCTGGACTCTCTTAATTCTACGTCTCAAAGGTTCTTAGAAAACAGTTGAAAATCGCAATATTTGGAACAAATAGGAAAGGAATTTTAATGCGTTTTTGTGCGTTGCAGTATTAGGCTATACTAAAAGTCAAATACTGCCCAGATTTCTTATTCTTAGGTCCTCTAACTACTCGAGGAGCATAAGGCCAGTAACAGCTTCCACTACTTCCGATCGGCGGCGACAGCGACAATCTCCGGCTAGCTTTTGTCTAGTGAAGTGGCTTCCAGTGCCACAGTCCTCCGCCAAGTAGATTTTGCCCAGATTTCTTTACGGTATATTGGGGTACTTCTAAAATACCTGAAAAAAAAGTAGGTTCTACTCGTGAAACTAAACATCTTTCTCCAAGGACCCTATACTCAGTTCTCAAAAAAAGGTTTGGACTTCCTATACAAAATTGGCGGTTCATTCGATCAATTAGTATGAGGACACCAAAAAGTTTTTGCGAATTGAGATTGAGAAATATTTTGAGAAGCTGTGTTTTTTTCAGGTATTTCATAAGGACCCTCTATAGTATACTGATTTTTTAAATAGTTGTAAGTAGAGAAGTGAAGGTATAATGTTTAATTTAAGGTCCTGGGTGTACCTATAAAGCCTACGCGCAATTTAAAATATAAATCGACGCCAAGATAACGTAGTCTTTAATTGGTTGTAATTACGGCGATATTCCTTTGTGATTTACGTCGCCTGGGGACCGAAAGGACACAATTTCAGGTTATTTTACGGCATAATTATACACTTTTGTGTAACATTTTTCTGGCCATTGACAAAGTACTATTTATTATAGTTCAAGTTGAGGTATTTGAAATTTATTCAAAAAGTTTATGCACACATACAAACACAGCCATTTTGATTGAAGTGGGTGATAAAAAATAAATGCTTTTATGACCCAAGGATATTTATTGATTTTTAAAAATGTTTTGAGTGGTAAAAGTCGACGGCTTACCTGATAAAAAGTGGCTATGGTTGCCTTTATTCATCTAGCATGTCGTTCGAAGGAGAGATCCATCGAGCTAGCTAAGTAATTATATTTTATGCTGACAGAGCTTTAAGTATTTTTGTATGTACTAAAAGTTTTATGGCTCACTGACCTGAAATAAATGGATACTTTAACGAACCCTCTCCCCTCCCCCACCGCATATCATCATGATCATCAGCCCAAATACCACTGGATAACCACTGGATAAAAGCCTCCCCCAAGGATTTCCACAACGAAATTCGCCACTCGAGAACTTTTTGCCCGAACGACCATTTTTTATCTTTTTGTCGTTCATCCCTTAAATTGCCATATTGGATATTCAAAATAAAGCATAATTTGTTCAAAATATAGATCAAAAAAACTAGATAAATCCAATTAATACGAGCGTGATAAATCATATTAAAAATAACTATAAAAACTACATATAATTCAAATCTTTCCTAACTATGATCAAGTATTAAAGTGGTACGGTCAGCGTCAAATAAAATGAAAAAATCGACTAGCTAAATAAAGGGTGTTACAAAAGCAACTCGTTAAATACAGGATGAGCTTGTTATCGATTAACTAGCGGCGATCGGTAGCCGGCTAATTTGAAACCGAATCGCTGGCGACTTGTTCGAGAGAAACGACAAAAAACAAAATGTAAATTTATCTTGTAGTGTAGAGTGGTTCCGTTTGTTTTTTTTTTAAATTATAATTAGGACCAATCAATCAAACATAATATACAGGAAAGTAAGTAAATATTCTTTAATGCACACCAGATAACAGTATGTTTACAGTTGACCCGCTTGCGACTGGCGAGAACAGAAATGAGTTTCTTTTTAGGTAAAACTGGCCTATTTTGTTCCCCACCTTCAATATAAGCTCTTTGCTAAATAACAACAAAATCGGTAGAAAAATTTTAGACATAAATAGCGTTGATATTTTAAATTGCCTTTTTTGGTGTTTCCAGTGTAATTTCCAAGGGAATCCACGATTTTTAAGAGAATCTGTCTTGACCCGAGTGGCATAGCCGTCACTTCTCATCAAACAGAAGTAAAAAAATATGTCGATACGTTGCTCCGTTGCGCCGAGAAAGATGGGCAAATAAACAAACATAAAAAAAACGCTAATACGATTTTTTTTTGTATTAATAAAGATAAGAATAAAAAAAATCCTTGAAACCTACCTTCTGGCTTGATTTTATCTAAAACTATATTGATTTATCTTACACTTTTAAAGTCTTATTTTGTATTGGTCACATAAAATTTAGTTATTAGTTCTACTGAATTATTTGGATTTAAGGAACCGCGTAGCAATTTCGCCCGCGGTACCCCAACACCGGCTTCATTTACACCGTTAAGTGCAAATTGGTTGTGTCTACTCTATAACGACAGCCGGTATCGCGATCTTTGGCTGATGGTTCCGATCGATGTGCCGATCCTCAACAGGTTGTTTACAAAACTTTCGACAGTTTAGGGTGCGGGCTTTTAAAAGTTTTTTTTTTTATCAGAATTTTTTCTTACTTGAGTCGGCTTTTCATGAAGTCTGCTATGTTAATAGATGATTTATGGCTATATTCCTCTGGAGGATTTAAGAAGACTGTCAACCTATTTAATAAACGCCGACGCGACGCCAAAATATGGTTATTACAATAAGCTTAACGTGTATTATATCTGTCTGTGGGATCGTAGCTTCTAAACGGATGAACCGATTATGATTTAGTTTGTTTTTGTTTTGTTTGAAAGATAAATTGATTGAGAGTGTTCTTGTCTATGACTCAAGAAAATCTGTTTAGCCATTGCATTTCCAGTCGTTGAAGAGATGTGGACTTCTACTGGTCTGATCAATTCTAAATGTAGTATCCTGTGACTTCAGTGATATTAAAATAATATGGTAAACTTGACCTGATGCTGCGGCGCTGATTGTAGCGGGATACCCGTCGGAGGTGCAAAATTTTTATAATATTGTTAGTTTTTTAAATAATTAATAAATAAATTACATCTTTCAAATAATTATGTTCCATTTCAAGTTTTTTTATCACATGAGTTATTGTTACCCGCTTGCTTAAAATTCAGATTGTATTGCACTCTTATTGAGCGAGTGTACTTTAGTAGTCAACTCGTACGCATATTAAAGTGTCGAGGTGTGAAGCAAACACTGCACTTAGCGTTAAACGTTGCGCTTGCGACTATACTTGGCCAATTTGCGATGAAAAATAAAATTATACCATCAGACACGATAAAACGAGAAACGAGAAATGACACGAGAAATCGCAGAAGACCGAGACTAGTGGCGACTTGTCCTATCGGAGGCCAACTTGCCACTTTGGGTCGCTGAGCTGGCGGAGTAAGTAAGTAAGTAAGTATCAAACACGATAGTCCGATAGTAGTCGCATACTTATTGTTAAACTATTTTATTTTAGATTTTAAATATCAATGCGGTTTTAAGTGGACCTTTTTATGAGAATTTTTCTCAAAACACCTAATGATGCTACTCTGATATATGAACTTATGTCGAAAGGTTATGTACAAGGAAAAAACCCTCATGTGATTCAAACAAAGAGCTTTTTTAAAGATTAGGTATCAGTGTTTTGATACGTACATAGAATTATTTATTTTCTGAATATCAGTTATCGTATCACATGTCGTACCGTATAAAAAAATCTTGCATACCGCAAACCTGCTCAAATTATGTCCAATTGCATTTTATCTTTTCAAGAGGCTGTTATTACGCCATTTTGTACAGTTTAACACTGTCCGATTTGCAGTTTTCATTGGAAAAAGACATAAATATTTGCAAAATGATACTACCCTGCCATTACTATCAATTTTATGTCATGATAATTTTATGTTCGAATCGAAACAACTTCGATGCTTAGTAGTTAGTAAGTTTGTAAATAACCTTTAGACGGTGCGTGCCCCTTTTCTTAGATAACTTGGCTGACACACTACCGTGCTTCTAGATATTTATATGGTCTTCTTCTTATCGTGTGGTGCATTTAACCGTTCTATCCCCACATGGTATAGACGGCGGTTGCCTAGTGTTGCATTTAGCATCACCCGCAGTCACGTGTAGGCCATTTTAGACGGAAAACACACTGGTCCGAAAATCGGACTGGAGTCCGAAGTGACGAAATTCGCATGCGGCAGCGCAGCTTTCCGCAGCATCGGACGGTTTTCGTCCGAATTTCTGAATTTAATAAATTGATATGCACATAAACAAATCACAAAATTAGAGAGTAATATTATGTTTTGCTAATTCAATTTTTAAGTAACGTATTTAAGCGATAACACAACTTTTACGTGTACAGTACAGAACCCATAGTTAAAACTAGCATAATTTATTTACTTATTATTACTTACTTATTGTTACTATTAGTTTTAAAATAATATGTAAAAATTATATGGATGAAAATTTGTTGGTAGTTATGAAATCAAACGGCTATTAATTAATTGGATAATTTGTAAGACGTTCATAGTAAACCTATCATCATTAGTTTTCGTAGCACTATCTACTATTTTTAAGTTTTGGTCTAATAAGTGAAACAATTAATTTATGCACCCAAAATTACTTAATAAATGCCACCAAACCAAAAAGCCTAACCAATAAAAAACAATGACCCTTCGCTGTAGTAGTCGTGAAAAAACACTTCATTTTATTATGAAATCGTCTTTATAATTTACTGGACTTAAAGACTTGATATCAAGAATACAGGGTGTTAAAAAAAGTGCGTTTGAAATTTTAAGGGGTTACTCAGAATCAAGTATAGAATCCAGGAAAAATATTGAAAAAATCCGCTCTTCAAATTTTTTTTTAGTTTTTCATACAAATTCTTAATTCACTATTCAGATTTAGTATGAGAATCTGAAAAAAAAAATTGAAGAGCGGATTTTTTCAATATTTTTCCTGGGTTCTATACTTGATTCTGAGGAACCCTTTGAAATTTCAAACGCACTTTTTTTAACATCCTGTATAAATGTTTCCGGGCTCCACTTATGCCTTTCCATTTTAACATGTTAATAATTTAAGGTCCTATTCCAGAACGAAGGTAACATTTAGCTGACAAGATTCTGTCCCTTTCACACTTATAAGAATTAGAATAGGCTATTCTGTTTTCAAGGTAAAAAATACTCTCACGAGTGTTCTGGAACGCATTCCAAGTGGTTTTTAAATTTTATTGACCCATAGCTTGTCAGTTTGTTTGTGGTCAGGACCGTATCTGTCACAGGTACAATGGGATACTTGAATTTTATATAACTCCCTGCTGTACGATAGATTTTTAAGGTTCCCTATTCAGTCACAATGATCTTTTAAAAACGAAATAACGCAAATAAAACACATATTGACCATATGAATATAAGCACAAGGTTTGTCATGCTTTCTATATATTAAGACTTAAAAAATACACTAAACTTATGTAACAAAATTGGTGTAGGACCCGTTAACTGGGGATTCTACTCATCGTACTGAACAACGTCCAACGTATGGAGAGTCCAAAAAAATTGCTTTATTTTAGTTTTCAATGGTTTTTAATGTATAATATGTAATAAACGTTATAGTAAGAAATATTTATATATAGTATTAAAGTCCAATTGAACTTATAAATATATTTTATGCCTTTAGAACTAATAAAAATATATTTCGTAATATATCGTAACAACACGTAAAAATATTGTGTTAAGGGCACAGACTATCTAATATTTACAATACAAGTATAAAAACATAACCTTGTCTTTGCTGTAGCGAAGCAGGCTAAAAAGGCAAAGTTACATACTAAGGAACCCTCGAAGCTCTACAAGTCTCTCTCTTGAACGATTTTTATTATATTACAATTTTATATTACACTCCGTGAAGATTTACGACAAGATAGTATACAGGGGATAACAAAATAGGTGTAGTAATTGTCAACTGAGGTCTGTTCTCATTATACTGAACTACTTTGGTTCTATGACTTTGGTGAATTTGCAAAAAACACATTCACATTACAAAATTGGTAAATAAGCTGATCTAACTCGTCATACAACAGTTTAGCGATTTAATTATGTATAAATTATATTAATAGATTATGAATAAGTGACCGTTAGATTTTTACATTTATTTATTTATTTAACAAACTAACAATGTCTTTACAACTTACAGGGAAAAATACACTACTTACTAATAATAAATCAAAATTAAGGCACATGTTTGAATATGACCTAGATGAATCGTTGAACGGGCCAATTTCTAATCAAAAGAAAGAAAGAAAGTAAATACATTTATTTGTCAGTAAATAAAAAAAAAATACTCAAATTCAGGCTTCCAAATAAACACTGCCAAAAAGGCGCCATCTCAGAATAAAAGTATACATTATTGCACAAATCATTAAATACACAGAGTATTTCCTGCGGTAGTTCATTGAGTATACTGTCTTATGGTATTTCTTTTTTTTACTCTTTTTATGAGTTCTATTAAGTCATCACACCAATCACCGGAAAACTTGTCGAAAACCGCCTCAGACGGTACGTTAGCAGAAGAAGCGAGGACCATGTCGTAAAAATAGCGCTAAACCTGCAAGAACTGAAAAAAGGTAGAGGCCGCCCGCCATTGACCTGGTGATCCAAAATCAAGAGACACCTTGAGTTAGCCTAATTGCCAAAGCCGACAATCCAGGAGACAATGGTGAGGAGAACACCCCAAATAATGGGAACAGGAGAGGACAAAGAAGAAGAAGAAGAGTCCTATTGAGGGGCCACGAACCAGTAAAAAAGTGCCACCTGGAGTGGTCTCCATCTGGTACTTTTTAACTGGTCCATGGTTGGTTGCCGTCGAAATGTGGCCATTGGTCCCTCTTTGAATGACGAAGAAAATACGCTGGGCCAAAAAATACCCAACGCTCTGATCGCCTATATTTCCCCGTATTCAGCAGACTAAGTCTTGAAGAAGAATTCTCGAAGATCTATAGTCATAGAACACCGTGCTCGAGATATTTCGATCGCATAGAAAACATTCGCGGCATTCAGGTAAGGCGGAAGACACACTGCTCCGCTCACCGCGACGAATTGCGGTGGAGCGGATTTAAACTTTGTACTGTAAAATGTTGATTTGAATACAAAAACCGCGGGGTACCACACACTGACACCGCTTCTTCGTACGGAGGCGCGATTCGCACGACGGATCCGCGCTCCTGGACAGAGACGCGGTGCGATTCGCAGGGTACCACACACTGACGCCGGCCGCTTCTCCGTCTTAAGGCGCGATTCAGAATACAGAATACAGAATTTATTGATAAAATTATTATAAAATTTTACATGTCATCTTAACTTAATTTTAACGTAATTAGTGAGCATTCATTTAATAACCTGGGTCAATGAACAGGTTTTGCGTAATATTCATTTATTGAATAGAAAGCTTGTGAGATTAAACTTCTTTTTAATTTGTTTACAAAAGACATATAACTGGGAGAATTACATATCTCCTGTCCAATTTTATTATACACTCTTGGCCCAACTACATGGAGACAGTTGTTTGATTTAACTAGTCTTGTTTGCGGTGTTTTGAGTTCCTGCCGCCTCCTAGTGTTATGGTCGTGAGTATCAGCATGCGTCGAGAACTGGTCAAGGTTTTGCCGCACTAGTTTAGCTACTTGTAGTATGTACAGACTCGGTAAGGTCAGGATGTTGCTGTCCTTGAAGAGTTCTCTCGCAGGGTGGTCCCACGGCACACCACAAATGATACGGACCGCCCTTTTTTGAAGTTTAAAAGCCCTATCGCGTTCTGCGGCATTACCCCAGAGATCAATGCCGTATACTAATAGAGAATGGAAGTAGCCGTAGTAAGCTTTCATTAAATTGCTACGATTCAGGCTTGGTCGTAAGCGACTCAATGCAAAGCATGCTGATGATAGGCGGTCGCACAGATTGTCTATGTGTGGACTCCACGTGATGCTAGAATCGATCGTTACTCCCAAATATTTTACTTCGTTTACTTGCGGGACGACCTTCCCGTTACATTCAATTACGAGGTCATTAAACATCCTACCTTTTAGACCAAAATGCATGATGTTAGTTTTTTCGATATTAAGAATCATACCGTTAGCTGAGAACCACTGGGAAACCTGGGTCATAACTTTAGTCAATTTCAGTCTCAGGAGATCGTAGCTGTCAGCTGCGACTATGATGCAACCATCATCAGCAAACATGACAAACTCTGCATCATCAGATGCGGTGGTTAAATCGTTCATTAAGATTAAAAATAGGTTATTGCCCATCACAGACCCCTGTGGGACAGCATAGTCACCTAGTTCCAGGAGCTCGGATCTGACTCCTTTTATAGTTGTGAGCTGCATTCGGTTACTTAAGAAGGAGGTTATTAGTTGGAGAGTACTTCCGGTCACGCCATAGTATTCTAGCTTGGCTAGTAGTAGGGAATGACTTACCATCTCGAAGGCACGCGACAGGTCACAGAATATAGCTGCGACCTGGCGCCTGCCCTCAAGGTGGGCCATCACTCTGTTCACCACGTCACGGACGGCGTCCTCAGTCGAGCGGCCCGCTTGGTAGGCATACTGTTGCTTATTCATTAGATTATTAGTTCTAAAGTACGACATAAGTTTGTCGCTTAAGATACTTTCGAAAAGTATCTTAAGCTTTCGATTCGTAAGGTATACCACTGCACCGCAGTACTGTCCAGCTTTTTGTCTACGACGAAATTTGGACGGAAACCGTCCGGTGGGGCGGAGTCCGCGCCTTCGTCGTGCACCGCAGCTTCGGACGAAATTCGGACGGAAACCGTCCGGTGGAGCGGCACGCTGCCGCATGCGAATTTTGTCGCTCCGCGCTCCCGTCCGATTTCCGCCTCAGTGTGATATCCGCGTTAGGAAAAATAAATATACTATACTTGCTTCATTTAAAAAAATATATAATTAATAATATCCAAACCAAAGAAAGTATTAAGTCGCCGGGGCTCTTCGCTGTAAGCTAATGTTGTGTCCCGATAGAACTCTTAGGATGACATCAGAAGCTAACTCCATCTTTGTCCGGTCAGCGGTGATGATGAAGTTCCGGATGACGTGCACCAGGAAGGTCTTCATGGACATCATGGCGTAGTACTTGCCTGGAAATTAAAACCAAACATCTGGCTAGCTCTAAAGTGTCTGAAGTCAAATTAATTATACATGTAATATAATATACCTAATACGATATACAACAGTAAATCCTATTGAATAAATGTATAAGCGGGACACACAGCTCATAGAACAGGTAGTCGTTGGGGCATTAAAAAGTTCTCGAGTGGCAACCGCTCACCGGAAGACGCAGGTAGGCCTGCCACTTGGTGGACCGATAATCTGGTGACGGTTGCGGGCTGTCGCTGGATGCGGGCGTCGCAAGAATGGTCGTCGTTGAAATCTTTAGTGGAGGCATTTGTCCAGCAGTGGACGTCTTTGGCTGAGGACTCATGTTGGAAATCCTAGGGATACTAAAACGTAAAAAAAGAGTCGATTTTTATTTCTCACCTATACAATTTCTTCTGCCAATACTGAACGCAGCAAACGCAGCAGGATGGTCGGGTAGTGTGGCGGGGTCCAGCCAGCGTTCTGGTTTAAAAAGCTGCGCGTCATCACCCCATATCGGATGCAGGTTCATCCCATTCAAAAGCAGCATGCAAGAGTGTCCTGCATGTAACGTGTACTTTTCTAAAACATAAACATACGGAAATATACGTATAATCGTAATGTCTTAGTTAATTGTTTCATGTGGTAATAGTGTGCGTGTGTGTAAGAGAGAGAGTGTATGTGTGTGAGTATGCGTGATAATGTGTGTGTATGTATGTACGTGTATTTATAGTTTTGCTATGTTATAACAATGTTTGTTTATAATAAAGCTACAAATACACATAATATTTTAGGGACAAATTATGTCTTTTTTGGAAGATATATGAAGATATTTAAACCTTTGTTTCCTAAATAGACGTTTATAACTCTGATACCGAAATACAAGGATCCATAGTTTGATGTCAGAAAACCGTATATGATTTATCTCATATATATAAGGTGCTACTTTATTAGTGCCCGATATTTTAGTCAGTGCTTCTACTCCTGATTCTGATTAACTTTCCCCAAGAAACCCATAGTCAAATCGAAAAAAAATTTTTGGACTCTTCATACAAATCGATCAGCCGAGCGGCCAAATTAGTATGAAGAGCTTAAAAATTTTTTTGCGATTTGACTATGGGTTTCTTGGGGAAAGTTGATCAGAATCAGGAGTAGAAGCACTGACTAAAATATCGGGCACTAATAAAGTAGCACCTTATATATTGTCCCTCGCACGACTAAGTCTCCTATCTCAGATTATTGATGATTTGAGTTTGTACTTTTTCTAATTGAAATACGGTTTATTAAAGAACTTGAGAAAAATCCGATAGGAGTTTTAGGGTTGTTCTCTCATTTCGTGCAAATCGCATGTCCCCCAATTTTTTAAGAAAGCTTTAAGACCTATGAACTTCAAATATTTTTTGAATTATTCTTAGAATACTTCTACACATCCGGCATATAAAATAAGTTATTAAACTTGTAAAAGAACAAGTGAATTTTAATTTTAGTGCTCAAAAACTCCGTACCTTCAGCGGTATTTTTTCACGTCACGGTGAATATGGCTGGATAGTGCAAAACATGTAGTTTTATTAGCTTAATTTTGTATAAGCAACGACTGAGAACATATTCAGGAATACGATTATGTATTCAAACGTTATCAGTATAGGTTTATCTTGATTATATAACTGATAGAAAATTTGTCACGAAAAATAACTCCTTACCGTCAGCGTTAATCTGTTTCTGAACGCTCCCCGTCCTCGCAATGTGTCATCTGTCAGTCGTCCGATGAACATTAGAAAGCACGGATGTGTGACGCAGTTACGTAATTAGCTTAGAAAGTTCTCGCAGTTTAGGAGATTGTGACATTTTTTTTACTTTCCCCTCAGCAGGTTTATATGGTAAGTTTCTATTGTTTTGATAAAACTTTGGCCTTGACATATTTGCTTTAGGTGAGTGTTTACACGGTTGATCAGTAAAATTTAGGTATATGTTAAAGTATCAGAGTAAACTCTAATAATCTTTTGAAAAATCATTACCCTCAGACTCTTTACCTTCAGCAATTTAAGTGAGGGTAATGATGTTGATTAGATGGTAATGATCTGAAATTATGTATTGAATGTATTGGCCCGACTGACCCGGTGGCTCAGTGGTTAGTAATCCTGACTACTGATCCGAGAGTCGTGGGTTTGATCCCCACCAAGGTCAAACATTTCTGTAATGAGCAGATTTGTTTCACTTTGTTTGCTCTGCGTCTGGGTGTATTATAACTATATATGTATATAAGGTGCTTCCAAAATATATGCCACCGCTGCAATGGGAGTAAGAGTCATGCATATAGATTACAATAGTAAAAAAAATTCGTGCCCCGGAGTCGTTAAATTGATTTGGGAGACTAAACAATTTTTTTTACTTTGATTCAATTTCGCACAACACTGTCCATCAAGTACGTACGCTCCGTCATGAAGTCATGAATGAACTCGATGTCATTTCACTGAATGAAAGCAACGCACGCTCGTAGGTATCTCTTTTTACAGGTTAATTTAGTGAACAGCTGATTGTCTTTAAATTAAATGTAGAGCAGAATAAACAAACTTACCAGTTATTACAACGGCTTATTCACGTAACAAGGTGATAAACTTACCATCGCGCTTTGACAGGCTTTGGACTGTTAAATTACGTAACTGAAAAGTATCTGTTAATAAAAAGTTTTAGGTAGGTACTCAAGAGTAGATGCGTAAAATTAAAAAGAACGTGTATACAGTAAGTACCTTGGCGTGTTTCTAAGTTCATCACCTTATTTACAAGGATTTGCACAACACAACACTGGTGGCTGGCTGACTCACACCAAACCTCTGTTCATACGGGTTTACGGCAAACGCAGGGATGTTATTTGCACTCGCGGTAGTACAGTCTCAATCACCTTATTTACAAGCTATTTCACAACACAACAAAGTTTTACATCAGTTTTACAACACAGTAAAGTTCTCGAGTGGTGACTGCGCACTGGAATACGCAGTGTGGGCAGGCCCCCGACTCGGTGGACCGACGAAGACCAGGGTGAAGGTTGCGGGAAGCCGCTGGATGCGAGCCGCACAGAACCGGTCGGTGGGGAAATCCTTGGGGGAGGCCTTAGTCCAGCAGTGGACGTTTTTCGGTTGATGATGATGACACAACACAACACTGGTGGCTGACTCTTACACCAAAACTTTGCTCATACAGGTTTACGGCATGCGCAGGGATGTTATTGCACTCGCGATCAGAGGGTATCGCGGTAGCAGAGTATCATTTCAAGATACTTTTGATTCGTATGTACGTCTGGGTGACATCGTTATCTCACTCGCGGATGGGGGCGCAGGCGGTGCAAAACGTTCGCGTCACGCCTGCGCGTCACCGCTGCGCATAGCGAACTGACCTGACCTCTGACCTGTACGAAGGGCGGGCGGGCGCCAACCGCCCCCGCCCGCCGGATCGCGCCCCGCTCCCGAGTGAGTATGCGAAAGGGTGCGGACAGATCAAAGCCTTTTGTAGCACGACACAAGTGCCGAATTTGTTTGATGTCTAGCCGCAACGTCGGAGCGTTTAAGCATGTTTTCGCGCGCCTGGTTTCATTCAACACAATACGGGATGGCTTAATAAAGTAAAGCAATTTATTTTTATGATTGTTATTTTTTTGTATGGAAAAAAAAGAACAGTTTCCGGACATGAATGTCTCATTTTCGTGATCACTATACGTGATACTTTCTCCCATTTCAGCCGTGGCATATATTTTAGAAGCACCCTATATATTTAAATGTATATGTGTATCCGCAACCCCCCCGCGGCGCACGCCCTCCCCCTGAACCCTGCAATTCCCGCGCCGCACCCCCTTTCCCCGCGCCACATCCCCTTCCCATGCCCCGTAATCCCCGTGCAAAACCCCCTTCTTCTCCCGTGCCCCGCAACCCCCCGCACCGCACTCCCTTTCCCCCGCGTCCCGTACCCCCTCCCCCGTGCCCCGAAATCCCTCCCGCCGCACCCCTTTCCACCCCGTGCCCCGTAACCCCCCTTTCCCCGCAAATCCGTGTGTGTTTTCCGCCTAAAACTCATTACCATCTTTACTTTATCATTACCGTCATCAAAGTGGAAAATAATAATTTAATATCTTTTGATTTTCTGCGTATAATTTCGTAAAAAATATACACATAGCTAATATTTGTGACCTAGTTTCATCAGAGCTTATAAAAATGAACATTTAAATTTTTTTCTTACTTTCGACCGATTTGCACCAAATCAGAGAATCACCCTTTAGTCGTGCGAGGGACGATATGTGGGCGTCCAAGCAAAAAAGGGTCCAGTAGTGGGGTTTTGAGTTAAGACTAGATTCGGAATTTAGAATAATAAAAATAAATAAAAAATAATTATAGCTCTCAGAATCGCTAGACACTTAAGTCTAGGCAGTGGGTAGGGCACATAGCTCGTAGAATAGATGGCCGTTGGGGCAGTAAAGTTCTCGAGTGGCGACCGCGCACCGGAAGACGCAGCGTGGGCAGGCCTCCGACTCGTGGACCGACGACCTGGTGAAGGTTGCGGGAAGCCGCTGGATGCGAGCCGCACAGGCAAGGTTCGGAACCGGTAAACAAATACCGGTTAATTTCGTTCGAATTTCAGTTAACGATTTCGTTCAGATTAAACCCGGTTTCCAGCTTAACTGGTAAATTTGAATAAAATACCGGTTAATCAGGGAGCGGTTTTCTAACCGAAATAAGAACGAAATTAACCGGTTAAAACCAAACTTAGTCAAGTTCAGGCGCGTCGCGCGGGTGCCACTGCCCTAGTTTTCTGCTCACTTTTTCGCACACTTTCAATTGATCGCACGCGGCAAACATACATAAAACGTCGCAAATTCTTCTGGTGTTTTTGGTGTTTATATCTTTTTTATTTATCTTAATTGAGAAAAAATATCATTTTAAATGAGCCCCTATACTTCGCAGTAGAGATGGGCCGAGTACAAGTTTTACCGAGTAACCGAGTACCGAGTATTACTCGATTTAAAGTTTTCCAAACCGAGTACTCAGCCGAATTACTCGGTTCAATACAAATTTGGAATTTGGAGCTATTGTTTTTTGAAGCGTTAGTCTATGAAGAAAATAGAGCAGGTTTTTTGAGATTCTTTTATTCCTGCATCTTAACTTGCTTTTCCTAATTTCAAATATTAATGTTTTAATTGTCGAATCAATACATATACTCATTATAATGTTGTATTCTAAACAAAGCTTCCGCAGCATATATGATGGTCGTAGATTACTTATTATTCATTTTAAATAATGATAACACATTGTGTGACTCAGTTTTAAAATATTGTTCTCTTCATAAATTATATTGCACCTCTATTTTCTTTAATAAATGCTCATTGCTTTAATAAATAAACAGGCTTGTTTCATTATATCTCTCAAACTATATTACTTTATTTGAACCGAGTACTTGTCACTTAAACCGAGTTATTCGGCCGAGTACGAGTATTAATAAAAGTGCCGAATACGCCAAGTACCGAGTAGTAAAGGCGTACTCGGCACATCCCTATTTCGCAGCCACAACATACTAACCTAGTTTGATATCGTCTTTTATCTCTCTTGCTACAATTGGCACTGGAGGATATAATCTCGTAGTCTCTTTTATAACAGCATCAAGATAGACCAATCTATCTAACTCTTTTTGTTTAACGTCCCCGGATATATCACTAAGAACTTCAACGATTCTGTAAAATAAAACATTACAAAAAATGAGTATTAATTTTAAAGCAACAATAGAAAAATTACTCGAGATCCGTTTAAACTGGGCTATCCTATCCATTTAACTGGCTTATAAAGAAAGTCTTTAAATAAAAATTTGGCACAATTTATCTCCACCAAGACACAGGTTTGACACTGTCAAAAATGCCATTTGTAGTATTACCTTGTTTTGAGGACACTCCCCTAAATACCTCATCTAGTATCGGAATCCTTGGTGTCGACATATCGAGTGCAGTAAAATACCGTGGTCATCTAGAGGGTAAGGCTAAATTAGCCTCGAAGAAGCTTGGTGTGCTCAATAGATCGAGACAGTATTTCACTGCAGTTATAAGGCGCAGGTTCGGCCTCATATGAAATACTGTTCTCATTTCTGGGCAGGGGCACCCCAGTACCAGCTTCTCCCCCTGGACCGCAATTCAACGGTGAGCAGCTCGAATCGTCGGCTGCCAGGATATTTCAGATCGGCTTGACTCCTTGGCGCTGCGTAGAGATGTATCCTCACTCTGCATTCTCTATCGCATGTACTATGAGGAGCGCTCCGAGGAATCGTTCACAAAAAAAACCTGAAGGGGGTGGCGTCGCTTTCATAGTGCTACAGCTGTGTCCAGACTGTATGTAATACTATTTATTATACAGTGTTATAACTTACTCTTCATAAATTTTTTGTTGAACGTTTTCGTGGCATCCTATTACCACGAGATTAATGAGCAAGGCAACTGATATTGTGTCGAAGCCCGCTGCTATCATCAGATTCAGTTGGTCGCGCATCTTTACATCCGTCATAGCTTCTAAAGTTGAAATATCGTATAATAGGTCAAGAAAATTCTTTTTTGTGCCTGAAAGATCAGTTATTATTATATTATATCAATAAATAATTGAACAACTTTCCACAAGGAACCTTTGACATTTCTGACAAATCGATCGGTGAATCCTGTAGAAGTTCATTTTTTTCGCAAATTGACTGTTCCTTGAATTGAATTCCTTCAAGAAAGTTGTTCAGTTTCATGAGTAGAAAGAAGCCCCTGTTTAAATAGTTTCAGCATATAATGTAAGGACCTTATACGGACTTTAAGCTCTACAATATGAATACATAATTCTAGCGGAATTACATAATTATTCGTGTATTTGCGTTATAATATTGGTTAATATTAATAATATCGGTCGTACCAGAAGTCCTGACATATTTTGTTTTTTATTTTTATTTGTGTAAATGTACAAATTATATAGTATATATAAAATTAATCAGTAGTCTCCGGCGCTATTAATGAGTCCTCTCCAAGCAAATGGTATTTTAGATAACCAGTAAAAATACCATTTGATTATCATTCAGTTTGCATGGAACCCATGGGGCTGATTTACTCACCTACACCAAATTTCTGTTATGACTCTTTGCGCAGTAGTGTGAGGAACTCTAACATGATGACGCAGATCCTCGACAGACTAGTTACGTGTACGACTTAAGGATTTCTTAATTTTATCGACGGTTTCCAGTCTAGAGGCTGATTGATGTCTGTCAAACTTCCAATGGAAAGTCTTCTACCTGAACTCTTTTCTTTATACCCTACACAATTAACTAATGAGACATGCGAAGGTCCCGCGGAGTAATCCAAAAGCACATAAAATTAAAAAATATATATCTTTGCTCTTGCACCCTTAATGTCTTTTTTAAACTTTTCGTTCTCAAAAATGATTTTATGAACACGCTAACTTATCAAAAGACAGCGAATCGTCTACTCTACACAAAGCATGAAATTAAATTGTTAAATTAAAAAAAAAGTGATGACTTGTCAGTTTAAAAAAAAGGTATTAGGACTTGTGTTACGACCGATAATATTAATAATAATAAATGATGACCTGTTTAATTGCATGTAATTAATACTATATTTAATGACTCTAAACTTTTATAACTATAATATTTGCATGCTTCATTTGGCAAAATTTGATTTGGCCATTCTACAGAAGACACTCATAAAAAAGGTTAAAAAAAATTAAATATACTCTGTTCTGTCACTGAGTGAATCATAAATTGTAGTACATACGAGTATAACGTAAAATTTAAAGAAAATTACAAACCTATATTATTCTGAGGCTGGTCTTTTGCTTCTGACCTTTTTTTCCTTATTACCTGAAAATATAACCAAAATTATTGAGAAGCTAAATGATTGTGTTTTTTGTGTAAAAATGTTCTGGACGATTCTTTCCGGAGATGTGCGACATTTAGGACTAATTCTGTGGCTTTTCGTTGTTCTTCTTCATCGTACCTTCATTGCTGAGGATAGTGACTATTAAATGAGCCATCCGATCGTATTCGGTCATGGCGACTACTTGTTGGCGCTGGTGCGCCCGAAAATGGCTAATATAGCCAAACTTCATGGCAAACCCCCGCACACTGGGGCACGTGAATACGCCTTCTATACATAATGATACTGAATGGCAGCAGGTTGACGGCCTGCTATAGTGACTATATGTGATCTTCCACTTCCACCTTCTATCGGGTCAAGTGGACAGCTCAATGCAGACTGCCTTCCACTTTCCTCTTCACGATATCGGAACATTTCGTTGGTGTTCTTCCTCTTGCACGTTTTCCTCCATTTGCCTCAAAATAATCGTCCACTTCAGATCGTGTCATGAAGACCTCATTATGTGGCCGAAAAAGCTAAAGATCTGTTCTTCGCATATTATCTTAAAGGCTTTCCCAGTCACCACACCATCAAACCTGAATTTTTAATATTCCGTAGACCTTACAAGGATTTTTTATAAGATCTTTGGTTCCTACTCTCCCTCCTAAAGTGAATGTTGAATTGTGAATCTGAATTGCGTGAAATTTATACTATTAATAGGTAAGATTTAGATCTATCTTTAATAACTTAAAAAATATATAATTTTTATTTTGGGTTATCCCACTCGGTGGATCGATGTTCATTTACATATCGTAGAAAGACGCTGCGCTGGATGCGGCCAGCGTAAGACCAGTCGTTGTGGAAATCCGCGGGAGCGTCTTTTGTTCCACAGTTCACGTGTTTCGGCTCATATTTGTAGGGAGTTTTCCCAAAAGGATCTCCCACCTCTTCGCTTATTGTCTTTTTTGAATCTTCTTCTTCTTCTTATCGCGTGGCATATTTAACCGTTCTATCCACAAGGTATAGACGGCGGTTGCCTAGTGTTGCACTTAGCATCACCCGCGGTCACGTGTAGGGCATTTAGATTTACACCTGCGGATGATAGAATTTGAATGAATTATCGTACAAGATACTCACATCATCGGAAATGTTATTTAAAAACTTGATATATTTTTCTTCTGTTTTTTTAAGATTCGTCCAGTTATATATTGCGTCATTGTGTAAAAAAAAGTTAAGGAATCTTTTGATTATTATGTCCATAAGAGTTTCCGCCATGTGTATGAATTCTTTTTTGTGGGAAATATCTATTCCAAGCACGGATTCTGTGAAAAATTGTAAGTACAAAGTTATTTTTGTGACGTAAATACCTCACATAGGGGATTTCATAAAAAATATATATATATTTTTTAACTGTTTTTAATATGAGTTACTTGTTTTCTACTCAGAGAGATAGACTATACAAGTAAAAAACTTACTACATAGTGTTTCAATTGCGTATTCCTGAATAAACGGTGAATGATCAAAACTGCCCTTCTCCACATTACTTGTCATTTTTTCCACCACTTGTCTTGAGACTTTGTTAAATGTCTCCATGAAGCCTCCCAGCACGTGATGGTTGAAAGCTGGCAATAACATCCTACGGTCTTTTTTCCATACTGTGCCTGAAAAATAAAATAAATGTAAATGAAAATATTTTTTATTTGAAGTAGGTAGCAGTGTACACTTTTCGAACGTCATTCTTTTATCTACCTAATACGAGATTCCTACCACTCGGAACTCGTATACCCACCGTTTCGGGAAGTGTTTGCGGAGTGAGAAGAAACGACGGGCCCTAAAGAAACTCCCTCCAACACATTTTTTTAAAAGTCTTATATTCTATTACATCTTAGGCTGCGGCCTGGACGCAAGCGACGGCGACAGCGACAGCGACGGCGATAGCGACACGAGCGACTTGATCATTTCCATACATTTGTATGGAGCTGTTTTGGACGACAGCGACACGCGCGGCGACACACGAGTGACGCGAGACATTTCAAGGACGTCGCGCGTTTAGGGACGTTCTTCTTTAATCGATAAATCAGTATAAACTATCGATAGTTTGAGAAGAAAAAATAGTTTCAGATAATAAAATGATAAAGTTTGATATTAGCTGGAGTGCCCGGCTTCGCTCAGGGAGTTGATATCCCCCCGCACCCTGTGCCTCACCCCCCTCACCCGCCGCTCACCCGCCCTTCACCGCACCCCCCGACTCACCCTCCCCCGCACCTCGCCCTTCCGCACCCTGCTTCTCCCCCTCCCGCACCCCTCTCCTCTCGCCCCGCAACCCGCGCCTCACCTTCGCACCACACACCTCCCCCCGCACTCTGCGCCTCCCCCCGCACCCCGCGCCTCCTCCCGCACCCCGCGCCTTCCCCCACACCCCGCACCCACCTCCTCACCGTCTCCCGCACCCCACTCCTCTCCCCCGCAACCGCGCCCCAACCCCGCATCCCCACCGCTCCCCCCGCACCCCTCACCCGCCCCCCCGCTCCACCCCCGCTCCCCCACCCCTCCCCCCTAACCCCGCACCCCGCTCCTCTCATCCGAAACCCGTGTCTCAACCCCCCATAACCCTCACCCCCCGTGCCCCCCGCACCCCTCACCCTGCTACTCTCCCTCGCAACCCGTGCCTCAACCCCGTACCCCACTCCTCCCCCCGCATCCCGCGACTCACCCTCCCCCCACTCCTCTCCCCCTGCACACCACGTCTCCCCCCGCACCCCGCGTCTCCCCCTAGCACCCCGCTCCTCACCCTGACCCGCACCCCGCTCCTCTCCCCGCAACCCGCGCCTCACCCACCACACGCCAATTATCATCCCGCCACACCCCGCACCTTCCCCCCGCAGACCGGTCCTCACCCCCCGCACTCCGCTGTTCCGGGACTGCTGTAGAGTGCTCTCAAATACTATCGAATGTTCTGGACTGTTCTATTCTAGAAGATTCTTAATGTAGGCCAGTTGTACAAGACATCGGAGGTCGCATTGGTTGCAACAGTTCTGATTTTTTGGTATGTTGTTAGGGTTGATAACAGTAGTGTAAAGCTAATTTTTCAGCTTCGAAAGACTTGTGCTAACTGCGTGGTGCTCCAAAAACATCGAAATTTCCGGACTTTTTTCAGATTTTGGCTTATAACTTCTAAAAGGTGCATCTTACGGAAAAAGTCATAATACACACTTATAAGAACACAAAATTTCCTATAATTTAAGTGCAATTGCAGCTCTGTAAACCTAATAGAATCCAAGATACAGCACTTCAAACATTGGCAATTTTCCCAAAAATGTTAGAAATTGTAGTTTTGCCGCCTTCCGAGCAGAATATTGGCTATCATACTTATTCTACGAGGAAAGTAATTAAGAATAAAGTTACAGAGCAGTTATTAAGCTTAATTTAAGTACAGACTAAGTACAAACTGAAGTTTGTAAGACCAATAGTTCCCTTGTAATTTGGACAAAGCGAAAAATTAAGGAAATCAGATTTTTCTAAAACGAGTGCCTGACAAATTGCAGGACTTCTTTAAAGGATAAAAAGACATAAATCGGTGTAAAATAATTTATACTGATATTATAAAACTTAAATTATATTACTTAGTGATGGCGGGACCTCAGCTGACACCTGCGACAGAGATATACATGAAATATAGAACAAAATGACAATTAATATTTATTATAATGAATTACAACGAAGGGGTAAGTATGTAATATTAGGTTTACTTTCACGCACTTAGCGACGAAACAATCGTGTTCTTTTGGAAGGTCTAGGTTCATCTGACAGCTCTTCCTGGAGCTCCGGAGACTTTTCTGTTGCTTGTTGTAAAGAGGAGGTTGTCGAAGTTCGTCCTCTTAATTCAACTCAGTCAAGGCTATGGACGGAGTGTTGAGGCAGGCAGGTCTTCCCCTGACAAACTTTGCTAAGAGTTTCAGCCCTATTATCTTGCAGGAGCATCTTCCTTTTCCGCACCCATTCTGGCACCTGCATGACAGGAATTTCATAAAAAATATGTTACAAATAGTTTCATAAATACACGACCCAGGACAGACCTACGAATGGATTGCCTCACCTGCAGACAGTAATTCCGACGTTGGTTTCTTCGTTGAGTCACTAGTGGCAGTCTCTACTGGCTCCTCGAGGTGTTGTCACAACCACTAAATGCGTAAAAGAACAACTGTGATCCAGAGCTTTCAAAAAATATTTTATATGTTGGAGCCCAATCTATCAGTCTATGCTGGTAAAGAGCACAGAGGTCGACATCCTCTACTTAACAGATTAGGCTCCAACGTAAAAAAAGTTTTTTTCCAGGAAAGTGCCAATTGCGAGAAATTCTCATCAACATCATTCATTCAAGAAGAGCTTTCATCCCCCCTGGAATACAGTTGTAATTTCGCGCATTCAGTTATTGCAACAACACCTCAAGGAGCCAGTAGGGTCTGACACTAGTGACATCAACGAATCAGCGTCGAAAACCCTGTTGAAATTACTGTCATGCAAGTAAGGTAATCCATTCGTAGGTCTATCCTGGGCTGTGTATTTAAACGATTTGTAACAAGTTTTTATGAAATTCCTGACATGCAGGTGTAAGAATGGGTGCGGAAAAGGAAGATGCTCCTGCAAGACAACAGGGCTGATATTTTCTGCAAAGTTTGTCAGGGGAAGACCTGCCTGCCTCAACACTCCGTCCATAGCCTTGATTGAGTTAAATGAAGAGGACGACTTCGACGACTTCCCCTTTACAACAAGCAACAGAGCAGTCTCCGGAGCCCCAGGAAGAGCTGTCAGATGAACGTAGACCTTCCACAAGAACACGATTGTTTCGTCGCTAAGTGCTTAAAGGTAAACCTAATATTACATACCTACCCCTTCGTTGTAATTCATTATAATAAATATTAATTGACATTTTGTTCTATATTTCATGTATATTTCTGTCGCAGGTATCAACTGAGGTCCCGCCATCACTAAGTGACATAATTTAAGTTTTATAATATCAGTATAAATTATTTTACACCGATTTATGTCTTTCTTATCCTTTACAGAAGTCCTGCAATTTGTCAGGCTCCCTTTTTTGAAAAATCTGATTTCCTTATTTTTTCGCTTGGTCCAGATTACAAGGGAACTATTGGTCATACAAACTTCAGTTTGTACTTAAATTAAAACTAAATAACTGCTCTATAACTTTTTCTGTAATGACTTTCCTCGTAGAATGAGTATTATAGCCGATATTCTGCTCGGAAGGCGGCAAAACTACAATTTCGAACTTTTTAGCGAAAATTGCTAATGTTTGAAGTGCTGTATCTTGGGTTCTATTAGACCTACAGAGCTGCAATTGCACTTAAATTATAGGAAATTGTGTCTTGTTATAAGTGCGTATAATCACTTTTTCCGTAAGATGTACTTTTTAGAAGTTATAAGCCAAAATCTGAAAAAAGTCCGAAAATTTCGATGTTTTTGGAGCACCACGCAGTTAGCACAAGTCTTTCGAAGCTGAAAAATTAGTTTTACACTACTGTTATCAACCCTAACAACATACCAAAAATTCAGAACTGTTGCAACCAATGCGACCTAACGCGATTTTTATGTCTACGGTGACTGGCGTAATGGTGAAATTTCAACCCTTATATCCTTAAAAGCACGCCCTTTAGGCAAAAACGGAAACCTTATTCATGGATGGGGGACAAGGTCTACCGCACCATATAACTCCCTTAATCGTATCTTAATTCGTTTCAGAGTTTTATCGGCACAAACATTTTGTACACTTTCTTTTATAATATTGATTATGTAGAATATAATCTATTTCCACAGTCATCCTTTTATAATATAAACTTTCGGATTTCGACTTTGATCTTCATAATTCTTCAGTAGTTGCCGAAATCGCCTTTTTGTTTTGTCTAAATCTACGTCTTCTTTAGCAAGTTAGTAGTAATATTAAAAAAAACAGAAATATTTGCCCTGGGTGGGGATCGAACTCACGACTCTCGGATCAATAGTCAGGAGCGCAAACCTCTGAGTCAGTGTTAAGTGTTATTATATTAGTAAGAATAATTATGAAAATATCGAAATATCGACATCGCGACAGACAGACATCGACAGAGTCACGTCACTACATCGCCGCAAGCCCAGTGACCTTGGTGAACAGTTGTCGCTGTCGCTGTCGCTGTCGCTGTCGCTGTCGCTGTCGCTGTCGCTGTCGCTGTCGCTGTCGCTGTCGCTGTCGCTGTCGCCGTCGCCGTCGCTGTCGCTGTCGCTGTCGCCGTCGCTTGCGTCAGGCCGCAGCCTTACTGCTAGATCAATAAATGAATTATACAATGGCATGTCTGTAAATAAAATATACAAAAATAAGAATAAAATAAGAAGAATAAAGAAAGAAAGGATTCAAAAGAGATAAAAGTAAAAATTATTTGTAGCTAATGACTAACAATTCCAAAAACCAATGACAAGAGCAGGCCAGTTCACACGGACAGCACCCGATCACGAGTATAACGCGAGAGTCGGCCATCGCTCCCCTCAACCATATTTGAGGGAAGGGAAAGACCCGGCTTCCTAAAAAAGCTTTTTAGTCATATACTTATAAATTATTTATTACATAAAAAAATTTAAGCGGTTAAGCGTTCGTGGTTGAAGAGTAGCCCTCATGAAATTCTTTATCATATTTTTATTTCAGTTCTCGTGGGAGGTCTGTGCCTCACCATTAGGGACGATGTTGTTTATTAACAAACAACTCAAGAAAGTGATTGTATTTATTGCGAATTATTTTTTGCAAGTGACGAGGTAGTTTCAGTGTACAACTGGGTATTCTGTGGTTGCAGGCCGGAAGACGTAGTTGGTGAATCAATTTAATGCTCAGTTGGTGAGCCCTTGGCATCATCTCACCTGATGGTAAGTGATGATGATGGCGAAGATGGAAGAGGGTTACCAAGATTCCCCAACGCAATGGGGACTCTTATCTTCCTGCCGGAACACATTAAAGCTGTAAACACTGATGTTTGGCAGCAAGACTTAGATGATATGGTGGTAACTAGCCAGGCGGGCTCAGAAAAATTTTCTTAGAGCATTTAATGCTCTACCACCAACCAAACCGAGTCCTACAAAGTTGGACCCTGCCGAAAATCGAACCCACGACCTCCTGTCCCGATGTGAAGCGAGCTGAAATGCCACTAGGCAACAGATGCGCTTATTGCAAAAAGCTGCTTCAAGATGCCGCTTCTTGAAGTCAGTGGGAAAAAATCAGGCAAACTGATTCGTAGAAGACCCGAGCAGACGGAAATCTTCTTAAATGATTCTACCGGAACGATTGAATCTTCGAATATGCTTCAGATCCAAAAAGTAAATGATCTTAATAATGGAAATTTAACACTTACTTTCAGATGTTACGAGGCTGTCACCCATCCACGGTTTAGCAAATCTGTAGTAAACACTCTTTTCTAGACACTGATTAGCTATAGTTATGCTGTCCTTAGGATTACACACAACTGAAACAAAAATGTGGGCAAGTATCAGATTAAAAAATAAAGTCTTTATTTGGGGAAGTGCGTTTTAGACAATATGTAAAGTGGTACCAAAGTTACCGACATAGCTCACAGAATAGCTAAACTTAAGTGGCAGTGGGCGGGGCACATAGCTCGCAGAATAGCTGGCCGTTGGGGCAGTTAAGTTCTCCAGTGGCGACCGCGCACTTGAAGACGCAGTGTGAGCAGACCTCCAACTCGGTGGACCGACTACCTGGTGAACGTTGCGGGAAGCCACTGGGTGCGAGCGGCACAGGACCGGTTGGTATGGAAATTCTTGGGGGAGGCTATTGTCCAGCAGTGGACGTCTTTCGGCTGATGATGATGAAAGTGGGGCTTCGTAATCATTTCAAAACTGAAAATGGAATGCATTATTCCATTCTTTTTTTAAATTCACAATTAGCATTTAACGCACTTGTGACTCCTCTGGTGTTGCGGGTATCCATGGGCGGCGGTAATCACTTACCATCAGGTGATCCGTCAGCTCGTTTGCCACCTCTGCCATAAAAAAAGGAGGTCCTTGGCATCATCTTACCTGGTGGTATGTGGTTATGACACTGAAAATGTCAACTGGTTTACCAAGACTCCCAACGCAATGGAGACCTTCCTCTCTTGTCTCCATGCCGGAACACCTCAATACTATTAACATAGATGCTTGGCGGCAAGACTTTGATAAGATAGTGGTAGCTATCCACGCTGACTCAGAAAAAAACACATATAAACAGAGTCCTACAAAGAAGTTCCCCTCCAGCAATAGAACCTACGACTTTTTAACGTGAAGCGAGCGGATTAGCCACTGGACAATGGGAAAGTTATAAAAAGATTCAGGACATTTCCTATGGTGTTACTTAGCTTTAACATTATTACACTTACCATATAACTTTATGGGACCAATCAATAATGTGCAAACCCCTTGCTCGAGACCGATGTCTACCGCCACTTGCCGAAAATAATTCCAAACTTCTAAAATGATAATGAAAAACACCAAAATTACCAAAAAATCCTACACTGGAAAATTATTAAACTTTATAGTTTAACAGAATAGGTTTAGCATCCGTTATAAACTTGCACGCTTCACAGAAAACGAGGGTTTAGTTCCGCTATGGTGTGTTTCTGCAAAATGCCTAGCAAAAAGTCCCGTTATGGTACCAATCTTTCGGTTCGACTTCTACGTCAAACAATGGAAGATAAAATTGAAAAGTGTTTCTCGTCTTTGACTTTTCAGAGTCTCTACAGGACTTACTTTTTAGGAGTGTAAATAAAAAGTCTGTTTTCAATGCTAAATTAGTCTTGTGTTCATAATATTTGGTCCTATTAATGAAAATCAACAATCAAATAATCAAAAATTCAAACAGTATTAAAATAATTATAATTACAAATAAATAATCAACAACTGAAAAAAATTTAATAAAAGATATTAATTGTAAATGCAAACAATCAACAAAAATACTTGATGATTAAACGTATTTACCTGTAAGTGAAGTTCTATCATAATTATACGAACAACAATAATACTTACTATTATAAATCTTAATGACGTGTGCAAATTTTTGGTAGGTATTTTGCGAGGGTGCCATAGCGGAACCATACCACAGCGGAAATATCCGAAAATGAGCACCTATTAGATCATTTGTTTATTAATTAAAGCGGTTATCGTTCTGAATGCAAGTGCTTTGGGAAAATAAAGTTATTTTTACAACTGTTCAGGACATTTTTTATGGAATTCAGTTTTTTTGCGATTTCATCAAAGTCACGGAACAATAGTGGTTCAGTATTATGAGCTAAGGCACCAGTTAACGGTTACCTAACCTAAATATTATAGTACAAACTATACATTGAAAGCCGTGTAAAAATATCTTCTTCTTCTTTCTTCTTGGAGTATAGACTGATTCGTACGAAATTCCGTCCACGATACTCCAAGCATTCCTTTCCAGCACGTTCTCTCTATGCGTTTTTTTTTCTGTAATGCGTGCAAAAATATAGTACTGTACAAAGTTTCATCAACTTACTTTTTCGTCCTGCAAAAGAGACAACATGGCCTACCAAAGGCCAAGAACCAGGATACAACGGTGGTTCGTCCGACCTTATCACTTGTTGTTGCCAACGAAAGAACGCAAATAAAACACATATTGACCATATTAATATAAGTACAAGTTCTGGCATGGTTCAAAATTTTAAGACTTAAAAAATATGTGTATGAATTTCTTGAAAAAAGGTTTTCAATTTCACGAGCAGAGACACTAGTATCCGCTCATATAGTAAGACAAAATACTACACGTGTATTACCTACAGTGTCTAAATGTGAACTTGTTATATTTTTGGCGATGTTGCTAATGACAATGAGTATTCAAACTGAAAAAATCATTTTTTTCCAAGTTAGATAACGAATAGGTAACCGCCGTAACTAATTACAAATAAAAACAGTTTGAATTATTACGAAATATCATCTTTTAGAGTTCTAAAGTAAATTTTAGTTCCACTTGCTGATGTGCATTTGAACCTTATCCTATTCTTTTTTTGTACCTCACCAATTTTATGTCTCTAATCCTTCTGTTCGTATGTCATGTTTTTCAATCTGGTAATGTTGTTTTCACAGCCGGCCCCGGCCCTTGTTTCTTCGCACCTTACTCTACTCACCTTACTCGGGCGATGGAGCGCTTGGATGCTTGGAGTTTCCCTAAGTAATCGAATCAGAAATGATGAGATACGTAAGAGAACCAAAGTAACCGACATAGCTCACAGAATTCAGAGTGTACAAGTTCCGAGTGGTAGGTAACTTAGTACTAAAACTTAGTAGACAAAAAGATGACGATTTAAAAAAATACAACATCTACTTCAATAAAAAACAAATTTTGTTTTTGTTTTTGAATCGCTAAACTGAAGTGGCAGTGGCCGGGGCACTTAGTTTATGGTACAGATGACCCTTCGGGCGTTAAAGTTATCGAGAGGCGACCGTGCACCGGAAGATGTAGTGTAGGCACTGGGTGGACCGATGACCTAGAAGGTTGCGGGAAGTCGGTGGATGTGGGCAGTGCAGGACCGGACAGTGTAGAAATCCATGGAGGCCTTTGTCCAGCGGCGGACTTCTTTTGGCTGACGATGTACGGAATCCTAGGTGTGCGAGTCAGACTCGCTTGTCCGGTTTTTTGAGTTTGATGTGTATCAGACCCACAATGCCATTAGCAATTAAAAACTGAAGTCAGCTTGACGTCAAATCTTTAAGATTTTAGAAAAAAGGAACGCTTAGGTATAGGATCACTTGTGTATCTATCTGTCAATACTGAATACCTTTATTGCATACTTTATTGTTTTTGAAGATGGATTAAAATATAGACTAGTACAACATGGGACCAGTTGCCAAAGCCAATTTGCTCCAAATCAATAACTTAAGTAGGTAGATCCAGAAGAACCGATGAAATAAAACTTTGTGCACATAAACATTTCTGTGACCTAAACAGGGACGTGTAACTTAAATAGATGAATTTTGATTGTGGGTTATGACCAATAACAATAAAATCTGCTAAGGCATTTTGAGTTTAACAATTTTAGTATTTTCACTATTTTCCGGTAACCCTCGACTTTTCGGGATAAAAAGTATCATATCCATTAATCAGATTATAAACCACAGTTTTGCCAAATTTCTTCCTTAGTTCAGCCGTTTTTGCACGATTGAGTAACAAACATCCAAACCTACAAAAATCCAAAATATCACATTTATAATATGAAGTAGGATTTTTGTAGGTTATACGACTGACTCGGTGGCTAAGGCCCGTATTTATAAACGTTACTCAAGTAAGACTCAAATAAATGGCTACTTGGTTGAGACGAATTTGAGACGCAATCCGGAACTCGAGATGGTTGCTGATTTATAAATAGATTTTAAGACGATCTTGAGTAAGTTCAGATTTCAAGTTCGAGTTTTAGCGCCATGTCAAAAAGAGTGAATGACTGAATGAACGAAAAGAAACATTTCCGTTTCCATCAGATTTTACTTACGAATTTATATATTTTTTCGTTTTAAATATGCGTTATTTTAATTAAATAATTCGTTTATTAACAAGTTAATATGAAATAACTTAAATATAACCAATTTTAAATATATATTTAATTATTATTGTTTGTATTTGAAACTAATAAAAAATTTTACTTCGTGTCGTGACAAAAACAATGCTCCGGAACGGAACGTAGTTCTGACATATACAAACAAATGTCAAAATGAAAAAAAAAATTACGCGGTTATTGTTCTGTTTTCTTTGGTTTCATTGTGGAACAATATTACCTGTAATTACAATTCTGCTAATGGTAGTCGATTTCTTTTCAAATACTTCAGTTTACTTAAGATGTAATCGAAATTTCAAAATTGTAATATTTTCTCTATATATTATTAACTATACATCACTTTTACGTATATTTCTTGTATTTTTCATGAAAATGTCACCACTTGTGTCAATTATTCATCAATTATCGCGTATTTTTTTCGAAATCCCCTATTACGCCATGTTAATTGACAGTAAAACAGATATTTAAGTCACCAGCAACCCTGACTTGGCTTTTGACAGTCTTAAATCCAAATTATGACGCTACTTGAGGCCTGAGTTTGGTTTGTAAATACGTGACTTCCTCAACTCAGTTACGGATTCCAATCCGGCCCTTAAGTTACGTCTATAAATTAAATTTCTATAAATTAAAACCCAATCTCAAAACCGGACATGAGACCTGAAATGAATTTGAGTAACGTTTATAAATACGGGCCTAAGTGGTTAGCGATCCTGATCTCTGATCCAAGAGTCGTGGGTTCGATCCCCACACAGGACCAACTTTTCTGTGATGAGCAGAATGTTTGCTCTTTGTCTGGGTGGTTTTTTTGTTTGTGTGTATGTATGTATGTATCTAAAAGTATATGTGTATGTGTATCAGTATCTGGTTCCCAAGATACAGGGATACATGTACGTATGTATGTATCTAAAAGTATTTGTGTATGTGTATCAGTATCTGGTTCCCAAGATACAGGGAATCCTAGTTTAGGCCAGATGACCGTGTGTGATTTGTCGCAGATATTATTATTATAAATAGTTTAAAAGTTGTACAAGAATATAGACGAAAATTAACCATTCCTCCCTTATCTCCGAAACAGCTGTGCCTAATTAACAAATAAGTACGTTATTTATTACTTATAAATTTGGTCCTAAAATAAGATAATAAAATTCTCAATATTATTTGTTTGTACAGAACCCTCGGTGCGGCAGTCCGACTCATCCTTATCCAGTTTTTTTATAACATGATGATTACTAAAACATTTTTACTATGGAGTTTCGTGAATTTTAAATGCAAGTTCCTTTGTAGTTGAAATTCAAGTCCATAAAATCAAGAGGTCAAGGTTATTTACTTTGTATTTTTTTTTATAACTTGTCTTTGAATAGTTTGGAGAGACAATTATCGCTACGTTCGCGCTTTTTTGTTCATAGCAAAGCATTATTTCTACAGTTCTGTTTTGTTACTTATGTAATCAAGATGATTATGGAACAACACATTTGCATTGATGACCGCTTTTTGCAAATGAGTTTATAAGAAATAACACATTCAGCAGTAAAAAAAATCATTAGGATTGCCGATGACGTTCCTGCAATAGCCGAAAATAAACATATTCTTGAAAAGTAGCTGATAAAAACCCATAAAGCAATATTAATAATTAATCTTATTTTTTTGTTCACAATCTAAGAGTGCTATCACAAAGACTAAACGACGATTTCAAATTTCAAATTCTTTATTGCCTTTATGAGGGTGTTACATAAAGTTATAAAAGTACAGTACACATCACGACTCTGAAAGGGCACAGCAAATTAGATCTTATTATAACTTATGATTATTTAACACTGACTAACTGACTGACTCGGTGGCTAAGTGGTTAGAGATCCTGACCTCTGATCCGAGAGTCGTGGGTTCGATCCCCACACAGGGCAAACTTTTCCGTGATGAGCAGAATTGTTTGCTCTGAGTCTGGGTGTATTATATCTATATATGTATGAATTTAAAAGTATATGTGTATGTATATCAGTCTCTGGTTCCCAAGATACAGGGAATCCTAGTTTGGGGCCAGATGACCGTGTGTGATTTGTCCCAGATATTATTATTGAGGCCGGCAACGCACTTGTGACTCCTCTGCTCGTTTGCCACCTATCACATTAAAAAAAACTAGATTTACCACATAGCACAGATATAAAACTTCTTTGCGACATAGTATCAGTATTTATAATATCGAACTAAAACAATACTTAAGAAAACACAAATAAAATTTACAAATTAATATATTGAAATATTTCTAAATTATTATTTATATGAAATTTTCATATTTTCGTATTTTTCTCACAAAATTCTTGCAAAGAATAAAAACAATTATTTATTATGTATTCTTTACATTTTAGTGACCAATAAAACCAATAAACCAATAAATAAAGCTGAGGAATTTAAAATATAAATTCCTAAAATAGTTCCTAATAAAAAAACCACTTTAATAAAACAAATAAATTTAATACTTCCCAGGATTCTGAGGCATATCCATATAAAGATAACTACCTACGCCGATCACTAGTTATGATTACGAGACTCATATACACCTATGCTTTTTTAATTTGTACATAATAAGATGAAATTACGAATTGCAAATACGTTATGTAGAATAAATACATATTTTGTAACTGTAAATTTGTAAAAAAAAAAGTTATAAATTGCTTAAGATCTGATCACAGCGGATTGCTGGCTAGCTTCCCTGTGAGATTTATTAAAGAACAAATAAAAGTTCAAACAAGACCTGTCACTGTTAATCGAATAGAAAATTTTAAAACAACACTAATTGAAAAGCTGCCCATACCAAATTTTGATAAACACGTAGACGCGAATAGTTTTTACAATGATTTTTTCACAGTGCTTGACAGAGAATTTCAAGATATATTTAAAACAAAATCCAGAAATATTAATCATCAATTCAAATTTTGTGAGTGGGCTACTGTAGGTATTTATAAAAGCCGACAAACTTTGTTTGATCTCTATGACAGAAAAACCTATATTTTTGATAATAACTTTAAAGAGTACGTAAAAAAGTATTCGAAAATCTTTAGACAGGTATGCCGTGCAGCAAAATCGAATTACTTAGCCAGAAAAATAAAATTATCAGATGATAAAATTAAAACTGTTTGGAATATTATAAACAAAGAAACCGGCAAGGTCAAACCCCGCGATAATGAATATGTTTTGCAAACAGATCAAGGTAAAATTACAACAAATGCCGATGTAGCCAAAGAATTCGAAACTTTTTTCACAAATATTCCACTTAAGACCACTGAGGCCTTGAATTCGTCACCTGTGCATGCTAAACAATTGTTAGAAGATAATGTCAGTATTTGTAATGAAAAATTCTCCTTCAGAGAAATTGAACCAGACACTATTGTCAAAACTTTTAAATCTCTTAAAATGAAAAGAACTGAAGACCTTTGGGGACTATCAGTAAGTTTAATTAGTAATGTAATTATGACTTTAGCGCCATATTTAGCTTGTCTTTTTAATATCAGTATTGATAGTGGCGTATTTCCGGACCTAATGAAATGTAGTAAAGTGATACCCCTATATAAGTCTGGTAACAAAAGTGATCCGGGAAATTACAGACCAGTTTCTGTACTACCAGTTCTCAGTAAAATTTTTGAAAAAATTATGCTCAACCAATTACTACAACATTTTAATGAAAATAATCTTCTGCATAAACAACAGTTTGGTTTCACAAAAGGTCGATCTACAACCGATGCAGGAGTATCTCTTATTCGTAACATCTATGATGCTTTTGAGGAATCACAGAATGCAATAGGAGTGTTCTGTGATTTATCTAAAGCATTTGATTGCGTTGAACATCATACATTGCTTATAAAGTTAAAGCATTACGGTGTCGAGGACGGGGCCCTCAGTCTTCTTAATTCGTACTTAAGCAACAGAACGCAAAAAGTCCAAGTAAATGGCACAAATTCATCCGGCTCTAAGGTTAAAATGGGTGTGCCCCAGGGATCTATATTAGGCCCTTTTCTTTTTCTTACATATATAAATGACTTGCCATATATGGTGCAAAATTTGTCAAACATTGTGTTGTTTGCTGATGATACTTCTCTTATTTTTAAGATTGACAGGAAAGATAGCAAAATTGACGAAGTAAACAACACTCTTTCAGAGATTCTAAAGTGGTTTACTGTTAACAATCTACTCTTAAATGCAAAAAAAACAAAATGCATAAAATTCTCATTACCAAATGTAAAGAAAATTGAAAACAGTGTAATTGTAGATAATAATGTATTGGACTTTGTAAATAAGACCGTTTTTTTAGGTATAACTTTAGATGCTACACTGCAATGGGGCCCACACATAGAAACCTTAGCGGGACGGCTTAGTTCAGCTGCATATGCTGTTAAGAAAATAAGACAGTTGACAGATGTAGGTACTGCGAGACTAGTGTATTTTAGTTATTTTCACAGTATAATGTCTTACGGAATCTTACTCTGGGGACATGCGGCTGATATTGAAACGATTTTCATTTTGCAAAAAAGGGCGATTCGCGCAATCTACCAGATGCGATCCCGCGAGTCGTTGAGGAATATGTTTAAAGAAATTAATATTCTCACTGTTGCTAGTCAATTTATATACGAAAATATCATGTATGTACGTAAAAATTTGCACTTGTTTCATAAAAACAGTGACAGACACAATTTTAATCTAAGAAATATTAATAACATAGATGTTGCCTATTCGAGACTGAGTAAAGTTAAGAAGTCATTTATGGGGCAGTGTGTAAAATTTTATAACAAAATACCCGAAAATGTGACTAGTTTGCCAGAAAACAAATTCAAATTGCATGTGAAAAATTGTTTATGCTCTAGAGGGTATTACAAAATACTAGATTATGTAAATGATAATGATATATGGACATGTATAGATCCTCCAGCTCACAATTTTATTGTTGACATGAATTGTAATAGAATTTAAGATTTTATTTAAAAAATGTGTTGAAGCGAGTTTCTTTTGGGCTCGACGTTTCTTCTCGCTTCGCCAACACTTCCCGAAACGTTGAGTGTACAAGTCCCGCGTGGTAGGGACTTTGTACTAGGTAGAAAAAAATATTGACGATTTAAAAGCATGTGTAAAGCATCTACTTAAATAAAAAACATTTTGAGTTTGAGTTTGAGTTTGAGTTTGATACGAAAGCAGATTAAAATGTTTTTAAATTATGTTGTCACTGATAAATTCAGTTATCTGAATAAGCGGCGAAATCGCGTAACAAATACTGGCGATTTGATAGGAAACACAATGCCAGAAAGTTCAGTCGTGAAGCAGCGATGTTTGATTTATTTCACAGAGCCATTGGTTTCATCTGACCCTGTCATATGGGACTTCAAAATAAAACAAAGAAAATATAAAAGAAAAAAGATGCGATTACCACCAGCCGCAGTATGTCTGCTGAAACCTATCGAGGAAAACAATATGATAACTGACTGTGCGTCATCCTAGGACCATGAATTATATTTTTATAAATATTTTTTAAGATCCTGGTAAATTAAATGATATCCGGATTTAAGAAAGTGGCAACCCTGACTAAAATTGAGAAATACCGCATAACTTCTAGATAACGCGGAATTAGATTGTATTTTTAATAGTGTATATAAAGGCAGATTTTGCCTATGTTTTAGTATATAAATGATCATCTAATACGGTGTTATTGTGGAAAAAATAAATAAATAAGAAAAATGACAAAAATATTTGTATTTCATTAGTTATTTAAAGTATGAAGATAAAATTTTGTTTAAAATTCTGGTATTATATATGTAATTACATATAATAATCAAAACTTAATTAAGCAGCTTAGTTCTTTTTTAATAATTTTTTTTATTGTTTTTGTGACCCGGATATACGTCAACTTTGTTTTTTTTTTTTTAAATTAACTACATGTCGTATCAATGCCGGAGTTTACTGTAGAGCTTAAAATGATCCAATCTATTGGTTTTTGCAATAAAAACAGCATGTTACAAAATTAGGGTTTTTAATACACTGTGCTACATATTTATGAAAGATTATACAGGGTGATAAAAAAATGTCTGGCAATATTTTAACGGTGGCTTCTACTCATCAAACTGAACAACTTTCCCCAAAAAACTCATACTCAAAAATAAAATAAAAATTTGGACTTCATACAAATCCGCTGGTTGATGAACTTTGTATGGGAAGTCCAAAAATATTTTTGCTTTTTGACTATGACTTTCTTGGGAAAAGTTGTTCAGTTTGATGAGTAGAAGCCACAGTTAAAATATTGCCAGACATTTTATAATCACCCGGTATAGATATGTATTTTTATTTTACTTTCATGTTATTTTTGCTACCCCCCTATCTTATTCTATCGATGTATTCCTACCCAAAGGTTGCCTGGAAAAAATTGCTACCTAGCAATAAGGCCGCCTATTGTATCTCTTTTCCAATTGTAACCACACTTTTGTATAAGTATGTATTTATTACAATAAAGTATGTATATTGAATTGAATTGAATTGAAATCTCAGAATGCTATAGGAGTCTTCTGCGACTTATCCAAGGCATTCGATTGCGTAGAACATAAAACCCTACTTTTAAAGCTAGAACATTGCGGTTAAACCAAGGCCTTGAATTTTTTAGAGTCATACTTAGCTAATAGAACCCAAGAGGTACAAATAAATGGTACAAATTCGTCGGGCTCATGCGTTAAAATGGGCGTGCCTCAAGGATACATTTTGGGACCATTCCTGTTTTTGGTTTACATCAACGATCTACCTTTCATGGTCTATCACTGTCAAAAATTGTGTTGTTTGAGGATGATACATCTCTAGTTTTTAAAATTGACAGACAAACTGACATGATTAACGAAGTAAACGACATTCTTTGTAAAGTACACAATTGGTTCACCGTGAACAACCTAGTCTTGAATGCAAAAAAAACTAAATGTATATTATTCATATTCATATTCATATTCATTTATTCAGTATTAATCATACAATGTCAAGTTTAATAGTAACAGATAAAATAAAAATAACATTAAGTTAATAATTACAAATATATAACAATATGAAATTGAGTATGTCAAAATAATAAATTTAAATTAAAATGATATCATCAAATTTTTACATTTGTACCACAGAGTAAATACATATTAGTCATAATTCTAAAAAGTCTGTAACAGAGTAGAAGGCCTTTTGTACTAACCAGTGTTTTAGTTTCCCAACAAAACTATGGTAACTTACAGTTTCCCTTATGTCTATAGGTAATTTGTTATAGACACGTGGCCCCATTGCAAGCAGGGAGTTATCAGATTTCTTCAGGCGATATGTCGTAGTTTGCAGCTCTTTCTCTCTCCATGAGGTTTTACGCTTTCCCGTCCAGTTGAATACCGGGAAACTATCCAGATTCTGCCGCACATACTTGGAGACTTCCAGTATGTAAATAGACGGTAGGGTAAGTATCCCGAGGTCTATGAATAGTTGCCGTGCTGGAGTGTTCCACGGAACACGAGCTATTTTACGTATAACCCTTTTTTGGATAATGAATGGTCTGTCTCTGTCTGCTGCTAGACCCCACAAATCCACCCCGTACATCAAGTGTGAGTGGAAGTAAGCGTAGTAGGCTTTGAGGATGTTACCGGTACTTAGAGTTGGAACTAGACGAGAGACAGCGTAGAAACCGGAGTTGAGCTTGGAACACAGGGTGTCAATATGTTCTCGCCATTGGAGGGCATCATCAATTGTAAAGCCTACATATTTTGTCTTTCTAGTGATCGGGATAGAAAGATTATCGACTTGAACAGCTAGCGGTGCCGGTGGATCCGCTGAAATCTTTGCCGTGAATTCCAGTAAGTTGGTCTTGTCAATATTTAGTTGCATACCGTTGGCAGTGAACCACGTTGCCATCTTGGTTACAACCTCCGTCACTCGCTCACCGAGTTCTTTTCTGGAGTCGGCGCTGACTACAGCGCAGATATCATCAGCATACATTATGAAATCTGTATGGTCTGATCGGTAGGGAAGGTCATTCATTAAAAGAATGAATATGCTGTTCCCAACGTTCGAGCCTTGTGGAACTGATCTATCTCCTACCAAACCATACTCTGATGAATCACGGTTAATCATCGTGACCTGAGTTCTTTCAGAGAGGAAAGAAGAAATCAAGTCCAGAGGGACCCCTCGAACGCCGTAGTGCTCCAGTTTAGCTTCGATCAGGCGATGATCCACCAGATCAAAAGCGCGTGACAAATCGAAGAATATTGCTGCTGTATTCTTCTTATTATCTAGTAGGGCGAGCACCTTTCTTATCAGTAAGCGGGCTGCGCCCACTGTAGATCGTCCCTTCTGGTAGGCATGCTGTTGCGGGCAAAAGGAGTCGTTATTCTCCAAGAATTGCTTGAGCCTGTCACAGAGACCAGTCTCAAATATTTTAGACAGAGCAGGGACTAATGATATCGGGCGATAATTTTTTTGTTCTTTCCTAGAACCTTTGCCCTTGTAAATAGGAGTCAGTTTAATTCTTTTTAGCGAGTGTGGATAGTATCCACCGGACGCGGAGTTATTGAACAATTCACAGATGACTGTTAGAAAATTAAAAGGTAACCTGTGAACAATATTAGTGGGTAAGTCGTAAATGTCTTTCGTATCTTTGGGACTAATTCTTTTTAAAATATTTACGATCTCTTCTGTGCTGAACGGGGCGAAAAACATTGTCGCGTGTACTCTAGAGATATTAGACGTCAGCAAACTCATCGCCAACGGGACATTAGGTCGAAGAGGAGTATCACGTACTACGGATAGGTAGAAGTCATTTAGGGACTGGGCGAGCTTTGTCCCTCCGTCGGCCTGCGCACCGCAAACGGCATGGCGTAGTACGGCATAGGGGTCACCACTGTCGCCAGACTTGTTCGTCTCGGATTTTATAAGCTTCCACAACGCCCGAGCCGAAGTTGATTCAGACGAGATCACATCATTCAGATACGCTTTCCGGCTACCTGCAATGAGGCCATTAAATTTACATTTATACTTATAGGTGAAATCCCGTAATTGCTGATTGTCAGGGTAAAACCTGGACAGCATAATTAAGAGTTGTAACATTTTTTTGTTTTCATTTATCTCAGCATTACACCAATTCTTGGCCCGTGAACGTATTTGTACTTTTTTAATAGGACAACACACATTAAATTTCGTCACTAATAATCCTACACATTTGTCAAATTGTGACTTATCATCCATGCCGCTGTTTAAAAGGGCAGACCAATCGAATTGTGCAATTGTCTCAATAAATAAATTAAGATTATGCCGAGTTAACAATCTTTTTGAAATATGTCTAGTATTGTTTACATTGGTAGGTATGGATACTTCTACATATACACCACAGTGATCACTGATACCATGTTCACATGCATAAGATTTTACCCTATCATGCAAAATATCCGAATAACAGTGATCCAAACATGTTTTAGACTCACCATCAATTCTGGTAGGAAATGAGACAAAAGATCGCAAATTAAACAAGTCCAAAAGGCCCAGCAACTCACGTTTTTGTTTTGATCCAGATATTAAATCAATATTTACATCACCCATAATTACTATTTGAGCATTTTCATGCATAATACTGTCTAACAGTAATTCTAATTGTGAAATAAAAGTGTGAAAGTTCCCTTCTGTATTAGACCTGTATAAACATATAACAATAATATTATATTCAATTAACTGCACAGCAGCTATCTCAATATGCATTTCAATAGAAAAACTGCACAAATCATTTCTTTCTAGTATAGTGCATTCGTTACGGGCATAAATACAAACGCCCCCATGTATACGCGTCGGTCGACAGAAATGCGATATTAAATTAAAGTTTAGCAAACTCGTTACTGATAGTTCAGTAGTTGTTAACCAATGTTCCGTAATTAAAATTAAATCTATTGGATTTGCCGAAGATTCAACCATACATTCAATCCCGGGTACTTTGCTCCGTAAACAGCGTACATTTTGCAGCAAAAAACATAGCTGTTTAGATTGAAGTGAGGAACAAGTCACCGTCAAACGGTTTGGCAATTTATGCGTTGAGTTGGGTTGCGCAGGCGTCGGTGGTGGTAGGGGCATGCGACACGCCGCCGCTGAGGTCTCCCCGCTGCTGGCAATGCAAATTTTACCTTACCGAATGTTAAAAACGTAACTCAAAACGTGTCATTATAATAGTAGTATGTTAGAATTTGTACCAAAAAGAGTTTTCTTGGGTATAACAGTAGATTCAAAACTTCAATGGGGTCCTCACATAGAAACTTTAGCAGGCAGGTTTAGTTCGGCTGCCTATGCTGTTAAAAAATTTGGCTTCTAACAGATATAGAAACAGCAAGACTAGCATATTTTATCTACTTCCACAGTATTATGTTTTACAGTGTACTTTTATGGGGGCATGCAGCTGATATAAATATTATTGTTGCACTACAAAAAAGGGTTGTTCGCACGATTTACGGAATGCTTTCTCGAGATTAACTTCGAGAAAATTTTAAAGAAATTAATATTTTGACGTTTCCCTGTCAGTACATTTATGAAATTATAATATACGTGCGAAAAAACTTAAATATCTTTACACTGAATTCTGACAGACATTCTCGTAATCTTAGGAATAACAGTAAGCTTCAGCTTGTATCTACTAGGCTCAGTAATGTTAGTAAGTCATTTTTCGGATAATGTATACGAATGTACAATAAAATACCAGAAGATAATGTGAACCTAACAGAAAATAAATTCAAAAGTTATGTAAAAAAGACACTATGTAATAAAGCTTACTATAAGACATCTGAGTACTTAGATAATAGAAATGCTTGGACGGTAAGTTTTTGTCCAACAACACACCAACATTTACATAGCATATTGTGAGACACTAAAGATGCAAACTGTGTTGTAAAAGAACTGAAGGGATTCGGTAAGACTTTTCCTTCTCCTTTTTCTTTGTCCATTGACCAGAGCGGTGCATGCTCACTTAAATGTTTATGCGGATGGTGGCGTATCGGGAGCCGGGTCGTTCCCTTCCCTCAAATATGGTTGAGGGGAGCGATGGCTGACTCTCGTGTTATACTCGTGATCGGGTGCTGTCCGTGTGAACTGGCCTGCTCTTGTCATTGGTTTTTGTAATTTTTAGTCATTAGCTACAAATATATCTTTTGAATCCTTTCTTTTTTTTATTTTATTTATTTATAGTCATGATATTATATAGATCATTTCTTGGCCTAGAATTAAGATGTGATAGAATATAGGACATTTTCAAAAAATGTGTTGGAGGGAGTTTCTTTGGGGCCCGTCGTTTCTTCTCACTCCGCAAACACTTCCCAAAACGGCGGGTATACGAGTTCCGAGTGGAAGGAACCTCGTATTAGGTAGATAAAAGAATGACGTTCGAAAAGTGTACACTGCTACCTACTTCGAATAAAATATTTTCATTTTCATGTTTGAATGTGATCTCCATAAATCGTTGTACTGGCCACTTTCTAATCTTTAGCATACCTTATTGCACAAATAAAAAAATACTATTAATCTTTTTTTTCTTATTTTATTTATAATTATTCTTCAGTATTTAAAACTAAACTTCACTTGAGAATGAGTTATTCTCTTCATGACGTACAAATTTTAACAAGACCTATAACCTTATTTAAATAATTACAAATGTATGAGACTATTTCTTCTTCATTAAAATTAAATAGAATACAATTATAAAATATAAAAGTAACATTTTGTTTGTCCCATTAAGTCATCACGCCAATCACAGAAAAACTTACTAAAAATCGCCTCAGATGGTATGTTAGCAGAAGAAGCGAGGACCATGTCATAAAAATAAAACATAGCGCAAATATAACATAGCGCTAAACCTGCCAGAACAGAAAAAAGGCAGAGGCCGCCCGCCTTTGACCTGGTGGTCCAAAATCGAGAGAGACATCAAATTTGCCCAATTGCCTGAGCCAACAATCTATTATAGAATATCCTCGAGCAGAATAGTGAGGTAAACTGACCCCAAATAATGGGAAAAGTAGAGGACAAAGAAGAAGAAGAGTCCCATTAAGGGGCCACCGACCAGTTAAAAAGTGCCACCTGGAAACCCTGCCGCCCAAATGTGGCCATTGGTCTATCTTTGAATGACGAAGGAAATGCGCTGGACCAAAAAAGTACTCTACACTCTGATCGCCTGTATTTCCCCATGTTCGGCAGGCCAAGTCTTGAATGAGATCTTTAGCCATAGAACATAGTACTCGAGATATTTCGATCGCATAGGAAACATTCGCGGCTTTCAGGTCAGGAAAAATAAATATACTATACTTGCTTCATTTAAAAAAACATATAATTAATAACATCCAAATCAAAGAAAGTATTAAGTCGCCGGGACTCTTCGCTGTAAGCTAATGTTGTGTCCCGAAAGAACTCTTAGGAGGACATCAGAAGCGAACTCCATCTTTGTCCGGTCAGCGGTAATGATGAAGTTCCGGATGACGTGCACCAGGAAGGTCTTCATGGACATCATGGCGTAGTACTTGCCTGGAAATTAAAACCAAATGTCTGGCTAGCTCTAAAGTGTCTGAAGTCAAATTAATTATACATGTAATATAATATACCTAATACGATATACAACAGTAAATCCTATTGAATAAATGTATAAGCGGGACACACAGCTCATAGAACAGGTGGTCGTTGGGGCATTAAAAAGTTCTCGAGTGGCAACCGCTCACCGGAAGACGCAGGTAGGCCTCCCACTTGGTGGACCGATGACCTGGTGACGGTTGCGGGCTGTCGCTGGATGCGGGCATCGTAAGACTGGTCGTCGTTGAAATATTTAGTGGAGGCATTTGTCCAGCAGTGGACGTCTTTGGCTGACGACTCATGTTGGAAATACTAGGGATACTAAAACGTAAAAACAGAGTCTATTCTTATTTCTCACCTATACAATTTCTTCTGCCAATACTGAACGCAGCAAACGCAGCAGGATGGTCGGGTAGTGTGGCGGGGTCCAGCCAGCGTTCTGGTTTAAAAAGCTGCGCGTCATCACCCCATATCGGATGCTGATTCATTCCACTTAAAAGCAGCATGCAAGAGTGTCCTGCATGTAACGTGTACTTTTCTAAAAAAATAAGCATACGGAAATTTACGTATAATCGTAATGTCATAGTTAATTGTTTCATATGGTAATAGTGTGCGTGTGTGTGTGAGAGAGAGAGAGCGTGTTAGTATGCGTGATAATGCGTGATAATGTGTATGTATGTATGTACGTGTACTTATAGTTTTGCTATGTTATAACAATGTATGTTTATATTAAAGCTACAAATACATATAATATTTTAGAGACAAATTATGTCTTTCTTGGAAGATATATGAAGATATTTAAACCTTTATTTCCTAAATAGACGTTTCTATCTCTGATACCGAAATACAAGGATCCATAGTTTGAGGTCAGAACCGTATATATATATATATATATATATATATATATATATCAATACGGTTCTGACCTTGTCATGCGAGGGACAATATATATTGTCCCTCGCATGACATCCGAAATTTTTTAACATCTCCTATCTGAAATTTTTTAAGATTTGAGTTTGGACTTTTTCTAATTGAAATACGGTTTATTTAAGAACTTGAGAAAAATCCGATAGGAGTTTTAGTCGTGCGAGGGACGATATGTGGGCGTCCAAGCAAAAAAGAGTGCAGTAGTGGGGTTTTGAGTTAAGACTAGATTCGGAATTTAGAATAATCAATTAATAATAAGGATCAAAAAATATTCAAAATCTGGCTTATATATTTTTTCCAGACATTTAAGGTTGAAGCTTTTAAAATACCTTGTTTTGTTAAAAATCATTTTTGAAGTTTTATTATAGGAAAACACACACTTCTACTTGCTTGTTACATAGATTAACATCATATAAAGTCATTTACTATACAAACTTTCAGATATTTGAGCTATAATTAATAAAAAAATAATTATAGCTCTCAGAATCGCAGTGGCAGTGGGCAGGGCACATAGCTCGTAGAACAGATGGCCGTTGGGGCAGTAAAGTTCTCGAGTGGCGACCGCGCACCGGAAAACGCAGCGTGGGCAGGCCTCTGACTCGGTGGACCGATGACCTGGTGAAGGTTGCGGGAAGCCGCTGGATACGAGCCGCACAGGCAAGGTTCGGAACCGAACAAATACCGATTAATTTCGTTCGAATTTCAGTTAACGATTCCGTTCAGGTTAAACCCGGTTTCCAGCTTACCGTTAAATTTGAATAAAATACGAGGGCGACTCTGAAAGTTTTTAGAACTGGCCACTTGTAAACGATATAATAAAAAAATAAGTTCAAATTTTGAAAATGGAACTCTTTGCCAATGTTATCGTGTATGTATTTCATTCATTTGTCATTTGTTTCACGATTTGGCGGCAAACTGAAAATTATCTGTGTCACGTCAGCATGAATTTAACGCGAGAAAATTTTCGTGCAATGATTTTTTATGACTTTCGATGTCATTTAAGTCAACAAGAAAGTTATGATAGACTTCGATTGGCCTTTCACGATGAAGCCCCATTTCGTGCCACTGTTTACAACTGGTTTAATGAGTTTAAACGTGGTCGCACTAATCTCACCGATGATCTGCGTGAGGGACGGCCTTCTACGGCGACGACTGAAGATAACATCAGTCATGTGCGGCGTATGATAGAGACTGACAAAAGAGTGACCTATCAGCAGATTCTGACAAGCTTAGGCATCGGTATGAGTCAAGTGCACAAAATCCTCCATGAACATTTAGCGGTCAGGAAGCTTTGTGCCCGGTGGATACCTCATAATTTGACAGAGGCCCAAAAACTCCGTCGTGTTGATTGGTGCCGTGAAATGGTTTAAAGATTTAACGGAGGTGACTCAATGCTGTGTTCGACATACTTACGGGTGACGAAAGTTGGATTTACTGTTATGATCCTGAAACTAAAAGACAGTCTGCTATGTGGGTGTTTCCTTCCGAGGAGTTGCCAACTAAAGCGAAGAGAGGTCGAAGCGTGGGAAAAAAGATGGTGGCCTCGTTCTTCGGAAGGACAGGTCATTACGCAACAATTGTTTTAGAGGATCGAAAAACAGTTACTGCAGAGTGGTACACTAACAATTGTTTGCCACTTGTCTTGGAAAAAGTTCGGGAGAAACGACCTCGCAGTAGGATCCTCCTTCACCACGACAACGCCTCGTCGCACACCGCCAAGCAAACGATCGACTATTTGGCGACGTCAGACGTGGAATTACTGGGTCACCCGGCGTATAGCCCCGACCTCCCACCTTGCGATTTTTATTTATTCCCGAAAATAAAAGAAAAACTTCGAGGAAAACGTTTTATGGACGCCGAGGAAGCAGTGGCTGCGTTTGAAAAGGCCGTCGAAGAGACCCCTAAGGAGGAGTGGGCAAAGTGTTTTTCTCAGTGGTTCCATCGGATGCAGCGATGTATTGATGTGAATGGACACTATTTTGAAAAGATATAATAAAACTAATAACTTTCTAGTTTGTTCAGTTTTTGATTTTCTAAGAACTTTCAGTGTCGCCCTCGTATCGGTTAATCAGGGAGCGGTTTTCTAACCGAAATAAGAACGAAATTAACCGGTTAAAACCAAACTTAGTCAAGTTCAGGCGCGTCACGCGGGTGCCACTGCCCGAGTTTTCGGCTCACTTTCTCGCACGCTTTCAATTGATCGCACGAGGAAAACATATCTAAAATGTCGCATATTCTTCAAATTAACCGGTTAATTCCGTTCGAACGAAAAAATATCGGTTCTGAATAAACCGGGTAAATATACCGGTAACCGAAACCTGAACGAAAACTTAACCACAATTATTTCGATATCGGGGTCAATTACCGAAACCGGTTTTTTTCAAAAAACGCACAAGACTGGTCGGTGTGAAATCCTTGGGGGAGGCCTATATCCAGTAGTGGACGTCTTTCGGCTGATAGAATAGAATAGAATAGAATAGAATAGAACAGAACAGAACAGAACAGAACAGAACAGAACAGAACAGAACAGAACAACAGAACAGAACAGAACAGAACAGAACAGAACAGAACAGAACAGAACAGAACAGAACAGAACAGAACAGAACAACAGAACGGAACGGAACGGAACGGAACGGAACGGAACGGAACGGAACGGAACGGAACGGAACGGAACGGAACGGAACGGAACGGAACGGAACGGAACGGAACGGAACGGAACGGAACGGAACGGAACGGAATAGAAAGAATAGAATAGAATAGAATAGAATAGAATAGAATAGAATAGAATAGAATAGAATAGAATAGAATAGAATAGAATAGAATAGAATAGAATAGAATAGAATAGAATAGAATAGAATAGAATAGAATAGAATAGAATAGAATAGAATAGAATAGAATAGAATAGAATAGAATAGAATAGAATAGAATAGAATAGAATAGAATAGAATAGAATAGAATAGAATAGAATAGAATAGAATAGAATAGAATAGAATAGAATAGAATAGAATAGAATAGAATAGAATAGAATAGAATAGAATAGAATAGAATAGAATAGAATAGAATAGAATAGAATAGAATAGAATAGAATAGAATAGAATAGAATAGAATAGAATAGAATAGAATAGAATAGAATAGAATAGAATAGAATAGAATAGAATAGAATAGAATAGAATAGAATAGAATAGAATAGAATAGAATAGAATAGAATAGAATAGAATAGAATAGAATAGAATAGAATAGAATAGAATAGAATAGAATAGAATAGAATAGAATAGAATAGAATAGAATAGAATAGAATAGAATAGAATAGAATAGAATAGAATAGAATAGAATAGAATAGAATAGAATAGAATAGAATAGAATAGAATAGAATAGAATAGAATAGAATAGAATAGAATAGAATAGAATAGAATAGAATAGAATAGAATAGAATAGAATAGAATAGAATAGAATAGAATAGAATAGAATAGAATAGAATAGAATAGAATAGAATAGAATAGAATAGAATAGAATAGAATAGAATAGAATAGAATAGAATAGAATAGAATAGAATAGAATAGAATAGAATAGAATAGAATAGAATAGAATAGAATAGAATAGAATAGAATAGAATAGAATAGAATAGAATAGAATAGAATAGAATAGAATAGAATAGAATAGAATAGAATAGAATAGAATAGAATAGAATAGAATAGAATAGAATAGAATAGAATAGAATAGAATAGAATAGAATAGAATAGAATAGAATAGAATAGAATAGAACAGAATAGAACAGAATAGAACAGAATAGAACAGAATAGAACAGAATAGAACAGAATAGAACAGAATAGAACAGAATAGAACAGAATAGAATAGAACAGAATAGAACGGAATAGAACGGAACGGAACGGAACGGAACGGAACGGAACGGAACGGAACGGAACGGAACGGAATAGAATAGAATAAATCTTTATTTCGCATACTTATAAACAAATTACAAAGCAAAATTATAAAATAAAAAAGTAACACAAAAAAACTGCAAGCTCAGCATATACTGTGGGTTTAAATCCACAGCGCTGGTATTTTGCTTGAACCTTTAGGAAAAGGGAAGGACCCAAGGACCCATGGACGATGCAGACACTTTGAGCAAATATTAAAAAACAAAAACAAAGCATAACAAATTACACAATTATCGGTACACAATGACACAAAAAGATTTAAACATGATGATGATGATAATTAAAAAAAAACCCACCCAACCCACCTTTACATAACTGCCTATATCTTGGAAACTAAATGCCGACCACTGGATCCTTTTTGCTTGGACGCCCACATATAGTTATTATTTGTAGGTGATACTTATATTATAATATCATATTGACGATGTGTCGATTGTCGAGTGATGTGACGAGTGTCGATGACGGATGTTTGACTACCAGTCCTGCGTGACTTGCAGCTCGTTGTATAAAGTTTTTGTACATATTTAAGGTAGAACTAAGCAAATTCCAAATGACAATGAGGGGCTTTGGTAGTTCTTTTCATAGTGTCGTAAGGGCTGGTGTTTTTGGTATTTATATCTTTTTTATTTATCTTAACTGAGAACGAATATCATTTTAAATGAGCCCCTATACTTCGCAGTAGAGATGGGCCGAGTACAAGTTTTACCGAGTAACCAAGTACCGAGTATTCCTCGGTTTAAAGTTTTCCTTTTATGCCTGCATCTTAACTTGCATTTCCTAATTTCAAATATTAATATTTTAATTGTGAATCAATGCATATACCCATTATAATGTTGTATTCTAAACAAAGCTTCCGCAGCATGTATGATGGTCGTAGATTACTTATTATTCATTCTAAATAATGATAACACATTGTGTGAATTAGTTTTAAAATATTGTTCTCTACATAAATTATATTGTACCTTTGTTTTCTTTAATAAATGCTCATTACTTCAATAAATAAACAGGCTTGTTTCATTATATCTCTCAAACTATATTAGTTTATTTGAACCGAGTACTTGTCACTTGAACCGAGTTATTCGGCCGAGTACGAGTATTAATAAAAGTGGCGAATACTCCGAGTACTGAGTAGTAAAGGAGTACTCGGCGCATCTCTATTTCGTAGCCACAACATACTAACCTAGTTTGATATCGTCTTTTATCTCTCTTCCTACAATTGGCACTGGAGGATATAGTCTCATAGTCTCTTTTATAACAGCATCAAGGTAGACCAATCTATCTAACTCTTTTTGTTTAACGTCCCCGGACATATCGCTAAGAACTGCAACAATTCTGTAAAATAAAACATTACAAAAACAAGTATTTATGTTAAAGCAACTATAGAAAAATTACTCGAGATCCTTTTCCGTCCGTTAAAACTGGGCTATCCTATCCATTAAACTGGCTTATAGTAGGTGGAAAAGCCGAAGGTTGCTTATGCAAAAATATGAATACGATACTTATTATAGAGGTCGCCACTGCAGCAAACTGAAATAGCGCGATAAATGAACTCCTAAGTTTTTGCATCCATTGTGGCCTTAATAATTTTCACAATATTACAGTTTTTCGTTCGTTTCTATCTTAGCGTGTCTCTCAAATCCAAGGTTTTCGTGATTTACGTTTTTTTATTCACCATCAGCCGAAAGACCTGTTAGACGTAGGTTTCTCCCAAGGATTTCCACGCCGAACGGTCTTACGCTGCCCGCATCCAGAGGCTTCTCGCGACCTTCACCTGAATATTGGTCCACCGATTGGGAAGCTTTTATATGGGAGGTTTATTACAATATTTTCCTCTTACGACTTTCTTTTCCAACCCGTAAGAGCAAACGAGACATATGAGTCCATACAGTCAGGCAGTCATCAGATTTTACCGTATAAAACTTCATCGAGAACCGAAACAAACTTGTTTCTGAAATTGAGGATTCTTTAAAGAAAGTCTTTAAAGAAAAATTTGGCCCAATTTAACTCCACCAAGACACAGGTTTGACACTGTCAAAAAAATGCCATTTGTAGTATTACCTCGTTTTGAGGACACTCCCCTAAATACCTCAGCTAGTATCGGAATCCTTGGTGTCGACATATCGAATGAAGTACAGTTCCGTGGTCATCTAGAGGGTTAGGCTAAATTAGCCTCGAAGAAGCTTGGTGTGCTCAATAGATCGAGACAGTATTTCACAGCGGTTATAAGGTGCAGGTTCGGCCTCATATGGAATACTGTTCTCATCTCTGGGCAGATGCACCCCAGTACCGCAATTCAACGGAGAGCAACTCGAATCGTCGGCTGCCAGGATATTTCAGATCGACTTGACTCCTTGGCGCTGCGTAGAAATATAGTCTAACTCTGCATTCTCTATCGCATGTACTATGAGGAGTGCTCCGAGAAATTGTTCACAAAAAAAAGAAAAAACCTGAAGGGGGGTGACGTCGCATTCATAGTGCTACAGCTGTGTCCTGACTGTATGTAATACTATTTATTATACAGTGTTATAACTTACTCTTCATAAATTTTTTGTTGAACATTTTCGTGGCATCCTATTAACACGAGATTAATGAGTAAGGCAACTGATACTGTGTCGAAGCCAGCTGTTATCATCAGGTTCAGTTGGTCGCGCATCTTTACATCCGTCATATCTTCTAAAGTTGAAATATCGTATAATAGGTCAAGAAAGTTATTTTTTGTGCCTGAAAAGATCAATTATTATTATATTATATAATATTGAACATGGTGTAAATGTTAAAATAACTCTCCCGGATACTTTAAAAAGGTATTCTATGATACTGGTGAAACTGACAACTTTCCACAAGGAACCTGTTACGAATTTCCCAAAAAAATATGACATTTCTGACAAATCGATCGGCGAATCTGGTAGAAGTTCCTTTTTTTCGCAAATTGAATTGAATTCCTTGAATTGAATTCCTTCAAGAAAGTTGTTCCGTTTCATGAGTAGAAAGAAGCCCCAGTTTAAATAGTTTCAGCGTATAACTGTATTGACTGACTCGGTGGCTAAGTGGTTAGCGATCCTGACCTCTGATCCGAGAGTCGTGGGTTCGATCCCCACACAGGGCACTAGGATTTGATGAATGATGTTGGCAACTTGATCATGTCTATGTTTTATTATAATGTTAAGATCTTACACGGGCTTTAAGCTCTAAAATATGAATACATAATTCTAGCGGAATTACATAATTATTAGTGTATTTGTGTTATAATATTAGTTCATATTAATAATATCGGTCGTACCAGAAGTCCTGATATATTTTGTCATTTTATTTTTATTTATGTAAATGTATTAATTAATAAAGGATAGCGATGGACTCCATTGTATTGCGAAACTCCGTCTGCAGGCGCTGGTACTTTTCGTCGCGGTGACGAAGGTCCTCTGAAAATTTAATTTCCTTAAAAAACCAATACGAAACGCGAGCTGCAAACCGTTTTTTTGGCCATTGACAGTATAGGTACTTAATAAGCATACAATATACAAATTTGTGTCCATTAATTAATATAGTATATACTATAAAATAAATCTGTAGTCCCCGGCGCTATTAATGAGTCCTCTCCAAGCAAATGGTATTTTAGATAACCAGTAAAAATACTATTTTAGTTTAACCTTCCGAATAATTTAATTAAACTTGAATGTATGTCTCTGAGGAGAGCGGCGTAAAACGGCACCCAAGTATTATCTCTACATCATCATAGATTCCTCCTTTTCGGGCGACTGTTTATACTACAAAAATTGTTACAGGCAACTTTAAGTCGAAATTCAGTTTGATTATTATTCAGTCTGTATGGAACCCATGAGGCTGACTTACTCACCAACCCCAAAACTCTTTGCGCAGTAGTGTGATGAACTCTAACATGTTGACGCAGATCCTCGACAGACTAGTTACGTGTACGACTTAATGCTTCCTTAATTTTATCGACGGTTTCCAGTCTAGAGGCTGATTGATGTCTGTCGAACTTCCCACGGCAAGTCTTCGACCTGAACTCTTTTCTTTATACCGTACACAATTAACTAATCTTAACTTAACTTAACTTAATCCTCATGGGTGATTTTAACACTTGTTTACTTAAATATGATTCCCGCTCCAAGAAGCTTCTTTCCCTTCTTCACTCTCTTGATTTACATTCTCTTCCGCTTAACGCAACTCATTTTCCCCATAATGGACCGCCATCACACCTCGACCTTATTATTACCTCTTCTCCTGAATATGGGCTACATAGAAGGCACCAGCATGAAATTGACCATGACTGGCTAGTCATGGTCAATTTCATGCTGGTGCCTTCTCCGCCCATGATTTAGTTTATGGGTCGTTCAAATTTCGGTTACCTAAACGACGTCACAAAGTACTCTTGCTTCGTAATCTCGAGAGTATTGACCATCAAGCGTTTATGGAAGACTTTTATAAAGCTGACTGGGACTCGGTTCTTTCAGCATCTGACGTGAATGTGAAAGTTCTTACCTTTAACCGCATTATCTTTGCCTTATACGACAAACACGCTCCACTCAGACCAGTCCAAGTCAAGCATTACCCAGCACCCTGGCTGACGCCGGATATTAAGCGCTTGATGGCTAAACGAGACAAAGCTCGCCTAAAATTGCGTCGTGAGCCGAGGTATAGGAATCGAGAAATCTATACAGAGCTGCACAACCGTTGTAATAGACGTTGCAGGAATTCTAGGCGCCAGCACACACAGTCTTCTATTGAAAATTGCCCACCGAATAAACTCTGGAAGTTCCTTAAATCACTTGGCGTGAGGAAAGCTAAAGTGAGTAATTCCTCTGATGTTGATCTTAATGCTCTGAACATACACTTCAGCTCATCACCCTTTAATCTCGATCCACTATCCAAATCTCATACTCTTTCTCAATTAGCTACTCTTGCTCACCCTAATATCACTCCTTTTGAGTTGGGAGAGATAACTGCAGATGAAATTCTTAAAATATTAAAATCAATTAAGACAAAAGCTGTCGGCAATGATGGCTTGAGTCTTAGCTTGATAACTCCCATCCAAGAACACATATCGCGGTTCTCGCTAACATCCTCAACTGCTCTCTTTCTTCTGGTGTGTTTCCATCTTCGTGGAAGTTCGCTCACATCATTCCTCTTCCTAAAAAGCCCAATACTTCTTTTTTTCCGATTATCGTCCCATTTCCATCCTTCCTGTGCTGTCGAAAGTGCTTGAACACTTTGTTCATGACCGCTTGTCAAATTACCTTTGCAGACATAGTCTTCTGTCTCCTTTCCAATCTGGTTTCCGCAGAGGTCATAGCACTACTACGGCATTAGTCAAAATCACCGACGATATCCGCATGAACATTGAAAATAAACATCTCAATCTCCTTGTTCTACTAAATTTCAGTAGTGCGTTTAACACAGTAGATTTCGATATTATGTTAGCTACTTTAAGAACCCTTAACTTCTCTTCAGCGGCTCTTTCCTGATTTCATTCCTACCTGTATGACCGTCATCAATTGGTGAAGGTTGATGATAGGTGCTCTGACTCCTGTCCTCTTACTGCCGGCGTTCCACAAGGTAAGGTATCCTCTCCCCAGTCCTTTTTTCAATTTTTATTAACAGCATAACCTCCCCCCTTTTATCTTCCTTTCATTTATATGCCGATGACCTGCAGATATACTCCTCTACACCTCTATCAAATTTGCAGCAGGCTTTTGAAACAATCAATGAGGATCTCGCCACAATTGCTGAGTGGTCTAAATTGCATGGGCTCTCTGTTAATGCCGCCAAGTCCCAAGCAATCGTAATAGGCAGCCCTAATTTTTCTGCAAAATACCGAGACATGATGACGCCTAACCTGGTTTTTAATAAAACTATATTACCTCTTTCCTCCACCGTTAAGAACCTGGGCATCATTATGGACCAAACCCTCTCCTGGTCTACACAGATTAACGAAGTCAGCCGCAAGGTGTTTGCATCGCTGCACTCTTTGAAGCGCTTACAAAATTTCTTACCCACTGAAACCAAACTTCTCCTTATTCGCTCTCTTCTGCTCCCTTTACTGGACTATTGTGATGTAGCTTATCTTGACCCAAGCGCTGAACTACTGGATAAGTTGGATAGACTCCAGAATCAGTGTATTAGGTATATTTTCGGTCTCCGGAAATATGATCACATCTCAGAGTTCCGCTCTCAGCTAGGTTGGCCTCGTATTCGCCAGCGGAGGAATAACCATATATTATGTCTTCTTTATAATGTTCTTTTTAACCCCTTCGCCCCACAGTATCTCAGAGAAAGGTTCCAATTTCGTACAGCACCGGACAACCGGTTGCGCTCCAGTAAAAACCTGGCTCTTGTGATCCCAACACACAGTACGGAAACATACATCAGATCATTCACGATTCACGCTGCCCGTCTGTGGAACGCACTACCAGTAGACATAAGAATGTGTCCATCCATCTTCGCTTTCAAGGACTGTCTTAATAAGACGACTTGACTGTTAGTTCCTGCCACATTGAGTTATATATATATATATAAGGTGCTACTTTATTAGTGCCCGATATTTTAGTCAGTGCTTCTACTCCTGATTCTGATCAACTTTTCCTAAGGAACCCATAGTCAAATCGCAAAAAAAAAATTGGACTCTTCATACTAATTTGGCCGCTCGGCTGATCAATTTGTATGAAGAGTCCAAAAATTTTTTTGCGATTTGACCATGGGTTTCTTGGGGAAAGTTGATCAGAATCAGGAGTAGAAGCACTGACTAAAATATCGGGCACTAATAAAGTAGCACCTTGTATTTAAAGTCACCATATATATATATAGGGTGACTTTAAATTAGTTCTTGATACGAAAGGCTATGCATGTGCTCATGATAATAAACAACTTTCCCCAAGGAACTCATAGTCAAATCGCAAAAAAAATTTTGGAGTTTTGCTATACTAAAATTCTATCGACATAAAGTAACTAAGCAAGACTTTGGTTGGTTTGTTCATTTGAATAACGAACTGCCACGCTACGCCAGGATACAATGGATAAAAACAAAAGATAGTATGGATAAAAAATATTTTTTTTTTATAATAAATGTTCAAAATTCCCGCCATTAGCCCTTATGCATGCTCTACATCTTTTTACAAAGGACTTTTTTACGGCGGACGTATCCTTCTCTTGAAATTTGTTCTGCAGCTCTGTCTATTTCTTCTCGCAGCTGCGTGATTTTAAAGTCTCCGTTGCATAGACTAAATATTTTAAGCAGCCCGAAGACTCCTCGCGTCATAGAATTTTATGAAAAATCTCATTATCTTCGTTCATTTATTCTGTAAAACTCTGATCTTGTCGATCTTGAACGATGTATAGTCGTTAGGTTCCAAGGTTTGAACGCGCTGCACTTGAAATGGCCAGCAAGGTCGCCAGACCTTAATCCCCTGGATTTCTTTTATTGGGGCTGCTTATACGATTTAGTCTATGCAACGGAGACTTCAAAATCACGCAGCTGCGAGAAGAAATAGACAGAGCTGCAGAACAAATTTCAAGAGAAGGATACGTCTGCCGTAAAAAAGTCCTTTGTAAAAATATGTACAGCATGCATAAGGGCTAATGGCAGGAATTTTGAACATTTATTATATAAAAAAAGATATTTTTTATCCATACTGTCTTTTGTTTTTATCCATTGTATCCTAGCGTAGCGTGGCAGTTCGTTATTCAAATGAACAAACCAACCAAAGTCTTGCTTAGTTACTTTATGTCGATAGAATTTTAGTATAGCAAAACTCCAAAAATTCGACCTTGGTGCATTAGAATTATCATTAAAAAAAACGTTTTATTGTAATGTCAAACAATTATACCGTTTTAGAATTGTCAATAACTAAGCAATTTTTTAAAGTTGTTGGCACGATCAGCTTAGTGTTTTTTTTTACACCACAGGCTATCGAAGTTAACTATTCGAAAAAGTTTTTGTAAAAAATTTGCAAAACTTATTTTTTTACAGGATTTGCCAGCACTTTAAGAAATAATTTACAATTGTGTTTGATAAATTATGTATTCACGAATATTTAAAAAAAACAGGACTAAAAAATGTTATTATTTGTAGGAATGGCATGCATTAAACTGAAGAAGGTCAATTTTTTTGAAAAAAAACTGAAAATACCGATATCACAAAAATGGTGGGACTTTTACTAGAAAAAAAATTAGGTAGGAAATGATTCGACCAATCCGCAGGTGAAGGATTATCGTTCACTTTTGGACACCCTGTATATATATATGTGTGTGTATATATATTATATATATACATATATATACAGGGTTACAGGTTAAGTCGACCTAAATCCTTTAAGAGGTGGTAGTTTCCATCATTCCAGACTGATTTGACTATGGAACCCCATACCTTAACTTACCGTTCTCAAGTTATGGGACTTCAAATTTTTTTAATAAAAAATCCTGATTTTTGTCTATTGTCCCCTTTTTTGTGTTTTGTACCTCTAATGTTTTTGTTTTTGTATTTTTTGTGTAGCAAATTAGTTGCTTCATTATTTTAAATACAAAAACTGCAAGTAACTGTACCAACTGAGTCGTATTAGACGATTGATTGTTAAAAAAAGAAATAAATTTGTGAAAAGGTTTTTATTCTTTGTAAGATATTTAAAAAATGTCTATGACAGTTGTGCTGCAGATATGCTTCAAAATATCTACGGTTCTTCAGCTTTCCGATAAGGTATAATTTGCTAGGGTGTTATCAGGATTCTCTGAAAAAATATCGATGAAAGACTCCCAGATAATAACAAAAATAACGGTATTTCGTAAAGTTGCTCGCAGCGCCTATTGTCCTGCAATGGGTAGCGCGTCGCGTGCGAGCGGGATATCATACAATGTAAACGGGTGCAAGAGAGACAAGTGATTTCAAACGCCATTTTGTTGTTATTGTGTTTGGTTAGTCTGCTTACGCGATTCGTCCGTGGTAGATGCGATACTTGGTGCTCTTTGTTTTTTACTCGACTTAGCTTATTTTTCTGGACTGTTTCCTCCTATTCGTGACTGTGCTTGTTAACTGGACCTTGATTTGTGCTTCTGATTTGGAACTGTTGAAGATGGCGACCTTTACGAACGAAGAATATGCTGATATTTTGATTTGTTATGGGTACTGCAACTGTGTATCCTTCCAAGCTCGTCAAGAATACATAGCACGTTTTCCTGGCCGCCGAATTCCGGATATTAGTGTCTTCGACGGAGTTTACCGACGAATTAGAGAGACTGGCTCTGTTTCGAGGCGAAGAACAGACCTGGGTAGACCACGTATTAATGATGATGATGAAGAGGAAGATAATGAGATTGTTCGACGATTTCGACTGGATCCGACTACGACAACCAACGTTGTTGCCCGAGAACTTGGAATTTCACAATGGAAAGTGTGGTTTACTGTGCATACTGCCGGTCTCTACCCCTACCACTACACGCCAGTGCATGTTATCGAAGAAGGAGATCCTGTGAGGAGGCTGGATTTCTGCAGGTTTATGTTGAATGCAGATTTGGAAGATCCTTCGTTTTTTCGAAGCATCTTGTGGACTGACGAGTCCAAATTTGATCAAGATGGGATTTATTTATCATAACGCCCATCATTGAATTATCATAACGCCCATCATTGGGCTCCGAAAGTAGGAAGAAATCCTAATAAGAAAAGGGTAAAGGGGTCACAGAGACGTTTCAGCCTTAACGTATGGATGGGAATAATTTCAAACCATATGATTGGGCCTTACTTTCTACCTCCAAATTTGGATGGAGAGACCTATGAAAATTTTTTGAGACAAGATTTACCCGATTTGCTCGACGACATACCATTAAACCTCATTCGAGACATGTGGTTTCAGCACGACGGGTGCCCCGCGCACTTTAGAAGGAGTGTCAGAGAGTGGCTAGACACTAATTATCCAAATAAGTGGATCGGGAGGGGTGGGCCTACACCGTGGCCAGCTAGAAGTCCAGACTTGACACCCATGGATTTTTATGTGTGGGGGCACATGAAAAGTTTGGTTTACAATGAACCTAACCCAATAACATCTGTTGATGTTTTGAGGCAGAAAATTATTGATGCTGCTAACGAAATAAGAAGAGGACTAACAACTGGGGTAGTGAAAAGTGGCTTAAGACACAGAATGCGTGTATGTGTGCGAAATAGGGGCGGACATGTGGAACATGTACTGTAAAAAGGATTAATAAACCTCATTCGTTACCTATTTGGATTGTTTTATTTTGTTTTCTGACTAAAGTTAAAGACGCTTAAGTATCGTTATTTTTTACTACTACCTGGTAGCATATCATCAATGTTTTTGTTAAAAAAATCCTAAAATACCCTATTGTATTATACCTTATCGAAAAGCTGAAGAACCTTAGATATTTTTAAGCACATCTGCAGCACAACTGTCACAGATTTTTTTTAAAATATCTTACAAAGAATAAAAAACTTTTCACGTATTTATTTCTTTTTTTAACAATCAATCGTCTAATACGACTCAGTTGGTACAGTTACTTGCAGTTTTTGTATTTAAAATAATGAAACAACAAATTTGCTACACAAAAAATACAAAAACAAAAACATTAGAGGTACAAAACACAAAAAAGGGGACAATAGACAAAAATCTGGATTTTTTATAAAAAAATTTCGAAGTCCCATAACTTGAGAACGGTTAAGTTTGGGGTATGGGGTTCCATAGTCAAATCAGTCAGGAATGATGGAAACTACCACCTCTTAAAGGATTTAGGTCGACTTAACCTGTAACCCTGTATATATATGTTTTATTATTTATTTATTTATATAGGTTTGTGTTTATTCAGTCATAAGATAGCTTTTTAGATAAGTTAATAAACAGTATCGTTATCTTGTTATAGTAATGGTTTGTAAGTAGTAGTTTAGTTATGTCACAAATTCTTCTCTGTACAGACGTGCATTCTTTGCTTATTCTCCTTTCGATTGATCAAAAAGTTGACGAGAAGAGATCCCTTTATGGGATAAGTCCGCCTTTAGACATGTTTTGTTACTTATGCTTATGTATTTTTGTCATATTCGTGCAATAAAGAGTTTACAAACAAACAAACAAACTAAAAAGACATGCAAAGCTCCCGCCGAGTAATCCAAAAGTATATTAAATTAAAAAATATATCTTTGCTCCTGCACCCTTAATAATAATAATAATAAATTTCTTTATTTCAGACAAAGTAGTCCATGATATGTGTTAGTAACAGTAGGTAGTTAAAACTATGTTAGTATGGCAGTTATAATTTTAATAATTAATTAAACAAGGTTTGGTTAGGTTACATGTCAGAAGAAACCACACATGTCACACAAACCACATTAATGTCTTTTTCAAATTTTTCGTTCTTAAAAACGATTTTATGAACACGCTAAACTTATCAAAAGACAGCGAATCGTCTACTCTACACAAAGCATGAAATTAAATTGTTAAATTAAAAAAAAAGTGATGACTTGTCAGTTTAAAAAAAGGTATCAGGACTTGTGTTACGACCGATAATATTAATAATAATAAATGATGACCTGTTTAATTTCATGTAAGTAATACTATTTTTTAATGAATCTAAACTTTGATAACTATAATATTTGTATGCTTCATTTGGCAAATTTTGGTAAGACATTTTTTTATTATTGTAAGAACAATTATAATGTATACCCAAAATAACGCAAATAAATTGATTTGATTTGGCCATTCTACAGAAGACACTCATAAAAATGGGCAAAAAAAATTTAATGTACACTATTCTGTCATTGAGAGAATCATAAACTGTAGCAAATACGAGTATAACGTAAAATTTAAAGAAAACTACAAACCTATATTACTCTGAGGCTGGTCTTTTGCTTCTGACTTTCTTTTCCTTATTACCTGAAAATATAACCAAAATATTGAGAAGCTAAATGATTGTGTTTTAGTGTAAAAAAATTCTGGACGATTTTTTTCCGAAGAAGTGCGACATTTAGGACTAATCCTGTGGCTTTTCGTTGTTCTTCTTCATCGTACCCTCATTGCTGAGGATAGTGACTATTCATTGAACCATCCGATCGCATTCGGTCATGGCGACTATTTGTTGGCGCTGGTGCGCCTGAAAATGGCTAATATAGCCAAACTTCGTGGCAAACCCCCGCACACTGGGGCACGTGAATACGCCTTCTATACATAATGATACTGAATGGCGGCAGGTTAACGGGCTGCTATAGTGACTATATGTGATCTTCCACTTCCACCTTCTATTGGGTCAAGTGGACGGTTCAATGCAGACTGCTTCCCACTTTCCTCTTCACTATATCGGAACATTTCGTTGGTGTTCTTCCTGTTGCACGTTTTCCTCCACAAAATAATCGTCCACTTCAGATCGTGTCATGAAGACCTCATTATGTGGTCGAAAAAGCTAAAGATCTGTTCTCCGCAAATTATCTTGAAGGCTTTTTAGTCACCACACCATCAACCCTGAATTTTTAATGTTCCGTAGACCTTACAAGGATTCTTTATAAGATCGTTGGTTCCTACTCTCCCTTCTAAAGTGAATGTTGAATTGTGAATTGCGTGAAATTTATACTATAAATAGGTTAAATTTAGATCTCATCTTTAATGACTTAAAAAACATATAATTTTTATTTTGGGTTATCCCACTCGGTGGGTCGATGTTCATTTACACATCGTAGAAAGACGCTGCACTGGGTGCGGCCAGCGCAAGACCAGTCGTTGTGGAAATCCTCGGGAGCGCTTTTGTTCAAAAGTTGACGTGTTTCAGCTGATATTTGTTGAGAGTTTTCCCAAAAGGATCTCCCACCTCTTCGCTTATTGTCTTTTTTGAATCTTCTTCTTATCGTGTGGCACATTTAACCGTTCTATCCACAAGGTATATAGACAGCGGTTGCCTAGTGTTGCACTTAGCATCACCCGCGATCACTTGTAGGGCATTTAGATTTACACCTACGGATGATAGAATTTGAATGAATTATCGTACAAGGTACTCACATCATCGGAAATGTCATTTAAAAACTTGATATATTTTTCTTCCGTTTTTTTAAGATTCGTCCAGTTATATATTGCGTCATTGTGTAAAAAAATGTTAATGAATCTTTTGATTATTATGTCCATAAGAGTTTCTGCCGTGTGTATGAATTCCTTCTTGTGGGAAATATCTATTCCAAGCACGGATTCTGTGGAAAATAGTAAGTATAAAGTTATTTTCGTGACGTAAATACCTCACATAGGGGTTGTCCTCACATATATATATATATATATATATATATATATATTTAACCTGTTTTTAATATGACTTACATATTTTCTACTCAGAGAGATAGACTATACAAGTAAAAAACTTACTACATAGTGTTTCAAGTGCGTATTCCTGGATAAAAGGTGAATGATCAAAACTGCCCTTCTCTACATTACTTGTCATTTTTTCCACCACTTGTTTTGAGACTTTGTTAAATGTCTCCATGAAACCTTCCAGCACGTGATGGTTGAAAGCTGGCATTAACATCCTACGGTCTTTTTTCCATACTGTGCCTGAAAAATAAAATAAAAAAGCTTTTTAGTCATAAATAAATTATTTATTATATTAAACATTATAAGCGTGCTTGCTTGAAGAGTAGCTATCATGAAATTCTTTGTCAGTTTCTCTTGGGAAGACTTCTGTGCCTCAGCAGTAGGGACGATGTTGTTTATTAACAAACAACTCAAGAAAGTGATTATATAGTGAATTTTTTTTGCAAGTGACGAGGTAGTTTTAGTGTACAACTGGGTAATCTGAGGCTGCAGGCCGGAAGATGTAGTTGGTGAATCAATTCAATGCTATTGGTGAGCCCTTGGCATCATCTCACCTGATAGTAAGTGATGATGATGGCGAAGATGGAAGAGGGTTACCAAGATTCCCCAACGCAATGGGGAATCTTATCTTCATGCCGGAATACATTAAAGCTGTAAACACTGATGTTTGGCGGTAAGACTTAGACAAGATGATGGTAGCTAGTTAGGCGGGCTCAGAAAATGCTCTACCACCAACCAAACCGAGTCCTACAAAGTTTGACCCCGCCGGGAATCGAACCCACGACCTCCTGACCCGATGTGAAGTGAACTGAAATGCCACTAGGCAACAGAGGCGCTTATTGCAAAAAGCTGCTTCGAGAAGCCGCTTCTTAAAGTCAGTGGGAAAAAATCTGGCAAAATGATTCGAAGAAGGCCCGTGTAAACGGAAATCTTCTTAAATGATTCTACCGGAACCAATGAATCTTCTATTATACTTCAGATCCAAAAAGTTTATGATCTTTATAATGAAAATTTAACACTTACTTTCAGATGTTAAGAGGCTCTCACCCACCCACGGTTTAGCAAATCTGTAGTAAACACTCTTTTCTAGACACTGATTGGCTATAGTTATGCTGTCCTTAGGATTACACACAACTGAAACAAAAATGTGGGTAAGTTTCAGAATAAAATGAAGTCTTTATTTCAGGAAGTGCGTTTTAGACAATATGTAAAGTGGTACTAAAGTTACCGACATAGCTCACAGAATCGCTAAACTTAAGTGGCAGTGGGCGGGGCACATAGCTCGCAGAACAGCTGACCATTGGGGCAGTTAAGTTCTCGAGTGGCGACCGTGCACCGGAAGACGCAGTGTGAGCAAGCCATCAACTCGGTGGACCAACTACCTGGTGAAGGTTGCGGGAAGCCGCTGGATGCGCTGGATTTTTACCGCGGAAGAGCAATGCTTCGGCGTGAATGGGCCGGCTCGACCGGAGTGATACCACGGCCTCACAGAAAACCGGCGTGAAGCAACGCTTGCGTTATGTTTTTTATTATTTTTTTATTTATTCATAAGAAGGTACACAAACAGAAATGTAGGAATATACATAGTAAAACGTATCTAGATCTAAATGGATCACTACATCCCAACAACGTGTCCCGCAAGTGATTAACAAACAAAAAGCGGATCCGCACGATTGGAAATTTTGGAAAACAATTATTGTTACTTAATGAATAATGAGTTAATAACATGTAAATGAAACCGCGCTTTTATATTAGCGGAAAAGTTATATAAAATCTAAAAACGAGTTTCGCCGAGTGAATGAGGATACCGGAGGCATAACCTCCCCCCCCCAACCCCCCATCCCATTTCAAAGGTCGGCAACGCACTTGTGGCTCCTCTGGTGTTGCTGTTGTCTATGGGGGGTGGTAATCGCTTACCATAAAAAATTAAAATAAACATAATGAGTAAGTACTTGGCATCATCTTACCTGGTGGTATGTGATTATGATACCGAAAATGGCAACTGGTTTACCAAGATTCCCAACGCAATGGAGACCTTGCTCTTTAATCTCCATGCCGGAAAACGTCAATGCTATTAACATAGATGCTTGGCGGCAAGACTTTGATAAGATAGTGGTAGCTATCTACACTGACATTGTCAGAAAATGCCCTACTACCAACCAAACCGAGTCCTACAAAGTTGTATCCCTCCGGGAATAGAACCTGCGACTTTTTAACGTGAAGCGAGCGGATTGAGAGCCACTGGACAACGGAAAAGTTATAAAAAGATTCAGGACATTTCTTATAGTGTTACTTAGCTTTAACATTATTACACTTACCATATAACTTTATGGGACCAACCAATAATGTGCAAACCCCTTCCTCGAGACCGATGTCCGTCGCCACTTGCCGTAAATAATTCCAAACTTCTAAAATGATAATGAAAAACACCAAAATTACCAAAAAATCCTACACTGGAAAATTATTAAACTTTACAGTTTAACAGAATAGGTTTAGCACTCGTTATAAACTTGCACGCTTCATAGAAAACGAGGGTTTAGTTCTGCTATGGTATGTTTCTGCAAAATGCCTAGCAAAAAGTCCCGTTATGGTACTCATCTTTCGGTTCGACTTCTACGTCAAACAGTAGGAGATAAAATTGAAAAGTGTTTCTCGTCTATGACTTTTTAGAGCCTCTACAGGACTTACTTTTTAGGAGTATAAATAAAAAGTCTGTTTTCAATGCTAAATTTGTGTTCATAAGATTTGGTCCTATTAATAAAATTCAACAATCAAATTATCAAAAATTCAAATAGTATCAAAATAATTAAGTGTAATTACAAATAAATAATCAACAACTGAAAAAAAGATAAATAAAAAAGATTAATTGTAAATGCAAACAATTATCAAAAATATTTGATGATGAAACGAACTTACCTGTAAGTGAAGTTCTATCATAATTATACGAATAATAAAAATACTTATTAAATTTTAAATTTTAATGACGTGTACAAATTTTTGGTAGGTATTTTGCGAGGGTGCCATAGCGGAACCATACCACAGCGGAACAAACCGAAAATGAGCAGCTATTAGACCATTTTAATTTTTTAAATTAAAGCAGTTATCGTTATCTGAATGCAAGTATTTTGGAAAAACAAAGTTATTATTACAACTGTTCAGGACATTTCTTATGGAATTCAGTTTTTTCGCGATTTCATCAAAGTCCCGGAACAAAGGTGGTTCAGTATTGTGACCTGAAACACCAGTTAACGGTTACCTAATCTAACTATTATAGTACAAACTATGTATTGTAGTAGACCACTTAAAAAAATAGTACTATACAAAGTTTTATCAACTTACTTTTGCGTCCCACAAATGAGAGTGTATGGCCTACCAAAGGCCAAGAACCAGGGTACAACGGCGGTTCGTCCGACCTTATCACTTGTTGTTGCCAACGGAAGAACGCAAATAAAACACATATTGACCATATTAATATAAGCACAAGTTCTGGCATTGTTCAAGATTTTAAGACCTAAAAAATATATCAACTTAAAAAAAACGCTGAAACTATTACACTGGGTCCTTCAGCTAATACAATTGAAAATATCACGACTTTAGAAACTATTTTTTTTGTTAGTGACGGGAAAAAGAAGATGCAAGAAAAAACAATTGGACCACGCGGACAAATCGATCAGATGATTCGATAACTATTTAATACAGGGTGTAAGGGACAGGTTTCCAGAAACTTTAAGGGCTTGCTCAGTAGATGAAACTGAACAACTTTCCACAAGAATTTTTTTCAGGAAACGAAAAAGAAATCGGCTTCTCCACACAAACTGTCCAATCAAGTTTATAATTTTGTATGAAGAAGCCGATTTTTTTTTCGTTTCCTGAAAAAATCTTGTGGAAAGTTGTTCAGTTTCATCTACTGAGCAAGCCCTTAAAGTTTTCGGAAACCTGTCCCTTACACACTATAATATAATATCTTAAATCGTGTATGGATTTCTTGAAAAAAGGTTTTCAATTTCACGAGTAGAGACAAAGTAAGACAAAACACTACACGTGTATTACCGTGTGAACTTGTTATATTTCTGGCGATGTTGCTAATGAGTATACAAATGATAAAAAACAAGTTAGGTGACGAGTAGGGTTCCGTCGTAACCAATTACTAATAAAAACAGTTTGAATTATTACGATTTCCTTTTATTAGTACGTAGGTACTTAGGTAAACAATTCCACTTGCTGATATACACATACACAATTACTTTTGAACCTAATTCTATTGTTCCTTTTTTGTACATAACCCAATTTTTGTCTCTAATTCTTATGTTTGTATGTCATGTTTGTAAATCTGGTAATGTTGTTTTCACGACCGCCCCCAAGATACAGGCCTTGGTAATAAATTAAAAAAAAAGTATTGTTTATTAGTTATTAATTATTCTAAATAAATAATGAATGAATGAATGAATGAAAAAACTTTATTGCTCATCAAAACAGGAAAATAAAAACAAATAAATAATATTTGTGTAATATCAGAGTACGTACGGATGAAGGGCGATGAAGCGCTTGGATGCTTGGAGTTTCCCTAAGTAATCGAATCAGAAATGAGGAGATGCGTAGGAAAACCAAAGTAACCAACATAGGTCATAGAATCACGAGTGTACAGACAGCCACAAAGATATCTGAACCCCCATAACACCATTTATCACGAAAGATTGAACTAATAGCTTTAGCAAAACGAAAACCATCGGGTTATAAGGAAACCATCATTATCATCATCATCAGCCTGCATTAGTCCACTGTTGGACATAGGCCTCCTCCAAGGCACGCCACTTATACCTATTTTAGGCCACGCGCATCCAGCTGTTGCCAGCAACCTTGCGTAGATCATCGCTCCACCTAGCCGGGGGGCGTCCCACGCTACATTTGCCCAAACGCGGTCTCCACTGTAGCACTCTGTTTGTCCACCGGTTGTCAGTTCTTCAACATATATGTCCGGCTCATTGCCACTTCAGTGTGCTAACTCTCTAAGCAATGTCGGTTACTTTGGTTCTCTGGCGAATAACCTCATTTGGGATTTGGTCGCGCAGAGAAACGCCGAGCATGGCTCTCTCCATGGCTCACTGTGTGACTTTGAGCTTGTGGACTAACTGCACTGTTAGTGTCCACGTTTCGGCGCCATATGTCATCACGGGTAGGACGCACTGGTTGAAGACTTTTGTCTTCAGGCATTGTGGTATTGGCGACGTGAATATGTGACGAAGCTTGCCGAATACTGCCCAGCCTAGCTGTTTTCTTCTACTGGCCTCCCTCTCAAAGTTGTTTCTACCTAACTGCATGATTTTCCCAAGGTAGACATATTCTTGAACAGCTTCGAGAGGTTGACCAATAACAATAAAATCTGCTAAGGCATTTTGAACTTAAAAATTTTAGTATTTTCACAATTTTCCGATAACCCTCGACTTTTTGGGATCAAAAGTATAATATGCATTAAATCAGATTATAAACCATAGTTTTGCCAAATTTGTACAATTGAGTAAGTAAAGTAAGTAAAACGTTTATTTGATACTTCAATCACACACATACTTATAAACTAAAATACATCAAACAAAAAAAGACAATATCAGATATAACAACAACAAAAAATAAGTATTGCAGTGCAAATGGGTCATAGCTCAGTGAATAGCTGCTTTGCCAATTTAAGAGCAAAATTGAGTAACAAACATTCAAACCTACAAAAAATTCAAACTATCACATTTATAATATGAAGTAGGATTTTGTAGGTTGTACGACTGACTCGGTGGCTAAGTGGCTAGCGATCCTGACCTCTGATCCGAGAGTTGTGGGTTCGATCCCCACACAGGGCAAACTTTACTGTGATGAGCAGAATTGTTGCTCCGACTCTGGGTGTATTATATCTATATATGTATGTATCTAAAAGTATTTGTGTATGTATATCAGTCTCTGGTTCCCAAGATACAGGGAATCCTAGTTTGGGGCCAGATGACCGTATGTGATTTGTCCCAAATATTATAATTACATTATTATAAATAGTTCAAAAGTTGTTCAAGAATATAGACGAAAATTAACCATTTCTCCCTTATCTCCGAAACAGCTGTGCCTAATTGACATAAAAAAAACGTTTTATTACCTATAAATTTGGTCCTAAAATAAGATCATAAAATTATCAATATGATTTGTTTGTACAGAACCCTCGGTGCGCCAGTCCGACTCATCCTTATCCAGTTTTTTTAAATAACATGATGATTTCTAAAACATTTTTACTATGGAGTTCCGTGAATTTTAAATGCAAGTTACTTTGTAATTGAAATTCAGGTCCATAAGGTTAAGAAGTCAAGGTTATTTATTTTGTATTGTATTTTGAATAGTTTGGAGAGACAATTATTGCTACGTTCGCGCTTTTTTGTTCATAGCAAAGCATTATTTCTACAGTTTTGTTACTTATGTAATCAAGATGGTTATAGAACAACACATTTGCATCGATGACCGCTTTTTGCAAATGAGTTTATAAGAAATAACAATTCAACAGTACAAAGAAAATCATTAGGATTGCCGATGACGTTCCCGCAATAGCCGAAAATAAACATATTCTTGAAAAGTAGCTGATAAAAACCTATAAAGCAATATTAATAATTAATCTTATTTTTTTGTTTACAATCTAAGAGTGCTATCACAAAGACTAAACGACGGTTTTAAATTTCAAATTCTTTATTGCCTTCATGAGTAGAGGTGGTGTTACATGAAGTTATAAAAGTACAATATAGATCATGACCCTGCAAGGGCACAGCAAATTAGATCTTATATAACTTATGATTATTTAAGGCCGGCAACGCACTTGTGACCCGTCTGCTCGTTTGCCATCTATCACATAAAAAAAACTTGATTTACCACATAGTATCAATATTTATAATATCGAACTATTTCTGAATTATTATTTATATGAAATGATTTTCGTATTTTTCTCACAAAATTCTTGCGAAGAATAAAAACAATCATTTATTATGTATTCTTTACTTTTATTTTTGAATTTGTTGAACTTTTCTTCGTTTTGTATTTCTTTGGGAATATTATTATACCGTATATTTTAACTGCCATTGCTTGCGGAACTGATCTTATACATTTGCAGACTAGAGATAGGCACAGCTACATTATTTTTATGACGTAAATTACCTATGTGATTAAGTGTGATGATTACTGGATAGGGGATGCATATGTTTTTGTTTTCTAATAAATTTACAGAGTTCTAAAATATACAGCGAAGGTAGAGTCAGTATTTTATGTTTGACAAAATGTAATCGGCAAGATTCCATCTGATCTATCTATCTATCTATCAGCCGAAAGACGTCCACTGCTGGACAAAGGCCTCCCCCAAGGATTTCCACATCGACCGGTCCTGTGCGGCTCGCATGCAGCGGCTTCCTGCAACCTATACCAGGTCGTCGGTCCACCGAGTCGGAGGCCTGCCCACACTGCGTCTTCCGGTGCGTTTCACTTATAATGTTTTTTTGTTGCCTATGTTTTATAAGTATTTTGTATTTTTGCAGAATCTTGTTTATTTTTTTATAACAAACACAGAAACACGATTAAATATGAATTATATAGGGTGAAAATGATTCGAGCAAACAAAGTGGAATTTTTCGGAACAAAGTATTCCTCTCATCTCGATTCGGCTATAATGTTTTTTTATAGTGCACAACGTATATGATCTCAGGGAAAGCTAAAATAAATAAAATATTTCCTCCATCCTTTTTTTCACTTTACTTGAATAGTTTTTACAACTTTTCACGACGCAGTACACCATTTTGGACGCGCAGTTAGCCGGCCGACCAAATGAAGACTGGCATGAAATTACATTTCTTTTTGCGTTTTACTACTCTTTTGGTTCAGACACTTTTGAGCGCTGACCCGAAGTCCATTTGTTTCTACGTCGAACAATTTAAGGCCCATATTCAGGCTTTTTTGAAGCCAACTTTGCAATAGAGTGAAGCCAAACTGTATGAAGCACAGGCTTCATAATCTACAGTTTGGCTTCACTAAAGGGCATTCGACAACTGACGCAGGAGTCGAACTGATAAGAAATATATACGATGCTTTCGAAAAATCTCAGAATGCTATAGGAGTCTTCTGCGACTTATCCAAGGCATTCGATTGCGTAGAACATAAAACCCTCCTTTTAAAGCAAGAACATTGCGGGGTTAGAACCAAGGCCTTGAATTTGTAAGAGTCATACGCAGCTAATAGAACCCAAAAGGTACAAATAAATGGTACAAATTCGTCGGGCTCACGCGTTAAAATGGGCGTACCTCAAGGATCCATTTTGGGACCATTCCTGTTTTTGGTTTACATCAACGACCTACCTTTCATGGTTGAATCACTGTCAAAAATTGTGTTGTTTGCGAATGATACATCGCTAGTTTTTAAAATTGACAGACAAACTGACATGATTAACTAAGTAAACGAGATTCTTTGTAAAGTACCTACACAATTGGTACACCGTGAACAACCTAATCTTAAATGTAAAAAAAACTAAATGCATAAATTTTACCTTACCAAATGTTAAAAACGTAACTCAAAACGTGTCATTATATGGTGGTGTGTTAGAATTTCTACCAAAAACAGTTTTCTTGGGTATAACCGTAGATTCAAAACTTCAATGGGGTCCTCACATAGAAACTTTAGCAGGCAGGCTTAGTTCGGCTGCCTATGTTGTTAAAACATTAGGCTTCTAACAGATATAGAAACAGCGAGACTAGCATATTTCCGTTACTTCCACAGTATTATGTCTTACAGTGTACTTTTATGGGGCATGCAGCTGATATAAATACTATTTTTGTAGGTACTACAAAAAAGGACTGTTCGCACGATTTACGGAATGCGTTCTCGAGATTCACTTCGAGAAAAATTTAAAGAAATCAACATTTTAACGTTTCCCTGTCAGTAAATTTATGAAAATATAATGTACATGCGAAAAAACTTAAATCTTTTTACACTGAATTCTGACAGACATTCTCGTAATCTCAGGAATAACAGTAAGCTTCAGCTTGTATCTACTAGGCTCAGTAAGGTTAGTAAGTCATTTGTCGGATAATGTATACGAATGTACAATAAAATACCAGAAGATAATGTAAACCTAACAGAAAATAAATTCAAAAGTTATGTAAAAAAGACACTATGTAATAAAGCTTACTATAAGACATCTGAGTACTTAAGCTTTTCTCCAACCAACACAGCAACATTTACATACCATATTGTGAGACACTAAAGATACAAACTGTATTGTAAAAGAACTGAAGGGATTCGGTAAGTCTTTTCCTTCTCCTTTTTCTTTGTCCATTGACCAGAGCGGTGCATGCTCACTTAAATGTTTGTGCGGATGGTGGCGTATCGGGAGCCGGGTCGTTCCCTTCCCTCAAATATGGTCGAGGGGAGCGATGGCTGACTCTCGCGTTATACTCGTGATCGGGTGCTGTCCATGTGAACTGGCCTGCTGTTACGGGCAGCCGATTATCTTAGCATTGTACTTATATGTATATGTATGCAATAAGCAATAGCTAATGACTTGCACTTGATTTTTAGGGTTACGTAGCCAAATGGCAAAAAACGGAACCCTTATGGATTCGTCATGTCTGTCTGTCTGTCTGTCTGTCTGTTCGTATGTCACAGCCACTTTTTTTCCGAAACTATAAGAACTATACTGTTGAAACTTGGTAAGTAGATGTATTTTGTGAACCGCATTAAGATTTTCACACAAAAATAGAAAAAAAACAATAAATTTTGGGGGCTCCCCATACTTACAACTGAAACTCAAAAATTTTTTTTTCATCGAACCCATACGTGTGGGGTATCTATGGATAGGTCTTCAAAAATGATATTGAGGTTTCTAATATCATTTTCTTCTAAACTGAATAGTTTGCGCGAGAGACACTTCCAAAGTTGTAAAATGTGTGTCCCCCCCCCCCGTAACTTCTAAAATAAGAGAATGATAAAACTAAAAAAAATATATGATGTACATTACCATGCAAACTTCCACCGAAAATTGGTTTGAACGATATCTAGTAAGTAGTTTTTTTTTAATACGTCATAAATCGTAAACCGCAATTTACCTTTCATTCAAGTTACAACGAACTACAAAAACTTTTATATTATGTTACTTGCTGCTACGGAACCCTTCATGGGCGAGTCCGACTCGCACTTGGCCGCTTTTTATTATTGAAATTGTTTAAAATGTGTTAGACTATATCTAAAGTTAGAGTGAGACAGTGTATATGTCGCCAGTTGTCGGACTCTTCTAATCGTTGGAAAGGGATAGGAGATATCTTGTGTGCTATTACTGCTCTAGCAGGGAAAAATGTTAAATGAATGAATAGCTCTGTAATTACGATAGTGTCATTGATGTAACTTTGTATGTATGTCCAACTTGTTAGCGCCCTCAGTATTTACATGTTTTTTGTTTCGGGCGATAGCTAGTTTTGTTGGTATTCACTTTGTTCGTGAATTTGCTTATAGAATTGTTAGTTTTACTGTTTTTAGGGTTCAATGTACAAATGTACAAACATTCATTGTACAATGAATGTTTGTGTTTGGTATTGTATTATTGTAGAACGTAGGGAATTCTATTAGGTGGAATAAAGTTTGATAGGTAGAAGTTGTTACTTTTGGAAATAATTAGAAATGTGTGTGTAACTTTTACAAAAATATGTCTTTTTTGTATGTATTTGTGAATTTATTAGTATGTTGGCGGTATGTAGCCTAAGTAAGCATTGTTTGTATAGTTGGAGAATGTTGTCAGCTTGTATAATGTAAAGTTGGACTGTTTTGTGTCAAGTAGTTTAGGAGATATGAATAGGAAATGGAAACCTCATAAGGGAACTTTAGGCCGAGGCCAAGTGAGGGCCTGGGGGTCGCCTTTACAGCATTGCCAAGGGGTATAAAATGAAAATTAGATTTTTTTAGATAATTGCTCGAATTGTTATACTATCTTCACGTATATCGTATAGATCGTTATAATAAGTCATAGTGTTATTCGTAGTAATTCAAATAGAAAGTTCAGCTTCTCCATTGTCTCGATTGTGTTATTATTTCTTCGTGTATTCTTTGAAAGTGTATTGTGTTTGTTGACTTGAAGTGTTGTTTAGTACATTGGTACTTAACTTGTGTTGTGTTTTAGTGTTATTAAAGTGTATTTTATATTTGTTACTTTGGTGTTTTCGTGGGCTTGCCTGAGTGTCTTCTATCCTTGAACCACCCTATGGTGAATGTTTAACTGTTGTTGTACCGTTGTGCTAGGACGTACGCAACAGTTTGATCCTTCAGATCCGGATAGATAAGACACTTATAAGTTACCATGTCGAGAGTAACGAGGAGTGCGAAGAAGTTGACGGAGGAGCAAGCTGAGCTCACTAAAGACGACTTGGGAGATGTGCCTGCGGACTTGGAATTGTCGGTGGATGCGGACGGGGCGGCGGCCTTGCAACGAACGATCCCGCCGTCGTCATCGCTCGTGCCCACTCTTCCGCAGGGACGAATCATTGATCATCGGGATCAGAAGGAGCCCGATGAAGTCGATCTTCAACATGATCAACGGCCGCCGCCACTGCGGATACCCGGTGACCCGGAGGGCAGCGTGCTGGTTGATCCTCGTGGATTCGTGCGACCACATCAACCGTTCGATGTGAAGAGCACCTTGGGTAGCCATGCTTCTCGCCGCACCCATAGAATGGCCTTGGATGCACAGCGGCGACAGCTAGAATTGGAAATGGCTATGGAAAAAGCAAAGATAAGGGAGGAGGAGCAACGGTTGGAGTTGCAGATAGCGAAGGAGAGAGTGAAGACACGGGAAGATGTCTTACAAAAACAGTTGGCAGCTAAGATGGCCAACATCGAAGCTGAAGAAGCTGCAGCTGATGAAGAAGCCGAGGAACGGCGCTCGCTGACGCAGGTTGCGACAAACCTGCGAGTTGAAGAGTGGCTGAGTCGAACGCCGCGTGTGGAAGAGGTGCCTCGTGAACGTGGACTACCGCGCCCTTCTGCCGCCGATGTGAGATTCGACGATACGCAGCCGCGTGCATCGACGCTAACGCCGAGGAGGGAGCGGTCAGAAGAGCACTCTCGTAGGCGGACTGAGGGACTGGATAAGTTAGCGGATGCGATTATTGGTATGTCTAGACCTAGACCGCGGCAGACATACGAGTTACCAAAGTTTGATGGTAACCCAGCCGACTGGATCACATTCAAGCGCACCTATGAACGCTCAACGGAAATATACAAGTTTGAAGAGTTCGAGAATATGGCAAGGTTGCAGCAAGCGATTGTGGGGCCAGCGAGGCTTGCAGTGGAATACATTTTGAGAGGTGCAAGTGATCCTAGTGAAGTGATGTGTGCCCTCGAAGAAAACTTCGGTCACCCTGGTGCGATTTTGGAATGCGTCTTAAGGAAGATTAAGGCTTTACCGCGTGTGACTGAGACTGGGAAAGAACTGCAAAGTTTTACATTAGTGGTGAGAAACTGTGTATCTTTGCTGAGGAACATAAAAGCTGATGGGTACTTGAATAACCCTCAACTGGTGAGTGAGCTTAGACAAACTTACTCTCTCCCAGAGAGATTCGTATAGTGAATTTGTGAAGTGCAAAGACAAAGGGAGTAGTGTGGACTTACGTGTATCGCCAAGCTTGGACATTTTACTTGAATTCTTGGTTGAGAAATCGCGATCGGCATCGTATCTGGTGCCCCTGAACTTAGTTGCACCTCCGGTTAGTGCGAATTATAACGCACCGCGTTCGCGAGTGTTACCTGTTGTACATCGCAATGTACACAGAGTCGCGTCTCTAAGCTCCGCACCGGTTGCGTCGAGGAGTGCACCGCGAAATGTAAGCTCCGGAGCAAATGCGTCGAGGAGTATGCCGCGAACCGTAAGCTCCGCACCAGTAGCGTCGAGCAGCAGTGCGCCGCGAGTAATGTGCGCGATGTGTGATGGCAATCACGTGCTGCCAGTGTGCAGAAAGTTTATAGCACTGAACAATAGTGAACGGTGGAACGTGGCCAAAGACAGTAGACTTTGTTTCAAGTGTTTGTGCAATCGGCATAACCGGGAGTTTTGTCGTGCGAAGCGTTGTGAACAGTGTAACGCTCCGCATCACACGCTACTCCACTTCAATGGTGGGCCGGCTGAGGAGCGCCCACCCGAGCCGACGCCCTCGGCTCCTGAAGCTGAAGTGAAGCGGGCCTTTAGTGTTGGAGGTGTGTGTACCAAGGCCTTGCTGAAAATGGTGCCAGTCTCTATCAAGAGAGACAACCGCGTGACACAGACTCACGCCTTGTTGGACGATGGTGCTACAGTGTCACTAATGGACAGTAGTTTAGTGACCAGTGATGTTGGTGAGCCGTGCCCTCTCACAATAGTGACCGCGAACGGACAAAGGGTAACGGACAGTGAATCACGGAAAGTGAACATTAGTGTTTGTGGACCTAATGGACTGGAACATTGTGTGAATGTGCGTACTATGGCTCATTTGAATCTGCCTACTCAAACTGTACCAGTGTCGGTGTATGAGAACGCTCATCTTAGTGATTTGTGTGACACCATGGATTGCAGTGAGGATCGCAAAGAGGGAGGGGAGACGAAGCCGCTGCTGCTCCTGGGCCAGGATAACTGGGAGCTCATCGTCGGCAGGGAGATCCGAAGGGGTAAGTCCGGTCAGCCGATCGCTTCTCTCACTCAGTTGGGATGGGTAATCCATGGCCCCTTGGGATACTGTGCATCCACTTCCCCTGATTGTGAAACAGTCCATTGTACAGCTTTAGTTAATAAGAGTAGGTTAGATAGGGATTTACATAGTTTAGTTAAGGCACAATTTGAATTAGATAGCATAGGTATAGCTGAGGTCGAGCGCAAGAACGCGGATGTTGAACGAGCCAACATGATTTTAGAACGCACTAGTCGCCGGGTCGAAAGTGGATGGGAGTGTGGTTTGTTATGGAGGGATGAAAACCCTATCTTTCCTGATAACTATAATCAGGCTTTAACGAGGTTAAAGGGAATTGAACGGCGCATGGATAAAGATCCGTTATTTGGCATGACATACGAAGCTCAGATCGCCAGGCTTCTGAACGAGGGTTACGCTGAAAAGGTACCAGATGCATGGAAAGTACACCCTTAGTGGTACTTGCCTCATTTTGGAGTAGTGAACCCTAATAAGCCTGAAAAGCTTCGTCTTGTATATGATGCTGCGGCTTCATATAGAGGGGTTTCGATGAATTCGAAATTGCTCAGCGGACCCGTACTACTGAACTCGCTATTCGGTGTGTTGACGAGGTTCGGATTTGGAAGGATCGCCGTCAAGGGGAACAGGGATGAGGATAAGGGGGCTCAATTGTGTTTATGGCGCGGGCAAGAACGAGATAGACGCCCAGATCTGTACGCCATGAACTCCATGATATTCGGAGTCACATCCTCGCCTTCGATGGCGATGGACATTTTGAACAAGAATGCTAGGGATTTGGTCAACAAATACCCTAACATTGAACAGCCTATTGTGAATGAACATTGTGTGGATGACAGTTTGAACGAATTAGGTTTAGATGTAGATATTTTTAGCTGGACTGATTCGCAAACGGTGCTGAAGTGGATAGCGTCAGACTCTAAGGACTATCGGAGTTTTGTTTCGCACCGTCTGAGCGAAATCGAATCAGGGAGTGATGGAAGCGATTGGCGCTGGCTTGCATCGGCGGATAACCCGGCCGATGAAGCGACCACGTTGGGCTGGCCTCGGGAAAGAAGCATGTGGTTTTCGGGGCCCCCCTTTCTGCGTGATCCTCCGCACCTGTGGCCAAACGCAGTCACTGAGGAAGTGCCTCAAGTTGACCTTGAGCTGAAAGTCAACGTGACAGCTCAGGCGCAGGAGCCTCTGATCAATCATAGGCGGTACTCTGCATGGGAACGAGCGATAAGAGTAACGGCGAAAGCATTGGCCTTCGTCAGTAAATGCAGAGGACGGAAGATTGACGCCTTAGAACAAGATGATCCCAGAAACATGTGTGACGCACAACCCTAAGCGCTACGAGGAGCGCGACACCCTAGACCTAAAGTGGGAAGTGGGAAGAAGGAGCCTAAAGTGGGATTCTTACAGGCTACGGAATGAAAAATCATTCAATACGGTAACAACAATGAAAATCTGTTTATTCAGTTTCTACAATAAGGACTTAGCTTAACACTGATCGAATCCCTATCTTCCAAGCATCCTACAGACGGAAGGTTTATTTGCGAAACGCGGTTACTACAGTCCTGTGCTAAACTGCCTAGGTTATCACCTACGGGCCTACAGACGTCCCTATCTAGAAATCTGAGGGGTTTAGATTTATCCCGGAACCTCAAACGACACGACTCGTACAAACGCACGAACCGCGTTGCTGGGCGGATAGCAAAGTCTTGCTAGAAACTTAGTAAGTACGTCCCGAACAAACGCTCAGACCGCGCTTAGTTAAGTCACCAGCAGGATACGGAGAGAGGAGGAGAGCGGACACAGTCAGGTCACCCCTTCAGCCTTACGGCGCGAGAGCTAACTGACTGTCTCCCCTGCGGAAGTCGCGCGCTGGCTTATATAGGTTCGGACGTTGGTCGCGGGGGTCGGAGCAGCAGCCGGGTCTCCCAGGGCTGCGGCAGGGTGAGCGGGGGTTGTCCACCGGCGACCGGTCCTCGGCGGACGCTGCGGGTGTTCAGCGGCGCGCGGAGATTGCGGGGAGGTCTAGGGTGTCGCGCTCCTCGTAGCGCTTAGGGTTGTGCGTCACACATGTTTCTGGGATCATCTTGTTCTAAGGCGTCAATCTTCCGTCCTCTGCATTTACTGACGAAGGCCAATGCTTTCGCCGTTACTCTTATCGCTCGTTCCCATGTAGAGTACCGCCTATGATTGATCAGAGGCTCCTGCGCCTGAGCTGTCACGTTGACTTTCAGCTCAAGGTCAACTTGAGGCACTTCCTCAGTGACTGCGTTTGGCCACAGGTGCGGAGGATCACGCAGAAAGGGGGGCCCCGAAAACCACATGCTTCTTTCCCGAGGCCAGCCCAACGTGGTCGCTTCATCGGCCGGGTTATCCGCCGATGCAAGCCAGCGCCAATCGCTTCCATCACTCCCTGATTCGATTTCGCTCAGACGGTGCGAAACAAAACTCCGATAGTCCTTAGAGTCTGACGCTATCCACTTCAGCACCGTTTGCGAATCAGTCCAGCTAAAAATATCTACATCTAAACCTAATTCGTTCAAACCGTCATCCACACAATGTTCATTCACAATAGGCTGTTCAATGTTAGGGTATTTGTTGACCAAATCCCTAGCATTCTTGTTCAAAATGTCCATCGCCATCGAAGGCGAGGATGTGACTCCGAATATCATGGAGTTCATGGCGTACAGATCTGGGCGTCTATCTCGTTCTTGCCCGCGCCATAAACACAATTGAGCCCCCTTATCCTCATCCCTGTTCCCCTTGACGGCGATCCTTCCAAATCCGAACCTCGTCAACACACCGAATAGCGAGTTCAGTAGTACGGGTCCGCTGAGCAATTTCGAATTCATCGAAACCCCTCTATATGAAGCCGCAGCATCATATACAAGACGAAGCTTTTCAGGCTTATTAGGGTTCACTACTCCAAAATGAGGCAAGTACCACTAAGGGTGTACTTTCCATGCATCTGGTACCTTTTCAGCGTAACCCTCGTTCAGAAGCCTGGCGATCTGAGCTTCGTATGTCATGCCAAATAACGGATCTTTATCCATGCGCCGTTCAATTCCCTTTAACCTCGTTAAAGCCTGATTATAGTTATCAGGAAAGATAGGGTTTTCATCCCTCCATAACAAACCACACTCCCATCCACTTTCGACCCGGCGACTAGTGCGTTCTAAAATCATGTTGGCTCGTTCAACATCCGCGTTCTTGCGCTCGACCTCAGCTATACCTATGCTATCTAATTCAAATTGTGCCTTAACTAAACTATGTAAATCCCTATCTAACCTACTCTTATTAACTAAAGCTGTACAATGGACTGTTTCACAATCAGGGGAAGTGGATGCACAGTATCCCAAGGGGCCATGGATTACCCATCCCAACTGAGTGAGAGAAGCGATCGGCTGACCGGACTTACCCCTTCGGATCTCCCTGCCGACGATGAGCTCCCAGTTATCCTGGCCCAGGAGCAGCAGCGGCTTCGTCTCCCCTCCCTCTTTGCGATCCTCACTGCAATCCATGGTGTCACACAAATCACTAAGATGAGCGTTCTCATACACCGACACTGGTACAGTTTGAGTAGGCAGATTCAAATGAGCCATAGTACGCACATTCACACAATGTTCCAGTCCATTAGGTCCACAAACACTAATGTTCACTTTCCGTGATTCACTGTCCGTTACCCTTTGTCCGTTCGCGGTCACTATTGTGAGAGGGCACGGCTCACCAACATCACTGGTCACTAAACTACTGTCCATTAGTGACACTGTAGCACCATCGTCCAACAAGGCGTGAGTCTGTGTCACGCGGTTGTCTCTCTTGATAGAGACTGGCACCATTTTCAGCAAGGCCTTGGTACACACACCTCCAACACTAAAGGCCCGCTTCACTTCAGCTTCAGGAGCCGAGGGCGTCGGCTCGGGTGGGCGCTCCTCAGCCGGCCCACCATTGAAGTGGAGTAGCGTGTGATGCGGAGCGTTACACTGTTCACAACGCTTCGCACGACAAAACTCCCGGTTATGCCGATTGCACAAACACTTGAAACAAAGTCTACTGTCTTTGGCCACGTTCCACCGTTCACTATTGTTCAGTGCTATAAACTTTCTGCACACTGGCAGCACGTGATTGCCATCACACATCGCGCACATTACTCGCGGCGCACTGCTGCTCGACGCTACTGGTGCGGAGCTTACGGTTCGCGGCATACTCCTCGACGCATTTGCTCCGGAGCTTACATTTCGCGGTGCACTCCTCGACGCAACCGGTGCGGAGCTTAGAGACGCGACTCTGTGTACATTGCGATGTACAACAGGTAACACTCGCGAACGCGGTGCGTTATAATTCGCACTAACCGGAGGTGCAACTAAGTTCAGGGGCACCAGATACGATGCCGATCGCGATTTCTCAACCAAGAATTCAAGTAAAATGTCCAAGCTTGGCGATACACGTAAGTCCACACTACTCCCTTTGTCTTTGCACTTCACAAATTCACTATACGAATCTCTCTGGGAGAGAGTAAGTTTGTCTAAGCTCACTCACCAGTTGAGGGTTATTCAAGTACCCATCAGCTTTTATGTTCCTCAGCAAAGATACACAGTTTCTCACCACTAATGTAAAACTTTGCAGTTCTTTCCCAGTCTCAGTCACACGCGGTAAAGCCTTAATCTTCCTTAAGACGCATTCCAAAATCGCACCAGGGTGACCGAAGTTTTCTTCGAGGGCACACATCACTTCACTAGGATCACTTGCACCTCTCAAAATGTATTCCACTGCAAGCCTCGCTGGCCCCACAATCGCTTGCTGCAACCTTGCCATATTCTCGAACTCTTCAAACTTGTATATTTCCGTTGAGCGTTCATAGGTGCGCTTGAATGTGATCCAGTCGGCTGGGTTACCATCAAACTTTGGTAACTCGTATGTCTGCCGCGGTCTAGGTCTAGACATACCAATAATCGCATCCGCTAACTTATCCAGTCCCTCAGTCCGCCTACGAGAGTGCTCTTCTGACCGCTCCCTCCTCGGCGTTAGCGTCGATGCACGCGGCTGCGTATCGTCGAATCTCACATCGGCGGCAGAAGGGCGCGGTAGTCCACGTTCACGAGGCACCTCTTCCACACGCGGCGTTCGACTCAGCCACTCTTCAACTCGCAGGTTTGTCGCAACCTGCGTCAGCGAGCGCCGTTCCTCGGCTTCTTCATCAGCTGCAGCTTCTTCAGCTTCGATGTTGGCCATCTTAGCTGCCAACTGTTTTTGTAAGACATCTTCCCGTGTCTTCACTCTCTCCTTCGCTATCTGCAACTCCAACCGTTGCTCCTCCTCCCTTATCTTTGCTTTTTCCATAGCCATTTCCAATTCTAGCTGTCGCCGCTGTGCATCCAAGGCCATTCTATGGGTGCGGCGAGAAGCATGGCTACCCAAGGTGCTCTTCACATCGAACGGTTGATGTGGTCGCACGAATCCACGAGGATCAACCAGCACGCTGCCCTCCGGGTCACCGGGTATCCGCAGTGGCGGCGGCCGTTGATCATGTTGAAGATCGACTTCATCGGGCTCCTTCTGATCCCGATGATCAATGATTCGTCCCTGCGGAAGAGTGGGCACGAGCGATGACGACGGCGGGATCGTTCGTTGCAAGGCCGCCGCCCCGTCCGCATCCACCGACAATTCCAAGTCCGCAGGCACATCTCCCAAGTCGTCTTTAGTGAGCTCAGCTTGCTCCTCCGTCAACTTCTTCGCACTCCTCGTTACTCTCGACATGGTAACTTATAAGTGTCTTATCTATCCGGATCTGAAGGATCAAACTGTTGCGTACGTCCTAGCACAACGGTACAACAACAGTTAAACATTCACCATAGGGTGGTTCAAGGATAGAAGACACTCAGGCAAGCCCACGAAAACACCAAAGTAACAAATATAAAATACACTTTAATAACACTAAAACACAACACAAGTTAAGTACCAATGTACTAAACAACACTTCAAGTCAACAAACACAATACACTTTCAAAGAATACACGAAGAAATAATAACACAATCGAGACAATGGAGAAGCTGAACTTTCTATTTGAATTACTACGAATAACACTATGACTTATTATAACGATCTATACGATATACGTGAAGATAGTATAACAATTCGAGCAATTATCTAAAAAAATCTAATTTTCATTTTATACCCCTTGGCAATGCTGTAAAGGCGACCCCCAGGCCCTCACTTGGCCTCGGCCTAAAGTTCCCTTATGAGGTTTCCATTTCCTATTCATATCTCCTAAACTACTTGACACAAAACAGTCCAACTTTACATTATACAAGCTGACAACATTCTCCAACTATACAAACAATGCTTACTTAGGCTACATACCGCCAACATACTAATAAATTCACAAATACATACAAAAAAGACATATTTTTGTAAAAGTTACACACACATTTCTAATTATTTCCAAAAGTAACAACTTCTACCTATCAAACTTTATTCCACCTAATAGAATTCCCTACGTTCTACAATAATACAATACCAAACACAAACATTCATTGTACAATGAATGTTTGTACATTTGTACATTGAACCCTAAAAACAGTAAAACTAACAATTCTATAAGCAAATTCACGAACAAAGTGAATACCAACAAAACTAGCTATCGCCCGAAACAAAAAACATGTAAATACTGAGGGCGCTAACAAGTTGGACATACATACAAAGTTACATCAATGACACTATCGTAATTACAGAGCTATTCATTCATTTAACATTTTTCCCTGCTAGAGCAGTAATAGCACACAAGATATCTCCTATCCCTTTCCAACGATTAGAAGAGTCCGACAACTGGCGACATATACACTGTCTCACTCTAACTTTAGATATAGTCTAACACATTTTAAACAATTTCAATAATAAAAAGCGGCCAAGTGCGAGTCGGACTCGCCCATGAAGGGTTCCGTAGCAGCAAGTAACATAATATAAAAGTTTTTGTAGTTCGTTGTAACTTGAATGAAAGGTAAATTGCGGTTTACGATTTATGACGTATTAAAAAAAAACTACTTACTAGATATCGTTCAAACCAATTTTCGGTGGAAGTTTGCATGGTAATGTACATCATATATTTTTTTTAGTTTTATCATTCTCTTATTTTAGAAGTTACGGGGGGGGGACACACATTTTACAACTTTGGAAGTGTCTCTCGCGCAAACTATTCAGTTTAGAAGAAAATGATATTAGAAACCTCAATATCATTTTTGAAGACCTATCCATAGATACCCCACACGTATGGGTTCGATGAAAAAAAAATTTTTGAGTTTCAGTTGTAAGTATGGGGAGCCCCCAAAATTTATTGTTTTTTTTTCTATTTTTGTGTGAAAATCTTAATGCGGTTCACAAAATACATCTACTTACCAAGTTTCAACAGTATAGTTCTTATAGTTTCGGAAAAAAAGTGGCTGTGACATACGGACAGACAGACAGACAGACAGACAGACAGACAGACATGACGAATCCATAAGGGTTCCGTTTTTTGCCATTTGGCTACGGAACCCTAAAAATCAAGTGCAAGTCATTAGCTATTGCTTATTGCATACATATACATATAAGTACAATGCTAAGATAATCGGCTGCCCGTAACAGCAGGCCAGTTCACATGGACAGCACCCGATCACGAGTATAACGCGAGAGTCAGCCATCGCTCCCCTCGACCATATTTGAGGGAAGGGAACGACCCGGCTCCCGATACGCCACCATCCGCACAAACATTTAAGTGAGCATGCACCGCTCTGGTCAATGGACAAAGAAAAAGGAGAAGGAAAAGACTTACCGAATCCCTTCAGTTCTTTTACAATACAGTTTGTATCTTTAGTGTCTCACAATATGGTATGTAAATGTTGCTGTGTTGGTTGGAGAAAAGCTTAAGTACTCAGATGTCTTATAGTAAGCTTTATTACATAGTGTCTTTTTTACATAACTTTTGAATTTATTTTCTGTTAGGTTTACATTATCTTCTGGTATTTTATTGTACATTCGTATACATTATCCGACAAATGACTTACTAACCTTACTGAGCCTAGTAGATACAAGCTGAAGCTTACTGTTATTCCTGAGATTACGAGAATGTCTGTCAGAATTCAGTGTAAAAAGATTTAAGTTTTTTCGCATGTACATTATATTTTCATAAATTTACTGACAGGGAAACGTTAAAATGTTGATTTCTTTAAATTTTTCTCGAAGTGAATCTCGAGAACGCATTCCGTAAATCGTGCGAACAGTCCTTTTTTGTAGTACCTACAAAAATAGTATTTATATCAGCTGCATGCCCCATAAAAGTACACTGTAAGACATAATACTGTGGAAGTAACGGAAATATGCTAGTCTCGCTGTTTCTATATCTGTTAGAAGCCTAATGTTTTAACAACATAGGCAGCCGAACTAAGCCTGCCTGCTAAAGTTTCTATGTGAGGACCCCATTGAAGTTTTGAATCTACGGTTATACCCAAGAAAACTGTTTTTGGTAGAAATTCTAACACACCACCATATAATGACACGTTTTGAGTTACGTTTTTAACATTTGGTAAGGTACAATTTATGCATTTAGTTTTTTTTACATTTAAGATTAGGTTGTTCACGGTGTACCAATTGTGTAGGTACTTTACAAAGAATCTCGTTTACTTAGTTAATCATGTCAGTTTGTCTGTCAATTTTAAAAACTAGCGATGTATCATTCGCAAACAACACAATTTTTGACAGTGATTCAACCATGAAAGGTAGGTCGTTGATGTAAACCAAAAACAGGAATGGTCCCAAAATGGATCCTTGAGGTACGCCCATTTTAACGCGTGAGCCCGACGAATTTGTACCATTTATTGGCTACAAAATATTTTTTTCTGGTTTCTACAATCTTTTGTCGAATGACCCGATTTTCCACATGACCAACAACATTTATTTTTGTCATAGTTGGACATGTAACTAAAATAATTATTTTTCTGAATACCCTCATGATTCGGTGGAAAATATTTGTTTACGTTTTGTTTGGATATCGGTTTAGACTCGGACTCGGATTCTCTCCTCCATTTATTAGACTGCTGTGACTTTTGTTCGGAAATTTTTTCGTACTCTCGTGTGAGGCGTATTAATTCTTTAAGTCAACGAGGCACTCAGGCTAGCCGGCCCGAAGAGTGTCCCGTTACATTTGGCGCCCAACGTTAAAATCGGGATTTTTAGGGATACCCGGGAGTAGACGTACCGTTTTTTTTTTTTCATTTAATTTGTCGGCCGCCATCCGTTTTTTCCGAATTCCGTTCCGTACATACCATTCCGTAGGTGGTCCGTCAAAATCCGTTAATGTCTACATCTTGGATATACAATTTAAAAAAACCCGAGTTAATAAAAATATTAGAACAAAATAAAATAAAAACAGCAGATTTCTCAGTAGAACAGCTTAGGAAGTTAGCAGTACAAAACATAAAAAGCGGTATAATTCTTTGTTCTGAAATGCAAAACGAAAAATCCGAAGACGAAAAATCAGAAACCGGTACGATAATACACAACTCCGAAATGTCAATCAGGGATATCACGAAAATGATAACCCACTGGGATATTATTTTCACTGGCAGAAATAACCCGGTAGAATTTTTAGAAAGATTGGACGAACTTATTATCAGTAATGGGGTAGATAGCGAAAAGTTGTTACAAGCACTACCAAGATTCTTTAAAGCCGAAGCGTTACTATGGTACAGGAATAATAGTCCAACCTGGCAGTCCTGGGAAGATTTCATAGAAGACTTCAAACTTTACTACCTACCGTTAGATTACGAGTCCAATCTACTCGAAGAAATAATAGCGAAAAAACAAAACTACAATGAGAGTTTTATCACATACCTAACCGGTTTACACACGCTTATACGTAGGTACGGCAAGCTCACCGAGGAGCAAAAGTTAGATAGGATATACGATAATATGCACCCGAACTATAAATTGTATATAAAACGCTCAGAATTTAAAAACCTTAAAGAATTAATACGCCTCACACGAGAGTACGAAAAAATTTCCGAACAAAAGTCACAGCAGTCTAATAAATGGAGGAGAGAATCCGAGTCCGAGTCTAAACCGATATCCAAACAAAACGTAAACAAATATTTTCCACCGAATCATGAGGGTATTCAGAAAAATAATTATTTTAGTTACATGTCCAACTATGACAAAAATAAATGTTGTTGGTCATGTGGAAAACCGGGTCATTCGACAAAAGATTGTAGAAACCAGAAAAAAATATTTTGTAGCCAATGTGGTAAAATTGGCTACAAAATATATAATAATAATAATTTTTCTTTATTCAGGCAATAACCCATAATACATAGATCATGTAAAATATTTTAATATTAAAATAAAATAAAATAAATTAGAATAGAATAATAAAATAAAATAAAATAAACTATAATAAAATCAATCACTAATCATTTGCGATTCGCTTCAAGGTGGACACTGCTCCAATACCTGAACAAGTACCCAGAGAGGTCTCCACCAACCATTTTCAGGATTCTGTTGTCAGTGCTCCACAAACGCGTCCAAAATGAAGCTATACGGGCCCTGACAATCGCAAAAAAGTCTGGCACCCTCTGCTCGGCGAACATGCCCGAAGCGCTGCAGTACCTAGGTAGCTTCATGAGAATGCGGTAGGCATCATTGTACTGCACTCTCATGGTGCTAATTGATGTTCTTTTAAACTTTACCCAAAGCTGGGACGTGTAAAAACACTGACAGAAGGCTCTGAATAACGTTACCTTCACGTCCCTACTGCATTTCGAGAACCTGCGTGCGAGCATGTTACATCGAACAGAGAGTGCCCTTCTCTCGCGATCTATATCCTGGTCGTCTTTGAGATCCTCTGTGAGCACATGTCCAAGGTACTTAAATTGTTTGACAACCCGAACCGATGATCCGTTTATGTGAGCATTTTATGTGAGCACCGTTTATTATGAGCATGCAATGTTGCAGTAATGTTCGAAAACAGACTTCGTTTGGGAAGTCGTGCACGACCAGTTTTATTACCACAAATCCGAAAGAAGATAACCGTTATTTCTCAAATATAGATATTCTGAGTAATAAATACAAAGCTTTAATCGATACAGGCTCTACAAATTCGTACATAAATCAAGAAATTTTCAAAAAATGCTTTGAAAAATCCGTTCCAACCAAGAACTCGAGTCACAAAGTCATGATGGCTAACGGCTTAGTGGCAGAAGTACGAAAATGTGTCATACTAAATATCACAATAAATGAAAAGGTAATAAGACACCAATTTTATGTATTACCGCAGGCACCGTATGCTATCATTGGGGTGGATATTTTAAGCAAAGCCGGTATAAAACTTCAGTTTCAAGAAAAAACCTGCAATTCCGAAGAAAACAAAAATAATTACCGAACCGAAAAGTTACCGAAAGACAAAGTAAAACCAATTACCGTTCAATGCTCGTCTATTCAAACTTGCACCGCGACATGCGAACCGGACCGGTCTGATAACAAAGCGCGCGCAATGTGTAGCGATAAGAACGCGCTTGATGCATCGCAAAATAAAGACGGTCACAAGCCGTGTAAAAAATTTAGAACCGATCAATTTTCCGTGATTAAGACCGATTTAATAGGACCGTTGCCTTTAACATCGAATGGTTTCCGATGGATAGTTGTATTTCATAATGAAACAACACAAAATACCGAACTAAAACCGCTTGTTTCACCCACATATAACGCCGTCCTTAACGCATTCCAAGAATGCGTAATGAACAAGTACAACTCGCCGCTTATTTTAATGTCACAGAGGACAATACAAATGCAAAAAATATCAAATATTATTAAAATATTGATTTCATCGTATATTCGAGAAAACAAATGGGACGAGTATTTAGCACAAATAAATGACGCCATAAATACCTCATCACACCATAGAAAAGAAATGCCGCAAAGGGTGAAACACGATAGTAGGTTAGGGAAAATAAACAAAAATAAAGTTTTTTCCCAGCACAACGCCCCCGTTCCTACCGCTGCTGCCCCTGTGGTTTCTCCCGTAAGCGGAGCCACCCACTTCTCAACATCTGTAACCAGCCGTACTACAGGCGCTCAATGGAGACCGCGCTGCAGCAACACGACTACTGTTGGTTACGCCGCCGCCACTGACGCCGCAGTCACAGTCACTTCATCAGTTCCCGCACACCACGCTGTGCCGGATGATGACCACCCGAAGCAGAAGAAAGTAAAAAAAAAAGAAGAAGAAGACGTTGCCCTCTAAAGGCAAGCAGACACGGGAGAACGCCATGAAGAGGCCGTTAAGCCCCCGGTAATGATATTTGATTAAGTTTAGTGTCCGTGCAATTTTAGTGTGTAAAACATCCCGCATATTAAGTAAATGTTGAGTAAATAGAAACCGTACCCGTGTGTTATAATCCAGTGGGTAGAAGACTGTTTAGTTTTGTTTACTGGGTAAAAGTTACCGGTAATCATGTATAGCATAAAAATAACACGGAGAAAAAAAATATATTAATTTGTGTTTTGTTTTATAAAATAAATATACTCGCCGCCTCCTGTGATTTTTACAGATACGTAAAAATCTCCAGAGGAGAGGAGGGAGTGTGACGCACAACCCTAAGCGCTACGAGGAGCGCGACACCCTAGACCTCCCCGCAATCTCCGCGCGCCGCTGGACACCCGCAGCGTCCGCCGAGGACCGGTCGCCGGTGGACAACCCCCGCTCACCCTGCCGCAGCCCTGGGAGACCCGGCTGCTGCTCCGACCCCCGCGACCAACGTCCGAACCTATATAAGCCAGCGCGTGACTTCCGCAGGGGAGACAGTCAGTTAGCTCTCGCGCCGTAAGGCTGAAGGGGTGACCTGACTGTGTCCGCTCTCCTCCTCTCTCCGTATCCTGCTGGTGACTTAACTAAGCGCGGTCTGAGCGTTTGTTCGGGACGTACTTACTAAGTTTCTAGCAAGACTTTGCTATCCGCCCAGCAACGCGGTTCGTGCGTTTGTACGAGTCGTGTCGTTTGAGGTTCCGGGATAAATCGAAACCCCTCAGATTTCTAGATAGGGACGTCTGTAGGCCCGTAGGTGATAACCTAGGCAGTTTAGCATAGGACTGTAGTAACCGCGTTTCGCAAATAAACCTTCCGTCTGTAGGATGCTTGGAAGATAGGGATTCGATCAGTGTTAAGCTAAGTCCTTATTGTAGAAACTGAATAAACAGATTTTCATTGTTGTTACCGTATTGAATGATCTTTCATTCCGTAGCCTGTAAGAATCCCACTTTAGGCTCCTTCTTATTGTCAACGAGGCACTCAGGCTAGCCGGCCCGAAGAGTGTCCCGTTACACATGGAATGGATATTGAATCCTCCGGCAGCTCCTCGCATGGGAGGAAGTTGGAAGAGACTCGTGCGCTCGATAGAAAACGCGCTTCGAGTCACCTTGCGCCAGAAGGCGCCTCGAGAGGAGGTACTGCATACCTTGCTCTTGGAGGCCGAGCTGACTGTTAGCAGCCGGCGCTCAGCTGCGTGCCAGGGGAAGACACAGCAAGTCCCACCGTCCTCACGCCGAACCATCTCCTGATGGGGACGGGACCGGGCGCCACCTCATTCGAGCCGTCGTGTTCGGCGGACTTGGATGCCCGTCGACAGCGGAGGCGTGCAAACGCACTGGTGGATGTCTTCTGGCATCGATGGCGGCGGAAGTATCTGCCGTCGCTCCAGCGACAAGTGAAGTGAAAGTGACTCAGTGAGCGTGTAAGTAGATGATGTGTAGTCATTTGCAATGACTCACTCACTGCCACGCAATTAGTCGCCTAAGGGGCAAATTTGTAAAAAGTGAAGTGTATCCCGATAGAGACGGAAAAGTGCGTGTGGTAGTTGTTAAGACTGGTTACAGTGTATTGAGACGACCGGTAGCAAAAGTCATCGTGCTGCCCACCGCCGATACAATATCGGCGGTGGGCAGCACGATGACAGCGGCAGCACGATTGACTAGGATAATTTTGAATTGTATAAATGTATCCTCGTACGGGGGGTGGAATGTTACGGGCAGCCGATTATCTTAGCATTGTACTTATATGTATATGTATGCAATAAGCAATAGCTAATGACTTGCACTTGATTTTTATTGAAATTGTTTAAAATGTGTTAGACTATATCTAAAGTTAGAGTGAGACAGTGTATATGTCGCCAGTTGTCGGACTCTTCTAATCGTTGGAAAGGGATAGGAGATATCTTGTGTGCTATTACTGCTCTAGCAGGGAAAAATGTTAAATGAATGAATAGCTCTGTAATTACGATAGTGTCATTGATGTAACTTTGTATGTATGTCCAACTTGTTAGCGCCCTCAGTATTTACATGTTTTTTGTTTCGGGCGATAGCTAGTTTTGTTGGTATTCAGAGGGAGAGGTGCGCGGGGCTCGTGCAAGCTAACTGACGTGTTGGGCTATCTCTGTGAATTTTAATTTGTAATCGGTAGCAAAAGTGTTCTTTTCAACATAAATTTTAGTTCTAAATGTTCCTTGTACTGTGATCTATAGATTAGTGTAATTTAATTTTTGCCAAGTGAGGTGACTGAGGTACAGTGAAGGATTCTGTGAGGGATTTTACCGTTGTTTTTTATTATAACGGTTGTGTAACTGTGAAGTGACCTTGTCGCCATACTGGTCATCGACCTTATTCAAAACAGCGAGTCACCTATCTTAGAACCGGACTCTTGATTTCGTCATTCTAAACCCTGTGGTGCTGGTTGAGCGGTTTGCAATCACAGTATCAAACCGTGAACCCCGAGTTCGAGTCCTGCGACTGCGTAAATTTTTGATTTTATAAATATCATATCGATAGAGCAAACTCCGAGGCTCGAGTTCAAATCCTCAAGTAGTCCTCAAACAAATAAAAATAATATAGTTTATGTTCTTGTTTGACGCAATAATGGAGGAAATCAACTGTGCTGGCTGCGAGAAAGTCATAGAGGGCCGTCAGTATTTGCGCTGCAGTGCATGTAAGGAAACATACGACCTAGAATGTGCCAATGTATCGGAGCAAAGGTTTTATAATACTATGACCACACATCATAGGCACGCATGGAAGTGCTCGAAGTGCCGGGAATCTGATTCCGACGGCACTGAATCTAAGGCGGCTAGTAGCAGCAATACGCCTCTTCGCTCAGTTACAATTCACCGTGGCGCAAGTGTCCATACCCCTTACCAACCGGGGTACGAGATGACCGACGACGAACCCGTTGATAACAAGGCCCTTGTTATGGAAATGCGTCGATTCCGCGAGGAGGTGCGGTTGTGCACTAAGCAGATGGAAGCATTCAATTTGGTCATGCTGAACCTCACAGCTAGAGTGGATGCATGTGAGAGCCGAGTGGATCAATTGGTATCGCGTATCGAAAGTTTGGAAAAGCAGGCAGCAGAAAAATCGGATTCTGAGAATTCGATTAGCAATGATCGCCTCCTTAGCTCCATAGAGCATTTAAAAGCGGAGCTCAGTGAGCGTGACCAGGAACTTTTATTAAATGATGTACAAATATCAGGCATAGCAGAACAAAAACACGAAAATTTGAACCACGTCGCTGTGACCGTAGCCAACAAGCTGGGCATGACGTTAACAGAGCGAGACATAGTCAGCTGTACGCGTGTCGGTCGCGCGCCGGAACCGGGGGCGGAGCCTGGAGCTGCGGCGCGCCCGCGCCTCGTCGTGGTGCGGCTGGCGCGCCGGGCGCTGCGCGACGAGCTGCTGCGGGCGGCGCGTGTGCGCCGTGGGGCTACCACTGAAGGCGCAGACCTGCCCGGCCCGCCGCGGCGGTTCTACATCAACGAGCGGCTCACGCGCGACAATCGGCTGCTCTTCAACCGGGCCCGGGAGCTTGCCGGTCGCCTCAATTGGCGCTTCGTGTGGACGAGGGACGGCAGAGTCTTCGTACGCCAGCACCAGGGAAAGGATGCTCCGCGTCATCGTCTGCGTACTGAGGCCGATCTCGTCAGGGTTTTTGGGCCTGATGCAGTTAGTTCTTCTGAAATCACAAAATAAATATTATTTATTAAACATTATCTTAACGAAACTCATTTTGTACATTTTCATATCGATGTCTTCTACAGTATTAATTACCTTGTTTGATAAGTTGCCGGACCGTCGCGTTTATGATATGGCCTTTTTTTGTGAAACTTGTTTTCTCGGCATAAACTCCAACCTGGAAACAATAAGGTTGATATTGGTATGTTTCACAAACTGTTATTATCAGCATCCAAACTATGGGTCAAATTTATTTGACACAATGCCTATGAGTTTTGATTGTGAATATAGTAATAAGATAACAGTCCATAGTCCTATGAGTTTTAATTGTGAATATAATAATGGGATAACAGTCCATTTTGTAAACGGTTGGTGTTGTAAAGCACTTTTTATGGCCTATTGCATTGTATTTTTTGTGTGTGTGTGTGCAGCAGCATTACAAACATGGATAGGTGGAGGGCAAGAAGTCAATATACACAGAGCATTATTCACTCACAGCTTGCGCTGTTTCTGCTACATTAAGCACAATTGCATTTTGCAATCTACTACCATAACAACATCGATTTCAACCAGTTTTCTATATGACGAATGCTACTTGTTGCTATTTATACAGGACAGTGAGTCTTGCCTTGTTGTTATTGTTTCCTCAGGTACATTATTTGAAGATAACTCGATCCCACTCTTTTTGGCACCAACACCAATCCACTTTGTGCTCCGCAATGTGTCGTGGTTTTCCGTGATTGATTATAAAAATGATTAATAATGGGTTTATCAAGTTGGGACTGTATAATGCGGGATCCTTGAACACTGGGCATGACGATTTTCTGGTGGCAATAAGTCGGTACAATGCGGATATCGTAGCAATTAATGAAACTTGGCTCGCAGCGGGACAAGAGGCGCGTGCGCCGGCCGCTCCCGGATACAGACTGAGGAGCACTCCTCGGCCGCTGCATATGCGCGGCGGGCGGGGCGGTGGGGTTGCGTTTTATATTAAAAACAGTGTGTATGTACGGTATGTAAAGTACCCAGACAATGACATTGAACAGATGTGGTTATCTATAAAACTAAATGGTTTTAAACTAATAGTAGGTACAGCATACAGGCCACCTTGGAAAAATCTTGACACTTTTATAGATGCTTTGACCGAATCTGTGACTCACTTTTCCAAGTACGACTATATAGTTTTATTAGGAGATTTCAACGTTAATATGCTTGATGTTAATAATGTTAACACAATTAAGCTTAATATGTTTTTGCAATACACCGACTTACGGCAAGTAATCACGGAGCCCACACATTTTTCGGCAGGAAGTAACACTTTATTGGATGTTGTGTGCACCAATGCTCCGTATCGCGAGGTCTCTGTTAATAATATCACAGGGTCTCTTGGCCATGCGATGATAAATGTTACACTAATGTTAAAAAAGATCAAAACTCCCCCACGTACAGTTATTTATCGACCACTTAAAAATATTGATTTAGACGTTTTTAACAGACATTTACACTCTATTGTTCCATCTTGCCAGCATGATGTTTGGCATAATGAAGTATCAAAAACCGGAGTATCTTTTCGGCAAACTTAGATTCTCCCCATTTCATGACCGATTCGGGTGTAGACAAAACCGCATCCCATTAACATTTCAGCATCACAGAACTGTAGCTTTCACTGGCAGCTTCCGCTACCAAGCAACAAAATGCTGGAATAACATTCCCCCACCTATAAGACTTCTAAATTCTAAAATTTATTTTAATTGTTTGTATAGTTGGAGAATGTTGTCAGCTTGTATAATGTAAAGTTGGACTGTTTTGTGTCAAGTAGTTTAGGAGATATGAATAGGAAATGGAAACCTCAAAAGGGAACTTTAGGCCGAGGCCAAGTGAGGGCCTGGGGGTCGCCTTTACAACATTGCCAAGGGGTATAAAATGAAAATTAGATTTTTTTAGATAATTGCTCGAAATGTTATACTACCTTCACGTATATCGTATAGATCGTTATAATAAGTCATAGTGTTATTCGTAGTAATTCAAATAGAAAGTTCAGCTTCTCCATTGTCTCGATTGTGTTATTATTTCTTCGTGTATTCTTTGAAAGTGTATTGTGTTTGTTGACTTGAAGTGTTGTTTAGTACATTGGTACTTAACTTGTGTTGTGTTTTAGTGTTATTAAAGTGTATTTTATATTTGTTACTTTGGTGTTTTCGTGGGCTTGCCTGAGTGTCTTCTATCCTTGAACCACCCTATGGTGAATGTTTAACTGTTGTTGTACCGTTGTGCTAGGACGTACGCAACACCTGCTCTTGTCATTGGTTTTTGTAATTTTTAGTCATTAGCTACAAATATCTTTTATATCTTTTGAATCCTTTCTTTTTTTTATTTTATTTATTTATAGTCATGATATTATATAAATCATTTCTTGGCCTAGAATTAAGATGTAATAGAATATAGGACATTTTCAAAAAATGTGTTGGAGGGAGTTTCTTTGGGGCCCGTCGTTTCTTCTCACTCCGCAAACACTTCCCAAAACGGCGGGTATACGAGTTCCGAGTGGAAGGAACCTCGTATTAGATAGATAAAAGAATGACGTTCGAAAAGTGTACACTGCTACCTACTTCTAATAAAATATTTTCATTTTCATGTTTGAATGTGATCTCCGTAAATCGTTGTACTGGCCAATTTCTAATCTTTAGCATACCTTATTGCACAAATCAAAAAATCTATTAATCTTTTTTTTCTTATTTTATTTATAATTATTCTTCAGTATTTAAAACTAAACTTCAGTTGAGAATGAGTTATTCTCTTCATGACGTACAAATTTTAACAAGACCTATAACCTTATTTAAATAATTACAAATGTATGAGACTATTTCTTCTTCATTAAAATGAAATAGAATACAATTATAAAATATAAAAGTAACATTTTGTTTGTCCCATTAAGTCATCACGCAAATCACAGAAAAACTTACTAAAAATCGCCTCCGATGGTATGTTAGCAGAAGAAGCGAGAACCATGTCATAAAAATAAAACATAGCTCAAATATAACATAGCGCTAAACCTGCCAGAACAGAAAAAAGGCAGAGGCCGCCTGCCTTTGACCTGGTGGTCCAAAATCGAGAGAGACATCAAATTTGCCCAATTGCCTGAGCAAACAATCTATTACAGAATATCCTCGAGCAGAATAGTGAGGTAAACTGACCCCAAATAATGGGAAAAGTAGAGGACAAAGAAGAAGAAGAGTCCCATTAAGGGGCCACCGACCAGTTAAAAAGTGCCACCTGGAAACCCTGCCGCCCAAATGTGGCCATTGGTCTATCTTTGAATGACGAAGGAAATGCGCTGGACCAAAAAAGTACTCTACACTCTGATCGCCTGTATTTCCCCATGTTCGGCAGACCAAGTCTTGAATGAGATCTTTAGCTGTAGAATACCGTTCTCGAGATTTTTCGATCGAAAAGGGAAAAATCGCTGCTTTCAGGTTAGGAAAAATAAATATACTCTACTCACTTAATTGAAAAAAATATATCATTAATAACATCCAAATCAAAGAAAGTATTAAGTCGCCGGAACTCTTCGCTGTAAGCTAATGTTGTGTCCCGATAGAACTCTTAGGATGACATCAGAAGCCAACTCCATCTTTGTCCGGTCAGCGGTGATAATGAAGTTCCGGATGACGTGCACCAGGAAGGTCTTCATGGACATCATGGCGTAGTACTTGCCTGGAAATTAAAACCAAATGTCTGGCTAGCTCTAAAGTGTCTGAAGTCAAATTAATTATACATGTGTAATAAATATACCTAATAAGATATACAACAGTAAATCCTATTGAATAAATGTATAAGCGGGACACATAGCTCCTAGAACAGGTGGTCGTTGGGGCATTAAAAAATTCTCGAGTAGCGACCGCTCACCGGAAGATGCAGGCAGGCCTCCCACTTGGTGGACAGATGACCTGGAGACGGTCGCGGGCTATCGCTGGATGCGGGCAGCCCAAGACTGGTCGTCGTTGAAATCTTTGGTGGAGGCATTTGTCTAGCAGTGTACATCTATGGCTGATGATGATGATGATGAATAGATCGAGACGGACAGTATAAAGTATAAAGGGACTCACGCTGGAAACCCTAGGGGTACTAAAATGTACAAAAAGAGTTGATGTTTGTCTCACCTATACAATTTCTTCTACCAATACTGAACGCAGCAAACGCAGCAGGATGGTCGGGTAGTGTGGTGGGGTCCAGCCAGCGTTCTGGTTTGAAAAGCTGTACGTCATCACCCCATATCGGATGCAGGTTCATTCCACTTAAAAGCAGCAGGCAAGAGTGTCCTGCATGTAACGTGTACTTTTCTAAAACATAAGCATACGAAAATATACGTTTAATTGTAATGTCATAGTTTATTGTTTCATGTGGTAATCGTAGTGTGTGTGTGTGTGTGTGAGAGAGAGAGTGTGTGAGTATGCGTGTTAATGTGTGAGTACGTGTGTACGTGTATTTATAATTTTGCTATATTATAACAATTTAAGTTTATAATAAAATTACATATACACCAAATATTTTAGGGACAAACTATTTTTGTGTTGGAAGATACTTAAACCTTTGTTTTGTAAATAGACGTTTGTAACTGTGATACCGAAATACAAGGATACATAGTTTGAGGTCATATAGATATATTTATATAATATATGATTTATCTCACACATATTTATAGTTAATATTTGTAGATTATACTTATCCTTCCTTGTCTTCTAGATTTAATTGGTTAACATGTAGTAGTCCTCGTCTACGTTTGACCCACTCGCACGTAGTTTAGCGCCATAAGAGAAAAAGAGACAGCTAGGTACTCTCCCACCTCGGCGCCATTGCACGGTCCAAGCCTCATTCGGTTTCGTGCGCGCACGGCTACCGCACGTAGTAAAAAATATTTCTTAAAAAGTTCGTTAATTATTTGAATTTAACAAGTGTGCAAAAATGTGCTTAGAAGAAAATAAATCCTTACGTTACTTTTAGATAAGGAGATTATGTGGAAAGGAAATACGAAAATCATTTTTTTTTTAAAAACAAGTGCAGTGAAAGTTATTTTTATTTAAACATGATGGGAGAATATCAAATAATTTTATTTTGCTTCGAGTCAACGCGAGACGTTGACCAATAGCTATTTTTGCTTCGAGTCAATGCGGGACATTGACCAATAGCCAGTTTTGCTTCGAGTCAATGCGAGACATTGACCGATAGCCAGTTTTGCTTCGAGTCAATGCGAGACATTGACCAATAGCTACTTTTATTAGAGTTAATGCGAGACATTAACCACACTATAATATTCCTGTTTCGTATGAACTGGAATCACCAGCTTTCTAATGCTTATGCGGCTGCTCCATCAACCCTCGCTCGCCGCCACAGGTGAAGCGTTGGCAGCATCGTGGCTCATATCACTGCACTGCCACCACAGCCACCGCCGCTTATGCAGCTGACAACGATGCTGAAAAATCGACAACGACGATGGACGGATTGCCTCCCGAAACCTCCCCAACGGCGCTGCTGTAACCGCCGTCCGCCAAAACCGCTGCCGGCGCCGCCACCAAAACTGCCGCCGCCTACAGGTGATATGTACCATAAGCACAATCACGTCTATTTAATCTTCCGGCACATATCCACCGCCATCGTGCGTTTATACTGATGCCTACTATCCGCAGTTGAGATTCCTTCTAGTGTTTCCAAACGCGTGTGTTATTATTTCAAAACCAACCTCGAGAAGGACGGTCTATTTAAAAAATAAAAAATAAAAATTCTCGAGTTTGTCATCCGACAATAACTCCAGAAATTGAGGCGATGCTGAACTATTTATCTAAGATGGAGCCAAAAATAGGGATATTATAGCTATTTTTCTTAACCATAACCTTACGGTTATGTCCAATACCTACCGCTAACCTGATTTATTGAAACAACAGACATCCTGTCATTTCAGTTTATATAACTGATTGAATGAATGATGAAACACCCGACCGATTTCGGTCATGAGTCATGGCGACCACTTCGACTCCTAGTAGACTTGTTGACTGTGGGGCGCCCGAAAATAGCTAATATAGCCATTCTTCGCGGCAAACCCCCGTGCACAGTGCAGTTTAATTAAGTAATATACCAGCCTTTTATTTATTTCTTCATCATATTATAAAATACTTATCTGCGAGTAATAGTGTTCTGTTATACTTATACACTGGAATCGAAAGGGAGACATTTATTCGGTGTTGTGTTCGGTGGTTTTGTGAAGATGTCAAAGGGCATATACAAAAAGTTAAAAGAATTGAGTTGCATCGGATAGCGAGCAGGGAGATAGGTATGTATGTATGTGTCACTGCCGCTCAGCCAGCCCAAACGCAACCCGTCGCGTCGCCGCCGCGCCGACGACGCTCTGCCGCCGCTGCGCTGGCGCTGACCGATCGCTGCGAAGCGCACCCTCCGCAGCTCAGCCGCATTTTAAGGTAGCGGGTAGATGGAAATATTTTATCATGGATGCATTAAAAAGGTATTGTTTGGTATAACTAGACCATTTTACACAAAATATTGAGATAAAGACTCTCATTACCCCAGATGAATTTTTTGGCCCTGGACAAGTCGTGGCCAAAATATGGTATATTTTTGATCAAAATTGTAAAAGTTAACGCAGCAACCCTATGAAAAACTCTTTGCTTCGAGTATTCTTTTTATAATCCATAAAAGTGAAGACAAGTTTAATTTATACTGGATTTAAAATGTTAATCAAATTTTGAATATTGATAATTTGAAATCTATTTTATCGTACCTACATAGTTGCCCAGGGCAGTTACATGGTAAAATAAATAAATAAAATAGGCCGATATCCTCGTGCTCATGCACGATTTTATCTTACTTAAAACACTTTTTTCTATATAAGTACTTGTGTTTTACCTTTCAGCCTGTGCTCAACTTTTATAGGACTAGTGTTCATTAACTTTATGAACAGATTCAGGAGTTTTTTCAATCTGTTTTTACTATATTATTCTATTTTATTCTTCTTTTCGGTCGATAACAAACCTAAATAGTCTCGGCCCAAAATTCAGCCACGCGAATTGCACTGTCCGTGGCACTCATTAGATCTGCCTGCCTGCAGTTATCTGGGCATGCAGGGCACGACGTCAAATACTCCATTGTTTGGGGAACTACGCCACACTTAAACTCCACGCCAACACAAAACTTGGAACCATCTGAGGATGTTATCACCATTATATTATTATCTTATTGAGAGGTGTTAAACTTAACACCAAATATATTTTAAATCAACGAATTAAATTGTATGTACAATATTGTACACATTAATTCTTTAAATAATTAATTGATAGAAACCAGTTCGGTATACGATTCAAAACTGTTTCGATTTACAGTTACCATAACTGACAAGTAATCGTTAATAATTATAATAAGAAAAATAAAAGTATTTTATAAAATAAGGTTTTCTGTACCTTATACTTAAAATTGTCTGTTTTGTACCTAGCTTCTGCTACTTACACGAAACTTGCAATGACAGCGTTTCGGGAAGTATTAATTATAATAAATACATATACCTACGTTATTTTTTCTTATGAAGCCATGTCTTCAGTCTAGATGACAATGATTCATAGGTGTGCCTGTTTTTAAGTTTAATGCAAGTTAAGTCTTAATAAAGCTGCCGCAATCACCAGATAAGAATAAACAATAATGTTTGATGGGTAAAATCTGTGAATTCTTAGATGGTGGATAATCAAAATTTTGACTTTGCATAATCAAAATTTTTGTTGATGCCTCCACAGCACACTGGAGATGTCCTTGTGAGGATGGTGAAAATTATTTATTGGCATTGTTTAAGATCGCCTATAATCAAAATATACATTAAAAAGATTTATATATGTTGAATGAAATAAAAATGAAAAATGTAAACATCAGCGAATTTTGCAAAAACAAAATTATTATAAGTCATAGCTTACGTGAAACTTCTGGTATATTTTGAACTAAATTATTTACAATTGAAAGTTTATTAACCGCGATATACTTTCGTGGCTATATAAAATTACAGCAATTTTTTTCTCTATAAACCAAACAGGTAGTTTTTTTTTTTAAGTAAACACAAAAAAAGAACGAGAAATTAAAATGTTAAAAAGTTGTGACAATAGAATACTATTGCTGGTATTGACAATAGAATACATATAAAACTTGCTTAAATTACCGTTATCGATACAGTTTAGATAAATATACTAAACATGTTTTCTACTGCATTCCAAAACTTATTAAATAAGCTTATCCAGCCTAAAATAATAATTTTAACTTAAAGAATAAATACAAAATGTAATAAGTACATTTTTACATCTTTGTAATGTTTTCCGTTTATTTGTGTAACTATCTTCAACGGTTCCCACTTTTTCCAATTATTATGAACTTCATATTATTATTTCGAAATTATGACTTATTATGTAATAAGTCTTAAAAAAAATGCTACCGTTTTCATACCTGACGTAGGGTCAGTTATGAAATCAGAATTTATCTATATTTTATTTCTTATAAGTGAACCTGAAACTTATATTTTCAAATATTGTCTCAAATATTTACTTATTCATTCGTATAAGGAACGAACAAATGCATATCGTCAGTGCTGGATATAAAATTCCTATCACTGGTCGATAATACCAAGTTTCAGTTCACGTCTAGCTTTAAACAGTGGGGGAATATTATCGATCAGGAGTATAGATTCGTTGGTTTGTTCACGGCTCATCCCCATTGCGTGTATACCTATAGTTATTCGGGTTTATTTTGTGATACATTTTTTGTCAAATTACCTAAAAATGAATTTCAGATGTTCAACCGTTCCGTTCCGTTCCGTTCCGGTGGCGCACTGACCAGAAGTTCTTCTGCAAGGGCATTGATATTAGGGCATACAAGAGGACCGTCCAGGTTGGGCCACACGGTCATATGAGCGTGGCCCCCGTGATGGTGGCTGGCATGCGACGGTGTTCTGAGGTGGTAGCGGTTTGCTGCCTTAGATTCCCGTTGTCGCCTACTAGTCACGCCCGGCGGTGGCCACACTGTAAAGATCTGTGATGGGCCAACATCGATGATCGACCGTTATGCGGCTAATATCTACCCAAGACACCAGTGGCCACGTAGATGCGATCAGGAGTGTAGGGCGTTCGCAGTCGGGATAGGAGAGGCAGGAGGTTGAACCGACAAGTATTCTAGCAACGAGCCAGCCTATTAGGATGATAGATACTATACTTGGTGTGTAATAGATACAGTGGGGGAGTTAGACTGCATTATTTTCAGTTGTCTTGAGAGGTGGTTCGTCGTTTTCTTTTGATTCTGGTCTTGCATCCGTGTCAATCCGATATTTGCTTGTCCTATTGTGATGTCTGATTGTAACTTGCGCTGTTATTTTCTTCTGTTCAGGTATCCGTGGTTTCTGGTTCTGGCTCTGACTCTGTGTCTGTCTCGATGGATTTGAATATTATGTCTTCGGCTGCGGTTTTCAGTATGTCCCTGTGGCCTGCTATATTTTCCCAGTATTCCACAGGCCTATTTGTATATTTGAATATATCCTGGGTCAGTGAGTCTTCCCATGTAAGGATAGGTCGACCGACTTTTCGTTTTTTCTCTTTATAGTCCCTTGCTGCGTGTAGGACGTGTGGTTTCTCGCGTCTTAGGATGTGGCCTAGGTACGAGATTCTTCTTACTTTGAGGATTTTTGTTATGGTTTTTCCTTCTAGTATATCTTTAATTTTTCTCGTTTTAGGACTGTCTCTAGAGTTTGCTAGTATTTCCCTCAAGATGTGCCTCTCGTATCTCCGTAGGCGTGACCTATTTGCTTTGGTTAGGGAAGCTACGTTTAGGCCGTATGTCATCGTTGGACTTATGACCATTTTATACAGGAGGCGTGAGATTTTCCATTCTATTTTATTTTCTTTTATGAATGGCATAATTGCTTTAGTGTTTTTTATGGCTTTTTCACATCTTGTTTTGATGGAGGTTCGTCTGTCGTGTTTGGAAGTAATGTATGTGCCCAAATATTTGATTTCATTCACGGGTTTAATGAGGATGCCACCCATGAGCACTGGCTGATCCTTGTCGGTTAGGCTGGACAGCGGGTCCCTTATGACAAGCTTTGTTTTGCTTTCGTTTATTATCAATCCTACCGTTTTGAGCAGATTTTTGAGTTTTATGACTATTCTGTTAAGGACGTCAATGAGAGAATGAAAGGTAGAGATATTCCTTGGTCTTGATCTAGCTTAACATCTATATCTTCTTCTTCTAATGTCCTCAGGACGTCGTCCATAAGAATGGTGAAGAGCCTGGGCGATAGTGGACAGCCTTGTTTGACTCCCTTGCCCTTAGATATCGTTTCTGTAGTTTGGCCGCACCATGATATAAACGTCTTTTCGTTCATACATGCCTCTACTTTCGAGGAAAGCTGCTTGGTAGCTGCCTAAGCTGGTTTTTTCTCTACTTTTTGCAGGAGATAGTTTGCGTATATTCGGTACCCTAAATTACATATAGATATTTTCCTAAAATCTCCCGTTTGTTTGGGGTAGGCCGTTTTCTTTATAGGGACCTGTTTGGTCAACCTCCATTCATCAGGGATTTTGTTGTTTTTCCACGCGTATTGCATTGACTTGACTACTTGGTCTATGAATTTATCTGGGGCCGCTTTATATAACTCCGGTACAATTTGGTCCGTTCCTGGCACTGAGCCATTACGCATTTTGCAAATTATTAGTCTTATGGTTAAGTCATCTGGAGTATCTTCGTTTGGTAGATGCCCGTGGGTTTCTTTTAGTTTGCGTACGGGAGGCCCTTCCATTTTTTGTAACTCTGTTACCCAGCTAGACATTGGAATGAAGTATTTGGATTGAGTTCTGAGTGTATTTATTTTGTATTTTTTGAAGAACTTGTATGTAATTTTCATACGTTTGGACTTGTGTTGGGCGCTTAAATTATTAAAAAAGAATTTGCATTCTTCGGCTTTGTCGTTTTTCAATAATTTGTTGAAGTCTGTGCGTAGCTGTTTGACTTTTCGTTTAAGATGTTGGTTTTTGGGGTCGCGATTACTTAGGAAAAGGTGTTTTTTTTAAAGAGGCTAATGCTAACCTTTGTTCGCGGGTGTTGGTGCGTGGCTTAGACAGGGTTTCTTGAGCTGCTTCTTTTAAAATGTCATTTAGTACAGACCATGGGACTGCCTTATTGGGATTGTTTTCTAAGCAGGGATCAGACTTATAAGACTCCATCTTGTTTTCCATTTGACTGAGGTGGAATTCGAGTCTGCTGGACACCGCTAATTGGAATTTTCTATGCTTGTCCTCAACTTGCAAGGCTTCGTAGTCATAGTCTCTGTAATCGTAGGGCGGTGAATATGTTGATTTTGGCTGCCGATTCGGAATATAAGTATGTGTTGCTTTAGTTTCGGTTGTTTTAGTGAAAGTAGATGTAACTATTGAGCCCCAAACTATTTTGTGGTCCGATATTTTTTTTCGACCCCATTCGCCCTTAATAGCCTGGAAGAAGACTTTATTTATGTTGCTGGTAATAATATGATCTACTTGTGAGGTTTTGGTCCCTGATTTCCAAGTTGTTTTGCAAGATTGTCGTCCCCAGGTAGAATTGATGTTTAGATTGTGTTGTTGAATAAAACTTATTAATAGGTCCCCGTTCTCATTAGAATATTTATGATACAGATTTTTACCTATCATTTGTGATGGGACTTTATTAGCATCATCCGATCCTATGTGTGCGTTGAAGTCGCCAAGTAAGATTAGATGTGTATTTTTGGGTTTTCTTTTAATTAGTGTGCCGATTTTGGCTAGACATGTAGAGGATGTCGATGGGATGTGGGTTGTTATTATTAGTAGGTCTACAGGGTGCTCTATGTTGTTGAAATGTAATTTTATGAGAACTCCCAAAGCATTGTTGTCGATTTTGTATATTTTTTCGATGGTGTGTGTAGTGTGTTTGTTTATTAATATGGCTACTCCTCTTTTCTCAATGGGTCTCCTGCCACCAATTAGAATCCAATTGTAGTGTTTACTTTTGTACTCTCCACTTGACAGGTGTGTTTCCTGGAGACCTGCTATAGTAATTTTGCGCTTTGAAAGTTCGGAGTCGATGCTGGATCTGTCGCGGGGTGTGGAACATCCTCGAACGTTCCATGTTGCCACTCTGAGTTCGTCGCAGGTAACCTGACTTTTTAGTGGTAATGAAGGTGACTGCCTTATGATCCTGTGTAACGTTGTGTCTGTTGCAATGTTGTTATGGTTCACGCTAGTTTGTGTGCTTTCAGGGGATCCCGATGATGTTATGGTCGAAATGGATTCTGTTTCGGGCGTTTTGGTAACGTTTTGTGTTGTTTTTTGGGATCCCGAACAGTCTAGGTTCTTATTGCCGTGCGTAATACTATCATAATGGTGGTCTTTGTAGTGCAGGTAAATGGAGGTGGGTGATGTTTCATTTATCGGCGAGTAGACGAGGGACGTTTTGTGGCTTCCGTGTGCACATAGTACGTGGACGTTCACGAAATAGAATTCGCATGCCGCGATTAATATATCCTCGCCTCCCCAGAACCCATCCTGGTGTAGTAGCTTAACGTATTCGTCTATAAGTAATTCGTTAGGTTTGGAATTGTTATTCCAGTCAGTGATATTGTTGAGAACGGCGAGATGAATCCTTCCTTCGTTTCGATTATTTGAAACGTAGGTTGCTAGGTCCTTACGTACTTGCTTGTGGTTGAAAGTTAGGTACAAAACGTTGTTTATTTGGTCAGCAAGGGTGTGAAAGAGGCAGTTGCCATCTTTCTCCATTTCTTTTATTTCCATAGTTAGCTGGGTAAAGCGCGTTGTCCAAAACTTGCACAATTTTTTTTGATTTCGAGGTAAAAATATGCTGCGCGGTCGGTTGTGTTGTCTGTGTTTTGTTCTAGAGCGGCCGTATTTTTTTCGGAATTAGCCTGAGATTGTTTTTGTACTATGGTTATTTGTTAAGACTATTGTGGGCGATGTTTGTCGGGTTGCGTGATATTGCTTGCAGATGTGAGGACAGCACAGTGGTGTCAAGTTTTGAAGATCGATATTTGAGGATAGTTTCGGGACCCTTTAGCGATTTATGAGCGCTACCCTTTTTTTATATTTTGCGAATGATGTTTTTTTTTTTTTTGAGGGCAAGCGTGACGTTTAAGTGTAATTTATGTTTGGGTTTTGTAGAATGTGGCGAAGGATATTTGTTTTTGCTGGGGATAGAAACTTAGAAATTAATTTAGTGACTATGGGAAGTTCTAGATTAGAAACGAGATGAGTACTGGTGCTGTTCGGTGTGGAGGTACCTAGTTCAGAAATGAGAGTAAGCTATGGCTAATTGTTGTTGATGTCAGCTGGCTTAGTCCACCGTGCGCCTGCGTTAGTGAACACTTTACGGAGGCTGTGAAGTGAAGAGAGTTTGAGATACCTGTGTTCGTTAATGAAATGAGATGTGTTGTATTTTTGTGGTTAATGTTGAGACGAAAAAGCGCTCGCCGTGATCTTAACGCAGCTATTACCACCGTTGTTTTCAGCGTTGTAAATAGGTATATTGATGCGATTCGCCGACCAATTTGCTACGGATGATATAAGGAGCGATCTCACCAGGATTTGTGTGTCGATATCGTCGTATCTGAGCTGCAGTTGGTCTAGGCTCTGCTCTGCGGCGCTGGAGAGCACCACTGCACGGACACTGTACACTGCACTTGTCTTAGGGCTTAGGGCGTAAGTTGATCGATTAGGCCGCGATATTTAATACGGATAAGTACTTGGGTTCACGATTTTGAAACGTTATCACAGTTCTGAAAAAGATGTTGAATGGGGCTCTCGGATAAGATAAAGCGCGTGGGAAATTAACGTTGGACTGTCGGGCTATCGTTACGCTGGGCGCAAGTGCGCGCGATACAGCGATCCGAAGGGCAAAAAACAAAGGGAGAATTTGTATTGTATCGGGCGAGGTCTGCCGGGACGGAGCGCTCATGGGCACGTCTATTCACGCCAGATGTCCGAACCGAATATTAGATAAATATACTAAACATGTTTTCAACTTAATTCCAAAACTTATTAAATAAGCTTATCCAGCCTAAAATAATAATTTTAACTTAAAGAATAAATACAAAATGTAATAAGTACATTTTTACATCTTTGTAATGTTTTCCGTTTATTTGTGTAACTATCTTCAACGGTTCCCACTTTTTCCAATTATTATGAACTTCATATTATTATTTCGAAATTATGACTTATTATGTAATAAGTCTTAAAAAAAATGCTGCTCAAGCTACTACCGTTTTCATACCTGACGTAGGGTCAGTTATGAAATCAGAATTTATCTATATTTTATTTCTTATAAGTGAACCTGAAACTTATATTTTCAAATATTGTCTCAAATATTTACTTATTCATTCGTATAAGGAACGAACAAATGCATATCGTCAGTGCTGGATATAAAATTCCTATCACTGGTCGATAATACCAAGTTTCGGTTCACGTCTAGCTTTAAACAGTGGGGGAATATTATCGATCAGGAGTATAGATTCGTTGGTTTGTTCACGGCTCATCCCCATTGCGGGTATACCTATAGTTATTCGGGTTTATTTTGTGATACATTTTTTGTCAAATTACCTAAAAATGAATTTCAGATGTTCAACGTGAATTATTCAAGCAGTACATGAAAGATGTACAGGTTAAAACCATATTTGTTAAAATACGATAGGTACATAGTGTAATTAAGGTACCAGAATATCGTATTAGATTACTATCTTAGCAGTTCTTTGGACTTAGAACAGATGTTCCAAATAGTTAAAAGAATGGAAATGTCAAACAGGTTCCCTATGCATCGACGTCGGTTCCCAACGACGCTGCATATACCTTTCATAAAACACTATCGTCTATCGCTGCACTTATGCTAAGTGTAACCTCATCACTCAGAACCTAACGTCAAGTTCAACTAACAATCACATTTATAAAATTGAACAAGATTTAATTTTATTTTCATATTGTTTATTTGATAACCTTCTAGGAAGTGTTATTTTTTAATAATTTATTGTGTACACAAAATGGGCATAATATAAAAGCTTACCATCAAATATACGCAAGGGGTGCAACTTGTTTCTAAAAGAAATTTCTTCCAGAAATAAATTTCTGTTAATTGAATTACAGTTATAAAATCTCTCAGATTATATTTTGTTGCAATAATTCTCATACCTATTACCTACAACATTGTTAGTCTCTCTAAATATCTACATGTTAACCAATTAAATCTAGAAGACAAGGAAGGATAATTAGATGATCAAACGAACTTACCTCAAGTGAAGTTCGATCTTAATTATCCTTCCTTGTCGGAGAGATTTAAGGTCCCTCCCTGCCCTAGAGTAGACAATACTAGGATGCTAGTATTAAAACCCCTAATACCAATGTTGTAGTATGTAGGTTGCCTTTTTTATTCTCTAAAATGAATGAGGCTTGGACCGTGCAATGGCGCCGAGGTGGGAGAGTACCTAGCTGTCTCTTTTTCTCTTACGGCGCTAAACTACGTGCGAGTGGGTCAAACGTAGACGAGGACTACTACATGTTAACCAATTAAATCTCTCCGACAAGGAAGGATAATTAAGATCGAACTTCACTTGAGGTAAGTTCGTTTGATCATCTAATTATATTGTAATATTATATTGACACAATTGTCGATGACGGAGGTTTACTACCAGTCCTGCGTGACTTGCAGCTGCTTTTCAATAATTTTTATACATATTTAAAGTAGAACTAAGAAAATTTCAAATTAAAATAACGTGCTTTGGCAGTTCTTTTCATAGTGTCAGAAGTGCTGGTGTTTTAAGCGTTTATATTTTTAATATTTATCTTATTACACAGTCTAAACCCGAGAACGAATTTTAAATAAGCCCCTATACTTCGCAGCCATAATATACTAACCTAGTTTGATATCGTCTTTTATCTCTCTTGCTACAATTGGCACTGGAGGGTATAGTCTTATAGTCTCTTTTATAACAGCATCAAGATAGACCAGTCTATCTAACTCTTTTTGTTTAACGTCCCCGGATATATCACTAAGAACTTCAACAATTCTGTAAAATAAAACATTACAAAAAAAAGTATACATTTTAAAGCAACAACAGAAATATAGTAAAATTACTTGAGATCCGTTTAAATTGGGCAGTCTTATCCATTCAACTGGCTTATAAGGCGGGTGCTACACGGTCGCCAACAACCACCCCAACCAAGGTGACATTCGTTGTTTCCAACCGTGTAGAGAACGAAATTTGGTCACCAATTACGGTCTACACGGTTGGAAACAATGAATGTCACCTTGGTTGGAGTGCTTGTTGGCGACCGTGTAGCACCCGTTTAATACGTGAACCTGATAATCAATTGTCAACACACAAAAACATAAGCCGAAGATTTCTTATGCAAAAGTAATCTTACTGACGGATAAGACACTTATTATAGAGATCACCACTACAGCAAACAAAATTAGCGGCATAAACGAACTCCAAATAGCATCCACTATGCCCTAAATATTTTTACAATATTAAAGTTTCTCGTTCGTTTCGATCTTGGCGTAACTCCCAGATTTTCCGAGGTTTTTATGATTTACGGTTCCATGTTTTATTATTTATTCATCATCAGCCAAAAGACCTACTGGTCCAAGGATTTCCACGCTCGCCGACCGGTCTTGCGGATCCAGAGGCTTCCCGCGACCTTCATAAGGAGATCGCTCCAGCGAATGGGAGGCTACCTCCTAGACTTTCTTTTCTAAGGCAAAGAGCGAACAAGATAACTGAGTCCTTACAGACATTGGGTTTTACCCGAAAGGGGGTGAGGTCGCTCTCCAAGATCGACAGTATTTGTCAAAACTGTATGTAATACTATTTAGTATAATTACAGTGTTATAACTTACTCTTTATAAATTTTTTCTTGAACATTTTCGTGGTGCCCTATTACCACGAGACTAATGAGCAAGGCAACTGATATTGTGTCGAAGCCCGCTGCTATCATCAGATTCAGTTGGTCGCGCATCTTTACATCCGTCATATCTTCTAATGTTGAAATATCGTATAATAGGTCCAGAAAGTTCTTTTTTGTGCCTGAAAATAATTGTAATATTTATACGTCACGCGCATTAAACTGGATGTAAAAAGACCTCTCCCGGTAATTGATTGACTCGGTGGCTCAGTGGTTAGTGCTCCTGACTACTGATCCGAGAGTCGTGGGTATATTATATCTATACAATGTGTGTATTTAAACGTATGTGTATATTTTTAACAGTATCTAGCTCCCACAGTCCCAGTTTGGGGCCAGATGAACGTGTGTGATTTGTCGCGAATATTTATTATTATTATATTTATTTATTATTTAACAGGTTGTTTTAATACTCGTGCAACTGACCAACTTCCACAAGGAACCTATTATGGATTCCCAAAAAAATATGACATTTCTAACAAGTCGATGTTTGATTTGATATAATTTTGAAATTTGGTCTGTTCTTTCATTGAGAGACTTATAAACTATAGCAATTAAAAGTATAAAGTGATTTTTGAAAAACTTACAAACCTATATTATTTTGGGTCTGCCCTTTTGCTTCTGACCTTTTTTTCCTTATCACCTGAAAATAAAACCAATATATTGAGAATAGTGAAAAATATTCATTTAAATTTTTCGTTTTGTAACAATCATCAAAATAGGTTTTTCAAAAATAATGACGTATGAGTAACAAAAACTGTTTCAGAACGAAATATTGGTTTCTGTAAATTAAAAAGTCATTAAAATTACTAGTAATCTACTACTATCTATACGATAAATTCATATGCACCGACCTTGGATCAAAGGACAATAGATTTCAACAATAATTCTAAGTTGGAAGAGATTTTCATTGGTCAAAAATTGCCGCAAATTGTCACTGACTAACAAAACACACCAATGTTTGAAATGTATACAAGTAAACTTTCCTCTAGATACGAGGGCGCATAAATATGTAATCTCAAGAAGAGAATAAACAAATAAGTTTTTAAACGAAGGGTGTTGTATTTGTCTTGCATGATGAGTTACAAATTTTTTGAAAGATATTTTCCAGAAAAGTGCGAAATTACAATTTTTCTGGAAGATTTATTTTCCAAAAAAGAGCGAATATTTTTATTTATTTTATTTTTATTAATATTTTTTTCTCGGCGTTCTCCTTCGTCGTACCCTCATTGCTGAGGATAGTGACTATATGTGATTTTCCACTGTTCAAGATATTAGGTCAAGTGGATGGCACGGTGCAGACTGTCCCTACTTAACTCTTTACAATATTGGAACATCAGCGGTGTTCTTCCTCTTGCACGATTTCCTCCATCTGTCCCAAAATAATCATCCATTCCAGATCATGTAATAAAGAGCGCATTATGTGGTCGAAAAAGCCCCAGTTCCCTTTTTAGCATATTGTCTTGTAGGATTTCTCAGTCACCAGACCTAAACTGGCCCCCGTGTGTGGAGTATGGCCTAACCTTCCCGAGTAATGGTAAGAGACCCGTGGCCCTGCAGTGGGGACGTAATGGGTTGTTTACACAGACCTATACTACCTGATTTTTGATGTTAAAAGGATTTTTGTTTAAATCGTTCGTTACATGTTTTCCTCCTAACGTGAATTTTTAATCTGAATTGCATGTTTTTCATATTAATAGTTTTACGTATATCATATAGATCGTAAAAATAAGTAATAGTGTTATTCGTAGTAATTCAAATAGCAAGTTCAGCTTCTCCATTGCCTCGATTGTGTTATTACTTCTTCGTGTTTTCTTTGAAAGTGTATTGTGTTTGTTAATTTGAAAGTGTTGTTTAGTACATTGGTACTTATTAATATTATGTTGTGTGTTATTAAAGTGTTTTTATATTTGTTACTTTGGTGTTTTCGTGGGCTTGCCTGAGTGTCTTCTATCCTTGAACCACCATATGGTGAACGTTTAACTGTTGTGTATCGTTGTGCTAGGACGTACGCAACAAACTTAAAAACAATATAATTTTTATTTTGGGTTTTCCACTCGGTGGATCCAGTTTCTTGTGTATCGCGGGAACACGCTGGATGCAGGCAGCGCAAGACCAGTCGTTGTGGAAATCCTCGAGGGAGTCCTTTGCTCAGCAGTGGTAGTATTTCTGATTATATATATTGCGGGCTTTCCCAAACGGATCTCCCATCGCTTAGTTCATTGTCTTTTATGAATTATCGTACAAGATACTCACATCATCGGAAATGTCATTTAAAAACTTGAGATATTTTTCTTCAGTTTTTTTAAGATTCGTCCAGTTATATATTACGTCATTGTGTAAAAAAACGTTAAGGGATCTTTTCACTATTATATCCATAAGACATTCCGACATGTATATGAATTCCTTCTTGTGGGAAATATCAATTCCAAGCACGGATTCTGTGGAAAATAGTAAATATAAAGTTATTTTTGTGATGCAAGTACCTCACATACGGCGTATTGTTTGATCGACTACCTCCACTACAGGGGTATTAAATTAAATACATATGGGATTTATACTAATTCTAAAAAAAAAGTATTTTTTTTTCAAAAATAATTTTTGAATTTTTCATAAAAAAGTCGACTGATAACCAGTGATCGGAGTAGGTAGATTGATTTTTGGTACTTGTATCGTGATTTTATAACATGGACAATACTTTTTTCCGAAAAGTTTCGGTATTTTCGGATTGAGTTGAGTATTATTAAAGTAAATCTGGTACAATCATTTGGGTCTGAAGGAATAAATTTATTTATATGTAGAATAACAGAATGAACATTCGTTTTTGTTTGCTTAAAAATGTAAAACTCTCGGAATCCGAGCGGCGTGCCCATATTAACATATACGTTTGCGGCCATTAACCCTAAATCAATCTACCTACTCCGATCACTGCTGATAACGCAGATCGATTTTGAGTATAGTGCAATATACCTACTTACCTATTTAATATATTTTCGAGAAAAAATGTTTTTATGTTATTTTTTTAACCTGTATTTAACATGACATACGAGTTTTCTACTCAGAGAGATAGACTATACTGATAGAAACTTACTACATAATGTGTCAATTCCGTATTCCTTGATGAACGGTGAATGATCGAAACTGCCCTTCTCTACCTTTGTTGACATTTTTTCCACCACTTGCCTTGAGACTTTGTTAAATGTCTCCATGAAACCTCCCAGCACGTGATGGTTGAAAGCTGGCATTAACATCCTACGGTCTTTTTTCCATACTGTGCCTGAAAAATATAATAAAAAAGGTTGTTAGCGATCAATAGTCAAGTCATAGAAATTTTTGATTACATTGAACAAGTGAAGCGGTATGCACACAGGAAATTCTTTGACATATTTTTTTAAGTTCCCGTGGGAAGAGACCTTAGCGCCACAAGTAGGGATGATGTTGTTTGTTAACGAACAACTCAAGAAAGTGATTGTTTTTAAAGTGAATTAATTTTCAAAAGTGACGAGGTAGTTGCGGGCCGGAAGACCTACGTAGGAGTGCTCTCTGTATCGCATAAAATTTTATGTCATAATTGCCGATGGCATAGCAAGTTAGGTATAAAAATCTTGCGCAGAAATATAATTTTCTTAATCGTAATTCTGTATAATTAATACATATTATAATAAACTAATAAGTAGTATAACGATAAATGAATAAAAAACTTTAAAAATTACAGTCATAGAAGACTTGAACCCGTTGGCGCCGGATTTATGATCGCAGTCTCATCCACCTGAGCCGTTTCGAAGCTAAGTTATAGTGGTTAAATTATGATAGACCTACAAATACATGATGATGTAGGCAATCGACTAAATATGATTTAATTATTCACCGTTTGCTAGTCTCAGGTGCATGCATCGCCTGCGCTGCCGCTTCGGCAGCTCCTGTGTCGTATTTATTAGTAACTGATTTGCTAGATGGCGCTACTTGGGGGTATAATTTTAGGTGCACGAGACTGTACGTAAGGTATCAGAACCCGATTTTTCCCAGGGTAACCCACTATCTTGTGTACAAGGTTGTTTAGAAATATGGTATTGTGCAAAGTTTCATCAAAATCTTTAAAGTCATTTTTGAGCAAAAAAATTAAAAGTGTTTTTTTACTATGGTGGCAACCCTAAAAATTGACGATATTAAAAAAATAAAATAACGGCTATAGATATTAATAAAATATTGCCCTAACCCAAATTGCATCTAAATCCGTCCAGTGGTCTTGGCGCTAGAGCCCGGGACGGACAAATACACAAACGCACACACACACACACACACACATTTGAATTTTTTTGTTTTTTGGGCTCTATAAGTGCAAGAGAATCGATCCCCATCAAAATCTCAAGTTCGATTTTTTTGCCATGACAATACTTCATTACTCCTTCGTCGCTCGCTGACGCTCGCTCTTCAGTCGCTCGAAAAGGAGTAAGGAAAAAGGAATTTAATTTTGCCTGCAAGTCCTTCAAAACAGACATTGCCAGGGCAAAGTCGGAGCACATAGGCAGAATTGGCGAGACACTAGAGTGCCTTCCTTCGGGAACTCGTGCATTCTGGTCTCTGGCCAAAGCTGTCCAGGGGAATTTCTGCACGCCATCGTTTCCACCACTGCACATGGATAATGATTCACTGGCCCACGACGCAAAGGAGAAAGCCGATCTTCTAGGCAAACTCTTTGCGTCCAACTCGACATTGGAGACGGGGAAAACGAGCCGCGGACCATACCGCGGTGCAAGAGCTGTATGCCGGATATCCGGTTCCACCAACGCTCAGTGCGTAAAACACTCTTTTCCCTCGACATTCATAAGTCGAGTGGGCCCGATGGAATCCCTCCTATGCTCTTCTGGCGTAGTCCCAAACTCATGGAAGACAGATTTGGTGTACGCGATCCCTAAAAAAGGTGACCGCTCGAATCCGTCCAACTACAGGCCAATAGCCATAATCTCCTTATTCTCAAAGATAATGGAGTCCATTATCCAGTATCTAGAGGACCTCCAGCTGCGGGGGAAGCATTGGCGGTTAGTTGGGACATAGCAAAGGCCTTCGATCGGGTCTGGCACAAAGCAATTCTTGCGAAGCTTCCTTCTTATGGGCTTCCCGAGGAATTATGCAAATGGGTCACTAGTTTTCTAGCAAACAGAAGCATAAAGGTCGTAGTCGACGGTGCATGCTCAGACTCTATGTTTGTGAATGCTGGTGTCCCTCAAGGTTGTGTGCTTTCGCCTACACTCTTCCTTCTGCATATCAATGATATTTTGCAAATCAGCAGCACCTATTGTTATGCAGATGACAGCACAAGTGATGCCTTCTATACCGGCCGTGCCAACATTTCTAGGGTAAACGTCATCGAGAGCCGAAACAAACTCGTGTCGGAAATTGAGGCTCCTTTAAAGAAAGTCTCAGAATGGGATCGACTGAATTTGGTCCAGTTTAACCCTACAAAGACAGGTTTGCGCATTCACTGCCAAGAAAATGTCATTTGTCGTATCAGCTCGTTTTGAGGACACTACCCTAAATGCCTCAACTAGTATCAGAATCCTTGGTGTCAACATATCGAGTGAAGTCCAGTTCCGTGGTTTGCTAGAGGGTAAGGCTAAATTAGCCTGAAAGAAGCTTGGTGTACTCAATAGATCGAGACGGTGTTTCACTGCAGCCCATCGCCTGCAACTTTATAAAGCGCAGGTTCGGCCTCATATGGAATACTGTTCTCATCTCCGGGCAGAAGCACCCCAGTACCAGCTTCTCCCTCTGGACCACATTCAACGGAGAGCAACTCGAATCGTCGGCTGCCAGGATATTTCAGATCGGCTTGACGCCTTGGCGCTGCGTAGAGAAGTAGTCTCGCTCTGCATTCTCTATCGCTTGTACAACGGGGAGTGCTCCGAGGAATTGTTAAGATTGATCCCTGCCGCCTCTTTTCGCCATCGTTCTACGCGACAGCAATTTCATTCAATTCAGCATTTCATAAGTGTTGAACTTAGATGGTTGGCAGTCCACAACTGAGCGTTTCACTAGAAACTTTCTGTCTCGTACACAACTACTGAATGAATTGTTTCCTGCGGTATTTCCGGACTAATACGACATTCAAACTTTCAAGAAAAGAGCGTACTCCCATGCTAAAGGCCGGCAACGCACTTGTGACTCCTCTGGTGTTGCGGGTGTCTATGGGCAACGTATAATCAGGTGATCCGTCTGCTCGTTTGCCACCTCTGCCATAAAAAAAAATGCTATAAGATTATTAGGAAATTTAACGTTATGGAACTTTGTACATACACTTTGTGCTACACTTCGAATTAATCAAATTAATATTATGCTCATAATTGTTAGGAAAACAAAAATATGCGCAAAATTTATTATGTCAAAATATATACACATGACTTTAACAATAATTTGCACTTTAAAGCTCAATATTTCGAAAACGGATCCCTGAATCAAAAATTGTTTTCGCAAAACCCGCAATATTTTTGAAAGACTTATCCAACGACCCCTGCACTATGGGATAGTCGAGAAAAAAATTCATCCCCACCTCACGTGTAGGGAAGGTACCCTGAAAGAAAAATTAACACTTTGTCGGCGTGATCAATATATATATCCGTACTAAATTACAGCTCTCTAGTACTAATAAACTCTGAACTAAGCCGCGGACGGACAGACAGACGGACGGACATGGTGAAACCATAAAGGTTCCTTGTTGACTACGAAACCCGAAAAAGTACCCGCGGATAGTTTGCCGTCTGCGCAAGCACCTGTGCAAGCGTCTGCCGCTTCCTGAAGTCAGTGGGGAAAATCAGACAAACTGATTCGAAAATGTCCCGTGCAGACGAAGATCTCGGAACATCTGAAGCTTTTAGTATGCTCCAGATTCAAAAAGTAAATGGTCTTGATAATTAATGATTAAACGAACTTACCTGCAAGTGAAATTCTATCATAATTATATGAAGGCCTCGTCGTAAAATATATAAATTTTAGTTGTCGATTTACTATAACTCTAAATTAAATGAACAGATATGCCGGGTTTAACTGGTGGTAGGCTCGTCCTAAACATATTTATTTGTTCAGAGAGATAAACAGGAATCTACTCTCAAAACAGTGTGCGAATGGCGACCGCTGGGCAGTACTACAAGTGTTATACATATTATGGTAGTCTCGAGGACGAGCTCGAGTATAATGTCAATTCAACACGACAAAATACACAGATACAGAAGGTCTGCTCAATACGCTCACTAAAATCCTAAGCATATACATGCTTATAGACGTATACGGTCGTTGTAGGCATGGTCACGATACTGTTGTGATACTGTGCCGCGTGACCTTGCCTCGAACGACCGTATATTTCTATAAGCATGTATATGCTTACGGTTTTAGTGGTTTGTATTGAGCGGACCTTCTGTGTCTATTTTGTGTCAACACTTACTTTCGGCTGTTAAGAGGCTTTCACCAATCCATGATTTACCAAAATTGTAGTAAATACTCTTTTCTAGACACTGATTGGCTATGGTTATGCTGTCATTAGGATTACACACAACTGAAACAATAAAGATAAGTGGATAAGTCTCAGAATAAAATATAGTCTTTATTAGGGGAAGTGTGTTTTAGACAATATGTGAAGTTTTAGAACAAAAAATTTGAATGCATGTACTTTGAAAAAAAAAAAAGTTTGTTTCACAATAGATCTAAAAAAAAACACAATTGATAAGCCCTTGGCATCATTTCTCCTGATGGTAAATGATGATGATACCGAAGATCGAAGCGGGCTTATCAAGATTCCCCAACGCAATGGGGAACTGGCTATCTTATCTCCATGCCGGAACACATCAATGCTTTTAAAAATTTATGTTTGGTGGTAAGACTTTGATAAGGTTGTGGTAGTTAACCAGGCGGACTCAGAAAATGTCCTACCACCAACCAAACCGAGTCCTACAAGGTTGGACCCCGCCGGGAATAGAACCTGCGACATTTTAATGTGAAGCGAGCGGACTAGCCACTGGTCCACGGAGGCGTTATAAATAGATTCAGGACATTTCTTATAGTGTTACTTAGCTTTTATGACACTTACCATATATTTTTATGGGACCAATCAATAATGTGCATGCCCCTTCCCCGAAACCGACGTCCACCGCCACTTTTCGACTATTATTCCAAATTTCTAAAATGATAATGAAAAACAATATTATTACCAAAAAAAATCTCCACTGGATAATTGACCACGCTGAATACGTTAAAAACAACCGACTTCAATCGCAACAACTCCAGTTTTGCTATGTTTTTGTTGATTTTCTCAAAAACCGCTAAATCGATTTCGATTAAATTTATATGGGACTATCTGCGAAGTATACCCTTTTAAACAAAAAAAGAATTTTCCAAATAGGTTTAGGCGTCTTCGAGTAATCGGTGAACAATTGAACATACATAAAAAAAAAGATTTCGACGAATTGAGAACCTCCTCCTTTTTTTTTGAAGTCGGTTAAAAATTAATAAACTTACAGACTTGCACACTTCATACAAAATGAGCAGCTATTAAACTAATTTTGTATGAATTAAATGGGTTCCCTACATGATTTCGAAACAGTTTTTATCGAATTTTGCTACACCGATGACGATTAGTCGATCGTTCAATTATGCGAAGCTTCAATTAAGCTAATTTTGTTTCACCGAAAGTTCGTTTCATCTAAAATCTGTTCGTCGACAGTTCATTTAATCAATGAATCTTTTAACCTATTAATCGAAGTGAGTTCCGATATCATTTCAAAAAGATAATTGAATGAAAATTTGTACCTACTTTGGCAAAACAAAGTTATTTTCTCGCGTCCAGTGCATTAAACACTAATATCAAAATATCTAGTTCCGGTATGACATAATCTCATGATTACTGAAACCCAATACAACCAAGGTTCAATTGGCTTTGTCCCATAATCTTAGGAACTGGCCATATCGTTGAGGAGATCCAACAACACATAGTCATATGGGTTCTAGTGAACATCGAATGACGTTAGATCGAAGTTCAATAGATAGTCAATAGCGAACGTGGGGTTCCTTTATACGTAACCTAACCTAGAGTTTTTCGGAGCTCCTCCAACGATATCACTAGTCATTTCATAAACTGACCAACTGTATGCCTCGACATATACTCGTACGTATACATATACATCAGTAATCGATATATGTATAGGATCCTTATGAAATACCTGAAAAAAAATTAACCACAGCTTCTACTCATGAAACTACAATTTGGGTACCAGAGAGGAATTGGTACCATTGACGCAATAAGCGCCTTAGTCGAGGATGTTGTAGGTAAGCTTAACGAAAAGAAGAGAGTTGCCGGTTTATTTGTCGATCTCAGTTCTGCTTTTGATGTCATAAATCATGAACTTCTTTTAGATAAGTTAGATCACTATGGAGTGAGAGGCACAATTCACAGCCTGTTGCAGAATTATCTGAGTAATCGTTATCAATTTGTCGAAGTCAACAGCGTAGATGAAAATGAAACGAAAAGCACTTCAGATCGAAATTGGTTAAACTAGTTAGCGGAGTACCACAGGGATCCATCTTGGGGCCCTTTTGTTCATTATTTACACTAACGATTTAATTGACTATATTTGTAATAACCATAATGACGTTGATTTGACAGTTTATGCTGATGACACTAATGCTGTGATATCGGCTGGTAATAATGAAAATCTCGGACTCAAAGTTAATATAATTTTGAAAGAACTTCCTAATTTCCTTAAGCTAAATTCAGGCAAAACTGGACTCATACTTTTCAAATCTACGGCACGAAATAATGAGAGTCTACAGGTTAAACTCAACGGAGAGGTTGTTGACACTGTTAATACCACAAAGTTTTTAGGTGTGTACTTAGATGAGTTCTTAAACTGGAAGCAAGAACTTAACGCGATTGAAGGAACTATTGGTTCGGCAGAGATGAACTCACTACTAGTCAGGTAATAATGATCTATTATGCTTTGGTCGAGTCTCGTCTGCGCTAGAGTATTAAATTTTGGGGATGTAGTTATGAATATAATATTATTAAAGCGTTTCGGTTACAAAAGAGAGAAGTGAGAACTATAGAAAGAATATCTCAAACCACATCATGCAAAGAAAGTTTTGTAAAGTTAGGAATTCTCACTGTTCCTAGCCTTTATATTTTGATCGTTCTAACGAATATGAACAAGCAATTACATGAATTTGAAACAGATGAGGAGAACAAGCAGAGAATGAAGACACGTCGGAAAGATATAAAGCACAATTTCTGTCCTCAATTAAATGTTGCTCTACATTGTCCTAAATTTCAGGCTGTCAGGCTTTACAATGCCTTACCTATTTTTTAAAAAATGAAACAGGCCTGACTCCTTTCAAGCATAAACTTAAAGATTACCTGATAAAAAAATGTTTCTATAGCGTAGAGGACTACATCAATGACAATGGAAAATAATACTTACGTTGTAACTACTTGTTGAACCCATCATTTTGACATTTTTATATTATTTTTGACATTTTTACCATAACTCTGGATTTACCTACGATTTTAAATTTTATTCTAAACCTATTATATGTTGACATTCTTAAATATAATTATAATCATTCTTTTTATATACTCCAAATGGACTTAATTTTTAATTTTATTTTTATTTTTTGACAATTTTACCACAATTCTTGATTTACATTTTATTCTTGTTACGTTATATAATTACTTTTTTGATTCTTTATTATACGTATTGTAATTATTAATTTTGTTTTTTTATGATTTATTTTAATAATTTAATAATAGTTGTATTGTGTATATTTTAATTATTATCAGTTTTGTGTTAAATCAATATTTTATTTCTGTGTTTAATTTAATTTAAATATTGTATAGAAATTTTTGAACTATTTATATATATTTTTTAAACTAAGAAATTCAAATACAATGTATATTTACGACTTAGCGTCATCTATATCTGACGGAATGACGGTACTTTTCGCAGATGATACATCGGTAATAGTTTGTGCGCGAACTTATGCAAAACTGAATGATTAAATTAATAAAATTTATAGGCAGCTACAAGATTGGTTCACAGTTAACGGATTGATATTAAACACTACAAAATCCAATGTTATGTTGTTCAGTGGAAAACCAATACAAACGCCACTAGAAATCAATAGTCCCGTTCCTCTATGTGATAACTGTTGCTTCCTGGGTTTCATGTTGGACTCCAACCTAAACTGGAAAAAACACGTACAGGTACTTTGCGACAGACTGAGTGGTGCAGCGTACGCACTGAGGAAACTGCGACCTCTTGTGTCTCCACAGATCCTAAGACAGGCTTACTTCGCTCATTTCCATTCTATTATGTCATATGGTATCATCCTATGGGGCGACTCAACGCACTCAAACCGAGTCTTCGTCCTGCAGAAGAGAGCAATTAGGGTTTTGTTAGGCACATCCTCAAGAGACACATGCAGGGAGCAGTTCAAATCACTGCGTATTATGCCGCTCTACTCATTGTACCTGTACGAGTTGTTGATGTTTGTCCGATGAAATCTGTCGACCTTCGATCGACGCACCACAGGAGGCAGACAGTTGCGTAACACCGGCCGGCTACAAGTAGTGCCACGACGAACAACACTTGCGAGCAAAAACCCTCGCGTTATCGGTCCAACATTATATGAGCGACTACCCGCGTTGATCAAGGATGAACACAATGATGAAACGTTTAATCTCCAACTGAGAAACTTTTTGTTGGATAATGAATTCTATTCGGTTAATGAGTTTGTTATTAAGATGACTTAATTTATTTACATTTTATTACTTTATTACAAGTTGTAGTATTGACATGTATTTTAATTTGATATTCATATTTTGTTTGACATACATTTTGAAATGTACTTTATTTTTAAATTTGACATATTTAGATATATTTTTTATGTGTGACATTTTAAATTATCTTATTATTTATTTAATTATTGCTTTGACGATCATATTATCCTCTGACATATTTGTAATATTGTATTATTGTAAACTTGACATTGATAATATGAAATAAATAAATCTAATCTAATCTATTGTTAATGAATAAATGAATTGAATTGAATTGAAACTGAACAAGTTTCCTCAAGGAACCTATACTCAATTCGCAATTTTTTTTTCTTTTCATACTAATTGATCAACTGAACCGCCAATTTCGTATGGAAAGTCCAAAAATTTTTTGCGAATTGAGTATAGGTTCCTTGGGGAAAATTGTTCAGTTTTATGAGTAGAAGCCACTGTTAAATTTTTTTCAGGTATTTTAGAAGGACCCTATATGTATATGGTTCCCAAACAACTTATACTATTAAACGAGTTATCTTGTAAGCGACGACGATATCTTATAACTACCAGAATGTAAAAACATACGGGGTTATTTTTGGACCTCCCATCAAAACGTCACGGTGGCTTTTTTTTTTAGGCCACAGTTGGAAAGCACTTGTCATCATTTTCATTACCACCATCATCAGCTGGTGGTAAGTGATGTGACGCCGAAGATGGAAGCGGGCTGACCAAGATTCCCAAACGCAATGGGGAACTGGCTATCGTTTCTTCATGCCGGAACACATCAATGCTGTTAACAATGATGTTTGGCAGCAAGACATCAATGCTGTTAACATTGATGTTTGGCAGCAAGACTTAGATAACATTACGGTAGCTAGGCAGGCAGGCTCAGAAAATGCCCTACCACCAACCAAACCGAGTCCTACAAAGTTTGACCCCGCCGGGAATCGAACCCGCGACCTCCTGATGTGAAGCGAGCGGACAAGTCACAAGGCTACGGAGGCGATTCTATTCATGAAACTGAGCAACTTTCCAACCAATGATCAATTCGCAAAACTATTGACGGGCATCTCCATACAAAATAGGCCGATCACGTGATCAAATTAGAGTTACTCAGAATCAAATATAAAACCCAGAAAAAATATTGAAAAAATCCGCTCCACAAATATATTTTTCAGATTCTCATACTAAATCTGAATAGTGAATTAAGAATTTGTATGAAAAACTAAAAAAAATAATTAAGAGCGGATTTTTTAAATATTTTTCCTGGATTTCTTTTTAAAAATTTTTTTCTGGATTTTTTTTTACTTAATTCTGAGTAACCCCTTAAAATATCAAACGCACTTTTTTAACACCCTGTATATTTTCGAGAGGATACTATAAGGCAGTAGATTATTTAAATCACAATTATATTTTAAATATTTCTCCAGAAAAAAGAAACGTTTTTATGAGTACTAAATGTACCTACGTAAATATCAGGTCAGTTCATAAGTTCGTGCGTATTCTTCAAGGCTAAACTTATTATAAAAATATTGCGTAATAATTTGTAAAGCTAAAGACAGTTAGTTCGTAAATAAGTTTGGTGGAGAGTAGACGATTTGAAATATTTGTAAATATGGAAAACACTGACGAATACAAACGACATATTTTATACTTCTTTTTTAAAAGTGGGGAAAACGTTACCAAGGCGGCTGAAAAATTGAATACAGTGCATGGTGAAAACTTTATTAGTGTAAGAACGGCACAAAAGTGGTTTCAGAGATTCAATACGGGTACAAATAGTGTAAAAGATTTGCCTCGTTCTGGTCGCCCGGTGGAATTCGATAATGAAGTGCTTAAAACTTTGGTTGAAGCAGAGCCACAATTAACTGTCGACGAAATTGCAGAAAGAATAAATTCATCTTACGGGACTGTTTATCGTCATCTACAAGAAATTGGCAAAATATCTAAACTAGGAAAATGGGTTCCTCATGACTTATCTGAAGAAAATCGGCAACAGAGAATGGATGTGTGCACCTCATTACTTTCTCGTCAAAATCAGCGCTCATTTCTCGATCGCATAGTAACAGGGGATGAAAAATGGATATTATACCATAACGATAAAAGGAAGAGGCAATGGGTTGACAGAGGTAAATTAGCAGAAACTACACCAAAGGAAGGAATACGTGGAGAAAAACTCATGTTGTGTGTTTGGTGGGACAAAGCCGGCATCATTCATTACGAGTTTTTAAAACCTAAGAAAACCCTGAACGCCACAGTCTATATGGAACAACTTGTCAGGCTACATTTAAATCTGGTTAAAAAACGCCCTGCTTTAGTTAATAGGAAACAAGTTATATTACACCGCGACAATGCCAAACCACACATAGCTAAATCAGTCATAAATAAAATTAAGGAATTTAATTGGGAAATAATGCACCATCCACCTTATTCTCCTGATATAGCACCAACTGATTACCACTTGTTTCGAGGTCTACAGAACTTTATTTCAGAAAAAAAATTCAATTCAATTGATGAATTGAAAAATGAAGTGTCGAAGTATTTTGACTCGAAACCAGCAGATTTTTACAAGCAAGGCATATACTCCTTACCAAACAGATGGCAGTTAGTTGTAGATAATGATGGCCAATATATAATTGATTAAATGATTCAATATTATATTACGTTTTATTTATTTCATATGTACAAAATACGCACGAACTTATGGACTGACCTGATAAATAAATGATTTTGATTTTGGTACCTGAATATGATTTTTAACAGACTTAAAAAAGGGTTCTCAGTTTGACCTGTATGTCTGTATTTTTAACCGACTTCAAAAAAAGGAGGAGGTTCTCAATTCGTCGGAATCTTTTTTTTATGTATGTTCACCGATTACTCGAATACCTCACAGGTCCCATATAAATTTTATCGAAATCGATTAAGCGGTTTTTGAGAAAATCAACAAAAACATAGCAAAATTGGAGTTGTTGCTGAAGTCGGTTGTTTTTAACGTATTCAGCGTGGTCATTATATGTATAATGTATGTATGAAACACTCCACAAATAACAGTTTTTAAAAGAAGACTCTATTGCTTGCTCTCGGAAAAATGTTACTATACACTAAATGAATATTTAAATGATAGATTATTGTAAGATATGTTTATAGAAGTTGTGTAACTTTATTTTTTTAATAATTGTGTGTATAAACTTTTGTAATTATTGTATGCCTACGGCGGGACATAGCTTGTACTACTTTACTAAATTCACTAACTTTTTGACCTATGATCCACAATAAACATATTTGAGTTTGAGTTTGAGTTTGTCCGCGAATATCTCGCATTTAGCTCAACCGATTTTAATGCGGTTTTCAGAAAAGTATTTGTTACATTTAGGAGAAGGTTTAAGTATTTTAACCGACTTCAAAAAAAGGAGGTTCTCAGTTTGACCCGTATGTTACGCGACTGAAGTCGGTTTTTTGACGCTTTCAGCGTTGTTGATTATTCCTGGAGTAATCAACCACATATCATTCTCCTGCCCTTATTCCAATCATTTGGGGTCGGCGCAAAATGTTTTCTTCTTCCATACATCCCTTTCAGCTGTCATCTCCGTACTCACACCCTTTCGACACATATCATCCTTTACACAATCCATCCATCTCTATTTTGGTCTCCCTCTCCCCTTATATCCATCGACACTCATCTGTAACACTCTCCTTGTAACATGTCTTTCATTCCTCCGCATTACATGCCCATACCACGACAAACGATTTCCTCTCAATTTTTCTATCACTGGCGCAACTTTCAAACTTCCTCTTATATACTCATTCCTAATCTTGTCCATTCTTGTTACTCCACACATCCATCTCAACATTCGCATCTCCCCTTTATCCTTTCCCTTAGTGGCCCAACATTTCGATCCATACAGGACGACAGGTCTTATGATAGTTTTATATATCTTCCCCTTAAACTTAAGGGGAAGTCGGGGGTCGCAGGTAGTCCCTGTGACCTGTCGCCACTTCATCCATCCCAAGTTGATTCGGCGCTCAATGTCTCTGTTAATGTCTCCGTCGCTCTGAATAAGTGAACCTAGGTACTTGAAATCGGAGCAGACCGGTAGCGCTACACCATCCAGTGCTATCGGTGTACAACTGGAGAGACCGCCGAAATCACAGAACAGATATTCGGTTTTGGTTCTGCTGATTTTCAGGCCAACGTTCTCCAGTCTTTGCTGCCATGCAACCAGTCTGCTCTGCACCTCAGGTCCATCCACATATGTACGAGTATTATAGTAGACCACTTAAAAATATAGTACTATACAAAGTTTTATCAACTTACTTTTACGTCCCACAAATGAGAGAGTATGGCCTACCAAAGGCCAAGAACCAGGGTACAACGGCGGTTCGTCCGACCTTATCACTTGTTGTTGCCAACGGAAGAACGCAAATAAAACACATATTGACAATATTAATATAAGCACAAGGTCTGACATAGTTAAAGATTTTAAGACTTAAAAATTTATGTAAGTTAAAAAAAACGCTGAAACTAATATATTACACTGGGTCCGTCAGCTAATGAAACCGAAAATATCACGGCTTGAGAAGCAATTTTTTTGATTAATGTCGATGTAGTGGAAGATTGTACACGTATGCTCAAATAATGCAAGAAAAAACAATTGGACCACGCGGACAAATCGATTAGATGATTCAATAACCATTTGATGAGTGAGGGTAAAAAATATTAATTTCTTGAACCGCGTATGGATTTCTTTTTAATTTTAATTTTACGAGTAGAGGCACTTGTTTTATTAGTTTCCGCCAATATATACCCTCGGTGCACACTGCAATCGCACACTGCACTGCACTCGCTTGTCCGGTTTTTTGTTTGTTGTGCGTGACCTACACTGCCATTAGCCATAAAAAAATTAAAAATCGGAAGTCACCTTGACGTATAGGCCATAAGCTTTTAGGGTTCCGTACCTCAAAAAGAAAAAAGGAACCTTTATAGGATCTCTCGTGTATCTGTATGTGTATCTGCTTCTTAAGTAAGCATTAACTGGTCTGTCGAGGATCTGCATCAACATGTTAGAGTTCCTCATACTACTGCGCAAAGAGTTTCGAGTGACTCGGTGGCTAAGTGGTTAGCGATCCTGACCTCTGATCCGAGAGTCGTGGGTTCGATCCCCACATAGGGCAAACTTTTCTATGTATGTATTTAAAAGTATATGTGTATGTATATCAGTCTCTGGTTCCCAAGATACAGGGAATCCTAGTTTGGGGCCAGATGACCGTGTGTGATTTGTCCCAGGTATTATTATTATTTTTATAGTTATATCAGAAGATTTGTGGTTGGTGAGTAAGTTAGCCCCATGGGTTCCATACAGACTGAATGATAATCAAACTGAATTTCGACTTGAAGTTGCCTGTCAATTTTTTTTGTGGTATAAGGTGTCGCTTGAAAAGCAGGAATCTGTGATGTACAGTTAAGAATTTCCGTTTTACACAGCCTTAGTTCCTTAGAGGCATTGATCCATTCAATTAAATGAAATAATCGGTAAGTTAAACCGAAATGGTATTTGTACTAGTTATCTAAAATACTAAAAGTTTGGAGAGGAATATACCTAATTAAATCATTTACACAAATAAAATTAAATTAAAAAATATATATAAGTCAGGACTGTTTGTGGTACGACAAATATGTTTTGTTACTCATGTACCTACTCAAGATGATTATGGAAAACACATTTACGTAGATGACCGCTTATTTTGTAAATATGTTTATTACAAATAACCATTCAACAATTTAAAAAATCATTAGGATTGCCGATGACCTTATTCTGGAAAAGTAGCTGATAAAAAAAACCCATAAAGCAATATCGTGACTAATCTTATTCGGTGTTTTTTTTTTATAGTTGATGTTCACGTCCGTAAACATGCATCTCCGCAGTTCAATGACCAGACCCGACATCTTTACAATAAAATGCTGTGTAGTCTATCAGCTAAAGCCCACTAAAATGATAGTAGAATAGAATAGAATAGAATAGAATAGAATAGAAAAACTTTATTCGTAGTAAGAGGCACAATGTATATAACAACACCATTATAAAATTTTAAAAACACTATTTTAATCGTTATGCTGTTAACCGGTGCTGCGTCAAGCACCTCCTACCTAGAAAGGGTCTCCACTCAGCATAGTGCCGCTTTATTAATGACAATAAAACGACGCTGATTTTCTGTGGAGCCCGAATCTTAGTATCTTTATTAACGCACACATGTAAATAAGATTTGTATTAATAGATTTGTAAGATGTAAATAAACTCTCTTGGTATCCAGACTCAACGCTGTTTTACTCGACTACGCATCCTCGACCCTTTCCACTATCCTCTCACTGTGGCCAGGGTACCTTTAGCCGTCAGCTTAGGCAGCTGATGAGTCATCGTTGGTGAGTCTGCCCGACTGACAGTGAGAAAACCCCGACATCAATACCATTTCCTTTCAAACTCCGCCTGTCATCTTAAAACTCGTTGCGCAGACATCCTGTACTTATTAAAAATTTCAAAAAAATCGAAAACCTTAATAGTTCAGTAACCATACATTTTTAACCCCTGGTTAACTGGACTTAATTTGTTGCAAATGACCTCTAGTATAACACCTTTGAAGGATCACGTCGAATTACCAATCACCTGTATATACATTTTTGACTGACTCCGTGGCTAAGTGGTTAGCGATCCTGATCTCTTATCCGAGAGTCGTAGGTTCGATCTCCACACAGGGCAAACTTTTCTGTCATGAGCAGAATTGTTTGCTCTGAGTCTGGGTGTATTATATCTATAATGTATGTATTTAAAAGTATGTGTATGTATATCAGTCTCTGGTTCCCAAGATACAGGGAATCCTAGTTTGGGACCAGATGACCGTGTGTGATTTGTCCCAGATATTATTATTATTATTATATTTGTGTATATTTTTTTGGTTCCTAGGGCTATTAGGGCACTAGGGTTGTTAGGACGCTAGGACTAGCAGGGTTGTGTAGGTTTCCGCCCTCTCCATTCTCCAGTACAGTCATTTAGCTAATACAGCATACTACACTACTTTACAGTAACTCTCTGACATACTACAATACACTTTTCTATACAACGACACTAGTTAGTTTCCCGTACAGTGGAACAGAACAAAATGGGGTCTTTTTTGGTCACTATGATATAAGAATATCAGTGTTGGTGTTGTTTACGTTTTTATCTCTCTCTCTCAAAGCCAATAGTTTTCATTATGTATGGATTCACATGGTGGATTAAATTACGATCGATTTATGTTTTTTTTATGGCAGAGGTGGCAAACGAGCAGACGGATCATCTGTTGGTAAGCGATTACTGCCGCCCATAGACACCCGCAACACTGGAGGAGTCACAAGTGCGTTTTAAAAACAAAAATAGTCATTTCACTGTTTGAAATCTAGTACCTACTTATATAGGGTCCTTCTAAAATACCTGAAAAAACTTTAACAGTAGGTTATACTCATGAAACTGAACAACTTTCCCCAAGGAACCTATACCCAAATCGCAAAAAAAATTATGGGAAGTCCAAAAATTTTTTAGCTTGCTTTTTTTCAGGTATTTCATAAGAACCCTATATTTTATCAGCTATCGGAATATGATAAAACAAGCATTTCCGCAGGATATTATAAGTATAAAAATTAATTGGACATCAATCGGAACCTTATCAAGCTTGGACGCGCAACTGGGTATGGTTCCATTAAAATACTTACATTTACATTTTGTTTTAATGGGAAACCAGATCTAAGGTACAATAAGGTAAAACATAATTAGATAAAAAGTAATTAAAACTAAAAAGAGTTAAAGTAAGATTTTTTTTATTTATTTCTACAATTCTTCGAGCTGGTCCTTCTATTTTTTTTAACCCTCAATTGGTAAGCTATCTGATGGTATGTGATGATTATGCCGAAGATGAAAGCTGGATATTTCATGAAACTCCATGAAATCCATAGTCAGATGGCGATTATCTTCTTTTTAGGGTTCCGTAGCCAAATGGCAAAAAACGGAACCCTTATGGATTCGTCATGTCTGTCTGTCCGTCCGTATGTCACAGCCACTTTTTTCCGAAATTATTAGAACTATACTGTTGAAACTTGGTAAGTAGATGTATTCTGTGAACCGCATTAAGATTTTCACACAAAAATAGAAAAAAAACAATAAATTTTGGGGGTTCTCCATACTTAGAACTGAAACTAAAAAAAAAATTTTTTTCATCAAACCCATACGTGTGGGGTATCTATGGATAGGTCTTCAAAAATGATATTGAGGTTTCTAATATATTTTTTTTCTAAACTGAATAGTTTGCGCGAGAGACACTTCCAAAGTTGTAAAATGTGTGTCCCCCCCCCTTGTAACTTCTAAAATAAGAGAATGATAAAACTCAAAAAAATATATGATGTATATTACCATGCAAACTTCCACCGAAAATTGGTTTGAACGAGATCTAGTAAGTAGTTTTTTTAATACGTCATAAATCGTAAACCGCTATTTACCTATAACGAACTACAAGAACTTTTATATTATGTCACTTGCTGCTACGGAACCCTTCATGGGCGAGTCCGACTCGCACTTGGCCGCTTTTTTACTTTTAACAAGTCGATCAGCTGAAGTTAACATCTTTTTTCTAAACGACTATGGGTTCCTCAAGGTAAGTTGATCAGTTTCAAGGCTATGAAATTCTAGTCATAATAGTGTCAGCTAATTTTATACAAGGATAAAAAGCGTCGGTGTCTAAGCGGTATTGACTTCGACCTCCTAACCAGAGGTCGTGGGTTCAAAATCCTGGCCAGTGCACCAATGAGTTTTTCGAAACTTACGTGCATTTTCATACCGACTGCTTTAACGGTGAAGGAAAACATCGTGAGGAAACCTGCACATCTGTTTCTAGATGAGTATGATGGTCGCATTGCACACGTCCGTAGGTCTTAATAACTTGCACGTGACCGCGGGTGATGCTAAGTGCAACACTAGGCAACCGCCGTGTAGTCCTTGTGGATAGAACGGTTAAATGTGCCACACAATAAGAAGAATAATACAAGGCTTTATACATCGACGTAGAAACAAATGGACGACGGGTCTAGTACATAGTTCACGAAAAAAGCGTCCGCAGTTAACCTATACACACGTAGTTATATGCATAGAAACAACACATTTGAATTTAGATCGCGTGTCATTGCATTACGGTTGATTTTTGTTTGCAACAATTTATCACCATACGAAGCTTCGACTACTGGAACGTAATTCACCATATGCAGTTTCGAGTGAAGGCAGAGAAGTAGTGGAGTAGCTTTCACTTATGTTTTTTTGTCGGCTATGTTTTATAATTCTTATTATTTTTGCAGAATCTTGTTTATTTTTTTATAACAAACACAGAAACACGCTTAAATATGAATTATACAGGGTGAATTTTAAGACATTTTGTTCCCATGAACTGTGTCTTCTGCTCATGAAACTGAACAAGTTTCCCGAAGAAACCTATAGTTAAACCGCAAAAAAAAAAATTGGCTTCCCATACTAAGTGGATAACGTGGTCGGCCAACTTAGTACGAGAAGTCAAATTTTTTTGCTATTTCATTATGGGTTTATTCTTGCTAAAATAAATAAAATATTTCATGTAATAAAAACAATAGAAAAAAGTAACAAAATATTTTAATAAAAAACTTTATACTTAAAAGCGACTCTATAAAATGTTTGTTCCAAAGTTGTGATGTTCGATTGTTCGCTCATGGAAATCAAACTAAATGCGTAATTCAAATTAAAATAAACTACTGTGTTTTTTAGCAAAACAATACTTTAAAATGATAAAGCAAGAGTTTACTTACCGAAAATATGATACTCCATCGTGTTTTTTCACTTAACTTGAATAGTTTTACAACTTTTCACGACGCAGTATGCCATTTCGGACGCGCAGTCAGCCGGCCGACCAAATGAAGACTGGCGCGAAATTACAACTCTTTTTGCGTTTTACTACTCCTTAGGTTCGGACCACTTTTGAGCGCTGACCCAAAGTTCATTTGTTTCTACGTCGATGGCTTTATACTATATTTTATACAAGGTGATTGGTGAGACAACAGATGCATTCATCTCTGAAACTGAAAAAAAAAACAAAAAAGTTTCCCATAGTAATCCAAATCAGCCAATTTTGTATGGAATATCATATTTTTTTGCATAAAGCTTCCTTGAGGAAAGTTTTGGATTCTTGATTATTCACCTGTTTAACTATTCTGCGTCCAGTGCCGATGACGTTAGTTCCACTGAAAGTGAGGTATGTAATTTAAAACAAAAATATCGTAACATACCTCGCTGTCAGTGGAGCCACACCATAATTTCCCCTCTTGCTATCGTGCTAATAAGTTTTCTGTTAATTAATTGCCTAATAATTAAGGAAATTGTAAATGACGTGTAAGATTTTGATGTTTACATTTTGATTGACATTTGGAAATGACTTATATTATATTGACATGTTTTGGACCATAATTATAATAATGATGGTTTCAAAATAGATTTGATTTTCGAGTTTTGAGAAGGAATTAGGTCTGTGCCAGGACAAGATTAGTAATAAACTGTAAATAGGATATATACATAATATACGTTATATACGTTTCTTTTGGGCTCGACGTTTCTTCTCGCTCCGTTAACACTTCCCGAATCGTTGAGTGTACAAGTTCCGAGTGGTAGGGACTTTGTACTAGGTAGAAAAAATATGACGATTTAAAAGTATGTGTAAAGCATCTACTTAAATAAAAAAGATTTTTGATTTTGATATCTACACAAGTTCGAGAGGATACTGTAGGACAGTAGATTATTTAAATGGTAATTATATTTAGATGATTTCTCGAACAAAGCAATATTTGGACGTTTACAAGAGTGCTATAATACCTACGTAAAGAAATAAATGGTTTTTATTTTCTGATTCTATTACTAAGATTCCCATAGGCACCGTCGAAATTCTACTTAAAAAAAAACACGACTTCTGAATGCCGAATGCCGAATTTTCCGGCTGTTGAGACGATGTACTGGGGATTTATATTTAACCATTTTTCATTCAACGTTGAAAGTAAGTCAACCAATTTAAGAAAAATGGACACCTGCCAAATATTTTATACATTCACCCGAAAATGTTGCCATTTTACCAATTCTTAAGAACCTAATTATTTTTTTAACTCATTTATAAGATGAAGAATTATACCTAATTTATGACTTTATATATACCTAAACCTACATTATTTATACCTACATCTATACCTATCAGAATAGGATAGTTAATGTAAAAAAAGTAGATAATAGGACACTGTGACAATTGTTCACTTAACAGCTTTTTTTCATTTATATCGCTTCACAAGGAGGTCACAGGTTCGATTCCCGACGGGATCTAACTTTGTAGGACCCGGTTTGTTCGGTGGTAGTGCATTTTCTGAGCCCCTCCTAGCTAGCTACCACCATCTTATCTAATTCTTGCCACCAAACATCAATGTTAACAGCACTGATGTGTTCCGGTATGGAGATAAGATAGCCAGTTCCTCACTGCGTTGGGGAATCTTGGTAAGCCCGCTTCCATCTTCGGCATCATCATCACTTACCATCAGGTGAGATGATGCCAAGGGCTTATCAATTATGGATTAAAAAAATCGCAACCTGGATTGCCAAAAATGAATTTTAAAAAAAACGCAGAAAACTTCATCGCTTTGATTTCAATTTCTGTACATTTTGTTACTAATAAAAACTTCGCAATGAATATGAAAGTATAAGTATGTATATAAGTATGTATTTATTAAAGTATATTGAATTGAATTGAATGAAAATATCTAAGTAAGTATATTGAATTATGACGCCATAGCTCACTGTTTCAAATATTTCTAGAAAACGTCGCCATTTTTGACCTTTGGTTAGACGTAACTCAGATGACAAACAGCCGTGTACCCTAATGGAAATTGGATAGTCGAGATCTGTTAAAACGAACTGACATTCAATCTATTCAACAATGTATAGGATTAACAAGATTAATTCGATTTTAATTGGTAATTCTATAAGCTGTTTGTGTTCGATTTTAACCGACTTCAAAAAAAGGAGGAGGTTCTCAATTCGTCGGAATCATTTTTTTTTATATGTATGTTCACCGATTATTTGAAGACACCTGAACCGATTTGGAAAATTCTTTTTTGGTTCACAGGTGGTCCTATATAAATTTTATCGAAATCGATTCGGCGGTTTTTGAGAAAATCAACAAAAACATAGCAAAATTGGAGTTGTTGCGATTGGAGTCGGTTGTTTTTAACGTATTCAGCGTGGACAATTATTAAAGGATTGAAACTGCGTGTATTTATGCATGAATATTATCTGATCTCTACATAAATACAATACTATCATCAGCATTATACAGAGTGTTTTAAAAGTGCGTTTGAAATTTTTTGGTGTCACTCAGAATTAAGTATAGAATTACAGGAAACATATAAAAAAATCAAATTTATATATTTTTTCAATTTTCCATACTTAATACGAATAGTGATTCAAGAATTTGTATGGGAAACTAAAAAAAAATGAAGATCAGATTTTTGCAATATTTTTCCTGTATTCTAATCTATACTTGATTCTGAGTAATCCCTTGAAACATACGCACTTTTTTAACACCCTGTGTAATGCGGAGTCTCGAAAAAATTTAAATGTTTATAAAATACAGGGTGTAAAAAGATCTCTCCCGGAAAGTGTTCTAATCGTGAAACTGAACACCTTTTTCTATGGAATGTATGTATAGTGAATTCAGAAAAAATGGACTTTTCTTTTACTAATTGATCAGCCAATCAGGCAATTTTGTATAGGGTCCAAATTTTTTTTCGATAATTCAGTTTCAGGAGTGAAATCCACATTTAAAGTTTTTGGGTGTGTTGTTTTTACACCCTGTATATGCCCTATTTCCTTATTTCCTTCTAATAGTTAAACAAAATTATGCATAACAGTATCAGCATTTACCAGCAGGTGAAGAGTAACACCTGGCCAAATTTAAAAGGAACTAGAACATAAACAATCGTTATGAACATCAAAACAGTCTAAAATAAACAGGTTTAAATCTACGAATAATGAAAAAAGTTTTATTCTAAACGACTTTGAGTCATAAGCTTTTGGTAAAAGAGTTTATTTTTTAAAATTTTATGTTTATTTAAATGAAACATTTTATAATGTAGGATGTATTGTTTCAACAGATGTTTAGCCATGTTTAGCTTCCTATTGTTTTAAGTCTGCAGATTATAAATACAATGCATGTTTTTTTTTTCTAAATAGGTTAAGATTTTTGTATACTTACGTAATAATTGAAGTAAAAATAACAATGACTTAAAAATATATTTTATTTTATGACCAAACCGTAGAGATTTAAAAAAAACTTTGACGTTTTCGTTAGCCTCATTCCTCTGTAATACTTAGAAAAAAAAAAAAACAGAATAATATTATACCTAAATTCGTAGACGTGGCATTTGTAATTTTGTCCTAGGTAGACATTTTCAAGTATTTAATACTCAAACTCAAAATGTTTTTTATTTAAGTAGATGCTTTACACATGCTTTTAAATCGTCAATTTTTTTTTTCTTCCTAGTACAAAGTCCCTACCACGCGGGACATCTCTCGAAAACTGTGACACTTTTACTAAAGTGAAATGTACATTTTCTGGCTAGTCAAGACCTAGTCCCTCAGCACTCCAAGGATTATCTTTGGTTTTTTGGGACATCCTGTATGAGGTCAAAGTTTAGATCAGATAAAATTTACTCATGAAAGTGACCAACTTTCTCCAAGGAAGTAATATTAAATTCATAAAAAAATAGTTCTCATACTAAGCTGGCCTATCAGCTGATTGTTTTTTTATTATTATTATATAAAATGCCAAAAGGCTGACTCATCCGATGGAAAGTGGTTACCACCGTTTATAGGCATTTGCAACACCAGGGGTGCTATCATTGCTTTGCCGATCCTTTAAAGGCCTTTTCAATTCCTTCTTGAACTTTCTTCTTGACTTGTGAGAAAAGTGAAAAAAAAACCGGCCAAGTGCGGGTCGGACTCGTGCACCGAGGGTTCCGTATAAATTTATAATCACACTCGTCTTGAACTCTATATCAAATTCTCAAGCATGCAATCCCTTGAAGCTGTGAAAAATCAAACTTATATGCCAAATTAAACGGCCGTATCTCTTGAGTGTATTGGCATAGAAGTTTGATTTTTTCACAGATTCAAGGGATTGCAGATCTGAGTAATTTATATAAATTTCAACTTGATACGTCTACGCGTTCCTGAGAAAAAGGGTCTTGACAGACAAATAGACAGACGGACAACGAAGTGATCCTATAAGCGTTCCTTTTTTCCTTTTGAGGTACGGAACCCTGAAAATCGCTAAATTTCCATAGGTTCATTGGAAAAAAAACATTTCATGAGTGAGTACTCCAGTTTTAATAGTTTAATCTGATTTAGTTAGATGTAATACCATTATAGAATTTGTCTTTTTACAAATAAAAGTAACTGCTTTGAAAAGCACTCTTAAAACACTATGAATAATACCAATTAGGTCGTCTGGTGCCAACGTAAAAGCCCGTCAGATTCGGTTTGTCTCGTTATTTTTACATGGTATTGTAGTTTACATAGTGACTAGCCCATTTGTAAAACGGTTAAATCTACCATCTGGCTATGATAATATATAACATTGTGATCACGCAACACAAAATATACAGTATTAAAGTAGTTACCTCAAAGAGCACACAGCCCGCATACCTGTGTTTGCACAGCATTAGGGACGGTCGTGGGTTCGATTCCTTGTTGACACACTCCTCGATTTCGCTGATTGTTGCGTAAAGAGTTTCATCCACTCACTTTGCTCTTTTTTCGCGAGTACCACAGAAAAAATACACTGCAATAAAAATATGTTTCAGTGAATGAGAAAACCTCCAGAATTACAGCTGTGTAATTTGCGATATTGGTTCGTAATCCTTAGGGATTTAAAAAAAACATATCTAAAATATGGTTTAAATCTTTCTCTGATTCGATTCTGCGATGAAATAGCAGTCAGATGAAATTGTTTAACAGTAGCCACTTTTTAATTTAGTACTGTCATAAAGCATTGCCGCTCCCTGCTCGCTCTCAAAGGAGACTTCACTCAACTGAGGGTAAGATTCGGTACCTAGCCAGGGCTGATGGAAAGAACACCTCCTTTACGAAGGCTCTGCTGCGGGGACGAACCATTGCAACCACGATACTTACGAAATCGTTAGTAATAGACGTGAAAGTTATGACAGCACTTTGCATCCAGCTCATTACTGTGAAAAAAAAATTAATAATTCTACCATCTCTGACAGTAAAGCTGCATTTCCACCGGCGAGGCGAGGAGGGAAGAGAATTTTAAATTATATGGGAAAAAATAAATTCTCTTCTCGCACATCTTCGATTAAAATAGTCTGGATAGGCGAGGATGAGAGGGATGAGAATTTAAATGTTTCTTGGTGTTGTAATATTGAACCCGTGTATTTCCACCGGCGAGGCGAGGAGGGAAGAGAATTTTAAATTGTATGGGAAAAAATCAATTCTCTTCTCGCACATCTTCGGTGGAAATGGACCGACGCGATTTCAGTTCTCTTCACTCCACTCCTCACCTCGCCTCGCCAGCGCCGGTGGAAATGCAGCTTCAAAGTCGATTAACTCGATAACCACAGAACTGATTTTCAACAAAAACCGCCAGAAACCAACACAATTAAATTTGCGTTCAAGTAGTAAAACTCCATCAAATTACACCATCCGTTTCAAAGTTACGATGCTGAAGGAAATAACACCGATTTAGAGGCAACACCATTATAATATAAGCTTTAAACATACAATAAAACGCTTTTGCGTCAGGTTTTAAAAAAAATAAGAAACATGAAATATAAAAAAATAATGTTCTTATGCACATTATAATGGATAATCGTAATTTAATTATGAAAAACGATTCAATATTATAATGCCGTATCGATTTCGTAACGAATGACAATGAAGGGACGCCCACGCGAGAACTAAAGATACGAATTATTACAGCACTGACCAATTACAATACTAAAGTAAGATTAACAACCGAAGGTTGCTTTTAATAGACACATATTTCTTTAAATTTATCATTATTTATCCCAAAGAAAGACAAATATAAAGTAGAAGGCCTATTCTGGTAACAATCAAATTAGAGGATATTCAGTGTTACGTAACGCGCTGTGAATACTCTCTTGCATAACTTTTGATCATTAATAGTTGACCTTTTTATTTGTGTATGGTTACTTTTATAACTGAAGATGTATTTATTTATTTTTGACACAAGAATTGTATGAATTGAAGTAAATTTATGTTTCATCTACTGAATAATATATAAACACATTGGTCATTGGTCAAAACAGTTGCAAAAAAGGGAGTAACCAGACTTCAGAAAAATTTACAGTAATAATTTTTGTGTAACAAAACGTACGTCTATTTACTTTATAATCGGTTTGTACAAAATTAATGACAAATAAATAAGATCCTTATGATAGTAACTAGTTTACACTTGTCTTCGTCTTTTTCTTCTCACTATTCTTGCGCTCGTCATTTATCTTTTCAAATTCGGTACCTATTATCATTTTTATTTTATGGCTCGTTTAGATCTCTCGGAGAAATAAAACCAGAATACGGACGCTGAGATAAGTTAAACCAGTTCTTAAAAATTTTGATTGGGTGCTTTATACTATCCTTATTGTTATTATTTTGTACTGTCTGTTTTAAAAGTTAAATTACTAGGTATAGTTTTATTTTTAACTGTGTAACTTAAAACCGCTTTTTTATTGTGTTTTACTTTCTTCAACTTTAAGTAACTTTTTGTGTTTAATATAAATGGACAAAGCTTTGAAAATAGTTTATGTACATACATAATTGGGTAATTATTAAAGATCTTTCTGGTGGCAACCCTAACAATCGTTGTATTTAAAATTTATGACCACAGGAGCTATGTCAGTCCATTTGATAAATCAGTAATAAAACACTGAAGTGTATACAGTACGTAAATTATACGGGGTTCTTCTGAAATTAAAAAAAAGCGTCGATTCTTCTATTGCAACTGACCAACTTTCTCATAGGATCTTATAATTCCTTTTTCCAAACCCCAGTTTCAAATTTCTTAAGATATTTATGTACACTGTATGTTACGAGTATGTACGATAAAAATAAACTTTTTCCAATACTCCCTCTATCTTCCTTATCGCTTTCGCATAAAAAAACAGCGATTCCTTACAAAAATAGGCTCAGAATCCACTCCAATAAATCCTTTGTAAACATTGCTTCCCCGTTACAAGTCTCATTAAAAAAAAGTGGGTTTATTTTTTACATCAGTTCCGATGTTGTTTAGCTGAACAACAGAAAGTTTGGTCGTAAATCGTGAAAACGGCAGTCTCGTACGGTACAATCCGCGCTCGGTAAGTAATAAAACGGAAAGGACCCAGTTTTAAGGTTCTAATACTAACTTCTAATAATAAACCGCACCTGAAACCAGGTTGAGCGGCTGGGAGGCGTATTGACAAAATATCAGTGCTTCACTTTAGTGATTTGGTCGACCATTTCACTATGTATTAGAAGAATCGTTTTTTTGCGAATAAGGGTTTTTGTTTAGTATAAAAAAATCTGTTTTACGAATAAATAATAATAGTTTGATTGAGTGGCGCAGTGGTTAGCGTTCTTCGCCGTACGTCTTATGTTCGAACCCCATCATCTAACATTATGTGTGTTTACCAGTAAAAAACAAATTATAAGTTAAGAGTTGAGTTAGTCATACATATAAAAGGAAATTTATGAAATAACCCATTAACTATGGCCTCTAATCATGAAACCGACAAAGTTTCAAATAATCCATACCAACTGATAATAACGAATTATGTACAAAAAAAAATACTTCTTCTACAATATTGTTCATGGTCATTAAACAAACTGTGAGTCCAAAAATTCTTGCCCTTATTTTATTGTATAGGTTACTTCAAGAAAGTTGCTCAGCTTCATGAAAGGAAGGCAACAAAACGACAAAAATATTGTATATTCTATATTTCAAAAAATGCTTTCTATCCGATTATGATTTACCATAGACTTACAAACTACGCGACCTGAGAGCCTTTTAAAACTCCTTTTTACGAGTCAGAAGTCCAATATCTATGGTTGGCTCAACCAACGTTCTTCAGATAAAATATTGTTTCTCCTTGATCGTATCCGATATCGAAAAATCGAGGATCTTGCTTAGAATCGACAAATCTACTGAACGATTCCTTGAAATAATATGTCAGTTATGAGCCTGTAAATATAGAAATGATACTTTTAAATATTTTGTGGTTGCATTTTATTTCTGGTTTTCCTTGAAGCGGATGATATTGTTAAATAAAAATAATAATAATTTATTTAATTCAGATTACATGATCCATAAAGTGTTAGTAACGTTAGTAACAATTGTAACTTACCCTATATTAGTTTCGAGTTAGTTATACATTTTGGCCTATAGTTATGTACACAAAGTGCTTAATTATGGGACACTCGACTTTATTTGCTATCATCTTTAGGATGCTGTTGGCACTACCCCTAATTCTCCACAGCAAGGACCCACACTTTTTACGTAAAATGGCATGGAAGCCATCTACATGGGCCTCCGCAAACATAGCTGACGCGCTGCAGAACCGGGGCAGCCCCATCAGCATCCTGAAGGCATTATTATACTGAACGCGCAGTGCACTGAGCGATTTTTTAGTATAGCTTACCCAAAGGCTGCTCGAGTAAAAAGACTGGCAGTAAGCTTTAAAAAGTGAGAGCTTTACTTCTCTTGTACAACGAGCAAACCTTCGTATCAGCATATTACTTCTAATCGCCAATGCCCTGCGCTCTCTTTCGATGTCTGCATCATCTCTGAGGTCTTCAGTAACGACATGACCAAGGTATTTAAACTGATATACACGTTTGAGTGGTGTTTCATTAATTCTGACAGCTGGTAACTTCATAGGACATTTCCCATTTGTTTTAAAAACCATAAATACACTTTTATTCACATTATAAATAAGGCCATTGGCCACAGCAAACCTCTCACATATAGCCAAAAGCTTCCTTAGAGCACTGATCGATGGGCTCAGCAGCACCATGTCGTCCGCATAGCTAATATTGTTAACATAAACACTATTAACGTGACACCCAACTCCGGTGTTGCTGAGCTCCCCGATCAGCCCGTTCACATACAGATTAAAGAGTTTGGGCGAGCTCAGGCCACCCTGTCTCATACCACACTCCAGCCTATAAGCTTTCGATTGCTCATCTCCCCATTTAACAGTATTTATTTGATTTTCATACCAATACTTATACAAACTTATCAGCTCTTTAGGCAAGTTTATTTCAGTTAGTCTCTCCCAAAGTTTTTCATAAGCCAGTAGGTCAAAGGCCTTGGACATATCCAAGAAACAGGCATAAACAGCCATTTTTCTCTCGTTGTAGTACTTGACAGTATGCTTGAGGCCCAAAATTGCGCTTTCAGTAGATAGTCCGGCCCTGAAGCCAAACTGCGCGTCCGGTACTTGTAAATAGTCATTTAATTGGGCATCAAGCAAACCGTCAAGCACCTTTGCAACAATCGTTGCAAGCGAAATTGGTCTATAATTAGACTTGTCAGAGATATCTCCAGTCTTGTTTTTAATAATTGGAATGACCAAGGTCCTCATTAGCTCAGAAGGGAGATGCGAGTGGACAACACACAAAGAGAAGAACATGGACAGTACTCTAGGCATGTGTACCCCCGTACATCTCAGGTGTTCGATGCTGAGCCCGTCATGCCCCGGTGACTTTCCTCTGGACATATTTTTAATAACTGTTTTGACCTGCCTGGCACTGAGGCGTGTAAGATTGTCACTCTCATCCTCATTGATGGGCTCAGCATCGCTCACCCGCTGGCTCGGTCCAAAGTGTACGTTATTTTATGTCCGCCGACTAGATAAAAATATTGGGGGGGCTATAGCGAAAAAAAAACGTTTATTTTCCTAATATTTTCTTACTTGCTTTCGGTCGCGTGGATATCCTTTTTTGTAATCATCGTTGAGGGAGGGCAGTGTGCAAACCGCAAGTGTTAAAGTTTTTTAATTCTCTTATAATTATAAATATAAATTGAAAAAAAGCCACACCAGTATTTTAATTTTAATATAAAATGTTGGGGGGATCAGCCCCGCTGATAATGTCGTTGGGGGGGGCTCAGGCACCCCCAGGCCCTATGGAGTCGGCGCCAGTGTTATGTCCATCTCAGTATTATTGTCTGTAGTCTAGACTTGCTAGATTTTGAAGTGTAGTGTGGTTATTTCATCTTGCTTTTATGGGTCTTGCATCAGATTAGCTGGGGATCTTCTAAATTCTTTATGATGGAAAAGTAGACAAAACCAATCTAACAGTTTTCTAAAATGTAGGTCTGTTAAACTTTGACCCAAAATGGATATAAAAAGCCATATGTCAAAGAAATTTGACTATGATATGTGATGGTGACGATAACAACTGGTTCCCTTTCAATGCAATTCAATTGTTCGACGCAATCAAAGTAATAATAACAACATCGAATCTATGCGTCGTGTGAGTCTTGTTGTGTATGATCAGCAAAACAGTAAACAAAATAAATACGAGTTCTTATTTATTTTGAAAAAATCCTTACACATACATACTCAAATTAGTTACTGTACAATGTACACATGCATACATTACAGAGTATAATTAGTTGGTAAAATTAACATATTCGTAGATAGTAATAACTACACTAATAGGTTTAAGACGCTAAGTTAAAGGTTTGACCTGTTTAATACAACAAATGTAAGTGTATCCAAACACTATTTTTTACTTATAAAATAAGGATTGCTCCTTCTCTCTTGACCGCTAACCCTTGTACCGCGGGTGCACCTTTACACAATTAAATTCATTTAAAATAGTTTAAAAGGACTTTCTTTACTTTCACCGCAATAACGGATCCAAACAAGTGGTCCTTCGACAATCTGAACAATACAGTGCCTAAAAATAAAAGTGGTGTTATCGTAATTTGATAAATTGCGTGCGTACTTCTCGCGGTGTGCTTTCTATAACAATATCGCCCCGGGACTATCGCTTGCCACGGACTTGCAGTCTAAACGTTTTTGTGAGTGAAGTTTAAGAAGAAAAGCTTTGTGTTATAATAAAGTTCACCTTTTATAAACTCGAATTTCATACCATGTGTTAAAATGCGGTACTTATTTTTCAATAAGGGTGCCATGACAGTTTGACGGACATTGATTCGGAACGTTTCACACAGCCGTGCGCGTTATAGTGCAAACAAGTGGTGTATCCGAACGTAAAACTTGTCTATGGTCAAGGACTCCGTCATTATAAACGTCAAATTGAAAATCGTTGAACTGTTTTTTGTTCGCGTTTTATTTTTTTGTGTATAATGTTATAATATTTCTCGTAGGCCGTCATTATGATGCGTAATTTTATACGATGCCAAGAGAACATTTACATTTTTAACCTTTGACGTACCGGCGATTCATTTATGGGTCAACAAATATAGTTGCATCCCGCCAACTGATTGACACAAACAATAACATTGGATTTTTACAACAAAATGTCTGAAAAAGAAGATTTGCAGACAGAACTGAAGAAGCTAAGAGCTGCAGCAGGTCAGTGCAAGGCTACCTTCACAAGATTTGAAACCTTTTTTGAGTCAAATAAACGACAGCCCACTATGTGTATGGTCGAGACTCTTAAGGCAAGATTTGCCTCCTTAGAAAAAACATTAGCTGAATATAAAGAAATTATGCTGCAAATAAATATTTTAACCGACAAAACCACTGATGCAGATTTCGCTAAGGATGACCTGGAAGAAAAGTTTTATGCACTGTATCCTAAAGTTCATTCGTTGTTTGCTGAAACTAAACGCACAGAAAGTAACAAAGTTGAAACGACAGTCAGCAGCAGCAATAAATTGCCATGCCTCGACATTCCAGTGTTTACGGGAGCAGACATAACTAAATACAAACCTTTTATGGAGCTGTTTCTTGCCGTAATAGACTCAGAAAATTCTTTAAGGCCAGTTCAAAAATTATGTCATCTACGAAACCATCTAAAGGGTGAAGCTGAGGCACTAATAGAAGGGCTTCCCTTAGTGGATAACTCATATATGGAAGCAATTTCACTTTTAAAACAAAGATATGACAATGAGTGCATATTGATTTCAAATCATGTCAACGCTCTTCTCGACTATCCAACTATTGGCAAGGGCACAGCTGTCAACTTGCGGGACATGGTGTCTCACATTCGCCAGCACATTGGAGCGCTGAGAAACATGAAACAACCTGTGGACAGCTGGGACATGCTATTACTGCCTGTCCTTCTACGGAAATTGGACCCTTACAGCTCTCGAGCTTTTCACATGGAGAGAAGTAAGGAACACTTGCCTAAGGTAATCGATTTATTAAGCTTTCTTGAGTGTAGGGCCAGTTCTTTTGAGGAAAGTCAAAGACAATCAACCCCCTCTAGGTCTTATTCCAAACCAAAGGTGTCATTAAATAATTGTACAACAAAAAATAACAGTGCTACTAAGGTTGATTGTATATTTTGTAACAAAGGCATTCATAAGTTATATAATTGCCCACAGTTTAAAATGTGTTCCGTAGATGACCGTATAAAGTTTGTAAAAGATAAAAATTATTGTTCAATGTGTCTAAACTACCATAAAAATACAAAATGTAAATTTAGATTAAAATGTACATTATGTAACTCCAAAGAACATAACAGTCTTCTGCATTATGTGGAAGAACAGGCAGTGTCTGATGCCACAACATTACACAATGCTAACTATAGCTGTGATACTGGCACAGTTCTGTTGCCTACTGTTAAATTGCAAATAGCATGCCCGGATGGAACTTATTTAACTGTCCGTGGTATACTTGACAGTGGAAGTCAAACCTCCTTCGTCACCACTGAGTTGGTTGATAAATTAAAATTAAAATCTTTTATAAAAGATTTAAATATTATTTCTTTAGGGCAATGTGAAAGGCCAGTATCACAGGCTGTAGTAATTAATATTAATTCTATGGATGGTTTATACTCACAGGATTTGATTTGTTCTGTTGTAGATAAAATAACCTCCCCATTGCCACAACAAAAGATAATAATTAATAAGAATGCAATACCCAAGGGAATCAAGCTAGCTGATCCTAATTTTAGCTCACCTGAACCTATTTCGGTATTGCTGGCTGCCGACATATTCTTCAATATAATACTAACAGAAAAGATTGAAATTCCCAATGGACCTACTTTTCTGAATACTAAACTTGGTTTTATTGTTGCTGGTGAAATTAATAACTCAACTAATGGTATGAGGGCTGGAATGTGTTCAGTTTCTAACACTTCACAAGCAAGCTGCGTTCTACACTCAGTTGTGGAACAGGAAAATATAACCAAATTAATGGAGAGATTTTGGGAAATAGATACTAAACCACTAACTACTAACAACTTTGATCAAGAAGTTTTATCTGAAGCAGATCCACATAGCTTGCTCAGCCAGGAAGACATTTGTGAAAACATTTTCAAGGAGACAACCATTCTCAATGATGGTAGGTTTCATGTCGATTTGCCCCTTATACAACCATTAGATTCGCTTCAGTTAAGCGACTCCTTTTCTATTGCATTCCAGCGACTAAACCATTTGCTAAAAAGATTTGAAAGGGATGAAGGCCTAAAGGTTCAGTACACAAACTTCATTGATGAATATGTTAGTTCTGGGCATGCCAAATTATATGACATTAAAAATACCAGTGTGCCATTTGAATCGCATTATTTTTTACCGCATCACCCAGTATTGCGGCCCGATAAAAGGACAACAAAATTAAGAGTTGTCTTTGATGGGAGTGCCAAGGCTTCTGGTACAAGTAGCTCATTAAATGATGTTTTATACAATGGTCGTATGTCACAAAAGGATTTATTCGACATATTAGTTCGATTCAGGTCATATGATTTTGTCTTTATTTCTGATATAAAGGCCATGTTTAGACAGATTTACTTAAATGAATCGCATAAATGTCTACAAAATATTTTATGGAAAACAAATCCTAATGATGAAATTAAATGTTTTCAGCTTCAGACCGTAACATACGGGATTAAGAGTTCCAGTTACCTTGCCACAAGATGCCTACAGGAGTTAGCTGACCAATTCGGCACTGAGTACCCACTGGCTGCAGAGGTACTTAAAAACAACACGTACGTAGATGATTTACTGGCCGGTGCCATGACTATCACGGACACACTACAGGTAAGAAATCAGATTATTAATCTACTAACAAAAGGGGGATTTGAGCTACATAAATGGGCAGCTAACCATCCTGATATCCTGAAGGACATTCCTATGGAAAAACAACATTTCGAAGAAAAAGAAATGTCTAGTGAACATGCCTTCCTTAAGGCCCTAGGCATATATTATGATGTCAAAAACGATAATTTTAAGCTCTATTGTTCAGATTCATTCAAGGATTTTGTATGGACTAAAAGGGCTGTATTATCATTTATAGGCAGTCTGTTTGATCCCTTGGGGCTCATTGCTCCTATAATAGTTACAGGGAAACTTTTCATGCAAACATTGTGGCAAAGTAATTTAAACTGGGATGACAAATTATCTTGTGATATATTAAAAGACTGGAGCGAATTCTATGCTAATGTATCTACACTTAAACCTATCTATATACCTAGGAATTTCAAAATAAATAATGCAGATTCTGTACAATTAATTGGATTCTGTGATGCCTCTCAACATGCATATGGTGGCTGTGTTTATGTTAGAGCTTGTCATGATAATAATATTTACATGAAATTAGTGTCCGCAAAATCGCGAGTGGCTCCTTTGAAGCAAAAGCTTACTATCCCTAAATTAGAGCTAAGCAGTGCCCTCTTACTCAGCCAATTAGTTACCAAAGTGCAAGATATATTAAAAATAAAAAATGTTATTTTGTATACAGATTCCATGGTGACTCTTGCCTGGATACAATCAAAACATGGCAAATTAGAAACATTTGTAAAAAACAGAGTCAAGATAATTAATGAGCGTGTTGACAGCCAGTGTTGGCATCATATTGAAGGCACTAATAATCCTGCTGACTGCTTATCTCGGGGTGTTGATCCGAAATCATTGGACAGTAACGAGCTATGGTGGCAAGGTCCATCATTTTTGAAGTCTTCAAATTATAAGGTAGATCCTGTTGTTTTGCCAAAGGATATTAAAACTGCTTCTGTCGAACTACCTATTTTCGTAGGCTGCCAAACTTCTGATCAACAAAGTCAGTTACCTATTTTTGAAAAAATCTCAAACATAGCAAAATTGCAACGAATTGTAGCTTACATATATAAGTTCTACCTAAATTGTAAAAATAAAGTAAAATCTGCTAAAAATACAAATAAGGTAACATTGACAATCCCTGAGCTCAAGCATGCTTTAAATAAAATAATAATATATGCTCAGAAACAACATTTTACAAAGGAAATTAACTGTTTAAATAACAAAAAGGCTGTTGTAGGTAATATGGCATCCTTGTCGCCATTCATTGACAGAAATGGTGCTTTACGAGTGGGCGGACGTATAGAAAATGCAAATATATCATATGATCAACGCCACCCAATTTTGTTGCCAAAAAATTGCCACATTACTGACTCCATTATAATCAGGGAACATTTAAATCTTTTACATGCGGGTCCCAAATTAACTTTTGCAAACCTTTCGCAAGGATTTTGGATATCAGGTGGCATTAGGGAAATTAAAAGATTGTTACACAAATGTGTTAGGTGCTTTAAATTAAAAAGTGCAGCAATTGAGCAATTAATGGGCTCGTTACCAACCGAAAGGGTCACTCCTGCAGCACCGTTTCATGTCACTGGCGTAGACTATTGCGGCCCGTTTGATATCAAACAGGCACGTATTAGGAAACCCGTAATATCGAAGGGTTACATAGCCCTATTTGTTTGCTTTATCACTAAAGCAATACATATGGAGTTGGTTTCTGATATGACAAGTGAAACTTTCTTAGCTGCCTTAAAGAGATTCATTTCGCGCAGAGGATCCCCATCTAAAATTTACTGTGACAATGCTTCCACCTTTAAAGGATGTAACAATCTCTTAAATAGCCTATATCAGTTGCATAATAAAGAGAAGACTCGTGACGACATCGTCTCCTTTGCCACTCAAAAGGGAATAGAATTCCAATACATACCTGCTTACTCACCTACTTGGGGAGGCTTGTGGGAAGCAGGCGTTAAAAGCGCTAAATTCCATTTCCGTAGAGTAATTGGAAAAACCCTACTCACATATGAAGAGTTTCAAACTGTGATTGTCCAAGTAGAAGGCATTCTCAACTCTCGTCCTCTCTGTCCCATGACTAGAGATGGCCAAGATTTTTCTTATTTAACTCCAGCACATTTTCTCACTGGTAGGCCAATAACTGCCATTCCAGAACCTAACTATACCCTCATTCCCACATCTAGATTGAGATTATGGCATCAATGTACCCAAATAATACAAAGCTTTTGGAAAGTCTGGAAAAACTCTTATCTATGCCAGTTGCAAAATCGTCCTAAATGGCGTCGCGTTGTGCCCAACATTCAAATAGGTCAGTTGGTTTTATACAGGGACATTACCTCTGTTATGGACTGGCCCATAGCCATGGTAATTGATGTGCTGCCTGGTAAGGACGGTAAGGTCCGTGTAGTTCGCATAAGATTGCCTAACAAAAGTGAAAAGACTGTAGCAGTTAATAAAGTTTCACTCCTTCCTATATATGACTAAAATATTGTTTAGTTTTATAAAATGATAAATACTTCTCGTAGGCCATCTTACGATGTGTTGCTTTAAACGATGCCAAGAGAATATTTATTTATTTGCATTTAACATATGTAATATTTAGTGTTTAGATTTTTTATTTTTTATTTTATAAGAACATGGCAAGTATGTACATGTTAGTTTGTTCAGCTCTCTAGAATAATAAGAGTTATTTCTAGAGTATTTCTTCATAATGTAACTGAGTTACTTTTTCACACTATAAGTAGTGCTTAAATTCCTCAAATAAGGAAATTAATATTAAGATGTTAAGATTACTTTAGAATATGTATTATGTATAGTTATAGTTTTTAAACTGTAAACTTAAATATTTTCAGCTAGAGTTTCAAATTGAAATGCAAATTTTTTCAAGATATTTACACCTAGAGTTTAAAATTAAAATGTTAACTTTTCAAAATTGTTTCCCCTTCCCGGGACTATGTTTAATACAACAAATGTAAGTGTATCCAAACACTATTTTTTACTTATAAAATAAGGATTGCTCCTTCTCTCTTGACCGCTAACCCTTGTACCGCGTGTGCACCTTTACACAATTAAATTCATTTAAAATAGTTTAAAAGGACTTTCTTTACTTTCACCGCAATAACGGACCCAAACAAAAGCTTAATATTGTATCTGAAAAACTGTTTACTTAGGATCCAATTTTATGAATGGACCATAAACACGGTTGTTCAAACTTTTCTCGATGCTTTTTGCTGGCGGTTCTAAATAGCAGATTTATAAATAAAATAAAGTGTCTCGCAGCCTTTAACTAACGCAGAAATAATATATAAGAATTGAGTTGGTAGGTAGATATCTAGATAAATAAGAGAGACACTTTTAAGTGTAATTATGAATATTGTTTGGTAGAAAAAATGACACTAAGATAAAAATTTCATCTACTTAAAACAAAAAATATGTATTTTTTTAAACATTATTACCGCCTACCTGTATAACTTTTTTTTTAAATGTTTATTTTATTTATTTTCCTGTTTTGTTGTACAATAAAGTGTTTTCATTCATTCATTCATTCATTCATTATTGATTAAATTTGTTAATTCTTAATTTGATATAAAAATTTTTTTGCTGACCCTCCATCCGAAAGTTATTATAACATGTCTTTGACAACTAAAAAGTTACAATATGAAAAATGTAACCAAGGTTACTTAAGTGACAGAATAATTTCTATCATACATAACCAATACAATGCTGTATCAAATGAATATTTATACACAATACACTCTCGGTGAGAGTGGGTGGGGATACGATACAGCATGTACTCGTATGGCATTGATTACCTAATCAGATTGGATAATAGTTTTTTTTTCAGTCGTTCCATTCCGACCAACTGAACCGATCAACTAGTTGTGCCGAATGGAACTCGACTAAGGTATTTGTTCCAATGCAACCAACTAATTGGTCGGATTTTGTAATTCAGTGGAACCATTTATAGAAAAAAAAATGTAAACAGAACATAATAAAACAAAGATAAGATATCTAGTTAATACACCCTCGTAGAGTCGGCTGGCAGGACAGATTCTAATGTAGGTACATCAATCACAAATATTGTTTGTATGATCTGCCCAGTTTTAAATAACATATTTTTTTTATTACTAAGGTTTTGTTTTTGTGTGTGCTGATTTGTTATTTCAGATAAATGGTTTCGGATTTCTGATTTACTTAAAGAAACTTAAGAACTTGTCTCTTAAATATACTGTTTTTTTACAAAGCTTATCAATCGGCTGGTCGATTTGTAAATATTTTCAAAATCACACCAAAATTTCACTTTGCGCTGTTAAATTTTTAATGTGATTTTTGCCAAGATGTAGAAAAAATCATGTATGTATGTACATACATATATAACAAAAAAACAATGTAATAAAAGTTAAAATATTACGAAAATTATGGAATAAAAATTTTAAAAAAAATGACAAACAGGTTGTTACATCCTATAATGTGCTATAGTGAGTGACCAATCATAAAAATGTATCACCTCGTTATTTTCATACAAAAATATTTAATACAAGACTGGAGGTCTAGGTAAAAGATTTACAACTTGTAAAACTTAAAGTTAGTGTTAAAAACCCATACCTTGCCCGCTGCTCGGGCACCTTTGACTTGGGAATGTAAGGTCATACTCCTACACACGAAGTCACAAGGTCATCCACGGGAGCCAAGTCCGGATTGGTGATTTTGGAGCTAGTGGTCAACCTCAGTGTCAAAAGTTTTAAAGCTGTCTATAAGGCTTCTAATATAGCCCAACGAGTCGTTAGTCGCAGTTATCAGACGACACACAGACAAACAAACAAACAAGAATTTTAAGCTTACTTTTCACATCAGTGGCAGCATATAATTATTTTTTCAACACACTTGCTCATAAAGTTAGGCACCGCAATTAGGCACAGAATGACACCCATAATCATTTTTTTTTTGTTTTAATTTACCCCGAGATGGGGAAGGCAAAGGATCAGAGCCATACAGCCTAGTCTGTTGAAAATCTTCTTCAAAGGCCAAAAGCCATTTTTTCCCTCAGTTTCTTCAGTCTTTCTTCGTCTTCATGTAAAAAAAAAAATCAAGGCCAAAACACCCATAATCAAACTTTGACTTTTTCATTGCTATAACTCACTAGTGAGTTATAGTTTTTTTTTAAATTTTATTGGTTGAGTTGCTTTGTTCTTAAAAAAGTTTTTATTAAAAAAAAAAGATCGTGTTCAATAGAACAAATAAATTAATGTTCCTATTGCTTGCTCATTTCATGCAACTTCTTATTTAAATAGATAATTTTAACTCGTACGTGTTTAATAAATAAAACTTTCACTCAAATATAACTTTTGTTTTCTCTGTAATAAAAGAAAACTTTAAATTCCCCATTTTGTACGTGGCAGAATAGGCGCAAATCCTATGCGCCGAAAATAAAAATAAAACCTCATCCCTTTAGTCTGTGGCCGATCGCAATGCGCGCGCATAGGAAAACTGATTAATTTTTCCCGCCATAGCGAAACATTTTTCACAACTCGTTTTCACTGTTGAAATAAAATGAGTTTTTATTGTTATTTTATTGACAAGTGTGTTGAAAAACGTCGTATGATACTCGTGTGTATTGATGATTACCGTCCTTGGCTCTCTTAAGACCCTCGCCTACGGCTCGGGTCTCAATGGCGCCTCGACGGTAATCACCAATGTTACACACTAGTACCATAATGTACTATTATTAAAAAAATCTAAAGAAAGTGTCAAAATATCTCAAAACCTTTAAGTTTCAGATCAAAGTTGTGTCAACTTAACTTAAAGGACATAGAACATCTAAACGCATTAAAAAAACACCACTGCAAAACAAATTTTAAACCCCTCACAAATCTCGGTCAGTAAATTCTTCCGCACCAAAACAGCGGCTAGATCAAAGCCTTTGGACGGGACACTCCAGTTGTTTTCCCATGAAGGGCCCTCAAGCAGCGCCGGAGCATTTCCTTGAGAGGCTCTCAAGGTGACGCTTTAAAAACGCAGTGGTCAAGTGGGAAGGCTTCCACGCCTTTTTCAGGAGTCAAAAACGTGTGGTGTAATTTTTGTGCTTTGAAAAGGATGAACATTTTTAAACTGGAAGATAGCATAATAAATGAAAATGATAAACGATAATTTATTGCTTAAATCATGGTGACAGAAGATGTTAAATTATTAAATAGTACATTACATGATTTGCCATAGAAATAGCATGCAACACTGAAAATAAGAAATTAAAATATTCAAAAAAAAAATTACATGCACCCAAAATTAACATATAATAAATTAAAAATTCTAATAATAATGTCACAATGTCAGGTATTAAAAAATGTCAACAATATAAAATAATTATAATTACATAGTTCATTAAATTTTTATAAGCTCTCATAACGTCAAATTAATTAAAAATTACTTTTGTCAAAAAAATCTTTAATTTTATAAAAACATTTCTCTTTTAACCAATTTCGTAGCTTGGTGTAGAAAAAAATGCCTATTAGCTCTCTCAGTTCAACTGGAATTTTATTGTATACTTTAATTGACATCATGTAACAGTTATTGTCATGTAGTAAAGTGTAACATGCTGTCTACGCATCTATGATCTGTGGAAACTATCGATCTATGGATCCCAATCACCCGTCTTTTTCACTCATCTGCCGTCTCACTTCAACATCAATATGGCTAACGAGACGATCATACATAATACATATATTTTTGAATTTAAATAAAATATTCTAAAATATAGCCAAAAACTATAGTTTAATGTCATCACAAACATAGTGGCGACCGTGCTAATCAATATCGAACCATCTTCGGCCAAGAGAAGTCAAGACACCTGGAGGAACCAAGTTCCAGCCGCCCGAGCAACTTGCGTGGGAGCCCATAAATCCAGCTAAGTGTCCTATATCCTTACAAAATCTACCTACACATTCATCCAAAATCCATTTCCAGCTATTTTTCGAGCCTACAACCAGTGCTTTCTCCTATACAACTCGCAAACAACTCAAAGGGCAAAGGTCAAATTCTTTCGTCCTCGTGTGTGCATAATTCTATAACGCACATCTGCCTACAAAACAATTTTTCTTGCATAACACGCTATAACTGCCTAAATTACGCACTGAAATCTATTTATGCTCAAGAATTTTTCGCAAATATTGCTTATTTTTCAAGATTTACGTAAGTAATTTCATACGCCATTTTGTACTGCGCTAATTGAAGCAAAAAGTTACCTAGCTAATTACTCCAAGTACCTATGCCAATTAAGATTAATTACAGCTAAATCCCTAAAAGACATCAAGCATTCAGCTTACCAATCAGCTATACAAATCCATATTCAACAGCGATATCACAAAAATTGTTAACTCACTTTCATTTTGCACTTTAAACCTATAATTACTATTGCACTATTAATTTCGCACTAATTGCAATTTGCAAATATTTTAAGCCCCATAATTACGCTTCTTAACTATTATTCAAGATGTATTCCCACTTATAACTGTGTTTATTCAGTCGATTTGCGTCATTTTATGCCCTATATAAACTTCGTCCACCACGATCAATTCCAGACTAACGGTGCATCAGCTGATCAGCCTGCTTCACGGTACTCGCTGTGCCTGCGACAGTACCTGCTCGCTGCAGGTGGCCTGCCGCTGACGCTGCATTCAGCCCAGCCCATAACTCATTAGCATAACAAAATGGAGGAGCGTAAGCCTATTCAATATTTTATATTCTAACTTTGTTACGGAATCGGATAACACACTTTTAAGCCTATACTCAGTTTATTTTAATAGATACTTTTGTTCTACTCAGTAACATAACTGATAACAGATTTAAGAATAGCAGAACTAGTGGAACTTAAAAATAAGTGTAAATACATAAAGGGACGCTTAACTAGCTTTAGAAACTACTTAGATACGATTGAATCTGGGTCTAGTCTTACAGATGTACAGATTAACGAGTTAGTTATCAAAACCGAAAAAATACAATCATTGTTTTCTGATTTTGATAAAGTGCAAGAGCGGATTGAAGAGTTAACGCCGGAAAATTCGGAAGTTGAGTTAAGCGAAAGGGAACTAATTGAAAACATATTAAAAAAATAAAGTTAAAACGTACGTATATTATGTATGTTCTGCGTATATTAGTTAATTGTAATCGAGCTAAACTTCACATTGGCGATATGGTTCTAATCCAAGAGGACAACGTTCCACCACTAAACTGGCGTCTGGGTCGCATTTCAAATCTTGTTCCTGGACCAGATGGAATTTCAAGAGTAGCCGATATATCGACAGTACGAGGTTCTATACGCAGATCTTTGACAAGGATTTGTCCACTGCCTACTCATGAAGAGTTGGACTCCTAACGCTAAAGACAAATTTCGAGTTTTTTTTTAACTATAGTTTAATTTCAACACAAACGCAAGCATCTTTGGAATAAGGAAAGCCTGAAGCGCTTATTAGTATGTTACTAAAAATGTATGGTTTTCGGACTTTTCCCTTTACTTGTGCCATAAGACATTACTTCCTACCAAAGGTCATACGTGGTAATTTGACAAGGTTTTAAAAAATATTCACACGTGGGATAGAAATTATTCAGCCACCACATACCCCGGACATGCATCCCTGCAGTTTCGATTGTTTTGGCCATTTAAAAAGAAAACTGTCGGGTACTCGATACAGCTGCAAAATGGAGTTGGATATTAGGTTAAAGAACATTATTAGTGAATTAAATGAAAGTGGTAATTTGAATGGTCTGGAAGTGCATAATCAATAATGGGGGTGATTACTAATTTGTATAACAAGGTTTGATAATTCTGTCGTTAATTTTGGGAAAATGATAAAAAATCAAATATGTGACAGCAGAAGTGGGATGACCTAATAATATGTTGTATTACGATATAAATGAATCGTGTGTAACGTACAAATATCAATTATTGTTAAAAATATTTATTTAATTTAAATTTCGTTTAACTCACTCCCTTTCAATTTAAATTCTAGATTTGTTCCTCCGTGTATAATTAAAAAAGTTAAACTTCATCAATAGTTCCGTTTGAAGTGCTACAAATCACATGCAGCCTACATTTCCTGACCAACGCCAATTTGTAAAATGACAACAATTTATTGGTACGTTCTACCTAGGCTTACACGAATGTTCTAAGTCACTTGATTCTCAACTTATTTATAAACTGCAAGAAAATACCTTACAATCAATATAGAGAAGTAAAATATTAATTACATATGTGATGCTGGTTGTAAACTCCACACACGGGGATGAAGTCCGAATTGGTGGAGTTTATGGGGCCAGCGGTTAAGTCCAGTTTCAAGAGTTTCAAGCCACTTATAAGGCCTCTCACATACCTCCACAACGTAGATCTTGTGATAGAATCCGGGAAACGCTTAACGGTGCTTGCAAACCAGCCGTAGAAACAGTCGAATTGAAAGCCACTAACAGCCAATCCTATCTATGGCATCCAGGTTAGGATCATGTCTGTAGTCAACTTACATTATCAAAGCGACCATCCAGGTCGATTTGACCCACATCAACTTCTACTTACAGAAATATGATAGTAATTGTTTAGTTACTTAGAATAAATAGACTGATGTATAACTATAGCACTAAACTTACGTTATCAAATGACCATCCAGGCCGGATTGACCCACACCTAGTTACAGAAATATGATAATAATTGTTTAGTTACTTAGAACAAATGTATGATGTACAACTATAGCCCTAAACTTGAGTTATCCAAGCGACCATTCGAGATAAATTGAGCCACAACTGTTTACAGAAATACGATAATGATTGTTTAGTTACTTAGAATAAACAGACTGATGTACAACTATTGCCCCTCCTCCTCTGCACCCCTTTCATTCCGGGTATTAGAGCAATCAGTACTAATTGAAAACCTCCAACTAGTTACTGTGTTTTTGTGTTATATTGATTTTGTGGTAGAAAAGGTGACTTTGTTTGTTAGAGTTTTAGAAGTTAACTATATGGGGTCTCTAAAAATTTTGTTTTACAACTTTGCTCAAATCGCAAAAAAAATTTTGGACTCTCCATACAAATTGATCATCTGTTTTGCCATTTTTGTATGGAGAGTCCAATTTTTTTTTGCGATTTGAGCAAAGTTGTAAAACAACAGTTGTTCATTACGATGGGTAGAATCCCCAGTTAACGGATCCTACACCAATTTTGTTACATCCTGTATACATTTAAGTAGGTAGGTTCGTTTCCCTTGATAATGAGCATTTTATATGTATTGATACAATGTTGTTTACAACTTAAGAAATGGCTCTAAGTTTTGATTAATGTTCGCGATTTTAATTGCGTAGATTTCGCATGTAAACAACCTATCGAACCTTTTATAGATAAAATAACATCCTGCTTCACTTACTTAGGTAATCAACATTCTTCTTCTTATCGTGTAACAAAGTATAACCTACCTATAATTACTATTTATTTTTATTTTTATGGCAGAGGTGGCAAACGAGCAGACGGATCACCTGTTGGTAAGCGATTACGGCCGCCCATAGACACCCGCAACACCAGAGGAGTCACAAGTGCGTTGCCGGCCTTTGATATGGGAGTACGCTCTTTTCTTAGAGGTTTGAATGTCGTATCGGTCCGGAAATACCGCAGGCGACAATTAATTCCACAGTTTGGTTGTACGAGGCAGAAAGTTTCTAGTGAAACGCACAGTTGTGGACTGCCAACCATCTATGTGATGAGGATGAATATACTGTCGCGTAGAACGATGGTGAAAAGAGGCGGCAGGAATCAATTCGAACAATTCCTCGGAGCACTCCCCATTGTACATGCGATAGAGAATGCAGAGCGAGGTTACATCTCTACGCAGCGCCAAGGAATCAAGCCGATCTGAAATATCCTGGCAGCCGACGATTCGAGTTGCTCTCCGTTGAATGCGGTCCAGAGGGAGAAGCTGGTACTGGGGTGCCCCTGCTCAGAGATGAGAACAGTATTCCATATGAGGCCAAACCTGCGCCTTATAAAATTGCAGGCGATGGGCCGCAGTGAAATACCGTCTCGATCTATTGAGCACACCGAGCTTCTTCGAGGCTAAATTAACCTTGCCCTCTAGATGACCACGGAACTGGGCTTCACTCGGTATATCGACACCAAGGATACCGATACTAGCTGAGGCATCAAGGGGAGTGTCCTCAAAACGAGGTGATACGACAAATGGAATTTTCTTGGCAGTGAACGCGCAAACCTGTGTCTTAGTGGGGTTAAATTGGACCAAATTAAGCCGACCACATTCTGAGACTTTCTTATTCCATTATCAGTTTAAATAATAAACTATGGCTTTGTTTTTTTTATGATCTACAGAACGTTTTTAATCAACAAAATAATCTGGGTCCCTTCTAAATTAGATTTTCTTTCCGCTGCATACTGAACAAATTCTAAGTCTCTGTTTTAACCGGTGGAAAAGAAAAATCCCTTTTAACGCACACATATTATTATTACATTGTTTGGAAATCCGGTCGCGTTTGTCCCTTTGACAAGGGTAAAACCAGTCGCATATAGGGTTAATAAGGCATAATATTGTCACGCTAACAAAACTCATTTAATTGAGCTTAAAAATTAATTTATTTTGTTATGAAAAAAATCATTGCATGAAAATTGGCCAGTCACAAGAAAAAAAAAGAAATAAGCGTTTAAAATATAGTAGTAGAACAGTAGTTGCAAATGTTAGTGTGAGTTTCTTTTGGTCTGACGTTTCTTCTCTCTCCGCAAACATTTCCCGAAACGTTGGGTATACGAGGTCCATCCAAGTGGTTGGAACTTCGTATTAGATAGATTAAAAAATTGTCTGCGTAAAGTGAACACTGCTACCTACTTCGAATAAACATATTTTGAATTTGTAATTGAATTACAATTACAAACGAAGAAGAGAATAAAATTAAAAGGAATATAATGGCAACTATCGAGAAAAAACCCAACATTTTCTTCCAAATTCGGGCAGTTCAAAATTATAATCAATATGTTTGACTTAGTAATATAAACAGGTGATGATATTTTTTATACAAATATGGCTTTTAGAAAAAATATTGTCAGATTTTTATTGAGAGCATATTTTAATTTTTTTTATCGTTACCACGAGCAATCATCGACTGTCTTTATAAAGAAGTTATTATTTATTAGGTTACCAACAGAATGTTGTACAGACAGCCACAAAGATAACTGAACCTCTCCGTAACACACCATGTACTCGTATTACGAATAGCTTTAGTAGAGGTTCAAATATCTCTGTGGGCCAGTGTACATCGCATAATGCGATACTCGTATAATTATGGATACTAATAACGCAGTCACTGTTTTGCATTGCGTTTTCCTCACTTTATTTTATTTATCGATGTATCGCCTAAACGGTCCCACGCAAGCCAAATTTCCGACGTAGCATATGAATTCAGTCTCAAGTTTAGAAAATTCATCCTAGGTAATTTGAATCAACGAATTGCTAAACGCAAATTTTTTAGCATGTTTTGAAAAGATCTGAAGAAACTAAATCGAAAGGTTTATTGTTTCTGCGGAATGCTTTTAATTGTTGTGCGTTTAAACCCCCATGTTAGAAGTTTTCAAGCCGCTTAATAGGCCTCTGACATGGCTTAACGACTGAAATCCAGTGACAGATAGAAGAATGAAAACGGTCCAGATAAATGGCACCAACAATCAAACCCAACCAGGATAAAACCATGTCTGTAGACAGTTAGCCTGAGTGATCGACGCGACCACGAAAGCCACACCGCGCCACCGAGCCACGACCGCTTCTAAACATTTTGTACTTATCTAAAATGAAAAACAAAACATGTTCTTGTCATGTAGTTAACCTCAGGGATTTGGTTTTATTTATGTGCAAAAGTGAAATTTGGTTTAATAACATTACGTGCTATCGCGTGTTCTGCACTATACATGGTGGTGAATTAATACGAGCAATTACGAAGAGTCACGCACCAAAAAAAAACTACAAATTGCTGCTGTGCGTGTTTTCAGGAGAACATTTTCTGGTGATTAAAAAAACATTTTCTTGTGTAAATTTTGGGGTAGTGAATAAACTGTAAATGAAAAGATTGCCGAGATAAAGTCTTGTTATCTCAAGAGACAGATAGCAGTTACCTGAGTCTAGGTATTATGTGTTACATTGATGAACCCGGTCTATAATGGCACTTAGATTTACACCTACGGATGTAGGAAACTTTAAATGATTTTATTTAAGCTTTTCAATCGTCATTCTTTCATCTACCACTCGGAACTCGTATTACCCGCCGTTTCGGGAAGTGTTTGCGGAGTGAGAAGAAACGACAAGTCCAAAGAAACTCCCTCCAACACATTTTTTCCAAAACTTCTTATATTCTACCACGCCGAACTTGTACACCAAGTGATTTAGGAAGTATGTTAGATTAGCTTATGTTAGAGGTTAGACACTACAATGTTCCCTTATAATATTTTCCATTGCTGCTAAATCAATGTGTATTTAAATATACTTAAGTTCCGAGAAATTCATTGGAATCTACTGGAATCTAAGCAAAGATTTTTAAACCTGTCGATCTAGATAGGAGGAACGAGTCGTAACTGTGCAGTCACTGACCCCTATTCTTTTTTAATTCCCGACGTAAAAGAGGGGTTCATCAGTTTTAAGCTTGTATCTGTGTATCTATCTGTAGCATAGTACACGAATCAATCTATTTAAATTCAAATTCAATTTTTTTATTATTTAAGTAGATGCTGTACGCATACTTTTAAATCATCATATTTTTCTACCTAGTACAAAGTTCCTACCACTCGGAACTTGTACACTCAACGTTTCGGAAAGTGTTAGCGGAGCGAGAAGAAACGTCGAGCCCAAAAGAAACTCGCCCCAACACATTTTTTGAAATAGATTCTTATATCTATTACAATTGATGTCATTACTAAAGCTATGAGCTGGAGGATCTATACATGTCTATACATCATTGTCGTTAACATAGTCTTGGGTTTTATAATATCCTCTTGAACACAGGCATTTCTTTACATAAGTCTTAAACTTATTTTCGGATAAACTAATTACGGATAAACTGTCACCTAATATTTTTGTCATCAGCTGCAAAAACTGACCAATCTACATTTGCCCTATACATATAATATGTATAAAATCGCAAACTCAGCCGCAGCTGGATTTAACTGCATATCTGTAAAATTGCCATCCACAATGTGAAATGACTGATAGTAGGGCTGAGAATTGGTAAATGAAAAACTAAAATAAGTCTCACGATGCTTAGTTAACAATCCACGGTGTCTCCACTACTAGAAAATGTCTCTTTTCTCGGACCTGACCCTTTCTTACGAGTCTTAGTCTTAAGTCTCGAGCCAGGGCTTAGTACCGATTGTTAGATGGAGGTTGTGGGGCTAGTGTCCAACCTCAGAATCAGAAGTTTCAAAGCCTCTAACATGGCTCAACGTCTACTATCTATTGGTAGCAACCACCATCGTCGGCTTAACGTACCGAGGTCGTCGAGGTTATGAAATACACCCGTGCTCCAGCCTTAAATCCACTAATCGGTAATCGCTTACTATCAGGTGATCCGTCTGCTCGTTTGCCACCTCTGCCATAAAAAAAAACTAGGATCTACTGACTGGATCCACCAGTGGATTGAATACCACCATACTGGTATTCACTGTGATCTGACTGATCAATGTCGATTGTAGACGCTATAGGTTCCACGCTATGGGCGGCGGTAATCGCTTACCATCAGGTGATCCGTCTGCTCGTTTGCCACCTATCACACAAAAAAAGGTTGCTGAGTTTCACCAGTCACCTTTATCTAGCCAGCTCTTCCGTCTATCATACACAGAACTCCTATAAAAATGTCACACCGCGCGACAAAATTTAATTTAGGAAATTAACGAAACACGCAGTGAGCGCGTTTGATCGTCAACCTTTACGCCGCCGCGTCACGAGGGTGTAATTTGTACGAGCTCCAGCGTGCCACGGGACCGCGTAATTACTGATGTTAATTCAATTCCGCACCACCCTGTGTAGAACACGCGAGCCGATTTTTAGGTGGCATCTACTATGTGGCAGGGAGCGACGAAGGAGTTTGGAAAGAGTGAGTCGAGTGACAAGGAAACCGGTGATAAGTTCTTTGAAAGTTTAATAATATAACATAATATACAGGGTGTAACAGAAGTGTGTGACAATACTTCAAGGTTGGCTTTTACCCATCAAACTGAACAACTTTTGTTCTACAACTTTGTTGAAATCGCAAAAAATTTTTTGGACTTTTCATACAAACTTGGTTCGCCAGCTGATCGATTTGTATGAAAAGTCCAAAAAAAATTTTGCGATTTCAACAAAGTTGTAGAACAAAAGTTGTTCAGTTTGATGGGTAAAAGCCAACCTTGAAGTATTGTCACACACTTCTGTTACACCCTGTATAGTTAATACAGTAGTAATTTTAAGGACATATTCAGCGAAAATACTCTCAACATAAGAGGAGGGGGAGAGAAGTTTAGTTTTAATCAAGAAACACACTTGGTCAATCGATTAATCTACATCTATTTAATCTAATCTTGAAAATGTTTAGTGATAATCTCATAACAATTTAAAATTATGGAAATTTCAATTTCAAATTCATGTAAATACGTAGTGGTGGCATTATTTCAAAACTTTGTACCTAAATGGTCAAAGAAATGTGTGTTTTTATTCTATCCTTATCCCTACATAATTTATTATAGGCCTGAAAAAATACTCTTATTCTTGTTAGTTTTTTAATAAAATGCTGAGCGATTGAATTTCAGTGTGATCGCAGCCTTACGCGTATTGTAGGTACTGGTACAATTCTCACTTTGAAGTGACGTTGACTGCCAGTATCATTGCTGACAAGTGTGAATATGAAAGACATCGGAAATCAAAGGTATGATAGGACTCGTATCAATTTATAAACCCCTCGCCGCTAGCGTATATTGCATTTGTTTACTACTTGGCATAGGCAACGGTCGTGGCTCTGTGTAGCTGCACTTGTTCTCTGGTTAACTGAATAAAGTCACGGTCAGAACTTGGATGGGTTTGACTGTTAGTGGCATTTATCTTGCCCGATTCCGCGCTTTGAAAGGTCGTCAATTCGTTTGTGCTAATTGATATCACTAGATGGCAGTCGTTAAGTCATGTCAGAGGTCTAAAAGGTGGCTTGAAAACTTCTGTTACTTGATCTGGCCACTAGCTCAACAACCTCCATTAATCCGAACTTCGTCACCATGTGTATTGTCTAACCTTCCCCAGATATGGGAAGAGACCTATGCGTCAGCAGTGGGATGATGTGGATTGTTAACCCACTGGCCGCTTCACTACTCTTTGACAAATCGAGTAGTGAACTCTTTGAAAAATCGTGCCCCCACAGCCTACGTCAGGTCCAGCCGTCAAAAATGTATGAAAATCTCAAATCCTGGCGTGTGGCAAGTGGTGGCAAACCGGTTGTCGGTTCTAGCCGACTGTGGCCGATTGCATTGCCTTGTATCCTGAGCGTAACTCATTCAAGTTGCGGACGGAGGTTGTTTTCAAACCTAAGGTCTACATGTTTTTTTTTTTCACCTTACTAACATTTTGAAGAAACAGCAACGTTAAAGATGAACATAGGGATATAGATCGTGTATAAAATCTTCCATCAAATTTATACCACAAAGAATTTTGAATAGGATAATTTTTGAATCTTTTTAGATATTTGACCTTTTTAATAATAATAATAATATCCGGGACAAATCACACACGGTCATCTGGCCCCAAACTAGGATTCCCTGTATCTTGGGAACCAGAGACTGATATACATACACATATACTTTTAAATGCATACATATATAGATATAACACACCCAGACTCAGAGCAAATAATTCTGCTATCACAGAAAAGTTTGCCCTGTGTGGGGATCGAACCCACGACTTTCGGATCAGAGGTCAGGATCGCTAACCACTTAGCCACCGAGTCAGTCTCTATGTAATTGTCATATTGATGCTCATGTGTGTGTTTGTTTATTTTGTGTGCTATCATTAGTATCATAGGTGTTAAACGGGTGAACTGATTTAAATAAAACTTTTTCAAATCAGTTTTTTTTTAATATAAGATTTATTCTTTTTTATAACTTCTCAGTTTCATTTAATTTTACCTATTTCACACAAAGCAGGTTTCATCGCGGTGATTCTTAACTATGTTTGGTGAAAAACGGTTTAGTGGTTCACGAGATAAACGACGTTTACTGTAGATGATATTTTTATCTCATAACGATGCTTGTTCTGAATGAAAAATGATTAATAATGATTGCAGCTACACTCTAGTTACTAAAAGCGACTAACCCATTTTCATCGTGCCAGATTCGGAAGGCTAATTGGCGCTGGTCAAATTGAATCGAGGCAGCTCTGTCACGCAACTACCCTGTAATTTCGCCATCGAAACATTTGTGTCACGGGGCGTAACCGTGCTCTGGAATTCAATTAGTTTTTTTTCTTTTTTATTATACATAAAATCTAAAGAGGTTGTTCACGCCGATCTCTCAGTGCGTTTCTTCACCAAAAAGTACCTAAGCTCTTTTAATGGGTTTAAATATAGAAAGTTTATGATAAGAAATGTTCCCAATCGATCAATATAGTCTATTGCAGGGTATGTTGGAACTCCGCTATAGTAATAGGGTTAAGATTCGCCATTATTATATTATGTTATGCATCTAATTTCTGCTTTCTGTTATTTGTTTAACTCTGACTGACATAGCTTGTGGTTTGCTTTAAGTCTTGACATTGATGACTACTTTATTATATGACCAATAATCAATTCTCATCACAGAAATGTTTGCTCCAGGATGAGAATACAACCCACGACTCTCGGTTCAGTAGCCAGGAGTGCTAACCACCGAATCTGAAACTTTGTACAGGAAGTCCAAAAAATGAAGTCAGTATTGGTTCTATAGGAAACATTGTTTACTCTCATGTGTAAAAAGCAACAACGGTAATAAAAAAGAACAGGTATTGCAATAGCACCTCGTTAACAACCCATAATTGTCCCCACTGCAGGGGCACTAGTCTCTTCCCATACCTCGAGAAGGTTAGGCCATACTCCACACACGGGGTCCAAGTCCGGAAAGTCAGTCGCGCCTATCTCGTGTAAAAAAAATATAAAATGTTATCAATATTACATAAATAACTTACAATACTTTCCTAGTACATCAATTATTCAGGTATCCATATGCGTGGAAGTCCTTGTTAAAACTTTTTAAAACACGAGTACATCAAACAAACTTCACCGAGATGGAAACTCAAGAGTCAAGATCGTTAATTCTATGAGTAAATATTTCTGGAAGGAAACCGTAACGTTGCTCATTAAAACTTGTATTCGACTGTACTATTCTGTTTGACTGTACAAGGTGTTTAACTTAAATAAGTGAGGTATTTAGCAGTAACTCATGTTCGAGTAAGTTTTGACTTGCTAACGCAGTAACTACCTTTGTTAGTATAAATTACTCATCATTTTGTAGGTTTGAGGAGTATGATGTGATGTGTGTTCAGTGTTTCCGTGGTAGGGGATCATGATGGTTAAGTGATTGCGGACACGGTCAGTGGCCAGATGGGGATTGTGGCAATTTAGCGATAGAAGTTAGATAAGAACTCGTGATCGGGTGCTGTCCGTGTGGACTGGCCTGCTTTTGTCATTGGTGTTTAGTTACAATAATTAATTACCTGTTTGCACATTTTACTTGTATGTTTTTGTTGATCCTTTCACATTCTTTTATAACAGTATGCAACTAAATTAACTAAAACCGGGGTTGTTTACCCGAATTATGTAATAGTATATAAGAATTATATTTGAAAAAATGTGTTGGACCTTTGGGCCCGACGTTTCTTCTCTCTCCGCATACACGTCCCGAAACGTTGGGTATACGAGTTCCGAGTGGTAGGAATTTCGTATTAGGTACATTAAAAAATGACCTGCGATAAGTGAACAATGCTACTTGGAATAAACATATTTTGAATTTGAAACAATAAGTTACCTGTATATTACCGAAAAAATATATTTTTCATCTTCAAAAGGCAAACGTTCCGTTCATCAAAGTGCCTGTCCAAATCTATTCTAAATAGGTTTGACTGTTTATAGAATTTATCTTGACCTTTTCCGTAAATGGCAGCCATGTCGGAGGCCTTACGCCTTATAGGCGGCTTAAAGTCACCTGACACTAAGGTTGACCACTAGCCCCACAACCTCCACCAGTCCGGACTTGGTTCCCCTGTGTGACTTAACCCTCCTGAGGCATGAGAACACACCCTGCCCTTGCAGTGGGGACGATATGGTTTGTTAACCATAACCACCTAAATATTACCTATCACCGACCTTTTTTTAGTACTTATGAACCTTTTTTTATTATATTTAGTCCGTCGTATCTTATAACCCCTTTACAGTGAGTGAATACCCTTTTATGTGACAATAAGGCCACATCAAAATATAAGGGTCCATCCATTTGCACTGTTAGTAGGAGCACCGGTGTCTCAGTTTCCGGTACAGGTACAGAGGTGGACTCAGGCGGTGGGTTCAGGACTTTTAAAACACTTTTTGACTGGTACACACGAGTACTTACAAACTTCTCAAATGGTGATTCTACTTATAAAATTGATACTCAATAACATCTGTATTTTTACTGTTTTCTAGTAAATAAAGTTATTTGAATTTGAAACTGAATACTATTTGTATTGTATTGTATTGTAAACTCTTTATTTTTACAAATAAAACAAAAATACATAATATTCGACGATAAAAAAGAACATGTCTGCTCGTTTGCCACCTCCGCCATAAAAAAAATAAAAACAATATATATTTCGGAATAAAATAGAGACTGCTTCTCGTGGGACTCTTAAGAATAGAAACTAATAATCTTCGGTGGCTTCACTATAGTTACTCAGACCTACCTACTAACAAGAGGTCCTGGGATAAAATCCTGGCCAATCTAGCAATGTGTTTCGAAAACTATGTGAGAAAACCTGGTCAACTGATTTATTAGATTATGAAGGTAGCGTTCAGCGTTGCATACTTCCGTAGCTGCAAATACGAGTATTTATACCGTAGAGAGGAAGTAGAGAATCAAACCCAGCTGTAACAAAAAAAAATACAGGCACAAAAAGAGAAAGATGAGAGAGAGAGCACAGAGAGATGCCACTAGAAATGATTTATGGTAATTTGTATTTTTTCTCATTATTGCTACACCAATATTAAAAGTTGGATAGGAGACTGGTATAACTATCCATAATGCCTTAATACGTTACTGGCACAAGTGGGGTAATGTTCGCGTGTCGCGTCCGAGTGTCCCCCCGTTTTAGTTGGCTTTCAGAACATCCGTGTAGTGTCGGGCATACTCGTCCGTATTGTTTGTTACCTAGTAGTTTTGTATGCCAGTTAGTGAAGTGGCTCAGAAAGTAAGGTTATTGTGGAAAAATGAGACAATGACTTCGATAGATTTTGATAGGCACTGGTAGCTATCAAAATGGAGGTTGGCTGCAAAAAAAAACACTTAAGGAATCAATTGAATCGGAATAAAATATAGCTAATGAAATAAAGACTTTTTTTAGTCTGAGGATAGCCTATTTTCTTCTCCATGTTAAACGCTATGTGGATGCAAATTCCAAATTACACATATTTTATAACATACTTAGCAATTCCTTTTAGTTTTCGTGGGATATAGTTTTTGTGGTGGTTAAGTTTATATTTAGTTAGGTGCTCTTAAAATTTCTGCCTATATTCAAAATAGTGTTTCTACATTTGAATCTAAACAGGTTTTCCTACGGAACACATATTCAATTTGCAAAACAATTGAATAAGAAATCCATTTGCTAATCGATCAACCCAAAAGAAAATGTATACCGAAGATTAATATGATTATTTAAAACTACTTACAATGATAAATAAAGGGAACGTCTGCTCGTTTGCCACCTATGCCATAAAAAAAAAAAAAAAAAAAAAAACTACACTTAAGAAACTTCGCTTCAGCTCGATAAAGTGAAAATTTATTACTATCGATAAAATATTGTACCTATAGACACAAGGAATAGAGGTGATATTCTGAATCACTTTCGAGTAAACATCCGATTGCAGTTCCGTACGCCGCCGCCGGCGCCGGAAAAAGAAGCTGTGTAGCACATGAACACGTTGAATCAAGTTTTATCCCGATGCAAAAGATGAGGATAATGTTTTTCTGGGTGTATTATTTAACGATCCATTGCGTTCTCGCTACCTGGGCACGGGTCTTTTCCCATAAGCTTAGGAAGTTTAGGCCATACTCCACACACGGGGGCCAAGTCCAGATTGGTGGAGGTTGTGGAGCTAGTGGTCAGCCCCATTATCAGAAGCATTCAAGCCACCTTAAGGCTTCTGATATGGCTCAATGACTGGCATCTAGTGATAGCACCCGGCACTAACGGCGTAACATGCCTTGCGAAACACGAAAAAGGTCCAGTTAAATGCCACTTACATTCAAACCCATCCAGGTTATGACCATGTCTGTAGTCAGTTAAACTTCGTGATCCATACGAAACAACTTTTTCCAAAAACCGATACTGAATTCTCAAAAACATTTGCTGTTTTACAGCTCATTTGTATGAAAATTCCTCCCTATTAAAGTTTCCAAGAATAATATTTTTGTATAAGTATCTATATATAAATTTATACGAAAAAATTACACTTCCTTTGGTCAATACTATAAAAATAGAAACACTTTTAAGAAACAAAAATATATAAAAGAAATAAGATGCTTTCATCCTAACGGTACATAATAAAGGTACAAAACAACACCTACACAACTAAAAAGCTCACTTCCCAATAAAATTAAAGCATTAAGCCTCTAAATAGCCTTGTAAAAGTGAACAACCGTGGTTAACAACTAAAAAAGGAAACTAAAAGGGGATAGGAGTGCTATAAAAGTATTCGAGTTGGAAGATAATGAAAAAAGTTGGTCAAATGATCACTCCGCTTCCGGCTGGACTGGAGGCTTATTGGCAAACACCTACTGTAGTATTAATATTTACTACTCTATAAAAATTTGGACGTTTCTTTGATTTCGTCAATAATGAATGAGAGAATATCCGAAACTAAGATTGTATATTATTAAACTAATAAAAATGAAGGTAAATAAAATGGTAGGTTTTAAGTAGGTACTTAAAACATTAAAAAAGGAAGGAAAGTACACTATGTTCAAAGCTTGATGTCAAATAAGCGATTCTATTTTCAAACTGATATTAAGATTTCTTTCAAACGCAACAGATAGTGCTGTGGAACTATGCATTTATATGTAGTTTACTATATTAGTCTCCATCATCATCTGCTTGCACAATAAAGTGTCTATGTTGCTACACCTTTAAATTTTGCGATAGCTATTAAAGATTAGATTGCATTTTTGAATCTCGAGATCTTTTTCCAAATCTCGAATTACAATTTTAGTTCCGATATCCCTCATCGTTTTTTTTTTTATGTTATAAGGAAGGCAAACGAGCAAGTGGGTCACCTGATGGTAAGTGGTCACCACTGCCCATAGACACCTGCAACCTCGGAGGGGATTGCAGATGCGTTGCCAACCTAGAGGGCTAAGATGAAATGCCTTTGTGCCTGTAATGTCCTCGGCTGTCTTACTCTCCACACCGGAACACAACAGTACAAGCACTGCTGTTTAGCGGCAGGATTAGCGAGTAAGATGGTGGTAGCGATCCGGACGGACCTCGCACAAGGTCCTACCACCCGCAAAAGTATTTATTGACCAATCGTAACACATTTTGTAACTACGCAGCAGTGGCTACTTTTGATCCAGACTAAGTTCTGAAAGATAATTACTTCCTCGATGTAAAACTGCCTTTGCGCAAGAAAGAACTTCACAATTTTATTTCTCCTAATAAACACCAGTCAGTGCAACCGAAAGAGTTCTAACTACAGTTAAATGTTATGCTCTTTGAAGTTTAACTGGTATCTTATTTCAAAGGAGTTCTGCATTTTAGAGTTCATTATACAATACTAATGAAATAGTCATTGTGTAGTTCGGAAATGTCTGAAACTTTAAAATAACAAAAAAAAAAGATTATGAAATAGTATATTTAATATGATTCAAAAGCAAATCTATTTATAATTATATCTACTTAGCCGTTTTCATTTGCAAAAGAGCTTAGGGGAGGAAAAACGTGGGATATTTTTATTTCGAAAACTTATTTCCGAATATGTTTGCTCAGCCTCAGTGACTACCATAAAAACGATGTCCACGCGACAAAAGCTAGTATACAAGTATACAGGGTGTAAGGGACAGGTTTCCGAAAACTTTAAGGGCTTGCTCAGTAGACGAAACTGAACAACTTTCCACAAAATTTTTTTCAGGAAACGAAAAAAATCGGCTTCTCCATAAAAACTGTCCAATCAAGTTTATAATTTTGTATGGAGAAGCCGATTTTTTTTTTCGTTTCCTGAAAAAAATTCTTGTGGAAAGTTGTTCAGTTTCGTCTACTTGAAAACTGTAGTAACAAAAAGAGTCACTACAGTTAATACAGCTTAAAACTGAAAAAAGAAAAGAAATAAGCAATCCACGAAGTGATCTGCTAAGCCGACTTTTCGAACCGGAGTCGAAGGAAATCGGGGTAAATTCGCCTGCAAGCCCTGCATCCGGGCAATAACTGTCGTGGGTTTCCACACGATTGGCCCGTCTTTCCCCCGGCGCAGTAGGGTTGGCAAACACATTCGAAATGTCAAAGTGGTATTTGTTCTGCTCAAAATTTAAAAAAATCTAATCTACTACGGTTTTTTGAAAATATTCTTTTAAATATAATAATCTGATATCTAGTTGCACTTTGTTAATATGTTTAATAGCCAAATTATTTGATAAATTTATATCTTTCTTTATAAAAAAAAACATATAAACATTTACTTTTCAAACTTTTTATTTCAGAATCATAAAATATGAAAGTAAACATTTACGCTGAAACTGACGAACGAATTTGGATGTTTGGTAGGAAGATAGATCAGACAGTGGATTAACACAAAAGGCTAAAATGTTATCCCAGAAAAATGCATGGTAACTTTAACCGATTTTACTGTGTTTCGACATATATGTAATTTAAGTAATATCCAAGCAGGCGGATTTGCAGGCAAAAACAAGTAGAATATAATGATAAGAATTAATGAATGAAAACACTTTAATGCACAACAAAACAGGAAAATATAAACATAAACTAAAAAAAGTTATACAGGTAGGCGGTCTTATCTCTAAAGAGCGACCTCTTCCACACAACGTTTAGGTGATGGGAATGGCATAAAACATATTTATGGTAGTGCGCAATAAAAAACGTATTTGTTAAAGAAACTTTGAGAAGGTAAACCTACAATAATGAAGTACAAGAGATCTGGAGATATAAAAACTCATTGTTAAGTACCTGAAAAGATTGTAGTCTCTGCAAAACTAAAGATACTTAAAATTCAAAAGTTGCTTGGACGAAGGCGCTGTGATTAATTTAAATGCAAAATGGAATGACCTATAAAATTATTCTTATGCATAAATTAGGCTATAAACGGCTCTCTCCACTTAGCTACAGACAAAAAATCACTTAAGTCAAGACGTTGTTGTATTTTGACATAAAACAAGTGTATTTAAACGCCTAACTAAAATATAGTTAAGTATAGAGTGGATAATGGAATCTGTGGTGTAAGCAGAAGTAAATTTTAGTAAGTGAGTATAGACTCTCAATTTTTCTATAAGTACCTATCCAGCCAGCAACCTAGTGATTATAATCTCTTTGCAGCCTTTTGGCAGAAGTGAGAATATTAATTTATTGATTAACTTTTGTTTAAACCAAGACAATAGGACGTCAAACACCTTTCTCCATAAATAGTAAAGTTGCCCTTTTCTGACAAAAGAAAGCTTTGAGATTTGGTTTTGATTATTTTTGGTATCAAAAAATAAACAAGATTTCGCATTATTAATTCAGTATACCTACCTATTTTTTTAATAAAAATTACTGTATAAAATCTGTACTTTTTGTAGTACAGGGAATCCGATTGTGGTACGTTGGAACCTTTACTTTGTAATTTCTATTTAAAATAATGTAATTTTAAAACCTTTTTGAGACGACAATACTAGCTTGACACACTACCTAAATTACGACTAGACGTCACGAAAACACTAATTGACGTCATCAAAAACTTTAACCTTACATTTTATTTACACGAAGTCAACACGCAACGTTAACATTGTAAGCAATTAAAAGGTACATTTTGATAATTAAAATGCAATTATGTATAAAGTGTCAAATGATTTCGCTATTGTGTAGTAATGGTCACTTTTACATGGTATTACATGGTATTTTATACTACCACTACCCATAGCATCGTATAAGGGGCATAGTTTTTATAATTAGTTATCGATGATTGGAAAAAAACTACTCTACTTATACAGGGTGTAACAGAAAGGTGTGATAATACTTCAAGGTGGGCTTTTACCCATCAAACTGAACAACTTTTGTTCTACAACTTTGTTGAAATCGCAAAGAAATTTTCGGACTTTTCATACAAACTTGGTTCGCCAGCTGATCGATTTGTATGAAAAGTCCAAAAAAAGTTTTGCTATTTGAACAAAGTTGTAGAACAAAAGTTGTTCAGTTTGATGGGTAAAAGCCCACCTTGAAGTATTATCACATCTTTCTGTTACACCCTGTATGGTGTGACTTTAAATTAGTTCTTGATACGAAAGGCTATGGAATTTCTCATGATAAAAAACAACTTTCCCTAAGGAACCCATAAATAAAGCGCAAAATTTAGACTCTTCATACTAATTTTGCCGGTCAGTTGATCAATTTGTATGGAGAGTCAACATTTTTTTTGCGATTTCAGCATGGGTTCCTTAGGGATAGTTGTTTGTTATCATGATAAGGTACATGCATAGCGATAATACGTAAAAAAGCAAATTCCCTGATGGTCAGAGTGCGGGGTAGCACCAATAGGATTCTGAAATGTTTGCTGATAGGTGTGATGGGCCTATCCTAAAACACTGGATGGGTCTCCTAAGGGGCCCGTATGTCTGCGTCAGAAATTAATTTTCTTGACGCAGATATACGAGTCCTTTTAGTCAATAATTATTTATAATCAATCACTTCCATCTTCTACTAACATAGTTTTTAAGTTTCTCTGTTACTTACAAATATTATGGATCTTTCGTCTAAGTTAAATAAAGTATTATTATATTCGTATCAAGAACTGATTTAAATTCTCCCTATAAAGAGGTAATAAAAGTAATATGTTTATTTGGGCACCGCTGGAAATCAGCGCCGTGGCACCAGTCACAGCACATGCTGAGTCGGGGTCCATTTCACCACAGCACTCCAACGATTTATGTTTAAGTTTAGTTTTTTGTATTTTTTTTTTGGTTTCTTATTTTTTATTTTTAAAAAAGACTTGTCACTTTTATTTTAAATGTCGTATATAAAATAAATGTTGTCTGGTGTCTATTACTAATGAAATAACTTAATTAAAGGCAAGATCTTAAATGCTTAAATATTCAACTGATGAGTAAGTAAGTTTTTTATCTTTAAAGGCTGTTATAAAATGGGTAAATGGACCGACTGGGGCTCTGTGGCTTAGTGGTTAGTCCGCTCGCTTCAAATCAGGTCGGGGTTCGATTCCCGGCGGAGTCCAACATACTCAGTAGCTTACTGGCTAGTCCGCTCGTTTTAAATAATCAGGAGGACACGGGTTTGATTTTCAGCAGCGTCCAACATTGCAAGCCTGTTTGGTAGATGGTAGGGTAAATCTAAGTCTTGTATTTATGGCGTTGGTGTCTCTCGGCGTGGAGATGAGATAACAATAATTACATAATTTGGGTAAAAAAAAACTCAGATTACAGTTCTATTTACTTGGTCATATCGACAGTTGAAAGGAAAAGTTGACTAAGCGCCATATCGTCCCTCGCACGACTAACAACTCCTATCTCATTTTTCTCAAGTTCTAAAAACATCCGTATTTCAATTTTAAAAGTCCAAATTCAAATCATAAAAAATCTGAAATAGGAGAGTTGGTCGTGCGAGGGTCGATATGTCGCTTAGTCAACTTTTCCTTTGAATCGTCAATATATATATTTTTTTTTTATGGCAGAGGTGACAAACGAGCTGACGGATCACCTGATGGTAAGCGATTACCGCCGCCCATAGACACCCACAACACCAGAGGAGTCACAAGTGCGTTGCCAATATAATTCAGCTCTTCGACCTAATCCTATGGAAAGCAATTTATTTTAGAATATACTATTGGACTCTTGATAGTGTGATCAAGCAAAGTCTACAGTATTTTTTATCCTGTCATATAATACCCTGTACCAGCGAAAAATTGAATAAGTACTTATTTTATTTAACAAAAAAATGTGAAGAAAATAAAGTGAAAATATACCAATGAAAATAAAAGAGAAGGAAAAATAGCTCCTTTATTTTTAACACAAATACAAAAACCAATAAACCGTAACAAGGAAGAAAGCCGTATTTCCTTTTCACATTATAAACCACCATTTTGAGGCAGAGTAAACGATACAGGGAATAATGGCGGACCTTAGGCGGATGCAGTGGAATTCCTTGCTGAGGGCCCTTCCACTTTTGTCACAGTCTTCTTTTGTCACAGTCTTCTTTTGTCACACTCTTTTTCACACCCCGGACACTTCATACAAATTTCGCACCATTGTTTACTACATTGATATTCATGTTTGTATACATGTAAATGTGTGCGTGATGTACAAACAGCCACAAAGATATCTGAACCTCTCCGCAATACACCATGTATCAGTAATAGCTTTAGTAGGGGTTCAGATATCTCTGTGGGCCAGTGTACTAGGGTTGAATCTAGGTTGAATTAGCCCTCATTGTTCTTTATTGTTAGCTAGACTTTTACAAATAAAGTGACGGCTGTATACACCAGACAAGACTGTATAGCCTTAGAAGCCTTTAGCACTTTCCTTAAAAAAATAAAATTGTCTTTAGTTAATAAACTGTGCTTTGGTTTGCCAACCCCTTGACAAATGGTCACACATCGGTCACACAGGGGGAGTGAGGTAGCCTTCGGAGAGCGGCAGAGAGTGTCCATACTGTATAATGTCCTTATACTGTGCTCTTTTTATAACTCATCTAAATTTAATTTCAGCCAAATAAAAATGGTTTATCTCTTACTACATATTTCAAATACATATATCACAATAATTTTATATCAGTTTTTTTTGTGAAAATATATATGGTTGCGGCAATTAATGATTCCTTGTAAGCTGTAAGGAATTAGAACTCGCTATAGTTATCACATTGAAATAAAGTAATGTCACTCCTTATATTTACGCTTCTGGTGCCAACTCAATACCAGCACTTCGTTTTTTTTTATGTGAAAGGTGGCAAACGAGCAGACGGATCACCTGATGGTAAGCGATTACCGCCGCCCATGAACACCCGCAACACCGGAGGAGTCACAAGTGCGTTGCCGACCTTTGAAATTGGATGGGGGGATGGGGCAATGGGAAGGGGGATTGGCCTCCGGTACCCTCACTCACTCGGCGAAACACAACAAGCGTTGCTTCACGCCAGTTTTCTGTGAGGCCGTGGTATCACTCCGGTCGAGCCGGCCATTCGTGCCGAAGCATGGTTCTCCCACGGCTTTCGAGCCTACCTAATGCTGAAGTCGTTGAAGTAGGTATTCATAAATTTTTACACCTCTTAAGCGAAAAGCAACTATTAGTTTTAATTATTAGCAACAATTAGCTCTCACCTTTCTACCAAAAGTTACAATACATGACTGCAACATAAAATATTAAAATATGAGTTGTTGTTCACGGAATTGCTTTTACAATGAAACTGCAAAAAAAAAAAATGTTTTTTATTCCATTTTCAATTTTTAATTAACGCACTTGTGACTCCTCTGGTGTTGCGGGTGTCTATGGGCGGCGGTAATCGCTTACCATCAGGTGATCCGTCTGCTCGTTTGCCACCTATCACATAAAAAAATCACAATATTAGTTGATAATGGTGAAAAACTATGACGTCACGTCTTGGTATTTCAAACATATTTAAAACAAATGTAGTTTTTGACAGAAAAGTAGCTCAAATAACACTTAATCATCAACCATATTTCTTAATCTTACGAAATAGTATATGTAATTTGTTACCAACTATTCTCATGGATACTCAATAGCAAAAAAACACAAAACCAAAAGTTCAAAAACTGCGTGTTTACTCTTTATGATTTTAATTTGGTGGTTTTATAGTTTTTTCTTTTTCGTATTTAGTAGTTTTGTAGACTGAGTTATTTTTTCAAAAGTCGGACAACAGATTTTGAGTCGATTTTTTAGTGCATCAGTGTAATAAGTTTTTTATTTCTAAAAGGACCTGTGGCAAAAGTGGAACTGCGCCTTGCGGATGCCGTACGGATGTTGTTGGATGTTGTTCGGATGTGCTCTCCGTTTCCCGCCAAAATGGAGGAATCGCCAACGTAACGGAAGTTTACTTAGCCGCTGCGAAACCTGCGACCCGCGTCACTTCCGGTTGTGACGTAAGAGGGATGGGTGAAGGTGCTTTGTGTTGGCTTGTTAGGGCTAGTGCACATAGTGTGTAATACTTCGACAAGTTTGACTTTCTCTCATGACGGAGGTACTTCATAGGAATACAATATTCTCGTCAAGTTGGAAAGAAATTTTCTGTTGATACTAAAGCCTGGATATTTGAAGTATTGGTGGCTTCATGATATTATGGTGTTGGTGACACGTCTCTAGTTTTCTATATTCCTTTTGTAAAGCATGGCAAGAGGTTGACGGCTCATCTGATGGAAAGTGGTTACCGCCAACAATGGGCATTTGCAACACCAGGGGTGCTATCTACGCTTTGCCGTACCTTCAGAAACCTTTTCAATCTCGTCTTCAAGATTCCTATACTGTACACCTCAGGAAAACTTCGGATGGAAACTAATTCCACAGCTTGAGGTCTATGGGTAATACCTCTGAAATCATACGGCTTGAGACCAATTTGGCTTCAGCTGGTGGGGATGAGTGCCATTCCGATGGTGAGCGGTTTGGTGATTGTGTGCTGTAAGCATCTGGGGGCGCGGTGACACCCCCGGACCGAGGTAGCGCGACACAACATCCTTTTCTCGAAGCAACTCAGGGCACTTTCAACCCCCCTGTATCTTAGAAACCAGAGATGGTAGATGTTAAAAATTTCTGTCATGTAGAGCTCTCAATAAATTTAGCTAGAGATATAAATTGCAAGTTTCTACCTGTTGAAGTTTAAGAAATAATTACAGACAAAGTTCCTCCATTTAGTCACTGACTCACTCACCGATCATCAAAAGGCTAAGCCACTTCTAGCAAAGATACGAGCTTGAAATTTGGTATGCGGCTAGTATTTCACCTACTGAGACAGGAAAAATGAAAAAAACAGGTGTTAAAAAACCATCAAAAAACCAAAAAGAACCAAAAAAATCCGTGAGCACCACGACTCGAAAATACACGTATACCATGTTTGCCTTTGACATTACAATACATGTAAATTTTAAGACACGTATGACCCAAAAAAAAGTTAACAATGTAAATGAAGACCACGCGGGAAGAACAAGGAATGTCAGTTGGAAGTGTTTACGAGAAAATCGACTTTCTCGTAAACCCTTTAAGAATAGAATACAATACAAAATATTAACTGACATTCCTTGTTCTTCCCGCGTGGTCTTCAAATAAGAAATGTATAAGAACTTTAAGACAACTGATCAGTGATGAAAATATTGGCCAGTACAAGACAAATTTTGAAATAAATTGGCGTAAAACATATACGTTTGCCTAGATATTGCCTCCAAAGGTACCTAGTTATTCGCTAAGCCACTCGGCTTGCAGCACTCGGACGATGCAGCTTGTTGGAAGGTTGCCAAACCTTGCTGCAGCATTCTGTGTTTCGCTTACCTACGGAATTGATTGCAATTTTTAGCAAAAAATTATGTAACATTCCTATTTAAGTTTTTGATGAAATTTCAATTTAATTTACTGACTCGTTGATGTAGTAGCGCGCCTGTCTTCTACGCCGAGAGTCGTGAGTTCGATTTTCACATTATTTTCCCTGCGACCTACACGAATAATCTCAGCGTATAGTTTGATTTTAGCTTGGTGCGAAGAAATAAAGTGTTCAGTAATTACTATGACAGTTTCAGCAAAGTAATTTAATAAAACAAAAATTGTTCAGTTAATTTTTTTAAATAACCAGCTGAGAGCTAAAGAGAGAATTGTATAAATACTTAAAGAAGATACTTCTGTTAATGAATGTAAACAATTTTTTTTTAAGAACTTTGCTAATATTGTAATCAGATCATTGCATCGTTTTGTATGAAAGCCTAATAATTGACCACGCTAAATACGTTAAAAACAACCGACTTCAATCGCAACAACTCCAATTTTGTTATGTTTTTGTTGATTTTCTCAAAAACCGCTGAATCGATTTCGATAAAATTTATATGGGACCACCTGTGAAGTATACCCTTTCAAACAAAAAAAGAATTTTCGAAATCGGTTCAGGCGTCTTAATATCTCCAGCTATTACTTTAACAAATAATACTGTATAAACACACCCTAAGAGTGCGTGTATATTTCGCGTGAGTCGGCCTGTTACGCTCAGCCTAAACACAAAAGAACCGAAAGCACCGATAAGCACCCACATTAGTGTGAATACGCCTTTATAGTGCGCAATTATGCTTCTGGAGTACGGAAAAATGGTATATCTAAGATTGATGATGGCTCTTGGTGAAGATAGAACCTTGTTACTCGACTGCGCCAAAGACAGTATATTGTTCAGATGTTTGTATTTTTTTTGCCTGGCTGATCAGAAGTCCAAAGTTCTGAATGAATTTTTGAGTGCGAAGCGAAGTTATTTTTTTTGTTATTTAAATCTCTGTGAGAAAATTATTTTAATGATAATGACATTTGGAATATTCCTCCAGCAAAATTATATGACGTTTATAAGAGCTCTTGATGTACCTACGTAAAGAAAATAAATGATTTTGATTACGATTTTGATTTTGAAAAAAATACAGTTTAAAAGAATGTGTCCCCATAATAATTCTTGTTATCGTGTTGCACATTTATAACCATCTTATCCACAAGGTTTAGGCATAATAATTACAACTTAAATAATAAAAAAATGAATTATGAACTTGAATTTATTAGCCAGTTAAAGCAATCCAATATTTTATTTTTTGAATTAAAGTTTAAGGGTATTATCATTTAAAAAAAACCTTTTTGTAATAAGATAGACCTTTTACCAGCAGTGCATACGGATAGTTATCAAAACCGCATGTCTTTCATTTTCGCCTTCAAAACGTAATTTATAATTTCAAAATAACTATTACTACTTATAAAGTGAACTAAAAAGTGAGCAGTTAAAAAAAATTCACCAACGCAAACAAAATATTTTTTTTTTTTTTTTTTTTTTTTATGGCATAGGTGGCAAACGAGCAGACGGATCACCTGATGGTAAGCGATTACCGCCGCCCATAGACACCCGCAACACCAGAGGAGTCACAAGTGCGTTGCCGGCCTTTGATATGGGAGTACGCTCTTTTCTTGAAGGTTTGAATGTCGTATCGGTCCGGAAATACCGCAGGCGACAATTCATTCCATAGTTTGGTTGTGCGAGGCAGAAAGTTTCTAGTGAAACGCACAGTTGTGGACTGCCAACCATCTATGTGATGGGGATGAATATATTGTCGCGTAGAACGATGGCGAAAAGAGGCGGCAGGGATCAATCCGAACAATTCCTCGGAGCACTCCCCATTGTACATGCGATAGAGAATGCAGAGCGAGGCTACATCTCTACGCAGCGCCAAGGAATCAAGCCGATCTGAGATATCCTGGCAGCCGACGATTCGAGTTGCTCTCCGTTGAATACGGTCCAGAGGGAGAAGCTGGTACTGGGGTGCCCCTGCCCAGAGATGAGAACAGTATTCCATGTGAGGCCGAACCTGCGCCTTATAAAGTTGCAGGCGATGGGCCGCAGTGAAATACCGTCTCGATCTATTGAGCACACCAAGCTTCTTCGAGGCTAATTTAGCCTTACCCTCTAGATGACCACGGAACTGGACTTCACTCGATATGTCGACACCAAGGATTCCGATACTAGCTGAGGCATTAAGGGGAGTGTCCTCAAAACGAGGTGATACGACAAATGGCATTTTCTTGGCAGTGAACGCGCAAACCTGTGTCTTAGTGGGGTTAAATTGGACCAAGTTAATCCGACCCCATTCTGAGACTTTCTTTAAAGAGTCCTCAATTTCTGACACAAGTTTGTTTCGGCTCTCGATGACGTTTTCCCGAGAAATGTTAGCACGGCCGGTATAAAAGGCATCACCTGTGCTGTCATCCGCATAACAATGAGTGCTGCTGATTTGCAGCATATCATTGATATGCAGAAGGAACAGTGTAGGCGAAAGCACACAGCCTTGAGGGACACCAGCATTCACAGACATAGAATCTGAGCATGCACCGTCGACTACGACCTTTATGCTTCTGTCTGCAAGAAAACTAGTGACCCATTTGCATAATTCCTCGGGAAGCCCATAAGAAGGAAGCTTCGCAAGAAGTGCTTTGTGCCAAACCCGATCGAAGGCCTTCGCTATGTCCAAACTAACCGCCAATGCTTCCCCCTTAGTCTCGATCGCCTGTGCCCAACGATGTGTCAGGTAGACAAGAAGATCACCAGCGGACCGGCCCTTACGGAAACCGTACTGTCGGTCGCTAAGCAGCTGGCGGTCCTCTAGCTACCGAAGGAGCTGGCTATTGATAATGGACTCCATTATCTTTGAGAATAAGGGGGTTATGGCTATCGGCCTGTAGTTGGACGGATTCGAGCGGTCACCTTTTTTAGGGATCGGGTGCACCAAAGCTGTTTTCCATGACTTCGGGACTACGCCAGAAGAGTAGGAAAGCCGAAAAAGGCGCGTTAAAACTGGAGCCAACTCTGGAGCACACACCTTCAACACGATGGGAGGGATTCCATCGGGCCCACTCGACTTATGAATGTCGAGGGAAAAAAGTGCTTTACGCACTGAGCGTTGGTGGAACCGGATATCCGGCATACAGCTCTTGCACCGCGGTATGGTCGGCGGCTCGTTTCCCCCGTCATCCAATGTCGAATTGGACGCAAAGAGTTTGCCTAGAAGATCGGCTTTCTCCTTTGCGTCGTGGGCCAATGAATCATTTCCCATGTGCAGTGGTGGAAATGATGGCGTGCAGAAATTCCCCTGGACAGCTTTGGCCAGAGACCAGAACGCACGAGTTCCCGAAGGAAGACGCTCTAGTCTCTCGCCAATTCTGCCTATGTGCGCCGACTTCTCCCTGGAAATGTCTCTTTTGAAGGACCTGGAGGCAAAGTTAAACTCCTTTTTTTTATTATAATAATAAACGAGTTATAAAATATAAGTTAATAAGTCATATCATTGCCGTGAAAAACTTTTTTTTTTAATTGTGCAGATCAGTAGGGCTATTCACAAAAAAATCCGCGTCGTTTTCAGCGCTGAAAAAGCGATGAGATCGGTATTTGCGTTCATTTGAACATTTTCGTATTCAGTAATATTGACACTATAGAGCGGAATATTTGACAGCGTCATATAATATAGACCAAGAGTTGAATGACAGTTTGTAAGACTGCAAAGGTAAACAAATAGTGAAAAAAACATAAAATATATATTTTTTGTGCAAATTAATTTGTTTCAAAATATTATCACAATATGTTATCATTTTTAAGCAATCGCCAATGGATTCTTCTCATTTTTTGAATGTTTCATCATAATACAAATTAAAATGGTGAGTAATCAAAAATATTCTTGGTTCCTATACTATTATCGAGTTCGATAGATCGTGTCTGATGATATCTCACTTCACTTACGAACATAACCATAAATATTTTGGCTGTTATGGTAAGATACCATGTCTTACTGATTTTATGATCGCGATCCGTATTCTAGTTTTATTTAAAAAGAGCCAAAAGTTTTCGAGTCTGTAAAGTAATAACCTAATGAAAGTCCATTTATTAGGTAAAAAAAGACTTTAGTCAATTTAATAAAAATAAAAACAATAAAATCTCATTCTCTTTATTTCCTTCGAAAAAAGTCTCAACACCTCAAAAACCGAGAAAATGAAAAAGCAATTGCTCTGTCTAGCTCTCTAGACGTTAAGACAGCCACTAGAGCTGCAATTGAGCTGCACATACATAAATCATGAAATCTCTTGTTTTAGAATCCATGGACGTCCCCACTAGCGATTTGTAAGTCTGCTGGACTTGTGAAAGTTCAAGTTCTGGGAATTTTTTGCACTTACCTACTTTTGCTAGGTTGGAATACTAGAACTGAATCAGTATTAACTCCAGGAATATAAATTAAAAACTGCTTGGACCTGCTAGTGTTAACTCAGCTCATGATATTGAAATAAATTATCAATTGGTTGGCCAATTTTGTGTAATTTATACTATTTTGACCGGTTAAAATATAGTTATGAAACATCAGCAATGTCAGATCAGGTTTAATACACAAAAGTCGTATTCTTGCAGGTAACGGTGAAAGAATAAGTATAATTAACGAGTATTTCAATAAGAAATTCTCCCGTTTCTATGGTTACAGATACATACATAGAGCCTTTAAACTTATAACACTTCGCTCTGGCGTTGGGGACTTAAGATGACCGCCGTCATGTCGCAAAAGAACTATATTTTTTGACCAGCCTGACATAGCTTTTACCTGCGAGTTTGCTTTTAAGGCTTATATTTGAAGTAACCTAAATAAGCTGACCTTTTACTTGATCGCCTAATGGTGCTATGCATTATTTAATGCCATTTCGAGTAAATTAGGTACCTTAATGGCTGTTTACAGAAATCGTTTCAGCGGCACACAAGCTAATGTTTATTACTTTCGTTTTGGTCCTGCGTCTTTCAGAAACTGTAAAAATCTTTTAAGCAGGATAAATGACCTCCCCTGGGCATGGTTAAGCTTCTGGGCTGGTGTATTTAATCTAATCTTATCTAATCGAATGACTACCGAAAATATATGTTTAGTAGTGTTGCGAAAAATACGGGAGGCGATCTCGTGCGGTAGTTGGGCGGTAAGGTTATTTACGCTGTTTTCTCGTGGACCCACTATTTTGTCCCACTGGTGGTTCCATATAAGGTTATTTACGCTATTTTCTCGTGGACCCACTATTTTGTCCCACTGGTGGTTCCACGTAGATGAGAAAAATGCAATAAAAATCTGGTAAAAAATGCACAAGGCTGGAATGAAGGCGCCAGAATATTTAGATGGAGCTAAGAAGCAAAGATCTTCTTTAGTTTGCTGTTTATTAAGTTTATTATTACCATACAATATACATATGTTTTTTAAATTGCCATATAATAATATAATATTGTCTAGGTCTAATACTAATTTAATAAAAAATCATATTTTAATAATTTGACGTTTCTTTGAACATCACTGGCATACACATTGCTGTGTTACTTTAATTTTAAATCGAGAAACCATAACGTCCTAACAGGTGGGATACCTGTCATCAATAGTCGATATATTTACTGACTTCTCTGGCTGACCCGAAAAATAGGGTTGGTTGCCGGGATTTGTACTGAGCACACGTCTGCTGAGTTAATTATTTTAATTATTTCCGTTTTAGAGTAGTCTCAACGTTATTTTTGTGATGGGGAAAGAGCTGTGATTCTGATTCATTGATAAGCGATCATAAGAAGAGAATTAACTCGGGATACAGGTCCGTTTTCCGAGTACCAGCAGCAAACCACCACGCGGAGCGTCTTTAAGTTTCCATCACTCTTAGAGCCGCGTCTTTCACTTGATATTGGCGTTTCGCCATTTTTTTATTGAAGATTCTTCCATTTTTTACTTGACATTGGCAAAATCACTCCTTAAATAAGATGTGGAATGCCAAATAGAAAAATAGAATACACCCGAAAAATACTTTCTTCTGATTATCATCATAGTTCCGAAATATTGGTTCTCTTTGTTTACAAAACCATCAACCATAGACTGACTTCATTGATGGATGGCAGGAAAATTTTTATACACCTAGTTCTGATATAAATAAATGAGAAAGAAGAGTGAGACCAGAGTTTAGGTTCCTCTACAAGGTAGGTCTAGGACATGGCCATACTAACAGTGACGTCACAATCAAATTGAGACTTCTATTCTTTACTCATGGACAAAAAAATCGACTCAAGGATTGTTGCACGTCTTTTGGAAAATTAACTCAATCTAGCAAAAAAAGAAAACCAAAAGTTCAAAACTGTGTGTTTACTGCTTATGATTTTAGTTTGGTGGTTTTCTAGTTTGTTGTTTTTAGTGTTTAGCAGTTTTGTAGACTGAGTTAATTTTTCAAAAGTCGAGCAAGCAATCTTGAGTCGATTTTTTGTCCACCAGTGTATTTTTATATTTGGCATCAAATTGAGACTTCGTCTTCTGCTTCTTCCTATTGTACGGGGCGCGAGTGCGGTTCATTATATTTTCATTACTAATTATAAAATACTAGCTTCCGCCCGCGACTTCATCAGCGTGGACTTCAGAATTGGGTTCAAAGAGAAATATAATGTTAAGGCAGCGCCATCTAGTGTTGGAATTTCAGTTTTTAGCCATTCTTTCGGGAACCCTTGAGTTTTCCGGGATTAAAAGTATCATATGTGTTAGCCCAGTGTTTTATCTATTTACCTACCAAATTTTATCCATATCTTTTCAGTTGTTTCGGCATGAAAGTGGAACAAACAAACAAACGAACATCCATACTTTCGCATTTATAATATTAGTGAGAAGTGAGAATAGGAGCTTCTTCACATAATACAGTCCATTTGATTTATCAAGAGTTATCCAAAGTATTTTGGTGTTGTCAAAAAAACCTTTCCGTATGTTTCCACCAGCTCCCCAGGTGAACATTATCCGAATGAGAACCGTTAAGGAAAACGGACAGATGCACAGACGAACTGCCGAGTGCGATGTTTAATTTGGAAGTTTTGTTGTTTTCTGACCTGTTTTGTCTGTGTACGGGGGGGGGGGGGGGAAGTAGTGATATTTTGAAGAGATTTTTAATAGATATTCCATCTTGCGTCTTTAGTGTAAATACGTATAACTTACTAAAAAACATAGTTGATTAACACAAACATAAAAACAAACTTTTATTCTTAATTACCCTAATGGTAATAAAGGTTTTTTTTTATGGCATAGGTGGCAAACGAGCAAACGGATCACCTGATGGTAAGCGATTACCGCCGCCCATAGACACCCGCAACACTAGAGGACTCACAAGTGCGTTGCCGGCCTTTTATATGGGAGTACGATCTTTTCTTCAAGGTTTGAATGTCGTATCGGTCCGGAAATACCACAAGGGACAATTCATTCCACAGTTTAACAAAATAGGTACAGACCCGTAATCTTTATGTGTAACCAGTCACTTACCAGTTATGTCATACTCCACACTCTTAGGGGCCCAAACTAGATTACTACTCTCTCTGAAAATCTGTGAATCAGCTAAAGGACTTATTTTTAGAGAAATGGTAGGACAAAATTGTTTAAATATAGTAATAATAATATCTGGGACAAATCACACACGGTCATCTGGCCCCAAACTAGGATTCCCTGTATCTTGGGAACCAGAGACTGATATACATACATACACATAAACTTTTAAATACATACATATATAGATATAATACACCCAGACTCAGAGCAAACAATTCTGCTTATCACAGAAAAGTTTTCCCTGTGTGGGAATCGAACGTACAACTCTCGGATTAGAGGTCAGAATCGGTAACCACTTAGCCACCGAGTCAGTCAATATCAAGTGTAAAACGGTTAACGGTTAATTCACTATATAAGGTGCTACTTTATTAGTGCCCGATATTTTATTCAGTGCTTCTACTCCTGATTCTGATCAACTTTCCCCAAGAAACCCATATTCAAATCGAAAAAAAATTTTTGGACTCTTCATACAAATTGATCGGCCGAGCGGCCAAATTAGTATGAAGAGCCCAAAAATTTTTTTGCGATTTGACTATGGGTTCCTTGGGGAAAGTTGATCAGAATCAGGAGTAGAAGCACTGACTAAAATATCGGGCACTAATAAAGTAGCACCTTATATAATAAGTCATTATATGTATAATTAGTATTAGTTTAAAGATATTTAATATAAAACTACCTACTTTGTTATTCTAAGTTAATAGTTATTTTTTCATTATAAACCTTTACCATTACATGCCTAGATATGTAGATAAGGAAGAGCGAGGTTTCCTGGCACAGGTATCTTTATACTTAATAGGAAATCTCAACCACATGTTATATATGTAAGATGTAAAAGAGAAATAAACATTTTTTCATTTTCATTTTTTTCAATTCGCATGTTTTCTCTATAAACAGAAAAAGATATGTAAATAAAAAGCGCAAAAATCTTAACCAAAAAAAGTTCAATTGTCACAACTGAACTCGCAGAATATATACTTACATGACAAAGAATAGGATGGATCACATAAAAATTCATCGCTTCCCTTCGATTTATATACAGGCCGTTACTTTCAACGTTCGAGTATTATTTCATGCACCCCTCACCCGCGTATTTTATTACCTTTGAAAATTGACTTGCCTGTATACCCCGAGAACACAATAAAAGGGAGACTTGGTTTTAGTTATGTTAGTAGGTATCTGTATTTTTTGCAGTACATTTGTAGATAAATGAATCATGGAATTCGGTGATTTTTTTAAAACCTAGTTTTGGGTCTTAGGGTATTCGAAAATAATCGACAACGCTGAAAAACCGACTTCAATCGTAAAAACTACAATTTTGGAGTTGATTTTTTTCAAAAAGTGCTGAGTCAATTTAGATAAATTTTTTATAGGAGCACCTCTGAAGTTACCTACCCAACCAAAAAATAATCATCAAAATCGATTCATAATTGGTAGAGTAATCGCGTAACATACATACAAAAAAAAACAACATACAGTCGAATTGAGAACCTCCTCCTTCTTTGAAGTCGGTTAATAATGGAAACTTAGGTAAGATTGGGTTACGTCGGAGCAGTGTTAACGTTAAAATTAGTCTGTGCATGATAATTATTTGAGTTTGACTCATGACTGACTCGGTGGCTCAGTGGTTAGCGATCCTGACCTCTGATCCGAGAGTCGTGGGTTCGATCCCCACACAGGGCAAACTTTTCTGTGATGAGCAGAATTGTTTGCTCTGAGTCTGGGTGTATTATATGTATATATGTATTTAAAAGTGTATGTGTATGTATATCAGTCTCTGGTTCCCAAGATACAGGGAATCCTAGTTTGGGGCCAGATGACCGTGTGGGATTTGTCCCAGACATATTATATTATATTATACATATTATATTATTATATTATATTTAGTTTTCATTAGGTGAGATGTAGTAAACTGTACTCAATTCATTAATAAATAAATATATAGGTAGATAAAGTAACAAAATGATGGCTCTAATTTTGAAGGTATTTTTATGGGGCAAGTCAAATAAACCATAAAGGGTCTACCTTGCCCAGGTATCAAATCATTATCAACAATAACAACAAAAAAGCGTCGGTGGCTAAGCGGTATTGACTTCGACCTCCTAACCAGAGGTCGTGGGTTCAAATCCTGACCAGTGCACCAATGAGTTTTTCGAAACTTACGTGCATTTTCATACCAACTGCTTTAACGGTGAAGGAAAAACATCGTGAGGAAACCTGCACATCTGATTTTCTAGATGTGTATGATGGTCGCGTTGCAGACGTCCGTAGGTGTAAATCTAAATGCCCTACACGTGACCGCGGGTGATGCTAAGTGCAAAACTAGGCAACCGCCGTCTATACCTTGTGGATAGAACGGTTAAATGTGTCACACGATAAGAAGAAGACAACAAAAAAGTTTTAAAAATAATGTAGTAAGTACTTGTTTACGACTGCAGTCTTTTTTGTATTGTTGCAAAAGAAACGGATTATTTGAAAATAAGTACTTAAGTAGTAAACATGTCGATCTAAAACCTAACAATAAATGTAGGTATGTACTTCCAAGTAAATCAACATGTTTACATGTTGTCTATACAGGGTGTAAAAGACATTTGGAGACTTAAACAGTGGGTTCCATACATGCAACTGAACAATTTTTATAAGAAATCTATACTGAATACTCAAAAAGGTTTTTGTACTCGCCATACCTGTGAATAAAGCTGTCGGCTGTGCATGTACAAACCTAGATTTGGTTAAAAGAATTGTAATTATTTTGTGCAGATATTTTATTTATTTTATTAAAAAAATTGGTTGACTGGACGATTAGTTTGTATAAAAATATTTTTTTTAGCGATTTCAATTAGGTTCAATGAGAAAAGTTGTTCAGTTTGATAAGTTTCATGAGACTTTTTAATATTATTCCTTAAATGCATGTTTTTAGGTTTCCGTAGCCAAATGGCAAAAAACGGAACCCTTATGGATTCGTCATGTCTGTCTGTCTGTCTGTCCGTCCGTATGTCACAGCTACTTTTTTCCGAAACTATAAGAACTATTCTGTTGAAACTTGGTAAGTAGATGTATTCTGTGAAGCGCATTAAGATTTTCACACAAAAATAGAAAAAAAACAATAAATTTTGGGGGTTCCCCATACTTAGAACTGAAACTCAAAATTTTTATTTCATCAAACCTATACGTGTGGAGTATCTATGGATAGGTCTTCAAAAATGATATTGAGGTTTCTAATATCATTTTTTTCTAAACCGAATAGTTTGCGCGAGAGACACTTCCAAAGTGGTAAAATGTGTGTCCCCCCCCTGTAACTTCTAAAATAACAAAATGATAAAACTAGAAAAAATATATCATGTAATATACATTATGCAAAATTCCACCGAAAATTGGTTTGAACGAGATCTAGTAAGTAGTTTTTTAATACGTCATAAATCGTAAACCGCAAATTATCTTTCATTCAATCAACTCAAATATAAAAAATATACAGTTCAAGACATGTGTGATTATGAATTTATACGGAACCCTCGGTGCGCGAGTCCGACTCGCACTTGGCCGGTTTTTTTTCTGTCTTGCTGAAATAAGTATTACGACACAACACTAAGAAATTGTTGTTATGTTACTAATTCCGCAGTATTTATGGAGCCTACAAAATGTTCTTTCGGTAACCACTAATCATTAATCGGTTATAGGAAATAATTTTATAAAACTGGAATTAAAATAATTCAAACTAAATTTAGTATTTATCCTACAGTATTCATTTAAGGGATAAAGTGAATTTTATTCTATTTTAATAGTCTACAGCTGGGAACTAATCCGAGTGCGCAAAAGTAGTCTGTGCACCCCTAGGTGTTACAGGACTTAAAAAAGAAGAATATTTTTTTAATAAGCATATTTAGAAGAAGGTATTTATAAGAAAGTATTTTTTATAATTATCTAGACATTTCCCAAATGTCGCTTAATACAAATACCCTTTATATATGTTTAGGTTAGATTAGGTTGTCTGGTGCCACCGCAAAAAGGAGCTTTGCGGAGCTCCGTCTGACTCGGTTCTTGTGTTGCTGAGCTACTAATTGCTACATTTGTTAGGCAGCCCTAGTTACTGGTCCACGACAAAATTAAATACCAATACATTGACGTTGAATTTGTATGGTGGCCTAATTTTGATCCCATTCTGTTTAAGAGCTATTCGGCCTATGAGTACTAGTGGCTTGCCGCTCGTTTCTTATCAGGAGGTCACGGGTTCGATTCCCGGCGGGGTCCAACTTTGTGGACTCGGTTTGGTTGGTTGTAGGGCATTTTCTGAGCCCGCCTGGCTAGCTACCACCATCTTATCTAAGTCTTGCCGCCTTGATCCGGCATAAAGATAAGATAGTCAGTTCCCCATTCCGTTGGGGATTCTTGATAAGCCCGCTTCCATATTCGGCATCATCGCCACTTACCATTAGGTGAGATAATAATAATAATAATATCTGGGACAAATCACACACGGTCATCTGGCCCCAGTCTAGGATTCCCTGTATCTTGGGAACCAGAGACTGATATACATACACATATACTTTTAAATACATATATACATATATAGATATAATACACCCAGACTCAGAGCAAACAATTCTGCTCATCACAGAAAAGTTTACCCTGTGTGGGGATCGAACCCACGACTCTCGGATCAGAGGTCAGGATCGCTAACCACTTAGCCACCGAGTCAGTCAATGAGATGATGCCAAGGGCTTACCAATTGAGGGTGAAAAAAAATATATATTAAAAAACTTCATTAAAAAACTCTACACGTTACACTCATAACGTACGTCCCCTATTCTGGGATAGGGAAGCTTATTGCAACTTTTAACTATAACATAGTTATTATTTTGATTATGTAACTTACCGTGGGAGAGCCATGCTTCGGTACGAATGGGCCGGCTCGACCGGAGTGATACCACGGCCTCACAGAAAACCGGCGTGAAGCAACGTTTGTTGTGTTTCGCCGTGTGAGTGAGGGTACCGGAGGCCCAACCACCCCCCCTCCCCATTCCCCCTTCCCCATCCCATTTCAAAGATCGGCAACGCACTTGTGACTCCTCCGGTGTTGCGGGTGTCCATGGGCGGCGGTAATCACTTACCATCAGGTGATCCGTCTGCTCGCTTGCCATCTATCCCATAAAAAAAAAAAAAAAAAAACGTTGTTATAATGTTTAAATCATTGATGATGCTTTTCTTTCCAGGAACAGTTATCAAGTTTAATAAAAAAAATACAATTTTATGTAGGTATGGAAAGAATGCAATATAAATAACAATGCCCTTTCACGCAATTTGTGTTTTAATCTAGTGTCTGAATTTCACTCCAATGCGTGCACTTTTTCTTATAACCCCATAAATAATATCGGCCACTCTACCACAATACTTTATGCAAAATTTCACACCTCCATTTTTTTTTATTAAAACCCTACCATTATAGGTAATCGGAGTCATCTTCGATCTGCTCGGGGGTGTAATTATGGAGATTCCAAGTATAGGGTGTTGTATTATCAGTCGCTGAGGGTTAAATCGACGAGTTTGCATGTTTGCGCTTTTTGTTGAAGCGGTTATAGTTCAGGAGCTAGGTGGTAAATAAGGTGTAAGGGACAGGTTTCCGAAAACTTTAAGGGCTTGCTCAGTAGACGAAACTGAACAACTTTCCACAAGAATTTTTTCCAGGAAACGAAAAAAATCGGCTTCTCCATACAAAATTATAAATTTGATTGGACAGTTTGTATGGAGAAGCCGTTTTTTTCGTTTCTTGAAAAAAATTCTTGTGAAAAGTTCTTCAGTTTCATCTACTGAGCAAGCCCTTAAAGTTTTCGGAAACTTGTCCCTTACACCCTGTATAGGGTGACTTTTAATTAGTTCTTGATAAGAAAGACTATACATGTGCTCATGATAAAAACAACTTTCCCTACGGAACCCATAGTCAAATTGCAAAAAAAAGTGTACTCTTCATACAAATCAATCAACTGACCAGCCACATTAGTATGAAGAGTATGGAATTGGACTATGGGTTCCTTGGGGAAAGTTTTTCGTTATCATGAGCACATGCATAGCCTTTCGTATCAAGAACTAATTTAAAGTCATCCTTTATAAATGTAAATTGAAAAAAAATTAATCCAATAGTTTACTGGCCATCTGAGTAACTTTTTATCAAATTTAAAAACGTTATTATTTTCTCAAAATAATTGAAATATTAAAGTATGACGTCATAATAGAATATGAAAGTATTGTATAGTCGTATCTATATTAATTGAGATTTTTTTATGAACTAAAAATTGTACTGTAATTATAATTCAAGCGAGTATTTTTTTTTAAATATTTCAATAAAATAGACACTTATTTAGAAAAATAGTTCATAATTTATTCTTGCTGAATTCAACAACACAATAACTAAAATTTTAATAAAACTTGAATGTTTAAAATAAAAGCCTATGAAACGGTAAAACACTCACAAAAATATAACCAGCTCATCTAAATAAACAGACCTATACACAACTAAATACATTGACCTCTATCCGGAGCAATAGAGCAAAGAAGTTACAAATTTTATTATTTTTACAAACCTACAGAAACACGAAGTAGTTTTCAAACAAAAGCGACCTACAACTCCTGGGCTACAACGGTCCACACGCAGTTTATTGCTCAAGAATTATTTATGACGTGTAATAAGAGTTGTCCTGTCCGGTCTGATGGTCCAAATTAGGGTGTTATTGGTGTTAACTTTAACACGTTTTGATGAGGTACTATCTTGGTTTTATGATGGATTATAGACAGCTGAACTGGATCTTATATACGTACTTTTATAAAAGGGCTTATTTAAGTAATGAAAATTAGGTTTTATCCCCAGAGCACTGGATTTTTTTAGCGTGTGGCAAAATTGACCTCTGAGGTAATAATTAAAAAAAGTAATTATTTCGGTATTTATTTATTTAAAAACAGATTTCAAGAGCTTCTGATTTAGGCCGTTAAATATTATACAGGTTGTAAAAAAGCGTATTTTTCAACCTTTCATAATTTTATAATTCTATCAGCTTTTTGCTTGATTAACTTATCCTCAGCAAAATCGTAATTTTAAAGTAGAATTTAAAAAATATATATATAAATTGTAGAGACTTAAATAAAATCAGTATCTAAATATATGAAATTATGACGATCTTGATGATATTGGTTTTGCCACTTTTATTAAAGTATTTTTTTTTTGTTCGAACGAATGAGACAAGAGATCGATGTTGTGACAAACCTAAATTTAACAACATCCTTTTAAATTAATGTACCGTACATTTTTGTAACGAATGTATCATTGTCGTACTTGCTAGACAAATTTAAAAAATAAAAGTACTAACCGTATTCGCAGTCACTTAACCTGCACGACTATCTAGCTCTGCTCAGAGCCAAGACGGCTTTAAAAACAAGATGGAAACTAACCGAAAGCCACACTATCTGGAAGTTTTTTTGCTCGTCTAACTGAACCAATTTACCGGCCACCAAGAGAGTCGCCTGGATTAATTAAAATCGAGTTTAACTGCGACCCTCACGATTGCTATCCATCTACTGGGAAATTTCATTAGCTGAACTGGTAACATTAGAATAGAATAGAATAGAATACTTTATTTGCTTCTTAACCGATTTCAAAAAAAGGAGGAGGTTCTCAATTCCTCGGAATCGTTTTTTTTATGTATGTTCACCGATTACTCGAAGACACCTGAAGCGATTTGGAAAATTATTTTTTTGTTTTACTTCATAGGTGGTCCCATATAAATTTTATCGAAATCGATTCAGCGGTTTTTGAGAAAATCAACAAAAACATACCAAAATTGCAGTTGTTGCGATTGAAGTCGGTTGTTTTTAACGTATTCAGCGTGGTCAATTATAAACAAGGTACATTGGTGAGATCTTAGATATAAAATTATAGATTCTCTTGTTTAGCTATATAAATGAAAGCATGCAAATATGTATCAACGCAAAATATTACAAATTCTCAGTACAAATCAATTAGTTTACATGTCAAAGATAATTCTGTTACAATAAAAATGTCAACCATATAGAACATGTTTTGAAGACGCCACTCATGCAGTGCTACTTTAAATTTCATAAATGGCAATTCCTGAATTGAACGCGGTATTTTATTAAACATTGTGTAGCCCATGCAGTAACAATTTTGTTTATGTTGTATTTTGGTGTCATTTCGAATTAAAATTAATCTCACCTAGATAATGTACCGACAGTCATACAGCTTTATTAAATTGCATGGTATTGGATAATCATGACTGAGGGTATTGAGTTACAAGTGGTAGGGGCTTCGTATTAGGTTAAATAATCTTATTTTTTTGATAATACTAATCAAAAAAATTAAAAAAATCCTTCGAAAAGTGTACAGAGCTACTTACTTTAAATAATATTTTGAACTCTCCATAAAAAAATTGTTAATCCGACAATGGAATTATATAAAGAGGTCAGTTTTTTGTTCGTTTATTTTAAAAGTAGGAAAACAAAAGTTGTCACATTTGACACGAATAATAAGCCTGGATATGTTCACATTGTCTTTTAAAATTACATCTTGTATAAAAGTCTGAATAACTTAAGATCATTTAATAGTGTATACATAAAAATTACAATATGAAGTACAGTATCAAATAACTGTAGTGAAAAATGTTTACATAATTATCTGCTCTCTTCAATATTGTCGCTAAGCGTACAATAATATTTGTCACATTGTCACAATAGCGGCAATGATGAATGATCACTTCAATCAATACCTAGATCCAATACTTTCCCGCTAATTTGACATCTCTGTGACAATGATAAATCGTATACTGTTTTTCTCATTTCACACTTTTACAGCTTTTTCCGTTTCCCTTTGTGGAAAATGATTTTTTCGATCCTTACTCCTTAAGCTTTGATTGATCGAAACTGTAGAAATCCTTTTGTGTTTTTCCTTTACCATCTTGTAAGACGATGGCGGAGACTTACCGTGGAATAACATAGCTTGAAAATACTTCGTGTTTGATAATGAAAACTAAAATTTCCGTTACCTACCGAATTTCATCCAAATTTGTTCAGTAGTTTCGACATGAAAGCGGAACAAATAAACAGAAATCCCTAATTTAGCATTTATAATATAAGTAGGTTTATTTTTAATTCCCAGACGTGACGTCTTCACTAGTGAAAGATATTGAGCGTCACTATAGGATTCATTTTGTGATTTTTACGAATCAAAAATTAAAGATGAGATGGAAAACAAAATAATTGACCACGCTGAATACGTTAAAAACAACCTACTTCAATCGCAACAACTCCAATTTTGCTATGTTATTGTTGATTTTCTCAAAAACCGCTGAATCGATTTCGATAAAGTTTGTATGGGACCACTTGTGAAGTATACCCTTTTAAACAAAAAAAGAATTTTCCAAATCGGTTAAGGCGTCTTCGAGTAATCGGTGAACATACATAAAAAAAAGATTCCGACGAATTGAGAACCTCCTCTTTTTTTTGAAGTCGGTTAAACAAATATAGTTTTTTAAAATTGTACACTCATATATATATTTTTTTACTCAGTCACATAGTCTGGTGTTTGTGTTGTGTTCATTAATAACCTTTAGCGTACTGGGACGGTTTTCTTACCTTTGGAAGATTACGCGATATTTCACATATGAGTGCCAAGTCCGGATCAGTGGAGATTGTTGGGCTACGGCCAACCCCAGTATCAGAAGTTTTTAAGCCACCTATAAAGCCTCTAACATAACGAGTACATTGTAGTGATACGTTAGCTATTGGTACTAACAGCTTAACGTTTCTCGTGAAGCTCGGAAATGGTCTAACTAAAACAAAACTCAAAATACTCAAAATGTTTTTTTATTTAAGTAGATCTTCACACATTCTTTTGATTTGTCATTTTTTGGCAATACCCGCGTCTGTAGTAATTCGACGTGCGTGTACAACATGACCACGAAAGCCGAACTGATGAAAAATGGTTTCCCGTACTAAGTATCCATAAATTAATTTATTGGTATACCAACTTGGGTACATACGTTAAGTCTTATTAATTTAAATACTAGCGTTAGTACAGTCCCGTGCACCTAAAAGTATACAGGGTAGCCGTGCCATCTAGTACTAGTTGCACTACTTGGCGGTATACTTTTAGTTGCACGAGACTGTACGTGCATATTTAGGCAAAATTTATATATAAGGTGCTACTTTATTAGTGCCCGATATTTTAGTCAGTGCTTCTACTCCTGATTCTGATCAACTTTCCCCAAGAAACCCATAGTCAAATCGCAAAAAAATTTTTGGGCTCTTCATACTAATTTGGCCGCTCGGCTGATCGATTTGTATGAAGAGCCCAAAAATTTTTTTTCGATTTGACTATGGGTTTCTTGGGGAAAGTTGATCAGAATCAGGAGTAGAAGCACTGACTAAAATATCGGGCACTAATAAAGTAGCACCTTATATTTAAATATCATCAGTTTATTAGCAAATATTCTGTGAAATATCAAATATAAGCCTTCTACATCATCACCACTTACCACTAGGAGAGATAATACTAAGAGTTTACCAATTTTCGATAAAAAAAATATTTTTTAAATAAATCATACTTATAAAAAAAAAAAATATATATAAAAAAAAAAATATTAAAATATTTATTATTGTCTGTAAATATTTTTTGATGTCTCTGTACTATTGGTGTGCAATAAAGAATATTTATCTTTATCTTTATCTTTATTTTTTTTCTGCTACAATTACAGATTCATTGGAGAATATTTATTTGTTCCTTGAGTTACTTAACAGATACTTACATATGAATTGTTATACATACAATATGAACCCTTAATAAACTACCCTTAGTGAGGGTGGTAGAGGCATCAGAGATGCGTCCTATGTTATATGGAAGGCATTAATGTCTGCCGTATACCATGAATGTTCTGCGAGCTAGTTATGGGGTACTTTATCATATCGCCCCATAAGTCTTCACTCAAGTGTACGAGTATCTTAATTCAATTCAATTCAAATATTCTTTATTGCACAGAGACATACATGATAATATAATATTTAAAACGAATGTAGCTGTACAATTTAGGCGGCCTTATTGCTAAGAGCAATTTCTTCCAGGCAACCTGAAGAATGGAAAAATATAAACATAATAATGGGCTGTGCAAAGCAAAAGCGAATGAAATTAACATTTAAAACTAATATCTATCTAAAAACGAACCTATAAATAAAATAAATAAATAATATACATATACATAATTATATCAGTACTTACATATAATACAAATACTTAATGATATATATAAATATAATACATATCTATAAATATATTATATATGAAGCAGTAATAAGAGTGAAGGTTCAGTGGGGTTTGGATTTTGATTGAAGTTCTAAATAATATTCTTTCACTTGCCTTTTAAAAGAGTGAAGTGAAGGAGCTTGTCGGATAGAGACAGGAAGAGAATTCCACAGTTGAATAGCTTGGACAGTAAAGGAATGAGCAAGGAAGTTAGTAGAATGTGGAGGAACGTAAAGGCGAAGATTATCAGAGGAGCGGAGAGTGCGAGCATGAGTAGACGAAAGGAATTGGAAGAAGTCTTTCAGATATGAAGGAGTTTTAGGGTTAAACAGAGTAGAGTAAAGGAGCGACAGGATATGAAGGTCTTTACGACGGCGAATTGGGAGCCATTTGAGTTGACGCCTGAATTCAGAAACGTGGTCATACTTACGTAGGCCGTAAATGAACCGTATGGCTACGTTTTGGAGACGCTCAAGTTTGTTAAGGAGAACAACTGTGAGGTCTGGATAACAGACGTCGGCATAGTCTAGGAGCGGAAGAAGGATAGTTTGAGCCAGAGTAATTTTAGTGGAAGTGGGTAGGAAGTTACGCAAACGATTTAATGATTTAATAGAGGCAAATATCTTCCTGCTAACTTCAGCTATCTGCACTTCCCAAGATAGAGTCTGATCAAAGTATATGCCAAGATTCTTAACTTTTTTACTAAAAGGGATTTTTATTCCGTCAAACGTGATGGCCGGGAGAAGCTCAAAGTCAATCCTTGATATGAAGTGGGGACTTCCTATTATGATAGTTTGAGTCTTAGTTGGGTTGACCTTGAGACCAAACGATTCGCTCCACTTCAGTATTTCAATTAGGTCTAGGTTGGTTCTACTAATAGCATCAGATAAGTTAGCTGAATCACATTGCGTGTAAATTTGTAAATCATCCGCATACATGTGATATGAAGATGAAAGATGCTGGGAAATAGAATTTATGAAAACAGCAAAAAGTAAAGGAGAGAGCACGCCACCTTGAGGGACTCCAGCAGTTATAGAACACCAGCTAGAGAATGTATCATCGGCGCGGATACGCTGACGACGTCCAGACAAATAGCTGTGGAACCAGTTCAAAGCAGTTTGGGCGATGTTAAGTGAGCATAGCTGCCCCAGTAAGACGTCATGGTCAACAGTGTTGAACGCATTGCTAAAATCGAGTAGTGTTAGAACTGTTAGTTGCTGTTCTTCCATGCCACGTCTGATGTCCTCAGAGATTTTAGTCAAGGCAGTAGCGGTACTGTGCCCAGGACGAAAACCAGATTGATAAGGGTTAAGGAGATTATTTTGGACAAGAAATTGTGAAAGTTGGGAGTGCGCAAGACGTTCAAGGACTTTGGATAGGAATGGTAGAATGGAAATAGGCCGATAATCAGAAGAGGAGAGTGGATTGGTCTTTTTCGGGAGGGGAATAATTTCCGCTTCTTCGCGGGTTCGATTCCCGGCGGGGTCCAACTTTGTAGGACTCGGTTTGGTTGGTGGTAGGGCATTTTCTGAGCCCGCCTGGCTAGCTACCACCATCTTATCTAAGTCTTGCCGCCAAACATCAATGTTGACAGCATTGATGTGTTCCGGCATGAAGATAAGATAGCCAGTTCCCCATTGCGTTGGGGAATCTTGGTAAGCCCGCTTCCATCTTCGGCATCATCGTCACTTACCACCAGGTGAGATGATGCCAAGGGCTTACCAATTGTGGATTAAAAAAAAAAAAAAAAAAAAAAAAATTCTTTCCATATTTCAGGAAAGGAGCCAGAAGAAATCGATTTATTAAATATTTTGCAGAGGACAGGACAGAGTATATCGATAAGGGGTATGGTCATTTGGCGACTGATACAGTCACCTCCAACGGCCTTAGACGAGATAGAAAGAATATTCTTTTCTACATCGTCTACAGTGAATTCACTAAATGTGAAGGGAGAGAAATTAGATGCAGGCATTTGGTTTAGTTTAGACAGTGTGTTAGCCTTGAGGACAGGGTTTATATGGGAAGAAGAAGAGAAATGAATATTCAAAGCATTAATGTCAACGTCTTTGGAAAGAGTATCACCGCTACAAGATTTCCCGACACCAATGGACCGTAGGAATTTCCAGACTTTTGCTGGATTGCCCTGCTCAACGGATTCATGAATAAAACGTCGCTGCGCATCTCTGCACGCTAAATTACAGCGATTCCGTTTGCGATGATAAGTATCCTTATTTGCCTCAGTAGCATCAATCTTGTACCTCGTCTTGGCTTCGTTCTTTTTCTTCATTAGCAACTTTATGTCTTCTGTAAGCCAAGGCGCCGGTAGATGTTTTACCTTAACAGGATGGATGGGCGCATGTAAGTCGTATAAATCCATTAACTTGGAGTTTAGTAATAGAACTTGATCACTTACAGAGGGAGTACTATCTATAATTGTCCAATCTATGTTAGCTGCATCTGAACGGAGATTGGTGATGTTCATACCACTAAAATTTCGAAGCATAAGAATACGGGGCCTAGGTTTGGGTGGACGAATTTTGTATGAGAGGTAGACTAAATTATGATAGGAGAAAGCGTCAGCAGTCATCTGACCATGTTCAGATACATGATCAGGGGAAGAGACAATCATGAGGTCAAGAAGAGAGGGCGTACAATTTGGAAAGAAATGAGTAGCGTTTAGAGGTAGGATGTGCATATTCGCCGCGGTGATTATATTTTGAAGAATACGGGAGCGAGTATCATTTTTTAGTAGACACGTATTAAAATCACCCATTATTACCAGGTGGTTGTATAACGGTGCAAGATCTTCCAAGAGCTTTTCAAAGCAAGGAAAATAATTGACACGGAGCGAGGGGCTATAAAAAACTCCTAGAAGCACTTTCTGATGGGATAAGGTGACTTCAATAAACAAATGTTCCGCTGTATTCGGTGGTGGTGGTTGCTCTGATCTACTTATAATGGAGAAAGGAATATTACTTAATAACACAGCGAGCATTTTATTCGTCTATTTGTTATAGATATTTCATTTCATTTTATTTCAATATACTTTATTGCATCAGAACCAATTTACACGAAAGTGAGTAAAAGATATATTAATAAACAATAGGTGACATTATTGCTAGGTAACAATTTCTCCTAGACAACCAGGAATCTACTTGTTAATTAACTATAGTGTCCCCAATTGTCCCCAAATGTCTGCTGGTAGCATACCCTTGAAAGGAGAAATTATGTATGGTTAGAGGCCAACTGTAGTACCAGAAATTTCCAAGCCGAAGACCTCTGAAGGCCTCTTTAATTCGAGTGGAAGTGTAGTCTCGGTCCTCACCCCTTAGTGTTCCAGGACCTAAAGAATGAGATGAAGTTATGGCCTCTGATATGGCTTAAGATTGCCATCTAGTAAGCAACTGGAAGATAGCTTTTCTACTTCAACTTATACGTATGAAAATGAACAGCAATAATGACTTTTCATAAAAATCGATCAGCTGGCCTATATACTAACTATTACCAACCAAACCACGTCCTACAAAGTTGAATCTCGCCGGGAATCGAAGCCGCGACCTCCTGATGTGAAACAAGTGGACACGCTACATTACCACAGAGGCATTTTTATCACCATGTACTTGTAATTTTTTAAAATAATAATATTATTTAATATACGTTCACTTCGAGGTATGCCTTTTAAAAGTATTAAAATTATGGATTTTATAAAAAAAAACAGAAATTCTATCTACTTCATTCAAACAAATAACATCTACGTATTACTTACACTGAAAGTGCAAAAAATCGAACGCTCCACCGCAGTGCCAGGGCCGGTGACGTCACCGGAAGCCCCGCTCCCCCCACAAACTTCCGGTGCGAGGGAACCAGGAAACCGGATGTGGTCTTCCATTCGGAAAAACTCGACAAAAGAGTCTCGAGTAGAAGCGAGCAGTAGTTGAATCAACTTTGAAGTCGTGTAGAAGTATTTACATATTATTTATAGTTGTTATTTGAGTGGTAAAAGTTTCCTATAATTATGTCCTCCATAACACAAAAGATCACAATAACGAAAAAAAAAAAGTTTGAGTAAAAGTCCAAAAAAAAGATTTCGATATCATCATCAGCTGAAAGACGTCCACTGCTGGACAAATATCTCCCCTAAGGCTTTCTACATCGACCAGTCTTAAAAAAGATTTATTTAGTTTTTGCTAAATTATGCCATAAAGTATAAAACAATCTCTTCCCGGCAATCTGTGATGGCAACTTTCTGTGATGAGCAGAATTGTTTGCTCTGAGTCTGGGTGTATTATATCTATATATGTATGTATTTAAAAGTATATGTGTATGTATAACAGTCTCTGGTTCCCAAGATACAGGGAATCCTAGTTTGGGGCCAGGTGACCGTGTGTGATTTGTCCCGGATATTATTATTATTTACTTATTTAATCTTTAAATTAATATTACTAACTTACTTTTACCTAAAGGTAAAGTAAACATTTTTTTACTTAATTGTTGAGTTTCATGACTAGTAAGCGGAAATGACGGAAGCTAAAAGGAGAAAAACCGTCTTACTGAACAAGTATTCCCAACAAATGCATAATATATCAAATATAATTCTTATCAAATTCGTTTTTTTTCATATATACATATGTCAGCTGATTGGGCAATTTTCTACTTTATTAACAAATTTAATAACAAAAAAATAAATTTATGCATTATTATGATAAGTATTCTATTATTTTGACTGACTTGGTGGCTAAGTAGTTAGTGATCCTGACCTCTGATCCGAGAGTCGTGGGTTCGATCCCCTAACAGGGCATTTTTTTCTGTGATGAGCAGAATTATTTGCTCTGAGTCTTGGTGTATTATATCTATATAGGTATGTATGTATTTAAAAAGTATATGTGTATGTATATCAGTCTCTGGTTCCCAAGATACAGGGAATCCTAGTTTGGGGCCAGATGACCGTGTGTGATTTGTCCCAGATATTATTATATTATTATGATAAGGGCCTTCTTAAGATTTCGTAAGAGCTCTTTCCATGTCCTGTATATCGTTTTCCTTCCTCAAGATTAATACAAGTATCTCTTAAATATCGGTCGAGTATACAAAAATAATAAGTTTTGGATTACACCACGATATTTCCTGTAAGTTGTGATCTTCCACGTTACACGCGGGAATAATCCGGTTGATTCTAGGACATTAGTCTAAGCTTATAGGGTAAGTATACCAGACACGAGGAACTTTCACCCATTTGCTCCTACAAGTGGTAGGGTTGTCACATTCATTTTATCTAATAATAAGTTACCAAGCGATATAAATTTCGTAATCGGTAGCATAAGAAAAAATCATTTTTTTATGGCAGAGGTGGCAAACGAGCAGACGGATCACCTGATGGTAAGCGATTACCACCACCCATAGACACCCGCAATACCAGATTGTAAAGTGTAGTATGTGGATAGCTTTTTTAATGTGATTTTCATTAAATTTTATTTCTTATTGTCTTCTTAGCAAGAAATATACGCATAGTAAAATCTTCTAAACAATCTTTAAAAACCTAATTTACCCACTTATAGATTGGTACATGAAAAGTCATGTCGTACTACTATTTTATACGTACATTTTCCAAGCAAAGTATGTTCAAATTTTGCTCCTTTTGATTTTAATCTGTCAGGCTAACAGTCTCTTTGTCATCTATATATATATAAGTATGTGAATACCGCGACCCACTCGTCTAAAGCGAGAAGATTAACTATTACGCCATGCACGCTTTTAAATTTTAAATATTCACAATAATTTAAACAATTATAATTTTAATTTGGCCTCTCTCACTTAACATTAGATAGTCGCGGGTTCGGATCCTTCTAGCATTCGTCTAGATCGGTTTGGTTGGTACTTAGAAGAGCATTTTATAAACATTTCTGTCTTACCGACAATAACCATTATCAAGGGACAACCCTAATACCGCACGGTGGAGCCAAAACTTCCGAGTTGGTAATTGTTAACGTATTGAGTTTGCACCAATCGGGAATCGCTTATAGGCGGCTAAGTAATACAATAATGTAAAATGACATTAGATAATTTCTGGTTATGTATTAATAAAAGTTACGCATTACTATGGAGATATACATAATATATATTTTTTTATAATATCCGGGACAAATCACACACGGTCATCTGGCCCCAAACTAGGATTCCCTGTGCTATGGGAACCAGAGACTGATATATACATACACATATACATTTAAATATATACTTAAATAGATATAATACACCCAGACTCAGAGCAAACAAATCTGTTTATCACAGAAATGTTTGCCCTGTATGGGGATCGAACCCAAGACTCTCGGATCAGTGGTCAGGAGCGTATACCACTTAGCCACCGAGTCAGTCATATTACTACGATATTAAAACATATACATACATATTAGGCGATAGAAGTATCTTCTAATATCTCCTGTCTTGAAGGGTCAGCAACATTGCACACGATTTCGAAAAGTGTATGGTTTTCATAAATTGTAAAATTTGTTCCTATTGATAGTAAAAAAAATAAAGAAAAAATTAAATTAGAAATATTTCGACATAGTTATATCTATATTAATAGCTTTTTTACTTTTTTCGGTGTCCATTACACCCGGTATAATATTGTATATTTTTTATTACTCTAACTTTACTTAAACTTAATGAAACGAGTATTTTTGTTGTGCTCATCAATTTTAACTATATTTTTTCTTATTTACGTTATAGGTACTTGAGGTATATGCGAAGAACGGATCTTGGTCTGCTTCGGTCACATAATGGACTCTCCACGCCATGATCTGGAGAGAGCGATTATTCTAGGGCAGATGGAAGGAAAATGCGCAAGAGGAAGAACACCAACAAGATGGTCCGATACTGTGAAGAAAAGTTGGAAGCAGTCTGTATCGAGTCGAGCCGTCCACTTGACCAGTAATCGAGTCCAGTGGAGGATCACATGTGGTCACGATCCTCAGAAATGCGGGAACGACAAAAAAGAAGATTATTTAGAACAATAAAAGTAAAGTCGTATAAAAAAAGTTCATAAAATACAATATCATAAATAAAAAGCCAGCCGTATTACAAACAGTTTTTTGGTACACCCTGTTTACACTTAAGTTAATAATAATTACAAATTAATTTCGAAACGACGCATGAAATTCACCTACCTATACTCTTCCTCCTATACCTATTAAATTCATATCAAATTAAATTATAATTACAATACATATTTTACAAAATCTGCAATTTCGCCATAAAAACATTACCGAAACCGAAATAGCTGAAATAATTTTCGGTAATTTGCTGATTACCCTGCGGCGTTTATGGGGAGCGATCCAATTACTGGATTAAAATTATTATGAAATGGTACTTTAATGCCATCGGTCGGGCCATCTGGTACATTCCCTGATTAAGTCTGTTAAGATTAGCTGTAACTGTCGCTGCGGTGTCGTGAGGCAATTTAGTGTTGGCGACAAGCTGCAGATGTACTTACGAGTAACAGAGACAAACATAGGTACTTGTCGTATAATATAAAAGGTGTTTTTAATGCCGGATCTATTAAGAACGTATCGAGGCTTTATTTAGTCCAAATATGACTAATTTTGCTCTACAATTTTTTCTTATAGCCTGGATTGTATTTATATGTCAACCATTAATAATTCACCCCGTCATTATTAACTATTCGACTAGATAATATTATACTCGCAATTCGATGCCTTTGCCAACGATTGGAAATCGTGTCGCACATTGTAATTAATTCTATCTTATCGGAGAACGTAACCAAATTAGGAATGGAGGCAGGTCACATAATTTATTGGGGTAAAATCCTTTTGTCCCGAACCACGACGTTGTAATTGTAATGTTATGCGAGATCCTTTAGCGGTTGATTCGCTTTTGATAATGAATTAAGATAAGTACTAATTAGTATTCGTATTGGTTAATTTGCATGATTGTTATTTAAATATTTTATTGCAATGGGATACAAAGGGAGGTCTTTTAAAACGCAATCTTGGGATCTTTAAGATGAGAGTGAAGAGGCTTTAATTGAGTTAGTGTGTGCCATCCCCGAATACATCGTAATTTAAATCAGGTTACATGCACATAGTAACTACACAAAAAAAAGAGTTGGAAATTATTTTGCGCCAGAGATTCTGATGTCTTGGATTTATTTCTTACTTCAGAAATATTATTTTTTATAACGAAAATTTCGACACTCACAATAAAAATATGACATTCTTGAGAGACGATTCAAGAAACTCATACTCTTCATTAAAAAAAAACATTATACATATATGAAACTCTATTTTCTTGAATGAAAAAAATTGTTTTTGCCGTGTAGTCATTAAAAAATCTTCGATCTTTGGCCCTGGGCTTTAAGGCTTTATGTACCCATCTTACAATCTTACGTATTGAAACAGTTTTTTCCGTGAAATTACGGATTTCATTCCGTAAAACTATTATTAACCTTCGATTACACGATTTTCCTGAATTTAGAAAAAGACACGTTAATCCGTGAAAAAACGGATTTCGTTGTTTTACGGTTACTTAATAATATAAATGCCAAAGATACCATCTAAATGTAACTCGAGATTTTAGGTTCATAGTTCATACTTCATTTATTCATTTACAAAATACATTGTGTTTGAATTAGAAATAATAAGTACAATAAAATTTAACAATACGAAGAAAATAAAAACATAAAAGCATAAAATTCATTAAAAAGTTATATAAATCATCTCAATAAATTAAATTAATTAAACTAAAATATGTCACTGTACAAAGAAAACCCAAATAGGTAAACGTAGATATAGACATATAATTTTGGCTCAACAAATATTAGTAGTAATAATAAATAATATTAGTAGCAATACCAATTTTAGATGTACCTATCACAGAACTTATAATAAAATATCAAAATATCATAAGACAGTTTGATACCAATATATTAGCAATATCTCAAACATAAGTCTTCAAGGCTTAGCACAACTTTCATCTGCGTTACTGATAACTTCGTAATTAGCATTTTAGTAATGGTAAATATCAAATCGAATATTCTCAAAAATAAGGTCCCTCAATTTTTTTTTTAATTTTATTGAGTTTGAGAAACTGAAACAGTATTTATTACCATTACAAAATCCTGTATGTCCGAGTACTGCTGTATGTAAATACAGTTTTCGATTTCCCTTTTTTAGAACTTTTTTACAAAAGCAAATATTTAAATTGATCTACTAGCGTAAGTAGTTTAAATTTGTTAACAACCGATATCGTCCCCACTGCAGGGGCACGGGTCTCTTCCCATACCTCGGGAAGATTAGGCCATACTCCAAACACGGGGGCCACGGATTGGTGGAGGTTGTGGGGCTAGTGGCCAACCCCAGTGTCAGAAGTTTCAAGCCGCCTCCGACATGGCTTAACGACTGCCATCTAGCGATAGCGATAGCGAAGCACGGAAACGGTCTAGATAAATGCCACGAACAGTTAAGCCCATCCGGGTTATGACCATGTCTGTAGTCAGTTAACCTGCGTGATCGACGCGACCACGCATGCCGTACTGAGCCACGACCGCTACTGTTAATTATCGTTACCATATCTGCTGAAACACGTCCACTACAGAATAAAAGTCTCACGAAGATTTTCCATAATAATCGGTCTTGCGCTGTCCCGCATCCAGCTTCCCGTGACGTTCACTAGGTCATCGGTCTGCGAAATGAAAAGCCTGATTACGCTACGTCTCCCGGTGCGCAGTCACTAGTTCACCACTTAAGAACGTTTAAGGATACCTATTTTATACTGACTGACTCGGTGGCTAAGTGGTTAGCGATCCTGACCTCTGATCCGAGAGTCGTGGGTTCGATCCCCACACAGGGCAAACTTTTCTGTGATGGTTGTATATTATCTATATATGTATGTATTTAAATGTATATGTGTATGTATATCAGTCTCTGGTTCCCAAGATACAGGGAATCCTAGTTTGGGGCCAGATGACCGTGTGTGATTTGTCCCGGATATTATTATTATTATTACTGTACAAAATTGCAAAAAATTAATATGAAATATAAAAAAAAATGAGAACAATTTTAACTCGTATAAGTTGTCTAGTTCAGTTCATCTGGTTCACGCTCGCTTCTCGTCTTAGCATTTCCACCTCATGATGAATCATCTGATCGATTTCAGTCATGGCAACTATTCTGACTCCTACCCCTTCTATCTCTCAATACATAATCCAAGTTTAGTATTTAGTGATTGACTATATCGACATCCAAATTAAATATGACATTCTCATGAAACCAATTTAATGTTTATTTGATATCTTCTTCTTTTCGAATCGATAGCAAACCTATTTAAATAGTCTCGGCCCAAAATTCAGCTACGCGAATCGCACTGTCCGTAGCACTCATTAGATCTTCCTGCGTGCAGTTGTTTGGGCACGCAGGGCACCATCTCAAATACTCCATTATTATTTATTTGATATGATATCCAAGAATAAATTGAGAACATTGTTACAGGTCAAAGGTTTATACTTCAGTTTCAGGTTAATTTGTGTAAAATATCATTATTTTGTTTATTGACAACTAATAGGTCATCAGCCGAAAGATGTCCACTGCTGGACAAAGGCCTCCCCCAAGGATTTACACGCCCACCAGTCCTGTGCGACTCGCATCCAGCGACTTCCCGCAACTAATTGGTATTTGCATCAGTTTAGTATTGTCATAGAAATAAAGAGCGCGCAGAGGTGTGATAACTTTAGGAAATGTTTTTCTTGAGAAGGTTATTTTATAATAAAAATATCAACCTAACTTTCCCCACGGACATCTCATCATCATTAGCCGAAGATATCCACTGCTGGACAAAGGCCTGGACCAAGGATTTCCACATATGCTCGCATCCATAGGCTTCCCGCAACGTTTACCAGATCATCGGTCCAGGGACATCTGACCCATGATTATCCTGCTATACTCTTAGCATTAAACCTTAAAATAAATTACTACCATGGTTGAGTATTTATAATAAAAAGACTATAACGATAAATCATACTTATAGTATCAGGATTAACTTGGAGCGGGGGGCGTGGAAGTCGTGACGTCATAATAATTGGCTAAGCGCGAGTCGGCACAAGACAAATTTATCGCGAAACGTGAATCGCTTCGTGGGTGGTCTGCAAATTAATAGGTAGTTGTATTTGTCTAGAGAAAAATTATTGCGTGGTGTAACTAAAAATATTACAAAGCCTACTGCGCAAAAAGTTAACAAAAAATATGGAAGCAAGATTACACAGGATAGCTGAATAAATTACATTTATTTTTGTAATCGAACATCGTTTAATTTCAGTCGTAAATTTAAGATAAATAAATAAATATCCAGGACAAATACCACACGGTGATCTGGCCCTAAACAGGGATCCCTGTATTATGGGAACCAGAGACTGATATACATACACATATACCTATTTAAATACATACCTACATATATAGATAATTAGATATAATACACCCAGACAGAGAGCAAACCAATCTGCCCATCACAGAAATGTTTGCCCTGGGTAGGGATGGAACCCACGACTCGACAGTCAGTCAGACGACGAGTCAGTAGCACTAACCACTGCAGTGAAGACAGCAAGGGATTTCAATTTCCAGTGGTGATAACCAACCAGTTTCTCTCCTTCCTTCATCTTCTTGACTATTGGCATTTAAAACCCTCAAGAATAAGCAATATCCTAGGCTACATACGAATGAACATAAGAAAGATAAATACTGGTACATGAACCCAAAAATCGTTTTCATCCATTCATCCGACGCAGTCGGGCTTGAAAACCCGACATAAGTTCAGACCCAGAAAAGAATTGCCAGCTAAATATACAGGCTTCTGTTATAAGGCTTTCACTGAACCTAATTCTACCAAAATACCTTTAAAAATCTGATTAGCTAAATCACAACATTACAACCAAAGACCTGAATAACAAATAGTACTGTGGATTTACGCGGCTAACGGAATGCGGGTGGAAATTAATTTTATCCCTGAACCGGTAGTGATGGGCCGGGTATCGATAACTTGATAATGCCTATCTATATTTCAATCAAGAAATAATAATATGATTCAAGTTTATACCTAAGAAACGTATTTTTGTTTCAAGAAGATTTTGGTGTATTCTCTTATTATTTGTTTTTTTTTTATATTACCGCATACCTTGATAAATATAAGTCGATTAGGAAAAAATCATCGAATGATAATTAAAACACCTTATTCTATGCGTTATTTTTTTCCTAATACATTATTTAAAAATATACTTTTGGAAATATCTGATATTTCCACACGCAAAAAACTGTCCTATGACTCATAGATTTACATTTACCATTTCTCAATTATCTTTGTAAATTCCGCAACATTTCTCGTTCCCATACCATTTTCTTTTTATCTGGCCCATCACTAATTCCGTCCCTCGTTTTGCTAACGACGGATAAATTTCTAACGTATTATCTGGAATTAGGTTCGTTGAACAATTACATTGGCAGTGGTAAGGTTAAATTTACTGTAACAGAAAATGAGAGTATCTATTTCAAAAAACCTTTTTGTTGTTACCCTCTTTTATGATTGCGGTTAAGCTTTTTGTTCATTGTTTTCATAATAATATGTTTCTATCTGTCTATCAGCCGAAAGACGTCCACTGCTGGACAAAGGCCTCCCCCAAGGATTTCCACACCGACCGGTCCTGTGCGGCTCGCATCCAGCGGCTTCCTGCAACCTTTACCAGGTCGTCGGTCCACCGAGTCGGGGGCCTGCCCACACTGCGCCTTCCGGTGCGCGGTCGCCATTCGAGAACTTTACTGCCCCAACGGCCATCTGTTCTACGAGCTATGTGCCCTGCCCACTGCCACTTAAGTCTAGCGATTCTGTGAGCTATGTCGGTAACTTTAGTTCTCCTACGTATCTCCTCATTTCTGATTCGATCACGTAGGGAAACACCAAGCATAGCGCGCTAAGCATAATATGTTTAATTTAATTTTTTTTATAATTAAATTTGTCAGTAACTTTTTTAATAGTACTTTCTTCTATGTTACTTTCTGGTTTTGTTCATCATCTTTATGTGAGCCGGAATATTTCCACGATGAACCTGGCTTTTCCCGTAGTCTTACACTTATCATGGTTCTCTTTCGCATTACACGATAAGCTGTTGGTCGGTAACAACGCAGCCGGTGCTGCTATTTATTTAATTCTGTTTTTTTCTCAGAAAATTCTATTCGTGCACTTTATGCAGCTTTAGTTCGTAGTCTTTTGGAAACCAATATGGTCGTATGGAATCCACATGAAAAGAAATATATTCTTATGCTGGAGCAAATTTAGAAAAAAATTCTTAGAAGCTTGTACAAATTTAAATACTCTTATTATCCATAACTTTATTCAACACTTTTCCTTCATCCCTGACTAAACTTGGATATGATTCACTGCAACTTCGTAAATCAATATCCCTAATTAAATTTGTGTTGAATCTGTTCCGTAATCGTATTGATTCTACTTCTCTCCTTAATACATTTTTGAAAGTATTTGTGCCAGACTCATACTTACGAGCACGCAAACATCTGCTGCTCGCGCCGGTGCGCGCGCACGGAAGCGCGCCGCCAGTCGCCTGCAGCTCGCGCGGTCGCACTGCTTAATTCTTTGCTCGACATACCATCGTCTTCGCGTTGTGATTTGTTTGAGAGTACGATTGGATGTCTGATGTTTGAGTGAAAGCGACTGATTGAAAGTATGATGCCTGCAAGTACTATCTATTAAATTAAATTTAGCAAATTTGTTATTTAATATAAGGATAAACCTTTTTTATTACTGTCTGTTATATTTTTTTGTATGTACTTGTAGTGTCTTGGAGTATTCTGTTATGCTATAATGTATCTTTATTAATAAATAAATAAATAAATTTAAATGCAGATGCCTTGAATCTTCTGACACTGGGGCTGGCCACTAGCCCTACAACTTCTACCAATCCGGATTTGGCTCCCGTGTGTGGAGTATGGCCTAACCTTCCCGAGTTCTGGGAATAGACCAACCATCGTGTAATAGTTTGTAAGTGGAAGGCAAATATTATAAGTTTCTTCAATCGAATGTGTTGTTATAACTTGGTTTATTAACCGACTTCAAAAAAAGGAGGAGGTTCTCAATTCGTCGGAAACTTTTTTTTATGTGTGTTCACCGATTACTCGAAGACGCCTGAACCGATTTGGAAAATTCTTTTTTTGTTTAAAAGGTGGTCCCATATAAATTTTATCGAAATCGATTTAGCGGTTAATAAAAACATAGCAAAATTGGAGTTGCTGCGATTGAAGTCGGTTGTTTTTAACGTATTCAGCGTGGTTAGTTATACTTTGAACAAGATATGTCAGAAAGATATTAGAGAGTAATAGGTCCCTTATATTCTACCTATCATTGTCAGAAAGTAAATTCTATCGTATTTTAATTTTTCATACAGAAGTGTTCCCGGCCCGTTCAAAACCCTATACATATTACTATTGTTATGTGTACAACTAAACACCATAAAAGCGAAGTTTCAATATCAGTCGCGGTTTATCGCTCTCGATCCATTAACGAGGACGACGTCACTTCCGCCGGAAGCAGACGACCTGGGGATGGGCGCGAAAACGCCTCGTACATGGAGTTAGAATTGTCAACATTTCAAAAATGTTTACCCCCAGAGGCCATCCATAAATTACGTCACACGTTAAGGGGGCGGGAGGTGGTCAACGGAGTGTGACAGTATGTGACAAGGGGTGGGGGGAGTCACAAACGTTGTAACGCCACATAATAAAAAATAAAAAAAATAATTTTGGAATTTCTGTTTTCATTTTTTCAATTCTGGGCGAAAAATTTCAAAATATGTGATGTCACACCAGGGAGGGGGTGGTCCCACAAACGTGACCATCTGTGACAACAAGGACGAGGGAGGGGGTCAAAAAATCATGATTTTTTTATGGATGGCCCCCAATTTCTATGAGTATTAGGTTATAAAATATTCTACTCTCAATTTTTCTGTTTATAAATATGCAACTACATTATATTTGTATTGAAATTATGTTTATTTATTTCTTTTTAATACAACAAGAGTTTACAGTTGCCCAAAGCACTCTTGATATTACACTTATAATTAATTATGACTAAAAAATAGTCTTAAATGAAAAACAATTATTGCGCTTTTAAAGTTTTATGTAGTTATAATCTAACCGAGAGACCGTTAATTAGCATTTTGGTTATAGAGTCCAGTTTTTGGGAAAATCTTCCAGTTTCATTAACAAAAGGTACATAATATTTTTTCCATGTATAATTTCAAAAAGACGCTATATTCTACTACAAAACTGAATTATTTGGAACAATTAATTAACAGGAGCTCCTAGAACACCCACATAATCTGCCGTCATAAGAAAAAAGGCCATAAACCGTGGAAGAGCCATGCTTCGGCACGAATGGGCCGACTCGACCGGACTGATACCACGGCCTCACAGAAAACCGGCGTGAAGCAACGCAACGCTTGCGTTGTGTTTCGCCGAGTGAGTGAGGGTACCGGAGGACCAACCTCCCCTCCCAATTTCCCCCATCCCCCATCCCATTTCAAAGGCCGGCAATGCACTTGTGACTCCTCTGGTATTGCGAGTGTCTATGGGCGGCGGTAATCGCTTACCATCAGGTGATCCGTCTGCTCGTTTGCCACCTATCACATAAAAAAAAACAAAGTATACGGAAACTCCATATACTTTGCGGTCTTCCCTCCTATAATAATAATAATAGTAATAATCATTTATTTCAGATAAAAACATCCATAATAATAAAAACTAAAAGATAAATTCAATACATTAAAATTACATACAATTCATTCATTCATACATTACAGTTTATGATTAAAATTTAAATGTGAAAATATTTAAAAGTAGTATAATAAAATTAAAATGTCAATGGTAAATTATTAAAAATTTCATAATAAAAATAAAAGTAAAATGTCATGGTAATAATAAAATAATAAAAATTCCTACACACACACACACACACAAGCACACACACACACACAGCGCAGATAACGCTACACGTACAATAATGGGGATGCGCAGGCGTGCAGCTGCATCCACCTTTTCAGTAGAGTCCCACCGCTCGGCCAATATCGGTCTTATAACAGCAGTAATTAACTCTATACCTAAATACGTCTATCTCAGTCACGTGTCGCAATTAAATTTGAAACCCGCGTCGTGGGTAATATATTGTCCTAAACTGACCCTCGGGGCTACCTTTCGTGATTCCGATGAGAATTGGTTTCATCATCTTATGAACCGGATGACGTTCATTGAACATAGCCGTCCCACACAGACTTGGCATGGTTTTGTTTGAGCCACATCGATTTTTCTTTCTTCTCTATGTAGTCCTGCCCATTGCCACTTAAATTTTGTATGATAAAATCGTATACGTACGTACCTACTACGTATAAAACTTCAGTAGCCAGATTTTAGTCCACTTGTTAGACATTGGCTTCCCCTAAGGAATGCTACTTAGATCGCTTTCGTCAATATGCATGCAACTGTTACCAGCATCTTTCTTATTAAAAAACTGTTATAAATACTAAAACACTTGGAGACATATGGAACGTCAAAAAGAAAAAATATCGACGTACTCGGAAGTTCATAACTTTCAACAGTGACATTTTGTTCACTGATAAGCAGCAATCGATAGATACTACTCATCAAACTGAACACATTTCCGCAATGAACAAAACTGCTACAATCAGAGCAAACAACATTTTCTACACCACATGTCGGATGTCCAACTGTCAATGATTGTTTTTACGCAATGTCAAAATTATTTCTGTAAAACGACCAATTCACTAAAGCAGCATTACACCCACTGGTCCCGATCACTATTCCCTTCGCATTGCGTGTGAGTTACCGTCGTCCTTAATAATAGTATCAAGATATTGTCTGTTTTTGTGCCTTTTCACCTTACTAGTGTCTTTATGTGATACAAAATAACGTCCCAGAACAAATCACAAACTGGTCATGTGGCTTTAAACTAGGATTCCTTGTATTATAGAAATCAGAGACCGGTGTACTGTATTTGTGACTACCGAGTACCGTGTACTCGGTAGTCACAAATACAGTATACATAATGTTAAAAAGGGCGTTTGAAATTTTAAGGGGTTATTCAGAATCAAGTATAGAATACAGAAAAAATATTGAAACACCCTGTATATAATTGACCACGCTGAATACGTTAAAATCAACGACTTCAATCGCAACAACTCCAATTTTGCTATGTTTTTGTTGATTTTCTCAAAAACCGCGGAATCGATTTCGATAAAATTTATATGGAACCACCTGTGAAGTATACCCTTTTAAACAAAAAAATAATTTTCCAAATAAGTTCAGGCGTCTTCGAGTAATCGGTGAACATACGTAAAAAAAATCAACGAATTGAGAACTTTCTCCTATTTTTGAAGTTGGTTAAAAACAAAGTCTAAAAAGACCACTCCCGAAAACTAATAAACTAATAAGATATTCCACTCATGAAACTGAACAACTTTCCCGAGGAACCCAAACTGAATTCTCAAAAAAAAAATGGGCTATATACACAATTAGTAAAATAGTCGATCAAAACGCACTCTTAATAAAACAACGACCGAATGGAACGTTTTGGAAAAATGAGTTTTGATTAAAAAACCGACCTAAAAGAGCAAACCACACAATCTCGGTAAAATAAACACCTCTATGTCTTAAGCAATAAGGTAACAAAATATTTGCGTCTTTATTCGTCCCCCGCACACACAAGTGTGTCTCTCTTTTAGGTCGGTTTTTTATCAAAACTCATTTTGCCAAATTTTGAATTCGGTCGTTGTTTTATTCAGAGTGCGAAAAGTCAAATGTCAATAAGTCAAAAGTACAAAAAAGAATAGAAAAGAAAAAAAAATGTCGGTCAATTTATTTGTACTTATGAAAAGTCCTTTTTGCGAATTCAGTTTATTAAAGTACCTAGATATGTTCTTTTTAGATAGATAGATAAAATATTTATTTCACTCAACCTAGCACAGTGTAATGAAGAAGCTTCTTAATTAATAAGATTAGAAGCAAAACAACTTACTAGTTATATTACTTAAATAAAACTAACTATCATATAACTATAAAAATGCTAACAGAATAATCATGCTAACAAAATAATCAATAAAAAGAAAAAGGAAGATGAACAGATAATAATTATAGTACAACATGCCAGGCCAGTGAAAAAGGCATAATTATTGCACGAAAGGGTTTTCTTGCAACACTGATATTCTGTCTAGACCAGTGGTAGAAATGAGTGTACGCGCCTCGAAGGTCATTCAAATATAAATAGGTCAGCTGAGGGAAATGCTTTTCAGATGTATGTATGTTAGTATGCGTGTATGTGTGTCTTTATATCGTGTTAGATCGTGTATACATATTTTACAAACATAAATATATAAAAAATACACTCAGGCACAGAAGCGCAGACAAATCTGCACATTATCGAAATATTTGCCCCGGTTGGGAATCTTACTCACGACCCACGGATCAGCAGTTAGGAGCGCTGACCACTGATCCACCGAGTCAGTCGCTCAGTAAAAATTTCCTGTTTTATTTTGGACTATGACTTCTTTCTCTTGAAAGCGAACAACTTTCTCCAAGAAATTCACAATAAAATCGCATAATTAACTTGTCAACTTGCCAGTACCTTACAAATGGCTATCCCGTTTATGTTAGACAGCTTTTTCTACGATTTGGACATGATCTATAACATTATTTGGTAAACTTATTAATTTTATCAATAGCATCAATATTAATTATCGACTTTTCATTGAAGAAAAGGCAACCGCCGTCTATATCTTGTAGATAGGACGCTTGAATGTGCCCCACGATAACAGAGAGAGAGAGATTGAATAAAAAGCCGCTCACGTCGAAAAATAGAAGTACATACTCGTTAGAAGATACGTTTTTGGATTTTGTTTTGTCGAAATATACGTACTTAATTGGCTGATATGGATATTTTTGTTTGTTTCAATTAGTATCGCGTTTCGCTAATCAAACCTTAGTAGGGTGTAAATTAAGAATTTCTGAGAGGATCAAATATTATTTAATGTTTACGTTTAGAAAATAAACAAACATACCTAAATAACGATTTCATAAAAGAAAGGAAAATGTCTAATTTTGTTTCGCTTTCGACAGACTCGGTGGTTAAGTGGTTAGCGCTCCTGACCACTAAACCGAGAGTCGTGGGTTTGATCCCCACCCGGGGCAAACCTTTCTGTGATGAGCAGAATTGTTTGCTCTGTGTATGGGTGTATTATATCTATATATGTTTGTAGTTAAACGTATATGTGTATGTATATCAGTCTCTGGTTCCCATAACACAGGGAATCCTACTTTGGGGCCAGATGACCGTGTGTGATTTGTCCCGGATATTTATGGGTACCGTACCCAATGCACTGTAGTATCATATTGTGAACTATGTTGGTCTTTGTTGACCTCATGGAGTAGTTTAATTTATCATAAGACAATATGCCTTAATTCAATTGGAGAAAAAAAACTATGATTGTTGAACAGATTTTCTTAATAATTATTTATTTGTAATTAAATATTTGTTCCAGGAATGTACAAGAAACAAGTGCTCTTAGGATAATTAAACTAATCCATTAGGGCAAATCATACATACATAGTTCATAATGCTACAAATACAAACCGAAAACTTCAAGGGCTTGCTTAGTAGACGAAACTGAACAACTTTCCACAAGAATTTTTTTCAGGAAACGAAAAAAAATAATTGGCTTCTCTATACAAACTGTCTAATCCAGTTTATAAATTTGTATGGAGAATCCGATTTTCTTTTTCGTTTCCTGAAAAAAATTCTTGTGAAAATTTGTTCAGTTTCGTCTACTGAGCAAGCCCTTAAAGTTTTCGGAAACCTGTCTCTTACACCCTGTTTAATTCACTTTGTGTTTGGGTACGCTTTTACCCATTGTCCTTTAAGATTCTATTTTCTGGCAGCTTCGTTTACTTATAACATAAACATTACCTGACGTTTTTAACCGACTTCAAAAAAGGAGGAGGTTCTCAATTCGTCGGAATCTTTTTTTACGTCGTTCACCGATTACTCGAAGACGCCTGAACCGATTTGGAAAATTCTTTATTTGTTTAAAAGGGTATACTTCACAGGTGGTCCCATATAAATTTTATAGAAATCGATTCAGCGGTTTTTGAGAAAATCAACAAAACATAGCAAAATTGGAGTTGTTGAAATTGAACTCGGTTGTTTTAACGTATTCAGCGTGGTCAGTTATATCACTCCGGATAATCACGGTCTACGTGTAAGGATAAGAATCCAAGAATAGTACATTGTTCATCAAGGCGAGAAAGAGACTGATTACCAACGAGATACCTATGTAGTTTGAGGCTCGATTGGGAATCGCACTTTCTCCCGAGTGATAAATAGTGCTTTATACTACACCTACGAGGAACACACAATATTACACAAATTGAAAAATGGCGCCAAAATCACATGTTCTTTTTTCAAAATAATGTTTGGAAAAAGCTAGTGGCCAGTATCATTTTGCGAACTTGGAGATAAAAACTTTTTGGCATTTTACATTTAGTTTACCGACATAGTCTTACCCAACATAAAAAAAGCACGCTAGTAATGGATTTTCATACACTTTTCTCTCCCGCTCAGCGCATTTTCTTCCCGCATATTTGTACGATAGTAATGACGTACATTCTGCTTCAAATTCGATAAAGTATTGAAGGTACTTTCTAAGTAGGTGTAGTATAATAATTTTTTACTTACCTACGTTGCAAGGTACTGAGGAGCAAACGGAAGCAAGTGACGAAGGAGTAAGGAAGTATTGTCATGGAAAATAAATCGAACTTGGGATTTTGATGGGGATTTTAAATAAAACCAAATAATCATAAATACTTGACATTGTATTTGAAAACATTTACAAGAAACAATGTTTTTTTTTAGTAAGTATCAACAATATTTAAGTCCCATACTTAGTATGAGTTTCATCGGCAAATTGACACTAGCTCGAATGTTAATTTAATTAATTTAATTTTATATTTATATTTAAACTTAAACATTAATATTAATAATGTACAATACTTAGCACCGTTAGAACTAAATTAGACTAGACTTTTTAAAATTTTCGTTTTAGGAATTCTATTTACATAATTTACAAGTTCTTATAAATAAAAAGTTATTACAATATTTTAAATCAGTACAAAATAATTACAAGGTACAACGCATAGCTCTTAGTATTTACAATTTAATACTGTTTAGGACACAATATTGTGGGCCTATTGTTTTTAACTGTATGTACAATAATATTGACAAATAACTCTAAAGTCACACACCTTAGGGGCCGTCTATTAATCACGTGATGTTTTTTAGTAACTTTTTAGACCCCCCTCCCCCTGGTGATAGGTTTTAGACTACCCCCCCCCCCACCTCCTATCCAAAATCACATGTCTTTTTGGTACAAAATATTATCTTTAAATTTATCAGGTATAATGTAATGTAATTCTGGAAAATTAAGCACCATGATAAAAATTTCCAGACAGACATTAAGGTTGCAGGTTGTTTCTGACTGCCTGAAGCCGTTTCGAACCTTGGGAAGAGTTAAAAACAACATAACAACAGTCCGACGTTTGGATATTGCTCTAGAAATCGCGCGTTCAACGAAAAAATAAATACACGTGACATCTCAGTATACCCCCCTCCCCCCTTGTGGTATTTCGTGATTTTTTCTGAACCTCCTCCCCTTTGAGCCTCACGTGATTAATGGACGACCCCTTACAAATGTAGCGTTTTATTACCTACTACTACTTACATAAAAATATTATGACGTTTTTACACGTAAATGTGTGTGTGCGCGGCTCGTCACCGGATCTGACCCGCAGGGGGTGAGGTACCTTGTTCCAATCAAGAAAAAGCTAAAGGTAAACAAACTCACTATCGAATTGACACATGCCAACGTCAGTTGCCTAGTAAAGTTTACCTTTTGCATTTTTCGATTAAAATGTTAGAATGTACTGTGGTACTAATGATACTGTGCGTAAGTTAATGGCTTGATGCTACTCACATACAGGGTGTAACAAAATTGGTGTAGACCCGTTAACTGGGGATTCTACTCATCGTACTGAACAATTTTTGTTCTACGACTTTGCTCAAATAGCAAAAAAAATGTTGGCCTCTCCATTAAAAATTGCAAAATAGATGATCAATTTGTATGAAATGTCCAGATTTTTTTTGTGATTTGCATGTGAGCAAAGTCGTAGAACAAAAGTTGTTCAGTGCAATGAGTAGAATCCCCAGTTCGGATCCTACACTCATTTTGTTACATCCTGTATAAAATCTTTAAGTCTATGTCCGAAGATGAGGATGAACGATAGTGCAATCTCAGAGCGAATTATTCTATGACTGTTTTATTATACAATAATAATAGTAAACCTGTTTTCCTTAAAACCCATTTGAGCACAGTAATTCCTTAATTTACCGAGTATTTTCATTATTCTACTCATCATATTTTATGACAAAACACAATGTTCAATTCACATATATTTTGCTTCTACTTATGTAAAAAAATTAACCGCATTCAATGGGTTAAGTTCCAGAATAAGCTGATCTCTGTTCGTTTGAAGTTGATTTCACTAAGTAGTTCACCTTACACTAGTTTTTTTTTTACCATGGACTTGCAAGTCGCCCTACTAACAAAAATAGGGATCCACGCAAATTTTAAATGCACAATAGAAATTTAAGATAGAGTGAAAAGTCGGAATAATTTTATCATGTCGAAGACAAATCTGAACTGAAATATTTATTATATTTTTATTTTTTATTTGGTATAAATTAGTTAATTTAGGTGGTGTAAGCTTTACCAACCTGAGGTATCAGAAAAATCTCGTGCACCAGCGTGGGAAAGATTGAGTTAATAACAAACCAAATAAATACACAAAATACAAATAAATAAAACAATTACAGAATGTCTTTCCAATTAATCAGAAACAATAAAATCAATTTACCAATCAGGACCCTTTCAATTCAATTAGTTAAAATACCTAACACGTCCCATCCTTGAACATTCAAGACACGGCGACTAAGGGCCGAATGGACCCGAAATGACCTCAACCCTTGTCTGTCAGAAGCATTATTAGAACATTGTAAACATTCTTGTCCAGACGAAGACGGTAGTAAATGCATTGTTACTGGAAAATTCTTTATACTAGTATAGACTTCGATATAGAGCACACAGAAAACGATTGAGAAACATGCCGAGTTCAAAATACAAAATATGGTTTTATAGTATGTTAACAACCCATTACGTCCCCACTGCAGGGGCGCGGGTCTCTTCCCATAACTCGGGAAGATTAGGCCATACACACACACGGGGGCCAAGTCCGGATTGGTGGAGGTTTTATAGTGTAGTATTATATTTTAAAGTATTAAATTCCATACATTAAATCTTTATGTTTAAAAAACATAAGATATAAACTTATTATTGAATCGAGATGCTTTACACATTCTTTTCTGTCTATCTATCTAGCAGCCGAAAGACGTCCACTGCTGGACAAAGGCCTCCCCCAAGGATTTCCACGCCTGTGCGGCTCGCATCCAGCGGCTTCCCGCAACCGCACCATTCTTTTAATCGTATTTATTTTTTACCTCGTACAAAGTTTCTACCAGTCGTTTTCGGGAACTTCCAGGAAGAGTTCGCGTGTTTAAACAAATTAATAAATAAAAGATTAAAAATATATTTCTAATGATCTACAAGACAGGCAGTTCTCTATGAAATGTAAGTAAGCACCAACTTTTGAAACAGCGTAACGCAAACGAAATAAAAACTTTTTTGGTAATAATTTCACAGGAAATAAAAAAGTTTCAACAACTCTTGGGGAATTATAATTAGTTACGAAGCATGGTCGCGTAGGCGTACCTACCAAAATAAAAATAAAAAAGATTGTTCAAACCAATTTGACATTTCTCGTCCATAATGTTTATATATTTCAGACTTTTTCTTATTATGGTTATATCTTACGTAGGATTTTCCAATTAGAATCTAAAAATAACTCGCACTCTGAAATTCATCAGTAAAAACTTCCATCAGTTAACCTTCTATTCTCGTAAGGCCTAAATTTAGACAGGTAGTCATTGCGGCCGAACGACCTAAATATAGGTCCAAGTGGTTGCGGCCCAGACTTTAATTATGCAAAAAAGTTACCTAAACACTTCAACTCACATGAGATATTTCTATACTGTGTGAATCTATGGTTCATTCGGAAATGTCAACAATATTCAAATCTTAATACGAGTTCGAAAATTAGGTTCTAATTTTAGGTATTTGGGTCTTTATACAATAATTTGAACAATTTGATCGGGTCTGAACTACTACTAAACCTATGTCTTAAAAATAGGTCGTTGGGCCTTATTAGGCTATACAGTTAGGAAGATTTTTTAAGCGTCTTTTGAGTTTTTAAAACCAAAATTTTAAAAACTTTTAAGCAGCTCATTTATTTCAAGAGTTGTAAATTGACCCAATCGATTTTGATTTTGACTTCTGAATGAAATATTATTATTATGACTTCTACCAGTCGGGTGACAATTTAAAAGTGACTTCAAAGAAGTTATCTTCATTACAAATTTACTCTGTTTAAGCTAAAATCATGGAGATGCTGTTTCTTTGTTTTTATACGTCGAAAAAGAGTGGCAAAGCGATTAGGTTCAGTTTTAAGATTAGAGCAAAATAAATATACTTTAAAACCGCGTCATCGACTCTACTCTTATTTTTTCACTTTTTATATAGACATAATTTTATAAAGAATTATTTCTAACCTCAAAGATAATATAATAAGTACTGTAATATCGGGGATTTTCAATAAAAAGATCGCCATTTTGTTGTTTTTGACAGGGGCAGATATTGAATTATTTTATTTCCGCAATATTTGTGGTATATTTTTAATATAACTGCAAATTAAGGTAATTAAAATGTGTACTCAAAAGTTATAGTTATTAATTTATAGGTCTCAAATTACCTGAACTGGGCTTTAGATAAGTATGTTTTGGTAATTAATGACGCTTACGATGTTTTTACTCAAAAAGCTCGATATTATCTCAAACGCCTAACGGCTTTCATCGCGCCAACCTATCTTAGAGTAATTGATATTTTTTCGAGATTTACGTTTCAATTTGACAAGAATGCCCATTAAAAAGTTAACAACACATAACCGGGCCAAACAAAACACTAAACTTCTCAATTACTTGACAAATTTAATGGTGACGGCTCGTGAGCTATGTTAAACTTTAGTTTGTTTGTTACAATTAAATATTTTTAAAGACTTTTTTTCTTTAACAGCTTACAAAATGTCACAATAAAAAACGAAGGAAAATTTCGAAAGACGACGACGGTCATACGATTTAATGTGTTTTTTTTTTACTTGGTAAACAAATCTCCTCTGTTGGCTTTTTACTCGACTGTCCAAATGGAGAATTATGTAAGTATTTCACGTATATGTTCACTATAGTTAGGGCGCTTTTATTGTCATGCGGATTTCTGCCCGCATACGTGCCGCCCGCAACCTATCGTTTCATTACATGTTTTTAGGGCACTTTTATTGTCATGCGTGGCACACGCACGCGGGTCTCTTTGGAAACGCCGCACGCATGCCGGCAGAAATCCACATGACAATAAAGCGCCCTTACTGTTACCGTCCGTAATGTATGTATGTCCGTTACTGTTACTGCCTTCAAAACTAAGTGCTAAACTTGGATATGCAGGGGTGTCGTTAGATTCATCTTGATACCTAGATTTCCGAAAAAGGAAAATATTCAACCCAAGATTTGTTAAACTGCATACAAAAAGAAAAACATTATTGCCTGACGTACAACACGTAGAAGTGGAAAACTAAAGAACTGGTTGTTATCAAATAAACTTGAATAAAATTTGTAAGTATACTTTTTTACAAAAAAGTTACAATACTTTAAGGTTGGCTTTTACCCATCAAACTGAACAACTTTTGTTTTACAACTTTGTTGAAATCGCAAAAAAATTTTTGGACTTTTCATACAAACTTGGTTCACCAGCTGATCGATTTGTATAAAAAGTCCAAAAAAAAATTTGCGATTTCAACAAAGTTGTAGAACAAAAGTTGTTCAGTTTGATGGGTAAAAGCCAACCTTGAAGTATTGTCACACACTTCTGTTACACCCTGTATATAGCAAATATTGTACAAATATAGCTTCAAGAACAGACTTTAGGCCTTTGATATTTACTTTTGATCAATGAGGAGAATCTTGAACATAAATACTCCTTCTGGGAATTTAGAATGAAAACGATTCGATTCTATCAAGGAACGAGGATTATCACATAGGTACTTAATCATAAACTTTATACATTATTTTAATAGTCTATTTACAATTATACACACAGAGAGACTGAAGTTAATTTTTAATAAATTTATTGCTACATAATTAATATTTTTTGGTTGCGTTTTTTTCGTAAAGAAGAAAATATTCGAAAACAAAATACGACAGATTCTGTGAACATCGTTTAAAATACAGTCACTGGTTACTTATGAAGTAAATAGGCTTTTAATATTTAAAAAAAAACAACAATGATTTTTATTGTAATAAAAGTTCATAATTATAAGCCGTAAAAAAACTCTAGTTTAAAAGAAGTAATTTTGTAAATGAGAAAGGCTGTATAAAAGGCGAAAAATATGGCAACTCGAAATAACATTCAATTAATCACTTACAAAAGTGGCACAATGTTTAGTGTCTAATAATATTTATTTTACTTTACTCTCGACTTTGTTTTTGTGAACTTTCAGAAGTAAAGGACAAGTTTAATAACTTTAAAATTACTTTATTACCAGGGCGCAGGCTTCTTCATTAAAATGGACTATTAAAAATATCTGACGCGATATTTAAATTGTCGTTAGAAAATTGAAATTAAAAACTTATTTCAAATAAAATATGAACAGTTTAACTGTCACAAATAAACAAGCTATATTAAAATATTTATTAAAAGTCCACAGAATTTTGAAGCTTAGCCATGACACTAAATTTATTGCGGAAAATTTCAAACAACTCAGTGTTTTTGATTTGATAATATACTATTATTGTAGTAATTTCAGCTCAAGTGATTTTTACATCGGAAAACGCAGTATAGGCAGGCCTCCCCCTCGGTGGACCGATGACCTTGTGAAGGTTGCGGGAAGCCACTGGATACGGGTAGCGCAGGACCGGTCGGTGTGGAAATCCTTGGGGGAGGCCTTTGTCCAGCAGTGGACGTCCTTCGGCTGATGATGATGATGATTAATTTTTATAACACAGGCTTCAATGAACAGCAGACTAAAGGATAGTGGGCTAAATATAATACTATACAGCTCGGTCTTAAAGTTGTCACTATCCCTCTGAATACAATTTAATGCCTATATCACTTGCTGGTGGGTACTGAACTGTTCTTATTTGTGATATATGTATAGGGTCCTTCTAAAATATCTGAAAAAAAATTAACCACGGCTTCTACTCATGAAACTGAACAACTTTCCCCAAGGAACTAAAAAAAAGTTTTTTTTTGAATTAAAAAAAAACTGAACCGCCAATTTTCTATGGGAAGTCCAAAAATTTTTTTGCGAATTGAGTATAGGTTCCTTGAGGCAACTTGTTCAGTTTCATGAGTAGAAACCACTGTTAAACTTTTTTTCAGGTATTTTAGAAGGACCCTGTAAACGTATAGTACTGACACTTGTAGCAGTTTTTCCCACTATCATTTAGAAATCTGAATTATTTTCTTATGAAAAATGTATCTCACTCAATTTCTAAACTATTTTAAGCTAAGTCTAAACATTTGTACAGCTTATAATACACCAATTATACACTTTATTTCATAGTCATACCTGAACGCTTATACAGCCTAAGTATTTACAGCTCTCCTTTGGTACTCTATTTCGCACACTTAAACAGGTTAAGTATAAACAGCTGCTTTTTTGCACTCGATGCACTAGTCAGTTCAAAACGTATACAGCGTTTATACGTATACCTACACATTATTTGCACCAGATGCGTTTGAAACACTTTCGCAGCCTATATACAGCTTTCTTGCACCCGATGAGACGTTGTGACGACTTCTGGCCGTAATCTGTGGGCTGTCAGTGATGACGTCACGCCCGTTGCTGAGCTTGGACTGCAAGCGTTGACTCCCTTGTTGACGCGTCCTAAGCTATGGTATGACTGTAACAAGGGATTTCAATGTGAATTTGTAAAGTCCGGTTGTAGATGAAGGACATTGAGGTTTGAGATGTACTGATTATGGTACGTATATCGTGCATGGTTAGAGAGAGAATGGACACTTTGCTGCTTGGTAGGTTCACCGAACATCAAGTTCTGTGAGCTTGTCAGGTGGACAAATGTCCCCAAAAGAATCTACAGTGAATTCTCAAAACCAAATTACGTAAAAAAAAATTACCTAAGTGACGTAAGTGATCCTTACGTAAGTGACCGATTTGTATTAAATGAAAAAATATATTTCGAGAAGTAAGTATTGGTTTCTTGGGTAAACGTGTCCAGAATGATACGTAAGTTAAAATTATGTTTCCCACGTTTAAATTACCGGAAGAGGTGTTTTACACCCTGTATAGTTTGTCGATAGGTTCCTTCGGGATAATTTATTTCATTAGGATTGCTATACGATAAAAAAAATTCATTTTACGAACTTTAGAAATTATCTAACTAATAACTTTTGCTAAAATGTTAATTCTCAGTAAGTATTTTATAAAACTTGAGTAGAATTAATGGAATCTTAAGCAAACTTACAGGTAACCTACCTACCGAAGAAAAATATTATTCCAAAGTTTGTAGCGTTAAAAGGGTTATATAAAAATGTAATATCGAATGCAAAGTTTCGTTCTAAGGTCGGTAAAAATGAGTTTCTCGGCGGGCGATCCGCTTACTGAATTTTGAACTTTATAAAGAGAAAATTTGAAATTCAAATTGTAGAAAAGGTTTTAGGGTTTCATTACACGGCATGGAAACGAACGACATTAAAATGAAAATGTTATTTTTGACGTGGTGAATGCAATTTTGAGCGAGGTCAGTTTCGTACAACATGGTAGATCAAATATAAATTTAATTAAAGAAAAAATATAGATCCAGTAGATAAAATGTCACTGTTTAATCAGAGTTTAGATTAGCTTTTAGAAAAACAAGGTTCTCTCTCAGAATCCAGGTTCTTATCTTGTTAGCTCTAGTACTAAAATGTGGAAACTTTCTATATTTTTCATAGCGTTTTATTCGAATACGTGCCTGCTTATTTAGTTTTAAAGCTTTCACCTATTTTCCAGTTTGCTTCGTTACATTATACTGTTCTTTTCTATCAATACTCAACGCAAAAATTTAAATTATAGTAGACATCAAAAACCAACAAATATTTTCAACTCACACAAACAGTGTTTTGGAGGTACTAACATTCAGCATATTTTAAAGAACCTAATCTGTTTTTTCTTCACATTCACTTTCCCTTATGCAAAAGTGCTACTCCAGGTAACTGCCGTGTCTATTTACAGCATTAATAATAATAATATCTGGGACAAATCACACACGGTTATCTGGCCCCAAACTAGGATTCCCTGTATCTTGGGAACCAGAGACTGATATACATACACATATACTTGTAAATACATACATATATAGATATGCGATACACCCAGATCCAGAGCAAACAATTCTGCTCTTCACAGAAAAGTTTGCCATGTGTGGGGATCGAACCCACGACTCTCGGATCAGAGGTCAGGATCGCTAACCACTTAGTCACTGAGTCAGTCTTGTGCATTATGCACAATATTACTTACTAGTTAGTACCGTTAGCAACTGAACCAATGAGTTAGTCATTAAAACAAGAAGAAAAGAAATAAATCAGGTACTTACACTAGTTAAAGGTATCCTATAATCCTTTTTCCTAAAGTCATTGAAGAAGGCGCCTCCGTCAGGTTCTGAGCGGACGTCGTCGCCGCTGATTTTGGCCATCTTGTGGTTTGAAGCCGGTCGCTGCAGGCTCATGTAGCCGTTGGCAACTGGCCTTCTGTCTGCTGCAAAGCAAGGCATTTTTAAATTTGTGATTCGAAGGAGCTGAACAAAAGCTTACTTATTATGTATATTGGCGGCAGTCGAAGTTACAATATAACAAAGTCATTCTTCCATTTTGAGGTAGGAAAATTTGTTTACTTTTGTTTGTGAAGATTCTGGAAGAGATTGCTCAAAGTAATAAGACCGCCTACGTCTACCTTCACATCCTATAATTACTTTTACTGCTTATAATGGCATATATCGATTTGGTCTACTAAAAGTGTAAATAAAATAAACTTTGCAATAGGAATAAACCTTTTGACAAATACGTACAAATAATCACAAATATTTCTATTGTATTTCAACATCAAATTCTACGTAGTTTCAGTTAGTACAAAGAAAACCAGTTTCCGAATTTCATAATTTCCATAAAGCTTACCATATAAACATGGTATTATATCTGGGTCGGCGTCTTCCTCTCTTGGATCAGGGGTATGGAGGAGCGCTCCTCTTGCACCCCTCTCCCTGGGCTCTGTACTGCTGGCTCTGGAGTCAGGGTCTTGCTTCACTGGAGTGGGGCATTGCGGCTGGCGGTCTGGGTAGATCGCCCCACTAAGAATAGAAGAACGATGTCAAAATAATACTAACATAGCATGCGCTCAGCAACAGATAACTTTTGAATACTAAAGTATTCAAACTACTAAAGTAGTAGCTTTTTGGTCGTACAAAGTACTATTTAGTTTAGAGTAAAAAGTATAGTGGAAATCTGTACACGTTTGTAATCGCTTACCATCAGGTGATCCGTCTGCTCGTTTGCCACCTCTACCATTAAAAAAACCTCCGACAATAAGAGGCGTAATAATTCAATTCAATTATTTATTTTCTATCTTTGTGTCTGTGTTCAAATCTGCAGACCGATTTGATAGTGGTATTTTTTAAACTTAAAAGCAGTTTTTTTTTGGAAATCGGTTCAGTAGGTTTTGAGTTATTTTACTGAATTAATTTTTTCATTCCATTATAGAAATTTATGAAACTATATAGTTACTTAGTTTATATTTTCAATTTATTTTCCTAAAGCGTATAATAAATATTTAAGCTTTTTTTCTTCAGTGTTTTTTATACTATTTTTTTTTCATTTTAAATTACGGAGTACCTCAAGGGAGCATGCTTAGAAGGCAAATTCCGATGTCTGTTGGAGTGTCTTCTATAAAGAACTGCTAGAACTCCACAAACAGCTGTTGCCAGAAGTGCCGACATTGCAGCTATAGACGCCAGCACTGGAGACATCCCTAGTGTGTTGCTTTCACCTGTAATAAAATGGTTAAGTTTAGCATTTGATTAGGGCAACACCAATGCTTCTTTTTTATTTATTTGTTTACTATAATGAGGAGAGGCTGATATTTCTTAACATACTGTATATTGGAACTCTTGAAAGTATTTTTTAAAATCAATTCTCTAAATAAAATTTGATATTAATCACAAAATTTAATATTTATTTATTTAGCTAATTAAAGGCAATTTAAACCTTTTTTTTACCGTCGATGGGTAAGCCCTTGGCATCATCTCACTTGATGGTAAGTGACGATGATGCCGAAGATGGAAGCGGGCTTACCAAGATTCCCCACCGCAATGGGGAACTGGCTATCTTATCTTCATGCAGGAATACATCAATGCTGTTAACATTGATGTTTGGCGGCAAGACTTAGATAAGATGGTGGTAGCTAGCCAGGCGGGCTCAGAAAATGCCCTACCACCAACCAAACCGAGTCCTACAAAGTTGGGCCCCGCCGGGAATCGAACCCGTGACCTCCTGATAAGGCTACGGAGGCGGCTAAACCTGTAAATATTTGAAAATTTTGTTAACTGTTATAGCAGAGTAGGAAAATGCCCAAATCATAGGCACAAACGCTTTTGACCTCATTTTAACCGACTTCAAAAAAGGAGGAGGTTCTCAATTCGTCGGAATCTTTTTTTATGTTGTTGTTTTTTTTTTACTCGAAGACGCCTGAACCGATTTGGAAAATTCTTTTTTTTTTTAAGAGTATACTTCACAGGTGGTCCCATATAAATTTTATCGAAATCGATTCAGCGGTTTTTGAGAAATTCAACAAAAACATAGCAAAATTGGAGTTGTTGCGATTGAAGTCGGTTGTTTTTAACTTATTCAGCGTGGTCATATAGGTATACTTTTCAGTAATTATCGCCGACATTTTTAAAATTCTACCTAATATAGCAATTGGAAAGATAATAATTCTAATAAGAGAAATAAAAGAAGAAAAAGAAAAAAAAAGGAAAAATAAGATCAAAGTCGTTCACAATGTTTCCGATGTTGTAGTAATAAAGTTCGCTTGGAGGTAATAATCTCGCTTTATATCATGTCATATTCATGTTTTGTGCTGTTCAATGTAATGTTCAAATGTCTCCATAGCAGTCTATTTCATCAGACGAGTCTGTTATTTCATTTATTTTCGTTATTATGAGGTTTTATTGCGTTGAAATTGTTTATTTGATCGCTTCTGTAGGGTACCCGTTTTCAAAAAGAAATTGCGATAGAGGACTAGACAGGGGATCCTCAGTTATTAAGATAAAGAATTAGAATGGTACCTTTTTTTACCATCAATTGATAAGCCCTTGGCAACATCTCACTTGATGGTAAGTGACGATGATGCCTAATATGGAAGCGGGCTTACCAAGATTCCCCACCGCAATGGGGAACTGGCTATCTTATCTTCATGCCGGAACACATCAATGCTGTTAATTTATTTATTTATTGATTAAATTGATGTTTGGCGGCAAGACTTAGATAAGATGGTGGTATCTAGCCAGGCGGGCTCAGAAAATGCCCTACCACCAACTAAACCGAGTCCACAAAGTTGGACCCCGCCGGGAATCGAACCCGCAACCTTCTGATGTGAAGCGAGCGGCAAGCCACTACGCTACGGAGGCAGTTAAATCACTAAACTTCTCAAAAACCTATCAAAAGATACGTTTTTGAAAAGGTTATAATACTACAAAAAAGTTGATAATTTTTTTAATTCAAAGACACAAATTTTCGACCTATTTTTTTCGGTTAATTTTTCAAAGAACCTTAAATTTTACAAAAACGACGTATGAAATTATTTATCATTTGAGTCTCTAATAACAAAAATCGGTGAATATTTAATTGTACTTTTTATGAGAAACTTTAAGTCAGATTACAATAGCATAAGATTTTACAAAAGTGTATGAAACGTACTTACAAGAGAGTTCTCTCTTTTATCACGGTCTTTATTTTTAAGTAAATAAAGTGGTTTTAAATGCGCCAGGCAGGGTTTCGGTCCCGGGACCCGGGAACGGGAATTCCTGGGAATTTGCCTGTTCCCGATCCTGGGAATGGGAGGTCGGAATCCCGGGAATTATTATTTGTACAAAAAATAACACAAAGAGGCTCAATTGACGCTCTACCACACGAAAACTGTATGTGTGAATATACCTTGATGCTTAGTTTAATATTCAGACCACATATTACCAATTACTGCGTTATTTACTATATACTTGATTTTGAATTTGAGTAACCCTTTAAATTTTCAAACTGATTTTTTTAACACCTGTATACGATTTGATTTAAAGAAATCGGCAATACACTACATTAACCAACAATCTGATATTTTTTTCATTATAATTCTGCATTCCCGAATTCCCGGGAACTCCCGGGAACGCAAAAAGAAACATTATAATCCGGGAATCCCGAAACCCTAGCGCCAGGTCATGGAGGTTTTAGATCTGTGCTTTTTAGCTTACAACTGGTAATTTCTTTTTCTACCTAGCGTTGTTCCGGCTTGAGCCAGGGTCCAGTTTTCGACTCAACGTAATCCACTTTGCCCGATCTTCAATATCTTCCTGAGATTATTTGCTCCTACGTCCTTCCTCAAGTATCTCTGTTGTCAAGCCAACGCTTCCTGGGCCTCCTCATTTAGGGCCTAGATGGCATCTCTAACTACATACTCTTTATAACTTGTAACTATACAGAATTAGTATGAATTACTCAAAACTACAATGTAAAATAAATGAAGGGCATAGGGGAAAAACATGCAATGTCACAACGACAATGAATTGAAAATTACTAAATTTATCTTTTGATCGCTTTGTTACTGCACTGTGTCAATATTTTTAATGAAGATTTCTCCATAATTCTGTATACTGTAAAGATTGTTTTGCCGTTACGTTCTACCAAATTTTTAGTATACAAATACAATGGTATTGCCAGTTTAAAAAACATAAACATGTGTTTATCTGACATCGCATATTTTTCCCCTGTAATTATTTTTTCTCACTGCTTCTCTTTCATATCTTATCGTGTGGCACAATTTAATTGTACCATGGCCTGGTGTTGCACTTAGCATCACTAGCGGCCACGTGCACGCATTTTGATTTACTCTTACGCACGTGTGCAAAACAAACATCATAATGAATAGAATATAATAGAAAACTCTTTATTTAATGTAAAAACACAACACCTTAAAGTTAGACATTCGTTCTTAAGCTAAAAATAAATGTAGGTGCTGCATAGTGACACTAAAAAGGTCCCCACTCAGCATTAATGTGTGTATACACGTCTATAATTCTATATACAATCTGCAGATTCCATTACACTTTTTTCTGAATCACATCCCTTAACAGCAGCTCCTACTTACCATATTGAACAACTTTTGTTCTACTACATATTTGAGTAATATTCTCAATTTACCTATATTCCCAGAAAATCATTTCCAAATCCCTATAGCAACCAACTACTTACAAATCGCGTAATTCCATACCTGCCTTTAATAGATATGACCTGCCAAATATCGAGTTTGCTGTCAATCTCCAACTTAATAAACAGTAAATAAGCACCTAATAAGGCTAAGAAGATAGAGGCCATTCTCCTGAGAGTAAATCCACTCAAATGGGAGTTTATTTATTTCCTTTTATTTGGGATAAAGGAATATAACAATACTTATTATGATGGACAAGGGAACGAATAATAGAAATATAGTCTTTAGCTATTTATGGAACATTGAAAGAAAATAATAGTCATGGCTTTTCCCAGAAAATTGTTGCTATGTTACAAACTTTCTTGGGTAAGTATTATAATAAGAAGCGGTCGCAGCTCTGTGCGGCTTGCGTGGTCACGTTAATTAAGCAAGTTAACTTACTACAGACACGGTTATAACCGGATGAGCTTTGAATATAAGTTGCATTTATCTCGACCCTTTCGTAGTAATCAAACGTGCAGGTTTCCTCTCGATATTTTCTTTCACTGATTTCAATAAATCGGTATGAAATGTACATACTTAAATTACGAAAAAAATATTGGTGCATTGGTCAGGATTTTAATATAAGACTAGGATTAGTTAGGAGGTCCAAGCATGCTACTAAAGTGGAGACTCCGTTGCTTTCACCCTGCCAGAACCGCCTTTTAATCGCCGTTGTAGTGGTTTATCTGATTTGTTAGACCTTCTAACTTAAAATCAACCATCTCAATTGTAAAAGCTTAAAAGCTAAGCTAATGTTAGTTATAAGGTTTTACAACTCTAAGCCCGCCCTAGTTTAAACTGAACGCGAAATGAAGTCATTCCCTCCAGTAAGTTACTACAGCGAGTTAGGTAGCGTGACCTGCGCCTGATTATAAATCGGCATCAACCACAATACATATAATATCGTTGGGTAACGAATGAAGGGTTAAAATATACTGGTTATAATACAGGATGGTCTTGTTCATAAGTTGAAAATAAAAAATCACAGTATAAGGATATTATACAGTATGGACACTCGTTGCCGCTCTCTGAATGCTACATCACCCCCCCGTGAGACCGATGTGTGACCATTTGTCAAGGGGTTGGCAAACCAAAGCACAGTATAATAACCAAAGACAATTTTATTTTTTTAAGGAAAGGCTTCTAAGACTACACAGCCTTGTCTGGTGTATACAGCCATCACTTTATTTGTAAAAGTCTAGCTAACAATAAAGACAATAAGGGCTAATTGTTGAATCTCCATTCAACCCTAGTAAATCACGCACACATTTACATGTGTACAAACAAGAATGTCTATATTGTAAACAATGGCGCGAAATTTTTATGAAGTGTCCGGGGTGTGATAAAAAATAAAACATATGTATTTCATAGTCTAGCAGCCAATACAAACATGGTTGAAATTTCTTGTAAGTATGATTCATGAGCTCATGCATAGTCTTTCGTATCAAGAATTAATTTAAAGTCAACCTATACATATACATATAAAGGTTTCATATAAACTTTCTGCCTCGCACAACCAAACTGTGGAATGAATTGTCGCCTGCGGTATTTCCGGACCGATACGACATTCAAACCTTCAAGAAAAGAGCGTACTCCCATAGCAAAGGCCGGCATCGCACTTGTTACTACTCTGGTGTTGCGGGTGTCTATGGGCGACGGTAATCGCTTACCATCAGGTGATCCGTCTGCTCGTTTGCCACCTCTGCCATAAAAAAAAGGTTCATCATCCAAGTCAGTATGTGCAATAATGACGCAAAGACTAATGTCTAAATGATTTCTGTAATTTTATAATCCACGACTACACCCTGTGAGCTTGCTATAATTTTCGCCATTCCGCCATTTAAATGTAAATTTGCCTTTATTTAAGGCTGCATGGCTGTTTGTCGATTCGATTCGCATAATTTAGCAGTAACACCTGAACCAGGTTTAGTAGGCTATGACCTGGTAATTGGGGTAATACTTCCATCACCTTTAAACTGAGTTATTTACAATAAGGTTTTTGTTTACTTAATTTTTTTAACACTTGTTTTGGTAGTGACTCGAACCTCCTTATCCGAGGTAACGGGTTCAAATCCTACAGTGAAATAATTTTTAATCTTACGTACATTTTCATACACTTTTTGTGGCGAAGAAAAATATCGTGAGGGAACCTGCACATCTAGTTACTAGATTTGCACGAAGGTCATGTATGTCATTAGGTATACATCTAAATGCCCTAAACATAACCGCTAGTGATGTCAATTGCAACACCAGCCAACCACCACCGTTCTTTTTCTTGTGATAGCGCTGATAAAATTCAGCAACAATGTAAGAAAAATAGCTATTACATAAAACATTTCTAGTCCTTATTCTTTTTATACGTGAAATATTGAAAAGTACTTACTTACCTACTCAAAGATTAAACGACATTAATTATTCTTCCTTCGTTACCTAGGTTACTAAATAAGACAAAAAAAATACGATCAAAACTAATTACAACTACACAAGTTACCATGACGACAGGAAGGGATGATATAAAGATAATAAGCAAAAAAATAAGTATTTTAATAAAATATAAATTCCATTGCAATTGTAACTACATTAGAAAAAATCATGACCACGTCAATCATGTCAAGGACACAGTAATATCCATTAAACTTAAAGGACTGTAGTACCTACCTACCTATATAAAAAACACGTTAAACTTATAACACCCCTCTTTTTGCGTCGGGGGTTAAAAATAATCATATTTCAAAACTTACCAGTAAATTTTGCCTGTCCCTTCAGAGTGACGGTCTCTATAGTAGACACATCACTTCTGCCTTTAGCGTTGACGGCGTACAGGTCAATACGGTAGCTCACCCCTGGAGGGAGCCCTCGGATCTCGAAGTAAGGTGGGGTCCGGTTCGTGGAGATATTGTGTTGGACCTGGAAGATAAGAGGTGTTCAAATTCTTTGCACCTACATGAAAACAATAAGATTACCTTTCTATAGATGGAACCGAATGGTGCAACAATGTTCTTTTTTAATAATAAAAATCTTTAAACAGATTACTTTACAAAACGTCTTCATTGACTCTTAACTAGGCAGTGCCTGTGTCGTGGAAATCTAATTTACAATTTCCATTTGTTATAATTACGCTGCTGTGTCTTTATTAGCAAAGAAAATTTAATATGACGTTATATTCTATATTATATTTATTTATATGAGTTACTGATTGACTTAAATAAAATATCGATGAAACTAAATATCACTCATTCTACTATGGAGCTGTAATTGCAAAAAAATCGGCCTACCCTAACGAAGTTGGCTAATTAACTAATTGATTTGTAAAAAAATATGTTCTTATTTTTGTGTATACATTTCTGTAAATATTTTATAACGTATCTAAAGGCAATTCTTAAAAAATACGTCTGCATTAGGTATAATATTCTTTTAAAGCTAATTCATCGTGACTGGTCTTTAGTATTTTTATTTTTAGTCTATTTTAAAACAGCAACATTGAAGATGTGAACCATAGTTTATAGCTGAATCTAAACCTAGACTAAATTTATTCACTGTAGTACTAAAACAAGACTTACAACCAGAGAAGGCAGTTCCCGAAGCTCCATCAGGAACCACTGTGGAAGACCACCATCGAAGTTCTCAACGCATTCCACGTATAAAGAGTCGATGCTTTGGTTTGCTACAGAGCAGTTCTGCAGTTGAAATGGGCGACCTGGAGACGAAACAAATAAATTTTGTTAATTTATAATTGTCCTTCTGATAGGCTCAGTGTAACATCTTCTATCATTCCTCAACGAAATTATCGAGCTCATCTTTGGATTATGTAAAAGGAAATTTTGTTTGTTTTTTTACTTGTCTTATCAAAAGACGTCAACTACTGAACAAAGGCCTCCCAAAAATTTTCACATCGACCAATCCCGCGCTGCCCACAACAGCGGCTTCTCACAGTCCGAGCAACTTTTTCTACAATATGAGCTGCGATTTTTAACATATGCTGTATAAAACAATCATTGAAATACTCCTACATTAAATATACTAATAAATATCCTAATTTGGAGCAAAAATTATATGTATAACGTTTTTTGATTATTGTATAATAGGATAATTCGCCATTTTTATTAGACTTACCAGCAGCCACCAACTGGAAGTGACATGGCACCTTTTGCTGACCGACCGCGTTGGAGCCATAGCAGGCCAATGTCCCATACTCCATGTCTGTGGTAGGAGTGTAGTTCAGGGTGGAGGTATGCCCGTTAGTGCTGTATAACCTGGTAGGAAAGGAGACATGTAATTTTGAGCAGTATGATAATTTTCCAGAAGTTATATGATTGATTTCTCTATATACTCAGTTACGAGAACTTTAATGCCCCAACGGTCATCTATTCTGTCTACGAGCTATGCCCGCTGCTACTAAGTTTAGCGATTCTTTGAGCTATGTGTCGGTTACTTTAGTTATCCTACGTATATCCTCATTTCTGATTCGATCATGTGTTCTGGAGTCTTTTTATGAGGCCCATTGTAAACGACCTACATACCCGACTGCTTCATAATCATCATATTCAGTAAGCGACATGGATATATGACTTATTTGCAGAAACTATATGATATTTGATGAAAGGGTTCCCTTCTTCAGTCCTTTCAATATCTTTTTTGCTAAAAGTCAGTTCTTACCGAGGTGGAATCTCAGTTTGCTCCCCAGAATTGTTGAAGGTCCAATGGAATGAGACTAGGGAAGGGTTGGCATCCACCGAGCAGTGGATGGACACCGTCTCGTGTTTTAGAGCTCCGAAGAGATCACCATCTCTTCTCTCTGCGCAGACTGGTGCGTCTAAGAAAAAAAGCAAATTGTTAATTCTCTTGACAAATAAATGTACTTACTTGCTAAAAGGTTATAGGATCATTATTATTCATGTTTTTAAAAAAGATACTTAAATAAAAAATAACGATAAAAATATCTAATATTGAATAATTATGTCCAATATTAAATAAATACTAATATGTCAAATACTTAAATTTGGACAAAAATAATAACTAAGAACTTAAAACCTCTTGTCGACATATTCATCTATTTTATTGAATAGAATTCGTTTTCCAACAAAAGATTTCGAAGTTTGTGATTCGCAACTGATATTCTTTAATGAATATCAGTTACGAATCACTATCAGTAACAAGATGTCAATTTTATTTACGAGAAGACATCAACCTGTCTTCTGACTCATTAACCTGAGTTATAAAACTACAATACCGTAAAAAAGACAGCAAAAATCAGGCTCTTATTGAGTTATAGTGACTTGTATCGTAAAAATACAATTAAAATAAAAGCTGCAAATTCTCAAACATCAATAAAAACAGTTCCAATTTGTACGAGTGCATTGAGAGCGAATAAAAATCCGAATAAGCAATAAAGTTCAAGAAATAAAGACACAGCAGTCGAAGATAACGATACAGCGAGCATTATTGTGTCAGTAAAGAAAAAGTGGCAAGGGTGAGTCGAAAGAGACGTCGCTGATTCTGTATCTACAAATACTAAAGCAGACGTTAAAAATAGTTAGTTGAATAATTAAGTTTAGATTGATTTTTTACTGACTTCAAAATAGGAGGAGGTTCTCATTGCATGCATTTTTTTCCTTCCATTCTCTGGTCAGTAGGAAGATACTGTGGTTAGTACTTTTACGATAACTAGCATACCTCTAATAACTTACTTTAAAAATATTCTTTATTAATTCGTACAAAAACTAGAGTATAGTAAATCTGCTTTCAATATTGAAAACCAAAGTGTTGAAAGCGAAACGAGAAGCTTTTCGTTTTCAACACTTAGAAAACAAATGACAAACTAAACCAATCTGGCTTAAGAGAGATTAAATAACGCAATGAGGCATCATCGTCACCTTTTACTGGCAACACTAATTCAAAAATTTGAAATCCGAACAGAGAACCCCATCCAATCTTTGTCACAAGATCTCGTTATAAAAGTCCGCGGCGACTTAGCTCACGGCTTTAATGATAGAAGGGGGGTCAAACTCGACTGGAATAACAGAAGGAACTATCCAAGTTAACCTAGATTGATATCCCGGCAACTTTGCCAAGTCTCAGCTTTAAAGAGGTAAAGTTTGCCCGGGATAATTACACGGGCTTAGGTTTAATGGGGAAATTAATATGAAAGTAGTGGTTGGTGGTGTTACCTAGTTAGAGTTAACCACTTAGTGGGAAATTTATGAGGTTTTTTAAATTTGTGTAATAAAAAATAAGTGCTATTTTTTTTGCGCCAGGTAAAGCAATATTGGTGTTAAAGTCTGGTACAAAAAATGGTGTCGTTATAAAAAATGAGTCTCACTCTATAATTTTATTATGGTATTAATTTCAGATCGGTAAGATCTGTCCTAACAAAGCAAATACTCTAATTATTTTGTCGATTTATCGACAAAGGCTGAATAAATAATGCTCTATTACGTTACGGGAATTATTTATATTATTAATTATAGGTAAATTTTGTACCTGAAAGTTTCTCAAGTAATGTTCGTAGTAAGAATTTTAAATTTAAATACGAAATGTCAATCGCAGCTACAATTTACGCCCACCAAACGTCCACTTATACAGTTTGTAACAAAATTGGTGTAGGACCCGTAAGCTGGGGATTCTACTCATCGTACTGAACAACTTTTGTTCTACGACTTTGTTCAAATCGCAAAAAAAATTTTGGACTCTCCATACATACATGGATCAATTTGTATGAAAAGTCCAAATTTTTCCTTGTGATTTGAGTCATAGAAGAAAAATTCAATACGATGAGTAGAATCCCCAGTTTACGGGTGCTACACCAATTTTGTTACACCCTGTATATGTCACTCTGATACTGTATTGTATTATATAATCTGACGCGACAATATCTGAACCCTGTTCACTCAGACCTGCTTAATAATACGAGTCTAAATCATGGAAACAATGTAAATATTATCTTATATTCCAAATGTATAAGTAATATAGATAATATTTGGCTTTCTATTCTCTCTCGAGGTCCAGAGGGGACTAATCTGGTCCTAAACATCTTAGATCACTACTCCTTTGTTTGAAGACCTGGAGCAATCTAGGAGGCGTAGGCTGGTCTATAATTTATTACCTAGTCCTATTCTATCAAAGAGTTATTTGCATGTTGTGTTAAATAATATTACTTTAATATAATTTAATTAAGAGGGTTCAGTAACATAAATAGAAAGTCTTCATCATTCTAACATATTTATTATTTTTTAAATTGATGTAAAAAAAAAAAATTATTATTTTAGACAAGAATTGACTTCTTTTCTCCTAATTTTGCTGTGCCCTCCTCAGGGTCCATGTTGATACCATTTTACTTTTTTTTTTTTTTTTTTTTTTTTTTTTTTTTTTTTATTTGGCTCTTCAACAATGAGTACACTGTTTCATACACAAAAAAACAATCAACTTAAATAGTCTAAGTGCCACATTACTTATAGAAGAGCACAGCATGCACCTCTTTTAACACCTCTGTATGTATTTTGTAAACACATGGAATGCAATAAAGAATTGAAATTGAAATTGAAATATTACACTTAACTGGTTCTTTGTCTTAATTCTAACATATTCTACTTATCATTTTTTTGTTATTGTTATAGTGTAGATACTTTTGTTATTAATAATAAAGGGTTGTAATATAATAGATAGATAATCCGTTTATACTGCCAAAGTATTAGATAAAAGAAGACTAGATATGCAGTAGGTTGGATTTTGCCTTTAAATGTCTTGCATACACTTAAGCACTTAATAATGCATTTTTTATAGTATCAGTAATTTTTAATTTGATAAGTTTTTATTTATCTCCGAATACATCCGAGGGACTTTCAAAGCCGCTGAAATCCAACACAAAATACAAGAGAGCCGTTTGCGTTGGTATGGTCACGTGATGCGTCGGGATGAAGATCATATGACGCGACGTGTGATGGCCATAGAGGAAGGCAAAAGGGGCAGCGGACGCCCGCCGACCACCTGGATGCGAACTGTCTCCAATGACATGATGACGCTAGGCTTAACGCCAGAAATGACACTGAATCGCCAAGAGTGGCGAAAGAGTATCAGGAGGGCTGACCCCAAATAGGGACCAAGCCAGGAGATTGAATTGAAGTTTTTATTTATCTATGGGCCTGTACATGTTGCCTTATAATAAACGAATGATAATATATAATTTGGCTGTTACAGGTAAACGTACAATACGAAATCTGTTTATAACATCAAATATCATGAATAAGTTCGCAATACCCTAATCTGCGTAAAGGAGAATAGGGTTTTTCACCATTTTTTGAAAAGTATCTCAAATTGATCATTAGGTGGGAAAAAGTCAAAACTATATTTTAATTTTTTTTTGTAACCTCAAGTACCCCAAAAATACATTTTGAATTACCATTCCCAATTAGCGCGCGAAAACGATAGCCGCCATGATGCTCAGGTCGTGACGTCATTTCAGGAGTAAACAAAACAGCTCTGTACTAAAATTTTGACACATATTGCGAACAAAATGTCATTGTGTACTACTATTGTTACGTCACCTGACAAGCAGCATGGCGGCTGTCGTTTAAGATATTTGAATAATAGATTAAAAAACTTGATTTTTGTAAATCAAAAATAAAATGTTTTTTCTCATTTTATTGTATAGAAATCATATTAAATCGATTACGTATTACAAATACGACAGTAAATAAGCAATTTTAGATTTTTTCTTGTATCCTATACTATTAAACGAGTTAAGTGTCCCGACGATTTCGAA